>JAJHTX010000005.1:0-2400000 GCA_032164295.1 Inonotus obliquus | reverse complement strand
CCAAGACCCTCCCGATTGCGAGGGTACTTTGGGAGGAATGTACCCAGGGAATCCTCGAGCCAGAGGCAAGAGAGGATACCCGGTGCGCCATGACCTTTACATAAAAATCAATGAGCAGAAAGAATGAGGTGATAGCGCATATATGCGCGTGGCATGAACGTACCGGGACCAACGACGTAGAGCATGTCGAGATCCAATTTGGTAATGAGACGGTTAAGATGCGCATATATGAGGGAGAGGCCAGGGCAAGTGCCCCAATGGCCGAGAAGGCGAGGTTTGATATCATCGAAAGTGATACTGCGTTCTACAAGGACGTTGTCCTTGAGGAAGATCATAGCTAAGGAGGACTGCGTCAATGCCTTTGACGCTTTTCGTGGCACTTTACTCACCGGCAGCGATGTAGTCGGCGGCTCTGCGGAAAGCCTTTACATCGTCAAGCTCCTGCTGAGACAAGACATTGAGGTCAAGTTTGATGGCGAGATGACCGAGCCCTTCAGGGAGCTGGGACTTTCCTGGAGGAGGATTTGGTACGGAGAGAATCTGAGCGGGCATCGTTGTCTGTAGCGATGCCTTTGAGTACTTGTTGTTGTTGTTGTGGGGGGTGTATGAGGAGCAAGACGGCGAGAGTGAGGGACTGGGTATTTATAGTTTGAACTCGTCACTGAGGTGGTCATATGGACGGACATACAGGGCCATTTCCAGCCTGACCTCGCCGAGATGTGGATCGGCTCCCGTATCTACAGGGCATAGACATGCGCCCAGTATGCTTGCCCAACGCAGACCTCGACCACCGCTGCCGGATCACTTTCTCTCTCGTAGGTACTCTGTATCTCATTCGGTTAACAAATATACAAGCCAATGGAAAAAAAGTGTACGTGAGCGTTCAAGACGCGTCGACGCGTCTGAGTGAGAGCCGACGACTGCACCGACCACCAAGCATCGACAAACGTCGTCTCGCAACCATTTGGAGAGGAGTGCGTGGACCGAGAATGACGGATCTGGCCGGGAGAGTGAGGCTGGGTGTCATTCCTGAAGTCACCGCGAATCACACGTCTGCCAAGTACATCTCCTGTGATACGCCGCTGTGTCTATAGACTGCGGTCTATTCAACAAGCCCTTGGCGCGTTCGTCCACCGTGTCCGATATATCTCCCTCTGCCGCATCGCACGACTACTTCCGTCGCCGAACAGAACCGTTGGTCCGGGGTCCCATTTCAGCACTTGGTATACATGAGCAGTTTGTGCATGGAACTACCACTAGAACTATAGCTAGAAGCACTATCTGTGTCGTCACAATGGGACAGGAGAGCCATTCCCTCATCCTCGCCGTCAATGCTGGCTCATCATCTCTCAAGATCTCTGCGTTCTCCCTCAGCCATGAATACGACTCTTCCAACCCCTTCTCAGAGCCCGTCTCCCTCATTCTCACATCTTCGATCGAGAACCTAACCGCGCCACCCGCCCTCTTTTCTTTCTCTGCCGCTCAACCCGGTGTCTCGGACAAGAAACTCAAGGACGAAAAGGTAGATGATATCAAGGACCACGAGACGGCGTTTGCATACTTTGTACAATTCCTCTCTGAGAACACCAAGTTCAAGAAGGAACATGTGAAGCATGTATGCCACCGTGTTGTCCACGGGGGTGACTACCCTGGACCTGTGCTGATCTCGTCAGAGTCCTACCACCACATCGAGAGTCTGTCTGATCTTGCGCCTCTGTAAGTACGGGATGATGTCATCAATAGCGTTCTCCCGATCGATGTTCTTCTTTGCTAATCATAGATTTGCAGACATAACGGGAGGGCGCTCAACGTAATCGAAGCATGCATCAAAATCCTCCCAGAGGCTGACTCCATCGCATTTTTCGACTCCATGTTCCACACAACGTTGCCCGAGCACGTCGCAAAGTATGCCATAAACCAGGACGTCGCACGTCCAAAGGGTTTGCGCAAGTACGGCTTTCATGGCCTTTCGTGTAAGTACCTTTTAGCATTTAGCCTTCTTCATCTTTCCGGTCGGGAATTACGGCACTCCTCTGCAATCTCGACCTATTTTAAGTGATGCTACTGACGCGTAATCTTTACCGACGACTCCGCTTCTCACACTCGCTGATCATCTCATCTTATCAGACTCGTACATCCTGCGGGCTGTCGCAACATACTTAAAGAAACCCATGGAAGAGACTTCCCTCGTGGTGATGCACCTTGGATCAGGTGCTTCCGTGTGTGCAATCAAAGATGGGAAAAGCATCGACACCTCCATGGGCCTCACTCCGCTCGACGGTCTTCCAGGGGCGACACGGTCCGGGCACGTTGATCCATCTCTTATCTTCCATTATACTTCCGATGCCGCGCGTTTGTCACGTCGCGCCACAGAACCCGTTGAGATAACGGAAGCGGAAGAAATTCTCAATCGTGAAGCCGGTTGGAAATCTCTCACCGGAACGACGAATTTCGCACAGATATCCGAGCGTGCGGGGAAGGAAGAATATCCGAATGAGACTCTTGCTTTCTTGATGTTCGTTGATCGCATTCTGGGCTTTGTTGGCTCGTACTTGCTGAAGCTCGGCGGTGCCCCTCGCGTCGATGCGCTTGTCTTTAGCGGAGGTATTGGAGAGAGAAGTGCGAAGTTACGTGCAGCTGTTTTGGAACGTTGTAAATGTGTTGGATTCGCACTTGACGATGCGAAGAACAAGGAGGTTGATAATGCGGAAGGGGTTGTGATGGAGATTGGGATCGGCACTGAAGGCATGAAATCTCTCGTATGTCGGACGGACGAACAGCTAGAGATGGCGCGTCAATGCAGTACCCAGGACCGATTTCATGAATGAGCGGGATCATATCGTTATTCCCACGTAATTCCAAATGGACCTTGTACGAATACGAATGCGACAACATCGATTAGAAGAAGCATATGTTGTAGTTTATTTACCCTTGTAGAACTGAGCCCACCCCTTTATCGTCAACCCAGTGTTTTCTGTTATACTTACGTCATCCCGCTGATTAATCTTACCTAGTCCTGTGGGTAAATAAACGTGAACAAGAGCGTCGGGTGAATAATTTTTGTTTTTGATGTCAGCCAGTATGCGTGCATAAGGCTGGTAAGTCTATTGATATTCTCCAGGTTCTCCTGCTATCGTACCTCATCATTGGGCTGCATCTTCCTTCGCTATTGGGACTTGTTCATCGCTAGGTTTTCGAAATGCCTTCTATCAACGGAAACACTCTCGGACTCTGGTGTAGTATCAAAGCACGCTCTCAGGTTCAGGCTATTAAAGACTCAAACTCGGGCATAGCGACAAGTAGCTTCCACAGATTCTCCGCCGCTTATGACTCTGGACCTGGACCTTCAAGAGGCAACCTCATCTTTCTCTTTGTTATGACGGGTTTCTTCATACTCTTGATCGTTATTGGAGTTGTTGTGTTTAGGATGGTTGTGAGGCACCGGGCGGTGAAGTTGGGCCGGGCTAAGGAGGGGAAGGAGAGTGCTTTGGAGGGTTTGGGGTTCTTGGAGGGTGATGTTACGGGTGCGGATGCAGGTGTGGATATGAATGTGGAGAGTACTGGGGCTGAGGCTATTGCGAAAGCGAAAGGTTCTGATGGTTCTGGTTCTGATGCTAGTCTGACCTCCATGCCTACTCTTTTTCCTGCGCCCACTCCTGCGCCCGCTCCCATGCAAGCTCCTGCTCCTACTCTTACGTCTACGCAGGCCCCTACTCCTGCGCTACAATCCCCGGAACCGAGGTATGGATATCCAAAGACAGCCCCGGTCTTGGAAGATATGTCAGCCTCTGTCTCCGTCTCCGTCTCGGCTGAAGGTGGGAAAGTACCAACGCCTACGATTATCGTCAACTCTATCGAGGAGGACTTGTCAGTTATCGCTGAGGCTAGCTCTAATATTCTTCCTCGTGACGATTATGATCTTGGAAATCTTGAAGGAACTGCTGGAGGTCAAGAGCAACTCGAACGCAACGCTGGGACTACCGATAGGAAGGATAAAGATAGAGACGGAGACGGAGACGGAGACGCGAATAAATCGGGTGTTACGTCTTATTCTTGTTTCTCCGACGAGATGCTAGAAACGATGTCTTCCATCGCAGCGGATCTAAAACTGTTCAACATTGCCAAGTCTATCGATGTTGAAATCAAGAGCGTTGAATCGAAGAGGTCTTCTATTCTTCTTGTTGGCTCAGCTGAGCCTGTTGCTTGTTCCGCCGAAACTGTCGAGGCTATGATTGACCCGGAGATATCTTTCGATTTGGATTTGAAAGGAGGTGTTAAGGATAAGGATTCGGAGACTTTGGAAGATATACTTTCCGTACGTTCTTTCATTTCTCTCAGTTCGTCGTTAGAGGAAATAATAATATCATGCAGGATATAGAAAGGATGGTAGGGAAGAACAGCCTCGAATCACTTTCTTGCTATTCTGAGGAATCGTATCCTATGGCGACGATGCATATGACGACAACCAATCGCAACTCCACCTTGACGAACGACTTCGTCGAGGTCGAAGTCGAAGTTGGAGACGAATCGGATGATTCTTGTCGTACGCTTTTGACCGGCGCGGAGACTAGCCTAAGTGCGAGTGCGGGCGATATGACTTTGACGGAGACTGCGCCGCTTGTGGTTAAGAAGAGTGTGTCTTCTACGTCGGCGTCGATTGTGGTTAAGGATGTTTCTAGAGATGAGGAGGATGCTGTGTTACCTATTCCCGTGGAGATTTGAAGTTCTAGGTGCTTTCTACGCCTTCGCTACCTTTGTTAGGAGTTTCGATGGATCTGGATCGATTGTCTAGAGATAGACAGACTTCGATCGGCTCTCCCCCTCTCGCACCTCGCACCTTTCCGAATAACGGTGTATCCCAAAACCCGTCGTTCCTCCATCACGCTCGTTCCCGTCCCTCGTTCCGAGACCCTTTCTTGCTGTTCCACTACACGATTCGATCAATGATCCCTGTCCTGCTCTGCTCTACATCCATCAATTCGTCAGACTTCATCTTTTTTTTCTCTCACGCACGGTTCCAACGTCGACTCCTATCTGGCTGTTCGTCCACCTTATAACCTCCGCGTTCATACTAGTATCCCACCACACTCGTTTGAATAGTTTTCTGGATCATCTTTTTCTGTAGTTGCTCTTCTCATGAACTATCCCTTTGCCTTTGGTCTGGGAGAATTCACTTGTATTTGTTCTTTGATTTAGTGGATACCTGGATGCTAGTTTCAAGTTGCTCTGCTTTGTAGTGGTATCCACGTCCTTTACTCCTTTACAGAACATGTCTTTCGTGAATGCGGAATGCGGAATGATCCTGTTGCTATCAATATCACGTATCTGAAAGACTGAAACGTATGTCCATCAGTGAACAATCGTCGAAATCAATGTTCTCAGTGCGGACTACCCAGTTGTAACCTGTGCAGTGTGCAGTGTCTGTGAAAAACCTAAACTGACTCGGAATTATGCAATTGCAATGTGCATAAACTTAAACGCTAACAACAAACCCAAACCTCAAAGACTTTATTGAGTGACATACCATGGTAAAGATCGTTCCGCGAATAAACAAATACGTAAAATGTTGCCACAGCTTCGTGGACACTTGAATCTCGGCCTTGTCCTAAATACCACGGCCACGGCTTTTGCAAGTCGGTCACCAGCCATGTAGGGTAGCATAAGCACACCAATCCTGACACCCTTCTTGCCTGTTTCAGTAAGTTCCCGGTCCATATGTAGATGTTGATACCATAATTTAGGTACTCAACAATGAATCCGGAAACTTTCTTGTACCTACTACCAATCCGGGCAAATCAACCCAGGTGTGATTATGTCGATCATCTCATCTGGGCTGGGGGATAGATTCTGAGTGTTCGAACTTCGGTCCTTCGTCGATGAGAATATCCAGTGACACATACCAATCAGCTTTCGACACAAACCTATTGTTGAGGCGAGAATAGTAAACCCGCTGGAATCCTCATGGTTAACGGCAACATATATCCTCTTCGCGCGAATAGCGACTCGGTTGCGTGCCTTGGTTATGCTGCCAACTCGAGACCTTGCACTATACGTGCAGGAGACGTTTGAAGCTATTGCTAAGCGCAGAGGCTTGAAGGTGAAGCGCATTTCACGCTCCATCTTCCATCTGACTGATAGAGTACAGTTAGTCGTTGTGACAACTCTACAGAGTCGAATGAGGGTTCTAGAAAGCGTATCATTGTCCAGGCATACTCGAGTGATCTTCCTGCCCGGAGGGAGGAAGAATATTCTTGACGAGTTCAAGAGACAAGAAATCGACATGTCAGTTCCTTTCTCTTCCATTATGTTCATCACCCAACCTAACACGCCCCTTCTTCCGCAGTCTCGTATTCTCCGACATCCCCCACGTCGCTCACGTCGTCTCCTACGACGCGCCCATAGACATACGCAAATATGTCCACCGAGCAGGACGCACGGCTCGTGCAGGACGAGTGGGTGACGCATGGACACTCGTCGAGGAACAGGAGGCGAAGTTCTTCAAGGATATGTTGCGTGATGCTGGTGAAGGGAGGCTTGAGCGCGTTGCGCGGATGAGAGTGAAAGATGGGGAACTGGAGGGGATGGAAACTGCATACGATGTACGGCGGTCCTTTCTGTGTTTATTCGGAGGGACATGCTGACATTTTGTTGTTGCTAGACGGCATTACAGAATCTAAAGGAGGTGTACAGTCGCAGTGCTACATTAATGTCCCGCCGGTGAACGCTGGGAATCGGGAGGGGTTCGCAAGCGGCGACTTCCCACTTGCCGTTCTTTCGAACACATCCTCCAACTTCTGAGCTCAGAATGCAAACTTGCGATTACCAAACGTAGAATGGCTCACGCCAAGCATGTCTGACGAGCGGCGACATAGCAAAGAGGATGAAATTATGCAAAGTATGAGTAGGTGCACGAAACTGCTGACCCTGGTTTTTGATAGCTTTGCGCGTTACCTTTGTTCCATATATTCGTTTTCTGGCGTAAGTGCCACAACTATGCAGACTTTTCTGTCACAGAATAGCGTATTGTGACAATTTCTCATGCGTTTACTTTGCATAGGTGCCACAACTATGCAGACATTTCTGGCATTAGTTGCGCACTGTGGCAATTTCTCTTGTTCTCTTTTTGTATTGGTGCCACAACTAGCCAGAATTTCTGACTTGTATGGCAATTTCTTCATGAATTCATTTTACGTAAGTGACACAGTTAAGCAGAATTTCTGATATTTATTACGCATTAATGTGAGAATTTCTCATGTATTCATTTTGCATAGGTGCCACAGTTATGCACAATTTCTGACATTATGTAATTGTGCATTGTAGCCCTAACATTATGATTGCATTTTTCTCTCCTATAAAGAGAAGCAGTTTCGGAAACCTCCCACCCAGCACTCATCTCGTATATTGCACTCTTCCCAAGTCATCTCCGAAGCTCCTTCTATGACAGACCGAAGGGGAAATCACAGCGGAACTTCAGGAACATCTCGTCCAGTATCAGCTCGCGGATCCAAGCACGATTATCTCAATCTGGGGAATGAGAAGGGAGAAGTAATCCCATATGTCAAAAAGCAATTTAAAGATATAAAGCTTGGGATGCTTGTAAATACCATGGCCAGCACGATTATTGATCCATTCGTTTATTTGGGAATCATAGGGTTTACTCCTGGCCAACAGGGCACCAATAAATTGGGCTTTTTGCACATCGTGGTCGGTAAAAATGCGGATGGGGAATATTTAGAATTGGCAAGAATATCTTCACTAAGCAGAGCAACAAACATTGCTGAGCGAACAGATAAGTGCGATGAACTTGTTGCGGTCTCACCACCAACCAAACATCTTCATGGTCAACGCGCCCCTATCACTCTGACATACAAAGGATCAAGAGTTGTAATGAAAACTCGTTGTTGGGTTGTGCCTTCAGAAATAATATCCCATCTACCTTATCAAGGCTTGGTATGTTATGATTAATTGCAGTCCTTCAGCAAATAATATTGGCAAAGTAACTGATTCACATTTCAGTTCTTCAATGTACTTGAGACCTGGATAGTCAAAAAAGAAGAACGATCACGATTACGGGAAATAGCAGAAGAGAATGACAAGAATGTAAAAGAATACAAACAGAAAAGGATTCTGAAGAATGTGAACGGTCTCGAACTCACTTTTGGTGATACGTCATTTGACGTCATTGAGACTGGGATGCTTATTGCCGTCGCCGAACCGACGGATCCTGCGACCATGGACAGAACCGAAAAATTCGGCATTTACCACATCGTGATCGATAAAATAGATGGTGAGGATGGGAAATATGTAAATCTGGCAAGAATAACTTCAGTAGATGCTGAACAAAGAAATGATAAGAAGGATTTTGTTGCGGTCTCACCAACCACAAAACTTCCTGGTCAACGCGACCGTGTCGTTTTGAAATACAACGAATCCATCGTTCAGATGAGAAATCCTTCTTGGATTGAACCTACAAAATATATTAAATTCTTTCCAAATAAGGATGGAAAGGTATGTCATGATTACAGTCCTTCAGCGATTGGCAATATTAATGTAACTGATTCGCATTTCAGTTCCCTGATGTGTATCCGACCTATTCAGACGATACATACTTACGGAAAATAGCAAGAGAGAATTACAATAAGCAGGAACGTGAAAGAGTAGATAGGGAATTTAAAGAAGCTGCTAAATTCTGGAAGTAGGACTCGAACTAGTGTCCTGGGGTCAAGACTGGGTATGGTTGTTGCCTGTTCTATTGAACCGAATATCACTAGTACTGCGTTTTACGGGTTGATATTAGTCTTTTGTTACCTTGAATTATCTGAAATAAATGTGACTACTCGACGGTTTATAGCCTGGCTGACAATAAAAAATATAGTTCTAATAATCACAGCTCTCTGTAGTTAAGCTATTCATCAAGTGCTCCCTAAGTAAAAGTCTGTTCTAATTTACAGTAGCGGGTGTGGCGGGTCACTTATTTGGACAAATAAAGCGCTTTGTTCTGTTGCCCAAGGGTCGAGGACGGGTTGTAAGCTTCGGGCATCGGATAAACGAGCGATGTCAGGAGATCGAGCACGTGACTTCCCCGGATTTGAACATCGATCAGCAATACAAATTCAACAACAACAACAACATTTATACAGCAAGACGAACAACGGAATTATTATTCGAGAGAGAGCCGATATGACCGGTTCCAATTTATTTCAGGCATTGTAGTAATTTATGTTCACCCAAAAATCAGAATCTTCTCGCACGTGATCGCGTAAAGTCCCCTTCTCTCTTGAACGCTTGAACCTTGAGCAAAAAACTCGAATCATCGCTTTCTCGTGAAGCAATTGTGACTATCAAAAAATGCCGGAGGAGTACCCGAACGACGACGAAGAGCAGATGATATCTGCCACAGAGAAACTCATGGAGGAGACAATGACAAAGTACGACCCGTCTCATGATGCTTTTCACGGTGAGTCAAATTCCCTAGTAGTCGCTGTAGAATTCGTTATATTTTGCATTGCTGATAGGAAGAAACTTCAGTTCGACGAGTACGAAAGACTGCACTTGCCATCGCCAACTCTTTTACTCCAAAACCTGACCTTCTCGTAGTTGAACTTGCATCACTACTCCACGACGTCCTTGACAAAAAATACGTTTCTCCGGAAGTTGCGACCGACCCACTTGCATTCTTCGCACCGTTCCTCATGAACCTAAAGCAACACGTAGACCTAATCTGTGATGGAAGAGCAGAGTTAATTTCAAGAATAATCGACAACGTATCATGGAGTACTGAGAAGAAACTTCGTGCCCAAGGTGGAATAACAGCTTGGCATAGGACTTGTCTGGAGTTGCACTGTGTGCAGGATGCTGATAGGTTGGATGCTATAGGTGCTTTCGGTACGTAGACTAACTAAATCATTCAAGAATAATTCGTTCTTACAATTTATTAGGTATTATGAGGTGCGCTGGGTATAGTTGTACTATCAATCGTCCGTTGTTCGTTCCGCCAGAACATCCCATGCACGGCGAAACAGCTGTAGCGCATTTTCATGACAAGCTGTTGAGAATCAAGGATAGCTTGAAGACCGAATTCGGCAGAAAGCTTGGTGAAGAACGACACAACTTCGTAAGGAAATATAGTGAGACTTGTGAGACTGCAACAGCATCTAATGGGGTATTTTCTTTCAGATGCTCTCATTTCTGGATGCATTGGACAGAGAACAAGCTGCTAGTGTGCGGTAACACATCTCGCTTGACGAGCTCTCGAGGCTACGGCAGCCTCTCTCTATTCGTCTCATGACACGGCATTAGGCAAACATACGATTCTAGTACATAGATACAGAACGAATCAAAAGTCCTCCATGTCAAAATTAAAAACAAAGTGCTACAGCCACAGCAAATTAGTACCCGTCAGAGCAGGATAGCATGTACTCACCTTGTACAGACTCATGACTTTGATCACCCACGCCTCGAGGTGGAATATCTTCTTGTTACCTAAGCGCATGCGAACCTCCTGTGACAATGAAAGGATTGGCTCTCAAAGTATCTGCAATCTGACAGGTTTTGCTTACGTAGAATGCTGTCCAATGCATGATATCGGCTTTGATGGACTCGTCGACCCTCTCAACGACTCGATCTGCCACCGTCTATGCAAGTTTAATGATGCATCCCCAGCAAGAGCATAGGAGGAAACTCACTTTAAGGACGACAGTTGCGGGTATACAGTGGCTCAGTAGTTCGTAGAATTTTGCCCGGACTTCCATTGTCCGAGCTGGTGTCTGCTCCTGAACAATGAGGTCTGCGACCTTGTGGCAGTACGTTTCCCAGTCAGGTTTAGCGATAGTCAATGATCCAGTCAAGTCGGGTCTGGAACATGAAAGTTCAGTCTACGATACAATCTGAAAGGAAAGGATGACACGCACGATTGCATCTTCAAAGCCTCAAGCACCAACACTGCCTTTCGCAAGTTTCCCGTACAATCTCCTGCAATTTCACGAGCCGCGTCCGGTGGTAGATCGAACTTTTCTCGCTTAGCCACAAATTGCAAGCACGTCTGTACCTCCTCGTCCGTTGGGGCAGCGACTCTCATAAGGAGACAACGACTCCGTATGGGAGCAATGAGCTTTGACGTGCTATTAGCGCAAAGGATGATGCGCATATTCGACATGTATTTCTCCATTGTGCGACGAAGCGCCGCTTGTGCATCGCGAGACAAAGAATCCGCCTCATTGATCACGACGACTGAGGCATCACTGCTTAGAGACGAGCGACAGAAAAATTGTTATCCACGTACCTTTGAAACGTTGTTTCGCGCTCAAGTCTACCTGCTGAGTCTGAGCTATCTCCTTTAGAATCTCTTGAATAACTACCCGATCATATATCCCAACATCACTGAGGAAAGTGACGTGAACCCTCAGCCACAAACTCGCAGTGAGTGAGAATGGAAACAGCTTGCCTTGGGGTGATCTCGATGTGAAAGTTACTCTGCACGATATTCACATCCAACTTCCGTTTTGAAGGCGTCAAGAACACCCGCTGATCGATTTTGAGCTAAGGTATGGGTGGATAAGAGTGCTCTGAGTGATGTGATGATAGATTTTCTACTCACCTTTTCCACGCCGCTACCAAATAGCTGTCGAAGCGTACAGGCTATCCGAGTCTTCTTCCCTGCCCCACTTGGTCCATAGAACAGCATATGCGGAAAGTCACCACTAGCGGCCTGCATTTCTTTGTCAGTTTAGACGCGATTTGCACGGTATGAATACGGACGAGTGATCGAAGGCGTGCCGATAGGCTGTGGTGATAGTGCAAATCGTCTAGAGTACGAGGGCGGTACTAACAGAATGAACTGAGTGTTGACCGATCTTACGCTTACAGCTGTTACATACCTTGTCTACCCACAGCGTCATCGCTATTCGAGCAAGGATAAAATCAAGACGGCTTCAAGAGGTATAGTGCGACACACGCGTGCTGTAACGCGTCAGTCACGACTTGTCACACTTTGTCACACGGTTATGCGGTGGCATGCAAGTGGACTCTGGAGACCTCGACGAACGAGAGCTTTGTTATTACAGAGAATTTATGGCTAATCCTAGGTGTCGAGAGAACCGTGCGCATAGATCCGACGAGTTCTAGTGTGGACCCTTGGACAAACCATCGAGTTTCTCTGCGGTACATCCAAGCCTCGTTTCGGTCACTTCCAAAGGCATACTACCAATACTACCAAACCGGATTTGGCTGCGTCCGTTTACGACCAGAACGATTCAGCCTCTATGTCGATGTTCTGTCGACTTCGAAAATGCGTCGTGAACCTGACGAGATTGTCATTGCAGAAGGCACGTCGGACTCTGCATTCTGTCTGCCTTTCTGCTTTCATGGGCCGAAAGCAGACGGTGTTTGTCGAACTTCACGAAGAGATGCAATGCCGTCAGAATCCCTGGCGTACATGTTGTTAGTGAGCTTTCAGATTCAAAGAATAGGTATACACATACCAGTCTTCGCATTATCTCGTCCGCCACTGTCAGCTCGCCAAGCTTTCGTACCAATGTCTGGGGTCTCTGGCTTCCCGTCAGTAATTTTGATTACCAGAGAACTCATGAGATTCGGAACCGCTATGAATGTGCTCTCATCCGAAGACGGCGATTGGCCTACCCCAGCTATGGAACACGGTAACAGAGGGAATCGGCAGCAGTACATGCGATTAGAGTAGTTCAGGTGTAGGTAGTTCTGGGCCGGGAGCGACTGTATCCAGCGTCAGAGGTGCGAGCACGCGATGCCAAACTTGCAGCTTGTTATTCCGACCATAACTAACCGATAAGTAGATTCATTAGAATACAGTTAGTGAACTGAACGTACGTGACGATATGAGATGGCCGCTCCTGCGCGCCCAAGGACGCCCCCTGCGTGAGCCTTCCAAGTCGTGATGGACCACAAGATGCGCCTGAAGTGACGAGTCCTGGTATGACTAGAGCCGAATGTTGGTCCACAGCTTGGAGCACCACGACGATTGTTCGCGAAGGGACCTAAAGGGAGACTGGTGTACCTGTCCAGTTGATTATCTCACTGCCAGAGTGAAGTGCAAGTGTGCTGGCAGTTATGAGTGGTAGGAGCTAGAGGAGGTGTTGAGAGGAAGCCTTCTGCATAACCTGGCATGCACAATACGAGGCTCACATACAGCGGGGCGGGAGATTAAGATCCCCCACCATGCTGTATGTGAGGTTGGGCGACGCCGTTGTGAACCGTTCAGGGATATTATCCGTTCGATTTGTCGCACAAAAAATTCAACCCGATGCTTGCAAAGAACTTTGGGATCTCTTCGAAAAGCGCAGCAGAGGCCAAACTGACCAGTGTTCAACACGTTGCCCGAGTTGTCTCCGGAGTAAAGCCGCTCATTGTCAGTAGAGAGGGGAACATTAGTGACGTGCGCCGCGTGCACGCGAAGAATATGTGATGGCGAAGGTGCCTGCATGATCGTGCTCGACGTCGATGTCGATGGCCAAGCCAACTGTCATCAACGACCGCGAGTCGACTGGAAATGGCAAGCGCGTCGTTCGTTCGCTCCCACTATCGTCAAGTACAATAGTATCAATAAACACCATGGGAACACGTCTCTTTCTGGTGTGCGACGATGAAGGATGGCACCAGTGCGAAGTATGCGCCGCTCGCTGTGCAGGATGTCGATGAGCAGGCATCACCGATAGACAATGAACGTGAGCAACTCAGTTTCCTCTCTCTATCATCCTTCTGACCTTGGGCACAGACCCCATCGTGTTCCCCAACGAATCTCCTGCGTTGAAGCGTTTGCTCATCGTCACTGCTATTGCCTCGCTATTGTGCTCTACGGCCTCGATCATCTTCCTCATCCTCAACGCCCAAGCACAATGGCAACTTCACCATCTTATGGGAGGACTCGTCTTACAAAACGGTGGGCAGAATGAGCGACCAGATCCCGGCCTACTCGAGCGTCCCAGCACGTACATTAGCTTGGATAAGCTGCCACCCGAGCTGCAGCACTCGGCTCTTCCTCACACCCTGGACGTCTTACCACCACTTTTCCAGCCTGTAGACCATATCCATCGACATTACGTCTTCCCCTCAGATGGTCATGCAAGATTCACCTTCAACGGACGGGTTTCACCAGGGGACCACCGTGTTCTTCTGACCGACCATGTACGCTCTCTCCTTCATTACAGTTAGACCTGACTGAGAAAAACATAGATATCAATGGTTGCTCAATTCCGAGTTCATGACTATGGCATGGAGCGATGCAGAGTCGTTTCATCTATACCTAGCTGGGAGCTCTTGCAGTCGCGAAATCAAACATTGCACCTCGCAGGCGACACGACTCGCATCGAAGTATGGAATTTGGATTCGAGTGGAGAACTTGACGAACGAATGCTTTCCTGGGAAACAAAGCCGCCTCGCAAAGAACTTGTAACTACTCTTACTGTTGCAGAGAACTCCACCCATAATTCCGACGAGTTCTGGTGCGGACCGTCTGGTAGCCTGCAGACCATTGAGCTTCTCTGCACTGGTGTGGGCTGTTTCATCGAGCTTTGGCAGGACATTTACTTCCAGCCTCGCTTTGGTTGGTCCCAAAGAGTTACGTTTCCTTGCAGCTGCAACTAATCAACCTTACAGGCATTTACATTCAACAATCACCTTCCATATAACCAACATTCATTTCATCTTCTAGCGTATGTCTTTTGTCCATCAGAGAATGAAAATTCGCCTCGTGCCCATGTCTACTGTCAATCTACGGCCACGCCGTCCTTCACCGTCTCCCAGTATTCCGACCATCGTGCAAAATTCTCGTTCACAATGTCATACACCACCGACCAATCACGACACGAATGCGTAACCCCCACACCCGTCGCCTCGTTCCCCCTGTTCGCCTCGTCATAATCCTCCGGTTCGAGTGTCAAATCCGCCCCACATAGAACCATCTGTCGAATGTAGTTCATGCAATGCTGCAAGTGCGGGATCGTCGCAACGGGGTCGTCTGGATTGTCAAGTGCACGACGCATCTTCTCGATGCAGTGAAGTTGGTGGAACATCGACACACAGAGGATACGTCGACCCGCTCCTAAGCGGACGAAGCCGAATCCGTTTGGGTAGACACGACTCCAAGCGGTGCCGGCGTTTGGGCCATGGATAGGGAAGTCTGCTGTGTTGTTCGCGAAGGTATAGTTTATGAGCGGGAGGGGTCGATCGAGTGGCAGCATCTCAGGGAAGTCGTTGCCAGTGTAGCCTAGTCATATTAGCTATTCATTGAACTCTGGGCTGAATGGTACCCACTGTACGTCTTTGCTCTTCGTAGTGCGCTGAACTCTCCGAACCTCTTCACAATGATTATGAGATTGAGGAGTGATAGTACTAGGAGAGCCGCGATGGATAGTAGCATCCTGTCCTTCATGACTGCCAGGTGAGAGAAACGAAGTAACAATTAGATCTCCGCATGAGTAAAATGGTATTCACAGACCTCAAGGTTCGGTGTCAGAGCAAGATTCGCATCGAGAAGTGATAGATTACCCGAGTTGGTAGGACAATACGGATATATTTCCCACTCAGCAGTGATTGATTCCCTTGTCCTTTTGTCTGTATACTTCTCTTGGGCTACCTTCGCTTGCAACCATCATGTATACGGTGAAGGACTACGATGCCAAAGGCGTCTTCAATCTGAGACTGGCTGTCATCGTACTCGCCGTACTGACTGGAATCAATATTATACTCCCCGTTTTCATTTCTGCGCCTCCCGCGATACTCGCAGATGCCGATGCAGTGCGAAAAGAGTCAGTACAGGGTGAGTAGCCAGCCTGCATTCTTGGAGTGTTTTAAGATTTATATTCCAGGCGAGGAAGCTCACCCGTTCGAATGGGAGTTATCTCTCAAACAAGCCGCACTCACAGTCGAGGACTCAGTCAATTTCCGAATCGACACAACCGAAGGCGCCGAACAATGGCGTGCTATTCAACTGCCAGGTAACGGCTACATCACCCTCGGAGAAGGATCAGACAAGCACCGATATCGTCTCGCGATGTTCCATGCACTCGATTGTCTCGATATAATTCGCCAGAACGTCCTGCAGAGAAAAGCAGACAAGGAAACACCAGCATCACCCGAAGCGCATTTCTGCTTGGATTATCTCAGGCAGACGATCCAGTGTCGATCAGACATCCAGCTGGAGCAAGTGCGAAGCGAGTATGGTCCGAAATCTGTTCAGCCGTTCGTCACCCATACGAATTGCCGGGATTGGTCGAAAGTGTATGCGGAGCTTGAGAAGATGTAGGGGAACGTTCTTGATGTCTTTCATTCATCCTCATTCAAAGAAAAAGAAAAAGAATTCTATACCAATTTTTGGTCCACAGTATAGCATAGTCCTTTGCTATCCCGCAGGTATACTAAGAACCTATCATAATCTAATACTCTCTGGAGGTCCCAAATAGCTTGGACGGACGCCACCAGTATCTGCGACGTTTCTCAGTGAACATATTCTATAACCGGAGCAAGTATGACATACTTATCACCACCTTCTGCACAATGACTGCAGGCTCGACCATCCACAACTGATGCAAACGTTAGTTTCCGGGTCCTTGAAAAAATATCGTTGACGAACCTTGAGTGTATGCGCTCCAGGAGTAGCAGGCCAATTGGTGGCGACACTGACAATAGAATTTGCCACGAAACCGTCATTGCTATCCCATTGCGGTGGAAGCTTCCCTGGAGGTGCAGGAGGGATGAAAGCAACGGTCTGAGGTGGTTGATCGTCCATCTGAACCGCAATCTTAACTGGCCTATCTGGTCCCATGCTATTCAAAGTAGGTGATACAAGAACATTCGCGGAAACATTCCCGCCTCCACCTATTGTGTTGAAGTTGAAGAAATCGTACTCGCTATTCGTCATTGCATAAGATGAGAACCTTGGATGGCGCTGAATAAACCCACATGCTTGGACCGGTGCCTGCTGTAAAGTTATTGAAGTCGTTCCCAGATCGTGGCCAAGGAGTTACGCCAGACACTGTCTTCCCATAATCTGATAGTTCGGTCCAGGTTATCCCAGCCACGGTTGTGTTCCGAGAGGCGTGAGCAGCCTCAATAGAGATGCCTCCATCGCCTTCCACGAAACCTGACTCTGATATTAGTTGGAAGGGATCAATCAAGTGGGGTTGACAGACCTTTAAATCCACTTGGAACCACAGTGTGATTTGCAACGAAGAATACAGGTACGGTCAGAGGCTTTTGCCCCTGAGTAGTTGCATTGAAATTTATCTGAGCTCCTTGTACACCCTCTACTTTGCTCCAGTCAACCGTCGCTTCAACACGAACCTCTGGGTTGGATGGCGACACGGATCCTTTGCTTGGTGTTAGAATGAGCCAAGACGCATTCGAAGATGCTGTGAAGGTGAACGGCGCTGGTCCACCAGCACCAACATCAATGAAACGAGAATTCAATGGCACGAACGGGTCTAGTGTAAGGGTGAAAGGTGGGCAGTTGTAACCCTGAGAACATTGGTTTGGGTTATCGCCTGGCCTGTGAAATCGATTAGATCAAATCATGTCAGCTATGGGATAGCTGAACATACCAGGATGCTTTCGTTCCTTCCGGAGAAATACGCATTACTCCAGCGAGAATTTGTTTCTTTGGTTGGATACGAGAGATAGGTGGCATACTGTTGAAACGATGAGCTCTGTCTAAATAAGAAAACTGCTATAGACGTACGCATTACCCATCGGCTGTTGCCAGTAGAAGTACTGAACATGTGTCTGATCCATCATGCTATGAAAGGTGCGTAAGAACGTTATTCCGTGAAGGGCATCAGAATGACAATCGTGCTTACTGATCCCATTTACCGTCTAGTAACTGATGATATTGCGCTTCAATACTATAATCTTGCGTGAAAAGGTCCTCAACTTCGTCCGCTAGATTATTCGTGCTTAGGCGTCCTTGAGAAGCGCGGAGATTGTTCATGCCCTGAGCTATCCACATCTTTCCAAGCGTCGAGCTCGCCAATACCGGGTGCTGCACAGTTTCAAAGAAAGCAGGTTGAAACTCTGGCGAAAGGCTGTTATAAATCTTTGTAGAAGCACTCAGAAGCGAATCCCATGCAGCAACGACATTCTCGGCCCTGCGACTCTCAGTAATCGAATTGGATACTGAAAAAGGTTGACATACTCTCTGTAGTCCGTCAGACTGAATATGGTACCGTTCAGCAGCTCGGGCTTCCGACGTGCATTCCATCTGGTCAAGTTGGACATGATTGAGGAGACTTCGTTCGAAACAGGTGGCGATAGATCAAACTCGCGCTGTGCCCATAATGAGACGAATGACTTGAGATTGTCAAAGTTCCAGCGCGAAGCGTTCCAGCCGTAGGAGATGAAGAATTCCGTGTTGAGTTCGTATGGCTTGAGATCCCCGACGTTTATCATCCAAATACGCGTCGCTTGACGATCAATGGCCTGAGTCAGCATATCGAGGGTCTACAGTAAAAGTTAAGCGGAATACAGTCCCCTGAGTCAATAAACTGACCTTGGACATTTGCGAGCTCTTCGGGCATAAATTAAACGTCAATGACCGTTACATGGCCTTCGGTATAACAAAAGGATACGCACAGTAATCCACTTATATGATCTTGGAGGGCCGACCTACTACAGAGTGAATGTTTGTCCTAACACAGACAGAGAAAATCACACACAAGATCATACTGAGAACCGTCGCGTCAGCCGACACTCAGTAGTAGCCTTTGAGTTGTCACGTACGTGATAGTAAACGCCTGCCCCTCCCGTCCTATTAAACTCGCTTGGAATCGGTAATCGGACCATGTTACCCCAACTTCACATAAGAATTCAAACGTTTGAGCTTGAACACCGGAAACACACGACCAAGCTTACTTATCGTCAGCCCAAAGCAAGGTAATGTCATCTGGTACCCGCATGCCATCGTCATAGTAGCCGAGGACATCCGTGTCTGAGAAAAGATAAGTATTGGAAACAACCGCAAGAAGGACATTACCAACAGAGTACCCATTGTTGAGGTATATCCGTAACGTCTGTTTCGTTAAAAACATTCATGAGGATTTGCCTTTGATCGTTAACAACTCGCATAAGCAAGTCGATGTTTGTGGTCTCCGACAGCGGCACTACGGAGACATTAGACTTGTTGACGCTCGGCTTTGCAGGGCGACTCACGATCTCCATTCCCTCTCATCCCCATAGTGAATATGCCCTCATAAGGTTTAGCACGCTCTGTTCCGTTCACCCAGAAATCGTATATGAATTGCGAATTTATGGTATAATTCCATTCCCCGACTCCGAAAAGACCCCATTCGACGGGAATTGAACGCATCATGGGCTCTTCGTGACTAAAATGTGAGTATAAGCTTACGTAGATTAGGTACAGACACGTTCACGATACCTTGTCGACATGACTACTCCATACAGATCCGCTAGTGGTTGATTCAGTGGATCGTCGACATTGAAGGCACTGTTTTCAGCCAATCAGTACGATTCAGACTATGCAGGACCGGTTCGAGTATACCTCGCCCACTGTGCTGTTGAAGAAAATAAGGTAAGGAAATAAGTCTGAATGTCAAAGGAGAAACGTAGGAGTCATACCAGGCCAGAGTAGATTCCCCTTTAATCGCAATATAAGCTCGAACCTGAGAAGAGCTTCAGATTTCAGGATTACATCACAGTCTTGCGACATACAGTTTCGTGTAAAAGAAATGATTGAAGGGCGAATCGGTCAAGGGAGCACCCGTGCCATTCGTAAATCTTTCCATGGCCCAGTTCGTTAGGGCTGGCTGCTCGTCATTGAGGAAAAGACCACGATATTTCACTGTTGGCGACCCATGCGAGCACCCGGAAGGAGAGAAGAAGATATCGGAGTTCTTGGTAGTCGGAACATCCGCCCACCTTGTGAATTTCAGTTCGGGTCCAACGAGAGATACCTGGGACTAGTATCGACTCACCAATACCAAGGAGAAACTCCAATTTGCTCCGATAGATCATACAGTGCGAAAATAGTCCCGCGCTTATCTGCTCCAACTATCACGTACGCCTTTGATACATTCGTAAGTGGGTTGTCAACCATCCTTGCCATGAAAGCCTCCCATTGCCCGGTAACGGAAGAAACGTCGAGTCCCGTATGGTTTACCACCGCATCGATTAGAGAGGACTTTCCGAGTGTACCGATAATTATTGGCGGAGCAGTAGCCTTCGCAGAGGATGCGACATTAGACGACGTGACGTTAGATAATCGCGGCGTTCTCCCGGTGACTTTTTCAATATCGGAAGCAAAATCGATAGCCGCTCGTTGGACACCAGGCCATTCGTCGTCGGATAGAAACAGAGGAGCAACCGAGCCTCCACTTACAACGGAAAAAGAGGATGGATCACTTTTGAAGGATATGCACGTGTCTTGACCGATAGCTTGCGCATTCTTGAAGAAGGCAAAAGACCCAAGGAGGGCAATGAGATGCCCAGCACTGAGAGTACGCATTGCGCGCGACTTTGGGATAAACGCTCTTGCTACCTCATGGGCTTTTGTGCCGTGCCCAAAATTTTCGGGAGTTCCTGACGCATACCATCCCAGCAAGAATAAACTGCAAAGGAAGGTCCGAGTTTCCTTCCTGCATCTTCGTAGAGGATGTAACCTCGGTGGGAGTTACGCGTGACCTGAGTCTGGCATCGACCGAGCCGAGTGGGCCGCTCAATGCTAGCGGACGCAATGGGACCAGCGAATCCATGCTCGCATACGTGGGCAGAAATAGAAACGGACATAGACAGCCGCTCAAAGTCCTCAATCCGCGCCAGTCGACAAGTCACCGAGCGCCATGCGTCAAGTTGGTTCGAGGTCATTTGACCAGCGAACCGGTTAATTATTTATCTAAGCGTAACCATTCGGAAGACGATAAAAAGCTCGGTGAATATTTTGCAGTGCCATCTAGGCATATGGAATTAGAGCAGATAGGTGGCGAAAGGAACATCAGTTGAACATTTGGGCCAAAAATCGCATCACATGAGCACTCTGGATACGCGTGACCTTTTCATGACCTAATGCGTCTTGGAGCAAAATCGCTGAATTGTCATGTACAGATAAGGATAAGGAAAAATAAGATACATCATTATGTCGCATGAGATTTTTAACCAAATAATCCACTATGGAACAAACAACAGCAGCTCTCCGTCTCACTCGCAATCCATCCTCTCATCACTTTGAACAGGATCACTTTGAACGGGATCAGAATCGATGTCCATTATAGCACACATTTCAATATCCTCATCAACGACGATATCGACATTGTTGGAAGCCCATTGGTGACCTCTATGCAGTTCATGGTGGATTGGCGCACACCAGTTGGTGGAATGGTCCGGCCTCTTAAACGTCTCATAGGAGTCCATAGGCGCCGGCGGAAACTCGACCGTCTTCTGTTGGGATGAGCTGGTTTTGAACGCGTCATACGTTCCGAACAGAAAATCTGTCCGGGGTGGATGGTACTCCTGCATCTCTTGAGGGATGGTACGCCGTGGAGTAGGTAGGTGAATGGACCCGCGCTCGTCCGTGAAGAAGTTATTGGGATGGACGTGAGTATTGATAACATGGGGTGATAGATCATGCTGAAGTGCTCTTGTGAAGGTCGATCCCTCAGAAGCCATTATCGAATTGAACACTTTTGAAACGTTCGTTTATTGGTTTGCGAAGCTGCACGTAGGCTGAAGTGAGGATGAGCGGTACATGCAGCGGCAGGATGTTGAACTCACGGTTAGAATTGTGCCGCTGGTCAACGTATAACGTGCTGGGAAAATGCGTATCTGGTAGAAGACAGTGGAAGGGCGCATCTGCACAGGCCACTACCCCCTCTATTTATGAGAATGGGCACGAGGTCTTACGCTCCAGGCCACACCTACTGGTATTGTGGCTTCGGCCCTCCGACCCTCTTTGAAGCCGACCCACCAGTGCCACCGCTGTGGTCTGCTATGACTATGGCCTCCGTCATATCTCAGATGCAGCACCGTGCCAAGTAGTCGATGTCTTGATGTGTGGATGTTCCGCCGTGAAAGGGACTTTTTTTGTATACTACTATCGGGGTTCTCACGGTCACACCTTTTGTGATAGTCCGTGACGCCCGTCCCAACTTTGTCAATGTCATTCCCATCACTAACCGACCATACTTTGAATGCCACAAAGAACCTCAGTACTAATATAATACCACAATCTAACCAGAGTTGACTCAAATCGCCTGCGATCGCGACTAGCCTGCATTGTAGTTTATCGGTGAGGTGAGTATCTGTTTGATGATTGCACCAACTTAACGATGAACGATACGGATGGATGACAGCGTTCGAAAGCTATGCAGTATGCGGTTACTTGTGAGGAGGTGAGTACGGGATATAAGGCTAGATTTCGAGATCTATCATCACTCGCTGGGCTTGACGAGCTTGCTCAGAGGATACCTGGCATGCTACCGGCAGGAATTACGGCCGGTTGATCTCTGCATACTCTGGAAATGACGGGAGAATGCCAGAGAACTCCTATTTCATGGGAAGACCACTTGAAATTGCGGAACATGATGGATAATATGCGAGTGCGTATCAACGTATCAGCTCATGAAAGTCCTTCTCCTGCCGATTGCTCTATCCTAGTCCGTATATGTCCTCGAATCTGAGGACTCGACCAGCTTCCGTCCGAACACGAAAATTTTGGGTATATGGAGCTCGTGTCCTCGGGAAGACAGCCAAATTCAAGGACCTTGTAAGTCGATGGGCTCGTCGAAATTTCCTCTTGGCCGGACTGGAAGCTCGATGACTCTTCTATGATCGATGAGCACACGCAACGAAAGTGCGGTAGGATTTCCACGAGAAAGGTGGATCATCAAGCAACAGGTGGACAGCGAGGAGAAGATGTGCTGTGATCCGCATTGATGATGATAGAAGGGATTTAGGGACTGATCGATGCGAGTTTAGCAGAGGAGTCGGATACATTGAGAGCGTTGAGCAAAGGCGTGGGATTCTGGCGTCATTTTCTTTGCGATCTCCGCATCATTTGCACGCTTTGCCTTTTGCCGCGCAGGATCGCAACGACCCGGAAAGGCAGCAACCGTAAGAAGGCACTTTCTCATGTTTGAATGGACTTTGACAGCTACACAACCTATCCCTATAGGGCAATTATTTCCCGAGAGATGACATACCTGGGTCTTTCGGGATTATGTAGCATGTGGCCATATAGGCGGGCGGATGTACCAATGTAATGGACCCCGAACTTCAAGGTCTTCATCATCGGTGTTAAGGATCGTGTCGAAAAGGAACTTGTCGAGACCACCCTCATCTTGAGGCGATGTCAACAACATGCAGCGCGGAAATTAATGCTTGTATCCCTCTCATTTTCTCTTCGAGTTTCCATTCCATGCTCGTCCTATGACTGCAATTCGTTGGTTCTCTTCTTGCCACGCCATCTGACGTTCCACCAGCGTGCTTTTGTACTTCGCCCGTTAATTTTTATCGTTTGCGGAAAGAACTGGGCCTGTCACCCGATGCGCTTGCGCGCTTCGACTATGCCATGCGAGGTATCCGTCGGATGCCAGTACCTTCGTCGTCGGGCTCCACTTGTGTATTTTTCCGCGTAACTCTCGTCGAAGGTCGATCAACTCGCGGAATGCTGCTTCGTGCTCCACGACGGTAGACTCACCCAAAACGATATCTTCTTGCACAGCAACTAATCACCCACCGGGACGAGATGGCATAGAAGATGCTGGCGTAGTCTTCTCCCAAGGAAATTTCTTCACTCGGGGGTTATAAAATAAGGTCAAGGTCGAATCTCTGCTGTGGACGGTGAAAATTTAATTTTCTACATTTGAACCTCGAAGACTTGTGATGCACAGCTAGGTATTTCCGCCGCTCGATACCCTCGAAAAGTGGGTCGAGGTGTACCTGGGCGTATTATCCCCGGGAAGACCTGTCAACCGGAATTGAGGCAGAGTATCACGAGTAGTTGCGCCGCGAGGAAGAAGCATGGTATGGTGCATAAACTCACTCTGATCTCGTCTTCTGCCTATACAAGCCCTGGCTCGGAGTTCACAAAACATCAGCAAATCGGACCACCTTTGCAAGTGGTCGTTGACAGCTCAGAAAGGGTATCCATGGTTTCTCTTCATTCTTTCCTATCCCTTCAGTTGTGTCGACCTATCGCTACCTTACCTGCCAGAGCCAAATTGAACATTTTTTAACAGTACAGTCTGAGAGGACTCCGAGTTGGCCATCTGGAGACGCGTGACTCGATACTACGAAATAGGCAATTCTGACACCCAAAGAATGATGCCACCAACCTGATCTTCATCCATCCACATCTTTCACTACTTGATCCGTTCGATAAGTATTGCTATCCCCTACGCCTCCTCTTTCATACTCTCTGCCCCTGTTTTGTAAATCTGCTTCCTGGACTAGAAGATACGTCTGAGAGCGAGTGCTGAAAGTGCGCCTTGGCCAAGCAAATCAGACATCTAGTTTGACTTCCGTGTCTTCATTTTCTTGATCCAAGAAACGGTGCGCGCGATGATTGCATTACTATCTGCTGATCTGACAAGTCGGCCGAGGTATCCGTGTGTCCATTCGATTATTCGCGGCCGAATCACAACACACCCACATTCAGCTTGCGTCACCCTCAGCGTCGTGGTTCTTTGATTTGATCGTCGACATTGCTAAAGGTTGCGCAACCTTCTATTTCCACTTAAAATTCCGGACTCGTTCGTCTTGGCCCAACACATGCCACAATGGTTCAGGTACCATTAAACGATATTACAGAAACACTACTTGCGGTCATGCGCAAGGAAACGGAGCCCCCTGGAATAGCCGCTTTAGGTCCTTGTTTCCAACTTGGCAGGCGATCAAACGCTTCCTACCCGGTAAAACTAACGTCTAGTGTCTCTTGGTACATCGAGAAGCACGGCCGATGTCTCCTGCATGTTTTCTGGTGTCTTGGAAAACAATTTTTCTTTTGTTTGACAAAATAACGACACCAAACTGGTTTTGCCGCAACCTGTGCCCTTCAACGATGGTGACTCCGATTGGATTTCTGGAGTATCTGCCTACCCAATGATGCTTTTGACGTCCCTGGGACTGACGGTAGTCCTATTGGTCGGTGGACTCGAATAGATTGATCCAAAGGTTGATTCGATGGCTCGTAAGCTTTGATGAGCTTATGTGGTCGCTTCTACAACCGTATTATGATTCAATCTAGACGCATATGAACGGAGTAAGTGCGCTAGTCAAGGCTTGGGTCTAATTCTGCTCGCTTTATGTTCCATCATGTGTCTTACGTGTACTCTACTGGAAATGCTCTATAAAAGAGGCCCCGTTGAACGAGGAGAAAGCAGCAGACGAGCCTCTACCTTGTCTACTAATCGCTTCTTGTCTACTAATTGCTTCAACCAGCATATCTAACGCTACCCACATCTCCAAGCACAATGTTGTTCTCTCGCATCGTCTCCTGCTTCGCTTTCGTCTTCACGCTCGGAGCTCTCGTGGTAGCTACACCCGCCCCGGTCGATCTTGAGGAGCGCCAGGCAGCCAACACAGTCGAGAGTATTGTCGACTCTCTCAAGTCCCAGTCCGACCGGCTTGTACCTCAGATCAGTCAGTTGAACTCACCTTCAATGCGTAACATGCACACACATACTGATACTCCTGCCCATACAGAGAACGCGGCAGCAAGCCCTTCGGCCAATTCTGCCCAGTTAGAAAATTTGGTTAAAGATTTGGTCCTGGCAATCGAAAGTGCGCAAAGCTCCGTCTCCCGCGTCGGTCCCGTCAGGCTCAAGAACCGCGCGACTAACGACGCCGTCGCCGCTAAGATCTCCACGGTGGTCAAGGTAATAACTTCCCCTTCTTTTCTAGTTATTTGATCTTAAATCTTCGTTCAGGACATTGCTGGTGTTGTCAAGATCATCCCGATCGGTTTCCCGTCCCTCACGTTCCTCATCTTTTCTCTCGACTTCGCGATTGCCAAACTCATCAGCTCCCTCAACGTCACTCTCTTCGGCGTCGGTCTTCTCGTTGGCGGCTTGTACGTCCTTCTTTATCTAATGCGGGCAAAATTAACAATACTAATCAACCATATAGGCTCAACGGAGTGGTTGGTCTGCTCAGTGGCCTCGGCTTCGGTCTTACTCTCGGTCTCTTGGGCCTTTAGTTCTAAGGTATCACTCGCCTCTTCATTCCGATCTTCGAGTCCCTCGAACCTATGTATTCGTAAATAGATTCAAACTCGAGATCGAGCGAGTATACTCCTACAAGTATTCCAAGTGTTTGCAAAGTTTTTCTCTTTTTGGGTTTTTTGGGTCGCTGGGTTCTTTGGATTCTTTGGGTTCTTTGTTCGTTACTTGGTTTTTGGGATGTCATAGCATTATGCTAACGATGTTATGTACGGTGCCCACGTTGTAATGTGCTTTCGTTTGTTGACAATGCTTGAAACATCGTTTGTTTTATTGTGTTCTTGGTATTACTATTGATGCCTCTTGCTATGCCCAGAGAATCCGGGTAGTGGCATAACCGGACCCGTTTGACATCCAGTCGAAAAACTCTATTCGACCTCCATTCTTACTTGTAAGCAAAGTATCCAGAAGGTTTGATATCTCCTTGCTGTAAAAATACAAACAAAATGTCGTACGAAAAATATATTAGAACCACAGCACCCAGGATTCCCGCGTGGTCCCCCACCGTGGTACTAACTAGGCGGTATTCTGTTTAACTGCGCAGATCAGACGGGATGCGGTGCTTTCAGAGTCCTATGGCCGTGGATGGGAGTGTAATACTGACTTGAAGCACATTCAGTTTACTTTCCACCCGAGGAAATCACTTTCGACGGTTACATTAGGCTGTCGCTTCCCTCTCGCTGCAAATAGGTTATTGGAGTCTTCCCTTCGCGACACTGCCAGGATCGCAATGCAAAGTCTCAAATTATGTAAAACATCATAAATATGTATTTCATTACTTGGATTGGAAGGGATCACCTGTCCAATCGCCGAAACGAGTTTCTCGATTCAATACTACAAAAATTGATGTGTACGATGAGGATTAAAGATGATACGAGTCGTCGAAGACGAAGCCCTGAAAGACGCTGAAAGAGATGCATCGTGGTTATGAGTGACTAGCATGGAGGACGGTGTGGTTATTCAAAGCAAGAAAACCGGCTTGGCATGGGGAGAAGACAAAGAATACCTGACAGCCCAATCGGCGTTCTCTTATTTGAACAGACTTTTCACATATCGAATGAGGTCCTTGCCCTGTCAATAACAGAATCCATTAGTGACAGTTCAGCCAAGCGAAGGCATGGGAATACCTACCCCGTGTTTCTTCACATCTTCTACCACTTTTTGTATTCCGTCTTCAATTTCCATCGGATCATTATCCTCTACTCCGGGTCGATGCGGAGAACCGTCCAGTCCCTCGGACTGAGCTCCGGGTACGCGTGAGTCAGAAGAAGAGCGCAAACCATAGGTGTTCATTGACGCGCGCTGCCGCTGCCGCTTTCCAAGACCGCTACGCATTACCATGGTCAACACAGCTCGCCAACCCTCCACGGTCGTAGGTTCACCAAGTCCACTCGGAGAATCGGTCTGAGAATGTTGTGCAGCGCCGCGTAACGAAGAGAAGTTGAAAGATGAAGCTGAATTTGATCGGCTCGGAGTCGCTCGAGAGGATTGAACGGTGTAGCTAGCGGAGAAACTACGCGCTGGCACACTATGATGGACCAGAGAAGACAGAGAAGGTATGCTGGTAGATCGCACGACGTATGGACAGTAAGAACGATGTTCTTTGAGAAGATCGAATGATCTTTTCGGCATCGGTCCTTGTGAGACACGTCGAGCAGCTAGACGAGAAGAACCATTGATGGTAGTAGACATCGACGAAGTCGGAGGGGCTGCTGAAGGCGTTGGAGTTGGCGGAGTTGGACTCGCTGGAGTAACCAATGCCGGTGAGGAGGAACCATCACTGCCCTTGAACGTCCATAACCCAACCCGTCTTTGGCAGAGAGCACAGTGAAGAAGGGTGTCGTCTCGTTTCTTTGATGCCTCTTGACGATATAACCTAGTAGTGACTGTAGACGACGTCCGCGGAACAGGAATACGAGTAGGCCTCGGGGAACCCGCCTCGCTAATGGACGAGCTCCAGCTCGTTCGGCGATCCGGACCGGAAGCTGCTGGCGCACGGGATATTGAACTTGCAGGCGCCTGTGATATAGACATTGCAGGCGCGACGGATAGGAATGTGCGGTGAGGCTCAGCCGTCGGCGGCAGTAACGACCAACCGAAAACAGCCACTAAAGCGGCCTTCTGGGAAGGATCTGCCTCCATCAACTCGCTTTGTGTTGTTTGATTCTCGGCAGTTGACTCATTGGCCTCCGAAACAGAGGGTCGAGTCAACTTGACGGATGATAATGCCGATAACAAAGCATTGACTTGGCTTGCAGTCTGAAAATAGAATTGACACGTCAGTGTGAAAGGGTCGTTAATAAAATGAAAAATGGTATACCAAGGGGTGTCGTATGTCAACGCCTTCTAAAACTTTCTTCTCGTCAAGCGCCAGAGCATTTGACTTCATTTCTTTTGCAAGAATAGAAGGTGCCTTTAAAGGAATGCAATACACAGAATCTTTAAGATCATCAGACTCAAGGAAACTCTCAAATAGAAGAAAGACATACCGTCGCATTGCTTCGCCTTCCATGGACACGCATCTTTATGCATTTGCACGAGCTGTACTCGCTGCTTTTCAATCAAAGAATTGGCTTAAGAGATATAAGTGCACGTGTCCTTCGCTTGTGAAAAACAAACTTACCAGCATCCTTACTGAGACCATCGCGAGAAGTAAGAATCCAAGTCGTTTTGCATACTCCACATAGTAATCTTTCCTTTCCTTCATTAATCCACCCTGCCTTAGCGGCAGCCACAGCGTCAATCGACGAAGGCTTCGTAGAGTATGTTGATATTTTGAATGTAGAAAGTCGTGACAAGAAAGAAGCGGTAGAGGATGGTCTATATTCTACGGGCGTTGGCTGTACCGTGGGCGTACTCACACTGGCCACCGCTGCACGAGAGCATTGTTCCTCCTTTTCTTTCTTAGACGCAGCGCGAGTTATAATAGCAGAAAGATGAGGTGCAGTCTTTGAAAGAAAGCTCAAATCCCCGGACTTCGTGCTGAAGATCATTGTAAGTGAGAGGCATGAGAATGAAAGGAGCCGAAGTAAATGAATCAACGCCAACCTTGGTGTGAATCTTGATTTTGATTTGATGCCATACTTGGCAAGGGTACTGTACAGGGACCCAGGAAATTTCATCTTTTTGGCCGGAGGACGTGCGACATCATCATTTGAACGGAGAGCTTGGTCAAGATTATAGAGAGCATCATCGATCTTGCGCTGTCGGCAAAAGGCAACCATGATTGAGATGAGGATAGGTTCGAGTAATCCAAGACAATTCTCACCTTTGTGGCTTTTATGGACGTTGTTTGTGTTGACTGCAACGTGTTATCGTCAGAAACAGTGCCAGGCATTGACGTGAAAGTGAGAGTCGAGACGACTGACAAGAAATCGAACGAGAGAACGTTGAGACGCGCTCGTCAGGGATGCCTGAACCCTTGTTTATTTGCACACGTGACTCGAACACGCCCAAACTCGTTGAGTTCGCACCTCCTCTTGACACCAATCCACCATCCGCACCGACTTCGCTTACGATAATATTATGAGTTTCGTAAAAGTATTCTCATTCCACTGTCATCTCTTTCTAATTGTGCCAATCTATCCGATGCGTACACGTACATTGATAGGCCAATTGCTGGGAGCATCTGCTCATGCTCCTTGGAAATTCATTCAATGCTTAGCCATTGTTTTGCCATGGGACAGGTCGATTTTGAGCCCTCGAACTCAACCGAGGACCACTGATCTAGAACGAATTTCCACGCGATTTTGAACTGGACGGCAACGAAGCCAGCCTCCCAGGACAACTAAGTGGCTATCCCACGGCTTTTCAGCACTCCTCCTCCCCTTCATGGGACAGTTCATTTTCTTACTCTGAGGTCTCGCTTACCAGCCGTTATGGCTCCCTACGCTCCTTCCAACAGCACTCTGGCACCTTCGGGAACTACTCCTCCCTTGCCACCACACGATCACTTCTACCCTCGCTCCTTAAGTACCACTGTCGTTTCGGGTATACCCACATCTGTTGCTCAGAAAATTCCGATTATGATGACCGACGGACCTCTGTCAAACTCTGGCGTTGGTCCTCTCATTCTTCAACCCTCACCTACGGTTGCCGTGAATTCCGTAGATAGTTCTGGCTCTTCGCACCTGGCGTACCTTGCAATTCTCGCCATTCCGATTGTTGGCGGGGTCGTCACCTTCGTGCTAATGCGACGCAGGAAGAAGCAAAAACCGGCCAAACGTTCTCCTCCACCACCACTCACTCTGCGGAACGAGACAATTCGAGCTCGACCTGATGTGGAATCGCCACTCCCTCGCGATCGCATACGTGCAATGAACAGCATTTATCGAGATACCGAAGCACCGCCATCCCCAGCCCCAGAATTTCATATTTTTTCTCCTCGTCCTCCAAGCCCACCACAGAATGAACACCCTCAACCCTTGGGAAACCATTTCGCCTCACTTTCCATTCCCGGGTCTTCCGAGCCTCCTACTCCACTAACGGACAGTACAACGTCCGCTTCCGAGTTTACTTCCTGTCCTCCGACACCTTGTACCCCAGGTTTTCCCGCCACGATGCCTACTTCTCAGCCTGAACCTCTCCATGTAGAGGACGAAGATAATGAGGAAGCGCGTTTCACTTGGGATTTTAGATGCAAGGGCATCACGAACAGAAGCTCCAGTGCTGTGCTTGAGTCCGGAGTTGCGACATTTGATGGACCCGTGGCCACCGACGCTAAGCAAACGGATGATCAAGGGGCTCCCTACGAAGGTACCAGAGACATGTTCAGTGCAACCACGGTTGGTTCGGAGGCTCCAAATTCCAACGTTGCTACTATGGAGGACGACCCTCCTTCTAAAACACAGGAAAAATCAAAATCGGTCGCGAACAAGGATGGAATCTCAGTCATCAAGTCTCTTGCCTCCATCAACCCAGATACCTTCCCTCTTGATTTCAATACGAGTGCTCCAAAGACTCTGACTCAGAGCGACAGTCGCTTTTCTACAGCTAGTGGTTTGACTGTTCTGGATCTTAGGCTGGATATAACATCTTTCTCAAGCGAAGTTATTGCAGCGCTTTCTGGGCCTCACAAAGACTTGCCTGTGAAAAAGAACGAAGACGTTACCTCAGCTCCCGTTCCGAAGGATAGAAAGGCAGAGCCATCAGCGAAGATCACTAGGGAGTCCAAGGAACCCAAGAAACGGCTCGTTCTCAGCAAACCAAACCACCGTATTCTTGCTCCCACTAGCCCAAGCTTGAAGGTCAACACGACGTTCACCTTTGATTATACCAGACTGCCTGGATCTCTGCTCTATCCTCCTGATGCGGCTCATGTACATGCGTCAATTGGATCTTTGGAGATTATCCGCGCTATTCACCGCCAGAGAAGAGAAGTTCAACTTGAAGTCGGAAGGAAAAGGTCGTCTTCTGAGGCGGATATCGATGACCTGAAGAAAGCTCGTCTCCTCCAGGCGAGTGGTGCGGTGGATCAGAGTAATGCGGGTGTTTCTGTCAAGTCTTCTGAGGCTGCTATTTCTGGCCCAGTTATATCTGGCACGAAGACCGAGGCGGAAAATGCGTCTCACGTTGAAATGCTAAAGACCTCTCTGAGTGTACCTGTTGCCTTTGAGCTTGTCTCTCTCTCTTAAAAGCCGGTGATTTATGGATTCTCGATTCCCACTCTTCTTTGTCTTGTTTTCATATCTCCATCTGAATGTATCAATATACACGTGTATCATTCTTGTAGATATAGGGATTGTATGTATGGAATGTAATAAATGAAAGGCGCCTTGGTTGACGCAAGAGATGGTTAAAGAGCCGATAAGCTGCTCGTGAGCGAAACGTGTCGTACTCCATGCACTGATAATGATATATAAATCCGATTCGCCCAGCTATAGATACATACAATAATAACATTATGCAACAAGTAACGCGAAGTCGGTCGGCGATTGCAACTGATCGAAAGGTTTTCTGCTATCCTACCTTTCCCCGCCAGTCCTCCCAATTCCATTCCAACGCCTCCTCTTCCTTTCTCTCGCCTTAATACGTCCCAATCTCCTCGCTTCAGCACGAACCATCATCGCCTGCATCTCACTCTCCTCCACCTCCCCCAACGCAGCCGCCACGCGTCCAGCACCTTCCTTATCCCCTCGTGCTTTGAGAGCTTTGATGAACGTCTTGTATAACGGTCGAGTGTGCCGAGTGAAGGAGATGTGTTTTGAGAAAGCGCGGAGGTTTACGGGGAGGGTGTTGCGTGTCATTGGTGATACGTCGGTGCCGAAGAGCGTATGAGAAGATGGCGGTCGAGGTGGATTGCTGGGTGCCTTGGTTTGGTGAGACGGAGGGTGTGAGATTGGGTTAGATGATTCGTTGAAATCAGTTATGTTGTCTGGTATAGGGTATCCATTCATCGCGAGTCGGTCAAACAACGCTCGAATCGTCGTCGTCGGTGTGATACTCTTCCACCTTAGAAGCGCTTTCATAAGCAAATTCAGCGTAACACGATCAGGAACAAATCCTCTCTCCTTCACAAGTTGCGTCAATCTCGTAGAAGCATGTCGGATTTGCCTGCGTTGTTCACGCGTAGGTCGTAAACACGCGCTGAGAATGATATTTCCGGCTTTTGTTGAGATGGTTGGTGAGTGTTTACCGAGGAGTTTCAAGGCGATCGAAACGCGGCCTGCGTTTATTAAAAGATGGACGGCACGTTCGAGGGTTTCTTCGTCTAGCTTGCCGGAATTTTGTAAGCGATCGCTTATTTTTAGAGCTATGATCTGTTTGCCGAGCCGCGGGAGATCGGGATGGAAAGGTATATGGTGTCGTAGGAGAGGCCAAACATAAATCGAGAACGGAAGTGACCGCACGATCTCTCGGCTAGTTGCCTTCGGAAATCGACTGAGGAGCTCCTCAGTGTAGTGAAGGCGGGAACCACGGAAGAAAGATCCTCGGCGGCCAGGAATCTTGTGGGCACCTTTAAGTACTCTTCCGAGTAGCCTGTAATGCCGATGAGAGATGAGTGCTGTTACTAATTGAGCAATGAACACTGGTCCCAAGAGAGTCGTGGTGTTTGATTCGCAGATAATTTCGACGATTCTTATCGATTCTTTGAAGTGTCCCGCATGCACGCATGCCTGAATGAAAGTTTCCAAGGCATGATTATCCGTCGGACGGATGGGTGTATCGGTGAAGATGTGCAGGATTGATTTGACTAGAGCAGGGCGTAAACGGCCCGAATGATGGCTTAACGTCTCCATCAGTATCGTGTCCAATAGAAGACCACCTGCGGAAATGGTGACCCGTCTATCGTTCAAAAGGTTAAGCGCTAGTTCGAGATGGTTTTCGGAAGCAAGGCGTTTCCCCACTGCCATAACGGTATCGTCCGTCATCGTTATGCCATACTCAGCGGCCGACAGGACCAAATTGTTAGCGAGCAACAGGTCGACTGGCGCCAAATGCAAAACCGTTGCATTGGCTACAGGGTTGATCAGTCGCATCGCGTACGGACCAGAGTCATCGGGAACAAATTGTGCGTAGCGCAATGAATTTAATATAGCGTCCCAAGAATGCTGGGGCGGAGATCCGACTCCCCAAATAGCTGCTAATGCGGCAAAGTGAACGGCACATTCTCGCAACATGACCCGATCGAGGATTTCGCCGTCGAGTCGAGACGGATAGATGACCGAATCCGATAGATGGCGAACAAGTGAAACTGCGAGTCGCGTGTCCCCAGATACAGTCGCAAGCGCCATGAACGACGCTGCCGTGGAACAAATAAGTGGAGAGGAGCGCATCACTGCACCGGCCCTCCATGCCTCCTCTTTGCGCCAAAGGTTCCATAATGTACGAGCGATCTCTTGAATGCCCTGAGAAGCGGCGGGGTCTGTTCGTTTCTGTAAAGGTGCCCGTACGCGTAGCTCTGATGAGATGGCAGCCAGCGCACAAATAACTGTCCACCCCAAAACTTGCGCTTGAGAGCGCACCCCTCCATCTAGACCTTGCTCGGGAGCCGATTTGGATGCTGACACAGAACCCCTTCGAGCCGACGCAAAGGATAACGCTAAGAGAGTAAGGTTGTTCCATGCTGCACGATCCTCTTCCTCTGACGATGCGAAGGTACCGTCATTGAATGCGCATAGTGCAGCACGGCATTCAAACAACACCCATGGGTACACTTCCCGAAGGTATCGCAATGAGCTGTACGACCCGGGATTGAAGGAGAATATCATGTCTGCGAGATAGTCTCTGATCGCTAATGCGTCGTATCTCCTCGGGTAGTCCGTATCAACAGTCGTCTCGGAGTCTTTGATATCAACGCCACTTTTCGGGCGGCGCAATGTCGGAAGTACGTCTGGAACCTTGAATAACTTCCTTCGTAATGCATGCAAGAAGCCGGACCGAGTAAAATTGCTGATTGTTGTCCCATGAAGCGCAATGACTCGCCAAAGAAGGCTGCGCAAGCTTGCTGGAAGCCATTTCTTTGATGATATAAGGTTTCCGAGGCGCATTATAATCTCGTCGTAATTTACCCCCATGCCGTGATCAAGCAGAGTAGTTAGATAAATCCGATGAACATGCCACGAGTCCTTGGGATGCTTGATAAGCTCGTAGTGCTTCTTTGCTCTTTCCAAACACCCTTTCATGTCTCCATCTGGAGCTCAAGTCAGACGCAAGCTCTGAAAGATTAAAAAAATGCAACTATAATCACCGTCGGATGGTTCCATTGAGAGACGCTTCACGTCTTCCAAAGCGGAACGCATTAGCCAGTAATTATCTGACTCGGAAAGGGACAAGCCTCGAGCAGTCTTATCCTTTGCGACCATCAAGACGAACGCCCAATGGCTTCTTCTTCCGCTAGTCTGGTGTTTGTGCAAGAAGGGTGCTAGTGGATGGAGAGCGAAATCCCCAGTAGCATCAGGATCGGAGGTCTTCGACTGGTTTTCCATTTCCGTATATATAGACAGAGAACCGAAGAGCTGTATGAAAGATGAGAGCTCTTCCGCGGATAATTCATGCAGGAGACTTTTGGCCTTCACTGCACGATAGAATCCCTTGATATTGTGAGGAGTCTGTAGATCGGACGGCGAAGAAAGCACAGTCCCTTGCGAAACTAAGAGCGCCAAGTCATGAGCAGCTTTCGATCGACCATGCCTCCCTATAGTGTATCGTCGATCGGAGGCGGTTCCATTGCGGTCCTGGGTGGATGAGAATGCGCGGAATGATATGGCATAGGGAACGTGTATCCAGCCACGTATGCTAATAGGTAATAATGAGCTGGCAAATCCTCCTGGTTAAACAGGGTACTCACGATACACAACTTCTGAGAGGTCCGGGCTGAGCTAGGTGACTCCTAGAAATCACCAGGCATCGAAACATTCCATGGCATCTATTGGGTGGGACCGTAAAGTAACGTACTCGTACTACATCCTCCAAACCCAAACAGGTTGTCGATCTCGTAACCAGTGGTACACGTGATCACTTTGTTACTGTAAAAAAAGCAAGAGACTCCCACGATTCACGTGTAAGCTGGTGCTGTACAGTTTAAAGAAGGAAGCATGGGGGTGAGTTTCGATAATTCAACGTCACGACATTCATTCGACCTGCTGCCTTGAAAAATCCATTGGCACATAAGGTATGTTCTCTACTGCTAAGGCCACAAACGTCTTTTCTGACTTTTGGTGCAGAGGTCAATAGGGAGGCTCAGGTTTACACATCACCATCACGACTTCATATCTAGTTCGTGTGTTCATGGGCAGCATTTTACTCGGACGGACGCATTTGACCAGTCCTTTGCAGGTACATACACATCAAAATGGGTGGCACAAGAGCGCAGAAGGAGGAGTACTTTGTTAAACTGAGGGATCTTATCACGAAGTACCGTGAGTGCCATTCAATCCAAAAAGAAAATGAAGGAGTTTGGGCTTATGAGCGAATCAGCTTCAATCTTCCTCGTAAACGTCGACAATGTCGGTTCGAACCAGATGCATCAGATTCGTCAGGCGCTCCGCGGAAAAGGTGTAGTCTTGATGGGTAAAAACACAATGGTCCGACGTGCACTTCGATCCATCCTCTCCGAACATCCTCAGTTCGAGCGTCTCCTGCCATACGTCAGGGGAAACATCGGTTTCGTGTTTACGGGTGGCGAGCTTAAAGAAATACGCGACCTTATCATAGCAAACAAAGTCGCTGCGCCCGCTCGTGCTGGTGCTTTCGCTCCTAAAGACGTCGTCGTCCCTGCTGGAAACACAGGAATGGAACCAGGCAAAACGAGTTTCTTCCAAGCGCTTAACATACCAACAAAGATCGCTCGTGGTACCATCGAAATCGTTTCGGACATTAAAGTCGTCACTGCTGGATCTCGTGTCGGACCTTCAGAGGCGACTTTGTTGAACATGCTTAATATCTCGCCGTTCACGTACGGTATGACTGTTGAGCAGATTTTCGATTCTGGAAATGTTTTCTCGCCGTCGGTACTTGACGTGGATGATCAAGAGCTTATCGATCGATTCTTGTCCGGTATCAAGACCATCGCGGCTATTTCCCTCGCTCTCAATTACCCGACTATCGTCTCGGTCTCCCACAGCTTAGTCAACGCGTACAAGAACCTCATCGCCGTTTCGCTCGCTACGGATTACTCGTTCGAAGGCTCTGAAAAGGTAAGAACCCCCTTCACTCATCCTCACTTAAAGATGTTTTTATTACACTGAAAATTCTGAACCGTCCTCCGAATTGGGACGCTTTGTTGAAACTCTATCATTCTCTTCTGATACCTCTCTTCTTCCTATCAACATTACATCTCGAAATATATCACTAACTCGTTTCTCTCCTTCAGATCAAAGACATGCTCGCTAACCCCGATGCATACGCATCAGCAGCTCCAGTTGCCGCCGCTCCAACTGCTGCAGCCGAAGAAACCAAGGCTGAAGAAAAGGAGGAACCTGCTGAGGAATCTGACGACGATATGGGTTTCGGTCTCTTCGATTGATTTGTATGCTTACCCATGTTTTGTAATTCATACATTTTCACGTCCTGTTGTGTGCGATTGAGAGAAACTCGATTCGGCATGCGCAGATGACTCGGCCTGCGCACAATATCCAGCGAGCATTCGGCCTTCATGACCTGGCCCCTGGGTGCAGCGATGTTCTGTCCTCTGTTGAGTCTTTGAGATTCCTCGATATCACGAGCGCGAATCCACATCAGACGTTGGAAGCAATTTCACAACACAGTCGGCTCATGAACTCGTGGTTACACAGCGCGTTCGAGCGCGCGCTCAAAACGCCTGGCCACCTCCTTTAATTTCATCACAATACCATGATACAATAAGTAATTACCGCCTACTAGAGCACTCGGCTCGGGAATTGCGGTCGCCTGTTTACCACTAATAAGTAACCGCCTCTAAGGTATCCCGCAGTTGAGTATATATCCACCCGGTCCTAGGATGCTCTTCATCAACCGCCCCAACCTCCTAAGAACAGGTGCCCTTACTTTGCCCTTGTCGTTGACTCTTCAGCTCATCCTTTGCATCGACCTGAACCTTGCAAGGAAGCCTAGACCGATCTCCCCAATAGCGCAGAGCACCTATCCCATTCAAACTTTGCGCCTTCCTTCAACATTGCATCCCCCTATCACAACAACCTCTCGTCATCTTTGCTATAAATTAATCCATCCTAGCAGTTCGTGACTGCCCGCGGTTATGGCGACCCAGGTACTGTCGGCCCAAGTACCCCCGTGGCTTCTGGTTCACGACATCCGTGACTTACCTGGTACACCTTTCGATGCCATCGATATGGCAACTCTCTGGTTCTCCAAGGTGGTTGTTAGTGTTCCAGAGTCATTGGAGGGTACACCGCCGCCCCTCACCCCGGAGTCCAACGACTCTGAGGTGGTCTGCTCCAGTATGGAAGTCTTACCGGTTGCTTTCGCTCCTGCAAAAGTCGACCCAGTTTACAAACCGGTTCAAGATGACTCCTCTCGTAATCCGTTGTTTTTGAAGTTCCCGGATGAACAACGTACTTCTCGCCTTGTTTTTGCAACGGACATCGATTCTGGCCTGTTTCGTGGATTTCTGCGCTCCATGGTCGCGGATCGACCTTTCTTCGATCCCTGTGGCCCGCCCGAATGGCTTACGGAATACTACGCAGTATTCGAGATCTGTCGTCGCATTTATGTGCAGAAGTTCACGCAAGAAGGTCATTCCATGCTTCACCGTATGAGGATCCGCGATAAGGGAGAAGTGGCCGAACTTCGAACCCTCGCCGAGAGCGTTATAGGACAGCCGAGCGTTTACAATTATCGCACGGTTCGCATTTTCGAGGAGACGACTCCCTATTGCGAGACAGAGTTTTCGCCGCTTCCTCCATCCAGACCGTTCTGTGGGCGTCCTACGGACGTACCTCATCGACCAAAGTGCCTGTGTCCGATACACTGGCCTAACGTGACAATTACTCTTCGAGCTTGCCCAGACGGGGATGGTCGTCCGTCAGCCCCCACGGAGGGTAACATCTCCACTCGTTGAACAGTCCAATCGGCATATCCACGCAAATTCTCGAAGAAGGGCGCAAACCGTTCCTAATAAAGGAACAGCATACCGGTGCTCCTAGTTGTATAAAGCCACAGTAAAACAGCCAATGAAAGCCATATCAAATATCCTGTTTCTTTTCTTTGGTATTCGGTCGTCGAGAAAAATAAATGAAGGATGGTATTGAGGAATGACGATAGTGGCAAAGGCTGGCTGGTTCCGCCTGGATAGAGTAGAAGCTGGGCACCATACCCCGATAGTTCTGGGTTGGATTGGCGCAGAACACCGGGATGTTGCGTGGCTGGAAGAGACCGAGTGATTTGGTAGATTATTCATGTACCTAATCCAGTAGCTGGCGAAAATGTGAGAATCCCATTGCCGCCCGCTAATCGCAGAGTTTGAAAAGGCAGTTTAGAACGGCTACTGACGGATCGGAAAATATGCCTGTGAATAGCCTTTCGGTCCCTTCTGCACAAACTTTTTACGAAATCACGTATTCCATGATTTAGTAGTTCCGACCAGGTTATCCGGGCTATCAGCATGGGGAGGCTGCGGGCATATCTCGGTATTAAGTTTCATCTCGAGCAGCGATAAGGTATCCTCGATACGCAGGATGATCGGCACGGAGTTAGATTGAATACTTCCTGGAGTGGTACGGAGAAGACGAACGTGCTTGGGAAGGTATCAGACGCCTACATGGTTTGAATGCACCCGATACCGAATCTCAAATGCGGTCCAAAGTCAGCATGATAGAGGTGTTCCCAAGAGCAGTATAACGAAATTAGGAGAGTCGGCGCGATTCGGGAGATGAGTAAGATGACGAAGCAATCAAAGTTCATCGAGAAGGACGACGGAGATCCGGATTATAGCTGCTGCTCTCATCGTTCGTTCGCGGCACCCCATTTCCCTCTAGGTGGCCTGTAGACGAAGAGCCGAGTCAACTGACCTTTCGAATAGATGCATAGAGAAAGCTATGAGTGAAAGAGTAATGGAGAGAACCCATGCCACCTACTTACCAAACGCTAGCTATCAATCAACGTGAGATATAATTACCGTATGCAAAAACTGAAGCAAACCACTTCAAAAGGTATACAAGCGAAAGATGCGCACAGCTGCGCCAACGCCTTGGTCGTTGTCCACGTTGCGGCGGAGACAACTCGGGGTGGGTTGACGGTGTATTGAGGAGAAACGGGGCGTGATATGCTGACGTAATCTAGAAAGTGATATAATGACGTTTCATATGACAAGCTCGACCCTCGATATATGCGCAATAATATATAATATCCCGTATCCCGCACCGCACATCGATCTTACTCTTCACCCACCACCATCTCCCCCTTCCCATTCTTTTCCTCCTTCACCCCTCTCGCCCATCATGCCCGTCAATGGCTTCGAAAAGCAAAAACTCATCGTCGTCTCAAACAGACTTCCAGTAACAATCTCGAAGGACAGCAAAGGCGAGTACCACTTCAAGATGTCCTCTGGTGGTCTCGTCTCCGCCCTCTCCGGTTGCAAGAAGACGATGACGTTCACTTGGATCGGCTGGCCAGGCTTCAACATCCCTGAGAAGGACAGACCACTCGTCGACCGCCGTCTCATGGAGGAGTACTCTTGTCAGGCCGTCTACCTTGACGATGACTTGGCCGATCGCCATTACAATGGCTTCTCTAATTCGATCCTCTGGCCCCTCTTTCATTATCACCCAGGCGAAATGAACTTTGACGAGGAGAATTGGCTAGCATATCGACAAGCAAACCTCAAATTCGCGGAGGTCGTTCGGACACAGTTAAAGAGTGGCGACATGGTCTGGGTGCAAGATTACCACCTGATGCTGCTTCCGATGCTTCTCCGCAACATTATCGAAAACTTGGATAAGAAAGGAAATCTTACGCAGCGAGAACTCAATCGCCTCACCGAGGGCATGGAGGCGGAGCTACATGTCTCATACGCAGATACACTCAAAGATGTTAAGATCGGCTTTTTCTTACATACACCATTCCCAAGTAGCGAAATCTACCGGTAAGTGCTTAATGTCATTGCAAGACGTTCTGTCGCTGAATGAAACGTAGTATATTGCCCGTACGACGAGAAATTCTGCTCGGAATCCTCTACTGTGATCTCATTGGTTTCCACACTTACGACTATGCTCGCCATTTCCTCTCTTCTTGCACTAGGATTCTCGGTCTACCAACTATGCCGAACGGTGTCGAGTTTGAGGGTCGATTGGTGCATGTCGGTACCTTCCCGATCGGGATAGAACCGAGCAACTTCCTTGATAATCTAGAGAAGGAATCTGTCAAGCGACGCCTCGCCGATCTCGAACAACGATTCAACGGAGTCAAGGTCATTGTCGGCGTTGACCGCCTGGATTACATCAAGGGTGTACCTCAAAAGCTACACGCTCTGGAACTCTTCCTTGCTCAGCATCCGGAATGGATTGGCAAGGTATGTATTGTACTTCTCACTGGCATCGCGGATAATAAAGAAAAGGGCAAAGGTTGTTTTGGTTCAGCTTGCTGTCCCCTCGCGGCAGGATGTCGAGGAGTATCAGAATCTCCGCTCGACAGTAAACGAACTTGTCGGTCGAATCAACGGACGATTCGGAACGGTCGAGTTCATGCCAATTCATTTCATGCACAAGAGCCTGCCGTTTGACGAGCTCTGTGCGCTTTACGCGCTAAGCGACGTGTGCTTGGTGAGCAGTACACGAGACGGCATGAACCTCGTTTCGTATGAGTACATTGCGTGCCAACAGAAGCGACAGGGTGTTATGATCCTATCCGAGTTCGCCGGGGCCGCACAAAGTCTCAACGGCTCTATTGTTGTCAATCCATGGGACCCACAGCAGGTTGCGGATGCGATATACGAAGCGGTAACCTTGGATGCGGAAACCCGAGCCGAGAACCAAAGGAAGCTCTTCAAGGTACGGAAGCGTTTCTTTCCCTCCATTTTCTCTGTTCTAACCGATTTTGGATGCAGTACATAAGTAAATATTCTTCATCGTTCTGGGGGAGCTCATTCGTCGGTGAGATGGTGAAGATCCACGCAGGACAGACCGCGAAGCTTGCCCCTCCTGCACAGGAAGAAGCTAAGAAGGCTGACATCGCAGGGAAGACGACTATCGTGAAACAAAAGAACGTCGATCTCGACAGGTTAACGCCTGAGGTGACGGGAGTCAATGGCGTCAACGGAATATCACTCGATGCTAAAGATGCGCTCATGCATGGCGAACCGCAAATAGCTGTGTCATCTTAGCATTGTTCTCTACTTGGAGTCAGGTTCTCTTACTGAAACACGTAGTGTGGACAACTCAATACTCGACTGATCGACTGACGACTCAATTTCCCTGCATTCCGACCATCACTGTAGATAAAAAAACGCATCTCACATGGGTCACTGTTGTTGATTACGCTCTTGTCTTCCTTGTCTTATTAGCTATTTCACTTGCTCTAATGGCGGGCTGGAGCGACTTTACTTGCTTAGACTTATACTTCTTGCAGTCAAGGTTTTTCGGATTTCGGGAACATATATCATTGTATTAGTACATGTTAATGTACACAGACAGCATCCTATCGCATATTCTATTATAACAACACTGCGGAAGCAGTTCCGCGCATAGACAACAATTGCAAAGCCGTGGAAAGCATACTCATAACGGTAAGTCAAGATTTAATCATATCCTGTAAAGCATATAAATCACTGTCGCTGTCAATAGGGTCTCCGAATCCGAAACCGGCAAGCCAAGGTTCCATAGGATGAGGTGCGTCAAAGTCCTTCGTCAAGGCCACCCTCATCAGATGACATTTCTGGCAGTCGCAGTCTACATGAACGCCATTGTCAAACGGACCAATGTCAAGTCCTAGACTGCTTGATACCGTGTCAGTGCTGGTTTCCATTTCGGCGCTCGATTCTTTTTCTGCGCTCATTTCTTTTTCTGTGCTTGAGTCCTTTTCTGCGCTCGTCTCGAGCTCGGAGATCAACTTCCTGTAGTCGGTGGGCCGGGAAGCGAAAGGTGCACGAAGGAAGTCGCCGAAGGCGGCCTCCGCAAAGGTGGGCTCCTGAGGGTTGGACGCGTCCGGTTTGGATGCCTCCGGGTTGAACACCTCCGGGTTGAACACCCTCGTGCCTTCTCCGATCGTCTGAGGTTCATCGACGAAGAATGACTCGCATGGCTGGTTGACGATCTGGGAGGTGGAGGAGTCAACCGCTATACCTTGACCCTCTGGGGGGACGTATCGGAATGGGTCGGCTTCGTAGAACTTTTCATCTTGTGGCTCGAAGGTAGAGGCGGAGGCCTCAGGTTGACCGGAAAGTAAACCTACACATGGATAGGTCTGATCTAACCATGAAGCCGTGCTGGATGAGGAAGAACCGGAGGTCTCGGCGAACGAGACGGGAGCAGAGATGCTGGAAGTATCTTGGCCGTAGCTGGCGCAGTAATCCAGGTAGAACTGTTCGAAATTTATTGCCATTTCCTCTTGAAGGGACGTTGGCTGCGTTGCCGCAATCGAACCGTTGACCGCAGCTGTAGTCGCTTCGCACAGGATACCAAATTCCTCGAGAGGAAGGTTGGAGTTGGCGTTCTGGGAGGTTAGCGCAGTATAAAACGCGTGGAAATCCTCCATTTTGCGCAACATGTTTGTATCGTGATTGAGGTTAACATCGCAGTTGGCGGTTGACTGAGATGCGATACTCATGGGGACGGGCTCTGTACCGTCCTGATGCTCGTCTAATATGTTGGCCATAGCATTAGGTTCGGCCTGTACCTCCATCAAGGAGGTCGAGGCGGATAAGTTGAGTTCGTTACATAATGCCTCGACGGGAGGCATGGAGAGTTTCCCACTCTCCAGACCCGCGAGAGCCGCCTCGAGTTCTTCGAGCGGCATGATCATACCATCAGGACCCTCACAATTCAAACTCGGAAAGTCCATATGCAGATTGTCAAGAAGATCTGGAGGCGGTGCCATTTCTGTGTCCATTTTTGAAGCTCGCAGTGTGGAAAGCAAACTATCAAAGTCAGGAAGATGGTTAGCTTTCTCTCTTGTTACAAGAGGGCAGCGCTGGAAAGACCAACCTCAGAAGTACGGTTAGGAAGACGCTGGAACAAGAACCCGGAAGGGACTCGGAAGCAGAAGACGAGAGAGGAGGAACGGTCTACTGGGAGAAGATGAGGAGTAGTGCTGAGGAATACGCCGTCTTTTATATCCTTGTCAACGATACCAGCCACAGCGTCCAGGAGTCTCACATCGCCGTTATCCAGCGGTTTTTAATCAAACATAACAAAGAAGGGACCCTGTTTGGACCAGGTTAGGTTATGCGCAGCATACACGAGGTAGGACCATCCACCAATGCAGCCAGTTGCAGCCACATCGATTTGCTTATCGGGTTAATCGTTGGTCAAAGACTTCCTACTCATTCTCTTGTGCCAATCCCAAGTATCCGAAACAGGCAGCAAAGGGAGAAGAGGGGTATGAAAATTGAGAAGACCCTTGAGGGCCACGTTCGCTTAGAGTGTAAGATTTGATGGGAGTGATGGGAGGTTTGTCAAAGCGGGTCAAAGCCTGTTTCTTTGACTCGGAACAATACAATGGTTGTGATGGAAATACCACCACAAGCACCACGCGTCGCACTGGAAGGGTGAGGCCACGAGGTTGTGCGATAGTGGCCTGGTGATGACGCGTCGCCCTAGGCCCAGACCTTACCTTTTCTTTAATTACTTCCGTCTCTTTTTTGAGTCCTTGAGATTAGTAATGCGAATTGAAGTTGCATGAAATTGCCCTTGGAAGGAGTAAGCTATACTACAAGATGAAATTCGAATAAAATAATTCGTTCCCGACACGAATACCGAAAGCAAGTGGAAAGTCACGGCAAGGCCCGAAAGCGAGAGTGTATAAATGCTGTAGCTGATGGTGAGTGAGGCTTCTAGATCAAAAGAAAAAAAAACGGATTAATATGGTGTGTGGATTCTGTCTGATAATGTTGATCTTCTACTGGATTAATCCGAGTTTCTTGCGAATTTGGAAGAGCAAAACTTTCGACATGATGTATGGAGTCATCAATGCCGTCTGTGGTGCCATGAAGAAGCGAACTTTGTAAAGAACGCTGTCCACCCCTTTGTCCTATCAAAGCGTAAATAGTTAGAGATCTGCTTCGTTGAAGTCCAAGGAGTGGATGAGACATACCAAACCGGCCAGCTCCATGAGCATACTTCCTAGCCCGCCCAATAACCACTCATCACTGAGCTTTTCGCCTTTACAAGGAACTGTCGAGCTAAATTGATAATCTGCAAACACGGATCGGGATTTAGTCACATGTAATTGCCTTCCCTCCAATAAAGCAGACGTACCTGTAGGTTTGGTACCATCCCAAATTCCTTGAATCTTATCAACGTGCATCGTGAAGAAATCGCGACCAAAATTGGGCGGTATCTTTGTTGACTCGGCGTAGGGTAAAGATTTCAACATTCCGTCTAGGGCAATCGCTCCTATTAAGGCTTTCGAGCAACCTTGGCTATACATACGTTTACGTCAAAAAACTTGCAGTCTCTATCTGTGCGCGGGAGAGACTTACCCATACGTAGGATTAGGTTGTAAAACGGAGTCTCCGATAGCAACGAAATTGTGAGGTACATAAGGAGCCTTTTCGAATCGAACCCAAGAGAGTGAAGCTGAGGGTAATAGTTAGTAGACCGATTCAGTGTCACCCCGACAGAGTGTTTTAGCTCACGGTATCTTCCGGTCGAGACCTCGCACTGTTGTTCCATAAGAATGTCAAGGAAAGGATAGAACCATTCGGGCACTTTTTGATGATCTTTCTCAAGGTCCCTGAACCATCCATGGATCTCCGAAACGTCCGTTGGAAGTGGAGGTTCACCCCATCCGCCAAAGGACATATCAACTAAGTATGATTTCGTCACCGATCGTATTTACGAGGTGATCGGGAGAAAGAACTTACTGCGATGACCTTCGATCCGACTGAGCATAAATAGCTTCTTCTCTTTTCCAGGGACGGGGAAGTACGTGTATATCCAAGGGACATTATCATAACCACCGGGTATAGGTAAACGGCCTCGTGCTTCTGGGGGGACATACCACCTGAATCGAATATACTTCTGGGCTGTATTGTACGCGATCCTCAGGTCATCCCAATCCAACGAGCCAGATGGAGTATAGCGTTGAATCTCCGAATTAGTGGGGTCGGTCGCAATGCGGCGAATCCATTTGAGTCCAGCCTGCGTCCCTCCGGTGCAATCTAAATTAACATAGGTAAGCTAGTGACAAATTTCAAATTACGTGCAAGAGAAAAATTACCAATGACGAGTGAGGAAGGAATATCCTCTGTAACGCCGTCAGGTAACCGAACAGAGACAGATGAAACCGTCATTGGATCTCCAGGGACCGTGTTCAAAGAGGTCACGGTTCCGACCTTCGTACGAATACGGTCAGAGTAGCCAAGAATGAGACGCCGGACTAAGCGCTCATAGAGCTCGCGAGACATGAAGAAGCACTCGGGCCATTTACCATCCGGGTATTCTTGTCTTGGAAGGTCCATAAATTGACGACCATGACAATAGGCATTGAGTTCATAATCTGAGACGCTAGAAAGCAATACATCAGTGAAAGAAGAAAAACAGATAGTAATCCTCAAATTACATTCCGTTAGCTCTACGGATCTCCTCGTCAATGTTCGGGAAGTATTTTCTCAGCGCTTGGAGGGCGATAGGCTGATAGACTAAATTATGTTGTACTATTAGTACTCTACTACGACGGGTGCAATACCAATCAAATTACCATGTTGGGCATTATACTGTGGTACTCTCGAGCGGACGTGCTCCCTGCTATGCTCGATGTAAACACCCTTTTCATCATAAGTGTTGATCCTTCCTTCATCCGTAAAGACCCATGCTTCCGGCTCAATGATGAGCACATTTTCAAAATGATCGGCAAGAACGAGCGCTGAGAACAACCCAGCTAGACTAAGGCGTTAAGTCAGCTTTATCAGATAGAATGTGACGGATTTTGCCTGAGGAATGGCATACCTTCCTCCGCAGACGACTGCTGTTCCTCGTATCCTCTTGGCATCAGGTCTAGCATGTGCTGGACCAAGGTTATTGACCTCGTTGAGAACAGTAAATTTGCGAGTAAAGAACTTGTAGAGCAAAGAGCCAGTGGTGCACCATGCAAGGTATGTAGCGGGGAGGGCGAGGGCTGTAGCGGTAAGCTGAGGGGAGAAGTCCATGGGTGCTGACAAGAGAGCTGTACTGATGTGCTGGTTTTATATTAGCCGTGCATGTCCGAGCCCGGGGTCAATTTTCGTTTTTCACGACCAGAAGCGGGAACATATTTGAAGAGACCCTAACAGATAGCGATCTCGCGTAAAGCGGACTGAGTAATTACCTTACAACCTGTCGTGTTGAAGACTTGAACCCTTGATTGTCATGCAAGCAACGACCCAGTTTGTCCAGTAGAGTACCTAACATCTTGTTGAGACTGTGTCGAAGCCAAGGGACAAGTTTAGCTATCGTGGTGCAGGATGAGATGAAGAATGAGACGTTTCACCAGCCGGCAGGAGATGTTGTTCAAATGAATTCCCGGGAAGCGCGTTTTAGATTTGATCCGAGTTCGAGGTTCGGTCGTCACTCGTGCAAACGCGTGACAATTCTCACACTATCATCACCACCATACAGCGACCATGGCCCTCCCTCCTCAACTATTGCAGTCCCTCGATGGCATCAAGGAACGCGCAAAGGATGCTATTTATGCGTTCACCTCTTGCCTATGTCACCAATCAGCAAAAGTAAAGATCAACGGGCGAACATGTTTGTCATCTTGTTGCTCACAGATGCTTCGTTGGCTGATTCGTCCTCCTGCCAGTCAAGATTATCAAAGTTCTTGGGGAGGGTGGCTTCTCATTTGTATACCTCGCACAGGATGAGCTTAGTGGCGTAGGTCTTGTGGTCAGCCTCTGAAACACATAGAATATCACTCTATTGTTATTCTAGCGCCAGTTTGCTCTCAAGAAGATCCGTTGCCCCACAGGGTCAGAAGGTGTGAAGGAAGCAATGAGGGAGGTGGAAGCCTACAGACGATTCAAGCATGTATCCTGAACGCTATTACCTCCTCTGGTTTCTGACAATGTAGTGAATCAGGCACCCAAACATCATTCGAATACTTGTAGGCTTGTTGTGATTTTGTTATGGTAGATGTTCTGACTATCCTAGGATTCGGCAGTTGTTCAAGATGCTGATGGGGAAGGGAAGATTGTTTATCTCTTCTTACCGCTCTACAAGGTAAGTTCCTATCTGCCTTCGTCATGTATCTTTCCTGACCCGTTCACCAAGCGAGGAAACTTGCAAGACGCAATCAATGCACATCTGATCAATGGTACGCGATTCTCGGAGGCTGAAATGCTCCGTCTATTTCGCGGGACGTGCGAGGCCGTCCGCGCGATGCACACATTCCGTGCCACCAAGGCTTCCCAGTCTCAAGCAACAACAAATGTGCCGCGCCGACCTGAAAGTATTCCCGCATCAGCCCGGCCTCGATCAAAACAAAAGGGAAACCTAGGCGGACCGGTAGCACACCATGACAGTGATGACGAAGATGAGGACGACCTGCTGCCGCATCCCGAAGGCGATGGCGATGGGGGATACAGTTATGGGCATGACGGCGAGTCAAGCATCCCGTTAGTCACTAAACATGCAATAGAAGACGAGGGGGACGTCGTGTTTGATGGGGACGAGGAGTTAGCACATCAAGGTGTCAATGGCGGCGACCCGGCCCAAATGGAGGTGGTCCCCTATGCACACCGAGATCTAAAACCCGGGCAAGTCTATGAATATCGTCTTTTTACGACTTACCTAACTTGCCGCTTTCTGAAAGGAATGTAATGATCGCTGATGATGGCTCTCCGATCCTCATGGACTTTGGTAGCGCAGTTAAGGCTCGCATCAAAGTCGAAAATCGTCAGCAAGCGCTCTTGCAGCAGGTAAGTTCCATGTTTACATGTTTACAATTGCTGACTGAAAAATTGCTCCAGGACATAGCTGCCGAACAGAGCACGATGGCTTATCGCGCACCGGAACTATTTGACGTGAAAACTGGCAATACACTCGACGAGAAGGTGGACGTATGGGTACGTTGTGTTTCATCTTGCTCCAACATTCACATGCATCCTTAATTTCCCGCACAGTCGCTCGGATGCACCCTCTACGCACTTGCTTATCTCCATTCTCCCTTTGAAACACAAGCAACAACTGAACAAGGAGGATCGATTGCTATGGCGGTGATGAACGCTGCATACAAGCATCCACGAGATTCCGCATACTCGCAAGGCCTGCGGGATCTCATTGACAGCATGCTGAAGGCCGACCCCGTACAAAGACCGGACGTACATCAGGTGCGTTAGGGAGGATGTATCTCGGAATACTATGTAATGTGGCACTAATCAATGACCGTGCTTCTTTCTGGGCGTCTAGGTAATTGAGAAGACTAATGCCGTCTTACGCAGTCTCGCATAGTTCCCACCGTGCATTGCTGTATTGCTTGGTTGTTCCCGCTTCCCTTCACTTTTGAAGACGGCCTTCATAATTTATCGGATTTCAGGAACGGAAAAAAGTTTGCTTGTTAACACCAGATGCAACAGGAAGAAGCAACGACTAATCTTATTCAAAAATAACAAGATCATCCACCACCTTTTCTTTCCAATTGATCCCCTTCCGTATTAGGTTCCCACCACGTTTGGCTGGTCCGTTCAACAAATTCTTCCCTTCTGGCTTCGTCTTCTTAGCGGAGGATTTCTTCGGACCGGGTTCTTTCGATCGTGTTCCATCCTCCGGTTCATCAAAGTAGCGAGTGGCTCTCTGTGGAACACGGTCCGTGTTCTGCTTTGCCTCAGAGCCTGAACGTGATTTTCGCTTGCTCTTGTCTTTGACGGCTCGTGTATCCGAGAGCTTGGCGAACTTCCCCGCGCCTGCTTTACCCATATGCCCCTTTGTTCGCAACTTTAACGAATCCCGCTTCTTCATTGAGCGTGTCCCGTCGGATTGGTTAGTACTGCCGTCATCAATAAAGATTTTCACGTTCGGGGTACTTTCTGCCGCCTCGGCTCTCCCCTTCTTCGGTTTCGGAACTTCTGATTCGTTGGCCTTGACTCTAGCTTTGCCTTCGCCTCTACTTTTACCTATAGCCTTCGACTCCGTCTTGGATGACTTCGTCGCCTGCTCGCCTGCGTTCATAACCGAACGGTCGTCGGATTCCCGACTAACCCCGCCATAGCTGCTATCGTTCTCATGAGAGGCTTCTCGAATAGAGACCCTGCGCCTCTTTGACGCTCTCTCGGAGATTGGTTTGTCAGATAAAGAGGTGGCCGCTTTACCGAATTCGTCATTCTTTCCTTCGATCTCTTCATCCCGTTCATCTTTCTTAGCACGTTTCCGCTTTTTGCGCTCGATGATCTGTTTCGTCTTCTCGCGTTTTTGTTTGATTGAGTCGAGCTTTTGTTTCTGATAAGAAAAGTAGAGTGAGATTGAATTGAAGGTGTTCACGAGGTGTGTGTGAGAAGTGTGAGATGCTTGATCGAACAAACGTACTCGCTTGAGACCGCGATTGGATAAGCCTTCTGTGTTTACAATCGTCGTCGGAGTTTGCGAAATGGAGGACGCGATATGTCGAGGATCTATCTGGCGGTTTTTCGTATCCTCCGCTAGTTCGCAAAACTTCTTGAATCGGCGAATATGAGCCTGTAGGAAGCAAGTTGGACCAAGGTCAGAATATGCGGTTAAGCGAATAGCTGATAAGGATTGACCACCTTACCGCAGATGCAATATGCAATTGGACCATCTTCTCGTTCTTTAGCAGCTTCTTCGGGCATGCGATACATGCGCGGTCATCGTTCTCTGACGAGACGTGATAGATGGGATCCTTCAAGGCCTCCTTGAGCGGTATCGGCGGTTCATCGTCCATGCTTTCAAGATCAAGATCATCTTCGTCGCTTTCAGCCTCATCCTCTACGTCTGATTCTACGCCGCCAGCTGCGAGCCATTCTGTCTTCATGTCTGCTGCAGACCCTCGGTCCAAGTCATCGTCCAGTTCCGAGTCTGAAGACGACGATTCATCGCTGTCCGTGTCTTGCAGACCAAACATCTGCTTCGTATCCTCATCGAGACCCAGTTCCTCATCCTCTTGTCGCTTCTGTTGCTTTTTGGTGACCCGTTTGAACATGGTGAGCAAAACTTGTTAAGTGCCGGATGAGGCAGGAAATGAAATGAAAAGGAAATGATTTGCACGGGTATTGCCGAATATAATTTATGGTCTGACCTCGACACGCTCGCGAGAAAAACGAAAAAAAAATGGGATGGTTCCACTATTCCACCGTGTCTCCTTCTCACCACCACATCCCACCGCCTCTTCTGCGTTGACAAGTGATGGCGAGCAACGCCTCGTTTGTGCTCAATGCTGATACATGGTCGGGCTTTGCACAACAAGCCCAGACTCACCTTCCTTCCACTGGTCGACTCATCATATTGGGTCTTGTGAACATACCGCTTGTTGTGGTTCTCTTACATGCTCTCTGGCAAGTTGTGAGTCTTTTTCTTGCAATTCGATGATGTGGATGGTTTCTGAGCTAGACCAATGGGTTAGGTTCGACCTCGGGACCCTTCGTTGCCTCCTGAAGTGTTCCATTGGCTTCCTATTATTGGCTCTGCAATTCAGTACGGAAATGACCCAATCAACTTTTTCTTAAAGTGTCGAGAGAAGGTGAGAAATATGACACGGTGCATGTATACAGACTAAACAATGACATGTTACAGTATGGGGACGTGTTCACTTTCGTTCTTTTCGGTCGCAAGATGGTGGTTGCGTTAGGACCGAAGGGTAATAACTTCGTAACGGGTGGAAAAGTATCACACCTATCTGCCGAGGAAGCTTACACTGTGGGCATTGCGTTTTTATGCACTTGGTATTTTCCTAACGAATTCTTGTAGCACTTGACTACTCCCGTCTTCGGCAAAGATGTTGTATATGATGTTCCGAACGAAGTACTCATGGAGCAGAAGAAATTCGTGAAATACGGTCTCTCTATTGAGAACTTCCGTGCATACGTTGGCATGATCGAGCAGGAGGTCGAGAGCTACATGAACAGCGACGCGAGTTTCCGCGTCTGGCAAATGAACGATATTAACGAGTGGGGTAGCTTCCACGCGTTCAAGACGCTCGCGGAAATCACTATCTTGACTGCATCGCGCACGCTTCAGGGTAAAGAGGTCCGTAATAGCTTGGACAAGACTTTTGCCCAGCGGTACCAGGACCTTGATGGTGGTTTCACACCGATTAACTTCCTTTTCCCGAACCTTCCTTTGGAGAGTTACCGAAAGCGCGACAAGGCGCAACAGGAAATGAGCGATTTCTATGTTGATTTAATCAGCAAGCGGCGAACTGGTAAGAGCACTGAGGTAAGTTGAATCTGGAATAATGTGCTTTGTTCTTTGTTCTGAGATGGTTTGATGTAGGCTGAACATGACATCATTGCTGCCCTAATGGAGCAGCATTACAAGAACGGACGTGAACTTACCGATCGTGAGATAGCACATATTATGATTGCTCTTCTCATGGCCGGTCAACACACGAGTTCTACCACCGGCACTTGGGCTATCCTCCACCTCGCAGGTAACCCGGAAGTCGCGTGAGTAAAAGCTCAGGCTAAGATGTAGCATGTATTGACGTGATGATTAGAGAGTCCCTTTACCAGGAACAAGTAGAGCACTTTGGTCTCGGGGAGGGCAGTTTCCGTACAATGACCTACGAAGAACTAAAGTCCCTCCCCATCCTCGACGCCGTCATCCGCGAAACACTCCGACTACACCCACCTATTCACAGTATCATCCGTAAAGTCGTCGGAGACGTCCCTGTTCCTCCGTCCCTCTCCGCACCTTCAAAAGACGGAACTTACGTTGTACCGAAGGGATATTTTGTTCTTTCCTCACCAGCAGTTAGTCAAGTTGATCCTAAAACCTGGGCTAACCCACGTGAATGGGACCCGTCTCGATGGACAGACCCGGAGGGATTTGCGGCTCAGGCGTATAAGACATACGCAGATGAAAAGGGCGAGAAGGTTGATTATGGCTTCGGAGCTGTTAGTAAGGGCACGGAATCCCCTTATCAACCATTTGGCGCTGGGAGACATCGATGCATTGGCGAACAGGTATGACTTCCCGTATTTTCTCATTATTGAGGATAACTCGGATTAATTCTGTTTCTTTTATTCCAGTTCGCTTACCTCCAGATTAGCACTGTTCTTGCTGCCATCGTCCGCAAGGTCGAGTTGCGTCTGCAAGGCGAGATGCCAGAGCACAACTACCATGTACGTTTCTTCATTTCTCTCATCGCTTCGTCAGCATACTAACGGAAATCCCGACTTAATTGCAGACGATGATCACAACTCCCAAGGAACCATGCAATATCCTTTACAGGCGTCGGCATTTTGATTAAATCAACTCCCTTGGTAGTTCCTTATACACCTGGATACATGATTCCTTCTTGATGGTTCTTTAATATCGTTGAAAGATTTCGATTTATAATTCAGTAGAGTACTCCAGAGTACTCCTATATTATAAGGGCAAAGGAAGGTAATGGTAATGAACAGAATAGACAGAAAAGGAATGAATGAGTGTGGGAAATTACGGATTACGTGGATGTGAAAAAGGACACAATCAAGTAGCACCGCATCTAGGTAGGAATTTACTTTGAAGAAATAGAGAAAGAAAACGATAGTCGACTAGAGTAAGCGGAATTTAGAACGGTTTGAGCTTCTGGTCCCTCCGGTACGCGAAAACCACCTGATATATGCTCTCGTATCGGCGGTCCAGACTTATGACCCTAAAATTATCACCGAACGATAGCACGTCGAGTTCAGGGGGAACAGAATCCTGGCCTGTCACACTACGGCGAGACTGCACGATATGCACAGTGAGTTGCTCGTTTCGCATAAGGAGAAAATGACAAATGGACGTACCGCGACTTTGTTCCTGAACTCCTGGTACAGCCCACGTAGATCAGCTAGGATTTTCAATCGAGAGTTGTACGGGTCATCCTGAAAACGGGGAATGTTGACCTCCTTCTTAAACAACCCATATTCCTCGTAGCCAAGCCACTGGATAAATATAACGAGGTCAAAAACGATGCTTGAATTGCGTTGCGGATAGTTCTCACCATAAAGCATATAACTATAGTCGGCGTCCGAATGGGCAGAGTTTCTCTCGATACGGAATCTGGATAGTTGATATAACATCCAGAGACTGGATTCTCTCCAAGGATCACGTTATCCTCGGGAAGGTACCGAGGCACATCCTCGGCTCTTAGCGAGGGCGGAAACAAACTCATTTGAAAGACCGGCTCTAATATATCTTTCCCCCCTGGGTTCGGCACACCGAAAAACATTCCCCCGTTTGGCGGTCTAAACGATAAAGAAGGCAGTCTCACGGTGGCGGGTCTCAATGGACTGGTATCAAACAAGGGGATAAACTTTATGTACGAAGAGACGGATCGTGACGCTCCTGGGTTGCGGCGTGGTGACGGTGGTCCAAGGCATGATGTGCACGACTCTGCCGGCAGATCGTCTGAATCAATTTGCATCCTCATATCCTCCCCTTTGGAATCCAACGGTACTATGGGTAGTCCATTTTCGTGCTTTCCCCTAAAACTTCTCGAACCCTTCATTCTTGCAGTAGAGTCGGCAGGGGGTATTGTTGAGGCCAGAGATGGTGTAAGTAGACGAGCCACGGCTTGGAGGTTGGTCAGTTCAGGCGCTGAAACTGGCTGGAAATGGGAGAGAAGTGATGAGATGAATCGCTCATTTAAGGACTCGAACTGTGGCCTAAATGGAAACGGCCTTGGCACCACTATTGTGGCCCAGCCGACATGGCTCGATCGTCACTGCGTAAAAGCAAAAGGACACATACGATGTGGCCGGGTGTTATTGATACAAGTACAATCTGGTACAATATTTTTTGGGAAAGCCCCGGGCCCAGGCTTTTCATTCTGAGGAACAATGAGACTCCGGATTGATTCAGACGTAATTTATGAGAAGCGACAATCGACGGATGAGACGATCTGGCGAGAACAATTGCACCTAGCCACACTCGACACGGAGGACCTGATGATTCGATGCTTACCTCAGATACGGTCAAGAGTGTTTTTGGGCTGAAGGCCACTGGAGAATACCGATTGAGGTCTCTCCTGTTTCTCCCCATCAATGAAAACGTCGACTTTTTCGTCATAGAAGGCGACGAGCCCTTTAATGTCTACACACTCGGCGAGCGGGCTTCGATACCACCATACGATATTCTCTACCAGTTTACCGCCTTCAGGTAACCGGACTGAATAGTATGATGCTGTGCCCTAGTAATAATGACGAGTACTGAGGACGGAGAACTCAAACGAAGAAAACACTCAAACCTTGTATGGACACTCTGTCGTAAGGTCAGACGGCTCTAGCAGGTCCACCCTGCAGTCTGTCTTTTGGATGTAAGTCCTAACAGGCAAACCAGTCTCAAATAACAGCCGAGGTTTGCGGGTATTCGCTACTTCAACGCCATCGACCTCAACACGGACATGCCTCGATGATTGCAAGACTTCAATCCTCTACAGAAGGCACGCATTAATTAATCCAAGTATACGTAGGTAAATAAATAAAAACCTTGTAAGGATCTTTGGGATGTACAAAAATCTGCTCGTCTTCCTCGAACCAAGCATCCATGGAAGCGAATAAAACTTTGGTCAGCCCAGCAAGATCTCCGGCATCCTTGGTGAAGCTGATGGCAGCCCTGTTTGCGATTTTATCCCCTACAATGATATCGAATACTTCTGCATGATGGGCCAAGGGAGATTCTGCCTTTTCGCCCGACGGACGCAAATACTCCTTCTTGATGTCTTCGCTCGAAAAGAAATAGGTCGGGTAGTATGGGTGTTCCCATCTTCAAACCATGAGATCAAGATGCAATTCCACTTTGTAGTTTCATGTCATACGCACACGAGCTTCGCTGACTTGGTGTCGACAATCCACGTACCACCGAACAATACTCTTACACGTTTGGGCGAAGGCTCAATGTGAGGCTTGGTGAATGGCGGCATACGGCAAGATCGCTTGTGGGAGTAAGTAACTGAGCGAGCTGGAGAGTGCTGATTGTAATGCACTGCGCTATATATGTTTGCATGCAAGTAGGATCTTGGTCATCTGAGACGAGAATGTATGATATATTACATAAGCTCACACGGCGGGCAAATCAAGATGGAGGTGAGGTCGGAATTTTAAATGTTTTCTTCTTTGTCATTTTAAATATCGATAAGGATATCTGACAGGTCGATATTTTAAATATAAATCACGTGCTGGCATTTTAAATATCGATTTGGATATCAACAGGGTTGATATTTTAAATATCAGTTGGGTTGTGATATGCAAATCGACATATTAAGTATCTACTTAGCGATATTTTAAATATAAATTAGTATATCTACTTGGCTGATATTTAAAATATACAATATAATATCATCCTGGTTCATATTATAAGTGTCATCTGGGTAGATATTGAGCGGGCAATGAGAGGGCAATGGGAGGGCAACGGGAGGGTGATGGGAGGGCAGTGAGCAGGCAATGGATGGGTGGTGAGTGGGCGATGAGAGGGCGATGAGAGGGCGATGGGAGGGCAAGGGGTGGGCAAGGGGTGGGCGATGGGAGGGCAACGGGAGGGCGGTGAGCAGGCAACGGGCAGGCAATGGGCAGGCAATGAGAGGGCAATGAGCAGGCAATGAGAGGGCAATGGGCAGGCAATAAGAGGGAACAGGAGTGACATCTATGGACACAGCGAGTTGTGGTAGAAGGTGCAACTGCAGCAGCCAGAGCGGGCATCCGTTCTGTTGTTGCAGGGGTAGCATTTAGTGTCGGCTTGGGCTACTAACATGTAAGAAAATGTCACAGCGATGGACCAGTACCATGAGAACAATGAAGTCTGCCTTCTTGATATTGAAAGACTTGATGGACTCCCTGCCCTGGAGCATCTTGCCTGAATTTGCGTTAAACTACGTTACGTACCTGTTACGCTCTGCGTTGTTAGGAGCGTCGATCACGAAGATCTAGGACGTCAACGAGCACAGGTGAATGAGCTACCACTTTAATCACAAGTGACCATAGTCTGCGACTGCGACGTAGGTGATAGTACTAGAACAAGAGAGTGGGGAATCCCTAGCTCTCTGATCCAGCCTTATATACACTTCGGTCGCGGGTAAGTTCTACTCTAAATAGGTGCTGACTAGCAGCAAGTAAATATGAACAAACAAACAACGGGGCCCGACGAGTCAGCAAGAATGAGTAAAGATGAGTAAGCGTCGTCGGGTTAAATGGAAAGAAGAATAATGAGTCAGCAAGAATGAGTAATAATAGAATGGGAAAAAGAATGAAAGGGTGAAAGGATTGTGCTGAAATTTTGATTCGATTAGGAACGCCGATCGAAACTACCCCGGATGGGACCGGTTAATTTCACTAGCCGGAGACGATCAGGATCGACAGCGAGAAGCAAAGAACACGCACGGTTAATACAATCCGAAGCCGACGATCAAGAAGCATCGGCTAGCGACGCTAATCCCGACGATCACACTAAACCTTCGCAAACGATGCAGCAAGTACAGCAACCTCCAACGGCTTGCTATAAATGCAGAAGAGTGCGACAGATCATCGAAGACCTACACAAGATAATACTACGGGAGGCAACGGGCATGTTGACATATCATGTGTCCAGCGAACGAGCAACAGCTTATCGAGAATACCACAATCCCCCGGAGGTCGTTCGAAATCGCACGAGGTCAACAATAGCAATGGATACGGCAATAGGCATGCAACCAAAAACGCACTGGACAATAGTAGGAATCCACGACATATTAGCACTCGAGTGCCCAAGCACATTCGTGGAGATCAGTGCAGACTATGTTACGAACCGCCGCTCACCGATAACAGCGGTATGGGTTGCAAACACACTCAGGGAACTATGGGCATACTGCAAAGCTATTCGACTACAAGGAGACCTATACCTAGGCTGGAGAATACCTTCGAACGATACTCGACGAAGTGTACGGCTACTCATCGCCATAGGCACATACGTTAAACCACCTTGGTTTCCCCACGATGATATCCGATGTCGAATCACACTTGACGGCCCCGAACAAGAGTCCCGAGGCGACAAGCAAATCACAGCCTTCATAGCCCCAGATGCTATACAACGGAACCCCGACGGAATTCCTTAAATGCACGAGCAACTGCGGACGAGCGAACTCTAACTACGGCGCAGCCATGCAAAACCAATGGCATACGAACACGCATTCAATGACTCACTCACTGACTCACTCTATGCACAGGGCGCAGCACAAGGCCGACCCCGAGCATAGGTTTCAATTCAGTTCAAGTCAAGATGAGTCAACGCCGAGTCATCATCCTGCACAGGGCGCAGTCGATGAGTCAATCCGCAGCAGAACAATGGAATTACCAGACGAGTTTGGAAGCTAGAACAACGAATCAGATCGAGAGTAGGAACTACGGAGCGTAGGAAGTGGTCCGTCCACAGCATGAGGAAAAGGTATAAATAGTTGTAGACTTAGACCGTAGCTCCCTATCTTTCTTTCGATCGTCTTGTACATCGAGTCCTCTTAGGCATCTAGCTTCTAATCTGAAGACCACCTAATCTGCTTAACCTCTCTTACTCTACGGCGTGGAACGATTGATTAGTCGTCCACCGACTAGGGAAGCTTACGAACGGCAGTCGACACTGTCCTACTAGTCTGTCAACGAGGTTGAGGCCCGACTTGATTAGTTAAACGAAAACGTCCGAGGCAACGCTTATTATACTTGGGAATCTGCCCTGCTTGTGAAAACCGAGTAGGCTCCGGAAACTCTTAGAAAAGCATTGCCGAACCCGTAACACTGAGGCCGTCCTATTGTGGTTACTGTATAGTCCCGTAGGGCGAGCGTTTTCTAACAAAGGGAATAGCGGGATAAAGTTGTTATAGATTGTAATTAGCTAAGCCTGTATGTATTAAGTAAGGAATGTGGTTAAAAGGAGTGTAAATATGCATTGACGAAAATAAAAGAAAGGCCGTATAAAGGAAAGGGAAAAGGTGTCGTAACAGTACCAAGTCCTTAAAGACTCACCAGAGTAAATCAGTTTCTGCAGATCAACTGCGTGGTGTTCCGGTAGGTCTTCAGATATTTTATCTTAGATTTCACCACCGCAATGAAGTCTTCTCATCTGCATTGATCTGCAGGACCAATCCGTAAGAAATCAACCAGCAGCACAGCCGAGATGTTGACCTCGAAGACCTTTCCTTGCAGAGTTTTGATGGTGAGTTCGATCATTTCAGTGTCGTTCAGAAAGGATAAAGGGAGCACAGAGGACGCCCGTCATATAGGGTAATTTCTATATTTGGTCATATCATGTACGATACATCATACTAGGATAGCTCAATCTTCCTTATTCCTGACACTCACCATGGATGGATCATGATGCAGGTGACGACTACATCAGATGGATAGCGATGTTCATCAGGCATAATGGGTCAAGGCTCTCAGGCAGGCGTTAGTCGAAGATGCAAAGCCCAAGTTGTCGCTGCATGCTCAATCTGCTTGGTTGGGTCTCGTAAATCCGGTCATCCTCTCAATCTGTAAGAACACTTTTCCTTTTTTGTCCTTTCTTATTTTTCATATTCCATTATATTAATAAGTTCCTTTCATTACTAATACCTTATGACTCCCTCCGCCCCATCCCGATATATTACTAATACTGCATTACTAATTCCGCCCCAACCCGATGACGCTTACTCACCCTTACTCATTCTTGCTTACTTGTCGGGCCCCGTTATTTGTTTGTCTATATTGTTATGCTGCTGCACAGCACCTTCTTAGAGTAATACCTTCCCACATCTCATATGTATATAAGTAGATAGACCTTGTCTCGTCTTCCCCACTCGACTCTTCTACTTACCACCACGACGTCTTAGTCGTATACTGTTCCTAGACGCGTGCATTACTCAAGGTCATCCACCTTAGACGTACGTCGCCAACGACTGTGTACCTCCCCCAAGACGCAGTAGAGGTTGTCACTAGACGACCTTCGTGAGAACAGGCCTCGAACGTGCACTGCCACCTTGTCCGTCCTAACATAAGAGTCGAGTCTCCCCTCAGGACCGATGTCTGACTCGTCATCAACGTCTCTCCTTTGCGAGCGCCCCCTAGCAGGTCGATATCACATCAACCCGGGTTTACCCGAGCACGACAGAAACCCTCAACCCTGCCCGGCGACGTAAACCAACGTTGTCGTGTATTAGATTCATAACAAGTAACCAACCCTCACTCGTCACCCTGGCTCCTAGTCGTCGTAACCGACAGTACCGAAAGCCCAAGTCCTACATCATCCCGTTTAACCCCCTCGACTACGATCTGAACAATATTGTCGTAGGAACAGACAGGAAAGGACGTGCTCAGTACCTTAGGCTTACGTACCGCCCCCAGCGACCAGAAGTCAAAGTCAAGGTCGAAGAAGAAGACCCTTCAAGTTGGCAGAAGTCAATCGCACGTTGGTAAACACTGGCGTTAACGTTGACGTTGCATTTTAGAGGCAACCGTATCTGGACGAAGCGAACAGACGAAGTATACTGTAGCCAACGTATCTCTTTCGTCGTTCCCCTCTGGATTTTTAAGGTTACTATTTCCTTTGACGATACAATCCCGGCTCGTCGACAACAACAAATTCATCCTCTCCCCGTCAGACCGCCACAATAGATACCGTATCGGAACGCGTGCATCAGCGTCTCAGTCAGCTTAGAGAAGGAAGGTACAGTGCAAGTCGTCAAGGTTTCTTCTTTACGACATCAACTGGAACCAAACAGCGTATAGTTTGGGATCAAAGAAAGGACAACTGGGTATACGTGCAAGTAAGCACCCCAGCCCCAATCTCCTCGTTCGCCCCCACATCGTCGACAGCTGTGAGATTCTCAGCTCGTGAAGAACCAGAGGAACCATCGGTAGGAGCATTCGATCCTCCTCAAGGTATCATTTCCAGACCACCTTCGACGCACGAACCTATTCCACCCCCCCTCGAAGAAAATCCTATTGATGTTGAACCTCCTGAAATGTCGCACATCACAGCAGACGTAATTGCAGCAATCGTCGCTCAGGCCCTGGCACAGGCAGGAGTCGGACTTCCAAGGACACCGATGAATGCACCAGCAACAGCGATGTCAACAGACAATCCATCCGTTGACAAACCAAGGCAGTATCATGGAAGCAACGATTACAAAGATTTCCGTCGAGAATTCCTGTTGTATGTCTCGGAGAACCCAGGACGGTTTGGAACTGACGTCAACCGAATCAAATTTGTACTGTCATACCTAAAGTCAGGACGAGCTTCAACATGGGCGCAGAACTATGTCGATTCCAACACAGCAACTGATGGGAGTTCGACTATTCCTGATGACTTCAAGAAGTTTGTCGAGGCCCTCGACACATCTTTTAGAGATCCCCACAAGGCATCCAAGGCGTTAGAGCGAATCTACTCAGAAGTACAAGGACGTCGCACCGCTGATGAATTCTTTGATATCTTCGAACAACTAAGGATCTCGGCGAAGCTCACCAGCAAAGAACATGATGCAGTCCTCATCCATCGTCTAGAGCAAGCAGTCAACCCTGATGTTCTTCGAGGAGTTATGCGAGCGGAGAAGGTGCCAACGACGTATGATGGATGGAAAACGAAAGCGCTAGCCGTCGATGCGGTAGAACAACAGCTGCAAACCCAACTATGTCCAAATAAGCCACCAGTACGAAACTTTCCCCCAAACCCCCAAACTCAGTATCGTCGACCCCCAGGACCCCCACCCCAACAACAGCAATCACAACCACAACATCCCCCATTGCAGGCACAAGGAGTAAAACCGGAAACACACCCTGGAATGGGGATTCCAATGGAAGTCGATGCAGCTCATCGTCGTCTGCTTTGCTGGGCATGCAGAAAGCCTGGACACTTTGCGGCCCAATGCCCAGATAAGCGGCAGGTGGTACGACAGATCATCGTGGGAATGGACCCAATGATTCGAAGGGAGATGGCGGAACAGCTTGGTGAGCTGCCAGAATCAGCCTTTGTCGAAGAAGAATACAGCGAGGAAGTTGTGGAAGTTAGGGCTACGACCGAGACCGAGGGCGTCAATGTCGAGCAGGATTTTTCGGAAGACCAGCAGTAAACGTCGTAACTACTGGTCAACATTCTCAAGGACTCTCGTCTTCGCTAAATTATAACTCGCGTGCTGTACAGTATTTAGATGCGCATCAATACACCGAGTTAAAAAATCACGAGATCCTGAACGACGTAATACCTACCCCCAAAAGAGAAGACGACCTAGACATCGATGACTACGATGATGCGTGGATGTGTGACAGAGGTGTACAGCCTAAGGAGGAGGAACCAGAAGCCGTCTTTGTGCGGCTGAAAGGATTGTGCTGAAATTTTAATTCGATTAGGAACGCCGATCGAAACTACCCCGGATGGGACCGGTTAATTTCACTGGCCGGAGACGATCAGGATCGACAGCGAGAAGCGGAGAACACGCGAATCTAATACAATCCGAAGCCGACGATCAAGAAGCATCGGCTAGCAACGCTAATCCCGACGATCACACTAAACCTTCGCAAACAATGCAGCAAGTACAGCAACCTCCAACGGCTTGCTATAAATGCAGAAGAGTGCGACAGATCATCGAAGACCTACACAAGATAATACTACGGGAGGCAACGGGCATGTTGACATATCATGTGTCCAGTGAACGAGCAACAGCTTATCGAGAATATCACAATCCCCCGGAGGTCGTTCGAAATCGCACGAGGTCAACAATAGCAATGGATACGGCAATAGGCATGCAACCAAAAACGCACTGGACAATAGTAGGAATCCACGACATATTAGCACTCGAGTGCCCAAGCACATTCGTGGAGATCAGTGCAGACTATGTTACGAACCGCCACTCACCGATAACAGCGGCATGGGTTGCAAACACACTCAGGGAACTATGGGCATACTGCAAAGCTATTCGACTACAAGGAGACCTATACCTAGGCTGGAGAATACCTTTGAACGATACTCGACGAAGTGTACGGCTACTCATCGCCATAGGCACATACGTTAAACCACCTTGGTTTCCCCACGATGATATCCGATGTCGAATCACACTTGACGGCCCCGAACAAGAGTCCCGAGGCGACAAGCAAATCACAGCCTTCATAGCCCCAGATGCTATACAACGGAACCCCGACGGAATTCCTTAAATGCACGAGCAACTGCGGACGAGCGAACTTTAACTACAGCGCAGCCATGCAAAACCAATGGCATACGAACACACATTCAATGACTCACTCACTGACTCACACTATGCACAGGGCGCAGCACAAGGCCGACCCCGAGCATAGGTTTCAATTCAGTTCAAGTCAAGATGAGTCAATGCCGAGTCATCGTCTTGCACAGGGCGCAGTCGATGAGTCAATCCGCAGCAGAACAATGGGAATACCAGACGAGTTTGGAAGCTAGAATAACGAATCAGATCGAGAGTAGGAACTATGGAGCGTAGGAAGTGGTCCGTCCACAACATGAGGAAAAGGTATAAATAGTTGTAGACTTAGACCGTAGCTCCCCATCTTTCTTTCGATCGTCTTGTACATCGAGTCCTCTTAGGCATCTAGCTTCTAATCTGAAGACCACCTAATCTGCTTAACCTCTCTTACTCTACGGCGTGGAACGATTGATTAGTCACCCACCGACTAGGGAAGCTTACAAACGGCAGTCGACACTGTCCTACTAGTCTGTCAACGAGGTTGAGGCCCGACTTGATTAGTAAACGAGAGCGTCTGAGGCAACGCTTAGTATACTTGGGAATCTGCCCTGCTTGTGAAAACCGAGTAGGCTCCGGAAACTCTTAGAAAAGCATTGCCGAACCCGTAACACTGCGGACCGTCCTACTGTGGTTACTGTATAGTCCCTTTAGGGCGAGCGTTTTCTAACAGCGGCGAACGAATGGATACCAACTGGACGTCATCGTAACCATCATTCATCCCTTAGATCAGCAACTGACTCCTGAAGATAAACAGGAGATGCAGCAGCTGGACGGAGAAGAATACGATACGGACAGATTGGAGTTGGATGCACATGCGCTCATTGACTCTGGAGCAACTGGTTCTCTCATCGATGAAGGATTCGTCGAAAGGTACAAGATCCCCACCAAACGCTATATTCGTCCTATACCACTCTTTAATGCTGATGGAACTGGCAACAAGGAGGGTTCAATGACGGAGTATGTGGAAGTGCAAATGATCTTCGACGGGATACATGAAGAGACCATTCGTCTAGCGGTGACGTCCCTAGCGTCAACTAACGTCTTTCTTGGATATGACTGGCTGCGCAAACATAATCCGGAAATTGACTGGAAGACGGGCGTCATGTCATTTACTCGTTGCCCGGAGACATGTTGGTCCTTGGAAAGGGAGGCGGAAGAGTATCGTAAGAAGCAGGTCAGGGGAGCGACAAAGTGGCCAGAGTACCTCGACGAGTTTGATGATGAAGGAATTGTACAAGCTCCTACACATCGAAGGGAATCCATCGACGGCGTATCACCCACAGACAGATGGACAAACCGAGCGGGTTAATCAGGAGCTGGAACAGTACCTTCGTCTCTATGTGGATCATCGACAGTCGGACTGGGCAAATTGGTTGGCTATAGCTGAATTCGCATACAACAACTGGGAACACTCAGCAACGAAGATGTCCCCTTTCTTTGCAAATCTGGGTAGGAATCTAGGCGACTTTTTGGACATTGCGACGTCATCCTCGAACATGGTTGCTGAAGACTTTGCGAAACAGATCAAGGAGACCCACGAGCTAGCTAAAGAAAACCTTCAAAAGGCAGCTGACGACATGAAGAAGTACCACGACCGTCACGTAGGAAAGTCCATAGAATTCGTACCAGGAGACAAGGTATTTCTGGACGGATGAAATATCAAAATGACAAGGCCTACGAAGAAGATGGAGGACAAGTGGTATGGACCTTACGAAGTCGTTGAGAAGGTTGGAGCTGGCACGTACAAACTCAAGTTACCCAAGACGTGGAAGAAGATTCACCCTGTCTTCAACGAAATCCTACTGAAACCCGCAGTCGAGCCCTCGTTCGAATCTCAAAAAGAAGCACCTCCACCGCCACCTGTTCTCGTTGATGAAGAAGAAGAATACGAGGTTGAAGGAATACTCGATTCACGACTACATCGACGGAAACTACAATATCTGGTAAAGTGGGTAGGATACGAGGAAGCAACCTGGCAACCAGAGTCGGACCTAGGAGACAATGCAAAGGAAGCTGTTGACGAGTTCTACCAAAAACACCCAGGAGCCCCTCGTAAACTCACGATACCTCAACAGTCGTTACGCCAAATCTTCGCGTATACAGAACCTCCAGATCCAGTGAACGGTTGGAAAGGAAAACCCATGGTCGCAATCGACATGGAAGATCTACCCCTCTATGTAGATCTGGTTGATCAACCAGGACTGCTGGCATAAACGTTGGTCGGGTCGCCCAACCTTGAAGAGGGGGTGATGTAAGAACACTTTTCCTTTTTTGTCCTTTCTTATTTTTCATATTCCATTATATTAATAAGTTCCTTTCATTACTAATACCTTATGACTCCCTCCGCCCCATCCCGATATATTACTAATACTGCATTACTAATTCCGCCCCAACCCGATGACACTTACTCACCCTTACTCATTCTTGCTTACTTGTCGGGCCCCGTTATTTGTTTGTCTATATTGTTATGCTGCTGCACAGCACGTTCTTAGAGTAATACCTTCCCACGTCTCATGTGTATATAAGTAGATAGACCTTGTCTCGTCTTCCCCACTCGACTCTTCTACTTACCACCACGACGTCTTAGTCGTATACTGTTCCTAGACGCGTGCATTACTCAAGGTCATCCACCTTAGACGTATGTCGCCAACGACTGTGTACCTCCTCCAAGACGCAGTAGAGGTTGTCACTAGACGACCTTCGTGAGAACAGGCCTCGAACGTGCACTGCCACCTCGTCAGTCCTAACACAATTGATACCCACCACTTATTCTATCTTCTGATGCGATCTGAAGCACTCAGAATCAATGTCGGTACTCCCCATGTCCAACTGGATAATCTCTTGCGACCTCTTAGTTATATTCATTTGGGCCCCGGCAAGGACAAGTCTGGCACATTATCCATTGCAGAGTCATTTCGTTCCTTATTTCCCACAGTTTCAAAACCATTCTTTCTCAGCATGAAGGACGTATCTTCTATTTCCACTTGTCCTGATAGGAACTAGTTCTATTCCAAGAAGCGACCATCTCCTCACCACAACGGTATTCAGAAATCCCACTGCAAGGACTCTCCAGCCCCTTCTTGCAAGATTCCAGCTATCTTGAAAGCCGAGCTACAGCAGATACGACACTGTGAGGATTAACAAGCTGCCTTCAGGAGAGAAGGCATTTACGTTGAGGACGAGTACCGCAAAGAGATATGCCGTTATATGCAAGAAATGGAGGTCAGTCGTTGAAAAGTGACTTGCTTATGTGACTCGCTCCCATTCTAAATGCCAAGTGTCAATGCATAGAACTACACAATGGGCTCTACTTCAGCCATGGATCAGCAACCAGAAATCAAACAGCCTTGTCTCGTCGACTTTCTTATTGAGATTCATTTCACCTTCCGACTTCGTCCTAAGACTTTTTACCTTACCATGAACATTGTTAACCGATATGTTTCGCGTCGTATCGTGTACACAAAGTATTACCAATCAGTTGGTTGCGTGGCGTTGTGGATAGCAGTGAAATTCGAGGACGCAAAAGAACACATGCCAACTTCAACCGACCTGGTTGAGATCTACCGTGATACCTATGGCGAATCTGCCTTCATCCAGATGGAAGGACACGTTCTTGCTACCATTCAGTGGACGTTGGATCATCCAACCGCAGAAGTTTGGCTTCAGTTCTATTGCTGTGGCTCATCTGGAGAGAGTACGAAGGTTCAGCATATCGCAAGATTTCTCATGGAAGTTACCCTTTTCTATCACGACTTCATCAAATTCTCGCCTTCCACTATCGCCTTCGCATCGCTCATACTTGCACGTCATGTTTGCCAAAAACCCCGACAGATTTAAGATGAGCCCGACATGATTGACTCCGTCCTGGGTATTTACACCAAATTGGGACAGATACTTGTCCTTAACCTTGCACGCAATCGATTAGACTCGCTATGCGGGCTCAAGAGACTCATGATATTGGAACGTATCGACGAGAGTGGCGAAGTCAGATGGCTGGCCATTCTTCCAAACATACAGGAAGTCTGGATCGATTTGTGGAGTCAGAAGAGAATTCTCGCATACAGTGCTTTGATCATTTCTGGAAAGAAGGAAATTACATCCATTTGATGGAAGTTTACCTGAATTCTATGAGCAGGACCTACACCAAAGAAGCAACAGAATGAACAAGCGCATTGTGATGCTAGATTAGATGGCGGTGAAAGTGGTGAGGATGGCTTCTACTCATCGCCCACTCACTGCCCTCCCATCGCCCTCTCATCACCCTCTCATCGCCCTCTCATCGTCCACCCGTTGCCTGCCCATCGCCCACCCGTTGCCCTCCTGTTGCCTGCTCAACGCCCTCCCGTTGCCCTCTCATTGCCCTCTCATTGCCCTCCCATTGCCCGCTCAATATCTACCTGGACGACACTTATAATATGAATCAGGATGATATTCTATTGTATATTTTAAATATCAGCCAGGTAGATATACTAATTTATATTTAAGATATCGCCAAGTAGATATCCTAATCGATATATAAAATATAAGTCTATCAATATTTAAAATATCAGAGTGAAGTTGATATGCAAATCGACATTTAAAATATCGACACATGGTTTATATTTAAAATATCTTAGGCCCCGCTCGGCTGCACCTGTTAGCTAACGGGGAGCCCCGTTAACTGACTTGTCACAGGCTGTCACAGGGCTCTTTTGCAGGCAATGCGATCCATCGCGTCACGCTTTTTGTCACTTCCTGTTAGCTAACTTTTTGGCGTATGGGAAAGTTCGGAAAGTTAACTGATGGAAGGATAACCTAGGGCATGAGACAGGTCTGCTCGGTGTACATCGGGTTAACTGTGGGAGTGACGGCGAGTGACAAGTGAGTGACACGTGATGTGGGTTTGTCGCACTGTGTCCACACCCCCGGCACTCATCCTCTCACACTGTCTACGTCAACGACACCCTTACAATCACTCAAGCCGTCATATTCCGCAATGCCAACATGTCAGACGAAGGCTACAACAGACGAGGGGAAGGAGAACCAACCGAAAAACTCGCAGCCCACTACAACTGACTCCAAACCAACCCGACAGGAGAAAGGTGCACGTCGGTGCTACTGGACGGATACCGACGATTTTATTCTTGTTGCAACACTCAAAGAAGAGTTGATGGGTGGAAAGGATGCTGATGGTAGCTTCAAGGCCTCTAGCTGGGGCTTTGTGTGCGATGCTGTGAATGCGAACATAACTCGGGGTGCATTAAAGACAGCAAGCAGCTGTAAGGAGCATTTTGAGCATGTATGTTTGTTCTTTCTTTTCTCCATTTGTTCTGCCACTTACTGGGCTACACTCTGAGCTTAAAAAACTGTATGAGTTGTATAAGACAGCACGATGTAAATCCGGGGCTGGCTGGGATGACCAACTTCACATTGTTACTGCACCGAAGGATGTCTGGGACACCATGCCAAAGGTGCGTAATCTATCTTTTATTTCTGTATTACACTAATATCATCTTGCGATCACGAGAACCTTGCTAAATGCAGCACAAAGGCCTTTCATCTTTATGATGACATGGCTGTTCTCGTTGACAAGAAACGTGCCAATGGCGCAGGTGCTCTTTCCATCTCGGCACTATTTCGGACTTCCAGTGATGGTGATCTGATGAGTGAAGGTGCTGAACAGGGCTCTCAGGGTGGCGTTTCACAGGATGAGTTGCAGTTTGTTGAAGAGGTGAGTGTATATTTGCGTTCGGTGCTACGCTGATCTACTTGCACCTAGGAATTTCTAATACCATGGTCACCAAGTCCTATCACGTCACGTTCTACTACCCCGGTCAATAACAGTCGATTGGAAAGCAGAGACACTCAAATACAAGACGCATTGTCATGCTCACTTTCGACACATGAAGAGACTACTCCGAAAGCGTCCAATTACAAACGTGCTGCTTCTACAAAGCCTAATGATGATATCGTACCACCACCAAGAAAGGAAGGCCGTCTATCTGGTCCTGTAGCAGTAGGCTCTGTTGCAGAGTCTTTGCATGATATCGCAAGTGCGTTTCGAGACTCCGAGGCACCAGCAACACCGCAGCGACTCGAGAGAGCAATCAAGTTGTTGTTGAAAGATGAACAGGTGCCAGTTAATGAGCGAATACAGCTGATATGTCTCTTTGATAAGGACAAGTCAGCTGTTGTTTCTTATCTGGCACTTGAGCACAGTCATGAAATGCGTAAGCAATATGTTCGGACCAAACTTACATCAGTAATGTGAATATATTGGGCCACATTAACATGACTTTTATTCTAATAGCTAGTCTATCTTGCGCTGTCGTCTGTACTCAATATAGTGATCCCACATCTCCTGTGCAACTTTATCTCTGAAGTTATTCGCCTTGCGCCTCTCTGCAGATGTTATATCTCCACCAAGTTCCATCTCCGAAAAGCCGTCTGACTGTCGTTCGAGCTCATTCTTATTAAGCGGTACTCCATCTTCAGGATCTCGACTTTGTATGAAGTTGTGTAGGCAGCATAGAGCTAGTATAATGCGTGTTTGTGTCTGAGTATTGTATTCAGGAGAGACCTTCAAAATACGAAATCGACGTTTGAGAATTCCAAAAATGCGTTCAACCACGTTTCGTGCACTCGCATGCCAAAGATTAAATAACTCCTCTTTATTATGAGGCCTATTGGACGAAATCAGTAAAAACGGAAGAGAGTAAAAAATAAATAGTACCGATTTGCAGATTTGGACCACTCCTTTAAGTGATAGCGCACATTTCGATATGGGACCAGAAGTGTAGAACAGGCTGAAAATCCAGCATCTGCTAGATAATACTTGCTGGCTGGAATAGCCAGATCATGAAGTCTGGCATCTTCATAAATACGTCCATCTGCTGCGCTACCTTCCCACCCAGCCCGAACATAACAAAACTGCATATCAAATGTACAAGCAGCAAGTACATTCTGAGAGAGTCCACCTTTACGGTTGCGATAACGAGAATGATCTTCATCTGGTACAAATGCAAGTATATGTGTACCATCAATTGCACCAAGTGCATCTTTGAAGAATGGATAGAATCGATGATTGTTTCTAATGAATGGATGGGTGGTATTTGGATCAGGAAGCTTAACATAACGAGTATAGAATGCTGGGTTGATGATTGTATTAAGTAGATGATGAAAACATCTAATATCAGATCAATATTAATTTTATTTGAGCTATTCAGATGAAAAGAACATACTTGGATACAGTATCTGCACTTCTTTGAAAATCCAATCTAACCTTGCGTGTCGTTTCACCAGTACGGCAAATCTGTAGAAAAATTCCAAGCTGTTCCCCCATTGAAACATTTTGGGAGGGACCGAAACCAGAGTATTTCTGTAGTTCCTCTACCAGCTGGTAAAAGACATGTTTGGACATCCCAAAAGCATCATAGAAGGGCTGAGGATGACCAGAGAAGAGTTCTCTCATATAAATTAACCCAGAGCGAGAGGATGTGTACATTGGAGATTTTAGTAGAGCCGGGGTCAAGAGTTGAGTTACTGATGCGGCAGCAACAGCAGAAGAGAAGAACAGAAGCCTCTGTCGGCGCTTCTTCTGTGCCTGAGCCTCTCGGATGCCTTCTGTGGTGCTTCTTTTGATGCGTCCCATGTGGGGGATAGGGCGGGGCAAGGAGAGATATGCGTGTCAGCCAAAAAATGATCTACATTACAGTTTTGGTAATATGTGACTACATGTGACAGGTTAACTAAATTGTTCCCACGAGTTCCCATGATGCGAGGTTTCAGTTAACCTGAGCGGGGTTTACCTAACCTGTGCGTCCGAGCGGGCCCTTACAGGTTGATATGCTTACCGGCATTTAAAATGATGGCAAAAAAACATTTAAAATTCCGACCTCACCTCCATCCTGATCTGCCCGCCATGTCATTGAAATGCGTGACGCTCCACGTGACCGTGGCGCGTCGCGTCTGTTGGTCAGCTCGCGCTTACTGATCTTCCAAATCTTCTTCAAATAACAATCATCATCACCAGGTCCAGAATAGGCGCCGCTCTCCGCGATGAGCTGGATAGTCAATGATAGCGAGGATGAGGGAGATTTCTCAATGCGTGTGTTTAAAAAGGCTTACTTATGTACTGTGCTAGACTAACAACCTTCTATAGCACCGCATCCTATAAATGAGACTCATTCGACAATATCCGAGTTCAGCACGCGCGATATCATACTTCCTACTGAGAATGCCTCTGTCATCTCGGAATTCACGAATGACAGTACGACAAAGACGGCGGATACTAGTATCGATAATATTCTCGTTCCCTCAACGTCCGCCATTCCAATAAAGCCCAAGCGACCTAAGCCACGTCCGGCGTACAGAGCGTATAAAGAAGCCATGGCCGCCGCTTCTGCAACGGTCAGTGCGATCGATCATACGAACTTAGAGTCACCACACGCGCCGTTGACGAACACGAGCTTCTCTCTTGATATTGCTGAACGAGCAAAGATGCGAAAACGAGCCGCCACCAGCGACCGAACCAACGGATCTGAGCCCATACAGTCTTCCATCAGCTCCAAGCAAGAAAGTACGATTATCGAAGGATATTCTAGAGATGTCATCGTTCTTTATTCTTCAGATGCGGAAGGTGAAACTCAAGGCGGCCGAGGGGGTGCTAGACAAAAGCTTAAAGAGCCACGCTCAAGTACTCGAACTGACTGCTTGATCACGGCAATGGGAGAAAATATGTCTTCTCTTGCTGCCCCTAAGCCTCCGACATCGGTATCTAACACTGGGCATGATTCACCCCCTTTCAATGACCTGGGACCAGGCCTCAAGAGTACTCCGCCTTCATCGCCTTTCCAACCGCGGAAGAAGAAACGAAAATCTAGAGTAGAGGACTTCGACTTCCTGGATGAAGGAGTTGGAGCTGTTTGTGACAAGAGCTCCTCGTCCATTTCTGCTATAACAGCAGAAGGACCAGGCGCGAAAAAGCAGAAAAGAAGCAAGGAAAAGAAACCTCGAGGGAAGATAGAGAAGGGAGCTACCGGCGGAGACGGTATGGCTCACACCAAATTGCCGTCTGCGAAAGCCAAAAAGCGTCAGTTGAAGGCAAAGGATAACGTTCCAGAACCGGAATTCAAGAGCAAAGAGTTTATCGAAGATTCGGATGATGACCCCCTTCTTCTACCTGGCTCATCCAAATCCGCACCTCGGCTCACCCGCTCTGACTTCGCTAGCGCGGAGGTTTCAGTGGATGCGTCAGTAGATTTATCCGTGCAGCCTTCTGCGTTTCTGCCAATCGAGCCGACAATAGACCCTTTGTCAGCTCTACAGTCGATTTCATTGTCCGTTGGTCCTTCCGCTGCTTTTTCCGAGCTTCCCTCAGCCGATATCCCTGCTCCACCTCCCTCTCCATCACGCCTTCCTCAAACATCACGTTCCTCAAAGCCGAAACCAGAGAAAAGGAAGAAAAAGGTTATTGCGATGCCAGATTGCACTTCTACTTCCAATAATAGGCGCGATGCACCGGACTACGAGACAAGGGACGCTATCGCTGATTCGAAAGAGTCATGTGGAGCACCGGTCCAACCGGAGAAGGAAGCTACGAAGGCCAAACAAAGCAAGAGGGCCAAAAGTGCGAATGACACAAGTGTTTCACTAGATGATGGAGGAAAGCTACCTTGTAGTTCTTCCGCTATAAGTCCCCCCTCCTATTCCACGAAGCAGGGCATCCCCGTACACGGGAAATCACGGCCAAGGGAGAAAGACCGCAAGAAGGCTAGAGCAATCGTTTCATCTGACGAGGATTTAGACAAGGTTGAGCCGATTCCTCTTTCTTCTAAGGAGGACGAGCCGGCTGGAATGGAAGTTGCTGCAATAGAGACGAGAGTATGTAAGGACGCAGATAAGGTGGGTCTTGAAACGTTTTCATGTTACACACTAGACTTTCATTGAAAACTTCCGCTGATTCGATACGATTCTATAGGAGAATAGGAGCGTGTCTCCCTCAAACGATCAACCCCAAAAGACATTGACACATTCCTCGTCGTCTGTATCAGCGTCTGCTTCAGCAATACAAGCTCGGCACCCCAATCCGAAGCCACAAGTGTCAACTCCGAAAATGCCGTTGCGAAGAGACTCAATGTCCCTCCTCATTCGACGTGTAAGCTCAAAGGTCCAATCCCCACTCGGCACCCCTTCACCAGTATACTGCCACAGCCCACTTGCAAAAGCTTCTCGTGCGGCACTCAGTCGCATTGCACCTCTGCATCCTAATCGACGTACACCGCCTCCTCCTCCTCCACGTCCACCACCTCCAAAGAAGAGCAAGAAGATGCTAGATCTCGAAGAGAAGTGGGAAATGGAATTGGCGGAGAGTGTTGATGGGTGGTCATGTATGACTGATGAGGAACGGGCGGCTCTTAGGAGGGCGAAGAGGGATGCGGAACTCGGATTTGATGATTAGCTTTCCGTCCTTTCTGCTGTCTATTTGCTGTGCCATTGCTGTATCAACTTGCTATTGTGACTTCTAGTGTAGTAATTGAGCCCATTGTCACTTGGAAATGTCTGTCATCCGGGTATTAATTATCGATTTATATTGTCATTTCCACTTCCCTCGACAATGAGTTCTTCATTTAAGCGAGAAATTTCTGAGAAGGCGAATCGCAACTTATCCAGGTCAGCATCCACACCTTCTGCGCGATTTTTCATCTATAAGAATCACGCACGTTTAAAGGAGAAATTTGAGGGTTACATTGAAGTGAAAACGTACCGCAGAAATCGTATCACTTGCTGCGATCAGTTCGTGATGGTGATTATAAACCAAGGATTGCCGTTCGCTTTCTAATTGCCGAATCTCTAGAGAAGTCAAAGCAGTGAGTGAGTGATGAATGCACGTATTGTTGCAACGACAGCATACCGGACAAAAGCTCGTTATCCCTCTTCAGCAATCCCGATAGAGATGAGGTAGTTATTAATTGTTCGTAATAAGATTTCGCGTCAAAGGCAGGAGAATCTCAAAAGCCATCAGGACCGAGGATACAGAGAGGTTTAGGTAGATTTACCAGGGTTCATTGGGTCAAGAGGCTTGTTTGGACCAGTGAGTGGTGGAGGTGGGCCCACACCAAGTCCATAATGCTTCCTTAACATGTCCCGCGCTCTTCCCTTGCTAGCTGGCTTCGTATTCGCTTTTAAGTTTTCCGCAGGCTGGTCATTCCACCCTCCAGGTGTAGAAGCTCTCCGGTCGCCATTCGAACTAGTGGGAGGGGCAGCTGTATCGGAGCTGAGTGGCGTGCTTGCTCGACGAGGTGTCCCAGGTGCGGGAGAAAGAGAAGAACCAGGAGAGGGACCAGAGGGTGCAAGGGTGTTGAGTAGGAGTGGTGAAGGCGGTGGACGGGGTATTGTTCGCGACTGCGAAGAAGTGCTGTTAGGCGCTGAGGACGCAGTCATCGTGGACATAGTCGTTTTGGATGGCGAAACTTTGGTGAAGAAACAGAACGACGATCGGGACGATCAGGCGTCGATCCTTCTGAAGATCCTTCGTAGATTTCAACTTGAACCCAAGCCTCGTTAGACAAGCCAAGGTCCCGGCTCTCATACTGGGACGGAAGAAGTGGAACGATAGTTACGATACGGTGAAAGTAGACATGCAAGCTCCATAGCTTGACTTCTCGGCCTGTAACTTTCAGTAATTTTCGTTCGACTATGCAACTCATTTTACTGTATTACTCTTCATTCCTTGCCCTTCTACCTTCTATCGGAGCATTTCTATGTGTTTCATTCCTTGCATGGATTCACATTCCATTCCGGCGTGAAATAACGAATGGGATTAACAAATCAAAGCCATCGTTGCAAGCGAAGGCAATATTAATCTGGATTGTCGATGTGTGCTTGACAAATCTAAGGTTAAAAGATCTAGTAAGTATGATGCCGACAATTCATTTTGCGACTTAATGTTCTTGACGATGCAGCGCCTTCCTGCGTCTCCTGCTCAACCGCTTGCTAGAAGGGGCTGACAATCGCATATCAAGCACATAATACACCGCACTATAGCAAGAAGATCAGACCCTGATCTTCGCACTATTTCACAGCGGCAAGGATAGATAGAATAGACAATGCTCATCACTGTAAAGCGGAACAGTATCATGATGAGATTGTGAGGGAACTCCTTCTGGTCTGCCGTACACAAAGTCAATTTGTTTGGTAACGGGCACGTGATCGTGCTCGTGGCCTACGATCAGCCTCAAGGCATTCAGAAGTCGTGCCTTTCCTTCCTCCGCCCCATCACATCCCCCCACTTCGCACAGGCCATCCTCACGACGCGTTTTTAGCTCTGGCGCGTCGTAGCTCGTATACAGCCCTCACTCGTTCTTTTGCTCTTTTTTTCTACTCATTTAGGACACTACCGGTTATCTAGCATATAGGATCAATGCACCACACTCAGAACACTCAGCTATCTTCACTGTCTCTCGTCCTGCCACGGCCCCCTTTGCCAAAAAGAGCCTCGTCTATTCGCTTGTCGACGGAGTCTTTCCCTTCGCCTCGTACTCCGCGAAATAGTCTAGGTCTTCCGTCACCCAGTCTCCTCAAGCTCGATTCGGCTGCTCCAAGACGAAGTACGGACAGCTGGAATAGCTCAGTTCATGATGGCGGAGACGACGATATAGATTGGGAATGGACGCCAGAACAAGTGTCCCTTCTGAACAAGGTGCGCTAGAACTACCCGCTTGGATGTGTGCGGAGGGAGTACATGACTCATGTCTATGCGCTTTAGGCACTTGACGCGCTGCCGTCCCACTTACTCAGTCCTTTCAATGGTTCTATTCCTCCACCAAATATTCTAGACAAGATCTCCCGTAGTATCATATATGCAAAAGACCCTTCAGAATGGCGGCATTCTATTCGGTCCACACGCACCAAGCTTCTCAAGTTGGCGCGCACCCGTGTTCAAGACAATGCAGCCGCAGAAGGCAGAAAATCATCCGAGCTGTCTTCCGATATCCTCCAGCCAACTACCAATGTTTCCAAGAAGCCGCTTTACCGCCAGTCGAGCATGGACTTTCTCAAAGGCAATACATTGAAGAATGAGAAAAACATTGATCGGTGAGTGTCGGTTTTTACCAATTTGTATATTTGCATTGAGTCTGATTGTGTACCTAGTCTGTCTTCCCGTCTTCAAAGGATAGATCAAATTATTTCAAACCCAGCATGCTCGCATGAGCATAACCCATCTCGTACTCCTTCCCCTCGTCTAGTCCAGCGTCGTCCGCTTAGCATGGGCGAATCACCATGCGCTCCGAACATCCCGAGGTCGGAGGATAACGCTGCCAATGGACGATACTCCGCCCTCTCCGGTGGCCGCGGATCGAGGCTTCGCCGCACTACAACCACTGTGGTGGGTCTGCCGACAATCCCATCAGGTGTTGTCAGTGATTGTGTTTCGAACGACAATTCGCATATCACACGCGCCCCGAAGGTAAAACGTTCCGAGTCGTTCAGTTCGGCAAATTTCAACGGTCTGGGCCACTCTCTCAAGCGTGCTCCATCCTATGGAAGTGTTTCGAGCCGGATGAGTATCGACGATCAGAAAGAGAACTCCCCAGCACTTATTCATCTTAGCTCCGAGCTCGACATCTACCCGTCCAGTGACGAGGAAGAGAAGGCAAGGATCCAGAACATCAAGAAGCAGAAGACTACCGGCGCTTCACCTGTCGAGCGCCCTCAGCAAGCTAGAAAGTCCAGGTCTCTAGCAAAGACTGGTTCCGCTGCCACCATTAAAGCCAGTGGGACGAGTTCCCAGAAGAAGGAGGCGCGCTCCCGCAAGTCATCTGCTAAGAAAATTCCGGTCACTGCTTCCATGTTCGGTGCGGAGCTTCCAAATCCTCAGCCGGAACCAACCCCGCCTACGACACATGTACAACAGGTTGCTCCGGAGCAAACGTTCGCACTTGCACCCGACAACATTGAGCATCCTCCAGCAACTCCGAGTAGGCGTCTGCGCCGTGTGAAGACGGCGAACTTCCCTCCACGTGTCAAAAGACGCATCTCCTTTGGCCATTTGTCTGCGCCTGCTGAGATCAACGAGTCAAGCGCTACAGGTGCTGGGCTTGGAAGTGCTATTCAGTTGTGTTAAACTTGAATACGACCAAAGCAATCACTAGGCGCATGCCGAGCAAGAATTCCAACATCACAACCTCACAAGTAACATCTCACCAACAAAATAACACCACAACATCGATTGTCGATCCTCTAAACTCAACTGCTCTCTTCTATTCCTGATCTCCTCACATATTCGTTCCCTGACTTGTACTTTCATCGCTCCTTCTTCTTTGGTTTCAGCTTTTTGCAGTCATCGCTAAACTTCGTCATCTCTCCTTTGACGTGCTTGGATTAACACTACAGCCCACCCGCCAAAATATCGACTGGATTCGATCACTCTGACCTTCTTCAACCACTTCCCACTTTTTTTCAGCCCACAAAAGGATTTCTCAGTTTGTACTTATATTCTCTCCTTGGATCTCGATCAACGGAACAATGCCAACAATGGCATTGGCAGAGGATTGAGGCCGCGCCCTTTCGACTTCCCTTTTCTCTTTTGGTTCCCAGCATTTCCTCTCGTTGCCTCAAGGCGACTTTCTAACCCACCCGTGTACTATGGAAATTTGAGGCAGAGCTTTCTGTCTTGCCCATACGCTCGTTTTGCTTCACACTGTTTCCCGTCTCACTCGTCTCTTCATATATCCGAACGCAGCTTTCCCACTCCGCTCCTTTGATGCTTGATTGCTTCGTACACTCCTTCGTTTTCCTTTCTGTTCTCGCCTCCTTCTTTAACTCAACTCGATCTCATCAACCCCTGCAATTTCTTGATAATCACCCCTTCCTGTTGCATACCGTGTCATGCATATTGTTACCAAGTGTATTCTCTGAAAATTTAAGAGGGAATTGCATTCGATCCTCGTCAGGTATCACACATACAACGTTGAAGCATATCCATTGCGAAAACTGCGTTGAGAAGGAGGACAGAAGGAAATCGAGTATAAGATACACGGGACCGGAGGTCGGAGGTCGGCTAATCCACTGCTGGTGACGCTATAGAAGCGAGCGACCAAGTCAGTGATCCCAGACTACAACCTAGACTGCTCGACATACACACCCTTCAGTAATGCCGCGTGCGGTCATCTCCCAACATCCGTATCCGACCGACGTTTCTTCTTACTGGGCATTTGGAGCTCCTCGTCGCTGCGCTTCGATCTCTGCACGTTTCTGCGCGAGAAGTTCAGCGGCCCGCAAGTCCCACTTGTACGCCCAATACCCCCCATAACCGAAGACAGCCATCGCAATGACGTGTCCTCCTGGGTCTGAGTCAAACATCAGTAATAAATATCCCAGATCTTCTCATGGGAAGAAAAAGGAACCCACTTTCAAAGAGGTTACGTTTCTGGATACCAAGCTGTCCAAAGCGGGATGCAAGTCCTAGAGCAGAGAAACCGAGAATATTGGATAGAAGGGCCATTGTTGCTCTCTACTCGCGATAATAATGGTTACTTTTCGAAGGAGGACGCTGGTGTAGTGGACACGCTTGTGATGTGACAGTGTCACGATCCGTTGTTACACCGCGCATATGTCACGTAATAAATATTTGAGGCGTTCGGCGTAGATGCGAGGCCGGCGGCTTTTAGCCTCTAACTTTCACCAGCCTTCTATCTCTCGATCTTACTGTCTGCAATACGCCCATAGACTGCTTAAGCAAAGAGAAATGTCTTCAATCGAACATCCTCTGACCATTGAGGAAGAGGTCCCTGCGGACAAGGTTCCCACCTACTACGAGGGCAAGCACTTCAAGACAACTGGGGATGCTTTATTCAGCACAGATCCTAAGGCAGGTAAGTGAAGCGACTCTTTCGGGCGCTATCATACTTGTCTCACGCATAGTGCAACCTTCAAGCCTTGATCAACTACCATAAAGTGAGGCTTTTGATGTTCCACTTTGCCCTAACATCACTGACCTTCATGCAAGACTTTACTACATTGGAGGGGTCTGACTCGGTAAGTGTCCTCCCATCTATTCACAGAGTGACTCAGATTGACATCTCTTCCAGACAAAACCCCACATTACCAAATATTGAATCCAAGCCTAAGAGTCAGGTGCGCCACCTTAAACCCTCACTCAACGCCACTTCATTCTCGCGCTTTTGTTCAGCTGGATGAGGATCTCGGGAAGGTCTACTCGAATATGTCCGCATGCTATCTCAAATTACAAAACTACGATCGAACGATAGAGACTGCTGATCAGGTGCGTTTCTTCAGCAACCGTAATGTAACGTGGCCCCTGAGATATCGGACTTCGATTCACATCATCGGATAAACTCTATTAGGCCTTAGCGTTGAACAAGGAGAACTACAAGGCACTCTTCCGCAAAGCTAAGGCACTCGGAGAGCAGGGGTACTTTGAGAAGGCTGAGAAGTTATTCAATGAACTTCTTTCCAAGAATCTTCCAGGTCAGCACTTGCACTCTTTGTGATTTGTGCTTAACAGCTGCTGATTCTTTCGTAGATGGGCCATCAATCAAACAAGAGTTAGAGGCTTTACGCTCCAAAGACAAGGAACGCGAACGGAAGGCCAACAATAAATTGCGAGGTCAGTCCAGTTCGTACTTGGTCCAAGTGTGGCTTGTGGCTGAACTACCCTCTAGGATTCCTTAACAACACCAAAGAGATATTCGATGCGGAGACGGCTCCTACTCCAGAAGGCGCGGCGGACAATGGGACCCCATCAGCGAAGATCGAGGAAGTAAAAATGGACGAAGACTAAGATTGACGAAATCTGTATTGCCTGCGAGAGTTATCTTAGCATCCGTGTACTTTCTCCTGTGCTTTACTTTGTTATATTTCCTTGGGAATCCGTGTCGATATTAGTGCCACTGAGGGGAATTCATACGTGACGTGACTTGTGTGACTCGTCGTGTTTTTTGAAACTCCGCGAGGCTTCATGTGGCACGGTGTTATTCTGAGGAACCTTCGCCTATTGACTCTTCTTAACTGTGCGAAAGCCACCCTCTTTACACGTTTCCCTCCTATCTCCTGATCTCCTTCTAGTCTGCAATGCCTCATGGAAAGCGACACTCACTCAAAAGAGCTGTCGTGGCGTATTCTCAATACATACCATGGTCGCGTGTACTCCCTTCTGGACTATCTGCTAATGAAATCGGATGCCTCGATGCACCCTGAGTTTATCCAGTTCTCGCGGCCGCAGAACCTCCGCAGCTACCTTTTGAGAGACCCGGACTCTCAAGCTTATCGGGATCTCCTAATGACATCGCTTGTGGCTGAATCGGGTGTACGGCGCGATGTATGTGTAAAGTTATCTGCACCCTCATCTTCAATCACAGAGGTAAGTCCTTCCTTTTCGCGAAGCGAAGGTTTAAGGCGCTCACTTTGTCTCGACATTCCCTCCTCGCATTGATATTGATATTGCCAAGGTGATTGAGAGAGCACATGCTCGACTTTTCGCACGAAGCCATAAACCGTCGAACGTCATAGCGACCGGGTATCGTTCTGTACGTATCTATATGAAATCTCCACATCGATTGACTGATGGGCGCTTCTTATTGAATGACGCGTGTAGGCAGAGTTACGCGCGGAAACTTGGAAAGGAGGTGCTGGGGGTGCTAGACAAGGTGTCACGAACTTCTTTGTCAACACACTAGTCACAGCGTTGCAAGCACCCGAGTGGTCCTTGCTCCTCAAGCGGTAGGCATCATACTCTAGCACGTTCCAGGGTTATCCCAAATATAGGTGCAAGGAAGTGCTGAAAAGAGTATTTACAGAGTGGGCGATGCAGTACTCTTACACATTTTGACCGAGACCTCCGTATATGTCGCGCTGCTAAATGACTGTTATTGCCAATTGATCGGCCCACCTTTAATATATGAAACTCCGCGGGGAAGGTTACATAGCAAGAAGATCACGGAAACAACCAGCAGTGCTAGTGCTCCAGAGGCTCTCGTCTCAAGCAAACGCGAACACCCTGACAAGCACGATGAAAGCAATACTAGACCTTCCAAGCGTCGAAAGGATGATATTGAAGCACTACGCCATACAAGGCGTGAAGATAGTTCTTTGGCATTTCCGGCGAAGAAGTACGTTGGGACTCATTGCCAGAAATACTGCTCACTCAGCTAGCAATCTAGTGCTACGGCTTCCGTGATTCCACTTGCTCGTGTTACCATGTTCTACGCGAGAGCTGATCGACGTGCGGGCCTAGGTGCGCACCAAGGACGAATTCAGCTCGGGTTGCCCACAGATCGTAGGTTCTACTATCTGCTTTTCCATAGTCAACTGAAAGGGCCGCAGATATCCTGAATCGAATGCGGGCAAAGGATTGGCGAATCTCCAAAGGTCTTTCAGAACAAAACGGGGAGGTGAAGAAGGATCTGAGACCAGGCGATCGAGACGGTGCACTTGAAGCCCGTCACCTCTCCAAATATATATTTCCGTTGCAATACGGCCTACAGAACGTGTTCTCCGCCCAGGCCCACCAGCTGCGAAAGGAGGTGTTTATGAGGTTCTACTTCACCAACAGAGAAGATGAGATTAATGTAAGGCTTTGCATCGCCTCTTGAGCTGTTTCTGATACTCGATTTGTTGCTCAGATGAAGGGGCCCGTTAAGACACCGCCGCGCTTGAAAGGAGCCTTATCACTGCTTGCGCAGCTTCACAATCGGCACGCAGAGTGTGGGTACAAATCCATTTTAAATACACTTTGCCCATCCAAGGTGTGTTGCGGAGACTGCCCAAAAGATCGTCCGACTAATTCAGCTTGCACCAGCTTAGACCTGATCACACAGATTCAATGGTGGACTCTAGCGCAATTCTAGAACTCATCTCCGAAGATGCTGCAGAAGATCTACAGACACAGATGAATTATACGATAAGTACCGTGACGCCGTTATCGGTATCTTTCCGCCAAATGAAAGCCGATGCACCTTCCAGTGGCTCAGGATCGGTCCCCAAGGCACAGCAGGCCTTAGCAAAGCTGAAGCCGAAGTTCGCGGAGTTCACTTGTAGCTACGAAGAAGTTTATATGTTTGCCCACACTGTCACAAACGAAATCATCCCTAAAGCGCTTTGGGGGTGCGAGGAAAATCGCAAGTCAGTTTTTCATCGTAAGTACTCGGTTTGTAGTAAGGAAGCATGGGTAATGTAGCTTTCACGAACAGATGTCAAACAAATGATCTGCGCCCGGCGGATTGAGGGAATGACATTGCACGATGTCATGCAAGGGATCAGTACAAGCAAGTGCGAATGGTTAATACCGTCCGGGAAACCTTCGTCTAGCTTGAATCACTCAGAGTCCGAGATGGTAAAACGCCGGGAGCTACTTCAGGAATTCATTTTCTGGTATTTTGACCAGTTCTTGCTACCTCTGTTACGAGTACGCGACCCTCCGCTTCTCTATGCTTGCCCGCTGATATGATGCTATTTGCCTTAAGACTACCTTCTATATCACTGATTCTGCTGCGTACCGGAATCGAGTACTATACTTCAGACAGGATGACTGGGATGTTCTTTGCCAGCCACTTCTCGATCGACTAGTTGCGACAACCTTTGAACGTATTCAGCAGGTGATTCACCTCGGCAATATATTTCCGTTCACCATGACTAATTTTCCGATCAGCATGAAGCTGAGGAACTTCTACAGCAACGCAAACTCGGGTACTCGTTTGTCCGCCTGCGACCAAAGGATAGCGGAGTACGACCAATTGTGAACCTGAGAAGGAAAAAAACGAAGAATACAGCTTCTGATGGTCCGTTTCAGCAAGGACAGTCTATAAACCAGATCCTGTCGGCAGCTTTCCAGATATTGGGATATGAACAGGTAAGTGTTCGATCATGTGAAATCAGATCCAATGTTCATTCTTGTGTCCCTGAACAGAAAGTGCAAGCAGAGAAGCTTGGAGCATCTGCATTCGGCCCTAATGAATCGTATCCCCGTCTGAAGGCGTTCAAGGCAAAGATCGTAGATGCGTCGGGCAAATTGTGAGTTGTTTCGGAGACATCATTGCTAATTCTGAATTCCTTTCAGGCCGAAGCTATACTTTGTCAAGGTAGACGTGCAGGCCTGTTTCGACACAATTGAGCAGAGCAAGTTGCTGGAGATTCTAAAGGATCTCATATCAGAGGTAATTTGGTTTTCCCTTCGTACCCGAGAAAGTGCTGACCGTGTGTGCTTGAAGGACGTCTACATGGTGCAGAAGTATGGCCAGATTATGCCGTCTGCAGGCAGAGTCGTACGGAAATACGTGCGGAATGCAATGCCTGAATGTATGTTTCTAAAAGCTGTCCTTCCTTTTCTGAGCACTTAACCGAAGAGGCATGTATAGATGAACATCCACATTTCCTTACTCACGCGAAGCAGCTCGCTACTCTCCTCCGTCATGCGATATTTGTCGATCAAGTTGTCTACCCGTTTGCCTTCCGCGATGAGATCATTCAGCTGCTCGAAGATCATATCACCGATAATATTGTAAAGGTACGCCGTCGCCTTGGATGATACTACTAGATCATTTGGCCAATACCACTTATTCGATCAGATTGGCAAAGATTATTACCGTCAGCGCGTCGGAATCCCTCAGGGTTCTGTGCTTTCTTCCCTGTTATGTTCATTCTTCTATGGCGACCTGGAGCGCAACATTTTACACTTTGCAACGGATCCGTCCAAGGCTAATGTGTTGCTTCGTCTAATTGACGATTACCTTTTCATCACGACGGATGTTCAGGATGCTCGACGGTTCCTAGAGGTCATGAATCAAGGTGCGTCGGTAGCCCATCCGTTTTGTCTGAGGCATATAGGAGCTGAACGCTGCTTGAAGGACACCCGGAATACGGTTGCTTCATTGCCCGAGAGAAGACACTGACAAATTTCGACCATCGCGTCGGAGACATATCACAGCATAGCTTGAGCACTGTGATGCACCCCGATCGAGAATGTACGTTCTCATGGGTACCATCCTCAACCTGCTCTTCTGACATGCACAATAGTATTTCCTTGGTGTGGATACCTCATCAACACTAAAGACCTATCGATTTTGACTGACTACTCACGATTCCATGATAATTGTTCGCCTATCTTGATCCTCCAGCGGAAGATGTTGCTGACACCAGCTTTCATAGACCTGATGGATTCGCTGACAGTTGAGCAAAGTCGTCGACCAAATGCTGCCTTTCTACACAAAATGCTTCAGTCAGTCGTAATTCTACCTTCCACAGAATATGTTTATTAAATGAACTCCTTCAGATTATCAAGCGCAAAGACTCATGTGATCTTCACTGACGCGGCACATAACTCATCGCGAGCAGCGCGCATTAATGTATACCAGAGTTTTGTGCTAACGGCGATGAAGATGCATGCGTATATTCGTGCGGTCAGGGATAACTCAGGCGGACTGGCATTCGTACCACATTCTGCGTCTTCAAGCTCCAATTCTAGTGGACCTGCGAGAGTAGGTGGGTCAACTACGGGCGAGGGCGAGGGCGAGGGCGAGGGACGCAAGAAAAATGACATTAGCCGCAAGGCCTTGCAGGGAGAGGGGGCCTTCCTGCTGAGTTGGTTTTCCACCTTCATGACTATGAAAGAGACTTCTTACGGGTTATCTATAGAGGTGATCCGACAATGTATTCGATATACATATGCGTGCATCCGGTATAAACACATAGGAGACCTCGCGCGAAAATCAGGAGCGAAATGTGATCTCACGCAAGATGAGGTGACATGGTGAGTAGCATTTCTTCCGATTATGTTTCTAACACGTGTCTAATATCACGAGCAGGCTAGGAACGCATGCGTTCCACAGTATATTGACCATTAAGCGGACGGCATACGCGCATGCGGGTGTACTTAACGCTTTGCACAGGGATCTGGTGCGGCCACGGTTCAATCCTGTCAAGCGCCGACTGGCAGGTATTGCGAAGGAGAGCCTTGAGAGTATGTTGCGTGATATTCGATTCTAGATTAGATTTGTTTAGAGATTTGGAGGCTTATCAGAAGCTGGATTTGAGTCGGCGCGGCGTCGTATTGTTGTGCAATATCGGAGATCGGGCATCATTACTCCGGAGTTCGTTAATAGCAAATCGATTCTGTTCCTTTATCTTGACTTTGATTGTTCGAGTTCGACCATACATTATTGGCCTATTGGATCATTGTAGACTAGTGAGTGAGGAATAGAAGATAGAAAACGGTAGATGCGGATGGATGAATAGACGCGTGATGAAGTATCGATGATGTACCAACGAGCGGTGTACGTACGAGAGTAATAATATGCATAAGTAAATGCAAATCCATCTGTTTGATATGGAATGAGGAGAGCAGAACGGAAACTGACTGATATGTGGATTCTGGTGTGAGTGACAGATACCACTTTCGGAAGTACGGTAACCGATCTTTGCTTTTTATAGTATCAATGATCGGCGATCATGTGTTGCGCACGTGTTCTCCATTCGATTCAGACTCAGACTACCATGTCTGATAATGGCGAGTCACGTAGTTTAAGATCCGTAACAAGAGGAGGGGTGAAACGTATTCAGGCAGCATTGTCTGGCAAAGGGGCACCCCCTGCACCACCAAAACCCGCCATCGGCCGTGTCTCCCAGTCCGTGGGGGCATCGTCGTTCGTCCCAGACCCTGCGTTGGTAAGGTCTCAGATGTCTCAGGAATCCTTAGAAGACTTGAGGGCACGCACAGCGGACTCAGGGTGGGATGGCCACACCACTGATCAATGGCAGGTACCTACCGGTCACAGTGTCGACACAGCAGTGGCAGACGCTCTCAACAAACAGGATGCTCAGGAGAAGCGCGCAGGTAAACGCAAGGCGTCCCAGGAGGCGGCTAAGGAGACGGCCCCACCCGAGAAGAAAACGTGGGACGAGCAAATGGAGGTGGAAAGCGTCTATGATGCTCGGCACGCCTACGCGATTACATACGACTACGTTGGGGGCGTGTTCGACCGTATGGAGAAAGAACTCCAGGTCCCAGAGATGGTTGCCGAGTCAGTAGGCTCCCAGCCGGGTTTGCTGGCACATAATTATGAGCAGATGGGGTATACGCTTGGGAAAGTAACGGTAAATGTGCGAGATCGCGTCCGGTACCGGAGGTACCGAGACGAGGGGTGTATGGTTTTAAGTGGGGGAGGGCTAATATGTGCCGGTACTTAACCAGTACGGTCACGGTACTTGTTGTCTATGAAAAGGGGGAGTGAATGGATGGGCCAGAAGCGAAGAGTATGTGATTCTGGTATGAAAAGGACAGTTTAGAACGTGGGAAAAACTTCGGTATAGGTTGGTATGAGAGAGAACGTAGCAAAACAAGAGTCTAATACCGTGGGAAAAACCTCGGTACAGGTCGGTACAGAAACAAAGGGGTCGGTATGTGAAGGTATGTTGTCAAACAAGAAGATCAGTACAGAAACTAAAGGATGACGTGCAGAATACAAAGAATAACAAAACATCGGTACCGTGGGAAAAACGTCGGTACACGTCGGTACTGCAAGAAAACAACTGGCACGGGGTGGTATAGCAAGAAACTGAAGGGGAGAGACTGGTGGATGAAGGTGTCGACTGGACGGGGAAGCAAACCTGAGCCCTCACACGGGAGGCTAACTCTGAAGGTTCACTTGAGACGGAACTGGGATGGGACTGGGACGAAGCTTGAGATGAGACTGAGACGGAACTGAGAAGGGGGTGAGGAAACCCGAGCCCTCACATTAGAGGCTAGCTCCTAAGATTACCTGGAGAGCTACTACGTACAGGAGGAGATATTTATACTACTGTACCGTAGTTAGCTCATAAGTCCAAAAGGGGAAAGTAAAAAGGAAGATCAAAACAAAGAAAAGTCTGAAGAAAAATATAACAAGGAAAGTGAATATTGCAGCGCCATCAGGGGGACAACAAGAAAGGGTTAGGGAGGACAAGATACCAATGAAAACGTAGCATATAGTATCCCTGGATGAAAAGTCCTCAGGACAAGAGAACTGCACCCCTGCTGATTGATACCGACACGTTCCTGGTGGTACCGGACCTGAAAACCTTAACGGATACTGACCCTGAGCTTTCCCAAAGAACCAGCATACATAGTCCAACCATCAGGAATGAATACCAGAGAGGGAGACGTCTGATCCATGTCATGAGAGCATGTCGAATAGTCAATTTGTCTCGGTACCGGGTTTCTCGGCACTCGGTACTCTCGGTATTCTCGGTACCGGGTTTCTTGGCGCTCGGTACCGGTACTCTCGGCGTTCGGTACTTCGAGAAATGGGACCGACGGTTTCTCTGGGTGTGCTGGTGGATACTGGAAGGTGTAGATGGGACTGTACCGCAGCATGGGGTAAGCATAGAATAGGATACCGGGCTTGATACCGAGCTCAGCTGCACGTAGTTCTCTTCAACGGCTATGCTCTTTTCCGCCATCTCTCAGTCACACGAGGACGGCCCGTTTGAGAATAATGACGTCATGGACCGTTTCCAATGGGGTTTTTCGAACGGTTATAACAAGGATACCCTTTACCCGGGCTCTTTTGCGGATGGCTTGCGGCATTTGGCTAGCGACTGCGCGCTCACTCTGGCAGTTTACCCCACACATGGTACGGACGCTGATCCGCAACTATACGCAATCCTCGACCGCCTGAAGTTGATCGGGGAGGAACAGACGCTAGCGAACCGTCGAGCGCGGGAGGAGGCCGCAGAGAACAGCAAGCAGTTGGCCGTTTTGGGAGAGCAGCTGAAGAAGGTAGAACAGGGACGTCTGCCGGGTCCCGTCCACCAGACGACTGCAGGGGGCCAAGGGCTCCAGGCATCTAGGTGGGCACAACCCCCCGCTGCGCAGGGTGCTGCCCCGGGAGGTGGACAGCATAAAGCACCCCAGGAAACGACCCCTAGTCGACGCCCAGGTGTGCAGGTAGTAGCCCCTGGTGCGCAGGTTGTGCATAATACTACCCATAAACCGATGGCACCAAAGGGCGCCAGGAATGCCGGGAAGGCTCCGGCAGCCCCTCAGGAGGTCATTGATGTGGACGCCATAAATTCGTCCAATGAGGCGAAGGGAATTCCGGACCGCTACATCCGGTACGTTCCTGCCGTTCCAGCGCCTGCACCATTTGTCCAGGTCACGCGGAAGAACGCGGGAAACCACACATACGCACAAGCGGCGGGCCAGCAAGGGGCCGGTCCGAGCAGAGCGGCGCCTAAGAAGAGGAAGACAACGGTAAACGATATCCGTCTACGGAAGGCGAAAGTCGCTACGTCGCTCGGCTTCACAATCAAGCCGCGTCCTTCTCTGTCACGTGAGGAGGCTTACGTCATGGCCCGGGCGACTCGACCGACCCCTAAGAAGGGCGGGCCATTGGTGGTTCGCAAGACGAGCTGGACCCTGAAAGGGTTACTGGTGGTGGACGTGGATGCACGCCCGGACGCTACAGACATAGGCGCGGAATGGGCAGAAGCCATGCAGGCTAAGCTCCGGATCACGTCGGACGCTATGACGTCAGTGGAATTTACTCCGTTTACGGAGTCGTTCCAATTCATCGTTCCGGGATTCCCGATTATTAATCCCATTACCAAGCAAATCCACACCCCTGCGGAGATTGCGGCGGAGCTCCGTTTATCAAATGCGGTCTTCACAGAGTTTCCCTTCACGGAGGCTCCACATTTCATGGGTCAGCCGACGACGCTACAGGAGTTGGTAACTCGTAACCGGTCTGCCACGGCAGCAATCATGGTGGCAGTGTCCCACCCTCTGAAAGCCAAAGAAGCGATTTTCCACAACAACGGGGTAGTTCGCCGATCGATTCGTTATTACGGACGAAACCAGTACGCAGTGGAACCAAAGGCGCGGACGGGTCCCATTCAATGCAAGAAGTGCTACCGGTACAGACATAGCGACCAAGACTGCACCGAGCTGTATAGGTGTGCCAGGTGCGCCGAACTGCATCAGACAGAGCTGTGCGAGAACAAATGCGCTGATTGCGCAGATGTTACGTCATGCGCGCATGTAGTTAAATGCGCAAACTGCCGAGGCGCGCACCGGGCGGACTACCCAAATTGTCCAAGGAAACCTACTAACAATAGGCGATCGTCCTCCCCCCCTACTTATTAATGAAGGGAGAACTCAAGATTGTTTCCTACAACGCGGGTCGTTCCAGCATGTCTCTATTTATGGCTCAACATTTACTACGGGAAACACATTTTTCGGCGTGGGACTTGGACATCTGGTGTATCCAGGAGATACCCCGATTCACAGTGGGAATTGCGCGCACGACAGGGGAGCGGGAGGTGGCTGACATAGGCGCGCCCTTATTTGAGGGACACACCATGCTCTTAGCGAAGGGGCAGGACCCGTGGGTGGGCATCGCAATCCCAAAGGGGGCACGATGGTCGCAACACGATGATGTACCAGATGACACGATGGTACACGTGGAGATAAATGTGGGCGAGGGAAACCTACACATTTTCTCTGTATATTGCCCACACACTACACATCGAACAACGTGGGGCGCGACCTCTGCGCGGTTCCGGCACGGCTTCCCGGAGGGTTCCATCATCGCTGGTGATTTCAACGCAAGTTCTTACTGGTCAACTGCACCAATTAACGGGTGCAACAACATAGAACGCGCGAGCTTCTTTAACGATTGGCTCGACAATCATCCGGCATTTACATACGCAGACGACCCGGATGCAGTTACGAGTCACGGAGAGCGTCCCGGAACAGGAGCACACCCGGACGCCATGCTTTTCACCCCGGCATCCCTACCTGATTTACGTCAAACGTGGAAAACTCACCCGCATATAGTCAAGAGAGGCCACCACTGTATCATTACAGCGGACCTATCTAATTGGAGCAACTGCGCCAGCCTCGAGCGAATGGGCATCCCAAATGATAAAGCAGAAGCATGGGCGGCGGAGTTGGAGTACGCCGTTCCCCCAGGGTTCTGGAATAGCCAACCGACGAGCGAACAAGCTGTTTTGGCGTGGTTTACTCAACTTTTTACAAGCGCGAGGACGGCCACCAGTTGTCTCACATATGAAACGGTCTCACAGTGCAAGGAGAGATGGTGGGATGAGGAATGTGATCGAAGGGTGGAGGAAGGCGCGCCGGACCTGCTATACTGGTTGCAGAACCGGAGGTGGATGTGGTACCATATGCGCTGGAATGAAGCGGGCAATGTTGCGCCATGGAGGTTTCACAAGAGTGGACTGCCAAGACGTCAGGTCAATATCCCTACTCTAACGTCTCCTTTCCGGGCTGTTCGACACGTTGAAATATCGGAGGCGTTCAGACAGCACTATTTCCCTGCTCGAAACATAGTAGCGAATGAAGAAGAACACCTCACGTCGCAGGAACAACAGCGATCTTTTTCAGAAAGCGAGGTGCTTTCGGCGCTCAAAGGAATCCCACCGAACAGCGCTCCAGGTCCTTCAGGGATGACGCTCCAGGCAATAAGCCCGACAGTCCGACGACATGTGGGATGCTTCGTTAGCATGTTCAACGTGCTCGTCCGGTACGAGACATATCCGGCGGAGTTCAAGCGCGCCATTGTAGCAATGGTTCGCAAACCGAAACCCTACCCTTTGGACTCCCCTAGGGCATATAGACCGATATGCGTAGAGGAAGTGCTGGCGAAACTGTTTGAAAGAGTTATTGCGGAACGACTGCAAGCACTGGTCTATCGACACCCGGCGTTCGACCGCCGACAATATGGCGGCAGACGTGGCTCATCGGTTATGACAGCATGGCATGCTCTCATGGCTCAGACGAGGGACTTGGCGGCGCATTACACGGTCGTCGGCTTCGATATACAAGGGTACTTTGATTACATAGAACCAGCCCATTTACGCAGGGGACTAGACCTCGTGGGAACTCCGATGGCCCTCAACAACACCATCATGCAGTTCATGAAGCAGCGCATGATCGCTTTCTCGTTTAATGGACAGCGATCTCAGTGGATGCAGAAACCGGACGCAGGGGTCCCCCAGGGATCGCCTATGTCGCCGGTGCTGGCAAACATTGCGGCAAACATGGCAATACGTACCTTGCAAGACCGCTCTCTCATGTTCTACATGGACGACGGCCTTTTACTCACTAAGGGCAACAACGCTTTCGCAGTCGCCCGGGAGACCCAGAATGGGATGCAACAGGTCAACAACGCGCTTGCGCACATCGGCCTCAAGATAGACCGTGCGTCTATACAAGGGGTAGCATTAGGTAGGAGTAATCAACGTGCGGGTGGAAGGGTAACAGCTTCGGCTCCAATCAACATTGACAACGAGAGAGTTGAATGGGCTAAGCCGGTCATCAAGTGGCTGGGCATCGAGATGACAGATTATCGAGGTTTCCGTCCTCATGTTCGGTCACGATTGAATGCCGCGAGACATACATGGAATGCTCTCCGGTGGCTAACCATGCGCGCCACAGGCCTTCGCCTCAAAGCGATGCGAAGGTACTACCAGAACATTCTCCTCCCGGTCATGACGTGGGGAGCACCTATCTGGATGACGCAGCAACCGGAACTCGCAACTGAGTTTGATGGAATCCACCGACGGGCGTTAAGCGATCTAGGCTCGTGGTTACCTTTCACGCGCACGGATATCATGGAAGCGCTTGCAGGAGTGCCCCCAATAACGCTGCAAATTGCTTACATAGCGGAGTCGCAAAATGCAGTAATAGACGCTCAGCGCATAGGTTCCCCACCTATCCCAGAAGAGTATATGCGAAGAATAGTCCGGCGGCCTATGGTCCCTATACTGCCTTTCCCAAGGGCGGAATATCGTGCGGTCTGGCAGCGTATGACCGCAAGAGTAGCTGAAATGGCTCCCCAGGGACTCCCACCGCAGGTGTGGATATACTCTTCTCCCCAGCCGCGGAGGGCGGAAGTTTGGACGGTGGTAGGCCGGGAGATGATGGAAAAGCAGGTGGCCTATGAGGCAACGGAGGATATGGACCAGTTTTGTTTGATCCTGGTTTCTTTGGTCAAATTTCTTTACGGGCATTTAGCCCACCCTTTCATTGACTCTGGTTTTCGTATTGAGGTTCCGGTTTTTATACCAATAGAGTTTCGAGCGGACTTGATCTCCCCAGTTCCTTCGTCGCTGGCGATCATTGAACAGATAGTTTCGGCGCTTGCCCAAACTAATATTTTCTTCTATTTTAGACCGTGGCCATCCAGGCTCTACCCGGTCAAACCTCCTCTAGAGAGGGATGAATACCTCCTTTTCCCGGCCGCAACAGTGGAGGGACTTAGGACAGCTGCGAAAGCGGCCATGATTCAGGCGTGGAGGGGCCTACTAGTTACGAACGGCGCCCACACGCACCACACGATAGAGATGCCGGCACAGCGGGAGCTCCTATGTAGAGTCTCTTTCTCTCCGGTACACATAACACACGCCAGCATCACTCGTGTCGGTGAAACCACGGCGCTCCGCTTACTGGCGGGGGTGGCGGCAGTTGGGGAAGTCCTCAGCCGTATTAGTGACGAGTTCCTCCCTGATTGTCCAACATGCGGGGAACTAGATACCATTCGACATCGTCTTCTGCAATGTCCCAGGGGAAGGCAGTCTTTCCCGCGAGCCTCTTCTCTCAACTGGTTCCACCAGTTTCACAACATCCTAGCGTCCAAGGAGGCGCTTATACACTTATTCAAACCCCCGTAGTCTCAGGTTTTTGCATGCGCAGCCCCGGCTGTGACGTTTTCCTGATGCCTGCGATCTTCGACCTCTCTTTGGCGGCGAAATCTTTTGCTTAAGAATTTTCTATGCGCGCTAGCTGGTTTGAGTTTCTGCTCGCCGGGGCGTGTATACACGGCTCTAGTGGTATGACGTAGGGTTTTCCCCTAATGTTTTTCTTATTTTTTGGTGGTCCAGTTGCTTTGTCCTGGGAATTTGTAGGCTATAGGCCCATTTTATATTATAACAAATACATTTGTTTGTCAAGACTCAGACTCCTCTCTCTTTGACCACCATGTCTGATAATGGCGAGTCACGTAGTTTAAGATCCGTAACAAGAGGAGGGGTGAAACGTATTCAGGCAGCATTGTCTGGCAAAGGGGCACCCCCTGCACCACCAAAACCCGCCATCGGCCGTGCCTCCCAGTCCGTGGGAGCATCGTCCTTTGTCCCAGACCCTGCGTTGGTAAGGTCTCAGATGTCTCAGGAATCCTTAGAGGACCTGAGGGCACGCACGGCGGATCCAGGGTGGGATGGCCACACCACCGACCAGTGGAAAGTACCTACCGGTCATAGCGTCGACACAACAGTGGCAGATGCTCTTAACGAACAGGATGCTCAGGCGAGGCGCGCAGGCAAACGCAAGGCGTCCCAGGAGGCGGCTAAAGAGACGGCCCCACCCGAGAAGAAGACGTGGGACGAACAGATGGAGGTGGAAAGCGTATACAACACGCGGCACGCTTACGCCATCACGTATGATTACGTGGGGGGAGTGTTTGACCGCATGGAGAAAGAACTCCAGGTCCCAGAGATGGTTGCTGAGTCAGTCGGCTCCCAGCCGGGTTCGCCGGCACACAACTACGAGCAGATGGGGTACACGCTCAGCAAAGTAACGGCCATGCTATTCTCGGCCATCTCTCAGTCACACGAAGACGGCCCGTTTGAGAACAACGACGTCATGGACCGCTTCCAGTGGGGCTTCTCGAACGGCTACAACAAGGACACCCTGTATCCGGGTTCTTTTGCGGATGGCCTACGACATCTTGCCAGCGACTGCGCGCTTACTCCGGCAGTCTATCCCACGCATGGCACGGACGCCGATCCGCAACTATATGCCATCCTGGACCGCCTGAAGTTGATAGGGGAGGAACAGACGTTAGCAAACCGTCATGCGCGGGAGGAAGCAGCAGAGACCAGCAAGCAATTGGCCGTTTTGGGAGAACGGTTGAAGAAGGTAGAACAGGGATGTTTGCCGGGTCCCGTCCACCAGACGACCACAGAGGGCCAAGGGCTCCAGGCGTCTAGGTGGGCACAACCCCCTGCTGCGCAGGGTGCTGCCCCGGGAGGTGGACAGCATAAAGCACCCCAGGTCACAACCCCTAATCGACGCCCAGGTGTGCAGGTAGTAGCCCCTGGTGCGCAGGTTGCGCATAATACTACCCACAAACCGGTGGCCCCGAAGGGCGCTAGGAATGCCGGGAAGGCTCCGGCGGCTCCTCAGGAGGTCATCAACGTGGACGCGATCAACTCGTCCAATGAGGCAAAGGGCATTCCGGACTGCTACATCCGGTATGTCCCTGCCGCTCCAGCGCCGGCGCCATTGAAAGGATTGTGCTGAAATTTTGATTCGATTAGGAACGCCGATCGAAACTACCCCGGATGGGACCGGTTAATTTCACTGGCCGGAGACGATCAGGATCGACAGCGAGAAGCGGAGAACACGCGAATCTAATACAATCCGAAGCCGACGATCAAGAAGCATCGGCTAGCAATGCTAATCCCGACGATCACACTAAACCTTCGCAAACGATGCAGCAAGTACAGCAACCTCCAACGGCTTGCTATAAATGCAGAAGAGTGCGACAGATCATCGAAGACCTACACAAGATAATACTACGGGAGGCAACGGGCATGTTGACATATCATGTGTCCAGCGAACGAGCAACAGCTTATCGAGAATACCACAATCCCCCGGAGGTCGTTCGAAATCGCACGAGGTCAACAATAGCAATGGATACGGCAATAGGCATGCAACCAAAGACGCACTGGACAATAGTAGGAATCCACGACATATTAGCACTCGAGTGCCCAAGCACATTCGTGGAGATCAGTGCAGACTATGTTACGAACCGCCGCTCACCGATAACAGCGGTATGGGTTGCAAACACACTCAGGGAACTATGGGCATACTGCAAAGCTATTCGACTACAAGGAGACCTATACCTAGGCTGGAGAATACCTTCGAACGATACTCGACGAAGTGTACGGCTACTCATCGCCATAGGCACATACGTTAAACCACCTTGGTTTCCCCACGATGATATCCGATGTCGAATCACACTTGACGGCCCCGAACAAGAGTCCCGAGGCGACAAGCAAATCACAGCCTTCATAGCCCCAGATGCTATACAACGGAACCCCGACGGAATTCCTTAAACGCACGAGCAACTGCGGACGAGCGAACTCTAACTACGGCGCAGCCATGCAAAACCAATGGCATACGAACACGCATTCAATGACTCACTCACTGACTCACTCTATGCACAGGGCGCAGCACAAGGCCGACCCCGAGCATAGGTTTCAATTCAGTTCAAGTCAAGATGAGTCAACGCCGAGTCATCGCCTTGCACAGGGCGCAGTCGATGAGTCAATCCGCAGCAGAACAATGGAATTACCAGACGAGTTTGGAAGCTAGAACAACGAATCAGATCGAGAGTAGGAACTACGGAGCGTAGGAAGTGGTCCGTCCACAACATGAGGAAAAGGTATAAATAGTTGTAGACTTAGACCGTAGCTCCCTATCTTTCTTTCGATCGTCTTGTACATCGAGTCCTCTTAGGCATCTAGCTTCTAATCTGAAGACCACCTAATCTGCTTAACCTCTCTTACTCTACGGCGTGGAACGATTGATTAGTCGTCCACCGACTAGGGAAGCTTACGAACGGCAGTCGACACTGTCCTACTAGTCTGTCAACGAGGTTGAGGCCCGACTTGATTAGTTAAACGAAAACGTCCGAGGCAACGCTTATTATACTTGGGAATCTGCCCTGCTTGTGAAAACCGAGTAGGCTCCGGAAACTCTTAGAAAAGCATCGCCGAACCCGTAACACTGAGGCCGTCCTATTGTGGTTACTGTATAGTCCCGTAGGGCGAGCGTTTTCTAACAGCCATTCGTCCAGGTCACGCGGAAGAACATGGGCAACCATACGTACGCGCAAGCGGCGGGCCAGCAAGGAGCCGGTCCGAACAGAGCGGCGCCCAAGAAGAAGAAGACCACGATAAACGATATCCGTTTACGTAAGGCGAAGGTCGCCACCTCACTCGGTTTCACAATTAAACCGCTAAAGAGTAATACCGGAGGCTACGATCGATATGGGCTTAATTCTGCGATTCTACCGCTTCTTCCAATTAACAATACTTCTGCGATTCTACCACTTCTTACTTCTCTTCGGACCACGGTACTTCTGCCGTCCTATCTACGCCTGCGGTTCCAACAAAGTACAAGGCTTCTGCGATTCGACAAGGCTAAGAACGATTGAGAACTGGTCCACTTCTGCGCCAATACCGAATCACCAATCCCTACGCCCGTCTTCCATCATAGTACCAAACCACCAGACTTCGATACCGATGATACCAATACCGTACCGTCCACCCATCCTGATACTGACGATACCGGTGTTGATACCGATGGTCCGCTCTGGTACCGGAGTTCGTAACGTGTGCTAGGTCGAGACCACGCCATCGGAGATCTACGTCGAGAGGAAGGTTGGGAAATGAATCAAGTCCGCCGAACGCTGCTTCGATCTCGGAGGAGGCCATCGATCCGACTTGGAGGGGAAGCCAAGCAATGCCCAGTCGAGTCAGGCGACGCGTACCAGTCGATATCGAGGGGCTAGAGCGATGCTCAGGGACGATCCCAGGGTACTGATTGGTACCGAACGGTAGAGTACCCCATTGCCAAGGTTGGGTTGTACCGACACATCAACATCGGAGCACGCCGTCCGATCGACCGGTAGACGCCCAGACTGACGCCGCACGGATCATGATACCGGAACAAAGGTAAATCAGGATGACGTGCTTCTCCTATGACAGGGACATCGCCAGGAGCGCCCATGCGGTAGCTTGAGACACGTCCTTAAATTAGCGCTGGTCGACGTCGGTATCGCCGCCCTACCTCGGTATCACTCATCGTGAGTTTTCATTGGGTTCTTGTCTCGTCCCACCCTATTCTTAGCTACCCCCTGATAAAACTTCTTATTCATTCATCATCTTATGTTTCCCCTGATTGTAATTTTACATTCAATTCGACTTTATGTTCCATTTCTTGTACCGGATTACGGTACGATTCGACTTGTAAAAACCCCCTTTTGGTATCTTGAATGGCTACGGTATTATGGTATTTATAGCCTGCATGTTCTACTGTAGCAAACCAGCTAATCTGAGAGGAACTTCCAGAGTGAAGGTCCGGGTTTTGCTCATCTCGTTCAAGTCCCCGTTCGTTCGTCTCGTCTCATAGTCACCGGTATTGATACCGGTAGTCATCGTTCTCGTCTTCGTCGCCCTCGTCTCTCGTCTCACGACCAGTCCCATCAGAAACACCTCCTCAGCTCGCCTTCTCTACTGCTTCGTTCTCTCTACCGTAATACCGGACACCAGACGACTCGGTATCGATGGATTCATCTCGGTATTGATCGTCTCCTGATACCTCTCCTCTTGAGCGGTCACCTATAGCCTCCTGTATTCATCAATCCAGCCAGGCCCTACTATTCTCTCTCGACGACTTGTCTGTGACTGTACGACTTAGTACCGCCACGTACCGGCCCTCCCAACGCATCTAAATCATACCCCCCTCGTCCGGTACTTCTGATACCGGCAGCGTTCTCGCACATTCACCGTGTCCTTCTCTGTCACGTGAGGAAGCATACGTCATGGCTTGGGCAACTCGGCCGACCCCTAAGAAAGGCGGGCCGTTGGTGGTTCGTAAGACGAGCTGGACCCTGAAAGGGTTGCTCGTGGTGGATGTCGATGCACGTCCGGACGCTACGGACATGGGTGTGGAATGGGCAGAAGCCATGCAGGCTAAGCTCCGGATCACGTCGGACGCGATGACGTTAGTGGAATTTACTCCGTTCGCGGAGTCGTTCCAATTCATAGTCCCGGGATTCCCGATCATTAATCCCACGACTAAACAGATCCACACCCCTGCGGAAATCGCGGCCGAGCTCCGCCTTTCTAATGCGGTCTTCACGGAGTTTCCGTTTACGGAGACCCCGCACTTCATGGGCCAGCCGACGACGTTGCAAGAGCTGGTAACGCGTAACCGGTCCGCCACGGCGGCGATCATGGTGGCGGTGTCCCACCCGCTGAAAGCCAAGGAGGCGATCTTCCACAACAATGGAATAGTGCGCCGGTCGATCCGATATTACGGACGCAACCAGTACGCAGTGGAACCAAAGGCGCGGACGAGTCCTATCCAATGCAAGAAGTGCTACCGCTACAGACATAGCGACCAAGACTGCACGGAGCTGTATAGATGTGCTAGGTGCGCTGAACCGCACCAAACAGAGTTATGCGAAAACAAATGCGCGGACTGTGCAGACGTCGCGTCATGCGCGCACGTTGTCAAATGCGCAAACTGCCGAGGCGCACACAGGGCGGACTACCCAAACTGTCCAAGGAAGCCTACGAACAATAGGCGATCTTCCTCCCCTCCTACCTATTAATGAAGGGAGAACTCAAGATTGTTTCTTACAACGCGGGACGTTCCAGCATGGCTTTATTTATGGCTCAACATTTGCTACAGGAAACGCATTTTTCAGCGTGGGATTTGGACATCTGGTGTATCCAGGAGATACCCCGATTCACAGTAGGAATTGCGCGTACGACAGGGGAGCGGGAGGTGGCTGATACAGGCGCGCCCTTATTCAAGAGACATACGGTGATCCTAGCGAAGGGACAGGACCCGTGGGTGGGCATCGCAATCCCGAGGGGGATACGGTGGTCGCAGCATGATGACGTGCCAGATGACACAATGGTACATGCGGAGATAACTGTGGGCGATGGCAATCTGCACATTTTCTCTGTATACTGTCCTCACACTACACATCGAACAACTTGGGGTGCGACTTCCGCGCGTTTTCGAAGAGGTTTCCCGGAGGGTTCTATCATCGCAGGGGACTTCAATGCAAGTTCGTACTGGTCAACTGCGCCAAGCAACGGGCGCAACAACATAGAACGCGCAAGCTTTTTCACCGACTGGCTAGATGATCATCAGGCGTTTACATATGCAGATGACCCGGATGCAGTCACATGCCACGGAGAGCGTCCTGGAACGGGAGCTCACCCAGACGCCATGTTATTCACGCCGGCATCCCTACCAGACTTGCGTCAAACGTGGAAGACCCACCCTCACATAGTCAAGAAAGGCCACCACTGCATTATCATGGCGGACCTATCTAACTGGAGTAATCGTGCCAGCCTGGAGCACATGGGCATTCCGAATGACAAGGCAGAAGCATGGGCAGCAGAGTTGGAGTATGCTGTTCCCCCAGGATTCTGGAATAGCCAGCCTACGAGCGAACAAGCCGTGTTAGCGTGGTTCACCCAACTCTTTACGAGCGCGAGGACGGCCACCAGCTGCCTTACGTATGAAACGGTCTCACAGTGCAAGGAGAGGTGGTGGGACGAGGAATGTGATCGGAGGGTGGAGGAAGGCGCACCGGACCTGCTATACTGGTTGCAAAACCGGAGGTGGCAGTGGTACCATACTCGCCGGAATGAAGCGGGCAACGTCATGCCATGGAGGTTCCATAAAAGCGGATTACCAAGACGCCAGGTCAATATCCCCACTTTAACGTCTCCTTCCCGTGCGGTCCGGCACGTTGAAATAGCGGAGGCGTTCAGACAACACTATTTCCCGGTTCGGAATATAGCGGCAAATGAAGAGGAACACCTCACGTCGCAGGAACAACAGCGATCGTTTACAGAGAGCGAGGTGTTGTCAGCGCTTAAGGGAATTCTGCCAAACAGTGCTCCAGGCCCTTCAGGGATGACGCTCCAAGCAATAAGCCCGGCAGTCCGACGACACGTGGGTTGCTTCGTCAACATGTTCAACGCGCTCGTCAGGTACGAGACATACCCGGCAGAGTTCAAGCGCGCCATCGTAGCAATGGTTCGCAAACCGAAGCCTTACCCCCTGGATTCCCCAAGGGCATATAGACCAATATGCGTAGAAGAAGTTCTGGCGAAATTGCTCGAGCGAGCTATCGCAGAACGACTGCAAGCACTGGTTTACCGACACCCCACTTTCGATCGCCGACAATATGGCGGTAATTGTGCGAGATCACGGCCGGTACCGGAGGTACCGGTCGAGGGGTGTATGGTATAAGAATACGGGGAGGGCCAAATGAGGCAGTACTTATCCAGTACGCTCACGGTATTTGTTGTCTGTAGAAGGGGGACGTAAAGAGAGCCAAAGGAATAATAGAAAGGGGTGCTGGATCAGCTAGATGTTGGGGGGAATGTGTTCTTGTCTGGAATCGAGAGGGTCGGTACCATGGGAAAAATGTCGGTACAGGTCGGTACTTGAACGAACGGGATCGGTATGTGCAGAAACGTTGTAAAACAAAAGCTCAGTACAGAAACGAAAGGTGGATGTGCAAAATACAAAGAATAACAAAACGTCGGTACCGTGGGAAAAACGTCGGTACAGGTCGGTACTGCAAGGAAATAGCTAGCACGGGGTGGTATAGCGAGAAACAGAATGAGGGAGACTGGTAGATGAAGGTGTCGACTGGACTGGGAAGCAAACCTGAGCCCTCGCACGGGAGGCTAACTCCTGAGGTTCACTTGAGACGGAACTGAGACAGAACTTGAGACGAAGCTGAGATGAGACTGAGAAGGGGGTGAGGAAACCTGAGCCCTCACGCTAGAGGCTAGCTCCTAAGATTACCTGGAGAGCTACTACGTACAGGAGGAGATATTTATACTACTGTACCGTAGTTAGCTCATAAGTCCAAAAGGAGAAAGTAAAAAGGAAGATCAAAATAAAGAAAAATGTCATAAGAAGAATGATTACAGTAGAGCCATCAGGGGGACAACAAGAAAGGGTTAGGGAGGACAAGATACCACTGAAAACGTAGCATATAGTACCCCTGGATGAAAAGTCCTCAGGACAAGAGATTTGAACCCCTGCCAAACGATACCGACGCGTTCCTGGTGGTACCGGACCTGAAAACCTTAATGGATACTGACCCTGAGCTTCCCCAAAGAACTGACATGCATACTCCAACCATCAGGAATGAATACCAGAGAGGGAGACGTCCGATCCATGTCATGAGAGCATGTTGAATTGTCAGTTTGTCTCGGTACCGGGTTTCTCGGCACTCGGTACTCTCAGTATTCTCGGTACCGGGTTTCTTGGCGCTCGGTACCGGTACTCTCGGCGTTCGGTATCTTGAGAAATGGGACCAACGGTTTCTCTAGGTGTGCTGGAGGATACTGGAAGGTGTAGATAGGACCGTACCATAGCATGGGGTAAGCATAGAATGGGATACCGGGCTTGATACCGAGCTCAGCTGCACGTAGTTCTCTTCAGCGGTAGACGTGGCGCATCGGTCATGACGGCATGGCACTCCCTAATGGCTCAGACGAGGGATCCGGAGGCGCACTACACGGTCGTCGGCTTTGACATACAAGGCTACTTCGACTACATAGAACCAGCTCATCTGCGGAGGGGACTAGACCTGGTGGGAACTCCGAAGGCCCTCAACAACACCATCATGCAGTTCATGAAACAACGCATGATTGCTTTCTTGTTCAACGGTCAGCGATCTCAGTGGATGCAGAAACCGGATGCAGGTGTCCCTCAGGGATCGCCAATGTCGCCGGTACTGGCAAACATTGCAGCAAACACGGCAATCCGGAACTTGCAGGATCGCTCCCTCATGTTCTACATGGACGACGTTCTTTTACTCACCAAGGGAAACAATGCTTTCGCAGTTGCTAGGGAGACCCAAAACGGAATGCGACAGGCTAACGATGCATTCGCACACATTAGCCTGAAGATAGACCGGGCTTCTATACAAGGCGTAGCACTAGGCAGGAGTCGTCAGCGTGTGGGGGGAAGGGTGACTGCCTCTGCTCCAATCAACATCGACAATGAGAGAATTGAATGGGCTAAGCCGGTCATCAAGTGGCTAGGCATAGAGATGACGGATTACCGAGGCTTCCGTCCTCATGTTCGGTCGCGATTGAACGCCGCAAGACACACATGGAATGCTCTCCGGTGGTTAACAATGCGAGCCACAGGACTCCACCTCAAAGCGATGCGAAGGTATTACCAGAACATCCTCCTCCCAGTCATGACGTGGGGAGCACCCATCTGGATGACACAGCAACCGGAACTTGCAACGGAGTTTGACAGAATCCACCGACGGGCCTTATGTGATCTGGGCTCGTGGTTACCTTTTACGTGCACGGACATCATAGAAGCGCTCGCAGGAGTGCCCCCGATAGCACTGAACATCGCATACATAGCAGAGACGCAAAATGCAGTAATAGACGCTCAGCGCCTAGGTTCCCCACCCATCCCAGAGGATTATATGCGAGGAATAGTCCAGCGGCCAATGGTCCCCATGCTGCCTTTCCCAAGATCAGAGTATCGTGCGGTCTGGCATCGAATGACCGCGAGAGTAGCCGAAATGGCTCCCCAGGGGCTTCCACCCCAGGTGTAGATATACTCGTCTCCCCAACCACGAAGGGCGGAAGTTTGGATGGTTGTAGGTCGGGAGATGATGGAAAAACAGGTTGCTTACGAGGCAACGGAGGACATGGACCAGTTTTGTTTGATCCTGGTTACATTGGTTAAATTTCTTTACGGGCACTTAGCTCGACCTTTTGTTGATTACGGTTATCGTATTGAGGTCCCGTTTTTATACCCATAGAGTTTCGGACGGACTTGATCTCCCCAACTCCTTCATCGCTTGTGATCATCGAACAGATAGTTTCGGTGCTTGCCCAAACTAACATTTTCTTTTATTTCAGACCGTGGCCAGCTAGACTCTACCCGGTCAAACCTCCTCTAGAGAGGGACGAATACCTCCTTTTCCCAGCCGCAACAGTGGAGGGGCTTAGGATAGCTGCGAAAGCGGCCATTCTGCAGGCATGGAGGGGCCTACTGGTTGCGAACAGTGCCCACACACACCACACAATAGAGACGCCGGCACAGCGGGAGCTCTTACACAGAGTCTCCTTCTCTCCGGTACACATAACACATGCCAGCGTCACTCGCGTCGGCGAAACCACAGCGCTCCGCCTACTGGCTGGGGTTGCGGCAGTTGGGGAATTCCTCAGCCGTATCAGTAACCAGGTCCTCCCCGACTGTCCAACATGTGGGGAGTTAGACACCATCCGACACCGCCTTCTGCAGTGTCCTAGGGGAAGGCAGGCGTTCCCGCGCGCCTCTTCACTCAACTGGTTCCACCAGTTCCACAACATATTAGCGTCCAAGGAGACGCTGATTCATCTTTTCCAACTCCCGTAGTCTCAGGTTTTTGTACGTGCAGCTTCGGCTGTGACGTTTTCCTGATGCCTGCGATCTTCGAAGTTCCTTGGTGGCAGTTCTTTGTCTAAAATATATCTTACGCGCGCCTGCTGGTTTGAGTTTCTGCTCGCCGGGGCGTGTACATGCGGCTCAAGTAGTACGACGTAGGGTTTTTCCTCTAATGTTTCTCTTATTTTGGCGGTCCAGTTGCTTTGTCCTGGGAATTTGTAGGCTATAGGCCAATTTTATATTATAACAAATACATTTGTTTGTCAAGACTCAGACTCCTCTCTCTTTGACCACCATGTCTGATAATGGCGAGTCACGTAGTTTAAGATCCGTAACAAGAGGTGGAGTGAAACGTATTCAGGCAGCTTTGTCTAGCAAAGGGGCACCCCCTGCGCCGCCAAAACCCACCATCGGCCGTGTCTCCCAGTCTGTGGGGGCACCGTCGTTCATCCCGGACCCTGCTCTGGTAAGGTCTCAGATGTCTCAGGAATCCTTAGAGGACTTGAGGGCACGCACAGCGGACTCAGGGTGGGATGGCCACACCACCGACCAGTGGAAAGTTCCCACCGGTCACAGCGTCGACACGGCAGTGGCAGACGCTCTCAACGAAGAAGATGCCCAGGCAAAACGCGCGGGTAAGCGCAAGGCGTCCCAGCAGGTGACTAAGGAGACAACTTCCCCGGAGAAGAAATCGTGGGATGAACAGATGGAGGTGGAAAGTGTTTACAACGCACGGCACGCCTACGCCGTGACGTATGATTACGTGGGGGGTGTGTTTGACCACATGGAGAAAGAACTCCAGGCCCCAGAGATGGTTGCTGAGTCAGTTGGCTCCCAGCCGGGCTCGCTGGCACACAATTACGAGCAGATGGGGTACACGCTTGGCAAAGTAACGGCCATGCTCTTTTCGGCCATTTCTCAGTCACACGAAGACGGCCCGTTTGAGAACAATGACGTCATGGACCGTTTCCAGTGGGGTTTTTCGAACGGATACAACAAGGACACCTTGTACCCAGGTTCCTTTGCGGATGGCTTACGGCATCTGGCCAGCGACTGCGCGCTCACTCCGGCAGTCTATCCTACACACGGTACGGACGCTGATCCGCAATTATACGCCATCCTGGATCGATTGAAGTTGATAGGGGAGGAGCAAACACTAGCGAACCGTCGGGCGCGGGAGGAGGCAGCGGAGAATAGTAAGCAGTTGGCCGTTCTGGGAGAGCGGCTGAAGAAGGTAGAACAGGGATGTTTGCCGGGTCCCGTCCACCAGACGACCGCAGAGGGCCAAGGGCTCCAGGCGTCTAGGTGGGCACAACCCCCCGCTGCGCAGGGTGCTGCCCCAGGAGGTGGACAGCATAAAGCACCCCAGAGAACAACCCCTAGTCGACGCCCAGGTGTGCAGTAGTGGCCCCTGGTGCGCAGGTTGTGCATAACACTACCCATAAACCGACGGCACCGAAGGGCGCCAGGAATGCCGGGAAGGCTCCGGCGGCCCCTCAGGAGGTCATTGATGTGGACGCTATAAATTCGTCCAATGAGGCAAAGGGAATCCCGGACCGCTACATCCGATATGTCCCTGCCGCTCCAGTGCCGGCACCATTCGTTCAGGTCACGCGGAAGAATGCGGGAAACCATAGTTACGCACAAGCGGCGGGCCAGCAAGGAGCCGGTCCGAACAGAGCGGCTCCTAAGAAAAGGAAGACCACGATAAACGACATCCGCTTACGTAAGGCGAAGGTCGCCACGTCACTCGGTTTCACAATCAAGCCGCGTCCTTCCCTGTCACGCGAGGAGGCGTACGTCATGGCTCGGGCGACTCGACCGACCCCTAAGAAAGGCGGGCCATTAGTGGTTTGTAAGACGAGCTGGACCCTGAAAGGGCTACTCGTGGTGGACGTGGACGCACGCCCGGATGCTACGGACATGGGCACGGAATGGGCAGAGGCCATGCAGGCTAAGCTCCGGATCACTTCGGATGCAATGACATCCGTGGAATTCACTCCATTCACGGAGTCGTTCCAATTCATAGTCCCGGGATTCCCAATTATAAATCCTGTGACTAAGCAGATCCACACCCCTGCGAAAATCGCAGCTGAACTCCGTCTATCAAACGCGGTCTTCACGGAGTTTCCGTTTACGGCGGCCCCGCACTTTATGGGCCAGCCGACGACGCTGCAAGAACTGGTTACCCGTAACCAGTCTGCCACGGCGGCAATCATGGTTACGGTGTCCCACCCGATAAAAGCCAAGGATGCGATTTTCCACAACAATGGAGTCGTGCGCCGGTCTATCCGGTATTACGGGCGAAACCAGTACGCTGTGGAACCGAAAGCGCGGACGAGTCCTATACAATGCAAGAAATGCTACCGCTACAGACACAGCGACCAAGACTGCACGGAGCTATACAGGTGTGCAAGGTGCGCTGAACTGCACCAAACGGAGCTATGTGAAAACAAATGCGCCGACTGCGCAGATGTCACTTCATGTTCGCACGTGGTCAAATGCGCGAATTGCCGAGGCGCGCACAGGGCGGACTACCCGAATTGTCCAAAGAAGCCTACGAATACAAGGCGATCGTCTTCCCCTCCTACATATTAATGAAGGGAGAACTCAAGATGGTTTCATACAACGCGGGACGTTCCAGCATGGCTTTATTTATGGCTCAACATCTATTACAGGAAACACATTTTTCAGCGTGGGATTTGGACATCTGGTGTATCCAAGAGATACCCAGATTTACAGTGGGAATCGCGCGTACAACAGGGGAGCGGGAGGTGGCTGACACAGGCGCGCCACTGTTCGAGGGACACACTATGATCCTAGCAAAGGGACAGGACCCATGGGTGGGCATTGCGATCCCAAAGGGGATACGTTGGTCGCAGCATGACGACATCCCAGACGATACAATGGTGCATGCGGAGATAACTGTGGGCGAAGGTAACTTGCATATCTTCTCAGTATACTGCCCTCACACTACACACCGGACAACGTGGGGTGCAACTGCTGCGCGGTTCCGAAGAGGTTTCCCAGAGGGTTCCATCATCGCTGGCGACTTCAATGCAAGTTCGTACTGGTCAACTGCACCGAGCGGCGGGCGCAGTAACATAGAACGTGTAGGTTTCTTCAACGACTGGTTAGATGACCATCCGGCGTTCACATACGCTGATGACCCGGATGCGGTCACGTGTCATGGAGAGTGGCCTGGAACAGGAACCCACCCGGATGCCCTGATATTTACTCCGGCATCCTTACCTGACTTACGACAAACGTGGAAGACTCACCCTCACATAGTCAAAAAAGGCCATCACTGCATTATCACGGCGGATCTATCTAATTGGAGCAATCGCGCCAGTCTCGAGCGCATGGGTATTCCAAATGACAAGGCAGAAACATGGGCAGCAGAGCTGGAGTATGCTGTTCCCCCGGGTTTCTGGAATAGCCAACCTACGAGTGAACAAGCTGTGTTGGCGTGGTTCACTCAACTCTTTACGAGTGCAAGGACGGCCACGAACTGCCTCACGTATGAAACGGTCTCACAGCGCAAGGAGAGGTGGTGGGACGAGGAATGTGATCGGAGGGTGGAGGAAGGCACGCCGGACCTGCTCTACTGGTTGCGGAACCGGAGGTGGATGTGGTACCATACACGCCGTAACGAAGCGGGCAACGTTATGCCATGGAGGTTCCATAAGAGCGGACTACCTAGACGTCAGGTCAACATCCCGACATTAACGTCTCCTTTCCGAGCGGTCCGCCATGTCGAGATAGCAGAAGCGTTCAGACAGCACTATTTCCCTACCCGAAATATAGTGGTAAATGAGGAGGAACACCTCACGTCGCAGGAACAACAGCGATCCTTTTCAGAAAGCGAGGTATTATCGGCACTTAAAGGAATTCCACCAAATAGCGCGCCAGGTCCTTCGGGGATGACGCTACAGGCGATAAGCCCGGCAGTCCGACGACATGTGGGCTGTTTCACGAACATGTTCAACGCACTAGTCCGCTACGAAACATACCCGCCAGAGTTCAAGCGCTGTCAGGCCAGGATATTGCCTGGACATAAACAATCGTAATATTGGCACGCTTTACACTATCGGAAGCAAGAACATAGTAGGACATCAGAAAGGATAAACAAGAAATATCGGACGTCGCAGTAACTCGTAATTCTGCACACAAGTTAGCAAATCGAAAGCCGATGGAAAGTGCCAAGCTTACTATCAAGCGTTGAGCACAACTCGTCTAGTAACAAGCACCGGTACCCACTCGACCCACTCCTCCTCGATCATGATAGTCGTCTCCACAAATACTCTTCGTGCTATTAAGCATAAAGATCGCAAAGTGTCGAGAAAGTAACTCACTGAATCGGGTTAGAGGAAGCGCGACGATACACAAAAGTCAGCCTGAGAAGTTCAGAAGTGTGGCAGAGCAGATGGTGAAGTCGTGAAGGTGGCATTAGAACAAAGAATTGCAGAAAAGGAACTCGAGCGGCGATAGATAAACAAACCATTCTTTATATGGTCACACTCTAGAAGCAGAAATGAAGGTTCAAGAACCACTGGTTGCACCATTCATTTGGTCTTATCTGAGAAGCCATCCAATACATCGCTCTGGAAAAACCAAAGACCACAGTCCAGATACCAAAAACCAAATAAGCCCAAACTGGGTAATCGATTATATCATCCATCAGGTCATCGATTATATCATCCATCAAGTAATCGATTATATCATTCATTAGGTCATCGATTATCTCATCCATCAAGTAATCGATTATATCATCCATTAGGTCATTCATCAAGTCATCGATTAGATCATCGATCAGGTCATCACCTTGAACCATATTCTGGACTCATCAATTGATTCATTGATGGCACATCATTCATCAAGTAACTCATTGATGCGCATCATTCATCAAATAACTCATTGATGCACAGCATCTATCAAGTAATTCATTGATGCACAGCATTTATCAAATCATGCATTGATGCACATCACTCATCAATTAATTCATTGATGCGCATCATTCATCAAATAACTCATTGATACATTGATACATATCACTTGATTTGGAGTATTTGATGCATAGCTTTGGAAGGAGATATCAAATTTTGATGATGTGGTTGATGCAGATCTATTTTTAGCTTATGCTGTGGATTATGTAAATTGGTCTTGGAATTAGTATTTAAGGACCAGCATGTAGCCCCCCAGAGGAGCATAGAATTAACTCCCCATAGAATAACTCACCAGAGTTCTCCCCCAGAACAAGACAAGCTCACATCACTCTGTGACCTCTTGTCACACCATTTGCAAGTCAAGTCAAGGTTTCGTCGCATACAGTTGACCACAGCTTAAGACTGGGTAACTGCATTGCTCAAGGACTAGTTTGGTACTAGTCAAAGGTATTGTATCGCCTCTGTTCCAATTGGACATTGGTGATAAACTCCCTCTCAAAGTCGATATCTAATAACTCGAGACTTCGAGTGTGTGTGTCCCTCTAGACATTGACATCTATTCTGCATAGCTTGTCATTGCCTACCTCGGTGTGGACAATTTAATTGCTTCTCACCCACGGTGACCTATCACTCACTTTCAAGAGAATTGGATAAAGACTCATCTCTCACTCACTCTACATCTCTACTTGATCTCGAATCCCTCAACCCTCCAACTACAACAAGTTGCCCATAGCTTCAACGAACAACTGGGAAGACTACCCGCCTAGATAATTAGACCGGTTGACTCAGTGGGAGTGTACTTGGTTATTTAACAGCCAATACCATCCCAGCACGACAAAACTTGGTGACCACCGCAGGGCAGCTATTCGATAGTTGTGGTTGTAACCATATCAAGTTTTACCATCATCGCTCATCGATCAGAGCAAAGAAGAATTTTTCGCTAAGTCATTTGTATTGTTATCATGACCACTGACAGTGCTACACAGACTACCAATCATGAGGAAGAAGTTCCCTCGACCAATCAGACATCGTTATCGGTTCTAGATATGCCATACTCGACCTCGAAGAATGCTCCCAAGACATTCACGGGACATTTCTCAGAAGTCAAGGCCTTTCTAGATTATTATGAACAATTGTGTTCTAAGTACAATGTCACGCTTGACACAGACAAGTGCAAGACCATCACTCGATACTGCTCGAGGCAGGTAATCCAGGTGATCGAAGGTCTTAATGATTTCGCTATACCCAATTGGAAGAATCTCAAGACTCAACTGCTGAGGCTGTTCGATGCCCAGCTCAATGAGAAGAGATATACAAAGATGGATCTCAAGAGATTCATGTACGCTAATCGAGACTCGAGAGTCAAGAGCTGGAAACAATTCACGCAGTATTCCAGAGAGTTTACCAAGATAGGAGGATGGCTATTCGCTCACAAGAAAATAACCAAGGAGGAACAGGCTACCTATTTTTGGAATGGACTCGATGACTACACTCGAGCACACCTAGAGAATCGACTCTTACTAAAGGATCCAGACCATGACATGGCTGAACATTTCGATTTGGAGCAGATATGGAATGCTGCAGAGTCAATGTTGAATGCAGACAGGTTCGACATGATTGATGGGGAGGAAAAGAAGGAAACTCCAAACCCATTCAGTGAAGATGACCTCGGAAGTAATGAGAAGGAAGATGAGGATGAGGTCAAGATCGTATCCGATAGGATAAGGGAAATTCAGTCTCCAAAGATCGGCAAGACTGATTCGAAGTTGAGAAGAGCTCAGGATAGGGTGAAGAAGACAGAACCTGATGAGGTAGAGAAGCTGATCGAACAAATGTCGAAGCTCTCGATATCAGATCCGAAGTATGGTCTTTTGTACTACAAGGCAGTCAAACTCGACCCTTTAGTTGCACAAGCCATTCGTTCTCCAGATCTTAGGTCCAATAATCGTATCGAGACTCAGCCAGATCAAGAGAAGAATAAACCTCGAGGTGGAAACATCGAGAGAGCTCCCTATCGTAATTGTTTTGGATGTGGACAAATGGGACATGGACTTCGAACATGTTTAGAGGTGAAGAACATTATTTCCCAAGGAATTGCCAAGTTTGATAACTCAGGGAAACTTTGCATGGGAAATGGAGAAGTGATCAGGCGAGCATTTGGAGAATCATTAGTCCAAGCTGCTAAACGCCAACACTCAGCAGAAAGCAAGGTCAACTTTATCACATGTCAATCCTCATCGGAAACTAGCAAGACATTATATGCGCACCCAGAAGAAGATGAGATTGGATATCCGATAACTCGTTCTCAGAAGACAACCAATCACAAGCGCAAGGATGTAATGGAAAGACCCATTCAGTCAAGACCATCAAGGAGAGCAGAACCAGAAGTTGTCATCGATCGTATACCTCGAAAGTCGCAAGCAGAGACAATCAGTCCACCAGCCAAGACTCAGCCAAGTGTCAAAGATATCACTATGACTAATGAGCAGTTGGTACAGAAGATTGACCTAAGGAATAGTTCGAGAGTATCAACTAGCAAAGAAGAACCTACGGGAGACAAGTCGCAAACAGCACATCGTACACCACGCCAGTCGGAGATGTCAGCCAGTGTTAATCTTCAGACAGTCGCTGACAAAATCCTTTCCCAGGATCAACTTATCTCAACTCGAGATCTTCTTGGAGCTTCTCCCGGATTAGCCCGGATCATCGCTGATAAGCTTCAGTACAAGACCATCAAACCCGCTCCAGAAATGATAATGAGAGCCAATATTGTTGAAGAAGATTCAGAGGATAATTCAGAAGCATTCTGGACTCGACCAGTGATTGCCAAGACTCATGGCAGACTTATTCGATTAACAGTCAATTGCGGAGGACATGACATCAATGCTATTCTCGATACTGGATCGCAAATGAACATCTGTCATAGTCGATTCGCACAGCTCATCCAAAGACCCATTGACAAAACTCAGAAAATGAATATGAACGATGCTAATGGAGGACAAGGAATGTTAGAAGGATTACTCACAGGAGTTCGACTTGACATTGGAAGCATCATTACCATAGGCAACATCTATGTTGGAAGCCAAGTTCCATTCGACTTACTGCTTGGAAGACCATGGCAGAGAGGAAACCTTATCTCCATTGATGAACGGCCTAATGGCACTTATCTCCAATTCAAGGACCCTGAAGATCCAACTCGATCGAAGACTAGATATGAGATGCTAGTAACTCCTGATGGAAGCAATGAGTCATGGGACTATGATCCATCAACATGGTTCGCTGCTCAACCTGATATCGATGATCAGGATGATTACCAAGCTCTATTTGAGAAGTTCACTCAGACAAGAGAGAAGGCATTGGAAGAAGTTCGAAATGAAGAAGGGACTGCATATACTGCATTTTCAGTTCCACCCTCATCGACTCAATGTATTGTCAAGGAATGGGAAATCGAAACAGGAGAAAGATCAGTGCCAAGGAATTTGATATTGATAGAGGATGAAGAAGACAGAGAAAAAAAAGAAGCTCAAAGTGACTCAGAATTACCTAATATCAGGATCTATCGAAAGCGAATGAGAGGCTCAGGAGAAACAGACAGCCTAGAGTCACTCACGGCTCCAAAGAAACCAAAGTTCAGTCAAGAGTCGGATTATGAGAGTGATCAACGTGATCCTCAGACCATGAGGATGAAGCCAGACCAGCCATCACAAAGTGTGCATGAGCATGGAATGACTAAGAAGGAAGAATTACGAGATTCAGATGATGAAATATCAAGTATATTGAGTGTCGGAAGTGAAGGATACTCAAAACACCATCATTATGGACAAGAAGCTAGCACGTCACAGCCATTCCCAACACTAATGATGTCGAAGAAGGACATCATAGTTAGGAATGATGAAGAAGAACTCTATTCCTCCAAGGAAATGGAGTCGGATCACTATGAAAACGAGATCAATCCATTATTAAATGCACTATTTTCGGATTTTCACGAAATCGGCTCACCTCATACAGCCTCAGGGACCCTCCAGGTAGTCCACAATGACAGGGAATCACTCTGTGAGGAATATCTAGCAGGAAACCAGAGGGGGGAAGCCTACAAGCATAAAGGGAAGAAGTCAGTACAGCCGAAAATGCATAAATCTCCGAAATCTCATATCTCCGCGAGTTCAGTTCCGATCACCGTCATTGAACCGCCGTTGGAAAGCCGTGATCCGTCCGATCATTCCAAGCCATCATACAATCTGCACGGTGCAGATCCGACAAAGTTACGGAAGAAACCGCGTCGGAGAAAAAGGAAGCTCAAAGTTAGCATTGCTGAACGACCGATGGACGGATTTGCACAATCAAGTAGCCGATCCGATAGCTCTCGACGAGAAGATTCCAACGATATCACAAGGAAGAGAAACGAACGACACCCGGTCAAGGTATGGCCTAATCTAGTAAATCCGAAAAATGCGACTCAGATATGGAACAGACAGCATGGAAATAGGACTCACATGCTACAACCAGACCCATTTCACAGGAAGGGAGGTCGACACAAACAGAACAAGCCTAGAATCACCAAGAACGACCAAGAAATGAAGGAGATATGGCCAAAATCAAAACGAGAGGTTTTTGACCATAAAAGACCTTCAAGTAGCAAGGAAAGCAGCATTGACAGACCCCCAAAGACCATGCGAATGTCAAGTACACCCATGCAGATAGTGGCACAAGGAAAGAGATCAGTAATTGAGAAGGGAAATTCAGAGTTTGTGAACACACACCTGTGTAACACCCCCTATCAGACCCAACATCGCAATCCGACATCACTGAACGCACCAAACCACACGTATGATACACCGATCGAAAGCCCTTGTCAGCGCGAATCAAACAAGCCTAAGATGACGAAGATCGGTGGAGATTTGACCGAGATGCAGGGAGGTGAACGACGACACAGATATGGTGATGTGGCACATCCCCACACCTTCCCCAGCCCACAGACGAATGCACTAGACCTCAGAGACGCCCAGGGCAGTAGGTTAGTGCATGAAGTCGACGATAGACACCAGAAACTCACAGGAGACGCAAGAGAACACCTCAAAGACAGCCCAGAAGCCCAGAACCACTCAAACTCCAAATCCGACTTTCTTGTCTCCTCTAGCACGCAAATAACAGTTGCAGACCAGCCAGATGGTTGTGAAGGAAGTGCTGAGAATGCTGATGATGATTCTATAATCATAAGAATCAGAATTAGTGGGCGGAACAGAAAGGAAAGCTTACCAGAGGTGAAAGATGCACGGAAAGATAGGAATGTAGTACACATGGCCGGAAACCTTCCCCAAGACATTGCAAACAAAAATGACGGTCCGAAGCGCAGTACACAGACTGAGGACAAGGTCAGGATGACAGCAAGCCAAGGATGGAGACCAGTTATTAAGGAGAAAATGAGTATGCTGTCGTTTTTTGTCAATACTCTAGTTTTGGTGATACTGTGCATTCAACTCACAAAAGCAAGCCCTCTACCACTCCAAATGTCCTCTAACGACCCATCCACCCTCTTGACACCCCCTAATACCCCTCAGACTCTCTCGGAGACAGTTAATGTCGAAGAATTGGTGGAAATTTTCGAACGTATGAAAGTAGGAGAGCCAGATTCAGTGATGGTAGAAGGAAGAATTGCTACGTTGACAAGCCAGACCCCAGACGGCACAGAAACCCATACCATTCTACACCCACACGTAGACGTCCTACCTCCAGACCAAGTAGAGACTGCTGACTAGCTGCTGGATGCCCTTTGCGCCAGAATGGTCCTAGCACTTCGACTCCCTACCTCAGACTTCGCATACTACATGCAGAAAGTGCACGACAGCTCCATGAACAAGATCGGTACTCTTCTTCTGTCACCCCGGGGCATCAAATGGACACCAATTGAACCTGTTGACACTGAAGATGGTATCAGCACTGCACGATTTTTGGAAGGACAAGCTGTACCGTATGAAGGAACAGTATTGAGGTTGGATCAGTTTGAAGCACGAGTACGCAGGTCCATCAGCACACTGCCTATCCAACACCAGATGGGCTCCTACCTTCTTTATGCTCCGTTGGCCCAGTACAGTGACTGGCCCCTTCGTGATGAAATCACTCAGCTCTGGATACACCTTATCGACCTCCACCTTCAGCTTTCACTTGCAGATTGTGCCTGTAACGGAAGATATTGGGCTTTGATGCCACCAGAGATGTTGGAAGAGTTGTCGAAAGAATGGGAGAGAGTGAAGAAAATGCTGGTGGAGTACGCAACCAAGTTGCTAGAACATGACTACAGCTCCGAGCTCATGGAACCTATGACCAGGATGGAGATGCACCAGGATGGAACCACTTCTCTCCATATGTGCCGACGTTTTCACATTGTTGCTCGAGACCTGGAATTGTACATTCCTGCTCCGTTGAAGGGATGCCAGATCCTCAGAGAAGAAGAATACCTATGGTTAGTCTGTCTCAACGAAGCCATTGCCCACGCACATGACCTATGCAAGGAGAGTTACACTATTGGACCACACCTTCCTTATGACCCAATTACGGAGTTGATAGATGAGATTGCTCATGCCAGGTTGCCAGAAGAAGATTGGGAGGTACTTCCTCAACCAGTAACGCTACGCAACAACAGAGATGGAGCAACATCACCTGACTCACTAGGGTATGAAAGTGGAATCAGTTCCAATGCAGATGAGTGGAACCTCTCTTCCTCTAATATTAGTCCTTTTTAATTGCGCCGGTGCTCACTCATTTTCAATGCTCATTTCTCCATTTATTTCAATTTGGGAATTGGCCTTTCGACTCAGCCTCTACCCACCTACTATGTCTAAATTTGGAAATTTGCCATTTATTTCTGACTCATAATTTTCAAATGCGCAATCACCCCTCACTCAATGTTTCTATTTATTTATTGATCAACCTCCACTTTATTCATAATTTCTTTTCATCACCAATCAACCCCCACTTAAATAAATGGTACAAAATTAGTTGTTTTGAAGTATTGGACATTCTGACTTTCGTATTATGGTTCTCACTCTCAGATAAATTAGGAAAAATTATTTTCTTTATTTTTCTGATGTTTTTCAAGTCTGGAATTAGGATAGGATCAATCTCTCTTAGAACTTTCAGACATTTTTTATTATTTCAGGATCTTTGGACCCGAGTCGAGTCTCACAATTTAACTTTCGCAAATCGGGAGAAGGAGTTCAGAGAAAATAACTTTCAAGGAAATGAGCATCGGCAAGGCAAAGTATTTATGGCAAGGATAGGAGAACTCGAAGAAAGGAAAGGGATGATGAAAGAAAGTTTTACAGCATACAAGCGAGTGGATAGGAAAGTCAAACCAATTCCAGGAATATTTCCTGAAGATGCACGGGTCACTCGACAGTTTCCAGAAGATCCACTACTCACGTTACCTAATCTTCCAATGCACCCACCAGAATTTGAACCTTCGGAAAGGTTGACATTGGAAAGGCTAAAAGAATTGCACATCAACGATGATGGATTCTTATGGCCTGAGGAAGAAAAATTATTCACACATATATTCAAGATCAATGAACGGACTCTAGCCTTTGAAGAAACACATCGAGGAACGTTCCGAGAAGACTACTTCTCACCATACATTATTTCTGTAATCCCACATATCCCATGGGAGCACAAGAATATTCCAATCCCACCTGCCGCTAAGGATGAAATTATTCGAATGTTGAAAGAGAAGATCAAGGCAGGAGTATATGAACCAAGTCAGGCATCATATCGATCTCGATGGTTCAGTGTAGCCAAGAAGAATGGAAAGCTCAGAATTGTGCATGACCTTCAAGTCCTAAATGCAGTAACAATTCGAGATGCAGGTTTACCACCAGTGTTGGATGACTTCGTGGAACCTTTTGCAGGACGATCATGTTATACGGTTTTCGATCTATTTTGGGGATTTGACGCTCGAAAATTAGCACCTGAAAGTCGCGATCTAACTTCGTTTTATATACCATTGGGCCTATTGCGAATCACATCCATGCCAATGGGATTCACAAACTCGCCTGCAGAATTTCAGAAATGTATGGTGTTTATTCTTCAACAAGAGATCCCCGATATTGCCAATATCTTTATCGACGATTTACCTATCAAAGGACCTACCAGCATGTACCTTAAGGAAGATGGAAACCCGGAGACATTAGCTGAAAACTCTGGAATTCGCCGATTTATTTGGGAACATGCAAATGATGTGCATAGAATAATGCATCGAGTAGGACATGCAGGAGCTACATTCTCGCCCAAGAAGACTCAGGTAGCAAGGCCTGAAGTAACCATCGTAGGACAAAAATGTACTCCAGAAGGACGGTTACCTGATGACAGCAAAGTACAGAAGATTCTAACATGGCCACCATTGACAACTGTCAAAGAAGTCCGTGGATTTCTAGGTCTATGCGGCACTGTTCGCATATGGATCCAGAATTATTCAGCAATAGCAAGGCCACTAACTGAGCTTACAAGAAGCACAATGGAGTTCGTATGGGATGAGCGAAGACAACAAGCCTTCAATGCTATGAAGAAGCTAATAACCTCAGCTCCAGCATTACATCCAATCGACTATAACTCAGAACTACCTGTGGTATTATCTGTGGACTCAAGCATTATCGCAGTAGGGTTTATTCTATCCCAAGAAGATGAAAGTGGAAGGAGAAGACCAGCGCGATATGGATCTCTACCAATGAATGAACGGGAATCGAGATATTCGCAACCCAAACTAGAGCTTTATGGACTCTTTGTTACGACGTCTTTTTCCTTTCTTCCTCATACGGCCTTTCTTTCTATTTCGTCAATGCATGTTTACTTTCGTTTTAACCACGTTCTTTCACTTAATCTCTACTGGCTTAGCTAATCACAATCTATAACAACTTTATCCCGCCATTCCCTTTTTTCCTTTGTTTCTGTTTGTCTTTGTTTATACTGTACAGTTTATGTAAAGCTTTCCCGCGATGTCTGTGTATATAAGGCTGGATCAGAGAGTTAGGGTTTCCCCACTCTCTTGTTCTAGTACTATCACCTACGTCGCAGGTAAGTCGTATGATACCTGTATATTAGATAGACGTTCTAATCTAGTACTATCACCTACGTCGCAGACCTCGTGTCTTTTGTGATCAAGTGGTAGCTCGTTCTTTTGCAGCCGTCGACGTCTTTGATCTGCGGATCGACGTCTCTGACAGCGCAGAGCGTAACACTCTTCAGAGCTCTACGCCATTATCGTCTTTACATATTTGGAGTCAAGAATCTTCAAGTTGAAGTGGATGCAAAGTATATTAAAGGAATGCTCAATGAGCCGGACTTACAACCTAATGCGACTATAAATCGATGGATCCAAGGAATATTATTATTCGACTTTAAACTGATACATGTATCAGCGACTCGGTTTAAAGGGCCAGATGGTCTTTCTCGAAGAATACCATTAGAGGAAGATTTTGAAGAATTTGACGATGAATTCCTGGACGAGATCGCATTAATGGTTACTGGTGTACCATTCGGTTCTACCAATGAAGAAGAACATCCGTCATTTACTATCTCCGCAAAGGATCAAGATAAAAATCTTTTAGAGATATTCCGATTTTTGGTTACTCTCAAAATACCAGAATTCACTCGAGTGGAGGATAGGAAGAGATTCTTGAAGAAAGCATCGCATTTCTACACACAAGACAAGACTATGTACAAGAAAGGAAGAGATAATCCTCTCAAAGTTATCTTTGATCTAGAGGAAAGATTCGAGATCATGGTAAAGGCACATGAAGAACTTGGACATAGAGGAGAATTCGCTACCTATGAACTTCTCAGACGGAGATTCTATTGGCCATTCATGAGATCACATGTGAAACATCATGTACAATCGTGTAATGAATGCCAAGTTCGAAGCACTAAGAAGGTGGAAATTCCTCTCATTATGTCAACCCCGGCAACAATCTTTGTAAAGATACATGTCGACGTAATGAACATGCCTGTAGCAAAAGGATTCAGGTATATTGTAGCAGCAAGAGATGACCTAACTCGAGCTAGTGAGGGTCGTGCATTGAAGAAATCAAATGCAGCAGCCTTAGCTAAGTTCTTTTGGGAAGATATCTTATGCCGGTATGGAGCAGTTGGAAGGGTAGTAACAGACAATGGACCTGAGGTGAAGGGAGCATTTACCAAGTTGATGAATCGATATGGAATCCCTCAAGTAAAAATCTCAGCATACAACTCAAAAGCCAATGGAGTAGTCGAAAGAAGTCATGCTATAATCCGAGAATCGATTGTCAAGGCATGTGAAGGTCAGATCGTATCATGGCCTAACAAAGTACATACTGCCTTCTTCGCAGACAAGATCACGATAACTCGCTCGACTGGATTCAGTCCATTCTTTCTACTTCATGGTGTCGAACCAGTACTACCTCTCGATTTATTTGAAGCTACATTTCTAGTACAAGAATTCACAGACAATATGTCGACAGAAGACCTTTTGGCTCTGCGAATTCGACAGCTGGAGAAGAGAGAGGAAGACTTGGAACAAGCGGCTAAGACATTAACAGAAATGCGGTTCAAGTCAAAAGAGCATTTTGAGCGACGATTTGCCAAAAGACTCAGTACTCATCAATTCGAGCCAGGAGATTTTGTACTAATGAGAAACACACAAGTCGAAAAGGAAATGAATCGAAAGACCAAACCTCGATACTTAGGACCATTGGTCGTAATTCGCCATACTCAGGGAGGAGCATATGACCTTCGAGAAGTAAATGGAGGAGTGCGACGGAATAAGGTAGCAGCATTCAGACTTGTCCCATATATCGCACGAGATAAGGAGGCATTACAGAAACTGCTAATGGAATGGAAGGAGGATAGTTCAGAATTGCGCAAAGAAGAAAAGAAGAAGAAGGAACAGAATCAGTTGCGCACTGTAGATGAGGAAGAAGCGGAGTCATTTGAAGGAAGTGATAATGATGATGATGATGATGATGATGATGATGCAGAGGAAGAAGTCGATTGAATCAAGAAAGTTGAAGAAGGATCAATGGCATATGCAGTAACGGGAGTGTTAGTTGCATCGAGCATGGACAAATACTCGAAAGAAGGAAGTGTCTCAGGAGTGAAATAGGAAGCCAGTAAATAACGGGTCTCGGAAAGGTTCGATAACATGAAAGTGCGAGCAGAAGGATCATTCTCCCATCGAAGGAGCTTGAACAAAACCTCAGACTCTCCTTTGGTGACCGGTTGAGTAGAAGAAGTGCGTGGATAACCTAGACGGGCGTGGAAACCAAGGCTACAGCCATGTATATGCATGCAGCGGGCACGGTTCTATAAGCAAAGAATTAGAAGAAAGAGCAAGTAAGATCAACGCAATTTGACTACTCACAATGAGCTGAACCTGGACGATGCGAACCGGACAATTTTCGGCATGAGTGCCAAACCCACACGTTTCAAGACATGCACATTGACAGAAGGGAGAAAAAAGATTGACTCGAAGACAGAAGAAGTAAAACAGGTCGGTGAGAGAAGGAGGTGGACAGTCGAAGATCCAGTAGTACATCATTGACTCAAAGCTACAGGTACGGACATATTGGAAAGGGCGCCCACCCGGATCAACTTCGGCAACATAGATTGCAGAGAGAATATCATTATCAGAGGTCGATAGAACAAATTGAGAAGTAGGAAGCCCAGTTCGATGCCAGTCGAAAAGATTAGGCGCAGCGAAGAAGGAAGGGAGTATAAAGGACATAGTGAGCGGCGAAGAAAGGAGTCAACAGTGAACTCACTCGAAGGCGCAAACATTTGAGAAGATCGCTTATATAAGAAGAACAAGGCACAGAAGAAGCAGCGAGCTAATATATCAATATTCTTTCAGAATAATCGGATATCAGCTCTTTAGGAGGATTTGTTTTAGGAAGTTTGCAACTGGGGACAGTTGATATTTCAAGTGTTGGGCGGATGTCAGGCCAGGATATTGCCTGGACATAAACAATCGTAATATTGGCACGCTTTACACTATCGGGAGCAAGAACATAGTAGGACATCAGAAAGGATAAACAAGAAATATCGGACGTCGCAGTAACTCGTAATTCTGCACACAAGTTAGCAAATCGAAAGCCGATGGAAAGTGCCAAGCTTACTATCAAGCGTTGAGCACAACTCGTCTAGTAACAAGCACCGGTACCCACTCGACCCACTCCTCCTCGATCATGATAGTCGTCTCCACAAATACTCTTCGTGCTATTAAGCATAAAGATCGCAAAGTGTCGAGAAAGTAACTCACTGAATCGGGTTAGAGGAAGCGCGACGATACACAAAAGTCAGCCTGAGAAGTTCAGAAGTGTGGCAGAGCAGATGGTGAAGTCGTGAAGGTGGCATTAGAACAAAGAATTGCAGAAAAGGAACTCGAGCGGCGATAGATAAACAAACCATTCTTTATATGGTCACACTCTAGAAGCAGAAATGAAGGTTCAAGAACCACTGGTTGCACCATTCATTTGGTCTTATCTGAGAAGCCATCCAATACATCGCTCTGGAAAAACCAAAGACCACAGTCCAGATACCAAAAACCAAATAAGCCCAAACTGGGTAATCGATTATATCATCCATCAGGTCATCGATTATATCATCCATCAAGTAATCGATTATATCATTCATTAGGTCATCGATTATCTCATCCATCAAGTAATCGATTATATCATCCATTAGGTCATTCATCAAGTCATCGATTAGATCATCGATCAGGTCATCACCTTGAACCATATTCTGGACTCATCAATTGATTCATTGATGGCACATCATTCATCAAGTAACTCATTGATGCGCATCATTCATCAAATAACTCATTGATGCACAGCATCTATCAAGTAATTCATTGATGCACAGCATTTATCAAATCATGCATTGATGCACATCACTCATCAATTAATTCATTGATGCGCATCATTCATCAAATAACTCATTGATACATTGATACATATCACTTGATTTGGAGTATTTGATGCATAGCTTTGGAAGGAGATATCAAATTTTGATGATGTGGTTGATGCAGATCTATTTTTAGCTTATGCTGTGGATTATGTAAATTGGTCTTGGAATTAGTATTTAAGGACCAGCATGTAGCCCCCCAGAGGAGCATAGAATTAACTCCCCATAGAATAACTCACCAGAGTTCTCCCCCAGAACAAGACAAGCTCACATCACTCTGTGACCTCTTGTCACACCATTTGCAAGTCAAGTCAAGGTTTCGTCGCATACAGTTGACCACAGCTTAAGACTGGGTAACTGCATTGCTCAAGGACTAGTTTGGTACTAGTCAAAGGTATTGTATCGCCTCTGTTCCAATTGGACATTGGTGATAAACTCCCTCTCAAAGTCGATATCTAATAACTCGAGACTTCGAGTGTGTGTGTCCCTCTAGACATTGACATCTATTCTGCATAGCTTGTCATTGCCTACCTCGGTGTGGACAATTTAATTGCTTCTCACCCACGGTGACCTATCACTCACTTTCAAGAGAATTGGATAAAGACTCATCTCTCACTCACTCTACATCTCTACTTGATCTCGAATCCCTCAACCCTCCAACTACAACAAGTTGCCCATAGCTTCAACGAACAACTGGGAAGACTACCCGCCTAGATAATTAGACCGGTTGACTCAGTGGGAGTGTACTTGGTTATTTAACAGCCAATACCATCCCAGCACGACACCGCGTCGGCGAGACTACAGCGCTCCGTTTACTGGCGGGAGTCGCGCCAGTTGGGGAGTTCCTCAGCTGCATCGACCGAGAGTTTCCCCCTGACTGTCCAACATGTGGGGAACTAGACACCATTCAGCATCGCCTTCTGCAATGTCCTAGGGGAAGACAGGTGTTTCCGCGCGCCCCTTCACTCAACTGGTTTCACCAGTTTCACAACATACTCGCGTCTAAGGAGGCGCTCATTCATCTTTTCAAACCCCTGTAGTCTCAGGTTTTTGTATGCGCAGCTTTGGCTGTGACGTTTTCCTGATGCCTGCGATCCTCGAACTCTCTAGTGGCAGCTCTCTGCCTTTATATATTCTATGCGCGCTTGCTGGTTTGAGTTTCTGCTCGCCGGGGCGCGTACATGCGGCTCTAGTAGCACGACGTAGAGTTTTTGCTCTGTTTGTCTTATCTTTGGCGGTCCAGTTGCTTTGTCCTGGGAATTTGTAGGCTATAGGCCAATTTTATATTATATCAAATACATTTGTTTGTCAAGACTCAGACTTGGAGTTGGAGTTTGCTCTCCCTCTGAGCGACCAGCAGACCCAACTCACTATGATCAGTGATTACATAGACCCCGGAACACTTCTCGTTGTCGATCAACAAACTTAAACTCGTCATGAACAGAATGCAAACCCTCTCGAGCCCCGATGATGAGACTTGAAGCCATCGAACATCCACAATGATCACCTCATCGCAGACTTTCAGAGGTAAGTAAGTACCGGATATGTTACGGATAACCAAGCCGAAAATTTCGTTTAACATGACTCCACACAAGGTTGATCCGTCCTCCCTGAGGATAATAACGTCAACCTTAAAATTTTATTCTCAAGTATTCAGCTCTCCTCATCCTTTCCCTTAGCAGTCAGTCGCGTGCCGGCAAAAGCACTATCCAAGATGCCCCCTTCGGAATGACTCGCTCCAAAAGCGTCGCGATTCGCCTCAGCAGCAACGAACGCTTCACACTCCTTCCTACTCTTCCCGACATCGACTTTATACAACAAGATCAAGCTCAGTACACCACTATGTTGAAAGGTAGTAAGAACCGGCTCGGATGGTAATCAACGATAACACAGACGGACTTACAGCGTGAATAAGAATGAAAATGGCATATTATCGTTTCCGTCTGCTTCGTCTATAATCGCCGAGGAGACAAACGGACCGATGAAGGCTGATGTTTTCCCAACCTGCACTCATACGTGAGTAGACACTCCCAAGTATGAAAGCTTCTATAAAACAACTCACAATGGAGAATAGTGCGAAGAATAAGAACCTACACGATTCCTTGGTCAGTATGACTGCCACGTGAAGCCGCTCAAGATCCTTACATTTGCGAAAGCGGCGAAACCTCACTAATCATCGTTTGGCTATATGCATACCATGGACACACCATCAATCCATAATACGCCTGATACGCCCTATCGGTTATTCGTCAACCCTATCAGATACTGCGCAAGAGTGAAGAAAGAGTTACCAAATCTCCCAAATATGCTTGAATCCCAATTTGTCTGTATGTACTCCGACTAAACCCCAGATCGTCAGGAGCTATCAGTTGGAAATTAGGATTCTCATCGATTTGCACCTTTCGTTGCCAATTAGTGAGGTAATAAAGAATACTGACCACGATCCATATACAGTTGAAACTGAGCATCGCCTTCGTTGAGATCTTAAATCTCTTCTGGACTAGCCAGAATAACCTTGATTGGGGAGTCTTGATGAGACAAATTCAAAGAAAGGGTAGGTATTGACGTACCAGATGCCCAGTGCTTGAGTGAATATCCCGACTATAAGGAGGAGCGTAAGCTGGAGAGTAGAGTACGACACTACGCTAAAAGTGCTTCATTAAGATGGAATATCGTGAAATCGTGGCATAGTAGTTACCTGTTCTGCAGAGTAGCTATGACAGTTCTAGATATGAGATCAACAAGAGCCGAGTACTCAAGAGGACATCGTACTTACACAGTTGTATTCAACACATCTCCCATGACGAAATAAAATATCAAATAAAGAAAAGTCTGTTTGAGCTTCATACACTCTTTCAGCGCAATATAAGTCTGTCGGAAGCCGACTGTAAGAAGTGAGGTTCCCGGTGGGAGGCTTAATCCAGGTCGACGTTTCTCGAGAAAGAACCAGGGTAAAGCACAAAGCACTGGTCGGATTTACAATATCAGTTACAAACCGAGTTGAAAGAGGAGTCGAATAGGAAGAAAGACTCCAGTACTTACACCAAACACCACCAGCAAAAGCAATTAACACGCTAAACGCCCTCGTATTGTTCTCCGTACTCTCGTCCGATTTGAGCGCTTTCAGTATCCCTACCATAATGACGAGGATGATGATTTCACCTGATGAGCAGACTGCGAAAGCGACGTTGGAGATTCGGTTTCGTTGAAGGGACTCGAATTTCGCGTGGTCTTCTTGCCTGATGAAGATCAATTAGAAGGTAGATAGCGTAGTTAGTTGGGAAGATGTGGAGAGCGGCGAGGAAAGGAGGTGTTGGTCTCACAATTTGTCTCCGGATTGGACTTCTTTAGCAGATGCTCGGACTTCAGGTAGGTTTCGTGCAAGACCTGGAAACGCAGCCGTCCAGAAAGTCAATGCTCCCTGGTAGAAGAGTAAGTTCCTTAAGAATCGAGCAATTCTATTCCATAAGCTCTGTCCTACCTGGTACGCAATCACTATCCGGAAACCCGATGAGTATAACACCGGAAGGGAGCGCCCAAGTGAATCTAGAACTCACATCCAATAACGTACAACGCAACTCCCGCTTTCCATTTTGAAGCATCTTCAACTCCGAGCCAAGCGAATGATACTCCGACTGCGATAATAGTGAAGAAAATTGTGATATTGGGTCTGTCAATACGGCATCAGTAACTTGGAGTGACTAAGCGGAGAACCCATATGGCTTGATACGTACCTCCAACTCCCATAATCCGCCCAAGCTCCGATCATAAGGAACAGGGCGGCTTGGATGGCGAAGCTGATCCCATTCGTTATGAGAACGATAGAGTTAACTTTACGGAAAGAACAAAGTCACGAATGTCAATGAAAGGTATGCTTGAAATTAATTGATAAAATACTCACCATCGCGTACCTGACCCAAGAACGGCAACACACAACCAGAATCACTTCCACAAGGCGCAACAAACGGCGGTTGAGCAGGGTCATACCCCGCAAGGAACAATAAATTTTGGAATTGGGAAGGACCAAAGTTGAATCCTGCAAGGCCGTTGTTGCCCTTCAAACCGCAAACTCATTTCCCATCACAAGAATGGTAGATGAACTGAAGTACGCACGATATAAAAAATGTAAAACGACCAAAGTTCTCTTCTCCTCGTCGTCCACTTATCCCGGTCTACCTCTCTTGAATGAACACTTGCATAATCCACATCCGCGCCGACATTCTCATTGACTCGGCCCCCGACCTCGAGGGCCACTTCCGGCTTGGAACTCTTAGCTTCGTGCTCGGCGGAATCGGGCATTATCGTGGAATAGAGTCAAAAAGAAGCGGAAGCTGATAAGAACGGAGAAGAGCATCCTGTGATATAAGTAAGTAATCCAATGCGCCCGCGATAAAAGGCACAAATAGAAGTGATATTGAAAATTTTCCAATTCAACATGAGGTGCTCCAAGGTGCTCCCCTCCTTGAATGCCGGAGGCTTTTCATATCATCGCAAGAAATAAAGTTTGATCTGCCCTACGCTCTTACCTGAAAAGGATATCCGACACGTGAACTGATCGACGTTGGACGCGGCACTTGAGCGTCGATCATCTCGTCCTCTCCAAGTAGTGACAAGTCCACGCCACGCTAAGATGCCTCGAATACGACCAAGCAGATTCCTCCCTGCCATACTCCTCCTCGCAGCTATCTTCGTGGCGTTTCGACAAAATGCTTTCGGCGCGCCATCTCAGAGACTTCGAGCTCAAGAACAGCGAGAGCAACCTCAAGTAGTATTTGACTTGGATAGCGAGGACTCGGGGCAACCTCAATATACACGTCGAATAGTTGCAGTTGGTGATTTGCATGGAGATTATCCTAATGCTTTACGTGTTCTTCAAATGGCGGATGTTGTAGATGAAGAAGGGAATTGGTCAGGGAATGTGGATTTGTTTGTTCAAACAGGGGATATTATTGATCGGTATGCCATTTCTACTTGGCGACTACAGTTGATGACTGACCTTATGTCCTTTCATATCGACATTACTGGAACTAAAACATGGAACTAAACTTGTGCGTGTGCCCAGAGGAGTGGATACGATCAAGCTGTTTCTCTGGATGGAGCAACTTCGATCACAAGCGCGTGCTGCTGGCGGCGACGTCGTTTCTCACCTTGGGAATCACGAATGGATGAACTTACTAGGTACGTACACTCTCTCATCAACTTGGGTGCTTGTACTTTACCCATAATACATCCACCTCCTTTAGCCGACTGGAGGTGAGCAATCCTCCAATACCATCTCCAATCCTAATCTCATCAGACATACCTGAATTCGATTCTTCACAGATATGTCTACCCACAAGAAATAACTACATTCGGCTCAGTAGCGTCTCGTCAAAAAATGTTACAAACAGGTCGAATAGGACGCGCGTGGGCAGCAAACTATAGTATCACCTCACGCGTTGCTTTACATCCACCTATGGGTCCCGAATCGCTCTTTCCTCATTCTACCTTCTACGAGCCTTCTACGGGTATCTCTTCAGTCGATTTCGCACCCAGATCGATTTCACAAGGAGCAGACGAAGAGGGGGAAGATGGGAAGGAACACCGAGACCCTCTCCAAACATCCTACCTCAGCTTCGTACACGGCGGTCTCTCACCTAAATACTCCCACTTAACACCCTACCCTTCTTCTATAAACTCTCTCGGTCATACCCTTCTTCGCCGCTTACAAACTCGGAAATTCCCGCCACCTCACCCTCCAGCTCCTTATTCAGGTTTACCAGATGACGCGAGTGAGGAAGAAAAGAGTTTATACGGTGAGGATGGACCACTGTGGTATAGAGGTTGGGCATTAGAGAAGGAGGAAGTTGTTTGTGGAGAGATTGAAGAGGTTTTGAGACGGACTGGTGTTAGGAGATTGATTATGGGACATACCCCGAATTTTGATGTAGGTTTTCTTAGTGCATTGAAGGAGGTGTGGTATATCGAGTCTAATCGCTCGTTTCCCTGCAGCACATTACGTCTAGGTGTAACGGCAAAATCATTATCATTGATACAGGCATCTCACACGCATACGGGGGCATACTCTCTGCACTCTCCATTCAATACACTCTAGCTCCTTCTTCACCGCCTGTTTCTTCAATTGATAGGTCCGATTCACGATCAAAAGATCTACAACGACAACGTCAATGGAAGGAAAGAGAAGTTGTCACTGCGCTTTATCCAGATCGTCAAGAGGTACTTGTCGTTGAGGAACGTGAAGTCTTGGGATATTAGTCTTGTTTCAGGTCGAAGTTGGGTTGGTATGGACGAATATGGATACTGATTCCGCGATGCTTGATGCTAATGGAACTGACGGGGATAGCAAAACGACATATAAATTGTCCGCGCGCACACATTGTTAAGTTATTCATTCTAGATGCATTGATTCCGTAGATATTCGCGTATTGTAGTTACATACCATTAATAATATTGCAAGGGATGGACTCTGCAGAAGTATAATGGTAAAAAGAGACGCATTGCGTACTTGATTCGTTCACTTAGTCCGTCCCAGTCGTAGGTTCTACAAACTCCCATTTGAAACAATCCTACAGTGGCGAACCAGCAAACATGAGCAAAACCCCACAAGACGATGTCAAGGAACGAAACGTAAAAAAAACGGATAAGCACTTACCATACAATCCTCCTCCCTCTCCGGCACTGGAACTTCTCGACCCTGTTCAACGGCTGGTGCCCAAGGATCGGACAAAAGTTTGTCGATGACTATCTTAATCGTGTGCGTACGAATGTCGACTCCCCAGGATAAGTTGGAGATTGTATCGTAGACGATCGATTCTCCGAGGTGGCATCTATACATCGAGGTGAGAGGTAAGGTCAATAAAATGAAGCTGAAAATATAGGAACGCACTGAGCTTCCAGGGCGTACCCCGCAAGCGCACAAGATGAGAATATTCCAGTGCACGTTCCCATCGGGATTGGGTCTGCTGTGTGATATATATGCGTGATATGATGCGTCGAAGGCTATAAAAACAATACACTCAGTTCAACTACTCAAAGCCCAGATAATATACCTCACAGGTTGAGGCAAATGCAATCGCCTGGACGCCATCCTATCACCAGGGCTCTCGAACGCAACTACAGGATCTCCAAATGTCACACCAAGGAGAGAAGCAAGTGCTCCGCCGAGGGAGTGACCCGTGATCCAGATGTTTGAGTTTGGGTAAAGGTAAGTTAAGTTATAGTATAGGTTCTGCAAAACGGTATTCGAGTATTAATATTCGGTTCATTGCGCTAATGTAATCGCGACAGGAAGACGTACAGTGCCAAGGGGGTAATAGAGACTTTCCTCGACGAGAGACGTTTGTAGACAATCAAGGTCGCAGGTCCATCCACCGCGGTAGCAATCACATACTTCTGTCCACGTCCAGTCGACATGAGCGCAGCAGCAGCTGAATAGAATGTTGTCTTCATGCACGAAACATGCGGGCCGGTAGCTCAGTGAAGGAGACCGAAAGAAACTGCGATAAAATGCATACCGTTTATCTTATCCTTCTTTGCTGTTGGACCACCGCCTCCAAGATACGAAGCGGAGGTTCCCTTGATACTCAGGACGACAGTGGAGTTGTCTTCAGTCTGTTCCTGTGTCAGCGAAGCAAACGTTACCAGGGTAATTCATACTCACGGCAAAGACATAGCCTCGAAAGCCGTCTGCATCCGGTTCCCATCCGAAAGGATAGTGCTACGTATAATTACCATCGCATTCTCTCTCAAAAAATAGCCAAGACAAACCTCTTTCCATTTATCACCGAGTTCATACCAGTCTTCATCCGTAGGTTCAACATATCTGTGCATAGTACAATAAACATTATCCAACTAAGAGGTGATCAAGATATACTCACGCATCATATGTCATCTTCGCTAAAGTCAAAAGCGTCTCCCTACGCTCAACATCTGGTGCTTCAACCTCCTCCGCATTCCATAAGATAGGTACACTCTCTGCATGTCTCATCGAACGTCTTCGCGCTTCGATAAAGTCATAATGGGATCCAGGTTTGTGCGTGTTGCGCTTTCGTGTCTTTAATGTCAATGAGTAATCCGAAGAGATATTTCCGAGTCCAATAAGAGGATCGAAATGTGCATCCGCAAAGAGTACGCGTGCCCCGTTGTGTGCGTGGAAGTGGCGAAGTTGGAATGTAAGTTCATTTGTCTCCGTCTTCACATTATCCGTTTCATTTCCTGGAAGAAATATGGAGAACCAGTGGAGAATATACGCTAGGAGTGCAGTTGGAAGCATCGCAATCGCATAGCTGCGGAAGAACGAACCAAGGGCAAGTAAGTAGCGGGAGACCAAATGAAATAGATATATTACGTCAGAACGTCGATCTTAGAGTAATGATCGACGATCATCCTCTCTCGCTCCTTTTGAAATTGTACCACGACGATCTTCTCATTTCCGGTGGCACAGATACTTAGCTATGGTCTTACGCGTTGGCTACGGTGAATACTCGGCTAGTCCTGGGGCTCCTGTTGCAATGTGCTGAGCATTTAACTGATTAATTAGTTCGCGAGCATTTCTCGTCCCCGCTTTTACAGTATGCGGACGATGATGCGGGCAAGACCTTTGCGCTTGTTGAGTGTCCAAGTGCGTACTGTTCTTAAGCCTCCAATTGGAAGCTCTGGTATAGTATCAGTACTGATACTCACCCTTTACGGAACCAAGGTGGGACTGGACAGCTTATCTCCAGACTAGCGGACGACGAAATCGACGTAGCAATGTGCGTCTACCACTGTGGTGTTGCACAAGATGGCCGTCTGACTTGAATATGTTGCTACAATTTGCTCACTGCGACTCGTGGGTGCAGAGCGCTCACTGACCCTCTTATCGCCGGTATTGCGAAGGGCTCATCTGCGTATAAGCTCATTGGCAGTTATGTCACTACTCCTCTCAACTGGTGATTACGCGTCCGCATTTCTCATCTGAAAATGCCTCATCGAATGCTTAAAGGGCAGTCATTACTGGTAGAGAGACGAAGTATGACTCAATCGCAGACCTCAAGGGTACCGCGATGGGCATCTCCAGGCCCGGGAGGTGCGCATATAGCCAGCGTGAGACTTTCCTAACCTACTAATTGAATGCACACTAAAAATAGCGGGAGCCAGACGATGGCTTTGGTAATGGCACTGCAGCAGGGCTGGGATCCTGAAGCAGTCGACTTCAAAGGTACTACAGTCTTCTTGGTAAAGCTTCCCCACAAGAGGGCTAAATTGGAATCGTTGATAGTTAATAATGATATTCATGGGTTGATCTCCTCGGTGAATGATGGCAGTACAAGCGCGTAAGTTTACTTCTGGTGTATCAAGGACTACTCGTGGACTGTATCCTAGGTTCATGTGGGAGTGGTTCACCACCAAGCCTTTCCGCGACAGTGGCTCCGTACGCTTTGTGAGTGACTCCATTTCCGCGCGCGAGGAACAGCCTAACTACCTAAACCCTAACGAATCACTCGTCCCACCAGATCGGAAGCGTACCAACACCATGGCCTTCCTGGCTTATAGCAGCCCACCCTTCACCCTCCCGTGCTCCTCCCTCCGCACTCAAAACCTTCCTCTCGGCTCTCTCCACCTACGTCAATGCCTTCTCGACTCCCGAAGCTCGTGACGGGCCTAGCGTAGAGTTCATCAAGCAGAGATTTGGGTACAACGAAAAGGATATAAGGGAGTGGCTAAAGACCGTTGCATATCCTCAAGATTGTTCAGTTATTCCAGAGAAGGTTATTAAGGATACGAGCGTGTATGTCTCCTTTTTTATCCTCCGTTAATCATTCAATTGGTTTAGTGTGTTTACTTATGCTTAGGACCCTGGTTAAGGCTGGCGTCATTCATAAGCCAGAGTATGGATACAACATTCATGATTTCGTCAATACAGAAGTATGCCAACTCGAGCCTATATCTCATGATTAATAGTAGAATGACCAGGAGACAGAGAACCGGTCTTGAGTCTCTAAAGGTCGAAAGGAGATGTAGAAGCTTTACATGCCATGAAGGGACATTTTTATGATGGTCATGGTCTATATGCCGCAGCTATGCACGAGAACTCAGAATGTAACATTATAGTATGTACTGTCAACCATGGATATTGGAGCCTACATGATGGCATGAAGGATACATGAATGTCGAACACTGCGGAACAATACAGGATATGCAAAGTTGAGCTATGGAAACAGGATACAAGGAAGTCGAATAACATTTCTTAGCAGAAAGCATGTGCAGGGTATCGTTGAGCGTAGCTCATTCACCCCCTCTCACTGTCCAGCGACGCGCTTACTTCTGCTTCTCCCCAATCCCCGAAAGATGCTCGATCCTAACCTCCCTCTCCCGATCATCAACCATCTTCTTCTGCCTCAACATCTCAACCTCCCTAGTCTTCTCACCCAACTCCTTCGAAACCTCCTCAGCCGTCCTCCTAGCCTCTCCTAACGCTTCCTTCCTCGCCTTCGCTTCAGCATCAGTTTCTTCGTATTTGGCCTTTGCTTGAAGGTACTTGGTTTGCTTGTTGTGAGCCCGCGCGGAGGAGCTGTTGTAAGAGTGGAGAGCGGAAATCTCGTCTTTGGATGCTTGTTTTTGGATACGTTGGAGACGGGAGAGTTCGGAGAGGTGGGTTGAGAGATTGGTTTTTTGGGATGAGCCTTCGGATTTGATTATTTTGATTAGGCGTTTGGCGTCTTTCTCTATAGGTGTGTTAGAGTAAATAGTTTGAAAATACAGTGCGTAAATGATAAAGAGACGAAGGAGGAGAAGGAGGAAAGAAACGTACTTTCGTCTTTGCCTATCTTCTTCTTTGCTTGTTCCGAGATGAGGCCATCAGCAGCCACGGTACGTTGGTCCTGAGCGATGTTCTCGTCTGGAATAGCATCTGGACCTGTGAGGGCGGCGCCATGTGCGAACGTACCCGAAGTTTCTTGACGATGATGTCTTTCGCCAGTACTTCCAACAGTTCCGTCTGGAGAAGCCGTCTCGGTGCGATCCTGGGCGTCATACCTTTCAGATGCTCGAGGAGGAGGAGCTATGACTCCCTGAGTAGAATTGGGATTGCTTTGGAAGTTATCACCACTCTGAAATTGAGATGATCGCTTTTCATCGGTGGCGGAAGAAGTAGTCCCGTCGTTATATCGAACTGGGCCCTTCGTATCGTTTGCGATAAAAACGTTTCCACCACGATCCTCGTATGCAGGACTTGCCTCATGCGACTGCTCCTTCCCATGCTGTCCCTGCTCTTCCTTTGACGAAGGTACCTCGACGAACCTTGATCCACTCCTCTGTCTCTCTCTCGATTCGCCGACAGGACTGGAAGCTTGGGCGTACCCACTATCTCTGACGTCATTCATCCCGTTGTCGTCTCTGAATTTGCCTTCATCGACGTTGGCGAACTTTACATTGTCCGTTGCTTTCCCATCGTAGTATTCGCCTCCACGTTTATTCGCCAGAATACCTCCACCAGCAGGTTCACGAGGTTCAAGCGCGCCAACAGCAACAGACGGCTTCCTCGTAACATCCGCTCCTTCATTCCCACCCATAGTACCCATAGGCATATCCGAGTTACCTGCATTGCCAGTAGCAGGACGAGAGGAAACATAAAAAAAGGCGAGAATAAACGTGAGTAACAGGCTCACCACCATCAAAATCAGCATCGTAATACACACTCTTCTCAGATCCAGGAGTAGGGACGTAAGTGCCTGGAAGTGAGGGATTGAGACCTCCGACTGGTGCAGCCATGGTTGCGTATTCTTAGTAGTGTTGAACACGAGAGACGAGAGTAGAAAGAAATAGGAGAGAGCGAGTGGAGTGGGAAGAGCGTTAATGGGACAGACTTATATCTGAATCTTAGGCTAGCCAGAGAGTAAGTTTGAGTCGGGACCACTTTACATATCGGGTCGGAGACTGGAGCTCAAAGGAATGATCATCCTGGAGTCAACGTCGATCATAGACATCAATGACGTCATTGATATTCGGTATTCAAGATCAGCATTCCCTTCTTGAGTAATTTGTAATGTACATTCAATTCTTGGATTACAGCAACTTCTGAACCTGCAGTAAAGTCAGTTGAGCATTGGAGGAGGAAATTAGGATTGGTTGACTTACTTCAACGTCAATCGAGTCAGGCGAAGTCGTCGACGCCCAGCGGTTGACTACCTTCCCATTCCGGTCAATCAAGAACTTTTCAAAGTTCCACTGCAACACGACATCAATTCAGTTCTTCCATTCAACCTTATGAAGGAGAGAAATACGAACCTTGATACGCGACAGGCCAAGTATACCAGCCTTTTCGTTCTTGAGCCATTTGTAGACCTACATCACATCATCATAATTAGACTTAATCATCGCACATCGACCATTGATGGAAACGAACCTCGTTAGTGCTATCCCCATTGACGTCCGATTTCTTCATCAGAGGGAACGACACTCCATGGTTAAGCTCGCAAAATTGCGCAATGTCTTGGTCTGAACCGGGTTCTTGACCACCGAACTGTGCGCAGTGGAAGCATTTCAGCATAAATAGACACGATCGGGCAAGAAGCCCGACTCGGAGAGGAAGAAGAATTACGACGAATAGAAAACGAACCTGGTTGCATGGGAACCCAAGGATGACGAACCCATTATCCTTATGCTTCTTGTACAACGCCTCAAGGCCCTTGTACTGCGGTGTGAATCCACTACGCCACCAAACAAGCTCATCAGTCATTTCGAACGTAGTGCACGAGGGAAGACGTACCACTTGGAAGCAACATTAACAATAAGCACCACCTTCCCTCTCAACTGTTCAAAATCATACGTGCTGCCATTGGGCAACTCGGCTTTAAGACTGTAAAACCCTTCACCCTTCGATTCCGACATTTTTGAATCCTTAGACGTGTTCTTTAGGTGTGGACTTGCAGAGAAATGTCGACACTGGGAGAGTGTTAAACAATGACGACTGAAGCAAGGCTGTTCTTGACGAGGTGTAACTCGAAGATGGGAGTAAGAAGGAGAGAGGCGATGGGGAGAATGATGAACTAAACGCGTGGACGCCCGAGCATATAAGGCAAGAGGAATCGCATTTCCTTGCGATGGAAAGGACGGTATCGGACCACAAGCACGCACAGCACCGGTGTGCACGCGTCTGCTTGGTAACATGCTCGCAATCACAAGTGACACCACTGCCCGAAGTCACGGCGGGCAAAATAGGATATCAGCGGGCATTAAATTTAAAGAATTTTTCTCGCAATTATTTTAAATATCAGTAAGCATATCGACCTTGCCGATATTATTTATACAGGTGGGTACATTAAGTCTTCGGCCCCCCCAAATTTGGAAGGTGATTTGCATGCCTTATTGGGTAAGTAATCTTGTCGAACTCAGACCTTGCCGACATGAACAGGTTACCAGGGTGCTACCCGACGCTTAAATTGCCATATAAAGTATGCAAATCCACCTTCCTAAAACAGGGGGGCCGAAGACTTAATGTACCCACCTGTATTTTGCCCGCCGTGAGTCTCCGTATCAGGTCAGATCCCGTGACTTCTCCAATGCATGTACTTCTTTGATGTTACCAATCATCATCACTTACCATTACCATGTATAGATTCAGGTTGGACCGAAAGTGCAAATTGTTTGTTAGTGGCCGCTGCCAGTCTGAATACAACTACGGTTTCTATTGCTAGCCCGTCCAAACCAGTTGGCTGTCCAATTACGGCTACCAGCTCGGGGAATTACCACGTACTTGAGGCAATGCGCGATTCTGCTTATTTCCTAAATATTTGAAATGTCTATTTACATATCGTCGAGGTAGATTTTGAATACCCATGAGCAGACAACGGGAGGGAGCGGTATTAAGCAGGCACAGAGAGGGCAAAGAGGCATCAGAGACACCTTCTGCACTGACTATCCTTGGTCCGGGTACTGTTGTATATAGATCAATATGGAGGATAATGCATGTAGTGTTGACAGCCCAGCCTTATAATCGGCCTGGCTTCTTGATGCTTCTATCTCACCAAACTGCAAGTCCGATTGGAAGGATAGAGCCATCAAGAAGGCCAGTATTCAAGGGAGGTCTCTGGAGCACCGTTTAGCACTGTCGATTGGTAATCGGGAGAACGAGGGCTACCTCCAATACTCGGGTTTCGCATACTGTTTGATAGGGCTGATGAGTAACCAATAGGGCATATTAGGAGTATTATTGATTGAGGGTGTGTCCATGGTATGCATATGGCCAAACGATGATTGGTGAAGTTTCGCCGCCTTCGCAAATGTAAGGACCTTGAGCGGCTTCACATGGCAGTCATACTGACCGAGCAAACGTGTAGGTTCTTCTTCTTCGCACTATTCTATATTGTGAGTTGTTCATAGTTCTCATACTTAAGAGTTAATATGATGACGTCTACTGACATATGAATGTAGGTTGGGAAGACTTCCCCTACCTCCCCAGCGTCACGCCCTTTAGTCCTTTCTTTAGAGCACCATACTACTACCTTTTTCTCTGCTTTTCTTACTTTACCACTCTTAGAGTAGTCCCACCACCACGTAGATTTTGTCTGCCGCGCACTTGTAACTAGAATTACTGACGCGCGTAATAAATACATTTCAAAAAAAAAAAGAAAAAAGGTTGGGAAGACTTCAGCCTTCAATGGTCCGTTTGTTTCCTCGGCGATTATAGACGAAGCAGGTGGAAACGATAATCTGCCATTTTCATTCCTATTCACGCTGTAAGTCCGTCCGAATTATCGTACGAACCGGTTCTTACGACTTTTCAACGTGGTGGTTGATTCTATTGTGTAAAGTCGACGTTGGGAAGAGTACGAAGGAGCGTGAGGCATTCGCTGCTGCTCATTTTGAAGGGAGCGTTTTGGATAATATTTCCCAGTACACGAGGATAGCTGAAAACTTGAGAGAGAAATTTTAAGGTCCCTGGAAGATGGATCAACCTAGCTGTGGAGTGTAGTGGTGTTAGATGATTATCTGTAGCATATCTGGTATTCTGGTATTCATTAACCTCCGAAATTTTGCGCTGAGGCGGCCGTTGTGGATATTTGATGGCTTCTAGTCTCAACATTGGGGCTCGAGAGGCTTTGCATTCTCGGACGGCGTGTTCATGGCGACTTTTTAAAAGTCTGTTGATCCTGTTCTGAGGTTGATATACTCACTGAAATTAGTGAGTTGGCTTGCTGGTCTTAAGTTAAGTAACGATGACTAGACAGCGACACACCCTGCATGATCGCCGATCATAAATACCAGATAAGGCAAGCGATCGGTTATCGTGCCGTACTTGATTAATATTACCGAATACCGACCAGCCTCTAACCTCTCAACATAAGTAACAGTTCATTTCACTCTTTCCCCGCTTACACCCACAGCCGCTTTCTCCCCCTTTCCCCCGCATATCTCATCTATCCTGCTTTCAGCCTATCCTATACCAATGGCACCGGCACTCCAACATCCACCCGGTGTATCCTTCATTGATGACAAGACAGTTCATGTACATGACGATGCTGCGGCGTACTATGGGGGTGGAGAGTACTTTAGTCGCACTCGAACATACTCGAACGTAAGTGGCTGCTTTCTTGATGTGATTTGAAGATGGCGGGGAGGGCGCCCGTCAATGTGACGAAGGAGGCTCAGCGCTGACCATGGCGTCAGCCCGCTCTCCGCCCCGCTCGGGTTCTTTGTCTTCATGTAGTGAACTAAAGTATTTTTGTATCCAATAGTCGCATCTACATGGCTACAACCCCGTCCGCAGACCTATCTTTCAGGAGGATAATCATTCTCGTTCTCGCCGTCTCTCGCACGACGAGAAGCCTACCGCACCACGCCGCTTCCTCATCGACGTGGAAGAGACTATTCGCGTAATCCTCGAACAAGAAGATACCGATGGGGACTTCCAGATCAGCATCACAGATGCGGGCCCAAAGATCCTTGCGTTGGGTACGGCGACAAGTAATGGATTCAAGAGCTTTGATATTCGGGTATGTTCCGTCCTCTATTTCCTACGGTGCGGCGAGTAGCATTGACGTGCGATTTCTATGTTTCGCTTAGGGTACATACATGCTGTCAAATCTCTTACAGGAACTCGCTCTGGCGCGCGACCATAATCGGAAGCGCATTGTTCTCGACGAGGCACGTCTCACTGAGAATCCTGTCGATCGGCTCTCGCGAATGATAAAGTACTCATTTTGGCATTCATTGACCCGCCGCATTGATGGTGACGGTCTGGAGATCATCTGTGCGGACCCAAAGAATCGTACAGGGCGTGTGAACCCGCGTATTTACGTCCCACATGGAGAGCCTGCGATGGCGGAGTATTACAGGAATGTTGCGAGAGAGAAACCTCATTTAAATTTGGACGTGCAGGTTCTCCCTCCTAAGCCCGACGATCCTGCATTCGTCAAGAGCTTGAATGATAAGCCTGGTATTCTTGCGCTTGCCATGCAAGAGACCGATGATGGGAAAGGTGGTAGGAAGTTTAAGGGGATTCCTTTTGTTGTCCCAGGAGCTAGATTTAATGAAGTACGTAACAAAATTTGAAACTCTGGACTAAGCTTACCTTTTGATTAGCTGTACAACTGGGATTCGTACTTCATTTCACTTGGTCTGCTTGTCGATGGACAAGTGAACATGGCCAAGGGCATGGTTGACCATTTCATCTTCGAGATTAAGCATTACAACAAGGTACGATACGTCACCGAGTGTAAATTCGACAGTTGCTGACCGGTATTTTCAAGATACTCAATGGAAGCCGGAGCTACTACCTTTGCCGCAGTCAACCGCCGTTCCTCACTGACATGGCACTCCAAATTTACAACCAGTTGGACCGCTCCAACGTCGATGAGAACCGTGCTTGGCTAAAACGTGCCATTCAGGCTGCTGTCAAGGAATACCACACGATCTGGATGGCCGAACCTCGGCTGGATCCAAAGACTGGGCTCTCGCGTTACCGTCCCGACGGTCTTGGTATCCCACCCGAAACAGAGGCCACGCACTTCACTCATATCTTGGAACCTTATGCAGAGAAACACGGTATTTCCGTTCTTGAGTTCAGCGAAAAGTATAACGATGGTTTACTTCATGAACCGGAGCTCGACGAGTACTTCTTGCACGATAGGTCAGTTCGTGAAAGTGGGCACGATACGACGTATAGGTTCGAGAAGCGGTGTGCCAATCTTGGTACCGTTGACCTTCAGGCATTACTGTACAAATATGAAGTTGATATCGGGACTGCCATCCGGGAGGTGTTCGACGATGAACTTGAGTTGGAGCAAGACTTCGCGTTGTCGCCGTTCCCTGTGACGCCCGGAGCATTCAAGAACCCGAAAAGGAGAAGATCGACTGCTGTACCTCAGACCAGCGAAGAGTGGTTCGAGAGAGCTGAGTGGCGGCGAGAAATTATTGACAAGTATCTCTGGAATGAGAGCAAGAACTTGTACTTTGACTACGACACCGTTCAAGAAAAGCAGATATTGTATGAGAGTGTTACTGCGTTCTGGATGCTGTGGGCTGGAGCGGCAAGTGACGAACAATGCTGGAAGCTTGTGTACGTTGTTCCCTGTTATTACCGGCGTACGCGGGCGCTGATGAGATCGTGCGCTTCAGGAATCACTCCCTGAAGAAATTCGAGGTCATCGGTGGTTTGGTTTCTGGTACTGAGGAGTCGAGGGGGAAGATTTCACTTGACCGTCCGAATCGTCAGTGGGATTTCCCGTAAGCAGTCCATCACGACTCACATATGAAATCTCTCACTCATTCACTTGTATTGCCCGTGATTATGTAGCTATGCCTGGTAAGTGCTTAGACCCGAAAGTATACCAATGCCCTCTTCCTTTACTTATTTCACCTCTCTCACAGGCCGCCCCACCAGATCATGGCATGGGTGGGGCTTGAGCGGTACGGATATTTGGAAGACGCCCAACGATTAGCGTTCCGATTCCTATACATGTGCGTATTCTCAGAACCTAGCATGTACCCTATTACACGTGAATTCACGCGCAATCGCGTTCTATATAGGATGACAACCGCTTTCGTCGACTTCAATGGAGTTGTTCCAGAGAAGGTATGCTCCTCATTTCGCTTTACTTCTCTTCTTCGTTCTTGTGAAAGGATAACTTATTTTTTTGGCCTGTATCGCAGTTTGATGCGGTCAAGCTTTCACACCTCGTCGATGCGGAATACGGGAACCAGGGAATTGACTTCAAGATGGTCCCTCGTGAAGGGTTCGGATGGATGAATGGTTAGTAACGCGCACTTTCTTCCGATCCCCCGTTTCCTCCTATTCCTGTTTCAATGTACCCGTGTGTGATTGGAGCACATGCTGACTGAAGGGAAATTTCTCGTGTATAGCCGCGTACCAGGTTGGGTTATCATTCTTGACTACACACATGAGGCGTGCCGTTGCGGCATGTACGAGTCCTGAGGTGTTCTTTGGACATGCGCAATCGGTGGATATTGTACCTCTGGTGAGGGAACAAACAGATGCACTTGGTTTGGCGATGGAGGCGCTTTCGATGTCTGCGAGTTCTGGTTGACAGAATAGAGTCGCTTGAGGTTGAGTGATCGACTATAGATGCGCCGTTATTTATTTGGTGATATCTTGGGATATTCATCCGTTCCATTTCTCATCTCTCATCCGTCTTTTATCTTTCATGCATGATCGTATATAGACGTTGGTGGTGGTTATTAGCCACACATCAGAAACCACATATCAGTTAGTCTCGTTTCTGCTCTCCTCATTCCTCATCAAATAGATGGACTTGCCTTTACCTTAGCATACCATTACTCTCGTACATGCATCCCTTATTGATACATCATCGATATTTCATCACCCGTCTATGCATTCATTCCATCCATCGACCCATCTATCCATCTATCCATCCGTTCATTCCAGTTATTCATCGTCAAGTCAGTTAGTCAATTTACCCATCCGTCCGTCCGTCATCTTCTATCCATCCACTCTACATTCCCTAGTCTACAAGAATCCAATAATGTATGGTGGTCGAATTCGAACAAATCAAAGTCAAGTTGGTAAAGGAAACAGAACGTTCATTTAGGTTTGCATGTGTTTAAGAAACTCTGTAGGTACTTGTACAGTAGTACTACTTGATACTTCTTTCTTTGAAGTTACCATACATATGTAGGTGAGTATAGATTAGTCCGAAAGACCGAAAGTTCGAAAAGTACAGACTGCTTGTTTGCTAGTGGTGGTCTTGAATTATGAATACGGCGAGTATTGTAACTGCTATTAATATTGTTGGTGGACTGAATGAACGTGCAAATAGCTCTAGCAGTTCAGTTCACTGGTTAGTTAGTGGACAAGAGACAATACACGCCACAGCAATAAATTCAACTCCAAAGGTGATAGTAAATAGTAATACAACAAAGAAAGAATACAGACCTTAGATCCAATCAATAATTACAAACGTCAAGAATAACATAGCGAGTATAGTAAGACATACTTAGAGAAAGTAGAACGTAAAGCTACATAATGCAATAGCCCTCAATTTAACCAACTTAACCAATTTACCAATTGCAATATCAATCTAATGTGGGCCCGGGCATCGGGCATCGGGCATCGGGCGTCGGGCATCGGGCATCGGGCGTCGGGCACCTCATCGATGATGTCCGTAAAATCTTTGATTACCATTTTCTAGATAACCCATCGAGTTGTTATAATTTCCTTCTTCGGGTTTGATGTATCCTGGAGGAGCGTGTGAACGGGGGAGTATACCGGGTGTGTTGTTAGTTACGATTGAGATCCTTTCGGTGTGCAGAGGTGTGTTATGGTTTGACTGTTTTGAGGATGAGGATGAGGATGAGGATGAGGAGGGTGAGGGTGGGGAAGGTGTGAAGCCAGGTGCGGAGATGGGGTAGATTGATATGTGGTACTGTTTGATTATGGGGAGGAGGTGTGTTAGAATGTATATGTAGTTGTTTTGTTGAGATGTAAAAGAAAGATGTACGTACGCGGATTGAGAACCTTGGAAACACAAAACTCGGATTCAACGTCTTCGAAACATCAATCTCACCCATCAACATCTTTGCACATCCACCATCCACCTCCCCCTTCCCCTCTCTGGAATCTTCGCCACCAATAATATAGGGCCACCAATACGCTTTACCCACATGTTCCTCGAACGTATTATTACTTCTTCTCTGATTCGTCTGAGTGATGTTGGAGTCGTCTGTTGTAGCGGTTGAGCCTAGTACTTTGGTACGAGTTAGGAAAATGGATTGAGAGGAAGGTTGGGAGAGGATGTCGAGTGCTTGTTGATCATATATTTTGGTGCTTTTGAGGGTTAGGTGTAGGGGGATCGGTGAGCCGAGAGCGCATAAGAGCTGTATAGGGGAGTGGAGTGTTATGCTAAATGATAGACAGGTAGTTTGGTAAAAGGGAAGGAACTCACTGGGGTAGCTAGAGCAAGCTGGAGTTATGAGATAAGAATCAGTAGTGTCCATCAGTCAGAAAAGAATAAGCTTACAGTCATCTCAACCTCAACGGATTTCGTATCGAATAAAGTTCCAGTCACTTTGATTGGAGGAAGAACCTTCCATCCATCTGGGTCTACCTCAGGTCCGAGTAAAGGACTTCCGTCATTGTAAGCTGCTATCCGTAGGGGAGACGGAGGAGGTGCATCCCATCTCGGGACGTATGCAAAAGAAGTGCTCAATCTAGGAGCAGTCAGGTTAAAGCTTCAGTACGGATGTTTATTGTTAATAAAAAAGATACGCACGTTTGGTTCACCTTGAACATTCCTCTTCTCACAATCACGATAATCTTATAATCAATATAAGCAGGACTTGCTCGTTCGCTGAACGTTGGAGGAAGTGGATAATTTTTGGCTGGTTCCTTTGGTGCAGACGAGACTTGAACTTCTTTGGGTAGAGATAAGGAGAAAGGCCAAGTACGCGATCCGGAGAGTTTGTCCGAGGATGATGTTGGAGTCCATAATATGGTGGATAAGTCAAGGAATGGTATGGATTCTTGTCCAACAGTTGTATACTCTCCAACAATCTTGTTGAGTATCATGGTCAATAAGAAGATAATGCAGTAAACCCTTGAATGAACTCACCCTCACTGTAATACCCTTGTAACTCTCTGACTTATCAAGGTCCACCTTCACTCCTCCAGATATCTCGTCTCCATCTCGAAATACTGGAAGAACTCTAGGAGATACCGCACGACTCGCTACATTCAGACTAAGCCATGGTTTCCCTTTCGTAGTCTCAAGAGAGTATGAATGTTTAGTTCGAAAAGCTCCACTACCTGGTTGGGCCGAAGTAGTACTCTGTAGATCCGAGTAGCTCGGTAGCTGTTCGTCTCTCTCAATTGATGAACGAGCGGAGACCATGACTGTATCTTGCTTTGCGGAGTTAGACTTGGAGTATCGTCTAGCCTGGACTATGAGACACGAGGAGATAGAGTGAGCTCTGCCAGTGAGCTCCGTTCCACGCTCCTAAAGCCAGCACAGACAAGTTGAAGGCCGAGAGACCGGGTAGGGAATGATACTCCCACATGAGGTAGATAGGTCTGGGAACCGCCATGTGCATTTGAATTCTGAATGCAGCAGCAAACGATCCGCCAGAACGCGCACGTGATCGGACCGAAGCATCACCGCCGACACGTCTCGGTGAACACTCTATCTTACTCTCATTTATTTTACTCATATGCCAGGACAAACGTCGACGAAAGGCAATTCAGGTCGACAAGACCTCTCGGTCATTCTTGTCACTGGCTCGTATGACCATGAGATACGTTTCTGGGAAGCGTGGAGTGGCATCTGTTCAAGAACTATAGCTCGCTCTGGTGAACAAGGCGTGAGCATCTCTCTACACGTCAAGCGTCCCTCGCATGCTGCTTAGATGCATTTCTTTAGCAAGTGAATCGATTGGCAATTTCTCCGAAGTGAGTCTGAAACCTCCCAGTGAACAAGAGCTTGGCAGGAATTAATCCGCAATGATTCCGCATACAGCAAGCGTCTGCTTGCCGCCGCAATCCATAAGAAAGTGAATATTTACGAAGTCGCTAATCTCTCGAACACGGTCGTAAGTATCAGGAACTATGGTCTTTCTGTGCCTTGCCCACATGTTCCACTCAGGTACAATGCTTTGAAGGCCACACGGGAAACGTTACGGCAGTACAGTTCCATGCAGACGGAAAATGGGTTGTCACCGGCAGTGAGGATGGAACCATCAAAGTTTGGGATCTGAGGTGAGTTTCACACAAGCTGTCAGGCAGCATAATGACGAATAAATCGAATGATCTGCAGGACTACTACCCCTCATCGGAATTATGACAACGGTGCACCTGGTGCGTCTTTCATTCTCCGTACTGCACCCGGATCCCATCGTGTTAAGCTAGAGAATTGTATAGTGAACGACGTGGTTATACATCCGAGCCAGACTGAATTGATTTCTTGCGACCAAGCCGGGAGTATTAAGCTTTGGGATCTTTCGGAGAATGTTTGCATGCTCGACCTTGTTCGTCTTCTTATTTGCGTCGCAATTTCCTCAAAATAAGCTTGATAATATTGAACAGGCTCCGGCGGGTGATGTTCCAATACGGTCAGTGACGATCGCGTTGGACGGGACGTGTTTGGTTGCTGGTAACAACAAGGTCAATTGCCAATTGTTCCCGTGTTCTATTCGAGAGTCTATAGCTGCCAGGAACTTATGTTTTTGTACAGGGTAAATGTTATGTTTGGAAAATCAACGAAGGGAGTTCAGATCTTCCGCGATTCCAAGCTATCACAAAGTTCCAAGCGCACAGCAAGTACCTGACACGCTGTCTTCTCAGTCCCGATGTGAGGTAAGTATTGTGATGTGGCCAATATTCAGTTAGATACGATATCTCCTATTCCATCTAACTCAATTCTCTCCGCCTACTAGGTATCTTGCCACGTGCTCCGCAGACACGACGGTGAAGATCTGGTCGATCGGTCGAAATTGGGAATTCAAGCTTGAGAAGATACTCCAGGGCCACCAACGTTGGGTCTGGGATTGCGCCTTCAGCGCGGACTCGGCGTACCTTGTAACCGGTATGTACCGATTATTGCTCGCCCCTCTTTTTGCTTCCGTTCTATTCTTGCTATTTCCTTTCCTGTTGGTGTTCGGCTTGCACTCATTTCTCTTGTGTGTGTTCTTACGAGAGAGCATGGGTGCTTGGACGTTCAAAGCCTCCGTTTGACTAACTTCCGTCTTCTTTCTTTCTCGTCCCGTTCGTTTGACTACAGAGCGGGTTGGCCACATGCTAACCGATCCATCTTCTTCCCCCCAAAAAATTCCCATACTACACAACGTTCAAATATCTCACACACACGTAACGCACCTTGCAACGGTCTGAACATCATGGAACGCTAACGTAAACTGCACTGATCCGTCATTCCTTGTCCGTCTGTTCGCGAATATGATGTACGGCATCCGGCATCGTTTAGCTTCGTCCGATCATGTGGCACGCCTCTGGGAGATGGCCTCCGGCGAGACTGTGCGACAGTATAACGGTCATCACAAGGGTGGGTCGCTTCTTCTTTTGTTTGTTTTTTTCGCGCTTTTTTCTATCCGTTCTCGTCATTGCATTGATTCCGTTTGTTTGGATGCCTTTTTCTCTCCGAGTCGGGCTTACCCGCACATCTATCTTTCTGTGCATCCTCGCACCTTCCCGACATTCGCACGTTCACGCCTCGCTTCCACACCTTCGCAGCTTCGCGTCTGTTTCCTGCGTCTTTGTCGGATGTGCGCCCGCACTGTATGAATCTGATCTCTGTCTCGCTTCTTCATCTTCTTCACCTCACTCATCTCCGCCTCTTCCCTTCCTTTCTTCTTCAAATCTATTCCCACTTCTCTTCAATTTTTTCTTTCCGACTTTTTGTAAGCTGCACATGGGTTACTGATGCTTCTTTTTGATTCGGGGCTCGGACATTAGCCGTGGTGTGCTGTGCTTTGCATGATGGTGCTGGTTAAACCATATGGCTAGATCATGCTGGCTCGGGTAAAGCCTATTGGGTTAAAGGGGGTAAGGGGAATTGAGCCTCGAGGCTTACATGGATCGTATGCAACGATATGTTTTTGTGTGCCTGTTCGTGTGGAGGGGTCGCAATGAGGTACTTGACTGGAGAGGTACACTCTTGACCCTTTTCTTGCTTTGCAATGCGGTGGTGCATACCTATCTCGACGATAGCTCTTTGCTTTCGCGCCACGTTGTTTGTTTGATGTTTGATGTTCGCCTTATCGTTGAATTGTATTTACTATAGTATCTTGCTGTGTAGGTTCTTTCATGATTGATCTTGGGTATATTACGAGGAAATCTGGAAAGATGTATCATTATTTTAGAGCGGGATGCTGAAGACTTGTTGCCTTCTCATCTTCGTGGGCGCTCCGGAGCTAGAACGGGGTGAAAGGCGTCAACTTCCGCCTAACAAGCTTACTGATCATTTCCTCGTCCAGCTCCGCGAACTCCAAATCCTTCAACATCTATGAAAACCGGATATGTGGTGATAGTATTCAGGAAAATGGTCATTTGTCTGCCTCGAGTAGCCAGCCGTTCAGATTCTCCGTCACCTCATAATAAACTCAACACGCAAACTAATCTCGCCCTGTCTCTTAACTAATCCATTTTTAACAATTCAACAACATATGATACTTCGTCAAGTTAATCTACAATTATATCTACGTAACGTCTCGGCTTGTCTTGTTTCCCTAATTGCTATATATGTCACTGCGTCTTTGTGAGGGAAGGTCCCTGTGAGATTAATGTCCAGTAACGAGGTTGAGTTGAATGTAGGTACGTGAGGTCAGATGCATGTCCAAGATAACGAAAGACTTAGAGGGGAGAGAAAATAGGGAGAGGCAAGAAAAGAAAGGTAAACAGATAGGACTAGGACTACGATTACAGATTAGTCGAAATCGCTTCGAACCTCGAAAACAATAGGTACCTACGAAGAGCTATCGAAAGCTTAGGAAAGCAAAATGAAAACGTTCAGCAAATTAACAGCAACTTGGCACTTCAGCCGGTCAGTTGCCTAGTCAATCAACACTCGCAGATCCAGCGACTGTGCTCTGACCCCCGCTCACAAACTGGTTAAACAACCCCCACACGACAGGCTTGCGTACACGTTCGGCATGAGCAGTCCGTTGTGCATTTGCGTCAACTTCTAGGGGTATGCGAGAACGTGGAGTCGGAGTTGGAACTGGAGTCTGTATCGAAGTTGTAGATGTGGTTCCCTGTATCCCATATGGTAAGGGAACAGCAGACGCTCCGAATGTTTGTGAACCAGAAGACGACGGGGATCCTAGTGACGAAGCAGACGGAGAGGGCGCAGGGGCGTAAGGAAGAGTTGTAATTGAGATCAGAGAGAGGGGAAGAGGCTCGTGTGTAAGTCTTAGTTGGGTTGGAGAGGCCGAAGTAAAGGAAAATGCCGAGGGGGACGAGGGTCCTGAGGAATACGGTGAAGTTGGTGAGGAAGCTATAGGCGATTGCGGGGGTGATGTACGAAAGGCATGACTAGCGGGAGATGTTGCGGAGGCCGATGAGGTAGGTAAAAGCTCAAAGCCAGGAGCTTGGAAAGGCAACAAAGCCAATGCATACTGCACAAAAGGCAACCGAAATAACAATAAGCAAATGCAAACCCATGCAAAAAATTCAAATCAGAAATACACGGATTATTTTCGGGATAGCACCTCCAAGAACGATCGTATACATGAACATACCTTAACGCTAAACCCACCAAACTCAAAGCTCGGAACGAGATCCTTTGGGAGGAGAATCTCACCCTCGTATCGTCGGCTCCGCATTCTTCCCGCCGCGGCCGCCAAATCAGCTGGACTGCTTCTACTACCGCTTCGTTTCGGCCACCAAACGGCACTCGTGATAGGCGTCCGTGCACCATGCAGCGCAAGCTTCGGACCTACTTTCGGAGTCTTCTCTCGTTCCTTCCCCCCTTTCTTCTCTTTCTCGCTGTCGACGATCTTACTCAGCCTCTTTTTCCCCTTTTCAGATCTCGTTCCGAAAGATAGGGAAGACAGTGTGGAAAGTGCGGATAACGTTGCCATCGACATCGTAGAGCGAGACGTCATACTAGAAGTTGCCACTGACGTAGAGGCAGATGGATTGCTGTACAAAGACGGTCTTCCAGTCCTTGCCAGCGAGGCAGTACTACCAATACTTTCGCTAGTATCTCCACTAAACCCAGCGCCAGCAGATGGACCAGAAGCGGAAGGAATAGAACCAGAAGCGAGGGAAGCCGACGCGGCCGAATGACTTTGAGGAACCGCACGTGGAAAGTAAGCTGTAGGGTCGAAACCACTGGGCACAGACGCACGGACGCCCAAGGTCCTATCTTCAGGAGAACTCTCGATCCCGAGAGCACTTCCCCAGTTCTTGCTCGAGGAATCGGAGGAGCCCGTCGAGTAACAAACCTCTCGGATTAGGTGAACGGAGACGTTCGGTGGAGTAAAGACGAGGTCAAGAGCCTGTTCGTCCGAACAAGTGACAGTAAGCATCAGCGGGAGGGGATGACCGCGCGAGTACGTCAGCTATACAATAGAAGGGACGATAGGTTAGATGTCGGATAAAGTTTTATTTACTCTTACGACAACCCTCACCGGGAGAGCCAAGGCGAACTTGATAAAACATCAATTAAATGCGGAAGACAAATTTCTAGGAAAGGCAAGATGACTCACAGTGCATATAGCTTCAATCATGCGCACACCAAAGAGCTTTCCACTAACGACAATGGGCGGAAGAACTGTCCATCCGTCAGGATCCCCTTCTGGACCCACGAGTGGTCTACTATCCTGGTAGGCTAGCTGCCGCAGGGTCGAAGGTGGCGGCGGACGGGTGCGCGGTGCAAAACCAAAGTGTGTGCCTAGTCTAAATGGAGATGTCAGTATGGCGTGGGACGAGGAAGACGCGGGATAGACAAAGGGGAGGGAAGAAAAGAGAGAAAAAAGTAGTAGCAGCATGGATGACGGGATTCGAGTAGCCGGAGCGGAATGGAACGTTGAGAACATTTGAAAACGAAAGAACGTACTTGCTATCTATACGCAAGGGACCACGACGGACACGCACAGTTATCTCATAATTAATGAACTGGGCTGCTCCCTTTTCTGAGAAGGAGGGCGGAAGGGGAAGCATGACTGGAGCTTGTTTTGAATGCAGAGTGACCAGACAGGTCGACGGAAGCTGGATAGCGAGAGGCCACGAGTAGAAACCGACGAGTTTTGAGCGCGCCTTGTCTTTACAGTTACCCCGGTACGTAGGCGGAGAGGAGGTAGGATTTTGATTCTGACTAGGAGAGCGGGGGTCACCCATTTCTGCCGTCCAGAGGACATGGGTAAGCTCCCAAAAGAGACGGGGGTCAGGTGCATTGGCAGCCATGATAGTACCAGAGAGAGTGACACTAACACCGAGTATAGTCTCTGGCTTACGGAGATCGAGCTCAAGGGTACCTTGTATTGTCTGACCCTCAAAGTAGGCAGGGAGATAGCGAGGAGAGCCGACATTAGAGAGAAGCTTGAGAGAAGCCCAGGGAGCATTGCGCGAGTCGAAGAGAGAGTATACGTGCTCCGTAGGAGAGCGAGGACCGTGATGGTGATGGGGGAGAGTAGTGCGCCGGGTGATTGGCGAGAAAGCGGGAGGATGAGGACGGTATGAAGGTGGTGGACGAAGAGAGGGATGGTCACAGACAGTGTCGGCATTGTCGAGGACATTGTGCATGGCCGTGTTTTAGGAGGGGCGGAGGGGGAGGATACATTGTGGAGGGAGGTGGCAGGATATTTAGACATAGTCAGTGGCATGTGGAAGGCCTTGCCAGTGCACATGGTTAGTCGCTGATCGACGCGTCTCTCATACATAATCCACCATGTTCCCGTCCTTCCCTCAAAACAAACCTCTCTTCGGTCAGTCGAATCAAACTCCTTCTGGCTTTGCTTTCGGCCAGCAAAATCAACAAAATCAACAACAGCAACCTCAACAACCTATCTTTGGTGCTTCAGTCACCGGTGGCCTCTTTCCTGGTTCAACAAACGCGTCAAACAACACCGCGAACGCGTCGCAGCCTACTCAGCCTTCAACAGGTTTATTTGGTGCGACGACACAGGCTCAGCCTCAGCAGCAACAACAACAGCAACAGCCGACCGCTTTCTTTGGTCAACCCGCTAATTCTGGTATGTGTATACTTTTTAGTGCCAGTCCTAATGCAACTTCATGCCCTTATAGGTTTATTCGGAGCAAGTACAAATCAACCTCAACAGCAGCAGCAATCTGCCCCTTTGTTTGGAAATACCCAGCCAACTATTTCTGCCTTTGGTGGCTTCGGCGCCTCCACAGTAGGTCAGCAGAATCAGCAGCCTACATCCTTCTTTGGTCAGGCCGCCCAGCAGCAAACTCAACAACAAACAGCGTGGGTACTCCTACACCTTGCAAAATTAAACGCGTTGACGCATGTGTGTTGCTGAAATCATGTGTTCATTCCATAGTCCTGGTCCGGGTACCGGAGGGGCACCACTCTTCACTAAAACCACAAAGTTTAACGACCTGCCCGAAGACGTAAGAAAGAAGTTTGAGCAGATCGAGTGCGTCCCTTCTTCTTGCGCGGTTCAGAAAACATTCAATTCGTGACTCACTCACACATACATTTCAATCCGATCTAACGGGTTTTCACCCTTGATTTTCCGTACTCCGTTGCCGCCCACGGTGTCTTTTGTTTATTTCAATCTTCCCTGTCATTTTTAGTGCGCACATACAAGGCAGGGTACAGATCTCAACAGAGCTCAAACAACACAAGCTTGGCGACGAGCCTCAGAAAGGCGCGGAACAGATTAGGGTTGTGCACAAGGTACAGAATCTTCTCTTATACAATTCTTCGTTCTATTGCTTCGCCATGCATTACCATCTTGTTGAATCAGCCAACCCACTGCCTTCGGGAGGTCCAATCCGTTGGTCTTCGGAAATAAAGCCGGTCCCCGGAGGGACAGGAATCGTGTGGTGCGAGTGACGGAGAGTTGCTTCGCTTTGCAGACTCTGTACACACGTACCAGTCTTGTGGATGCCTCACCGCCCGTGTCCCATCTGGGGCCTCAAGCTTCGTTGCGTGGGTGAACCTCGTTACCTCTGGCGTACCTCTTCTTTTTTCCCGCCGGGAGCTTCTTTTTTTCTCTGCTTCACCCTATGATTCAAGACTGCCGACGAGTTGGCTATTTTTGCCTCGGGTCGACGCGTCCGAGATGCCTAGAGACAGGAAGAAAGAATTAAGTGTAACTGAATCACAAGATGGGCTGGTGATCTCGGTTGACTGTATTGTGCCGTTGGAGGTTTTTTTAGTCCCGCGAACGAGGCTCGGCTGTAACGACCTTCTCTTTTGCCGAGGGGTGCTCAGCTTCCTTCTATCAACCCTTAATTCTAGTCATTCAAGTCTTCTAAGCTCCAGTCAATCTTGGTGATATCTGTTGACTAATGGGATCTTTCCATCGTCTGTGAACAGGATGTTGTTAATAGTATTAACAATCTTCGGACGGACATCGCCGCCATGCGCGAGCTTCATGCGCGAATGGACCAAGCTGTTCAAGATACGATCGCTGCCACGCGGATCGTCGACGCATTCAAGGCCAGCCAAAGCGGCCAGAGTGCGCAGAGTCAGCAGACTGTGTGGCTCAAGAATTACGCAGAGTTTCCTCTCGAGTACGTGTTCCTTGTCCCTTGTGTATTCACGGTGGAGGCAAGTGCAGAAGCTAATCTGAACTCGGCCTTGTGCTTCTTGTGTATTTTTTAGGTTCTTCACCCGTGTCACCGAGCAATTAAGAGAACGATTACATTGGTTCAACAACTCGCTCGAGGTAAGCAAGCTTTTGTTGACTTTTCAAGATGTGAGCATTTCTGATTGAATTCACTCATTTTCCTATACCGTCATACATCCCACACACGCACGGTTTTAACTTTTTCGACATTTCGACGATCTCCTGTTACGCGGGACACCGTGTCTCCTCCTCGCGGGACCGAATGTATTGATTAACTCCTATTTTTCATTTCGTGTGGGTTGATTTGCCGTTTTTGACGCTTTCGATCTTCGCAACCGTTGGACGAACATTCGGTTCGGCATGGGATTTTGTTCACTTTATGCGCGTGCTGCTGACGTGATTCATGCTTGACAATACACTTACCGACATACTCGACCACGTTCTGGTCCACTGCTTATCTTCCGCCTTCGTCAATCGCATCGTTCCTGGTGCGGCGGGATCTCCTCCTATCGCAACATGAATGTTTGTCGTATAACTGCCGTTTCGGATAACGCATATCCGTGACTCCACACATAATTCGACGCGGTGCACGGTTCCTTTCGTATCGGATGGTGCTTGGTGATCTTAAACGTTTCTGCCTTCATCATGGCGCCGTGTTTTACCATGTTTTCGCTGATCGTAAACACTATGGGTGCTTTAATCGTCATGGTGGCTTCGGTTTTGACTATAGCAAATCGAGCGAAGGCTTGTTTCGGAGGCAAGCCATGTGTCCATTACCCCTCAATGTGAGTCTTCCCTTCTTGATATGTTTTTTCATTTCTCCCGAGTGTTTGTTCCGCGGCGATGGTTGGAGATACTGGGGTTATCATACATACCCTAGTTGAACCTTCTCGTTCGGTCCTTTGCGCTTAATTGTGCGGCGACCTGCGGTGCCACATTCTTCATGTTCTCCGTTTCTTCCCCCCTCAAGTTCACTCCTATGCTCACAGCGTTATGATCGGATTGCTGACTGATCTGTCTTTCTCTCTCTTCTTCCGATCATAACTTATATGATGTTTCACGCTTTCCTCATGGAATGTCGGAAATATCATATCTATGCCAACGACATTGACGGCGTCGTCGTTACTCTAACGGACTGCGGCCGCTTCTCGAATTCTTGTCCTTGACGTGCGATGGTAACTACATCTACACCTCTGTGCTCCTCTCGGTAATGTAATTTGCAACCGGGATTTTTATTCTCGATTGGTTTCGTTGTCGTTTATCCGCTGGTGGATTCTTCGTTGGGGGCGATGCGATATGTTTTGACATAACGTGGTGCAACGAACGAACGAACAATATTACGAATCCCGGACTCTATCAACTGTACCAAACTTCAATCATCCCTCCAACCCATCACTTACCAAAACCTCAACGAAACGCGAAACAAAAACAAACAGCAATAACAACCACCCTTCAAGCTCAACACGCCTCTTTCGTCGCTCTCGCAGCCAAAACTGCTGCTTTAGACGGAGAGCTACAAAAACTGAAACATACGTATAGGACGTTATGGAGAGCGCGGACGGGTAGTGCAAGGGATCCTTTTAATGAACTTGATAGAGGGACGATCTCAGGTGGGGAAGCTGGGATAGAGGGGTTGAGTGTTAGGTAGAGTGATTATTTTTTCGTTAGTTGACCTGGTTGTTATATACTTTATAATATTTCTTGCGTTTGTGCTGTAGTCGAGTGCATCCAAAGAGGGGGGATTTATGCCGGATTACTATGAATGACGCCCGTATTCGTCACAGGAGATTGACGAGCGGTGGCTTTATTTGATCCGATTTGAGTTTGATACTCTATTTACTTTCTTTCAAAGCGTGAGAATGGCATTCCAAATATGGTATTGTGCCAACATCACGACGCGGTCCCGCAGGCGCAACGCGTTCTCGTCACTTCGTCAACTCACCTCGGTTCGAAGCTCCCAAACACCCGACTCATACATATCGAACGTCGAAACGAAAACGAAAGGGAGAAAAGAATGATGGAACCGAATACACCACATACAGCAAATTCACAATTCATTCAAGCAGGTTAGTACTTTACATCCAGCTTAAGCTTACTCTGGCTGATTTCGCGCCGTTCTCACTTTACGCTCCCACCTGTTGGGGATATTGCACGGGTAGATGATGACGACTTTGACGAAGACGCTTTACCTTCATTCGGTGGAGAACTTAACAACCCTACTTCAGCAACAAGTCCATTGGATAAAGGAAAGACGCGCGCACAGCAACAACAGCAACAATCATCTGGTGTACTCACACCCAATATGAATACTGGTACCAGTGGACTTGGAAATACGGGTATGAGTAATTCTTCGGTGATAAGTGGGAACATTGGTTCTGGGTCTGGTGGACGTGGACGTGGAGTTGGTCCGCAGGGGATTGGATCTGGATCTGGAGCTAGGAGGACTGTTGGTGGTGTTAGAGTTGAAACTCGGTGAGTGTGATTTATATGTATGTATCGGATATATGCAGGGTTTGACTGATTGGATGATTCTATGATGTTGTAAAGGTATACGGGAGTCGATACACTTGACGAACCCATTACTACTACAATCGTATGTTACATTTCATCCTATTCCTTCTCTTGCTGATAGGAAGTAATTGCATTGATTTTGCATTTGGTGTACGGACGAATGGAAAATTATATAGGCGAGAGACCTCCACTCCATCTCAATCAAAATCGCACAAGTGCTTTATCCGAGGAGGTCTGGTGCTGGACGTGAAGTTTTACGGTTCGTTCTTGCCATACATCACATCCTTCCGGAAAGAAGCTGATTATCTTGGTACCTTTCTTTTGTACTAAATAGAGATTGGGACTTATGGGGCCCTCTGATTCTATGCTTAGCCTTGGGGATACTCTTAAGTTTGAGCGTGAGTTCTCACCCAACTCAGTTTCTGTATAATGATCGTGTTACTCAACATGCGCCATGTGCTATTTAGGCCCCGCCAGAACAGTCTCTTGGAGTATTCACGGCAGTAGTCGTTATTATCTGTTTAGGATCGATAGTTGTGACCGTACAAGCTAAGGTTCGTCCTCCATCCTTACTTCATGCATTAATAAAAGACAAAAGAGGATATTGACCGTGTGGTTGGTCTTGTGGTATGTACAGCTTCTCGGCGGGCGAGTGTAAGTCCTCATCTCCACTTCACATCTCTTGTCATCATCATAATAATCTTAATCATCCCCAAAACCAATTCATGATACTCCAGATCGTTCTTCCAAGCCCTCTGCGCACTAGGTTACTGCGTGGCGCCTTTAGACGTAGCAGCTCTTGTATCCTATTTCGTACATACCATATGGGTACGCATACCTATTTCGGTGGCTGCTTGGGCTTGGTGTATTTGGGGTACGTACTTCCCTTGTTTCTTGTCTGGTTCTTGTCCCGTTTTTGCCTCCCCCCTGCTCCGCTCCCCTTTTGTGTTACTTGGATGCGTGGACGTCATGGTTGGTGATTGGGGGAGTGGTCATGGTTCACGTTGTTATGTTAGATCCATTTCGAGATGCCATATTTACGCATCGTGATTTTTGCAATTGCTGATCGATGTCGTTGGAATAGCCTCGGTAAACTTCCTCGACGGTACGAAAATCGAACAACAACGTATCTTGCTAGCTGTATACCCAATTTTGTGAGTCGCTAACTTTTTTTCTCTCGTCTTTTCGCACTTATTGGTACTTGGTACTAACACCCGTTAATCTCAAGGCTATTCTACTTCATTCTCGCATGGATGATCCTTATTCAATAAGAGCTTCCTTTCCACTCCCGTAACAGAACCCGACAAAGCTACTTAATTTCGATAGTTATTCATCCGTATGACGTACACCTATGCTAAACTATCACCCACTTTCCTGTGATGCATACCCAAAAGGATAATATTCTAACCTGCTGCTTTTACCGCGTGTACGAAGAACCGGGAAGAAGATGAAAGAAACAATGCGATTGCACATTACATAATTAAGAATGCTAAGTTGTCAACTTACACTATCCTGTGTCCCGGGCTTCGCGCTCAAGTCAATCCCGTTCTATACTCTACGTTACATCCAACAAGCACCTCTACAACTCCATCTTATCCTCCTTCTCCCACCCGGGATTCTTCGTCAAAATCACAAACCCTTCAAGGACAGCAGCATACGGAATAAACTCCTCCGTAGCCAACTCCGCCCTCTCTCTCGTACCCAATCTTACAGGTGTCTGATGTGTTTGGAACCCCGAAATCGTACGTGGTTTACCTGCTTGTCCTACGACGTCAACAGCTTGACCTACTCGGACTGTTACGGGCTGAGATTTAAGATTTTCGTCTAGCGTGATGAGGAAACGTGGGTACATGGATGTTACGAGGAAGTAAAGCATCCAGTGGTATTTGTCTAGGATAACTGGTTGGGATGAAAATCGTGGTTATCAGTCAGTCGAGATGGAAGAAATATAAAACTTGAACGTACAGGATTTGGCGTCAATGAACGCTGTGAGGACAGTCAAGAGACCCGCAACAGCAGGCCGACTCATAATAGCCCGATCACAAAAGTACGGGTTAACCGTTAAGGTCCCTTTACCCATATGTACTAATCCCTGAGCCACGCGAACCATAAACAAGCAATCAGGCTCCTTATAATAATAACTCGCGAGTTGTCTTAGCATTTGTGCTAGACGAGCGTTATTTGTACCGGCACCGACAAGTCCCATAGCGAAGATTGCGTTGAGAGCGACGGCGAGATCGTTGTCGTGACTGTATTTGGAGAGTGTATCAAGGATGGGGAGTTGGGGGTTTGAGGCGCTGATAAGACCTAAAGCGAGTGGTACTGTTTTGCGGATGATAGGATCACCATAGTGCATCTATCCAATACACCATTAGTCATTCAGATATCCTGGGGATGTATGGTTGAAAGCTTACCAAGTGATTGAACTGTCGGATTGCCATCTCAGCACCGACATCCTCACCCATCGCAATCAGCGCAACACCAATAGTCGCGAAACCTTGATAGGTGTCATCCTCCGTGCCCCCTTCCTTCTTAATGTGTTCAGCGCAGTGATGCATCATCGCCTGTACCTTCAACACGTTCGTCGATCCAGCCCATGAACAGATCTCAACGAGAATCTGCGCCTGCTTAGAGACGTGGTGCTCAATCGCTTTGAGCGTCTCAAGCGTTGCATCAGAAGCTTCTTGTTGGCCGAGATACAGAAGCGCAAGACCCAAAGCCATAAATCTCGCCCATTTCTCATCCAAAGCGGCTTCTTCTCGTTCCATGAGAGCTTGAAGAATAGTGGCTGCGATTTCACCATTACAACTCCCGACAAAGATGAATCCGAGTGCGAGAGCAGTTAACGACGCAATCTCCATCGAATTCTCTTCGTCCGCGACAATCGGCAAGAGTAACCCAGAGAGTTCTTCTCGTTGTGAACCGACATACGCGAGTCCTAACCCTACAATGGCACCGGTTTTTAGGGGAACAGACTTGCTTTCCACGTGCTCGCTAAGAAGAGCCATTGCAGCATCCGCTTCGGTGCGTACACCACAGTTTAGGATGCCAGTCGCAAGGAAGGCACCAGCCTAGAAGCAACTTGTCAACATGCGCAACCATGCGCAACTCAAGACGTACTTTGATATATTCCTCAGACGAATAAGTATGACGGTCAATATGACTTAATCCTATGTCCGTGTCCCACAGTAAACTTAAGCCCAGGGAAGCTGCAGCGCTCATCATGCCTATAAGCGCAACATTAATACGGGGGGGAAAGGCAAATGCCGTTTAAAACAACCTACCGTGGTCCTTGTTCTTATATATCCAGCTGTCGCCTTCTGGTGCGTCCACCATGAGTTTGTCATTGCAGAACCCGGCATTAACAAACGCGTTCACGAAAGACCCTGCCAGATTTGCTCGGGCAGAATCGATATTCGGTCCAGCAGTACCTAAATCACGAGTAAGCCTGAATAGCGGGGTTCTGACCTCGATAGAACTTACGCTGATTCTCTAGATGCGATTTGTAGATGTCTTCCAAGCTCTTCGGCTCTAACGCCCCAAGTTCTTTCCCGAACTCTTTGAAGTGTTCGGAAAGGTGAGCGTTACTCAAGCATTCTAAGAGGTCCTCCTCTGGATCCTCTTCGTCCTCGGATTGCACCCAATCCAATGGAACTTGAGCGCGGGCAAGGAGAAACGCTAGTTGGCGCTTCATTACCCTAGGAAAGGATTAAATATTCATTCGCGAGGAGGAGGGTTTATGTCGTCAGGCAACTCACGGATTTCCAGCATTTTGATAGTCCTGATAAATAAGCTCCTGATCCCAAAGTCGCAACGCGACGGCCAAAGCTTCAGGGAATCTACTTCGTTGTATGTAGAGCTCGTGTACAGTCCGGAGGAAGTCTTGGTCGTCTGGAGGTGCCAAGTATGCGACACAGCTAATGTTGCCACAGTTCGTCAGTCAAATTGAATATGTGGAACGCCGCTCAGGACATACCTCAGCATATACTGACACACACGCGCATAGTTGTTGTCATCCACAAGGCCTATTAGACTATCCGCAATTTCCAATTCCTCAAGCAAGTCTACGGCATCTGGCTCGGCATTATGTAGTAATAAGAACTTCGCGCACTCTACCCCAAGCGACCGGAGCTCGCCGACACTCTCGTCTTTGTCCGTTTGATCCTCTTCTTTGTCCGCCTGGTCCTCTTCCTTCTCCGCTCTGAGCGTATATTCTGAACCCAGCTCGGCAGCCAGGTGGCGAATATACTCGTGTCCCCATGAGCCTGGCTCGGACGGTTGCGAGGACATGGAAGAAGCAAGAAGGCGGTATTTTAGAGTACCTCGAGGCTCGGTGTCTGAGTATGTCATAGCGAGGACGGACAATATGTCCGCGAAAAGACTCTTGTCTTCCGACGGTGACCACGTCTCGAGCAGCGCCTGGAGGTCGCGATAATGGGGACGGAGGAACTTGAGAGGTTTTGGTACCGAGGTCATTGAGGATGTCGAGGTTCTGATGAGTGTTCGTAGTGTTTCCAAGGCCGGTCGATAAAGGGTAGTATCTGGTTCCTGAGTATACAATGAGCTCCTAAACGCGACTGGACAAGTACTGTTCATACCTTCAGTCTCTCAACAAGCATTTCAAGCTCATTTCGTAGCTGAAGATCCTCTTCTGACTAAGATCTCATGTTAGTTAGAAAGACACAAGAAATAACAATTTCCATACCAATTCTTCTCCCTCACCCTCTTTTCCCTTCGACGCGTCCTTCTTATCCGTACCGTCGAGCTTCGCATCCTTCTCCTCCTCCTTCTTTTTCTTTGGATCGTTTGCAGGAACTGGCGCGACTGGAAGTGAAGTATCCGGCATGATAGGGTGAAGGAACGAGGAAAGAAATAGAAACTAGGGAAGTGCAGTGAACGCGTAAGTTGAAGGAGACGCGTATGCGCGTGCTTATGTAAGAGAATATCACATGACTATTCGGCGCGTTGACGTCGATCATGATCAGTAAAGAACCACACCCGTGCGGCACTTCAATGAGCCCAACCGCATGTCCTTCACGCATTTCACGACTCGACAACGTTGCATCACTTCACAATCATGGTACTACACAAGAACCCTCGGTAGGTCTCCTCTATCTAAGAAATACTGTGCTGTAGTCCTAATTTACTGCAAGCCCCGACCAGGTCACAACGAACAAGCGGGAACCTAGGAACATGATCACGGAGGTGGATGACCGCGATTGGGAAGACTTGCCAAACGAACGTCGTGGGGACGCAGTGACGCGTCGTGTCGGCTCTTCCGAGAGCCTAAGAAGCGCGCAAGGAACCACAAAGTTGAATACCAACACCCCGAAACGACGTCGTGTCGCGCCGAGAGCGACAACTAGAACCGTATTCGTAGCTTCGAGCGGAGCTAGTCCACGAAAACCCGCCTCACGCCAGAAAGCAGAGAAATTGACCGGGACACCTCCACCTCTAGTGACGAAGGACGAGATCCATTCCGCAATCACACTAGGAACCCGGTCGACCGCATCTTATGTATTCGACGTCGTAACGAGCTTCTTCACCCTCATCAAACGATTCTTATCCGTGTTTCTTCTCATATACGCTCTTGCGCTCATCGTCAACGCATTGTCCGCCTCCATCCGTTCTGTGATCTCGCCCATCTGCTATTTTCCCGGCATTTCCGGCTCGCAGTTGTGCAAATGGCAACAGTATCGGACAGAGGATTCGAGGGAGCCGAAGCAGTTAGTGCCTGTTGCAATTAGTGAGAAAATTCGTACTGATATCAGGTTCTATCTAGTGCAGAATACCCGAAGCTGGTCGAGATTCAGAGCAAGACGTTTGAGCAACTACTAGACGAGACAGTCGGAAGCACGAGCCTTGCACTCGACATAAAGAAGGCAGAAATGGCAACCCATGATCTAGTTACTGTTGTGAAACTGAGTGACTTGAAGAGTAGAGATTATCTTGCAGAAGCCTTGGTTTCTTTCTCGGACGATGCTCGCGAAACCGCCCGAGGCCTTCAGAAACTGAGTGCAAAGATCAGTGGCTCTGTGGATAAGTAAGGATTTTGCCCTTTTGTTGCTCCGCGGTTCGCTAACACTTGTGATAGCATTTTGGCAATCAGTGACTTCGCGTTGCAGACTATTGAAGGACAAGAAGCTGAGCAATCGGCGCTTATGAAGTATATCTGGCCCTTTGGCTCCAACGAGTCTGGCAAGGACCTTCTTGCTTCTACCTTTTCCCAATCGTTATCTGTACTCTCGGCATCACTGGAACGTCTCATACTTTCCGCCGAGGCTTCCTTGCACTCATTAAATAAGCTTGAGGAGCAGCTTGGAACTATCCATAGCATCGTCGCCAGAGAGGATAGTACTCTCTCCGTGGAGAATGCCGAGCTGCTTGCTGCGCTATGGACGCGTCTTGGAGGGAACCGGGCTAAAGTTGTCCGATTTTCAAGCAATTTGCATCTACTGGAAGAACTCGGTGGTTATCGCGCCCAAGCTCTAGCTCGAGTAGTTGCCGCCTTACAGGTAACGTTTTTATCTTCCAGAATGATAATTCCTATTACGATCTTAATCGGTGACCCAGGCTTTGCAAGACCTGTCGGCAAACATGGAAGAACTCAGAGAGCGTGCTTCCACCCCGGAGCTTGCAGGAGACGAGATCCCTATCGAGGTTCATGCACGCGCGATTAGAAGTGGTGTGCAAAGGCTTAATGAAGGGAGACATCGCGCAAAGCAGCTAGAAGAAAAGGCGGTCAACAAAGTGCTAGGACTTGACGCATAATAGAGGATAAGAATTTCACTCACTCAGATTTCATGCATTTCATTCGTATATACCAGCCATGCAGTTTTGTAATGTCGCATAGGAAATGTAGCATAATTCTCCATAAATAAATATAGTGTGGAATATATTTGCCAAATGGGTGATCCCGGATCCGCTGTGAGCTCAACGTCGTTGTCGTCCGTCATTCCGCTAGAAATTCACTCGTCGCGCCGTCCTGAGCTCCTTGCTCTAGCGACAAATGTACCGCGCGCTGCCTCTATCCAGGCGCGGAATTCGCCATCCTGTCGTCCTGCACAGAGTAAAGCAGCCGCGTAGCATTCGTGTAAGCGTTTCATTCCCGTCACTCATCGTGTGCGTTTGAACGCTGAAATGACGTTGAATCATGTAGTCCTTCTCAAAATCCTCAAGGGTAGCAAACGCGACGACGAACTCGTCTACTCCAGTGCCAAAGCCCAAGAAGCGCGGCTTCTTTCGGACGGTCACTCTTTACTCTACGGGATTCTTGGTATTATTCTATGCAGCCAGTCCTGTCATCGCGGCGAACAACGAGCGTTACAATGTCATCTTCACTGAGAACGTGCCGTTTGGGGAGAAAATCATGGCCTTAGTAGAGGAGCAGGGTCTGGATGACAAGCTGCGCTTGGACTTCCTCAAGACCGTGCAAGACGTCTTTAACCGCATTTCCAAGAGCGCAGGGAGTGGACCTCCTGCCGCTGAGAAAGTGGAGCAAGCTAAGACAGCTGTGTCAGAGAAAGTTGCTGCTGCTAAAAAATCAACAGCGGAAAGAGTGGAAAGCGCTCGGGAGAAGGTTAGAGAGACGAAGGAGCGCACTCGTGAAGTCGTCGGAGAGTTGAAAACGAAGACGGAGAAGAGCGTAGCTAAAGCCACGCAAAGTGTGTCGAAAGCTGTTGCTTCCGTCGAAGAAAAGGCGAGGGAAGCGATCGAGCGTCCTGCTACGTTCTCCGAAGGCGTGGAAGAGCTTGTCCTTCAGGTGGAAGCCGCCTTGACCGGCAAGTCCGTTGAAAACCATCGATCCCTGTCTGGGCTACCACCGAAAGACGCGCAGAAGACTCGAGTTCATCCAAAAGATTCTTCCACCTCGAATAACGGCGAGGACGTGTACCCGCTCGATCTTCCGGTTGGATTCGAGCCGCCTCCAGGATTCAAACGTCCAAAACCTCTAGCACCTACTCCCGCGCCTTCCAAGTCTTCAGATGAGTCAAAGAAGGAGGACATCCTTCCCCTCATCGCGCCGGCCATCGCAGCTATTGGTGCTTCCGAGCCTGTCATTTCGGAACTCGCGTCCACAATTGACTCATTGGCTAATTTCGTCAAGGAAAATCCCGCTGCTGCAAAGTCCGCAAAATCTATTCTGGATACCGCCAAGACGGATTTACAGGAGCTTGCTGCACGTATCGAGCAATCCCGTTCCGAGGAGCGCGTGAAACTTGAGACTCAGATGGATGAACAAGCTCGCGAGTATACTCTGAAGTTGCTTGAACTGGAGATGAATTCCCAGGATAAGTTGGACGAGCAGGAGCTCGAGTTCAAGCAGTTCTTTGAAGAGGAGCGGAGAAAACTGACTCGGGCGTACCGCGAGAAGTTGGAGAATGAGCTGCGCACGCAGAGCGAGATTATTAACGAGAGGTAATTAAATCTACTTGCAAAGTGACCCAGATTTTAATTTATTTGTTTTAGGCTCAAGGCGGAAGTCATCGCACAAGGCATTGAGCTTCAGCGCCGTTGGATTCGCCAAATCAAAACTCAAGTAGAGCAGGAACGCGTTGGGCGTCTGGGGAAGCTTGATGAACTTGCTACGAATCTCAAGCAACTCGAACGGATCACGCTTGACAATGCAGAGTACCTTGACGAGAATATCCGTTTACACGCCACTTGGGCTGCGTTACGCGCGCTTGCTGCCGCCTCTGCCGAAGCGCCTGTACGCCGACCTTTCCGGGATGAACTGCGCGCGCTCCGATATTCCTCGGGAGCGAAGGAGGGTGGGTTGACTCGGTCGGTGCTTGACTCTCTCGAGCAAACGGATGTACCAGACGTTGGCGTTGAACCATTAGGCGATCTTACAACATGGTTCACGACCAGCGTCGCTCCGCAAATCCGACACGTAGCGCTCGTCCCGGAGTTCGACGCAGGTGTTCTATCATACTTCGCCTCCTACCTGCTTTCGGGCTTCCGCTTTGCTAGATATGGACTTGTGGAGGGTAATGATGTGTTAAGCGTACTTGCTCGAGCGGAATATTACCTGAACGAAAAGGATTTGGACATGGCTGCTCGTGAGCTGAACCAGCTCAAGGGAGCTCCGAGGGTGTTGCTTAGTGACTGGCTTGATGCTGCGCGCAAAAGATTAGAGGTTCTCCAAGCATTAGAAGTACGTGTGGTTGTAGATTCTATCACGCTCCTACGCTGAATTTTCACCCAGGTCGTGCAAGCGCAAACCACATTAGCTTCACTTCGTGTAGTGTAATGTCCCTACCTAATAAACAACACTTCACAGTATAGATCACCACAAAAGACAAGAAACGCGGTCCAAAACAGTGAGATATATGAGGCACATCGGTATAAATAGACAATCCTGTCGCCCTGAGTCTAAAAACTATCTGCACTGACTTCCGAAGGAGTTCCTGACTTGCTCGCCGGTCTAGGTTCCAACGCACAAGCACAAATAACTTGCGCGCGTCTAACAACTGTCTGGATCATCTCCGTTTTCCCATCAGCACCAGCAAGCCCCTTGCTAACTTTCACTAACCCAGGAAACACGGTAGCCCCTACATGATCTGTCAACCCACTTTCGCTTTTCATACAGCGTTTGATGAGTTCGACTTGTCGAGGGTACAATACACTTCCGAGTTCGGGTACGAACCCGCGGTAGAAGGTGTCGGAACCGAAGGAACCTGCTCCGGCGCTGTGAAGCATACGGGAGAAGTTTACGGCTTGTTCGAGGAGTGCGGAGACAGCTGGGGAGAGTTCGTTTGTTTCTTTCGATGTGAATAAATCCGTTAACGCTGGCATGGTCTCCGCGAATAATTGTGCCGACATCGAAGGTGAACATGCTTCCACAGCAGCACTGAACGTTTGACGTCTCCAGACCGAAGCTACCGTCGGATCTCGGGCGAATAAATGTTCGTGTATACGAGTTAGTTGAACGTTCGCTTCGGCTGAGTTTGTAACGATAAGACAATTGATGACTGCTTCTGAAATCGTTTCTGCCATTGCGTGCCGTAGAAGATTTTGAACTAGCATTGGTGTAGCTTCGAGTGCGTTGGGATCGTGACTTCCTAGGATATCATCCAGAACGATGTCTCGTATATTGTTGAGAGGGATTGGAGGTGCACGTATGACGTCTGCTGCCCATCGGTTGATTAGTTTTTCGAGTTTGGACGCTGTGTTCTGAATACATAAAGAAGAAAAAGCCCATGTCAGTATCCAACGCATACGAGGGATAGAACGATGACGGACCTTGATAGACCAATCATCAACAGAAGTCCCTCCTTGGTTATTTATCCTATGCTTCTGTGTATGATCTTCTTGACCTTCAAGAGCATGTATTCGCGCCTGTAATTCCGCGACCTGTTTTTCCTGCTCTTGCAGTTGCACCCGCTGTTGCTCGACTTTCTCATGGGCTATTCGCTATATTGTTCAACAATCAGAACAACTCCGAGGTAGAAGAAAAAGAAAAAAAAGAAACGTGGCGAATAACGTACAAAATTCGTCAACACATAACGATACTGTTCACCGGTTACAAGTTCTCCTCCTTGAGGTTGACCTTGAAAAGCCATCTGAACAGCAGTATTGTATTCAGGGAATGGTTCAGCTAGGTTTTTGAGATGTAAGATGAGACGATGACAGAGCTATAAAATACATATTATATAGCGAAAACTCGACACCGCCCTTAGGTCCGGCGCGACAGGTAACGACGCGACGCGGTGACGCCGTCGCCTAGTTTTGATGCATGAATTGCAGATGCTGTGCTTGTTATGATCTTGATCGCCGTCCTGGGCAGCTCACCAGCAGACTTTTGCTACTTATCTTCAGACTAGGTACACTCACAGTCTAGGTACTTCGGCTCAACAGTAGCATTCTAATACAGCGTTTAGTACAATGTGGCAGTAATGTGTGATGGTATGTAGAAGTTGAGAGACGGATAGCAGTACAGAGGTTGTGTTATCCACAAGAATTTCGTAAAGGGGGCATCCAGGAGACTGTTTCAAGACTTCAAAGCCTTCTTCAGAGTCTAGGAAGAATTCCGATGATCAGATATCGAGCAGTTAGCACGAAAGGAAGAATGGTTTGTTCTCACCTCCTCCATCACATCAACATCACTCGTGTCCACCCGGATGATCTGCCGACCCAGCGCTTCTTCAATCATGTGCATATCTTCCCAACTTTTCTTGTTATGCACAAAGTTGATTGATACTCCTTTCCTTCCAAATCGTCCCGTGCGACCTAATAGTTCGTGCCTTAAGCACGCATCATTCCGAGAAACGAGAGGAAAAGGAAACTATACCTATACGGTGCAAATACGTCTCGATATCGGGTGTCTCAAACCGTGAGTCGTACGTCGCGCTTTCCGCTTTATCCGACATCATCGGCAGATCATAATTGACCACGACGTTTACTTGTAGGATGTCAATTCCTCGGGCAATCACGTTCGTCGTGATCAACACCTTCTCGTGGCCATCGCGGAACCGGTCAATGATCTTGTCGCGCTCCGATGCATCCTTTGCCCCGTGCAATGAGGCGACCTGGTGCCCTTCTGCCGTCATGCGTTGTGCGATGCGATCAGCCGTATTGCGATGCTATTCATGATGTGGGTCAGTTGAGAACAAAGGCAGATCAGTGGAGCTACCGACCTTCGTGAAGATGATACTCTGTCCCACGGTAAGCAGATTGTATATTTGGACCAGAATTTCGTATTTCGATTCTTCGTCTTTGCAGTCCATGTAGAACTGCTTGATGCCCTCCACTGATAGTTCCTCCTTCTTTAGTTCGATCTTGTTCGCGTTTGCTGCGAACTTATTTGCGAAGTTCCGCACTCGGTCTGGGAATGTCGCGGAGAAGAGAATGATCTGCGTCGGTCGCTCTTTTGACAGGAAGCTACCGAATGTGGGTCAGTTCATGATCAGGCCTGCTTCAATCTGACCCTTACTTCTTGATCTTTAGACACTGCTCGCTCAAATTTTCCTGATCAAGCATATTGTCTGCCTCGTCCAGGACTAGCACCTTCACCGTTGTAGAGTCGATGATCCGTCGCTTCAAATAGTCCGCCATCGTTCCTGGCGTGCCTACGACTATATGCGCGGAGAGGGGCTCCGTTACGCGCGTTTCGGTTCTAATCGCATAGTCGGTCTTAACCGGCGTATATTTACCCATAGCATTCACTACAGCCATAATTTGGCGAGCCAACTCTCGTGTTGGTGCAACGCATAGAGCCTACTGATCATCAGCATGCGGATCAGCATGGTTAGATGATACGTACCTGTGGCTTGGGGAGGTTGAAATCCACTCTACTCAACATAGTAAGCGTGAACGCAGCAGTCTTCCCTGTTCCTGACTGTGATTGACCGATCAGATTTTGAGGACTTCGGTTGGGTAACACATTAGCGCAGAAACGAGTTTCAGCGACGGATCTTTCTTACGGATCTCTAAGAAGGAGTGGCAGAGCACGCTCTTGAATTTTTGAAGGCTTCGAGAAGCCCATGTCGAAAACTCCCTTCAGGAGCTCAGGAGATCTAATTATCTCTAGTCAGCCTTGCTAGCATAAGTAGTAGAGTATGTGCCGTACAATCCGAGCTCCTCGAAGCTCTTGACACTAAACAAAGGGGAATTCGGATCCATTTGTTGGTTTGCGAGCGTAACCTTTGCTCGAACACATCAGTACTCGATACTTTTGAGGCAACATGGATCTACTTACCTCCACATCGAAAGACGATTTAATCAGATCGGTAGCTTGGATTATATATTAGACGCAGGCGCAAGACAATGAAGTTTATGTCCATACCAGGGTGGTCGTCCTTTGGAGACTGAGCCTCCGAGGCACCTGCGGCTCCCGTAGGTTTACCTATTCACGCGTCTAGATTAGCCACAGCTGAGTCGTTATGCATAATAGCAGATGAGAACAATACCAAGTATTGAAGAAATGAATCCATCCGGGTCTTTCTCCATTACGAATTGATGTGGGTGGATGATGAGTGGAAGAGGAAACGATGAGTGTATGCTGTCGGCGTTTGGCAACGCGTTTTTTGACGCGTTCGGTACCGGTAAGGCTAGTCAGTCACACGGGTGATCTACAACGTGACTCGTGACTCGTGACACATGATCGACCACGGCCTTTAACCCAAACCGTAACATCACTATCACGCCGTATTTCACAAAGCTTTAGGTCAACGACAGTCTTTGGGAATGAAAGTGAATAAATTCCAGACGTCATGGTGGAGGCTTCATTCCATTACGGAATATAATAATTCCAGTCGTTAGACTCTCTCTCTTTTTCTTCCACAGACCACTCCCTAGAAGATGGAATCTGAAGCCGCCCCGTCACCGCACTGCACCCTCGTTGCCGTTGGTGCAGGTAGGATGAGCTTCGATCCCATCAGCCTCACCAGCATCTATGTGCATTCCACGTTTATGTGCATGCATGAAACTTCTCTTTTCTCGTATGCTCGGTTTTAGACACGATCGTACGCGATACATTGATTCAAACCACTGCTGTCCGTGAACTTCCAGTGTTTTGGTGCACCAGTCGACACTGGTACTGACCAACGGCCCTGGAACCCACGATGTGGCCCGAGGGGGATTTGTATTGGGGACATAGCTCCATCGTCATTGCGTAAAATCAAAAGTGCGGTAAATGTGATGTGGCCAGGTGTTATTGATACAAGTACAATCTGGTACAATTATTTTTGGGGAAATCCCGGGCCCAGGCTTATCTTTGATAAAGGCAAACATCTTTCACCCGACTTCCACCAACGCGTCATCTATGACTCGGATGATCCAAACGCTAAACTCATCGGAATTCAGTATATCGTATCCGACAAGGTGACCTCAATTTCTGAATTTCTTGTCAAGTGTGAGCATGGACTAGCAAAAGTTCTAATCAAGATGAAAAGCAGTATTGGCATTCTCACAAGTACGAGGTAGAGATTTGTGATCACCATTTTTTTTCTTTGGATTCTCGTTGACTTTACTCTCCTTATATAGATCGAGAGTGGATTGTTCCAGCTGCAGGTGAGTAAGGTTTTTTATCTTACAACGGACGAACCCTTAACTCAGTTCTCTTCGCCAGTACACATGTACATTACACACACGCTCTATCTCAACAACTACAACTACAGTCCTCACCGAACAACTAGCCATGCTAGAACTTCAAAAGACATACGGAAAGACTATCCACACTTGGTCAATCGATGTTTATCCAGATTTACCACTAGGTCCTCCCAATTTAATGATGTCGATACGTCCATATCCATATCCACATCCAAAACCATCCAGCCCATCCTTTCCCCTCTTACGCGATGATTCAACGATTGTGCGTGCAGATACACAGACGACGGACAACTAAACCCCTCATTAGTCAACTCAAGAGAAGCTAAATGCGGCCATTTCATTTCAGACTTAGAGTGGCGCGTTAAGTCTTATATGAGCAGGGAGGAGCAGAGCTCCTTTTGAATTTGAATTACATCAACTTGACAAAGCACAATAAGAACAAATCCCAAAAATCCACACCAACCAACCAACCAACCAACAAAAAACCATATCCACACCCTATCCCCTCGCCTTAATCCTCTCCGCATGACTAGTCAAAAGCTGATAAATCGTACTGCCCGGATACACAGCATACCCATCATCATGAGTCGGTCCACCCGAGAGTTGTGATCCAGCTTGCCAAATAAGATCACCAGTCAGACCAGAAGATATGACTTCGTTGTACCAGACTGTGTATACGGTGTCTTTGTCCGTCGTTACACCGAATTCCTCTAAAATAGTAATAGTCGTGGTATGAGTGTGAGTATGAGTATGAGTATGGGATGTGGAAAAGCGATGAAGTGAGGGTGGTGGTGAAATAGGTGGAGGCTTACCGAGAATAACGGGTTTGTTGGCTCGTTCTTGGACAGCGGCGTGATCAGTGATCCATTGAACACCCCATGCAAGTTTGTTATCACTTTGTCCCCAGTACTGAAAATTATCAATCTCAGTTTCAGTATTCTGTATCACATAATAGCACGATCCGGGGAGGGGGGGACAGACCTCTGGATACGCATGAAATGTTCCAAAATCAAGCGTCGAAATTTCAATATTCGACTCAAAGTCAATTCCTTCAGTAGCACCTAAAAGCCAAGATCAATAACCACCCATGACACAACAACAACAGCGACAATCACTATTATTGACTCGGAATCCGCTTACCGTAAGGATAATTTGGGGGATTATCCCATACAAACCACCCTTCATCACCTAATGCAACCAAATGATTCGAGTCGATAGACTTGATATATGCACTAATATCCGCTGCCCAAGCTCTAATCGTCGACCCACTTCTATCGCATGCATTAGAAGGTGAACCCGTCGAGCCCACGCTGATAAGCAAATGTTATGTAGTATCATCAGCAAAACACGCTTCAAATTATTGAAGCTAACGTACGTACCAACGCGGCTCATTAGCCAACTCCCAAGCCAATATCGTCGATTCATCTCTATACCGTCCAACGAAATTCGAAATATAATTCTTATAAGCCTGAATAACACCAGGATGTGTATAAAACGTGTCATGTGTCCCACCCGGGTTGAGTTGGTCCACGTAAACGTCCATTCCACCATAATCACTCCAATTATTCGTCAACGCAACAATGAGTCGAATACCGTGTCGTCTAGCTACTGCAACAACAGCGTCAAAGCGTGATATTCCAAAAGCACCAGTATTGAATGTGGGTACTCCATTCTGCCAAAGTTGGTAGTACGCTCCCCAGTTCTGTGGTGACGTAACCTCATTGAAGCCCCTGCAAATGGTGCCAGTGAGATCAATGAATATCCTATGAATGCACGCACGAAGACACTTACCAAGTGCGCACAGTTGTCAGCCCGGCATTCTCGATATCGGTGAAAGCAATTTCCAAGTCTGAATCGCTATTCTGCGCCAACCAATATGCGTTCGTCCCAACAACAGTATAAATCTGACCATTGAGAGTAAAACTCTGACCAGACGTCCGTACAAAGCCTGTAGAAGCTGGCGGAGGCGTGGTTGCTGTTGTTGTAGTGGTAGTTGTCAAAGTCGTCGAAGGTCCAGGAGTTGTTGTACTAATCGTTGTACCAGACTGACATTCTGCATCGAAGCGAGGAAAACGATGATTAGCAATAAGAAGAGTCAACAAGAAGGGTCGACATACGAAAGTACCAATCATTGATCACAACACAAACAAGGCCAGAAGCGCACGTTGTCGGACCCGTCCAGCTAATACCCTATAAAACAGCATGGCTAAACATTCAGAATTAATCTGAAATTTGTATCACTCACTCCGCATTGTCCCCATTCGGAGACCTGAGCAGAAATTAGAGGCAGAGCAGACAAAGCAGAAAGGAATACAGCAGTACGTTTCATTCTGCAGGACCGTAGGAAAGTTGAGCCTCCGCTCTCGAGGCTTTTAACTAAGCATCCATCTCGTCGAAATTTCCGCAACTCAGTGGTAGGAGGATAATTCACGGAACCATCATATACTCCTAATGTATCATGAGATGAGCTTTCCGAGATTACTCGGTCTGTACCTTGGACAAGTCTGTTTCAAAGATTCATAAAAGGTCCTAACCCGGAAAAGATTCGGGATGAGTACAGAGGACGATCCAAGGCCAAGATAAAGAACAGGTAGACATTTCCCCATAATATCATACCAGGATCGTCTTTTCAATGGACAGCTGGACGCCCAGACCAACAAGCTAGACGGGAGTAATGGTGGAACTCAAGCTTACTTCAAGAAGTGCTTGAACGGATCAACGGACTCAACAGCAAAGACGTGTCACGGAGCTCTGAATCTCATCTACAGACTACACACCTTTCCGAGAAGATACATACATACAGATACACACTCGAATTGATTAACCATGGGAAACATAGTCTCCGGCCCGTTGACCGAATCACGCCATGCCCAGGCCCTACAACCTCCGAGACCCCTACAAAGCTGCCTTCATCTCAGACACTTCCCGGGCCGGAAAGTACGCAAATACAAGTCTCAGCTTTCGAGTTGACGCGATTACAAGCGCCGGGGTGGAGCACAAAACCACGAACTGAACTCCAACAACGCCTCCCAAGATAAACGTATTCAAATTTCAGCCGAGGTCTTTTTTTCGTCCGTTGCCTAGAAGACTAGATGTACACCGATAGAGCGCCTGACGGCATTGTATGTTTGATGAAAGGACGACAAGCAAAGAAAAAGAAAGGGGCCAAGCAAGTTGATGAGAAAGGTCGGAAACAGAAAATCAAAATGCCGCAACCTGGACGACCCAATACAGTGCTTACATCACATGACCGCGGAATCCTACTTACGCACGCACACTCAGACTGCACTTTACATATCAATTGGATTACTTCTTCCATTTATGACGAACGCAACAGTTGGCGCAAAACCATTATTCTTACTATACACAATTTCCATTCCATCCCGTTCCCTCATATGCATAGCTTCTGACTTTCAAATTTTATCCCTTCCAGAAGCAATAAGCGCCTCCACCTCCGGTTTGATAGACTCAAGGAAATCTTTCGTCGTATGCGTAGGTTTCCATCCAAGGGCGAGAGAACGCGTTGGAATGCAACGCGAGTTCGAGCCTAGATACGGAGACTTTGGGACACAAAACGTTCAGAAAGCAAAGTAAATGAGAAAGAGAAAGAGAAAGAGAAAAATATAGAAATAAAGAAACTTACTCCACCGAAGTATTTATCTATTTCGTCTTTGGTGAATGTTGTAGGTTCAGGACTCTTACCGCGTCCGAGCTCGACGAGGGCTTGTGCAATTGCCTTGTCTACATCGTATAGGTTATGCTCACCCGAGGCACCAAAGAAGTATCCTTCCCTCCCATGCGGAACACTCTCGACGTCAGCACGAATCTTATCGAACAGGACAATATACAAATCGGCAACTGGATTGAAGATAGGGGTGAGAACATGAGCTTTCACTGATTCTAAATGTTATAAAGGAAAAATGACTGACCATCATCAATGTGAACGTTAGGCCATTTATTCTTTCCAAGTCCGACCACACCTCCCTGTCCACGGTCAAGACTTGAACGGATTAATGCAGGAACTTGTATAGAGTGTGGGTTCTGAATCCCAGCCTCCGTAAGTCCATTCTTCGCAATTCCGTAGATAGTGCTCGGAAGGATAATATACGTCCGTGCATAACCTAATACCGCAACTAAGTATCTCAAACACGATAGTTATCGAACGCTCAAAGCTCACCGGCTTTATCAGCAGCCACGACTTCGATATCAACGTTACGATGAATCTGGGTCTTCGGATCGAGGGACTCAATATCCTCAACCTTTGCGTCATCGTACACCCTTTCCGTAGCATAATTACCGGCAGCATTATCAGCAAGTACGCCAGTTCCAGACTGTCATCTCACAGTAATTAGACGGCATTATGGAAGGGAAAGAAGGGAAAGAAACGCATACAGTGTGAATATAAATCGGCACCCGGCCATTCTTGTCATGATACTTCTTCAGACCACGAAGGATGGCCTGAGCAGCTCCGAGATCATCCACATCAGCCTAACGGGCATTTAGCAACGTGGGCTTCCTACGCGGATAAGTATGAGCGTACCGTGCTTATGACATAATCCGCCTCCGATGCGATTGCTTCGATTTTATCTACATCCGCATGGCTTCCAACGATCGCTTCAACGCCGAACTTCTCATGAATGAGTTTTGCCTTGTCTGGATTACGGACGAGCACTTTTAAATTGAAACTCTTCGAGTCCTTATGGTTAATGAGTCGCCATAGAACGGAGCCACCGATGTAACCTGAACAAGATCGGAAGGAAGATGGTGTTTCTTAGTAACTAGATGTAGGCACACGAGCAAGGAAGAGATTGTTATACCGGTGGCACCCGTAAGGAAGATCGTTTGCTTTCCGGACATGCTTTTGTTACGTGAACGGGAACGCGGGTGAAGATGGTTGTGCACAGGTGTACACGCAGCGGGCTATATAGTCGAAGAACATCCCATGGTGCTTTCTAGTAATGAGTTGATGTCATCGATAGCGCATGTATTGCGTTCTCATCGGCTTATACATCCCTTGAGTTAGCAAGCACAACAAAAGAACAGGCGAGCAGGTCTGTGACAAAGGTGCAGAAAGCAGCATCTGGTATGTCATGGCTGCTTAATGAATGAATAATCTTGTGGTAAACCAGAAGAAATCACATGACTCCGACTAGCATGAGAATTACACCACCTTCTTCGAGAAGAACGACATACGTGAATCCAGGTCACTGTGATTGTTGTGCAGCTTCAAGGCCGAGGAGAGAAGCACAGTCTGCAATAAGTTCTCGCGGTTAGCAACTCCGTCATTTCGCTTCCTTCAGCATTTCTGGTAACGATTATCATTTGGGATCTAGACAAAACTCAACTCCGGCAACAAGTTCTCCGTCGAACGATATACTCATGGCTACAGTGGTTCCAGATTCCCAGACTCATCCCGATTCCCGAAATGCTAGCAACCCGACTTCTTTAGGGATAATACGGTAGAAGTCAGGACGCAGGATGCTTATTGTAACCGCGAAAGGAAGACAGAAAATGTCGGAAGCGGGAGTGTCATAGTGACTCCTAAGCCGAGACGGATGAACTCGGTGAGTAGGAAGACCACTTTGTCACCTCTCCGACGATGAAATTTGCTACCTGTCTGACATGCTCTCCGTTCTTTCCTGCGATGCGGATACAGGGGCTCACTTGCATGTTGATCGCAGATCTAGGGCTCGGAGTGTTAGTCAGTCTTGTTGAAGAAGTGTGTTGGGAGGTTTGTAACGGATGTTGATAGTGGTGATGGTTGTTCCATCCATGTTCTCATAGAACAACTGAGGTGAGAAAACGATGTTGACGCTCTAGACCACCATGCTAGTTAGCCGTTATCAACGCAAGTCACATAGATGGTGGCTATACATGCAACACCAAGTAACCTAGACTAAATGAGTAATACGACCGAGATGGGCAAACATGGTGGAGTATTCATCTGGATATATGCGTGTTTTCAGTAGCTCCGAGGAATATGCTAGCTCTACTTTGCTTCTTTCACTGGAGCTACGGTGGAGAAGCGCAGTTGCGAGGTGCTGCAGCGAGCGCCTTTAGGGTCCTCAGCTTAGAAACTCGGAACACCTACTAAAACGGGCAGTCTGATTACTTGATCAGGACATTGCGGGGTAAGAAATGATGCATGTGACATGAAGAATTCTTAGTTACTGAATACAGCAGCCGTGATTGTATAAAGAGCATCCCCTCCACCGCGTCTCTCTCTCACATATCCCACCGCTCTACTCTGCACCGCCATAATGTCCGACAGAATTAAACACTCACAGCCCATCAACATTCCGAACAACCATCATGCTCATAGCCGCTCTCGCTCCGCATCTTATTCAACTTCCTCAGACGACGACGCAAATTCTCCACCCCTTCAGACTCCGTCCTCTTCCATGCCGCCTCCACGCGTAAACACTGCATACTCTCCCTCAACTTCCCCAATCTTGTCTTATTTCTTCCACACACCGGGCAAGGTTGCTCCTGTACTTCCACCGAGCCCAACCTCCGCCTTCGGTTCTATCGGCCGTGGTTTCTCTGCAAGACCACCTCAAGAGCAACCTATCGTTGAGGAAGATGAGGATCATGATGCGTCAGTCACACGTCATGCGCGTCGCATGAGCACTTCCGCAGGATGGTCTCCGAATGCAACCCGCTTCAATCCCCCAGTTGCTGCGGAACAATCAGAACGAGGAGCGGGACTCCTGCGCAGGCTCAGCTTGGGAGGTGCATTCACTAGGGTAAGTCGACTTCTGTTCTATCCCTCATCAGTGCATATGTTAATCGGCTCATTACAGCCTCAGCCTCCTTCACCTCCACCTCAGCATGCGATGCCCTCTGCACTTGCCCCGGCTGCTCCTGCTCCTGTTCAAGAGGCAAAATCACCAGTTGCTCATGGTCGCAAGAAGAGACGTGCAGCGACTTTGGGCGTTCCAGGAGAGGGTGGAAGACCACGCCGTTCCCCAAGCCCTATGGGCGAGCGCATCCTTACTGGTCACTTTGACGGGTTCTGATTCATCGAACTTGCGTGCTTCGTGCTTCGTTTACAAAAAAAGCGCGGGATGCTTGGAACTACTTGCCCGTGCATACCCTCGTCGGAAGGCCGACTAATGAGCGCCGCGGAAGTCGTGGACGCCGTGGACTGTATTATTAGTATCAACCGCATATTCGCACACACAGCAGTCGCTTATTTTGTTGTCAGCGACTGAACTCTATTTCCTACTTCCTTCTCGATCTTGTGCTATCTCCCCCACCTCCTTCGTATACCACCTTGTATGTTTTTTGTCGTATATTTATTCGATTCCATATTTCTTTCGTTGTGAAGTTTTCATCCCTCCCCCTTGTATCATTATGTCGAAGAGTTTCATCCTTTCTTTGTCATTGTCTCATTGTCTTTTTGCAACAACAAACCAAAATAATTCGTAATGATGTATGTTATTGGTCCGTTGGATTGAATTGAATGTATTGCCCCGAGTCCCTCGTGTGTGCGGTTCCGGTGCCGATGCGATTTCAAGTCGAATCTACAATTCTAATCACTATCCGATTGTATTATAGGTATTGACAACTCATCCGACTCGCGAAAGATGGAGGTGGAAAGATTCCGAACTTTTCGACACCCTGTGAGTTCTGTCTGCGTGTATTCACATCGTCTAATGAATGCATTCCACATTTCCACATTCCCATTCCATTGAAGTCAATTGAGTAGAAATTTAAAGAACCGAACGGGAGATGAACCGTAACCCCTATCTCTCAACTGAAACCAATCAGAGTCCTCCGAATCGATTGAACCTTAATAGAGCTAACTGTTGTTAGTATAGTCCACCTATCACATATAGAGAGGATCTGGAGATGCATTATGTAGGAGGATGAGGATCTGGAAGTTCATTGGGGTGGGAGGGGAGATGTACCACGTGAGGTTTGTGTTCGCACCAACCAGATACACCTTTGGTCACTTGGTCACTTGAGCAACTTGAGCACTTGAGCACCAATCACATGCGATTGTACATATGTCGAGCATTGAATTCTTACTAGGAGAAGCATACCGACGCGATGCATACACGCGTAAGCCGTAACCCTCGCACTGGCAGGCAACACTGAATGAATTCAGACTTCATTTCAACATCGTGTGCAGGAGAACTCCGATTGAGATGGATGACCTCGACGATGACGATAGGTCTGACCGCACCTAGAAGCGAGTTAGTAGTCTGGATGAAGAGGGAAATCTTGTCAGTATGGGAAGTGTACTACACTCACTGACAGGGTGACTGCTGGGTAGCGTCACAGTGCTAGTCCCTCTACCCTTCCCCGTACCTTGATTCCTAGATCCCTAGACTCTAAGAAACGACAAACTCGCACCTGTAACCCCCTCCCTCATCCCTTCCCCAACGGAAATCAGAAGGGTACACAAGGTTCAGGAAGGGGTGCTTACGATGCCTTCACCGCATGTACGTACACGCATTTACACAGGCATTAGTCCGAAGAAAGATGCAAAGATGTCCAAAGATACATCGGAATTCCCGGTAAACGGGTACCCGTTCGGACATTCGCGAACAAGGATGCACCGTGCAAGTGAAAGCTGTACCAAAAGGAAGTATCAAAACAAAAGGATGCCGAAGAGAAGGGCAAAGAAGGGTGAGGAACAGGTAGAGAGAAGGGGTAAGAGGGATTCTAGGTGGGAGGCTAGGAAAGAATCACGGGGCCCGGGGGAGCGTACATTGTAGAGGATGGACTAGAGGAGAGGATCGGCGAGCAGGGGAAACGCGGCAGAAGTACCAACTCAAGGGGAGAAGGAGAATGTGATGGAACTTTAGAAGTACGGTAGACGATGGACGATGGACGAAGAGGGGTAGAATGGAAAGAAACGTCCGGATATCACGCATCGTTTTTCGGGCTCCGGAAGAAGGAGTTGCATGAATAAGAATAGCCTCACATTGTCAGAGTCAGAGTCAGAGAGAAATGTAAATGTTTTAAGGGAAATCCCATGAGACACTGTAGACGCATGCATGTGCACACGACTTCGCTTCCCAACTCTATCGATGTGAATCTATAAAGTCAAGAGTTATAAATCCCAACAAAAAGCGCGAACAGACGAAACGGATGCAAAGAACGTTGTGGAAGCAAAGCAGTTAGTACAACCGTCTTCATTTCCGGAAACCTACTCTTGAGATAAGAAGCGGTCTTGGCTCGAACCATGTTGATTGAGTGCATCAAGTGAACTGGTAACTTTAAGTGAAAGGGAGATCCTTGCCTTACTTCATACTCGCCCCTCAGATGCACGATGACTTAAGGTCGCTGTCATAGTGGAATACGTCCAGGCAATGAGGCGGGCACGTTGGGCCTGGTGTGATCTTCGGTAAGCTACAAATCAACAAAGTCTAAATGCAAAACAATTTCTAGGAGGAATGAACAAGGAACAAAGAACAATTTTCATCAGCGATGTCAGCTATGGCAAATCAAAGTATGTCCGAGAATTAACTTACAACAATCATTCTCACACCTTTCTACAACTCTCAAATCAGCTGGTGTGCTGTCACGGAGGCAGAACCGGTACTGACACGAAATGTAGAGATGCAACTGCGAATTGATCGCAGTTGCTTCGGCACTGGAGGACGGCGCTACGGAACGGAAGGAGTCTAGGCGGCATCATCCTGTGCCTGATGTATCCCTGTTCCTTAAGCGATGCACCTGGCCTGTTTTGATTACAATGCAAGTCGGTTCGGTCTTCATGGTATGAACCGAGGGTGGCACGCGACTGGCACACTGCTCTTGCTCTTTAAAGAAGGGCGAGAGGTCCGCCGTCTCTGAGTTACGTCAACATAACTGTTTTCCTCAAATACGAAGGCGATTCAGTCCTCAGGAGCGAGTCAAGGAGGAAGTGGGTTGGCGGATAGTAGGATGTATCATTGTATGGTAATTGGTATGGGAAAGCGACGGCACGATGGACAGGAGAGAATAACAGCACGTGATGGGAACACGAGAGAATTCAGTCTCCGATTCATTTCAACTGGATGCTTGTCATCCAGTCTATGTAAATGCTTATTCGGAGCGCATTGTGTGGTTTGAAATGACCGCGAGCTGGTCGCAGAGCTAGGTACCCTTGTACAATCAAGCTCCGTGCTGCAGCGGAAATGATTTCCGGGTTCCACAGACAAGAATCAACTGTAGAACGGATCATGAGTCACTGTGTCACTGTCGCGCTCATCTGACTACAAAGACGCTCAACCGATGCTCTCAGTTGAGATGCCCACCGTAATTAATGATGGGACGCGGTCAAGATACTGCAAATATATTGTCCTGTCGGAGAGTCAGTGTTCCTGGTACGATTTTAGGTGACTTCTGAAACCCTGGTTCTTAGAAAAGCCCCAATCAATTCCTCCGAAGTTGAAGAAGCTGAGTGGAAATTGTCTACCTGGAAACAAAAAGGTCGTCACCTGTGCGATTCGAACACACGCGTGCAAAGCACAACCGCTGAACAGCTAATATAGCAGGCGATCCCGTTAACCACTCCGGCAAAGTGACTTCAACTAAAAGTACCTCAGTAAAGATATGTAACTATGATACTTATTGCAAGGTGACGTGAGAAACCTGAATTCTCACTGTGAACTACTGGTAGTACTGTCTGTATCCCTGATATCAGTACTATGCTCTCATGACCGAGCCATGAACGCTCTAACTAGTGCGACCTGGGCGTGGCACCTATCAGACATGCATGTCCTCACTGTACTTTACATGGCGCCAAGGTCGACAAACGAGTGGTAACTCTGATACTGAAACTCATCTGGGTCCTGGAGAAACTCAATATTGCGTTTAGCTCCTCGTGTTCCCACAACTCACTCTGACAGTCGTCTATCCATTGCTCGTCTCCTCTCCATTCTTGATTTCAACGGGACATCTTCTCACAATTCTTCCGTTAAGGTTTCCTATTTTCCAGCCTCATCGCGATTCATATTACACCCATCTCTACTGTGCGGATGGCTGCCGCAACAATAGGCTCTCCCACAGTGCAATGCACCCCATAGGGCTAGTATTTTTGTCCGGCATATATATTGCTATATGCTCGTGCACTTGGAATAACTTTGCTTCACCCACCTCTGGACTGGACCATGACCACCATACCGATTGCCGCTCGGACATCGTCCGCGCTGTTCCCAGTCGAAATCTGGAGAGAGATTATACGCTGTGCGACAGACTCATCTACTCCTAGACTATGTTCTTCTCCTGCTTCTCCCATCTCCGGACCTTCCGGAAACAGTTCTGTAATATTCAACTGGCCTCATGAATCGACCTACGGTATCGTAGACGACAAGCCACCTAAAACGAAGCATTCGCTTGCGCTTACATCGTTTCAATTATGGCATATTACATGCGAGTTTCTTTACGAGACGGTACACATCCGACACGCAGAGCACGCCAGCAACATTGCCAACAGTCCTACTTTGCGAGACGCGATTTCCAAATGGACCAGGAATCTTGTCATTGCACCCGAGTTCGACGAACGCATGTCGCATAACGAGTTCAGTCCTTTGGCCCGAAAGTTTGGCGAAGACGTGCAGGTTGTTATATCATGCTGCACAAGATTGACTTCGCTCGTCATACGTGCAGATGCCGTCTCGAAGCGGCTTGCAATGTTCGAACTCTGGATGAGGGTCTGCCGTGCAGTCCCCTTGGGAGTTCAAAATCTCGACATAGACGACGATATTCATGCCCCATCGCTGTGGGAGCCGCAGCATCTGGTGGAAACACGACATGATGCATTTTTACGCTCCTTGAGGCTTACGGCCGTCCAAAACAGCGTTGCATACGACCTGCCCAGCCTAACCCACCTTGCGTTATACAGCTGGCCTATCGCAAGCAAGTGGCATATGCCCAATATCACTCATCTATACATCACATATTTCCCCAACCTACCGCGCACCAATACCTTTTGGGAGACGGTAAAGCCGTCTTTGCAGCTGTTACACTTCGGATATGGGACAGATCTGAGTGTCTTTCCAGATCTCGGGCGATTGTTGAATGGTACTACTCCCAACCTCCAGACTATTGAGTATTATTACTACGGAGACTCTGAAATGACATGGGACCCCAGTACGTTGCCAATGTCCATAAAAAGCGTCGTAGTCAAGACATTCCATCATTGGCCTACCGGTTACAAGCGTGGTCAGCTACAGATTGACTTCCCGGAGGACAAAAGTGGCCCAACTTTGCTACCAGCTGCAGCGCGACGATGGACAGCATTCGCGGGGCATTTTGCTGCATTCCCCGTCCAACCTACTATTCTTGTCCCGAAAGGCACTTCAATTGAACGTCTCAAGACTGTCACTGGGCCCCTTTTCGCGGAACATGGCGTACACGCCTCTTTTGCGGAAAGCTCGTAGCCCGCTCCATTATCTTGATTGATGTACAAGACGCCCTTTCCGTCCGCGGAGTACTCCACGCCGTTATAATCCCATGTGGCAGCGGCATTTATTTTCTCTATGTTATACCGCATTATTTACCCTAATAAATATCCATCAATCTCTTTCAAGTATCATTGTATATTTTCTTTATGGGACAGCCGGACCACTGGATCCGGAATTATTGTGTACGCCACACGTTGCGTTCTCGAGATTACTGCGGCTTGATCTATCTCTGCCATGAGCGCATCTATCAAGGCCTTGCCGTCACTTCCGACTGAACTGTGGACTTCTATCCTGCGCTGGTCCACGATTGAATCCGAGCGCCTCTCACCTCAACCAATTTACGCTTCGTTCGGCTGGCCGTACGAAACTAATTTCGATTCTTCATTCTTTCGCTCTATCGCCACAAAACGAAATCTGGTACTGGTATCTCGCCAGTTCCGTGAGATTGCCTTGGAGTTCTTGTACGAGACGCTGCATCTCGGAGGGACAAGAAGGACCGTAGCATTGGGGCAGCAATGCTTGGAAAATACCAAACTGGTCAACTATTTGCGTTCTTGGACAAAGTCACTCTTTATCATACCCATGTTCAAACCAGTCACTACGGAACCAGAGGTAGACGAAGTGGACAGCATCCTACGCATGCTCTTATTTATAACTCAATCGTGCACACGGCTGCAGAATGTGGTGGTCCGGGCTGACACCATTACGCTGTTTCACGGACCAACATACCAACCTTGGGTACAAATCCTTGACGCTCTTCCCTCCGGATTACGCCATCTCTCAGTTGAGAATTTTCTACTAGGTCCGGTTGTCTGGAAAGCACAGTTGCTTAGTAGTTGGAATACCAGTTCGGCGCTACGGACCTTGCGTTTGGAAGCAGAGTTTCCACCCTTCGAACATCATTTCCCTTACTTGACGCACTTGTGGCTTTTCTCCTGGCCAACAGCAAGCAAATGGCATATGCCCTCTCTGAGTCATTTATACATCGAATACTTCCCTGGTAACGACTCCACGTCAAGTTTCTGGACTGTAATGACTCGGAATTTGGAAAACACGCAGTTGAAACTACTCCATTTTGGCGGCGATACGGATTTTGGACTTTATTTCCCCGACCTTCCTCAACGATTACAACAATTTATTCCGAATCTTGAAGTATTGGAGTATCATTATGCTGGAGATGTGGATATTCTTTGGGACCCGGCTGAGTTATCGACGTCTCTCGAACGAGTGACGGTCAGATTACAAGATGTAACTGAAGACGCGGGGCATGTAGATTCTCATTTAATAGCTGAAGAAGTTTTGTCTGCTGGGTCTGGAATCCTCCTGGAGATGCCGAGTGATCTTTGTCCCTCTGGTGCTCATAGATGGCTTAGAATCGAACGTCATTTGGAGGCATATTGTTCTCATCCTGTCAAACTTTTTGTAATTCTACCACATCGTATTACTTCGCTGTCTCGGCTTGATCCTCTTATTAGCTCTTCTCGTGTTTCAACAATTGGTGTTAACGGTATTTAGATCATGGCGTTTTCTTAGTCTCATGAATATCTACATGTAATCCGATACTTCATATCTTGTTATACCCATTCGATATTACCCGAAAGATTCATTGATACGGTCTTAGTACCGTAAAACACACCACAATCAACCCATTTGCTTCGAAGTCAGTTAGTTCTTCATTTCGTCGTTGAGAGAAAAATAAAATACGACATCCGTAATCATAAATGCACTTGGCAGTGTCATGCATCTACCAGAAAGAAGGGGTCGCAAACGGCAGTATGAGAGGTGAGATGGTCGTGACCGGGTAGAAGAATAGTACACTGAAGTCCGAACGAACCATTCACCCCCCACAAACGAGTAATCCTGCATCGTAATGACCCCGTAGTAAGTCCACACACGCAAAGTTCACTCATCATCCACAAGCTTCTCCTCCTTCGTTGCTGAAGAAGAAGTCGTAGTCGTTGTTTTTTTCTGCGGCTTACGCTGATAGAACTCAGAAATAATCTTGGGTGAGATTCGGTTGAGTTGTTCTTTCGGGAAGATACGGAGTAATGACCATGCTAGGTCCAGTGATTCGAAGACTGTTCGTGATTCGTAGGCACCTATACGCGGTATGAGTTTGTGTGCAAATATGGAGAGGTAAAGATGGAGTTGTATGTTTACCTTGTCCAACAAATTGTTTCTCGAACTTGTCTAGGAACTCGAGGGCGAGTTTGTCTTCATTTGATAAGGCCTCTTCACCAACGACAGCCTTCATCGATGCAGCATCACGACCAATAGCATATTTCGCATACTAGATGGTTTTGAAAGAGAGAATCTCGTAAACCTCCAGACAACAAACGGTGACGAAACAAGGTACTCACAAGCTGATTAGACACATCAGAGTGATCTTTTCGCGTCAACTTCTCACCGATGGCGCTCTTCATGAGACGTGATAATGAAGGAAGCACGTTGATCGGCGGATATATCTGTCTGTTGTGTAGTTGTCGGTCGACGAAGATCTGCCCTTCCGTGATATATCCAGTCAAATCAGGAATAGGGTGAGTAATATCTACAACATGTGAGCGTAAGACACACATTCTCCAGCTGTATGTCCAAGCGTGAATGACTTACCGTCGTTCGGCATAGTAAGAATAGGAATCTGGGTGATGGAGCCATTTCGACCCTCGACACGACCAGCACGCTCGTAGATAGTTGACAAGTCAGTGTACATGTAGCCAGGATACCCACGACGTCCGGGTACTTCCTCGCGAGCAGCCGATACCTCACGCAATGCATCAGCATACGAAGACATGTCAGTCAGGATGACGAGAACATGTTTCTCCAACTGGTACGCGTAGTATTCAGCTGTCGTAAGAGCAAGGCGTGGAGTGATGATTCGTTCGATAGTCGGATCATTGGCGAGGTTAAGGAAGAGTGTGACACGGTCCAGCGAACCATTCTCTTCGAAGTCCTGTTTAAAGAATCGTGCTGTTTCCATGTTTACACCCATTGCGGCAAAGACGATACTGAAGTTGTCCTCGTGCCCATCATGAACACCCTTTGTCGGTCCTTTAACGAGACCCGCTTGACGACAGATTTGTGCGGCGATCTGACAAAAGATGTGAGAAGGTGACATGGAGATTAAGAACACATGTTTGATAAACTACGCACTTCATTATGAGGTAAACCGGCAGCCGAGAAGATAGGAATCTTCTGCCCGCGAGCAATCGAGTTCATCACGTCAATGGTTGAAATGCCCGTCTGAATCATTTCCTCTGGATAGATACGCGAGTATGGGTTGATGGGTGATCCTAAGCAGTTTCCGAAGTCAGAGGTGTTCCACAAGTCAGCACACCAAACAAAAGGTACCATTGATATCCAGATAGTCTTCCGCGAAAACCTTAGGTCCATTGTCAATCGGATTTCCAGAACCGTTGAATATACGTCCCAACATGTCCTCCGCCACAGGCAGTTTCATACTGCTGCCCGTGAACTCGATATGCGTCGACTTCACGTCCACACCAGATGTACCCTCGAACACCTGCACAATTGCTTTCTTCCCTTGCACCTCGAGAACCTGCCCGCCACGCTTTGATCCGTCTGGGAGTGTCAACTCGACGATTTCATTATAGGAAGGGAACTAGCATCAAGTTAGGAGTCGCACCAGCTGAGAGAGTTCGAGAGCTACCTTGACGTTGTCTAGTACAACTAAGGGTCTAATATCAGAGTTCAGCGCAGGTGCGTCGGCAATTCAGTATATACACACCCATTAACGGCCGATACGGTTCTGTAGTCTATGCAGTAGGAAATATATTCAATGAAGGAGATCACCATTTATCCAGCGTCCAAGCTCACCTAAATGAGGCTTTACATTGTATTCCTTGGTCACTGCAGCAGCATTGATCGCAGCGAGCTCTTTGTCACTAAGGCGCGGGTCGGATGCCATCGTTAAGTAACAGCAGCGAGTGAGGAGCACTGGTGACTGACTGGACACACTTTGTGAGCTCATCAATTGGGATCTGGGTATTACATAATTGAGCGTCTGCCTAATCGGAGCATTATTATGTCATTAGTATTATGTCAAGTCGCCCCTCAGCATCATGACCTGCCACAGCGCACTAAAGATTCCAACATCGCACTTGTTTAATCACTCTTTTCTTATTGCTTTCTATTCAGCCAAGCTCAACCTGGAAGCCGAGTCGTGCCAGGAGCTTCTCTATTGGAACTGGGCGTGTCTCATCATTGACGGTGTCAACGACCTTGCAATCCATTATTTGGCTGGCCTAGGTCATCGAGTAAATTAAAGAAATCTTGGAATATGGCGAGGGGTATGCGACGGGTGTCCATTCGGAGATCTACGACGACATGAGTAAGTCCGATGCTGGCTCCAATCCTGCTTGGATACAAGGCTCCATCCACCGCAGGGCAGACCCAGAACGCTATTCAATGAGATAATGCACTACTTTCGTATCGTTACCTGGAAACACGTGTGGTTTCACTCACGGCAGGAATTTGCTCGAGTCAAGAAGTACGTCCGGATAAAACGATACGGTATATCGCTTCGTTGAATACTCATTGCACGCGGTAGGGGAGATCTTATGAGTGGGTGGTTAAACTCACGGCATATCTGGACCGGGTGGAAATTTCTTTTCCATCATGCACATATAGCGAGTAGCTGCATGTCCAAAGCAAGTTCGGACCTGGAACTCCTGAGCGAGTTAACCACCCTCATTTCCACTACTCCTCGCCCAGCTCCGTGTACTATGTATGTCTCGATCTCAGGGTTATCGTGGATTACCCACTACACGGAATACTCTGTACTTATAGTTTGGTGCACCAGTCTGAGGTCTTTAAGCGCCAAAAGGGCATGTCGTCGTGAATAATGGACCCGAGGGTTCTGCATGTTCGCTTCGGTCGCTGCGCGAAAGAAGTCGGACCGATATGGCATGACACAGTTGTTCGCGTTTAGTAAGTAGAGAGCTTTTCTTCCCAGTACTCTTGGTTGCACTGCGTCTCCCCCACCCTACTTTTCGACGATATATCGGATTTACTCCAACTGGTTTATAGATGGTCCTTGCCTTGGCCACATCCTTGAAAAGAGTACAGATCTACGACTACGGGAAGATGGAGTACCGAATATCATTCAGTGCGGATGCCCCGCTCCGACGTCCATAGGTTGGGGCAAAGTAACCAGACTCTGGTTGTAGTCCTTGACTCAAGTTGAAGCAGCCAACGGGAAGGCTCGGGTGTAGTGGAAGGCGCAACGCCGTGACCATACGGCTTCTCCCGCTCCGGCCATCAAATCAATCTGGTGATGCCATTCTCAATTTTATTTCTACACGAGCGCGTGTAAAAGCTTTACGCTCCCGCGGTATAGGCGAGGGTTGGAAAACAAAAGCAACGTATCAATCTCATGTATCGCAGAATGTAGAGAGCGACGTTTATATTCTAAGATTCATGAAGCACGACTCGGAGCCAATTTAGTTTGTGTATTAGACCGAGATCCGCGTCAAGCAGGATGATCAAACGGATCGACGTAACATTAAAAGTCTTTAGGAGTTGCTTTTGTCAGGAAAAGTCTTGATATTCTCGGAATGATATATCGCACCCAATACCCCGTGCGGCCTCTCTGCATATCTATGCTATCTTGTAGGTAAAGAAAAACAAGACGAACACGCTGAAAAATTTGGACGTAAGGAGAAGCAGTGGAGAAGCATGACATCCATAAGAGGAAAGCAGATCAAGACGATCCACCGCGTTTTAGATTCGTTGGGGGGAACGCGCCCCAAGGCCATTCAATTGAAAAAAATATTTACTTTAAGTTGACTGCTTTTCAGCTCTCCATTCCCTCCCTACTCCAGCTGGTCCGGTAAACACATTCCCTTCCTCCCTGCTCTTGTGTCGCTTAGTGCTCACTGTGTCCTTTGTTCTCTAGCTTACAGGACGCGACCTTAGACACTTAGACCGATCACGAGGAGGCAAAATACACCATGACTCCGAACGGTCATGCAGACCCAAAGGCTTACGACCTTCAACGTCCTCTTACTGTCCAAATGGGAAAACTCAGAGTCAGTCTGTCATCAGTCTCGCGTTCGTGTCCTTATACTGACATTCACTCTTCCTTCTTTGAAAGTTTTCCGTGCCCATTGACGCGTCGGGTGACGTGTGGGTTGCTGCCGATGTTCTGCGCGAGCAGTTTCTTCATTCCCAGAAAGATGTAGATGCCGTAGAGACAACCAACGATCTCGAAAATGCCGCAGAGGCAACCATTGAACTCTTTTCTCGCTTCATTGCGTTTGTCGCAGAGAACCTCAATGTCGAAGGAAAACGTGCAGACGCGCGTACAGAAGTACTCCTCTCTGCCGTCCAAGCATTTACGAATGCGTATCTCTCCAAGAAGGACGTGCATTCCCTCACAACGACTTTCGATACAGACGCGCGAAAGACCGTACTTTCTTCATACTACCGTGCAGTTGCTGCGCTTGAAGAGAGTAACATTTCCGACATCCCCCGAGAACCGCCTTCCGCGCTCCTTGCGGCGTCCGACAACGGTGACGCTTCAGTATTCGCTCTGTTCGGAGGACAAGGCACAAATGAAGTCTATTTCGACGAGCTTCAGAGCCTTTACGACATTTATAGACCTTATGTCGCGCCATTTATTACCATGCTCACAATCAATGTGCTCCAGCCTCTCGCCACGGCTTCCGCGTCATCTTACTACTCGTACGGACTGGAAGCAATTTCATGGCTCACAGGAGCGCTTCCCAGACCACCTGTCGATTATCTCGCATCCGTCCCGGTCTCATTCCCACTTATTGGTCTGACCCAGCTCACTCAATATCTTGTCGCGTGTCATGTACTCAATCTCACGCCTGCCGAGCTCCGAGCGCGCCTACGTGGTGCAACAGGGCACTCTCAGGGGATTGTTTCTGCTGTTTGCATTTCTGCCTCAGACAGCCGGGAATCATTCTTTGAAAATGCCGCAAAAGCGTTACGCTGGCTGTTCTTCTGCGGGTTGCGTGGTCAAGAGGCGTTCCCTGTGCTCGCAGTGGAACCGGGTATCGTGAGCGACGCGGTTGAGGGCGGTGAAGGCACACCGTCACCCATGCTCAGTGTCTCCGGATTGGCTCTTAAGGATCTCCAGCCGCATATCGAGAAGACGAACAAGCACCTTCCCGCAAATTCGCAGCTTTACGTATCTCTTTACAATGGCCCAAGAACGTTCGTTGTGACGGGACCGGCAAAGTCTCTGTACGGTCTTGTTGCTAGCTTAAGGAAGGTTCGTGCTCCTCCAGGTCTGGACCAGAGCAAGATACAGTTCTCGCAGCGCAAACCCGTTTTCTCGGCGCGCTTCCTTGTTGTCGGCGTCCCCTACCACAGCGAGTATCTCAAGGGAGTAGCTGATAAAGTTTTGGACGATCTGAGCGAGGAGCTTTGGGCTCCGACAGATGTCGCTATCCCTGTATATAATACGGAAGACGGTAAGTATTCGCCATGGTTTCTCAGATCAAAGGTTTAATTCTACACATCTTAGGTACCGACCTCCGTGACCTAACGACTTCTGTTACACGGTCTCTCTGCGATCAGATCTTTACTAGACCGATCCATTGGACCCGCGCGACGGAGTTCCCGGAGACTGCCACTCACGCTATTGACTTTGGTCCTGGTGGTCTGAGTGGTATCGGCCCACTCACTGCACGTAACCTCGATGGCCGTGGTGTTCGTATCGTAGTCCTTGGCGAGAAAGGCCGAGGAAGCTCAGAGCTCTATGACTCTGAGAGCGTGAAGTATGAGCAATATTGGGCGAAGAAATGGGCGCCTAAGCTCGTAAGGACCAGGTGCGCTTTACCTTTATTTCTTCAGTATGGTCTTGAAGTTCACATTTTCCTAGCGATGACAAGTTACACATCGATACACCATTCTCGCGTCTCTTGGGCAAACCTCCCATCATGGTCCCAGGAATGACACCGTCAACTGTTCAAGCTGGATTTGTTAGTGCCATCCTCCGCGCAGGCTATCATGTCGAGCTAGCTGGAGGTGGACACTTTAACGCTAGCGGTGTGCGTGCCAAGGTTGCACAGATACAGTCTCAGATCCCTGAGGGCGTTGGGCTCACGCTCAATTGCCTTTACATAAACCCGTTCCAGTTCGGTTTCCAATACCCATTGTGGCTTGAAATGCGCCGTGAAGGCCTTCCTTTGGAGGGTCTCTGTATCGCGGCCGGTATTCCGACGACCGAGAAAGCTGCGGAGATCATTAGTGGACTCAGAGAGGCGGGAATCAAGCACGTGTCATTTAAACCTGGCTCAGTCGACGGTATTCGTCAGGTAGTGAGTATCGCAGCTGCGAATCCAGATTTCCCAGTCATCATGCAGTGGACCGGCGGACGCGCAGGTGGTCACCATTCGTTTGAAGACTTCCATCAGCCCATTCTGGCGACGTACGCTTCAATCCGCCAACAGGAAAATGTTTACCTCGTCGGCGGATCTGGCTTTGGTGGAGCAGATGATGTCTGGCCGTACATAACTGGAGACTGGTCGGCGGAACTTTTCGGTGTGCAGAAGATGCCTTTCGATGGGTTCTTGTTCGGTTCGCGCGTCATGGTCGCAAAGGAAGCGCACACTTCGCCAGGCGTTAAAGACCTCATCGTTCAAGCGTCTGGTGTTCCGGATAGTCAATGGGAGGGAACGTATACGAAGGAAACAGGTGGTATCCTTACTGTCCGTTCAGAGCTTGGGGAACCGATTCACAAGGTCGCGACGCGTGGGGTTAAGTTCTGGAAAGAGTTAGACGACACAGTTTTCAAGCTTCCAAAGGAGAAACGTTCTGAATGGCTTACACAACATCGTTCAGAAGTCATTGAGAAGCTCAATCGTGACTTTACGAAACCATGGTTTGGATGGAAGAAGGATGGACGTGTTGTTCCTGATTTAGGTGACATGACCTACGAGGAGACGGTGCTGAGGATGGTGCGGTTGATGTACGTGGCACACGAAGGACGCTGGATTGATATCTCGCTTCGTGATTTCACCGGTGATTGGTTACGCCGGATTGAAGAGCGCTTTGCTGGAGTAGACAGACCATCTTTGCTTCAGTCCTATTCGTCCTTAAATGACCCTGTCAAGTTCGTCGAGAGCTTCTTCGAGACTTACAAAGAAGCCACGGAGCAACTCCTTGCGGCAGAGGACAAAGCGTACTTCCTTGCGATTGCGTTGCGCCCGACTCAGAAGCCGGCTCCTTTCATCCCTGTCCTCGACTCAAACTTCGAGTTCTGGTTCAAGAAGGTGGGTCAATTAAACTCTGGAAGTATGCTCAGTGCTTATTTTCCTTCATAGGATTCGCTATGGGCTGCAGAAGATGTAGAGGCTGTCTTTGATCAAGATCCTCAGCGTGTGTGTATCTTGCAGGGGCCGGTTGCTACAAGACATTCCAAAGTCAAGGACGAACCCATTGCTGACCTTCTGGGTGGCATTGTTTCAGGCCTCTCAGGCAAGATACTTGAGAGATACTACGGCGGCGACTCAAACAAAGTGCGCACGGCTGACTACATTGGTCATGTACCAAGCCAGGTGATCACTCCGGGTGGTGTGAAAGTAGAGGAAAGCGAAGAGACTACGACGTATGCCATTGGATCGAACCCCCCTTCTGCGGATGCTTGGCTTGAGACACTTTCTGGTGACAAGGCATCATGGCGTCGTGCACTTCTTACTGCTCCATACGTTGTACGAGGAGCTTCATATGTTGATAATCCCGTCCGCCGAATCTTCGCACCCCGCGCTGGTCAGAAAGCCGTCTTGCAGAATGTCAATGGCGAAACTACTTCGATTACGCTCTACGGATCAGCGCGCTCATACGGCTCTCATAAGCCGGACTTCAAAGCTGTTGATGCCGTGTACGATTCTGAAAGCAAGAGCATCACTGTCACTCTCTTCGAGGACCGCCGCGACGTCGCCGTGCCGTTGAGTCTTATCTTCAACTACCGTCCTGACATGGGTTTCGCACCTATCCATGAGGTCGTCGAAGGACGTAATCAACGCATCAAGGAGTTCTACTGGAAGCTCTGGTTTGGTGATGATGACAACCTTCCTTCCCTTGACGTCCGCGAGACTTTCAAAGGCCCAAGTGTCACAATTTCCTCTGAGCATGTAGAGAGTTTCTGCTCAATCGTAGGCAACGATGGCGAAGCATTTAAGACAGCGCGGAACACGAGTGTTCAAGCTCCGATGGACTTTGCTATTGTTACTGGTTGGCAGGTAGGCCTACTATTCATTCATAGGCTGAGACACCTAATAACGCATGCACATAACAGGCAATCATGAAGGCAATCTTCCCAGAATCTATTGACAACGATTTGCTGAGGCTGGTCCATTTATCCAATGCCTTCCGTATCATTCCCGGCAGCGCACCGCTCAAGGATGGCGACGTTTGCCACGCGGAGGCTAGAGTAGTCGCCGTTATTAACAACGATAGTGGCAAAGTGGTCAAAGTCAAAGGTCATGTCATTCGTGATGGCAAGCCTGTCATTGAGGTCGTCTCAGCATTCCTTTATCGTGGTCGCTTCACGGATTTCGTTAACACCTTTGAAATTGTCGATGAACCAGACTACGTTGTTGAGTTAAAGTCGGAAGCTGCTGTTGGCGTCCTTCAGTCGAAGGAGTGGTTCCAGTGGTTGGATCATTCGAAACCCCCCAAGGCGGGCACTTCCCTCCTCTTCCGACTGAGATCCGAGGTTTCCTACAAGGACAAGGCGCGCTACTCATCGGTGTCCGTTTCGGGTGGCATTTTCGTCCGCGACCCCCTTAAGAATCTCATTGAAGTAGCAACTGTTGAGTTCTCATCCGACAACTGCCAGGGCAATCCAATTGTCGCCTACTTGAAGCGTCATGGATCCGAGCAGAACGTAACCGCACCCCTTGCGAACGAAGGTTATAGCCTGGCGAGAACTGGTGTATCGACTGCGTTCATCGCACCGGTCACCAACGAGCCTTACTCCAAAGTTTCTGGCGACTTCAATCCGATACACATTAATCCCTACTTCTCGGACTTTGCATCGCTTCCGGGCACAATCACTCACGGTCTTTGGTCAAGCGCCGCAACGCGTCGTTATGTGGAAACTGTTGTTGCGAAAGGTCATCCAGAAAGGGTCCTTGCGTAAGCCAGCTATTCTCTGACTAGTGTATATTGTCTCACTTGTGTTTTCAGTTATGATGCTACCTTCGTCGGTATGATCTTGCCCGGCGATGAGTTGAAAGTTGACATCAAACATGTCGGCATGAAGAATGGCAATATGATTGTCAAGATCACCACCTCGAAAGCGTCTGGTGACAAGGTGTTGGAGGCCTCCGCTGAAGTGGCGCAACCCGTCACAGCTTATGTCTTCACAGGCCAGGGATCGCAAGAACCTGGTATGGGTATGGAACTTTACAACAACTCGCCGGCTGCTCGCGCCGTCTGGGAGGGTGCCGATAAGCATTTACTTGCTGTGTACGGTTTCTCAATCGTCGACATTGTCAAAAATAATCCCAAAGAAAAGACGATCCACTTCGGTGGTATCAAAGGTCAGGAGATCCGCCAGCGCTACATGGACATGTCCTACGATGCGATGGATAAGGATGGTCAAATCAAGACACTCCCACTTTTCGCGGATATCAATAATCGCACGCCGCAGTACACTTTCAGTCACCCATCCGGTCTCTTGTTCGCGACTCAGTTCGCCCAGATTGCACTCGTCGTAACAGAGAAAGCCGCCTTCGAGGACATGCGCTCGAAGGGTCTCGTACAGCCTGACAGCGGCTTCGCTGGTCACTCGCTCGGAGAGTACTCAGCACTTGCCTCTATTGCTGATGTACTTCCTATCTCAGCTCTTGTTGATGTCGTATTCTACCGTGGTATAACGATGCAGCGTGCTGTGGAACGCGATGAACAAAATCGCTCGAACTATGCGATGTGTGCAGTTAATCCAAGCCGAATTTCGAAGACGTTCAATGATGCTGCCCTCCGAGAAGTCGTCGATTCCATTGCGCATCAAACACAGCTCCTACTGGAGATTGTCAATTACAACGTCGAGGTATGTTCCTACATTATCTTATATCTTTTGCCGTCTCATCGTGTATGACTAGGGACAACAATACGTGTGTGCTGGAGAGTTGGTTGCACTTCAGACACTTACGAATGTCTTGAACTATCTTAAAGTTGAGAAGGTGGACATCGGAAAGGTATACTTACAATCTTTCCAGTATGATCAGAGACTCACAAGATCTTGCTAGCTTACCGAGAAGTTCACAGTCGACCGGGTGAAAGAAATGCTTGGGGATATCATCAAAGCATGCTTCCAAAAGGCACAGGAGCAGAAAGTGGCACAAGGCCATATTAAACTCGAACGAGGCTTTGCAACAATTCCCTTGCCCGGAATTGATGTTCCTTTCCACTCTCGTTATCTCTGGGCTGGTGTTATGCCATTCCGCGCCTGTGAGTTTTCTCCGTGTCCCTAATGTTGACCTATCTCTAACCCGATCCACAGATCTGTCGAAGAAGATCAAAGTCGAGCAGATCAACCCAGACATGCTCATTGGCAAGTACGTCCCGAATTTGGTGGCGAAACCGTTCGATGTCTCGCGTGAATACGCTCAGATGATCTACGATCGGACGTCTTCACCACGCCTGGACAAAGTGCTTAAAAAATGGGAGGAAGAAAATTGGGCGGGAGATCAAAAACGCCAGCGCCTAGCATACATAATCCTCGTCGAGCTTCTGGCCTACCAGTTCGCTTCTCCAGTACGCTGGATTGAAACTCAAGATGTCTTCTTTACACAGTTCAACTTCGAGAGGTTCATCGAAATTGGTCCAGGACCGACACTAACGGGTATGGCCCTTCGCACGCTCAAAGCGAAATACGAGGCACAGGATGATTCAATCAGCCACCGTCGCGAGATATTGTGTCACTCGAAGAACACGAAGGAGATCTATTACGAGTTTGAAGATGAAGCGGTAGAAGCACCTACCGAGTCTTCGGAGTCTGCAACACCGATAGCTCCCGCAGCCCAGGCCATCCCTGCCACTGCTGTAGCCGTTTCTGCGCCTGCCGCTGGTCCTGCTGTCGCAATTGCTGAGGAGCCTCTGAAAGCAGTCGATACGCTTCGTGTCATCATTGCTCAGAAGTTGCGAAAGAGCATCGATGAGGTTCCGCTTTCCAAGTCGATTAAAGATCTCGTCGGTGGAAAATCGACATTACAGAATGAGATCCTCGGCGACCTTCAGCTCGAATTCACGTCTGCGCCCGAGAAGGGGGAGGAATTGTCTCTGGAGGAGCTCGGCTCTACATTGCAATCCTCCTACTCTGGTGCATTAGGGAAGCACACCTCGGGTCTAATCTCCCGTCTTATCGGTGGAAAGATGCCTGGTGGTTTCAACCTCTCCTCTGTCAAAGCACATCTATCGAAGGCGTGGGGCCTCGGTCCTCAGCGTGCAGATGGCGTCTTGCTTCTGGCATTGACTGTGGAGCCCGCGAAACGTTTAGGATCAGAGGCAGAGGCTAAAGCTTGGCTTGATTCTGTCGTGCCTGTTTATGCCTCTCGCTCGGGTGTATCGCTTTCTCAAGGCGGACAGGGTGGTGCAAGTGGTGGTGGTGCCGGTGGTGCCGTTATCAATAGCGAGGAGTTCTTGAAGTTCAAGACTGACCAGGATAAATTCGTTTCTCAGCAGATCGAACTCTACATGCGTCACCTCGGACGTGATTCACGTGCAGGCGAAATCGCTTTCGATAACCAGAAGGCATATGCGGACGAGCTCCAGGCACGTTTGGACTCCATTATTCGAGAGCACGGTGATGCGTATTTGGATGGTATTCAGCCTGTGTTCGACCCGCTCAAGGCCCGCCATTTCGACTCTTCCTGGAACTGGGTGCGGCAAGATGCACTACTCATGTTCTACGACATCATCTTCGGTAAATTGACGGAGGTGGATCGCGAGATCACAGCGAGATGTATTCAGATTATCAACCGAGCGGACCCCATCATGTTGCGTTACTCCCAGTTTCATATTGACAAGGTCGATCCCAAGCGGGGACCAACATATAAACTTGCGAAGGAGCTCGGTCAGCAGCTTATTGATAACTGCAAGCAGGCTCTTGATCAAGGACCGCTGTATAAAGATGGTATGTATCAAATGTATACATTCCGAGAGCCTCGCTTACAATCATTTGGATAGTGACATTCCCGACTGCTCCGCACACGGAGGTGACGGAGCGCGGTGATATTGTATACACCGAAGTCGTACGGGAGAATGTGCGCAAGCTAGAGGCGTATGTCCAGGAAATGGCTAGCGGTGATTCGATTCCCGGATCTTTCAACATGCAGAAGATTCAGGATGACGTTCGCAAATTGTGGAACGTCGTCAAGACTCAGCCAGAAATCGGGGACGAGCAGAAGAACAAGATCAAGGCCCTTTATGACGGTGTCGTGCAGTCTCTGCGCAAAAATTCGGACCCAAAGACTCCCGACGTCCATCGTGCACCCCGCAGCCGCCGATCTTCTTCACAATTCCTTCGACCTGAGATTCGTAACACTGCGTCAGTTCCGGTCGATAAGATACCTCTCCTTAACCTCAAGCGTCGAGTTGGAACAACCTGGGAGTACAGCAGTAACCTGACAGGTGTATATCTCGACGTCCTCAGCGAAAACGCAACGTCAGGCACGACGTTTAAGAACAAAAATGCTCTTCTTACGGGTGTAGGCAAAGGTTCAATTGGTGTGGAAGTCCTCAAGGGTCTCCTGTCTGGAGGAGCGCAGGTCGTAATCACGACCTCAAGATACAGTCGTGCAACTGTTGAATACTACCAAGATATTTACCAGCGCTTCGGTAGCAGAGGATCAGCGCTTACGGTCGTACCATTCAACCAGGGCTCAAAGCAAGACGTCGAAGCGCTCATCGACTACGTGTACGCAACGCTCGGACTCGACTTGGATTATATCCTTCCTTTCGCTGCCGTTCCAGAGAATGGTCGTGAGATCGATGGTCTGGATGACAAATCAGAGCTTGCTCACCGTATCATGCTTGTGAACTTGCTGCGATTGCTCGGATCTGTGAAGACAAAGAAGGCGAGCCACCACTTTGTTACCAGGCCGACTCAGGTCATCCTCCCACTTTCGCCTAACCACGGCTTATTCGGCAACGATGGACTATATTCCGAGTCCAAGATTTCCCTAGAGACGCTCTTTAACCGGTGGAACTCCGAAAGCTGGGGCGAATACCTTTGCTTAGCCGGTGCAGTGATTGGGTAAGTGTACGTTTGTCTATTGTGAAATTCGGAAGCTGACTCAAGAGTAGATGGACACGCGGTACTGGTATCATGGATGCGACAAACATGGTAGCACACCAAGTAGAGTCCTATGGTATCCGAACGTTCTCGGCGAAGGAAATGGCCTTTAACATCCTTGGCCTCATGCATCCTCTCCTTTTCAGTATCACTCAAGTCGAACCAATCTGGGCGGATCTCAGTGGAGGGATGGATCGTCTGCCTGACCTTTCCGAGATTACGACGAACATCCGCCTGTCTATCAACAAGCAAGCGGAGTTGAGGCGCGCTATCACGCGTGACAACTCTGCTGACTTTACGGTTATAAAGGGCGGTGAAGCAGAGCGCGTATTGCAAACACTTACGGTGACACCACGCGCCAATTTCAAGTATAACTTCCCCGCGCTTGAGTCTGCTGATTCCTTCGGTGATATCACCAAGCTGCGTGGACTTATTGACCTTGACAAGGTGGTCGTCGTCACTGGCTTTGGTGAAGTTGGTCCATGGGGTAGCTCGCGGACGCGCTGGGAGATGGAAGCAAGGGGTCAGTTCACTATTGAGGGGTGCATCGAGATGGCCTGGATGATGGGACACATCAAGCAATTTGACGGCAAGCTTCCTAACGGTAGTCTGTATGTCGGTTGGGTTGACGCTAAGACTGGAGAACCTGTTGATGATAAGGACATACGTGGGAAGTATGAGAAAGAAATCCTGACACATGCCGGTGTCCGATTAATTGGTACGTGGATAACCTTGCGTCGTTTCTGCAATGTCGCTCATCTGTAAACAGAACCGGAAATCCTTGGTGGATATGATCCAAAGAAAAAGAATTTCAACCAGGAGATCGAACTTATCCACGATCTGGAACCTCTCGAAGTTGCGGAAGAGGAGGCCAAACGCTTCAAGCACGAACATGGCGATAAATGTGACATCTGGGCCGCAGATGGGGACCAGTGGTTCGTCAAGCTGAAGAAGGGAGCACGCGTGTATATTCCGAAGTCGATTGTGTTCAGCCGAACGGTTGGTGGTCAGATTCCAACAGGCTGGAACGCGGGCCGCTACGGCATTCCTCAAGATATCATTGACCAAGTCGATCGATGCACGCTCTGGGCTCTCGTTTCTACTGCAGACGCTCTAAACATGTCTGGCATTACGGATCCATACGAGCTATACAAACACATGCACCCGTCTGAAGTTGGGACGTGTATTGGTGCTGGAATGGGCGGTGTCGAATCTCTCCGAAAGATGTTCCGAGAACGCCGAGACTGTGTTGAAGTACAGAATGACGTCTTGCAGGAGACCTTCATCAACACGACTGCGGGTTGGATCAATTTGCTTCTTCTTTCGTCAAGTGGTCCCATCAAGATCCCTGTCGGTGCATGTGCCACGGCATTACAATCGGTTGAGATCGCGTGCGACACACTTCTCTCCGGAAAGGCGAAGGTTATGCTTGCGGGAGGCTATGATGATCTTAGCGAAGAGGGCTCTTACGAATTCGCGCAGATGCAAGCTACAAGCAACGCCGAGACTGAGTTCGCAATGGGCAGAGAGCCTACGGAAATGTCGAGGCCGACGACTACCACACGATCAGGCTTCATGGAGTCTATGGGTTCAGGAGTACACGTACTCATGACTGCCAAGACTGCTCTTGAACTGGGAGCTCCCATCCGAGCTGTAGTCGGTTTCACTTCGACTTCAACAGATAAAGCGGGTCGGTCAATTCCTGCTCCTGGTCGTGGAGCCCTTTCGATCGCTCGGGAAGTACCTGCGAAGCACGGCGCGCCTATCTTGGATGTTAGTTACCGATTACGCCAGCTCGCCTTCCGTCGCAAACAGATCTCGCAATGGCTAAGCAATGAGCATGAGTTACTTCGCGACGAAGTGGAGTTCCGCAAATCTCAGGGAGAGCGTATTGACGAAGAGTATGTTTCGACGCGCGTTTCCCAAATTGAACAGGAAGCCGCTCAACAGGAGAAGGACGCGATGGCAGTGTACGGCATGCTGTCGGGTTCAGATCCCCACATTTCCCCTCTTCGACGTGCTCTTGCCGTCTTCGGCCTTTCACCGGATGACATTGGCGTCCTTTCCATCCACGGAACTAGTACCAAGGCCAACGAAAAGAACGAGACGCAGATTTGGAATAACGTCTTCGGTACCCTTGGTCGCACGCCCGGAAATGCAATCCCAATTGTCGCGCAGAAGAGCTTATGTGGACATTCGAAGGGTGGTTCTGCAGCATGGCAACTTGCCGGTCTCATCCAAACCGTTGCCTCTGGCATTGTTCCAGGGAACCGGAACGCAGAGTAGGTCATTTTAAGCTGTTTGGTTTGACAATAGCTCATCATATCTCTCAGTAATGTCGACGCTGACTTCCGCAAGCACGAACATCTCGTGTTCCCATCCAAGACAATACGCACTGACGGTATTCGCTCCGGTATCATGGTATGTAGCTCCAAATAGTATACTCGGAAGGTTGTTCTCAATCTTTCGTATAGTCCTCCTTTGGATTTGGACAAGTTGGCGGTACTGTCCTTGTTATCCATCCTCGCTACTTGCTCGGTGCTGTCGAGGCCGCTCAGTATGAGACGTACAAACTTCGAAATCGGGAGCGCGCACTTGCATGCTACAAAGCTATGACGTCGATGATGACCACAAACTCCTTAGTCAAGATCAAGGATGGACCACCATACTCTAGCGAGCTCGAAGTGCCTGTCCTCCTCAACTCAATGGCACGCGCTACTCATGATGAGAAGACGGGTGGTTATACATTCCAGCAGAAACTTGCAACTGAAGTTCCCCTCGACAAGTCGAACGTCGAAGCTGTTGCGAAGACCCTCGCAATTGGGGAGGGTTCCGTAGGCGTTGGCGTTGATCATGGTAAGTCAAAATTTGCAAATAATCTAACGATGAACGGCGAATGAACGCTCATGACAATTCCAGAACTTATTTCCGCTGTCCCATCCTCCAACCCTACCTTCGTCAAGCGCAACTTTACAGAAGCAGAGATTGCGTACTGTCGTTCGCAGCCAGCACCTGCATCCTCATTCGCTGCACGCTGGGCCGGAAAGGAAGCGGTTTTCAAATCGCTTGGAGTCGCATCAAAGGGCGCAAGCGCCGCAATGAAAGATATTGAAATTCTTCCTGACGGATCTGGTGTCCCGTCTGTAACCCTTCATGGTGATGCCCTTGCCGCTGCGCAGAGTAAAGGTGTCGCGAAAGTGCATCTTAGCCTTAGCCATTCAGAGACAGTTGCGATTGCTTTTGCTCAAGCCCTATCTTCGTGATTGTTCTTCATATTCCTAGATTTCGAACTTAGATTTTTTATTTTTCGATACTGTACTCTAACCTTTCGTGTTATACTTGGACTTGTAATCACACCGTTGTTCGAATAATACACAGCAGAATTGATGGCATTGATATTGTTCTCTACAATCGTCTGACGATGGAAAGGTGGCTCATAACGCATTGTAGAGCTTCGACTCTTCAATGTATTCTCCAATTCTCGACGGGACCATTGTTCGCCAGTCCGCAAGACCCTCTAGTCGCCGTGCACGTATCTCAGTCGAACTGAGTGACATTTCAAAATCGGTCAATGCCATAAACGACACGCTGCCAGACTCGATAAACGGTTGTGCAATAGACAACACCTGCCGTGTTTTCTCTTGATCACTTGAGATAGGTCCTTCCAGCTGTAGAACTTGTTCCAGTTCCTTCCCACCCACGTTTCTCTGACCTCTCCAAGAACAAATCACTTCAGAGTCATCTCCTTCTGGCGGGGATGAGAAGAATCGACGGAGAGCGTTGTGCATTTCGGGTAGGGAGTTGTTGTAGTATCGTGGAGCTAGGAATCGCTCGAGTGTATCGAAACCCATCACAAAAGAGAGCTTTACTTCGACTTGTGCGTTTTGGTCCTTATCATCGAGGGAATCGACCTCTGCTACGCTTTCGTCTGTAACTGACTCGCTACTGAGCCTCTCAACCAAAGACTTCAGAAATACGCGCAAGACGGAAGATTTGCGCACGAAAGTCGGTTCATCGATAATAGCAACGGCCACGTTCCGACTTTGACTCGCGGTATTGATAGCAGCAGGTTCGTTCTCAAGCTCTTGAGCTAGGAGTTTCATCATTTCCAGACGTTGTACGTAAGTTGCTTCTCCTGGTTTAGGAGGTGCTTTATCTGCGTTACGAACGGAGAGTAGTAGTAGACGTGCATCGTAATCGCGTACGGGACCTGATATCGAGCTACTTGTTGAAGTTGGTGGTTTTGAACGTGCAAGTGCAAGATGTGCCAAGGTTGGCGGGTTGAAAGATGAATCTAGCACGGATATTCGAAGCTCTACGAGGCGGAAAGATAGCAGAATCAATTGATCGGATGAGAACGAAATGGATGGATAATTGTTTCACTCACTGGAATATTTTCTCGAGGTAGTGCTATGATCCGTTCCATGCTGCCGCAATCCAGGAGGCGGATCTAGCACCGATAGTGGCCACCGGTCATGGGATTTATAAATTATGTGTACTGGCTCCTGGACGTCACGAATGCACTGTGCAAGCTCAGTCATTATAGCATGATATCGCAATCGCCGGAGCGCTATTGTGCGCCCGAGGATCAGATTGAGCGTGATAGAGGTTTCAGGCCTGACGATGGTGGCTGTAGCGGGTGGCAGAGGCGATGGCCGGATGCGGAATGTCCTGAAAAGGAAGGTTACTATCTCACACAGCAACATAAATAGCTCCCTCTTCTCCGACGACGAATTACACCAGCGGCTCGTGGTAGGCACGACCAGTGAGATATTGTTTGGAACTTCAGGCTAGGCTACAAGAATACCAAGTTAAGGTACACGTGTATAGCTTTTCTTCCATAACAAGCATTCCTAAACGTTGAACAAATAGCAAGAAATGGTTACGGATCTTGTATGATGCTGCAGTGCGGCCATACTGTCTTGGATCTCGCCCATCATAGAGTGAGTGGTATTACAACGAAAATGATCGGATATTGCAATGGAGATTCATCCATTTGATCTCATCACCAAGAGAGAGCACCATGACCCAAGGCGGATGAAAACGACTCATTCAATTCTTGAATAAGATCATTAGAATTCGCCGATCTGATTGCGCATATTGCGCTTCGTGATTGCTGATTATCGCTAGCCACGAGCATAGCGCATTGTCCTTTTGTCTTGATCGTATTGGGAAGGATCCAGTTCCGCGAAGGCGGGAAGGAGCTTCCTGCGGATAATTGGCAAACAGCTTCTCTAAATTGTATCTGAACCCTCGACGACCTGAACGAAATAACATAGAGCTTTAGTAAGTCATCTCATGAAGTTATGGAGATAGTAATTATTAGAACGGAGACCAACTGAACATTATTCTTGCGATAGAATTATAAAGGTAGAAGAGAATAAGCAATCAAATGAAAATATGGAAGCAACCTGGAGAGCCCGCTGCAACGCCCCATTAGGCGAAAATTCATACCGTATTGTCCGAAGGGATCTACAACTTGAAGAGACTCTGGGAAGTAATGGCACCAACTTGGATGCTTGAGAGATCACGACGTTATTTGACTCGCGATGGCATGCTCACCGGTACACGATCCCTGAGAAATAGTGAAGGCACCGTCAAACCAATCCGACTCGAGGGAAGACAAAGTAGGCAGCAAGGCAAGGCAGAGGATCACCAGGGGCAGCAGAATGAATGGCATCACGTGATGCAAGCTAGGGAATGGAGAGCACGAAAACGGAATAAACAATAAAATTATCTTAAACCTGCCCAGTGCTCTTCACTATGGCTCAATTCTTCGTCTCCTGCCTCGTATTTTCCTCCGATACTGCGTTCAGTCGCATTCGATCATCTTGCGTTGTTCACCGTTCGCTGCGGTGAGAACGACAGCGACAGCGACGACAACGACGGACTCTGTGAGTATTCTCGTCTAGATCGTCCGAGCCAAAACCGTTCTCCGGTTGACCCTGGCCCGGTCTCAGTTCCCGCACATTCACGGTCGGTGGTCGTCAGTCTAACACACGATAGCCACTTGACTGCGCACAGTACTCACGAAGTAGAAAGGGGTGTCTTCGTCGAGGAGTCCCTCTGCCACTGTTATCGGCCGCGTCCTGCCCATTCATTCACACACATTCAATCACGCGTTTCAGGCCAATCCTGGCGAGATAGCACATGAACAGCGTCGAATTCGGTGTACGTGGCTGAGTTATCTTCAGCTTATCACTCACCAACTAACCCATGCTCCTCCAGGGTGGTGAAGACGCTCCCCCGTCGGGGGATGCCTTCAAGCGGGCTGTCTATAAGCAACCTCCTCATCACTTCAGAGTTCAAGTCTTACCGCCCCAGAAATTTGGTGAGTGATATCCTAGGCTTTGATGTGACATACGTGGTGTTAATGTGAAGTCCCAAGGACATGCATATAGCTATGGCTTGCTCATCACACCTATCCTTCATGACGGCTATGACCGGCATTCAATCATATCAGGCACCTCGGGCTCTTCAGGTTCTAGCTCAGGCTCGCAAACAAGTGCGACTGCTACGACGGTAATCGATACGTCGACGACTGCACCTCTCACAACCGAGTACGAAATCTGGCGTCGATGGGAGGACTGTCTCTACTTACAAGATCTCCTAGAAGTCCAGTACGGAATAATGTCAAAAGAAAAACGCCGGAGATTGCTTGCCGGAAAGGGCGTTAAGAAGAACGGTCTGTATGCGCATGAAGATCCCGTTCGCAGACTCCATCGAGCAGCGTCTTTTGAATCACTCCCTCCCGGTCCAGATCCTAACATGATCGCCAAGGATGTGCATGAACTTCTTCCGCGTCTAACAAAGAAGGGCACTATATTCAAACCTAGTAAAGAGACTGTTGAGCAACGTGGACAGGAGTTCAGGGCGCTGATCGAGGCTCTCCTTCGTGAAGGGGAGGACGTGCCGGCGCTCATCAGAGAACTACGCCAGGTCCGTGTTGTGCGCGATTTCTTCGGATTCTGGCGTCGAGACCATGACCGAGTAGAGAAAATACTGGGGAAATACGCGGACAGTGACAGGTTCACATTACGCTCACGGTCGGAATCTGTGGGATCGCGTGTTTCTAGTATTTTCAGCAGCTCGGGAGGATCGGGTATCTACTTCAGTCCAAGCACGTTGTCACTCCAACTGTCCAGTCCGACTGGGACAGAACATCCTCCAGCAGGCAGAAGTCCCAGAAGACCGGTATTCATGCAGGGCGGGAAGGGAGCTATCAACCTCGTGCCAGCTTCACCCATCGAGGCAGGGCATAGTAGAGACGGCGGCACACCACGGCGTCGAGCTCAAACGCTTCAGAGTACATCAAGCGGCAGCTCTGGTTTCTTAGAGGTTGACCCACGAGCTGATCTCCAGGAGCCACCCTCATCGGCACCTGCGAACGTAACGTTCTCTGACACCTTGGATAATGGATATGGTTCTGATTCTATCAGTACTACGAGTCACAGGACCCCAGTATCCCCACATTCGTACGAGGCATCATCACCTCCAGACTCTCCGCGCTCTTTGAGTTCGGCGCAATCAGGGTATCCTCAGGGAGGTTTGGAAGTGCGCTACAGTGACATCATCCTAGCGGACAATGATTCACAAAGGAAGAGCATGGTGGAGGATAAGACTGGTTCCGTAGTCTTTGATTTTGATGAGGGTGGTTATGGTGAAGATGACCACTTGTTCGGTGAACGGGGACATGGGTATTTGGTGCCAGAGGGCATTGAGTCACGGCTCGGCGTGTTTCATCGCCTGCAGCATCTCACGATCAAAGAGGAAGATGAGCAGGAGCTTGAAGAGGAGAATGACGAATTCAAGTTCGAATATTCCGGGTCAGACTCACAGCGGTCGGAATCCAGCGCTGGTCATGAACCTACTGACCCAGTCATCTCGCCTACATACATAGGACGCCCAAGCAGTCCTGCTTCAAGTTCACGCTCTACCCTTACGCCCTCGGTTCGCGCTGCTGCCGCTCATGCGGAAGCGCTGCGGATGTTGACGGGCGGTCGTAGCCAGACTCCGACGTCAAATCAAAATCTAGCGCCGACGGACATAATATCTGCACGGTCCTCCGTTCTCACCACAACCTCGGGGTCGGGCTCAGGATCAGGGTCGTCATCTCGCTCAACCACTTCTGGACAAGCGCATTCATCGGATACACATTCTAGCATTGATATGAGACCCTACTCATATCAAAGTTCCGTTGCTTCCTGTGAAGATATAGACCGCAACCTCTCATCTTCTCCTATTATTCTCCACTCACCGCTGCTGGAGGACGACGAAGTTGATGACCATTACTTGAGTGATAGAGGTCAGGGAGCTTCAATGGCGCGATACAGACCGCACGACTCCATTAGTAGTGTTCGCACTTTCATGACGGAAACGTCGATGGATGTAATTGTTCCTCCGCGAGAACCGTATCCAACTCCGACCCAGTCTGCAGCATCGAGTAGACCACCGCCTAGTGGACCGTCAGACGTAGGCCTAGCCCCCTCAAATTCCCAAACCTCCTGGTACCCCAACGTGGTGCCTGGACCAGACGGGCAGAATCCGGAGGGTGAAGTGGAGTTGCCGTATGCATACTTCATCGGTATGTGGGCTACGTGATTATAAACAACCTGACTCTAACAATTGATATATTTTGCTGCAGGCTTATCTCCTACCGATGAAAAACCAGAAGTCATAGTCGATTCTCGCAATCATGAGTTGGACAGCAGTCCTTCGGGTGCATCGGCTAGTCATTCGAGGCCCGTTCAAAACAGATTTGCTGGTCAGTTCAGTCCTCCGGATGTCCACCAGAGACCGACGTCGCCGGGACGGCCTTCTCGCAATCCAATGAGAGGTCCTTCTTCACCAGTCAGACCGGTCAGCCCTTCTCCGAGCACAATTTCCTACACACCTTCCACAGCAACTTCATTTTCCGAAGAACTCGGCATAAACGCAATTTCAATAAAAGCCATTTTCGGCGAACACATCGTCGCATTCCGGATTGACCGAAACAGTTCACTTGCGGATTTACGAGAGAAGTTGTGGCATAAGCTTGTTGATCAGCAAGGTGTTATGTTGGCTAGGACTTTCTCGTTGGCGTATAAGCCTCCTGGACCTGGTCGTGTTCAGGAGTTGCGGAAACTTGCTGGTCGTGCGCGATCGAGTTCGGCGTCGAGCGTTGGGATGGCGGACACTACCTCACTTCGAATTTTGTTCTCTCACCGTGATTGGTTGGACGCTGTTGGTTCTTGTCCCCCTGGCACGAAACTTACGCTTCATGTTTTGAATCGTTAATTCTCTTTATCACGTTTTTCCACACCCCATTCTACATTTTTCGTTCGATCCGTCGATATGAACGCTTCTTGATTAGTTTCCGTTCGATTTTTTCTACTTATCCTTAGCAAACCTTCGTAATTCTTCTGTGCTTCGTTATTTTTTTCTCGCCCTTCTTTTTTCATGAATTTCGGATTCAATCTAACTTTCGATCTTCGAAACTTTTTTCTCTTTTGTTCAAGTTTTTCGTTTTTCTTTTCTGCCTATTTCGCAATTTTAATTACCTGCATGTACGGTTTTACTGAATTGACTAGACATGAACTTTGATTGAAATGAAACGGAACGAAATGATGCGCCCTTCTTACTCAATCCTTAAGTTCAGTGTCACGCACATTCTAACCTTGCTGACGCGCTGAAAAGTACCGATGTATTGTATTGAAGCAAAACAGGATGGGAAGCCCAAACGTCATGTCAAAGGAGTATCATGTCAAAGGAGTTACTCGAATGTAAAACCACCCCTATCGTATTTCTTCCATTTGAACCTAAGTAATCTCTATCTCTATGCGAGGTGGACGAGGTGCGGACGGAGCACCAGGTGGCAAAGGTACTCTCGTCCAATCAGGTAAATGAAACCCTGGTCGTTTGGTAGGTATTGAACTTGCTATTCCTACAAGTTCGACTTCTGCTTCATCGAGGTCGAGGTCTTCATCTTCTGCGTCGGCTTCGGCTTCGGCTTCGTCCCATTTTTCTCGTGAGATTTCTGGGCCGCTGATTTTCATTGCTCTGTTTAGAGTTGTGAGTTTAGAAAGAAATTAGGTTAGGAGAGGTATTGATTTGGTTTGATTGGAATGGAAGGAATGGAAAGGAAAAGGAAAAGGAAAAGGAAAAGGAAAAGGAAAAGGAAAGGAAAAGGAAGAAGACGTACCCGGCGAGAGACCCGCCTACCCAAGGGAGCATTGCTGGAGTGAATGCCGGTGCTTTTCCCGCACTCGTGCTAATATTCGAGTCGGACTGAGGAGGAGGAGAGGGATTATTGAGAATCGCGATGTACGGAGCAAGAGGTCGAAGTGGGTGATAGGGATCGTAAGGAGGTGGTAATGGTCTACCAGGTTTTGAAATATTCCTCTGTAGAGGCTGCTGACGAGAAAGCAAACGAACAAGTTCGTTGTGTAATCGTGGAATGAATCCAGGTAACATAGCAGTTCCTCCTACAACCAAAATCGATCCAGCAAGTGTTCGTCTCAAGTCAACGGGCACGTGTAATAAAGCATCAAGAACGACTTCTGCAACACTTCCTTCATCGACATCTCCACCTTCGAAAAGTACCTCCGCTGCGCGTTCACGGACCCATCCTGGTATACGCAGCGTACCCTGTCCGGTTCCTGCGTTCTGCGAAGGTGGAGGATCGACTTTTACAAGTAATTCCGTAGCTGTCGAGTGTCGACTGTACATTGTCGCAATAGCTTGAAGGTGTCGTTCTCCAGATGCGCGATCAAACCCCTCAGCAGCAGCACCTGTTCCTGAGAGTCCTCCTGCTCGACTGAGGGCTCGCGTGAGCGACGTTATCCCTGAAGGAGATGTTACTGAAGAAAGACGACTTGAAGGTGGTGAAGCAGGTGTGTTCACTCCAGACTCGAACTCGGGTTGACTTGAATCACTGGGCGGGATGTCTAGTTCAGTCGAACCGTCATCCAGAAACATCGTTGTCGGGGCGTGTGACTCGGAATCTAGCATTTCGCCTACGAAACAACAGCGGGCTTTTATGTCTTCCATGACAGCGTCTGTAAGGACCTCTTCCGGTACGCGCATTGAGCGGCTCGCAACAGGTATATTGGCGGCACCTCCAAGTGTTGTTAATGGAGGTATGTAAGTTGCGAACATGAGCAGTAAGGCTCGTAGGTGTGATGTGAAGCGAGAGCCTGCTAGAGGTGTTGTCTTTAATTGAGGGAAGAGAGGACGGGATGCGAATATCTGGGAATCCTTATTAGCATGAAGAAGTCTCGAGATCATGAGTTCACGCTTACAGGAAGCACGGTAGTTTCTAGATGTCCACAATCGAGAACCAGGCCTGTCATTCTTCCGACGGCAAGTAGAGCTAGCAGATGGCTGGACATGAACGAAAGGGAAGGAACCTGTGTTACTTATCAGATCAAGCCCTTCAAGGCAAAGCTTTCACGAACCTGTAGATTATCGAATAGCACATTAGCCATAATATCTTTGATGTACAGAGGTAGGAAAGGGTGTTCAACAATAATAACTTTACGCGACTTTGGATCTGTCAAAAGTATTCTGCAGATTGAAAATAAGACTTAAACTTGAAGGAAGATAGGAATACAATACTCACTCGTGAAACACTTTCCTCAACCTGTCCTGCAGTTTCACTTTCAGCATCCTTTCTTCTTCCTCGCGTTCTGCGATGTCTTGTTCCCGTGTCAAGCTCCACAAGGCCTTACGCTCGCCATATTCAGCGAAGAATACCTCTCGCGGTCGACCTTCACCACTGAATCCAACTTTCCATACGCGTGACCCTGGGTCAACGATAATACGGTCTTCGGTGCCATATAGTGAATGGCGGCGTGTCGTTGTGTAATGAGGTGATGAATGAAGAGCGGACTCGGACGATGCAGCAAGTCGGGTACCAACTGGTGTTGTGGGATTTACTGCACTCTTTGAGTGAGGTGTTGTCATTACATTGGCCATGGTGGATGGTGAAAGGCCCACTCGCTTACGTACAAAACGCGTCGCGTCGCGTCCTTGTGCATCTTTTCTCTCTGAACCTGCATACCCATGATCATTCCTATCAATTCACCAGCAGCCTCCGATAAACCTTCAAACAAATTCCCGCCTCAACTCGCTAAGCTAGGTAGCAACGAGCTTATTCTCGTAGAGCTACAAGGCTCGTTTCATACTGAAGGGGATCCGTGTGGTCAACTAGCTGCTCGACTCAATCTTGACAACGTAAGTCATGCCATTGCTATGTTGAACGCTGCACAGACGCATTTAAAAGGAGACGAAACCAACATTGCTCGTCGGCCACAACCTCGTCGAGGGTAAAATCGTCAATCTTTCAAAACCACTTGCGGTGCTTCACAAGAAAGGCTCGGGAAATGAGTGTATGCAAGTAGACGATGGATCAACACAGGACAATGCAGGGAAGGGTTGCGAATACGATATGTTAGCCGTTGTTAGACGCAAGGTTCTGTTTTCCAAGCGTCCGATGCCAATGGTCAATATGGTGGCTAACGCAGCTACATAATTCGGGTTCGGAGAAATCATAGAACAGGTGCGAGCTTTACTTCACCAAGGATTGCATGTAGCTGATCATATGGACCTGGACCTCATCTTCGAAATCTAGCTCCGAGGGGCTGTCCATCATGCACAATGAGCCCCGCTTCAAGGACACTAGGAGGATCCTGCAGCAGTAATACACCAATCACGACTTGATCATTAGTGGTGGGAGAGGAGACCAGTGTTAGAATTGGGGGACCTTTTTAGCCAATCTTCGTGTTGTTTGCTATTAGCATATTATTTGAGCAGCTCATCATGATAAAATAACGGATGGGGACCAAAACAATTTCAGCCTGTTATTCTTTACTTATGTAATACTAATAGCCATGAAATCACGGACACGTGATGAGTTTTTTTTTCTCCGCCAAGAATACCGTATTCTTGTTTCTTCTGAATCTCAACCCAACCAAGACCTAGACGATGTCCCTGCTGAACTGTAGGTATCACTCTCCATAGGTCTCGAAGTTTTACGCTACAAGATTTTCCAACAGTCCTACCGCAAACGCCGGGGTTACTCCCAAAATGGCAGCTGCTTGTCTCATCAATCGCCTTGTTCAACACCGTACAATGCTTCTGCACAACGAAGCTCTCAAAAAGGCTGTATGATAGAGCGCCTCTCGGTATGTGAAATTGCGCCTTTTGCTTCAGTTCTGAGCTAACCTTGGCGCAATTCACTCAAGTAACGGACCTCCAGGCGCGTACGTTTGCCATTTGGACACTCACTTCTGCGGTCGTACGATTCCACGCTGCGTACCACATCACGAATAAAGCGTTCGTTACACACACCTTTTCTGCGTACTTACACATATAACATGCTACCCTTCTTCACAGTGTATATGACATAACATTGTTCACCTATCTAATCGCTTTCGGACACTTCTCGACGGAGGTGCTGATATTCCGCACGGCGAAAGTGAACACTGGTATTCTGGGTACGTTTGCTGTTGCGAGTAAGTTCAGTTCCTCCGAGCATCGTAAGCCTACAACGGTCTGCCTTCTGACTGTTATTTCACCCGCCGATTCTACTATAGCCTCGTCCCTGATCTGGATGGTCTTGCAATACGACTACTATGTGGAATCTCCGGTTGATGGTAGCGCTACGGCGTAGAAACTTGCCGGAGCATATGATGTTATAATACTTCCTTGATTAAAACCTTTTCTCTCTTTTGTAGGTGATAAGATTAGCTCAGGTGGGAGAATCAATAAGCGAACGGCAAGAGCTCCCATATAACGTATGTCCCAAGTTATCTGGGGAATCTCCACACGGTGGAGCTTCTGAATTTGTACCGGGGTCCTCAAGACAAAAGCAACTATGCTCTAATGGGATTAATGATACTCTCATTCGTTAGTCGACAAGAGACCAGTGGCCTCTACTTGGAGGAAGTGGCATCTGAGAAGAGACGAAGGGAAGTAGGAGGCATCAATCTTTCTGACATCCCTGAGGAGCTTGGCATGGGTGAAACCACTGTAACCTCTTTCTTTGACGCTCGAGAAATGTGATGTTCCCCTATCGCCGCTCCCATCACACTCCGATCGTCTGTGGTGTGGACAAGTTTGCTCCTTTGGGCAGGTACTTTGCTCAAACTTATACTCTTTGGAATCTCAAACGGCGCAATTCAGATGGAGCGAGAATACTTAAGGTAGCTTGATCTTGGTCTCGTGATTATAATTTGCCTTGTAGATTCCATCACTACAACCGGGAGTCGGGCAACATAGAGGCTGTGGCGTAACATTGAACCCACATCCAGTCTCGGAAAATCTGAAGACTATTGCATCCTCACAGCTAAAATCAGCAGAGGTTTTCAACTCACCAAGGAAACAACATAAGGGCATCCAAAGAACGAAGAATCATGACAGTGATAAGAAAACCAGTAGTAAGGACAGGAAGTGGCGAAACGCCACACAAGGAACGAGAAGGACACGACACATCGCCGCTAGGAGAACGAAAGCATCCATATAGGAAGAACACAGCCGGAGAACTCAAAGAGCCGGCTTGCTATGTTGTTTCTCCAAGAGATTGCCAACTAAGTAAGTACAAACTACGGAATTACCATATCCATTAATGTGTACTTGATACATCAAAACATAGCTTAACGAACATGGACTCTTATTAACCTATTGGTACGGTGCGAAAGACGGCTCGGATAAGGGAAATTCAAACATAGTTTCCTATAAAATAAGGAAGAAAAATATTAAGTCGGATCAGCTCGTCGAAGTTACTGAGGAAAAGGAACATTGTGCATCGACGATGTTTCGGAAGTTCTGAGGACGATAGTAGAGGTATTCGAAACGAAAGAAAAGTCCGACTCTGAGGGTTCGAGTCGAGCTGGGAGTTCTAAGTGTTGTCGCCGCGGCGCGCATAGTAGACTAGATTTAGGGGATGACTTGTATCGACCGTAACTTGAATACAGAGATTATTCGAACGAAACACACAAAACGAACAGTATGGGGTGAGGACTGGCAAACCTGAGTACGAAAAGGACGACAGAGTAGAAAGTATTACCACGAGAGATAAAGAACTTCAAAACCGATCCGGAGAGTTTGTCGAGCGAGAGAGACCAAAGAAACGAAATGAGAAACGAAACGAAACGAACCCGAGAGAACTTCTTAGAGATCGAACCCAGGAAACAGACGACAGGGAATAAAAATGAAATCCAGGAAAGCAGGAAAGAAGAGACAGAGACGAAGAAGGAATGGGTCGAAATAATTGTATATCCTGAAGATCTGTGACTAGAAGAAGGTTGTCCGATTATAATCGAAAAGCAAGTGTCCCCCAGAATATGGAGGGGACGTTTCATGATGTAGAAGGCGACGGAGAACGCCTCTCCAGCAAAGTAAAGTCCATCCGTAATTAAGCAGCTCAAGTCAGAGTCCAAGGAAAAGCTTAATCATACCACGCCTCAACAATCCCACATCCACCCTCTTTAACACGTTCCTTCACCCACTGAGCATAAAACCGCTCGGTGGCCAAAGGCAAAAACAAAGTCCGAGTTCCAATGAACACCATCCCGCGTAACGATACTAGCCTCACCCCACGTCCACCATGTCCATCGTCACGATCATCTTGAACCAAAGCACGTTCAACCAACCCTCGAAGTTCAGCAAGTGAAGTTCCGGCAGGTGGCGTAACCACTACTCTCCGTCCAGGGTACTTCGAAGTCGAATTCGCCGAACTTCCCGTCGCCGCTGCTACGGAAGCTGAAAATGCCGACAACGGACGAGGGAGAGAGACGTGTTTCGCGAAGATGGTTATTTTGAGGGGAGGGATGGCAGGTCTGGGTGTCCAGCGAGTGTTGAGAAGCGCCGGGTTACGTGGTGGACTTCTCAGGCAGTTGAATCGTGGGGGTGACATTGTTGTGAGGTCATCTGCGGGGACGTCGTTGAGGAGGAACGAGGGCCTTGTACGTTCAGGTGTCTTTGGTCGGTCCTCCGCTGGAGGCTGAGCTGTGCTAGGCGAGGAAGCATCAGTGGCAGCATTGAACGCCTGTCTTGAAGAGGAACGAGGAGGAAGACTCTTGAGATAGACATCGGTAGATTGTGTCCGGAAGTTCGAGTCGCAATCCGACGGAGAGCCTCGCGGTGCGGAGAAGTCGTGAGGTTGACAGTTCTCTACGGAACCCAGTTCGCTTGTCCAGCCGCTCCAGAGCGTTTCTTCATTTAAACGCAAACTGACATTCCGAGCCGCCCTATTCCGCATGCGATACACTTTCAACGCACGAGACAGGCCAAAGCGTTTAGCCAGGGAGAAGTCAACGCGTCTCAGAATAGATTTCTTGCTGTTCGCCAATGTGACGCGTTTTGAAAAAGGAAGGTAACGTTTAATCCGAGGCCCATTCTTGATGGTAAAAGTTTGGATTACAGAAGACGGGGCTTCGTTTTCGTTCGGGCCTTCGTAGAACAGTCCCTCGTGATCATCATTGATGTAGTAATCCCAGTCAACTGAGCCTGAAGAGCATGAGGAGCAATCGCTGTCTTCACTGTAAACACTGTCCTTGGACTTAATAGTCGACGATTAGACAATAAAATAGGGAAGTATTTTTGTAGGGTAGACTTACTTCGTAGGAAGGTAGCAATGGTGGCAGTAGTGGTGGTGACGAAGTAAATATATTAACGAGTTTCAAGTCTTTAAGCTTGCTCTGAGATTTCTCTTCATTATTCTGGAAAAATGCTGCAGCATCAATTGAGTTAAGCTGGACATAATGTTTGAGTTAGATTAATAACGAGCTAGATTAGGACAGGGACGCACCTCGCTTCGCTCAATGCTTAGGCGTGCAGGACAACTCTGAGATGCCCTCATCGAATTCGTGACGACCTCCTCTTTTTCTTCTTGACTAAAGATGGAGTCCCTCCCGAGATTATAAGGAAAACTACGGTGTTTCGTTTCTACCGTCAGCCGATCTTGGCTGACAGCCTGATATGATTGATTCCGAAGGAAGCGAGGGAGAAGTAAAGCTTTGATATGCGACCTTGGTTTTGTTGGGTTGAGCAGGAGTGGCCGAAGTGCGGGTCCGTTCGCCAGGCGCTCCTCAGTAGCATCGTGACATGTCGCCGCTTCATCACTGAGAATGCTCAAGCAGCTTGTTCGATTAAAGACCTGCTCTCTCAAGCGCATCTTCTCCTGGTCCTCAGTAGACTCGGCAGGCGGGAAAAGGCGACCCCGGAAGATGTAGATACATGCACCAGCAATAAGGGCCAGGCCCACAAGCACACCAATAAGTCCAAGTACGACAGCGAGGGTCGGTAGACTGTTGTCGGCAGGTTGGGTTGGTTGAGGAGACGCACCAGATGAGAGAAAAGTGGAAGATAAAGTAGATGAATTGTAAAAGGATGGGGCCATTTTCTTCGCGTGGGCAATTATGAAAGAGAGTAATAGTGTAGCGAAGAAGACAGCACCTTGAGGAAAGTAGAATAACTAGGCATTTAATATGAGGGCTCTCCGTCCGCCGGTCAGAGGCTGGTGTGAGTGGCCTGAGACATAATCTTATAAATGACAAAGCTTTGCCGCCAAACAGGCTGGATCGGAACAGCCGGCCATCGTGAATGGTCGTTCTCTTGCCTTCGTAGTTAATTGTCTTGGTCTGAAGACGCCCGAGGACCATGTGAAGAGCATCCGAACGACCGATTTGAAATTGCTCTGCTCCTTACTTAGTTACCGTCGGAATACAGATATCTTTTACAATTAGGTAAAACTTCTATGTGTAAAAGTTAGAAGAGAATGCTATAGGACTCGATATTGCGCTGAATACCTAGGCGAAAATTAATGGAGCCCGAGGCTACGATATATCCCGGTCCAGCTCTGGCCTACGTATTGTGCAAACTCTGAGGTATCGGATAGGACAGATCCCACGTTTTGGGTCGTCTCCAGCAGATCGCCAAGAAATCCAGCAGCTGTGCTTGGAGAGGTAAGCTGGTGCAGTTCTGCGTGGATGGTTGTCAGTCGAATAAGAATTCGCACTGCTTTGTAAGAACGAACCTGCAGCCGTGTACACAGCCGAAAGAGCTGCTCGCTTCGCATACCAAGCATTCTGATGAAGTATCAGCTCAACGTGGGTGATCCGGAAGTGACCTGAGTGCAGGACTTACACCAGTGCTCTTGTCTCCGGACAGGTAGCAAGCCTGGTCAGCAATGGACTCGGCATGCTGTATCGCGTGCGTCGCATCGATAGGCAAGATAGAGGAAGAGGTCATCATCATTGCAAAAGCCTCAAGACTTGCAAGGTTAGACGAAGTTCTTTCACGATTTACAGCCGGAAACTCGCGACACACCTCAGGGAGAAATTGCAGGACCGGCTCGTTCCATCGCAGCCTGTACTTCAATAGTCCGCCGACAGATTTATCCTCGCTTCCTTCCATATTTCTCCTCCCCTCTGCGAGCCATGCGTTCAAAAGTGTACGAGGTGCCTCTTCGCCTTCACCAAAGAGTGCGTTGATAGCCGTGTCTGAAAGGGGATGCTCCGAGGGTCTCGGCAGAGAAAGAGCAGCAACAGAGAGAGTTTTACGCGTGAATCCGTGGGTCCTAATCAGTGGAAACGCGGACCTCAGTAGTTGCCGCGTCGACATGTCGCATAGCACTGAGCAGAGCAGGAGACGCGACTTGCCTGAACGTGACCATTTCCATATTCGGAAAACGCCTATTTTAAAGAGCGGCTGTGTTTCGCCACACCCTGGTCAATAACCCTCACCTCCAGTCTGTATGCTCCCTTCTCGCCCCCCACATATCCCGGCTCAATAACACACCTGAAGCTAACAAGACATGTCTGACTGGGGTACGACCACACTTGGCTATCTTCAAGAGTTCGAAGTTTACTCTGAAATTACACAGACGCCTCGGACAGCGACACCCGACCTGTTGCACCCTCTGCCCCGATCAAAACTGTACCAGCAAAGCCTCTCGTAAAGAAATCAAGATGGGAGGGAGAAGACGATGATGGAAATAACGTTGCCGTACGTTGCTCTTTACCCAATAAGAATGTCCATCGCTGACGTCTTGCTGTGTATGCGCATACACTCACCGCTATTTCACACATTGAAAATTAGTCGGATTGGGAGGAATCGGAAGAAGAAGAGGAAGAAGAGAAGCCCAAATCTTCCGCACCACCTCCTCCAGCAAAAAAGAAAGGCTCGATCAAGCAGAAGATTGCAGAGAAGGAGGCGTTGAAGGCGGCGCTTGCGGCGGAGGGTGAAGATGAGAGTGTGTACGATGAGGACGACGTGCTTGATCCTCGGGAGAAGGCACGACAGGACAGAGAGAGGCAGCTACAATCGGACTTGAGTAATGCCGCAGACTTGCTCGGTGCTGCTGCCCTCGGAGGTATGTGTTATCGTTCATTGTTCCCTCCATTCCATAGGAGTGACTCGGGAAAACGACAGGTACCTCCGACAAGGAGCTTGATAAACTCATCTCCTACGACCCACGCACAAAGGAAGACTTCCAAAACTTCTCAAAGCGTATAATCGATTACATTATCAAACGACACCAAAACAAACCTTTATACGCTTCGTTCGTCGAACACCATGTTCGCGAGCTCGCCTTACCACTTAAAGACGTGGAGGTGCGTAAGGCTGCGAGTACGCTGACGACGCTGGCAAATGAGAAGCAGAAGGAGCAGAGAGACAAGACTGGGGGTAAGAAGAAGGCGAAGGCTGCTGCCAAGCCTGCACTCGGGTCGTCGAAGGCTTCCAACAAGTACGTTGTATCTTTCTTTCTGGTATTACCACTTGGCTCATTGACCGTTGCCTTGTAAAGATTTGATACCAACGTATATGAAGAAGTTCTGGATGATTTTGGGAACGATCCGAACGATTTCATGTAGTTGTCGTGTTCATGCTGTTGTTGTATTGATTGCCTTGCAATGCAATATTATCATGTGAAATAAAACCTGCTGAAGCGAGGTACATGATCCTTGTGATATACGAATTTGGATGTGAAGATTGAAGATTGACCGTCGGAACAGAGAAATAATTGACGTGTAGGATTGGGATCGAAAATACAGTTCTACAAAAGCACAAATACTACTCGAATTCAAAATACTCGTCTACCCCAAAATCACTCATCATCATCCCCACTAACATCTTCATCATCACTAACTACACCTATAACCCCTCCAGCTCCTCCCTTTCCTTGCCGTAACTCGCTCCCAAATCCAGCCTCTTTAAGCTTCCGCTCAAACGTTTTCCGAACACCTGTGTTAGAACCTACGTCCCATATTTGTAATTTAGCTTTTGAACCGGCCGCTGCTAATGTGAGAGGGTCGTCTGGGGAGAAGGATGTTGAGAAGACTTTGCCCTGTCGTTTTCGTGAATTAGTTATACCGATGTCATCAGTCGTAACGGGAAATATAGGACGGAGAGAGGAGGGAGGGAGGGAGGGGATGGGAGAGGGGACTTACAACACCTAAATCCCTCGACGTAACAAGACTAACTTCTTTCTTCTCCCCTCCACCCGGTTTTTCATTAACATTCCAAACTTTGACAACCTTATCTGTTCCTCCTGTTACGATACATCCTCGGATGTGAGGGTTCACGTCTAAAGCTGATGCGGCTCCGTCGTGTGCTGCGAGCATGAATCGGGGTTGTGCTTGTTGATTGATTGCGTATGCGTTTTGAGGGGATGAAGAGGATGAGAAGGAAGGGAGAGTTCGAGCGTCGAAGTTGAGGATTATTCCGTTTTCTAGGGAGACCTAACATGGATTAAAATGCATATCAGTGCTTCGTTCATGATGTTGTTCCTTCTTTCATTGGATCGGAACGAGTCAGATCGCGAGAAAAAAATAGACTTACATAAAAGCCGGTACTCTCCCAAGGATCCCATTTAACAACTTCAACATCTGCACCAACAATAGCACCAACACCACTACCAGGTGAACGAGAATCAAAGGTTCGAATTGTACGGTCGTAACTTCCTGTTAAGAGGACTGTAGGTTCTTTTTCGTTCCATTGGACAGATTGGACTTTGTCTTTGTGGATGTTAAAACTTCTTATTGCCCCTGCCCCTCCTCCTTCAGTTTCTACTCCTGAACTCGAGGAAATGCCTAGAGGATCCCGAGATAGATCCCATAATTTAACAGTCCTGTCCGCACTTGCACTAGCAAGTAAGTTCCTATGCGCTCGATTCCACGAAAGTGATAACACAGCATCCGTATGATACGCGTTATCCGGTCCTTTCTTCTTCTCCTTCTCCTTCTTATCCTTCTTGCGTTTTTTCTTTCCTGTTTTGACGGGAGTCGGTGTGTGTATGTTCACGTTTATGTCGGATGGAGGACGACCTAGGACTGTATCGGGATAGAGAGAGTCTATTGTGTCGAGTGACCAGATTTCGATTTCGGGTTCGAAAGTCCCTACGGCTATGTAGTTCCCGAATTGTTTTGTTCGCGTGCGAGATTGGTGCGCGTCTAAGTCGGTGTCGGTATCGATGGCCATATCCAAATCGCCCTGTTTCTTGGAAACATTGTTCGAATGCCCTCCCGAGTTCGAATGTGATGACGACGTTGAAGTTGAGGGAAGACAAGGAGGAAAGTCCAACCACTCCAGACAAAGTGGGAAAGAAGGAAGCATAATATCATGATGAACGTATAAATTCTCTTGAGTTTCGTCGTATACGTAAACTTCAAGAAGTGAGACCTCGTCTTCGGTTTTTGCTGTGACGAGGAGGTTGTCTGAAGGAAGGATTTCGAGTTCTGTGCGTTCTATTTCTTCGTCGTCCTGTAAAGACGTTTCGTCGGTTTCATTTCAGGTTAAGGGTATGGAATAAGAAAGAGAAGGGAGGTTATGCGTACTTCTTTTAAAGTGATGTACGGATCCTCTTCGTTGTTTTTGTAGTAAGTTAGTCCTTTAATGTTACTGAATGGACCAGTAGCGATCGTGCTGGAGTCTTTATCATAATCCTCGAGGTTATACTTCGCCAGCTCGTCCTCATCTTCATTCCCATCCTTTCCCTTGTTCTTTGATTTACCGGCTGGGGCACCATCCATGTCAACATCACCATCTTCCTCGCTTTATCTTGTTTATCAGCTTTCTGTACCCAGAATTATAAGAGCATAATGGACGTACTCGACCCAAGCATCTTCATCTTCATCTACTCCTCCCTCATCTACACCACGCCCCATCTGCTTCGCAGCTTCACTCGCTCTCTCAAGCTCGATCCTAGCATCTTCAATCTCAATTCTCGCAAGGGCGCTCACTCGCTGTAATTCCTTTTCGTCCAAGTTGTATATTGTGGGTTGTTGTGCGGCTACACCGCGTTTTACCCTATAAGTAGGGCGTTCATGGTTACTCAAGTTCGCTTATGATAGGAGGAGGAGGATTTACCATGCGACGGAGGATATGAGGCTGCTCATGTCTTGAGGTGAAGTGCTGAAAGTTTTTCTGGATGATATACTCGAATGTCGTTACTTGATTTGGACGATCGACGCCTGTCGATCTGTTGATCAACGATCAGTTTGGTTGGGTCATATCCCATCCCATCATCACATAAACATAAACTATTCTTATATACCGCATATACTCAATTCATATATCTTGTTACTTTACACCTCTGGATCGGTCTGCTATGTCTACGGATTCTCCACAAATACAGGAGATTCACGTTAAAGAGAGCGCTCCTACTTCGTCGTCTGTGACGGCTTCGCTAAGGATCAAACCTTCACCTGAGAAGGATGCGATCCCTGTTCCGTTTGATTATGCACCGAGTGATGATGGGATGGATGAAAATTTGCTTATTCTTTTGCATGGCCTTGGTGAGTTATATCTTATTTTTGGTGTAAAGTATTGATGGGTAAGTGCGATTGAAGGGGATACACATGTACCATTTGGCAAACTTGGACGACAGTTGCATCTGCCGCAGACGGCTACACTCGCCTTACGCGCCCCTCAGCAGTACGTTCCTCCTTTCAAATGTACGCATGTCATGTCTGATAGCAGTGCAGAATCCCATACTTAGAGGAAGGAGCATACCAATGGTATCCTTCCTTCGACGACCTCGGCGAACCGATTGTCCATCCCAACCCCGAAGCAGGCATCTCCCTTTTACGCACCGTCATCACATATCTGACCTCTACCTGTTCCTGGACGCCCCGCCAAATCCATCTGTTCGGATTCGCACAAGGCGGATCAATCGCTTTTGAAACGAGTATCGCAATCTGGAAATCCCGACCTCGTCTCCTACCTAACCAATCCGATGCTGAAGCGGAAGCCAATGCGACGTTAGGGAGTGTTATTAGCGTTGGAGGACCCTTATTACTACATCATGCAATTTCAACTCCGTGTGCGACGCCGTTATTGATTGTACATCGAGAGGGGCCTAGTGGACTTGCGTTGGACGGGTCGGGAACGCAATTAGCTGCGCTGAGGAAATTGTTTGGGAAGTTTAAGGAAGTGAAACTTGGTGTTGGAGAGAGTATGCCTGCGAGTAGGGAAGAGTGGACACCTGTGATGGAGTTTTGGAGCGAAAGGCTTGGGAGGAGACAAGCAGAGGATGGAGGGATGTATGAGGTGTTGACTGGGAAGTGATATTATTTACTGTACTTTTTTACTATTGGATACAAGTCTATTGTGTTGCCCGAAGGACGTGAGATGAGACCGAGGAAGTCGGTGAGGTCGTGTAGATATACCTCCGTGTCTGAGGTGAGTTGCCTAAGCTGTTAGAGAGGCTGTGAACGAGGGTGGACACTGCGCCGCCTCAGCCCGCCCAGCTTTTCTCTCTCCCTCCTCCTCCCACGTCTACTGTACTCAAATCTGTCCTCAATACAATCTAGGATTCAACTCATTAGCTTCATCTATCACCCGCGTGCGGCTCATCTATAAAAGTAGCAGTACAATAATATCACCGCGCCTGCCCGTTGCTACGCAAGCATCATCAACACCAGCAATCACAACCCTGGCTCACTTCCCCACCACAAACTCGGTCCCGGCTACTTCTCTCAACGAGCCATCATCACATATTCATTCCTCCTCTCGCCGCCACCTCAAGCATCCACTTGCTCGTCTTGCAGCTGCCGCGGTAACTTTCCGAGGTACAACGCGCCCAAGAGCTACCAGCTTCGCCTACCCCACCGGTGCTACTGCGCCTGACTCAGGTTTATATAGCCTGCGGAATATTCAAGGACAGGAGGATACGAAGAATTTGGATAACAATCGACATCGGAGACGATTCTCTCAGCAATTATCGATTACGCGCCGCGAACGTGACCGACAACTCTTCGCGCCAGCGACATCTTCTTTCGTTCGTACTTCTACTATAAAGTCTAAACCTACGAAGAACAACACGAATACACCAATGGTACACGCCACGCACGGGGTGGTGCACCCAGATACAGATACCGAACCGCCTCGCGAGCACAGTCCGTCGCCGCCGCCGCCTACCAAAGCGAGTCTCAAGGCTTGGTGGAACCAGTTCAAATTCATGCAGCGTGCGAAGGCGAGTGCTAGCGAGCATGCTGGACAGAAGGCACTCACACCCGGGTATCCTCATAATTATGGGCCATCCAAAGGTACGTCTCTGCACTTTCTTGCCTCGTTTCGGAGCGGGGTAGTTCACTTCACGCACGTATCGCAACGTCATCGTTGCGCATCGCGTCATCCTGTGCCGTTGCCGCGTTTTTCTATGCTTCTTTGTGGATGCTGGGGAGCTGACTGTACCTTGCCGGGAGTTAGATGACGGTCCCCGTGCTGTCTTCGGCGCACCGTTACATGAAAGTCTCAAGTATGCTGCCGTTCAGATATCTACCGCAAACTCGAACGGGGAGTTGTATGTATGGGGAGATATACCCGTTGTTGTCGCGAAATGGTGAGTGACCTTCCGTATAGCTCTTGATGTACGCCGCTAAGAACGGAACGTATTGGCGTGCGGTCTTTGTTTCCCGATTGTCTCTATAGTGGATTGTACCTCAAGGAAAATGGTGCGTTCGCTCTATTTCCGCGCTAGTATTGGATCCTCATTGCCTGTTTACAGCAACGGAGGTTGAGGGTACGTTCCGCGTGAGTGGGTCCAACAAGCGCATGCGCGAACTGCAAGCGGTGTTTGAAGCGCCACCTAAGGTGCGTTCTTGTCGTTATGTCTCGTTGTTCCGAGTGCATTACTAACTCCTGGTGTGTCTTGATGTTGCTGCGATAGTATGGAAAGAATCTGGATTGGAAAAAGGAGAATTATACTCCGCATGACGTTGCGAGCGTGTTCCGACGATACCTCACTCAGATGCCTGAACCTGTAATACCGTATAACTTGTATAGCAAGGTACGCGGTTTATACCTGGCTTGTTCTATGCTTCTTTGGATTGACGTCGCATTGTCTGACAGTTCCGAGAAGCTCTTAGTATGTGTTTTGTTATCATCTTCATAATTGAGAATTAACCGTCTTGCTTCGTTTCAATTAACAGCGAAGAAGACGTCGACGGACGACGTGATCAAGACGTACAAACAGCTCATAAGGAGCATGCCACGGCATAATCAGTATTTACTACTCTACGTGCTTGACCTTTTATCGGTCTTTGCGCGGAAGGCAGATAAGAACCTAATGACCGCTACCAGTAGGTACTTCTTCGCGCTATTGGTGATTACATATTCACCCTGTTCGCAGATCTCGCTGTGATCTTCCGACCCGGGCTTATCAGCCATCCTCAGCATGAAATGTCACCAAAGGAGCATGCGCTCAGTCAGGAAGTGCTCGAATTTCTGATAGAGCACCAAGATTGGTTCATGTTGGATGTTCCTCCACCGCCCCCGAGGAATCAGTCATATCAGAGTAATTCATCCGCGCAACACGCCCTTCCTCCAATACCGGACGAAGCTCGGGAAGGAGAGCCACCACGAAGTGGGTCTCCGCACCCGACAGTTATGTCATCCGCTTCGGGTTGGCGGCTTGTTGAGAGAACTGTGCCCAGCGCCGAACAAGGTCCCGGACAGGCACCGAGGAGAGGTAGCAGAAGTGGGAGAAGACGGTCGTCTAGCGCTGCGTCTTCTGGTGAAGCCGGAGGCACACACGTACGGATTGCTAGTGCCGAAGCACCAGTCACTGGGACTGGCCATGTTGCCGGGACCGCGGTCACTGTTACGCGGAGTCGAACATTACCTCCACGGACAGAACGAACTCGGAAAGAAAAGGACCTTTCGAGAGATGGGACGGTCCGTGACCTAAGAGAGAGGGACAGGGATAGGGAACAGAGACATCGTGAAGGGAAGGATAAGGATCTGAATACGGGGATGGGAGGTAACGGGACTGCGGGTAGAAATGTATTGAAGAAGTCGAAAAGGGCGAGTATGCAATCTCCCGGGTCGAGCCAGAGAATTGGGTATGGCCAACAGCAACTTGTTACGATGCCGAGTGCGGGCGCCGGGACCGGACAGAGACATAATAATCCGGCACCTCTTGTGGCGGCTGCGGGACAAGGCGGGACTTCGTAGTCTGTCCTAGACTGAAGTTCTTTCCTTTCTCCCGACTGATTCTCTCAAGATGCCTTGCACTTGGTAATGATTTGTTGGTCATGACGCGTTCGCCCGCTCCTATATACCCATTCACTCAACATTCCCGTTCACTTTCATTCCTATCCACCTTTTGACATCAACCTATTTCTTTCCCTTTCCTTCTCCTTCTTATCCAAGCTCTAGTTCCTTGGTGGATAACGTTACACGATTGACGACCGCACTCCTCATCAGGCATCGTTCTTACCTTTTTCAAGTTTCAGATTTCATGCCAGTTGCCGCTATCCGCAATTGTTTACGTGTTTCAACCGTTTCAAACTTTATACGACGCGAATTTACGGACGTTATGCCTTATCATGTCCTTCCTTTTCATTTTTCTGGTTTAGAGCGTGCGCATAGTGTTTACTATTTCTCTGGTTATATTGTTCCTGCTTTAGGTCCTCTTTCCTCCTTTCTTCGTCTGAGCACGATTTCACCAATATCTATCAACCTATCTCTCTACCCCAATCCATGTCTCTCACATTTTCATGTTGTTTGTTTCACGACTAATGGACGGTTTTCCCTTTCTTGCCTCTCTCTTCCCTGTTCTGTTTTACCCCTCCTAAATTATCGGTCGATGTAGTTGTTCTTAGTTGATTGCTTTTTTAGTGATATACCATACCAGGTCATTTTTATGATAGTACGGTTGAATTTATATGTTTTTCTGGGCAAAGGTGAAAGTTTTGAACTTCGGATTTTTTTGAACTCGGCTATTCATTCAAGTACACTTTCGATTGGAGGAGATAGCTGGGAGGTGTGCGGCGTTCGGACGCCAAGGCTACTACAAAGTACACTTGGAGTTGGACTGCGAAAAGGATGAACAGGATGATTTGAAGGGGGCCGCGGGACTACTGTGGCTGCGGGAGCATCATCGCATTGATGTGCGCTTAGGAATGTTGAATACCAGATTTGGATAATTACAGTAATGGCCCCCCTATGACCTACTCAATATTCAACTTGGTTGAATGGCTGAGCGCTCCTTTCTTGAGGACTCCCATCTCTCCTGTTATTCATCTTTACGCTGACGATTGACGGACGACGACTTTACCAATTGACGAGTTCAAGTTGACGAGGACAAAGGCGGTGTATAACAGTTGAAGCGAAATTGTACGAGTGTATTATACGACCTAACAAACGAACAAGACGAGGCTGGGCAAACCACAAGAGTTGATACAAGAGACGAGAGAGTTCGAAGAAATAGACGAGAATGTCACGATATAACCAAGGATTAGGACCTGAATATGTTGGGATTGGTGGTGATATTCCGGTACGTACTTATGGGTCCTAGACCAACTCTTATTTTACTTGACAACAGGGGAATTACTTACTTTCGTTCTATTGTATTGATGATGATGATTTTACGTGGGCCGTGAACGCGGATGAATTTGTTCCTTGGGATTCACTTGATTTTTCTCTTTGGTGTTTTCTCTTGCGAAATTTTCCGGAATTTTTGCTAAATTGCTTTTTCTTTTCTTTCTTACTCTTTTACTTCCATCATCTCACTCCTCGTTTCACCCCCCTTGACCTTGACCTCGACCTCGTTGTATACGCGCAAAAACTAACCAACTAACTGCACCTGTTGTGCACGTCCCGTCGTTCGTTACATCACTTCGCCACTGGGTTATAAAATTCTGGATTGGACGGATTGATTACCCAACTCGCGGTCTCTCCGTCCGTTACCCTGATTTAATCCACTTCCATTATTACTACCACAACGCCCACTACCACTACTTCTACCATCCCCGTCCTCCTCCGCCGCTGTTGCTGCGCAGCCGCCGCATCGCCTCTCTCATCTCTACTCCGCTAATCACAATAACCCGTCCTCTCCATCTTACCACTCCTACACAGACTCCCCACACGCATCCCCTGCTACTCTTTTACCTCCGGGCGCAGGAGCACCATCAGCAACAGCAGGAGGTGTAGGCGCCACTTCACAGGGCTTCCATACAGTTCCTACAAACGATCAACCAGACACATACGCAGATAATCCTTTCATGCCATCAGCCCAATTCGCTTCAAACCCTAACACGGGATATAATCCAATGGATTCTGGTAGCGCTTGGCTAGAAAAACAAGAACGTTCAAGCTCAAGAGCCAAGTGGATTGTTATTGGATCTATTGTTGGTATTCTAGTTGTTATTGGTGTTGCTGTAGGTGTTGGTGTTGGAGTGTCGCAGAGTAAGAGTAATGGCAATAGTGGAAGCGGAAGTAGTCGGGGCTCTTCAAGTTCAGACGACCCGAGCAATTTCGACAAGAATAGTGCGTTGAAGCAGAGCTTTTATGGGTTTGCTTATACGCCTGAGGGGTCGCAGATGCCTGAATGTGGGAATGACCTTGGTGAGTCGTTCTCGTCGTCCTTCGCTCTTGGTCGGGTGGCATCACTTTGCTGATGTTATTCCATTTCTTTTTTCGACGGCCTCTAGACGCCGTTATTGAGGACATTCAGGTGAAGTTTTCGCACTCCACTTGTCAGGTGGACAGGTTGATTGATGGCGGCGCGTTTCATGCAGCTCCTATCTCAATTGACTACTCGCATTCGTCTCTACGGTGCCGACTGCAACCAGTCTGCTCTTGTTGTACGTCATGCATTCTCAGAAACTCTGTTCAGCGGGGGCTAACATGCCTATGTAGCTTGAGGCCATTCAAAGGACCAAGGTTGACATGACCGTGTGGCTCGGCATTTACAACATCCCTACTGACGCCGGTGAAGCATACGTCCGCCAAAGGGACACCATCAAGGAGGCATTGGAAACTTACGGAACGGACCATGTTGGCGGTCTTACTGTTGGAAATGAATTCATGCTCAAGTGAGTCCTTTTTCGGATGACCTGTGTTCCTGATTTTGAATGGATTACCCCCAGCTGGATCACTTCGCAAGGTGTTGATGCCAGTGCTGTGAACGGTGCCGTCGGCAACCAGGGTGCTCAGCTACTCATCCAGAACATTACGGATGCGCGCAACATGCTAGCTGACATGGGCATAGACATCCCCGTTGGGACGTCGGATGCCGGTTCCTACTTCAATGATGAGGTTATGAACGCTATTGATTATGGGGTGCGTTTTCTTTCGCATCATGGAAACTTGAAGCGGATTCGATACTGATGAAATAATATTTTATTCTCACTCCATTTGGTTACTTGTCGTGCCGCCTTCTCATCGGCGTGTTTTCGTCCCTTGCTGCGGATCGGCAACTGAAAATAACCCTATTTTTGGACTTTTGTCATTCTGGTCGCCATCGTCCAAAAATAACCCATACCATCCGATTTTCCTATTTCTGATCCGATCGGCAGTTGTCGAATGTACATCCCTGGTTCGCTAACACGACAATCCAGGACGCTGCCGGCTGGACTGCGGATTTCTTTGAGAATACCAATGTCGCAGAGGCAAACTCTCTCCCTCACAGGCCGGACATGTACATTGCCGAAACCGGTTGGCCGACGGTGACTAACGCTTCATCTACACTATTACATACCGTCTGATTTCTTTTCTTTCTTCGCAGAAATCATCCGACGAAGCGAACGAGTCTAACGGCTTCGCAACCGCGTCCGTAGATAACCTCCAGATTTTCCTCGATACTTTCGTGTGCCCTGCCAACCAGAATGGGACGCGTTACTTCTACTTCGAGTTCGCCGATGAACCGTGGAAGGATGTTCAGTTTGGTGGTGTCGAGGGATGGTGGGGATTGTTCAACTCGGATCGTACGTTGAAGGATGTGACGATTCCGGATTGTTCGTCGTAAAGAGCCAATCCTTTCCTTCCTCTCTCACTCCCTGATGCACTGTCGTGCTTGTCATTTGCGTATCGTCCCCTCGTTTAAACCATCATGCATTCCAACCATCCAGCTCCTCGCTTGCATCCCACCTACCGTACCCACCTATCCGAAGATTGAACAACTGGAAACCCCTGACATTCCACACACTTGGATTGACTGCTTCCCCCTTTCGATGCATGGACAGACATGATGAAACTCCTTACCATTATCCGAGAATACCGTACACGTACTTCTTCCATGTGTATACGTTCCCGACCCGAGTCCCTCATCTCTCATTATCTCACTACCTACCCATCCACCCTGAATTATGTTGTTTCTTACTTTTTTTTCTCACTTTTCTTGTTGATGTCGAGATGACACTGGACTATTCTTAATAATAATTTCTTGCTCGGATTTGTTGAGAGCGGTTAGGCTTTTATGCGCAAGAGGTGAGGTTGCCTTCCAATATGATGATACTGCGCCATGGGTAATGGTGTACGCAATGGTATCCTCATCATGAGATCGATCTATCGTATGGTATGGGATGATCACAACTGGCATCCCTTGCCGGGGGACTTCAACTTCTCTGATCATGTACGAATTTTCGCCACAGGTATCAGCACCAACACTGATAGTGATACTATGCATTTTTCTCGTTAGCAAAGTAAGTATCAATACCAGAACAATTTATATAAGCCAATGAGTAACGTACAATATTGACAGTATTGCTTTATATTCGACTGAGAGTGCAATTCATGTGCAATGGGTGTGTAAAAAAAGCGGCTGTCCTGTAGATTCCCTCTTTATCTCCCTCTACACCTCATTTTACACTCTGCAAACGGTTCGCCCTTCATCAAACTTAACAACAACACGAAACTTCTGAACTCTGTCAATCTTTCCGAATACTAGTAATTCCCTACTACCAGTCAAAACTATCCCAGAGTTCAATCATACATGGCATCAAGGAACGACCATAAGGGGGAAGCTCAGGGACACATCCCCTGGCAGTAGTCACGGCGAACCCTCATACAGTGGTCCCGCATTCAATACCAGTAATGCTAGTACCGGAACAAATAACGAGTTGTTAGGTGCCCCGGGCCAAAAAGTGGAAATACCTGAAGTGAAAATACCCACCGACGCCCTCAAATTTCCAGAATCCGACCCAGAAAAAGGGCGGTCATTGGAAAGCGGTAGTTTTGGCTTTTTTGGCGACTCGCATGAGGTACTTGATCTACAACCAAGTATGCCACAATCTTCGGAGTTGAATAGTAGGTTTGGTAAAAAAAGGACCACACATGAGAAGCCACCAGTCTCAGGCAGGGGGCCAAAGATTCAGCTTCCCAGGATCTTTCGAAACAAGTCTGGCAGTGGTGACAAACCCTCATACAGTAGTTCCGCGCTCAATACCAGTACCGGCGGGACAAAGAACGACTCAGTACCAGAAGTGAAAAATACCCACCGACGCCCTCAAATTTCCAGAATCCGACCCAGCAAAAGGGCGGCCATTGGCAAAGGATGGTTTTGGCATTTTTGGCAACCGTGGGGTACCTGATCTAAAATCTAGTATGCCACAATCTTCGGACTCGGATAAGAATTATGGTATAACACGGACCAAACAACAGCCACCGGTATCGGGCAGGGCTCATGAAGATGCTCGTACTGGGTCTAGTCCCGGGCATCGCTAAATATCTGGAGCCATGTGTACCGCTTCCAGGAGCAAAACCTGGGTTTGAGGTAAGTTTCTAGATTCAGAAAAACCGGTCAAATGACTGGGGTGCTACGTTAGCCTGGAATCATGTCCGTCGATTTGTGTCAGGTAGTGTTGAGGGTCACAAGTTTTTCAATGATATGTAGCACTGGCACGTAGCCGTCCAGGAGTAATGTAAATGTTCCTGTATCGAGTGTGTGATGAATGCCTGCATTTGTTTTCAGCACAACATTGTCATTTTATACAGAAATACGAGTAACACGAGCTCGATTCATACTCACAGGGATGATCGATAGGAAGGTGAGCGAGTACAACTGAGGATCCCAGAGTCCAGAAGGCAAGGTAAGGCGGAGTGCAATTAGTGTGTGATGCGGGCGGCAAGTGTGACAATGATTGCCTACAAAGTTGACTCTTTTCGAGACAAAGTAGATCAAATCCAAGTTGGATGGTAGAGCGACTTGCACGTTATAGCTGTATTTTGCATTCTCCCTTCAAGGACCGATTATGAGTCAACCTAAGTACCGATTTGTTGCGCAACCAGTCCACGTTCGTGAAGATACCTTCGAAGAAATCGTACAGCAAGAGACCCGTTATTCGAAGCACCAATAACACCGACAATCCCGCGGATAGAATAGAGAGTGGTCAAGTCAGCATCAATCAAAGACTAAAGAGTACGAGAATCCAGAAACGCAGACCGTGACGATCTTTGACGTGTCCACGTTTCCTAAAAGCGAGCAAAAGCAGCGCGATTTACGCAGGAGGTGAACTTGCCTTCAAAGATTGATGATACTGCGCCATGGGTAATGAGTGTACGCAGTGGTATCCTCATCATGAGATCGATCTATCGTATGGTATGGTCGGATGATCACAGCTGACATCCCTTGCAGGGGGACTTCAACTTCTCTGATCATGTACGAATTTTTGCCACGGGTATCAGCACCAACACTGATAGTGATACTATGCATTCTTCTCGTTAGCAAAGTAAGTATCAATACTTGAATAATTTATATAAGCCAATGAGTAACATACAAATTTGACAGTATTGCTTTATATTCGACTGAGAGTGCAACTCATGTGCAATGGGTGTGTAAAAAAAGCGACTGTCTAGGAGGATTCCCTCTTTATCCCTCACCCATACTCTCTCACTCCGACCCCTACACCTCATTTGACACCCTCCACACGGTTCGCCCTTCATCGAGCTTAACAACAACAACACGAAAGTTTTGAACTCTGTCACTCATTTCGAATACTAGCAATCCCTATTACCAGTTAAAACTATCCAAATTTCGATTAAACATGGCATCAAGGAATGACAGACGTAACGAAAAGAAGCCTAGGCACTCATTCACTGGCAGTAGTGAAAAACCCTCATACAGTAGTTCCGCGTTCAGTACCAGTAGTGCTAGTACCGGCGGGACAAAGAACGGCTCGTTGTCAGGCGCTAACAAAGTGAAAAAACCCGACGTGGAAATACCCACCGACGCCCTCAAATTTCCAGAATCCGACCCAGCAAAAGCGCGGTCATTCAGAAGGAATAGTTATGGCCTTTTTGACGACTCGCGTGGGGTACTTAATCTAAAGCCAAATATGTCACAATCTACCAGCTTGAACACGCGGTATGGTGTACACTGGAAGGAATATGGGCCACCGGTCTCGGACAGGAGGCCAAAGAAGCAGGTTCCCAGGATCTCTGGAAACAGGTCTGGCGCGTCACCGATGAATACCTGGATATAAGGTAATTTCATAGAGTAGTACATTTCGATCAAATCACTGAGGTGCTGCATTAGCCTGGAATGTCCGTCGATTTGTGGCAGGTAGTATTGAGGGCCAGTGGGCCACGAGTTATGTGAAAGCATGTTTCAGTGATATGTAACACGCAGCCGTCCAGGAGCAATGTATTTGTTCCTGTATCAAGTGTGTGATGAATCGAGCTCGTGCCACTCGTATTTCTGTGTGTTGTGCTGAAAAACAATGCAGGCATATATACTCACAAGGATGATCGATAGGAAGGTGAGCGAGTACAACTGAGGATCCGAAGTCCAGAAGCCAAGGTAAGGCAGTCAGTGTGAGTGTGTGATGTGGGCAAGTGTGACAATTATTGCCTACAAAGTTGACGAAGGCAGGGAAGGACAGCACCGTAGCTTTCAGAAGGCTCTTTTAGAAAAGAAAAGTAGACCAGACTTTATAGCTGTATTTTGCATCCTCCCCTTCGAAGAAATTACAGCAAGAGACCCGTCATTCGAAGCACCAATAACACCGACCTTCCCGCGGATGGATTAGAGAGCGATCAAATCAGCAGCAATCAAAGACTAAAGAGTACAAGAATCCAGAAACGCAGACAATCTTTGACGGGGCCAGGTTTCCTGAAAGCGAGCAAACGCAGTGTGATTTAAGAAGTGGCGGGATACCTTGGTTGCATCCCGCGACCAACGAAGAGGCTTGACCTGCTGCTGCTCGCGTTGCGAAGAACAAGTCAAGTAAACCATCCGGATCTCTGTTCACTGCATGTGAAAATTGGCCAAGTGTGATAGATCATCGCCTATGAATACGACCAAACCAAAGAAAGTCAGCGGCAGCCGCAATCTTCTGGAGAGGTTCATTTCGAAGAAGCCAAGCGAACCAAAGACGAATTGAATGACAGAATCATTGATATGCCGTAGTGCCGCTTTTCACTCTCCTCCATTTATGAATAGAGGTAGCTTAAAATTTTGATCCATCACGATAACAAGTCCACGTTTACGGCATGTGTTGCGCTAACTAGCTTCTGAAGGACCATGGTATAGGAAACCGTCATCCGAAGTTCGGACAGACCCAGGCTATTGCGGCGTTCCGCAGCAAGACTAGAAAACGACGAGCTAGAAGACTGACGAAGGAATTAGACATGTCAGAATAGTAACATCATGGGAATGGGCTCGACATTGGTAACCTCCAAAAGGTGCTTTCTCATGCCAGAGAAGTTAAGAAGACCTATTGCAGACTGCGGTTAGTTGAGCTTGTTGGAATATGCTATTACGATACGGTTTGACGTCTCCATTGTTATGAGCAGCGCTAGAAGACGTTTGGTCTGGAGGATATGAACATATTCGGGTAAGACTCGGACGTGGAATGGAAATCACCTATTCTCCTGGAAAAGAAGTCCCGCCAGTTCCCGAGAGCCGCGTTATGTTTTCAATTGTCTGAATGAATTCACAGTAATACATAGAGTATGAATGTCCAATGAGTTGAGGAAAGAAGACCGTGATGCCCACCTCAAGAATGATAATTTACATCGCGCGGACATGACTCTATACGTAGAGAACCATGCATGGTTGAAGCTTGGTGAAATCGCGCATATGAACGAGTTATTGAGTGCAAGGGTTGGTGGTCATAGTACCTGTACGAGCAGAAAATGCCACACAACACGACGCGACAAGACGCGTTTCCATCACGTGCAATTTAAGCTCCGACGCGTTTGCCGTGTCGGCTACGATCAGCCTTTCATTTCCCATTTCAAGTGGTCGAGGTCATCACGGCTTCACCTATGTCGCGCATCAAAAGAGCAACAACTTAGGGGATTAACTATGAAAAGCATCATGCAGTCTCCGAGTCTCCGGCACAAGGCGGTATTATTGCTTGCACTAGTCAGCATTTATTTATTTGATATTTTAGTCCGCATGCTGCGGAGGTCATGTCTCGGCGACTCCATCCTCAGCGGGCAGCGGGCAGCGAGCGGGAGTACCTTCCCGCCTTCCCATCCTAGTCCACTCAATTATACATTCGACATTTGTCGTTTGTCTCGGATCTTCAGATTTACTGCCACGATCGTCCCTTTCAGCCGAGAGGCCTTTGAATGACCGTGACAGAGCGAGATGTGAATTGTGGATTATGTTGTGGATTGACAACGGGGCTGATCGAGAACTTGAGACAAATTGATATGATATGTGGACATGTTGAAATGGAAGTTGTTTCGAATTGCGATGCGATAAGAGAATAAAGTGGGAGTTTGGCAACCCAGCGTTGATTCGTTGATTGGAGATTTGAGTAGGGAGGGAACGAGGGAGAGGTGAGAGGTATCATAGATCTGAGACATGATATCTTATATTATTCCGTGCCTATTGTTTAGCCACCGATGCGACGCAAGGAAGGCAAGGCATTGGTTGGCCGCCAGGTGGTGTCGAAATGTCGAGATGACTGTCCACCCCATCTTACTGCGAATGCAGAGGACGGTTGTTCCTGTCCCCTCATCCAATAAGGGCATGATCTGCCAGGCTGGTAATCTGGTAATAATGTTGTCCTGTGCTCCTATGGTTCGCTAGAACTAACACTTCGAACACTTGAGAGAAACACAATAACTTGTTCCTGTTCCCCTCGCCCGATAAGGGTACGCCCTTCCGATCTACGCAACGTTTCTTAGCACAGGCATCCTTACTCGTCTCACTGAGAAGGATGGGAGTTCCCCGCCTCCGCATTATCTAAATAGGCAACTCGGATATTAGACTCGGAATCGGAATTGAAGTGGAATTGTGAATATGTAATTGGAGAATCTATACCACCATCTATCTATCAACTCTCCTGGTCGTCACGGGGTCCTCCTCGTGTCCTGTATTCAATTCAGTACAGTGTAACGTTTATTGATTGGTTGCTTCCCACCATGATCATCTATCAATTCTATTGGCTCCCGGTTCTGGAAGAGGAAACACCACCGAACGAAATAAAGCTTCCTTTCTCTATAGAGAGATTCGGGAATTTCCAGATCCCTTGAAGCGTTGCAACCATCATGATCAATGATTGGTCAATGATGGTAAAGCGGAGGGAGGGAGACCTCGTGAACGCCCCACTGAACAAAGCTTAAATCACAAGATTATCACCAGATGGTCGGTTATTGGTTACTATGCTGGTGTTAGTTCTAGAGATGTAGCATTAGTCCGTCATACGCATACGACAACATTACCGACCATGACGTTTATCTTACCCTTGCTGCTCCTACCTCTTGCCTCTCGCCTCTCTCTCGGTGCTTACTAGTTCACCGAATCGCCACCGAGCTTCACGTCCACGTAGGATCCGCGTTTCATCGTAGTGGAAAGGTTTAGACACGGACACTGTGTAGACAAGACAACATAAACGGAATTGAACCATTTCTAGAACCAGGTGGTTTTGATACATAGAAGTAATCATAGTCTGGCCGCCGTCCTTGCCCCTGCCACGGTCACCGCAATTTGTGCCCGTGTCTATTTATCTATAAGGGCCCCAAAACGTTCTGTGTCCAGAAGTCAAGGCGCTACGCGTTACGAATGATCTTCGTCAACGTTAATGGGTCCAAACGGTATTCGTTCATATTTAATCGGTATTGCGCTGTAGATAGATAGGAGATGAGGGTATCACGAAATGAATGAAGAGTAATGAGTACCATTCTAGGTAGATCGTCGCGTCATTTCGCAGAGATAGAGCATATTACACTTCGTATATTGCTGCTCTCATCACGATTGTGGTCTCCCAACTTGACAGATAGGCGCGGCATAGCGGGGAACAGGTCAGCTAGCCGCTCTGGATTCCAAGTATACCTCCCCTGAAGTAATGGGACGAAGAAGTTAAGTTTAAAACTTGGACGAATCGACGGAGAACAGTCCACTCTGCACTGCACCCAAAATACAAGTACCAGAGGTTCTAGCGGTGCCGTTCTACAAATAGACACAGAAGGCCGCTCGGACAGTACGGAACCCGTGGGATATGCTTAGGAGAAGTCAAATCCAACGGTAGCTTTAAAGATCCCACTTCTTATAGGTTCAGTGGATCTGTGACCTACCGAGCCACGATGAAAGTTTTGAAGTGTTCTGTTCTGAATCGCGTCCGTGGAGTGGATTACTATGTAGTGTCTCTGGAGGTAAGTGGATACAATGGAAGAGTATGTACAGAACCAGGAACGGTGGCTCACCGACTAAGTACCTTTAGCCCGAAGACGGACGAGCTCCGTCCGAAGCTACGGAGCTCTAGCAAAGACGGATGAAATAGATGGGTAAGAAGGGGGAAATGAAGAAGTCTAGAAGAGCATATGACGTTAAACATAATTTTGACCTACCATCATAGAGTTACTCCAACACGCGGGAGAAACTTGGAATGCGTTCGCGTGCTCAATACTCAATACGGTAGCGTAAGTACTCGCTCATGACATACGGGAGCAAAGCGAAGAATATGCTTCTTTCGCATGTTTTCTCATTTGACCATACGTCGAGAAGCGGAGTTGTTCGTTTTCGAAAAACGTTTTGAGAAGGTGGATCGTTTGAATTGAGAAATCCCCATCACAGGTTCCTTAGCAGAAAGTAAGTTAGTTATAAAGTCGGAAGACAAGAGACTTCTACTAAATCAGAGCGGGAACATCTCGAAATTGTCGGATTTAAGTCACCACCCGCAGGGCTATTCGATGGTAATTGGTGTGAACGGCGGTAGTCGGACACCCAAACAAGCAAACAAGATAGTCAGATTTCGCCAGATTACGGGGTTCAAGCACAGATTCATACTCAGCGTATCCACGCACCTCCACGATTGTACAGGCGGAAGCATTTCCGCCGTGCGTCACGAAAGGGATCAGGAGACACGTATGATCTGACCTGACGGATACCAAGCTGGGAACCAAGCTCATAATTATGCTTGATTATGAGGCAATGCTTAGGAAGAAGGTACGACGCGGGGTAATAATGATGAATTTTGAATTGTGATGGCAGATCACGGATGTTTGACATTTGAGGTTTATCAGGACCCAGGCTCGGGAGAGTGTGTGAATTGCGAGTATCTCAACGATCAAGACGGGGTAACTGCGTAGACGAGACTTCATTCGAGGCTGGAGGCTGCCGCGAACAGTATGATGGGAGTATTTGAGTTTGTTATGATTTGGTAGGAGCGGTAATCGGATGTCTCCTCAAGAATACACTCGTTTTTGGGTTTGCGCTGATCGAGAACGAGAGTGGAGAAGTGTGTCGGAGGGAGTCGTGTGACTGAGTGACTGAATAACAAAGTCACCTCACCGTTACCGTAATGGAGGTGCTGACCCGGTGTGGTTAGGGGCTTGTTACCCATCTATCTGGAATTGCCGCTCGGAAAAAGTCTATCGGGATCTGAGCCTCGCGAAACATAGCACTAACAGAACGAGCGTCGCGACGAGCGAAAGTACGAAAGAGAAGATAACTATGGAGATGGAGATTTCAGAAATGCAGAACAATTCGGCTCGGATAACTTGACGAATGCAGGTGACGCGATGGTGTCGACAGGATAAAATCATAGAAACAGCTCTTTACCCTGCATTTCGTTTTAGTATTCGAGCAATAAAGTTCAACGGCAGTTATCTATGATCCCGTCAAAGTTAACTTGACCTCTGTTCATACAATCACTCATTGTTCATCTGTCATCAGCACTGACCTGGAGTGACGAATCCGAGATAAAGATGTCGCACTAACCGCTTGAAGGAGACAGGCCGCGCTTGGAAAGGGCTTGTGATCGCTGGACAAGCTTTACGTCTTCAGTCGGTCGACCCGCCCAGGTTCGGAATGATATCAGCCATGATGGCAAGTGAATTAGATGTGCGGGCAGATGACCTGCAAGAAGTGAATACAAGACGAGAATGGAGATGCCCGTGGGCATTAAAGTGGATGTGGACACCTGTTGGCCTGCGTGGGCTGATCCCAGTCCAGCTGTGATTCTCAGTGGGTGAGAGGTGAAGTGCGCGAGAGTACTTACGCAGGTAAGGTGAAGACGGGTAGGCGTGTTTCTTGATGCTAGCCGAGTGTCCTTGGAGGCAAGGGACGCTTTACGCGTTCTTGAAGGCTAGACCCGCGTTTCTTCCCCGTTGGTGATAAGAAAGATGGTTGTAGTGTATAGTAGCTGACCTGATGTAGGTTGTCGAGTGTTTTTGGACCCGTGCGATGCACGGACGGAGTTGCTCGGAGATGTGCTGGGTTCTGTGTGTGGGGATTGAAGGGACCGGAAGTTCAGGATAAACAACAAGGTGCTGGATACAAGCAGCGAGTGTGAGAGCGTAGAGAGAAGCCAAGAGATAGCCACGAGCCTTTCGCGCACATTAACGGTCGCAACTGAGGAGCAATAACCTGGTCAATGAGATGTCTTATCACATATAATGTTCGGTCATTGTGTTGTTCGTCGTCGGCGTTGAATGAATATGCGCTGCAAATGCGGATCTCGATCATTTTACCCAATTCAATCTTGTCCATTATCGTATCGCCCCCGGATGATGGTCCCTTTGGTGGGCAAGATCCCATCGGGGTTAACGACTCTGCGCAGTTCGTTTCTCCCTCCTCGTCTGACGACGGAGCGGTGCTTGTCGTCAAAGAAAGATAAGGTTGACCAAGCGAAGCAGCTTAGCACGAGAAGATGCAGACATGGGAAGTAGGGCCCCGTTGCACGTGATGGAAGTCAGTATGGAGTGCCAGGGGGTCCCTGCAGAAGATGTCGATGGTTCCCACGCATCTGAATTAAGTAAGTAGTTCCTACGGGCTGCATAAAGTATCTAATTGCCCGCTGAGCTGCAACGAAGGCGAAGTCGCTCCCTGAGTCCCTCCTCATCTTTCTTCTGCTGCTATCCACACCGCCCTCTCCGGCATAAACGACGACGACGCGCGACACGACTTTGTCATGACTGACGTAGATACTTCTTCTCCCCGCTCTCCTCCATCTGTGCACCGCCTGCCTGTCTTGTTGCCCCGACCTCATCCCCATCAACCCATTCGCGCAATAGATGCCGACGCCTTTGCAGACCTCCACCTTGCCCATCTCACCAGCGACGTCGCAGACTCCGTTCTTTTCCCCTTTCTTCATGGCCTGGAAGGCGACAACTACCAACAGAACTCTTTCTTCGCTGCCTCCAGCGGTCTCGACCTTGGCCCACGCCGGAATGGCGACGTTATCAATGCGTACTCTTATGGCTCTCCCATTCAGCCTCCGAGTGTGGTAAAGGTCCCAGAGTATCGTGGTCTAATGTGGGTCGCGTGCGACGATGACGAATACCAGTCTAACGGTCGCGCGCGTGAACGCGACGTCTTGGATTCTGACGAAGACCTCGAGTTTGAATCGGACGACGAGTATTATCAGGGCGAAAGCGAGGACGAGGAAGAAATCGCTGAGCATGGTGAACTCATGCAGATCGACGATACGAATGTACGAGTGGACGATGTAACCGACGAGGATGCACCGGCGACAGAGACACTGGATGACTCTTCGGGTACACATATGCACCCTCAGTTGCTCCGCAAACCGTCCCCTACGGCTCCGATAGCTATACACGCTGCACACAACCACACCTCATACTTCACTTCCTCGTCTCCTTCACATCACGCTAATATGCATGTTCATGGTGCGCAACCCGGGCATACGATAAGGTTTCCAACTTCCGAATCGTCACCTGCAGTTTTAGATCCCCACCCCGCTTCTGAGCATCAAGGATCTGAATCTTATGACCGCCGATTGTCTACGTCCTCAGTAACGAGCTCCGGTTCTTCTTCGTCCGTCTCAACTTCTGCTAGTGATTCAACACAATCGCACTATGGTTTCAGCACCAGTGCAAGCTATTCGACAACCGCTTCCAGTGTCGGAGCCTTGAAAGAGCTTGACACCGATGTTGACTCCACCTCGCCGATCACAGATTCACCTACAACAGACTCCCCACTGGACACGGACTCGACTACTTTGACGACGCCGTGCACAAGTCCTACAAACGATGTCACGATTGATGATTGCATTCCGGTGTTAGACTCTGAGATGGGATCTTTGACTGCAACACCCCCTCCTGGACCTCTTCACAGCAATAGTGATATGAGCACGGCAACCGTCACAACGCTCAAGTCCTCAGGTGGTAGTTCCTCTGATTCAACCTCCGTCCCTCCTTCTGACACCGAGACGCGGAAGTCCAAGGGATTGAGCAATGGACTGGAAGAAGAGGATCATACACGACTAATCATCGCGTCGTCCTTCCGTGCGAACGATCTTCTAACAACCGACCCCAGAAGCGGTGAATGCATGTTCGTGTCTCCTCAGGTACCCAATGGAATTAGCTTGCGGAATTTTGGAATCCAGGTGGTGAGTGCCGTTTCCATTTCTACCGTTCCTGTATGCCGGTGGTCTGGATATTGTAGTAGTGACTGGTGAGAGGAGAGGAAACTTACTTTGGGTGCTTATATGCGCTTATAAGTCTTATTATACATTCCTGACGCCGTCCGTATATTTGATAAAATGAATGCTTACAATTCTGCTCCTCCAGCCAATATACGCGACGCTATCCGATATTGTCGTCTACAATCGAAGCGCGACGCCGGCAGCAACGCGTGCAGCGTTTGCACTCGCCGAAAAGTTCAAGATTGCGATTGAACAAAAAGCGGCTGAACGCAAGAGGAGGTATGAGGAGGCAGGCGTGGAAGTTGTATGGATCCGTCACGGTCAGTACGGTCAGGTGATCCCGGTGGAGGAAAAGGATGGAAGTAAGGTAGAGAGTAAAGGATCGGTTAGCACAGACGATGCTATGGAGGTCGAGGACGGCGGATCTCGTATGCACGTGAAGGACGACATCGACAATGGACGTCCGCGTGCGTACCTTGTTGCGTACAACGTCTTCGTCTTAACCGATCCATTGCACGTCCTGGCCAAGAGAGCACCCTGGTTGGTTAACCGACTTCCGGATCCTAGGGCAGAAGCTCAGGATGATGAAGAGTTCCCAGCTTCTCGTTCCTCCGCAGAAGTAAGGGGTGATGGGATTGAAGACCACGCGATCGCACCAACAAAACCTGATGGCACGTCAAACGACCTTTCTTCAGAGTATACATTACAGAGTTCCGTTCTTCCTGTAATCGATTTCGCTCAGCGTGAGCGTGACGAGATGCGTGAGCTGACGAAGGCGACGGAGATCGTTGACAATTGCGTTTATTTGGGCAACGTCAAGGACTGTGTTCCGCCGTACCACTCTCGCGTGGACGTTGAATCTGACTTTGCGCGGTATAAATGGTTGCGAGAAGGCGAGCTGGTCAAGGATATGAGCTATCAGGAGAAGTTTGGCAACCCTTTTGACAACTCTGATAATCCGATGGGATACGATCTGTGCATCGAGTGTCGTGACCCAGCGCTTTTAATAACGGATGACCAAATCCGCGCTGCGGAATTACACTTCACCACACTTGACAAGCTATGGACGTCCAGACACCGCGCGAGTACCACCGCTGAAGGAATCTCGTCTTCCTGCCCTCCACGCCCGCCACCGTCCGCTTCTGCTGTTTTACATATGACATTCCCTGCTTCACCACCCTGCTTAACATACACGCATTGGCACGTGATGCCGTTCCTTAATTTCCTTGCTGGTTTAGTATCCCCTCACCAAACTGGAGCGTCGACGCGACCGAAGCGCATATTGATCTATAGTGTGGATGGCTACACTGAGAGCAGTGTCCTTGCCTTGTTCTTGTTGATGAAGGTTCGGGGGTTGGATTTACCAGAGGCGTACCTGGAACTTCAGGTCAGTTATAATCCAGTGTGAAAGTGTTCCGTAGTCTGTGCTTTATGGCCTGACTGAGTTGATCATCGTTTCCTTTACCGGGTTGCATTATGAATCTCGTGCTGATTTTCTTCCACTGAACAGGTCAATAAAGGACGATCGTTCTTTGTGTACCAATCGGATCTCACGATTCTTAAGCGTGTCGAGACACAGCTGAAAAAGGAGCGTGCCAGTATGGCTGCTTCTTCGTCATTTTTCCCCTCCCGGAGCCAAGTGTCGTCTCCAAGTCCAGGCCGCGGAGATCGACATAACTGGGCACGATCGTGGAACGTTACACGAGAAACTGGAACTTCGCATCCTTATGCGCGTTCACCGAGCAACTCAATAAGCTATCCGGCATCAGTAACGCATGAGATTGCATCAAGCGCTCCTCCCGTGGTTGTCCCTAGCCAGGGACACGGGGAATTCTCGTCCCCGTTCCCAAGGCGTCCTCGAGCGAAGACTAGCCCTTTCTTGCCACCACATGTGGACCATCAGACTTGGTTCAACGATCCGCGATTCGACGGGAGCTTTCCTAGTCGTGTGTTACCCTTCCTATATCTTGGCAACTTGTGAGTTTCGTTTCTTTGTATCGATGATATATGGCTTATTCATATTTATTATCGTTCTCAGAGCCCATGCCCAGAATGCGTACATGCTTCACGCATTAGGCATTACACATGTCGTTTCTGTTGGAGAGTGTGCTCTGGTTCCGCCAACGAACATCGCTACAGATGGATCATCAGGTGGTTATCATTTGGTTGCTACAGGTGGACATGGTTCTCTTTGGATGGAAGAACGTGAAGGGCGCATCAAAGTCCTTGATATCAAAGGCGTATGTGACGACGGCATTGATAGTCTCCAGCATCAGCTCGCACCTATTTGCGATTGGATGGAGCGTGCACGCGAGGAGGGTGGAACGATTCTCGTTCACTGCCGCGTTGGAGTTTCACGAAGTGCTACTGTTACTGTAAGTTCTATAGCCTTTTTCACACTCGGAGACTATATTAATTTCTGCAACAGATCGCCTACGTCATGAAGCACCTTCAGATTCCTCTAGTTGACGCATACCTTATCGTCCGCTCTCGCCGATTGAATGTCCTTATTCAACCAAACATGCGACTTCTCTATAACCTTTGCGGTTGGGAAGTTGAACTTGCTCGCGAACGAGCTAGGAACGACTCTGACAAACTCCGTCGGGAGTTAGCACGAAGCCTTAATTGGCCGTTCCTAGCTCGGGAGGTACATAGACTAAACGAAAAATATTTGCACTAGGTATAGTACGTCCGTGCATTCTACAAGGGACCGTTGAGTCCCGACCCAGGGACTACCAATCCATCTAGACATGCTTCTTACCCAAAAGACTCTCCCTGGTCATCGGTTTTCCCATCATGTTCCTGATATCCATATCCCGTACTCGTACATCCTCATACCATTTCCGACTAGTACCTCCTTCAATCTTCTCGCATCGCTTCTCCTTCCTCTCCTTTTTAGCTGCATGAACTTGAAAAGGGGGCCTGGCGAGCTCTAATTCGACGGATTCTGTGCCGCCTATTTTTTGGTCCATGCATTGTCTTCTTTTGTCATCAACCACCCGCAACTCCTTCCTCCTTCCCGTCTCCCATCTTCCTGTCTCCCGGCTCCCGCTCTGCTCTTGCTCCAATTCCGGTTCCTGATCCCGATACTGCACTCATATAGTCCGCCTGCATTTCTCGCGAGACTCGGCTTATTTTTTTGTAGCATTACATGTCTCTGTTAGTTTAGCATCACTTCGTCATATCGTTGTCTTGCCATCACCCTCATCAACTGTTTCCTTGACCTCACCCGCGCGACCATCATATCCGCAACAGATTCTTATCTCCGGGTCTCCATCGCCCATGTCAACCTCTTTACCTCGACGTCTTTGTTGTTGTTGTTGACTCATTGATACTTTTTGTTAGTTCACCAGTCATCATCGTCTTTGTATTCTCGTTTCTACCTCTCTTGCCTCGTTGTCCCTTGTCTCCCCGCCTCCTTGACTCCTTTGATCCCTTTGCCTTTTTGTCGATTTTTATTGTGTTGCAGTGCAACATTTTTATGTGCATTGCTAAACACGAGTTTCGGTTCCAGTTCCCAGTCCCAGTTCCCAGTTTCCACCCAGTTCCCAGCTTCCGGTTCCCAGTCTCCGTTTTACAGCATCCCTGACTCGACTCAATTCCGCTACAATGTACCATATGTACGCATAAACTATGTATACCGTGATCGCTACATACATGCTTTCACAATTCACATTAAAACGTTGCGAAATAACACTTGGTGGAGCATAACTATCATTGTGTTTGGTTGTTGGAATTGAAAACTGATCGCAGCATCCTTCGTTAAGTCGTATATTGTATTCCGCTTATTCTACAGCTGTAGAGATCATATTTAGGGATCATACGAAAGCAGGAGGGATTAAGATAGAATGCACAAATCAACCATGAACATTCTAGGTTGGTAGGTCGGTATGTTGGGATGGAGAATCGTGCGAAACTCCGATGATAATGACAATTCCAGATTCTAGCGCGGTCTCTACCGTTTCTCGCGAACGTAGAAATGCAAGAGCAACCATGTCAACAAGGTGAAACCGCCGAAGAAAATGCCAAGTAATGCAATGTTCGGCCACCAAAATGACTGTAGATAAGAAACAAAAAGAAGTGCGATCAGAAAAACAAGAGCGAGAAAAGGGACTTCTGAGTACGTAAATCGGAGAAAAGCACATACCTGTGCACGTAAACCGAATACATTGAGAATGGTTGCAGCCGGAACATCAATTTCGACGCCGTACTGGAAACCAAATAGTCAGCACAGGAAAAGAAGAAAATGGCGTCAGGGAAGTAAGATAAAAACAAGAGTGTCAGGGGGACAAGGAAAAAGAAGTACTTCCAAGATGCGAGAAAGGAATATAGAGTTCGGGGGAGAAGCACGATTTTAAATAACTTACCCGTCTTTCCCGCAATTGCAGGTACCGAAGTTCATTTACTGCGAGAGCCTCGAATGCAGCGTGGAAGAACGAAACCGTGCAAAGCCACTGGGCACGTCCGAGTGAATCGCGGTTGATGAGCAGACCGGCAAACAGGAGACTGAAGCACAAGTAGGTGGAAGGAACATCAGCGTCGTGGCATATGGAAAGGACCTAAGATGGAACTGCGTACTTGAATAGCATCACGAGCGTGCCCACGAGGCTAGCCACGCCTGTGCTCGCGAAGGCGACGGAGATGCAAAGAACCGCGCTTGCAGTAGCCAGATTGAATAAGACCAGAACAAGTAAGAACTTCCAGAATATTGCCACTTCTGGCACTAGACCGACGAGTCGATAGACAATGGCACCGTATACTAGCGGCGGCACAACACGTAGAGGTATAATGTCGAACAAAAGCTATAGATGCCAATGTAAGCTGAGTGTCAAGTCAAGTCACCTCACTACCCGCCTTTGATGAAAAGTACGTAAACGAGGAATAATACCGGTTTGCCCTGCGAAAAAGGTAGAATGGGTTCAGAACGGACAGACAAACTCTGACGAGTGACGATCGCACCTTTCGCGCATGTACAGAAGCCGCTCATTCCCAAACAGGCCGATAACAGACAGGCACGAGAAGCCAAAGAGGGCCAAAGAGAAGAAGAATACACCTTAAAGTCATAAAGAAGAAGATGGTGAGCACAATGGAAGATAACTCCGATGGATGCAAGCAGCACCTAATCTGTTCTGGAAGCCCCTAATGTCATTGCTGTGGGATGGAACTAGTTAGTGAACCCCTGTAAAGGTCTAGAGCACCAGAGTGGGAATCAATTACCCGACAGCTCGGAAGAAGTAGCCACAGATTACTGGCAGTTGATATCTGTTCAGTGATCATGTAAGTTTAAACGACAAAGGGTAACTTACAAGCCAGGGCGATGGAGGACAGGTAGTGCGCCATCAGTAGCATGGGATCACGATATAAGTTCTTGAATGCTCGCCCGCTCAATATGCGGAATTGCGTAAGCCAGCTGGCACCTCGTCGGCCACGCAGTAAACGGTTTTCCTCAGCAACATTAGGGAGCTCGTTAGCAGGGTCGCGGTTTGATAGGGACTCTATTTCAGTTCGGATGCCGGCGGCAATGTCACTGGCGATGTACGCTTCTACAAGGGACGCGACCTGTGGAGAAAGCGGTGCATTTCCTTTGAGCTGGTTGCCCCTGATTGCGTCGAGGAACCGAGAAGTCTTGCGCTTCACGAAGGCGGACGAATCCGACGCTATAGAGCCGCGGCGTGATTGTAACTCAGTCTCATCCGTCCTCGTTGCCTCCGTGCCATTCCCGCTCGAGAATTGTGAGTGTGAGGGTCGTCCGTTTTCAGATCGTAGCAAGCCGCGCTCTTCATCAGCCAAGTTAGAAGAGCCTTCTTGCGACGGTCCATCCACATCAAGAGAAGCTTCGTCTCGTGAACGAGATTCTACACCGACATCGCTGGTCAAGTCAACTGATAGACAATGTTATTTCAATCTCTGCCTCAATTGAGTCGAGAAAGACGGGGTGGGCTCACTCAGATAGTCTGCCAGGTTAAAGCCCGGAGGACAAGCATGTCCGGCATCGGCCAGGAATTCGTGGCATCTTGATACACCTCCAGAATAGACCATCCTTCCTTGGGCAAGCAAGAGAAGCTGATCAAACAGCGCGACTATGTTGCTCCTCGGCTGATGAATCGTGAAGACTACGGTTCTATTGTAATTGCGAGCGAGAGACACTAGACTGTCAATGACGTTGAAGGCATTGTACGCATCGAGACCTTTGGGGAATGTAAGCGTCCGTTTCTCATTCACATGTTCCCTTCAAGCGAAGAGAAGAGTTGACTTACCACTCGTGGGCTCATCGAGGAACAAAATAGAGGGGCTGGTCACAAGCTCACAGGCTATTGAAACTCGACGCTTCTCTCCTCCAGAAATCGAGCGGTGACTTGAGTCGCCGATGCGCATGTCGCGTATGCCGAGGATACCTAATTCGTTCATTGTTTCTAGCGTGCGGTACTTCTTCGCTGCTAAGCTCATGTCACGAGGAAGGCGAAGCAAAGCAGAGTACAGGACTGTCTCATATACGGTTAGTGTGCTCATGAGAGTGTCTTCCTGGTCGACGAAGCCTGCAAAGCGCTTGAATTCGCTGTCGCTGACTTCCCGTCCGTTTACTTTGATGGAACCACCAATGACACCCTTCTTGGACTTTCGCGCGAGGATGTCCAAGAATGTCGTCTTCCCTGCACCTGATGCTCCCATGATTGCCATCACTTGTCCTGGCTTGACACAGCCAGTTATATTGGTGAGGATTGTTCGCCCGGCTAACGTATACGAGATATCGGAGAAGTGAAGGGAGGCGGGAACATGCTCGTTCATTAGCTTATACGCTTCGTTCTCCGGTAGATTAATCTCTCCGAGATGCTTGCGGTCGCGGCCAATATACCAAAGTACTGATGATAAACTTGACTTCAAGTCCAAAAATTGAAAGAAATTGATGGTACATACGAAGGAATGCAGTCAATACAATGAAAATAGCTCCTGCTGCGCTGAACGCTACCCAACGCGTGTTATCCGGAGGCGGTGGGGCCTAAAAGCTTGCGTTCGGACAGGAAAGAAACAGGGCAGAGAGGGATCTTACCTCATACCCAGGTACTTGCGAATAGTGCAAACATTCGCCACTGTTGCATTCGAGTGTAATGTAAGAGTCGCCGAAAATGGTGTCGATGAGGTCGTTCATGCCTGGTTCCTCAAACTTGCAGCCGGAACCTGTCTTGCAGGTGAACTTCCCAGGTCCGATGATTTCCGTGGAAAGGAACTCCGAAATATCTGAACAATTTCAGTGCCCATGGATCCCGTACATGTGCGTAAACTGCTCACCGACGCTCCCGCTCTCGCCGCAGATAAATCGACCTGGTATGCAGCTACACTTGATATTCTCACATTCGTATAACGTCGACCTCCCATCGTATGCTGCCTCTGTTCGTGCCTTGCACGTATCAAGACCACAGTAGAACGATTCGACTCTGTTGACCCAGAACTGAAATAAACAGGTTGCTTCGGCCTTATCACAGCTGAAAGTAACTTGTGGTGGACGATCGGGAAGTAGCGCAATGATGCCGGGATCTGAACACACGCAATATCGTTAAACGTCAAGAGGAAGAGCAAAGAGCACGGGCGTACTCGTAACATCGCACATCTGGTGGTTCGTAAACACGACATCTCCACCATTGTAACAAGTCATATTCAGGGGTTCATCCCCATCCCGGGATACTGGGCTACCGTCTTCAGGAAGGGACGAGTCACCGCCTGGAAGCGGGAAATTTGCGCAAGCATTATCATTTTGACATACTGACATAGATACGCTAAGCCGTACGGATCAACCAAGAGCATTGAACATCACGTACCGTTGCAGTTAATTCCGCCCCATCCATCTTTACATGGACATTCTTTACCACCCTGCCACATTTGGCGATGGTCACCATCAGCAAGGGAGTCACATTCTTCAGATCACGTATCAAATTCGCGTGCGTGTACCAGCGTGGATTGAGTTGTGCGGGACTTACGCGGTGTAAGGCAGTCAATGCCACCCCAGCCTGCGGGACAGTGGCATTGGCCATTATATGTATCGCATTTACCGTACTGTCCACAGGTGAACGCAGGTAAGAGACAGTTGAAACATGGCGGACAATCTTTGGGGCGATCATCACCTGGAAGACATGGGGTCACGAATAGGAAACTCAGTTAGATCCTCGCGAGCTCTGGGCAAGTAGTGTGGGCATACTCAAGGAAGGGGCGCTGGCTAATGCCTAAGAGTCGATGAGAGCCAAACTCCGCGTCAAATGTACGAATATGGACAATGACCGAACACAGCTCACCGACAACCTATAACTTTCGTCTACCCGAGTCCAGCTAGTATAATTACGAGAATCTCTTGTTCCTGCCAGCACCGGAATCGAGAGGGTAAGCAGAGCTATAGCAACAGCTGGTTTCCATACACCCCGAGGCTGCATGGTGCGGTTCAACAGTCGGAAAGGACAGTGTCAACGCAGGGACCTGAAGTGACCTGAAGCGGACCGCTCTGCGATGCGATGCGCCGATGATTTCACGTGACGCAGTCTGATTTTTGGCAGAGCGCTCAACCGTTTTGAACACCTGATCATGGCTTGGGACGATTTAGCAGCCTGAGAGCGTGCCGACGTTATTCCGCGCTGATGTGATGATGATGCTGCCAATCAAGCTTGGTGTCTTACAAGAGAGATAAGGTGGTCTTTTTAAAGGTACAGTTGGAGCATTGATTATTTCCTCAACACTCCTATCTGATTTCCAACTCTTTGCAAAATGAAAATAGCAGTTACAGGATGCAATGGGCGTGTCGGACGACGCGTAGTCATACATTGCCTTAACGAGGGTCACTCAGTAGTCGGTGTTGACTTCACAGACGCCGTTACGGATGACACTGCGGTGAGGAGAGCTGAGGAGCACGAAGCATTCACTTTTATCAAAACCGACTTGCGCGAGTATGATGAAGCCCTTAGAATACTGAAAGGCTGCAACGCTGTCGCGCATTTGGCTGCGTACCCTAATCCAGGGGATTATGTCTACCAGACGCATAATTGGTAAGTTACTACAATCATTGGTCTGTAAAGATGCGTGGTCTGAATTACGGCTTGCAGTAACGTCATCATTTCGTGGAACATATTACGTGCATCAGCTGAGGTTGTATCTGCCTCTCTGCTCTATTCTTCATGCAGATAGTAACGGCGCTCCTTTCCTAGCATGGTATTACTCGAATCGCTCAAGCCTCAACTTGTAACGTCGTGCAAGGTGTATATAGCAAGAATGGGCCGAATCCAAAATTCTTTCCTATAGATGAGGACCATCCATGCGACCCAGACGAGCCTTACGGATTGTCAAAACTGTAAGTCACACCACGTGTTAGAGGTTTCTTTGGCTAAACGCGGGTACTTTAGAATTGCAGAGATGCAAGCAGAGACTATCGTTCGACGATGGCCAGAAATACGCATCGCGAGCCTTCGGCTTCATTGGGCTCTTCCTAGTCGGTTACATGCCGTGCGGGACAACCCAGAAGCGCGTCGTAACGATCTATGGGGATACGTCCACCATGATGCCGCGGCTGACGCGTTCCTTCTCGCATTGACGGCTGAAGAAGGTCGATGGAGTGGTCACGAAGCGTTCTTTATCGCGGCACCTGACACGGCTGATGCCCACAATAGCGCTGAACTACACAAACGGTTCTTTCCAAACGTTCCGCTGAAGGAGGGAAAGACGCTTGAGGGACATGCTAGTTTTGTGAGAAGTGACAAGGCGCATAGAGTGCTTGGTTGGGTACATAAAGTGCCTTCAGAAGAGAACGTGGTATGAAATTTGGACCTCTGTAATGTACGAATGAAGATAAGATTGGTTACTTGAGGAAATGCTAGAGTTCTGACTGGCAGAGATCTAATCCCGGAATATATATATATACTCAGGTATAAGTCTATTAGATAATGAAGAGCGCCGATCAGTACGGTATTTCCGGATGCGTCGGCAGGAGCGGATCTCCTGACGGCGGCGACCAGAATGTGACCATCCTCAAGGGTTGAGCGCTCTCGTCCCCCACCCCACACAATTGACCCGCCCCACGACTTGTCGTAAACGCAGGTTGCTACAGCCGTGCCCTTCAGCCATAGATAATGACATCAAGCTCTTCTCGCCCACTGGATATCTCAGGTCCGCGACGAACTCAGGATGACTTTGCTCCTTCTTCAGTCCAGGGAACATCGGGTAGCCCAGCACTTCGCTATGGGACGCCTACAACTCGTCTAGGTGTTCCAAGGCAGGGTACTCCGTCTACTCCTCCGATAGCGAACATACCGCCTCGTAACGCCTCGCCTGCCAATGCGGGCCTTCCAGAGAGCTTCAGCGGTCGATCCTTGCGGGCCTATACTCCGCAAACGAATGGGGCGAGCACTCCCACGGGAGTACAGTCTGCAGGCAGTCCAGCCAGTGGGCGGTTAAATAATATTGAGGATGTAACCGAAGAGGAGATGGCCCGTGTGCTTCGGCGTCATCTCGTACCGCGTCGGGGAGTCGACACGAATGCTGAGAGTGGTTCTGCCGAGGGGAGTCGACGTGGTTCTCATTCGGCGTCAAACACGCCTAGACCAGCTCTCCAACGAGAGGACTCTCAGGCATTTCCTATAGCCTTTGACGCACCTGGAGGGGACATAACGTACGTTGTGCTTCTTTGGGACTTGTTTTACGTTATTCATAGTTATTATTCATTACTATTCGCCACAGTCATCCAATATACAAGTGGCAAGCTGACCAGCAACGCCAGGCGGCTCGTCCGCGTGCAGCATCATTCCACGCCCCTTCTCCGGGACCGCTGCACCAACACCCGGCTTTCGATCATATTCGGGAGCCGGGCGGTTTCCGCCGCAATTACGTCCTCCAACGGGCCAATGAACAAGGTGTAGAAGAGCCGGCTGTTTCCAACAATTTTATCGAGTTCCTGTATCTGTTCGGGCACTTCGTCAGTATACTGATTTCATATCAATTAGTATGATCAGATGACTGAGTGTTTAAATAGGCTGGTGAAGATCTAGAGGAAGACGAAGAATACGAGGAGGAAGCTCTACTACATGACCATGAGGCAGCTGCGGCCCCTTCGGGTTTGTTACTGCCTTGCAATACAGGGAAGCTCTACTGATCTGTGTCTGATTAATCTCAAGGGTACGGAAGAGGACCAGATCTCATCAAGACCGCGGAAACTGCACCATTACTAGGTTCAAGATCCAGGATCAGTAAACGCTCCCTCTCAAGGGCGAAACGTGCTGCGCGGGGGAGAAGCGTTGGTCCTGATGCACATGGCGATGCAACTGTAACTCAGGCCGTGCTTATGGTGGGTTTAAACAAATCCTACCCTTTGCGGTCGCTGATTGATTATTATAGCTCCTGAAGTCTTTCGTTGGCACCGGCGTGTTGTTTCTTGGGAAAGCGTGAGTCCGAGCATCGCTCTCGTTCTTCACTCGTTAACCTCAAGCTCTTTCTCAGATTCTTTAATGGCGGAATCTTATTTTCTTCCATCACTATGACCGCGATTGCATTAATATCCCTATACTCCTTCCTGCTTCTCGTGAAGGCGAAGCAGGTAGTACCGGGGAGCTACGGAGGTGCGGATTGATAACTACTCCTATACTGCCGTTAATGTGAATATCAGATATTGGTGGCGTCTTGTATGGCCCGTGGATGCGCTACTCCATTCTCAGTGCCATTGGGCTTTCTCAGTTGGGTTTCGTCTGTGCTTATACGATATTCGTTTCAGAGAGTTTGCAGGCTTTCGTGCTTGCCGTCACGCATTGTATGCGTCTCATCCCCGTCCAGTACTTCATTTTGATGCAACTCGTGATCTTCCTCCCGTTGGCTCTTATCCGAAATATCGCAAAGCTAAGCACGACTGCGCTCGTTGCGGATGTCTTCATCTTGTCTGGCTTGGTGTATATCTTCGGCAGCGAGATTGCGATCATTAGCGATAGGGGAATCGCGAAAGTGGAATTGTTCAACCCGAAGGACTTCCCTCTGCTTATTGGGTTTGTTTCGCTAAGGTTCAATAAGATCGAGAACAATGATCCTGATTCAGATTTCATAGCACGGCCGTGTTCTCGTTTGAAGGTGTAGGATTGGTGCGTCCTATTCCGGGTCAGGTACTCTTCTTGTGCTCATCGTGTATTCCAGGTGATCCCTATTTCGGACTCTATGCGTGAACCACATAGGTTTCCAGCAGTTCTTACTGGTGTTATGTTATTCTTGATTGGTGAATCTCCGGAATCCATTCTCACTAATTCTGTATACATTGGCTCATATGACCACTTCTAGTGCTTTTTGGTGGTGGAGGCGTCCTTGCCTACCTCGCGTTCGGTTCAGAAGTTCAAACAGTGGTTATCACAAACCTTAACTCTGAAAGCAAGCTCGTACAAGCTGTACAATTGCTCTACTCGCTTGCTATCCTGTTGTCTGTTCCTCTGCAATTGTTCCCTGCTGTTCGTATCATGGAGAATGGCCTGTTCTCGCGCAGCGGGAAGGGAAACCCTTGGGTGAAATGGCAGAAGAATTTCCTAAGGTTTGTGATCGTTATGGGATGTGCACTGGTTTCTTGGGCAGGCGCGAGCGATTTGGATAAATTTGTGGCTCTTGTCGGTAGCTTTGCTTGGTAAGTAGCGAGTTATCTAAGTTTCTGTCATTCGATTTATTTGCTGCGTTGCTAGTGTCCCACTATGTTATGTATATCCGGCGATGTTGCACTACAAGGCGTGCGCGCGGTCACGCAGGCAGAAGATTATCGATATCTCATTAATGATATTCGGGACTATTGCTGCCGTTTATACTACTGCGCAGACTATTGCTGTACGCTTCCAATGCTTCCTTTTCCCTTGGTTTCACTTACCCATAGCATTTGTAGTTGATGGCTGCACCTTCGGAGGGCAAACCCACGTTCGGAAAATGTGATCTCCCTTAGACGTTCTGAAGCGTTCATGCACTCCCCGGCAGCGAGCAAATTCGTAGATTTCCCATGATCAATTAAACCAAGACTTCTCACCATTCAACATAAACTAGTCCAATCACGTATACACTTACAAGCCTGTTTAATACCCACACAGCACAGTACTGTAGAGCATATGTTTTCAAGAGCTATAGGTCACCGAATACAGCGAGATGCATTCATGTAGCTACTTATAGGACCTCCAATACCATTCGGTGGTCAAACCGTCTGGGGAAATAAGACGAAGATCAGGATTGGTTTTTGTTGAAAGTTTGCTCCGGTTGTTATTGCCCAGCAGATATTTTTTGTGTGAATTGTTGACGCGGAGAAGACCGAAAGAGAGAAACGCCTGTCACGTTGTATGAACGCGTCTTCCACGCACATCTCATTCTGGTGCCAGTGCTGTCTTGCTCGTTGTCTATACGCTGATGTTTTTGATGCTGCAGTCTTAGAACATCTAATCTCGTCAATCTGTGGGACTCTCTCGGCGTGCATCCCTCATGGTTATCAACATCATATCCGTTTCTCCGAAAAGACATCCCCTCTTTGGTTCTCCCTCCAACACCGTATACCAGAGATTTCCCGACATATATTCTAATACTCCTTCCAGCGATGAGTTGTCGGTTGTCGGATTTATCAACCCATGCGTGCGCCATCATTCCTATTGTCCCGAAGTACACAGTAGGGTAATCAATCCATGCATTATCAGCCGACGTCCACTGAGACGAGATGCCTTGGCCCCGAATTGGTTGGTTCGAATTGTTTGTCCATTTCTGTGCCGGATTTCGTGGCAATAAAGACTAGCATGCACGGGGACTGGCCAAGGAAGGATCTAGTCTTTCTCCCTTTTTTATTTCTTCAGTGCGCATTTGCTAGCGCTTTATTTGCTGCCCGGTCTGCTCGTTTGCTCTTGCTTCTGCTCCTCCTCCTGCGCCACTTTCACCTGCCTGCGTATCTGTGTTTTCGCTCTGTGTGTGTTTCGCCACCCTCGGAAGCGTACACGTTGCATTCGTCGGGCGCTTTTGGCATTGAATAGTCGGACGGGGGTATTCGCCTCGCCTCGCGTCATCAGCTGCAGTAAAGCTTCGCGCCTCGGCCTCGTTTGAGCCTCGAGCCCTCCGAATAGTATAAAGACGTCGACCGTCTACTCGTTTGACCTGGTGTCTAAGACGTCCCCTCGTTACATATTGCACAGCAAGCTGCTCCCGTCATTGCTTCCAAATAAGTTTGACGGCGACAAGAACGATAACAACGATTACGACGACAATGTCGACGACAGTTATCAGTACCACTACCACCAAGATGTCTGCAAATGCCTCGACGACCCCGACTAACGAGAAGCGTATGAGCCAGTGCAAACGCAAGCCTCCTCCATCAACGGCAACGCTCGTTGATTTGGAACTTGGAGATACACCGGACGACCGTTACCCACCATTCGACATAGATGACCCATTCGCATCGCTTACTGAGTTGCGTCGGCGACGCAGTCACAGTTGCAGCTATGTTCTCGCTAGCGCAGGATCCGACACCGCTGATTTGCATCATCAAGTAACGGACACTGCCCCATTTGATCTTCCGCCCCTCAGTCCTAAAGCGTTCCCGTCACAAATCCAGAGGCGTTACACACTCACAGTTGCTTTGCCTAGTCCCCTCTCTGTGGACACTCCATCGCCGCCCCTTCCGGATGGGCGCGGTGTAGAGGCTCAACGTGAGGACGCATTATCTAAGCTAACCAAGGGTACCACTAGCTCAAAACAAAAGAAGCCCGTTGATGCGGACACGGTTTCAAACAGATCAAGAGATGGTTCTGCTGGTCGGAAATCACATCAGGAACATCACCGCAGATATACCCATATCTCTATGCTATTCCGACCATCTTCCCTGGCGCCTCAAAACGGTGGGGCTGCACCCACGCAAACAAAAAGTCACTACATTCCCCGGAAGGCATCTACTCTCAGCTACATGTATACGCCACCTTTGACTCCAGACATCAGTGGGACCTCGTCCTCATCTTCTTCTTCGCTGTTCGACCCGGCGATGATATCTTCCCCCAAAGGCGAGGATGACTCTATTCCACCACCACCCAAGAGTCCGACGCCTTCGACGCATAGTTTTGTCAAAAAGCTACTCGCGAAGCGCAGCTTGAGCATCTTGCCTCCACTTCCACGTCGAAAGGAGAGCCTTGATGCCAAGGAGCTCCCTTCACTACCACATAGTCCATCCGGAGGTGCAGAACACGAAACGGGTAACAACGCGTCGGCCGTGCCCTTCCCTCGCTCGCAAGCACAGGCTAGTTTGTCCGACGTAACGCTGCCGACGACTGCCTATTGCGAAAAGCCGAAGACTACACTGTCTATAATAGGCGCGTCACCTCAGCCACCTGCAGTCCTTTTCTCGCGCTTGTCACCCTCTGAACGTGAAAACGTTGGGAACACAACTGCACCCGAAAGACGTTCTCCCGCAGGTGCGGAGCTAGATGCTGGCATGGTTCCACCAAGGAAGCACAAGCTATTCAGTTTCAGCTCCCGCTCGATTCTACGCACAAAGGTGGATCTAGTTGACAATGTCGCCGATGAGACTGGCAGAAAAGTGCCTCTGCCTGAAACGCCTAAAGCGGAGCTTGACGAGTTCGCGCTACCGACTCCGATGCAATTATTATCGGCTTCCTCCCTGTCTGTTGTCTCGGAGAGCGGTGTTCGTGTGCGCTTTGGAGAACTCTGGGAGAAGCAGAAGACGGCCTTCATTTTCATCAGACATTTCCGGTTAGTGTCCTTGTCAAATCCTGTGAGTACTTTTGGCTGATGATGAGAAATCAGGGCAACTGCATGTCAAGACTACGTGCGTTCCATCGCATCTGAGGTTGATGTGGAAGCCCTGGAGAAAGCTGGGCTCAGAATTGTGATTGTTGGGATGGGCTCGCCTTCTTTGATTGCGCCTTATAGACGTGAGTATTGTTCACTGTTTGTTGGTAACTGTTGTTGTTTGGCATCTCACCTCACGTTTGTCTGTTTGTGTCGCAGAGCTCACTGGTACATCACTTCCCATTTACACCGATCCCACGCTTGCTTTGCATCACGCTCTCGGAATGACGCTACGGTCTTCCGAACGAGGTCCTGCCTCAGAACGAGGCCAGTACAGTGCCTTCGACAGTTTGCGTCGTACGATCGCAGGTGCGAAGCGCCTTCCACTATTTGAGCGCGGAGGCGATACGGCGCAGCTCGGCGGAGAGTTCATTCTCGGGCCTGGAGTGAGCGAATGCTCATATTCACACCGGATGCGCACCACGCGCTCGCATGCACCTATTCTAGACGTCATTTCCGCTAGTGGAGTAAAACCCGCAAGGCCAAAGCGTACCCGAAGGGGTATGCGGCTACGACTTCTCAGAGGAGGTCTACGAGACTCCGAGAACGATTATGAAGGTGCGAGAAGAAGTATGGAAGATGAAGACGCCTGGATGGCCAAACGACGACGAAGCCTTGTGAGATTGAAGAAGAAACGTCACCAACGACGTGTCGGTTTTGAGATCAATGCTCGGGAGGATGGTACTTTGAACGCTTCTGAGTCTGCTGCAGATTCGGATAGGACGCTTGTGAATGGTCGGACGCCGCGTAACAAACGGGTCTCGGTTGTTGAGGAAGAGGAGGATGAAGGGTTCGACGAGACATGCGATTTTGTGATCCCTTCTGTGCATCATTGAACCTGCACTTTCCCCGACTATATGCATCATTCACTCATGATTCTGGTTCCGGCTCTGGTCTCGCTCCTCTCTCCTCTCTCTGGCTCTTGGTTATCCTTCGTCTTCTTGCATTTGCACGCTTACCCTAACTTATTACGCATTCGTTTCTTGTATCTTTCCTTTCACTTCGCTCACTCAATCATTCGGGCTGCGTCCCATGAACGGTATGGCTATTACTCTTGGTCTCTTGAAACGACCTTTCTCCCATTTTACCCTCTATTGTCTATGATACTCACGTATCTTGTATTCTTATTCCATGACTACTAAATAATACCCGCCCCGCTCCGGTTTTCATATGTTTCTGCTCCTTCATATTCCCTTATTAACTACACCTACTCCCCTCCATGAAATTCCACTTTCCCCCCTCTTTACTTGAGTTGTAACATGTATTGCCATTCCTTATATGGAACCGACGCTCGTTCACCCTTCCACTCGTTTCCCAATGTACTATATAGGCTCTTGAAGTATTGGTCCTCGTATATATGTTCCTGCTTAGGTATGCAATCACAATCCTTCGTATCACATCTTTTTCTCGTCGCGCACAATGTGTGAAGTAAGGAGCTGAATGGGCCTGAAACCATCGCACCATACTATTGAGAAGAAATAAGAACTGCGGATAAGGATACAAGCAAGCCGAAGTGTGCTGTGTTGTCCTAAACAGAAAATAGAAAAGAAAGTATGCGCTGGGGAAAGAGAAAGTCGTCGAGGTGGTTGATCCTAAAAAGATACGATACAATACACTAAACATTGCGTCTTTCTGTATTCATTTTCCGCTCTTTCTTTGGTTCTGGTATATTTCGACCCATTTGTCGAAGCTCTTATGCCCAATTATCGATTAGAGAATCGCGCATTTCGCCGATGACGGCTGAGGGTTCGCGGCCTTGTAGTTCTAAAGGGAGAGGTGTTGTTAGTTAACATCGTGATTTTGTGATTATGGTGATGGTTGTGTTATTTGATCAATTTAGACAAGGGAGGAAGGGGGGGTAATGATGGACGGCAAGAAGTGGAGGAGGAGGTCAAGGGGGTGTATTTGGTATTTGGATTGGAAGAATATAAGGTAGGGATGCTAAAAGACTATCAAGGAGACGGTGATGAAGTTTGAACGTACTGAAGGCTGCTTCAATGACGCTAATCTCGGTTGCGGTTGTGTCCAGCCCTGTGAATGCGCACCAGTCGTTTACGACCAATCCAGCACCGATAACGTCTGAACCCCGGTTTACTGTACCAGCCTTGAACACCAAAAGATTAAACTAAAGAAGGATAAGAAACGGAGGATAGTACTCACCACTAACGGAACCTGTAACAAACTACTCAGTTCATCCTGATCCTGGACACTCGTCTTGGGATGAACGAGAGCTCCTTGATTCGAAATCGCACAATACGATCCGACAAGAACATTATCCGCCACCGTCTGTCTAAATACCTCCACTTTCAGCACATCCGCAATAATCTCCTCGGTTTCTCTATCCACGTCTGGATGGACGAGAGCGACATAGTCATTACAAGCAATAACATTCCCAAGCGCGCTCAATCGTTCTTCAACTCGTTGAATAGCAATAGCGTCTGGTAATGCGTTTCGTAGATGTTGAAGTTCTTGGTCGGTAGTTGTTCCAGGAACGAGTAAACCATGCCGATTTCCTGCTGTGAGTCTACCGATAATACGAGTTCCACCGATGGAAGTATGAACGATCGGGATAACGTCTGATAATTCGGCTTCGAATGTACTGTAGAAATTTGTACTGCCTTGTAGAGCTACGAGTGCGTAGGAGTTGGTTAATTTGGCGAATACACCAATGTCGCTGCTGTTTTCGAATTGGGTGCCTGTATGCGGTAACAGGTTTCAAGTCAAGTTGTGTTGTGGATTGTGGGAAAGGGTTAAGGATAGGGGGTGGAGAAACATACGGGTAGCCATTATGAGAGTATCGGGTATCTTTTTTTTGCTCGTTTACTTTGTTTTCCTTTTGGTTAAAAAGAGTAGGAGAAGAGGAGGTTGATTGAGGCTGGCTGGGATGTTGGATGGGGCTGAGTGAATATAAATTTATTTTGCTTTATAGGGCTGATCGGCGTTACCCGTCGGTACCGAATTCAACTTTTCTTTGTTTTCTTCCGCTCATCCAAGTCATACTCCGAGTCACATTATTATTATGATCACAAGTGTAGCGCGCATTAGGTGCTGTGCGAGAGCTTCTCGTCTCCTTCTTTCCGGCGGAAGCGCGCTTTCGAGATATGGGAGCACAGTTGCGAGTGTTTCATCGACCCACCAAACTCCGGTTGGGAAGATAGTTCGTGATTCAATAAAGGTCAATCTTACACATTTCTGTCAAGGAATGGATGAACTGACTTGATTCTGAACCCGAACTTGACGGAAGCAGGCAACAGGACCAATGTCCATCTCAACGTACATGCAACTGTGTCTCTCTCATCCAATACATGGGTACTACATGAACCCAGAAAACCCAATCTTTGGAAAAGAAGGGGACTTTATCACAAGTCCAGAGATTAGTCAAATATTCGGCGAGGTCAGTGTCCCCTCGCATAAACAAAAGAAAGAAAGAAAGAGATCGAGATAATGATACCCACGTCCCAGCCCAGCTCATAGCGATCTGGCACCTCTCCCGTTGGGAAGCCGCAGGTCGTCCTTCACGTATACGAATAGTCGAACTAGGTCCAGGTCGTGGAACCCTTATAACTGATTCTCTTCGAACGTTTGCGCAATTCCCTGCTGTGCGTGACGCGCTTGCGCCTAGGAATGGTGGGGAGGTTCTGCTTGTGGAGACAAGTGAGGCGTTGAGGAAGTTGCAAGGGGAGACTTTGAGAGGGTCAAGAGTTTTGGAACGTTTCGCTGGTGGGGAGAGGAGTGAGCAAGAGAAGGAATTCGTGAGGTGGTTTGGGTCATTTGAGGAAATGAACGAAGAATCGACTGTGGACAAGAACACTTTCACCATGGTAGTCGCGCATGAGTTTTTTGATGCATTACCGGTCCATGTTATCGAGGTTCGTTTTCTGAGTCTTCGACTTATCTCATGCATACTTATTCATGAATGGTCTCACAGAAAGGCCAACTAGGCTGGCATGAACTCCAAATAATCACTTCACCCTCCCGAACTTCAAACCCCAACCTTCGTCCAAGTTTATCACCCATAAGTGAACGAGAACCCTTCGAACCCCAGCCACTCCGCCTCATACGTGACCCAGAACCATCAACATATTCCAATTTTCTAGGCTCAATCTCGTCACGATATGCTTCCCTTCCTGCGGGTACTCGAGTAGAAGTTTCACCCATAAGTTACAAAATCGCTCTTGGTCTTGCCAGAATCATCAATGATCCTAATAGTGCCGGTGGGAGTGCGCTTATTGTTGATTATGGACGAGATGGTATTTCTGGGAACTCGTTAAGGGTGGGTTTTTGAGTTTTCGTTGGTTGGAGGAAGTTTGGGAGCTAATTGGCGTTTTGCTTTCACATTCCCCCCTAGGCGTTCAAGAATCATAAGATTGTCGATATATTCGAGAAACCTGGTGAATGCGACCTTACAGCGAATGTCGACTTTGCGCTTCTCAAAGAAGCCATCTCTGGCACAGGTGAGGGCGAATTCATTATCTGCACATCTCACCATCATTATCCGCTAACCAAGCCACCCCCTTTAGCAACTGCGCACGGCCCAATCACACAACGCGATTTCCTCTTAGATATGGGGATAAACTTGCGCGTTTCGGCTCTACAAAATTCCCAGAAGACTCAAACGGATGATAAAGATCCGAATCCAGACTCGGAACGTATCAATGCAATTTCACGGGCGGCGCAGCGTCTTGTAGACAAGACTGGTATGGGTATACAGTATAAGGTGCTTGGCATTACAGGATCCGGTGCTGGAATGATTGCGGAAGAGAAGGAAAAGGGGTGTTATCCGTTCGATGTTGAGCGTAGTACTTGAGATGGAGACAGTGAAAGGTGTTTGCTACGTAGTGCATAGTGCGTAGTTTCTGGAATCTGCATATTATATGACGATGTCGTGGTGCTACATAGATTCGACATGAAATTGATTCTATTCCATTTGATTTTTTACCGGTGAACGGTGACGATGTCTGGATTTATCTTTGTGTTCTCGTTTTCGTCTGTGTGAGGATGGTGACCTTGACCTTGACCTTCTGCGTTTTCTTCGCTCTCCCTCGTGTCGATCTTTCCGTTTCTCATGCAGTCGACTATCATCTTTTCCTCCTTCCTTCACATCTCTCCTACCCCTCTCTTTCTCCTCTTTCTCCCTAATTTCTTCCTCACCTCTCACACCGCTCTCTTCCTCAGCCCCCTCGTCGTCCGTCTTCCCATCCTTAATCCTTCCCCTCTCCTTCTTCTCCTTCTCTCTTTTCCAAATCAACTTTCTCAAACACCCTTCACACAAAATAACTTTAACAAGCGCAGATTTATACTCTCCATGTTCTTCATAAGCAAACGGTAGTTCCACAGTCTTCAGCCTCGGAACCCCAGCTGTTTCTGATGGAGGAGGGATGTATAAAGGACATCGAGTATTCCCACATGTTTCTTCTCCTGCACCGGAGATGACTTCGTCCTCTGTTCTCCAACGAAGAGCAAACTAGAAGGAAAATCACAAATGAGCAGGATTAGTATTATTGTAATTCATCACAATTGTTCAAGAGAAGGGAGATAAAGTAAGGAGACTCACATTCCCCGACTTATAATGCTTCAAATCACAAACCGCAAACTCCTTGTATAAACTCGAATAGTACTTCTTTGCCAATCGATCTCCCCATGACGCAATAGGGTTGTTGCTCGTTTCTCCATTCTTTCTGCCTGCTTCGCCGTCTTCGTGTAAGAACCTGGAAAGTACATGCAAAAAAACCCATGTTAACATGTAATCTCAAACAACTATACTTGAGATGGAGGGATGCAATGGTACGTACTTATGCGACGCCTTTAATATGTCGAACTCCGTCAGTCCTGTGGTCGCCAGCTGGCTCGAAGAGTTACTTGCGTGTCCATACATCCTAAGTTATGTGATGAGACCAGTCAGGTAGCACAAGAGATGAAAGTCGGAAGCAAAGTCGACGAGACGAAGGTCAATTTCCAACCTGACCTCAATAGGTCGTCGATCTGAGCCGATCACTCCAAACCTTAAGCCGTCCATTGAATATCTCAACAATAAGTACGTTTGAAAGCATAAATTATTTTATTTACTCTGCTCTTGCCGGTTATACAAAAGCAGCTATTCTATTAAGGAGAAAAGGTAGAAACAAAGTACACTAAATGAAGGATCACGGGCTGGACGAGTGCGGGTATTGTTATAAGACAAGAACTTGGAAGAAGAATGCGGATAAGTAGAGTGGGAGGGAGCATGGACAATCATAGTAGTACTTGACAGAAATGTGATGTCGCGGGACAGAGCACAGCAGAGGGTTGTGTTAATGTCATTGCTGAAAAAGATCCCTAATGGTCCATAAAATTTAACAGCGGGCGACACATTAATTTGGGCAAGAAATTCGAGCCCAGTGCATGAACCAAGGAATGCAAGAAGAGGACAGATTCTTTGCTGAACCACCCCGAAACGACCGCCCACCGCGAATGAAAGAAAAGGATGCTATAATATAATTTATGACCTGCATTGCATTGACTGCACAACATACGCCGCTCCTCTACTCCCATTAAATACTCGCACGAATAACAAATTCGAGTCCATCTTCAACCCATTGTCTCGCATTCAACGATCAAGAGAAGACGTTCAATAGCCGCCGTACGCAGGTCCCGGACCAGGACTCTGTCTTCCACTCATCATAGGTCCAGGTCCAGGCGTTGTCCGTCCACTGTAAGCAAGACTCGGCCCTGGAGACTGTCTACCTGCTATAGGTGGTTGCGGCGAAACGCGTCCCATTTCCAATCCCATCTGAGGACCCGGTGATCGCCGTCCGGGCGCTACGCCAAGATTATTCATCGGAATCGCCTCCGCTCCGTGTTGAACCGTTGACACTGATGCCGCGTCGTTGAACGTTTGTGGGAGAGGTCCTCGATACGGGTCGTAATATCCTTGACTGGCACCGTATCCTGGCTCATCGCGGTAGGGTTGATTAGGATTAAGATGGGGAAGTGGAGGTACCGCGTATGGATCACCTCCGGGAGCGTATAAATCTGCAGTCGAATCTGCCCCAGTTGGCTGAGAATACTGAGAGGGTTGCGAGTAAGAGGAATAGCCAGCAACAGAAGCGTTTCGATCCAAGTTGACTTCAGAAGCAGAATCCAAACCAGCGCCAGCACCGGTTTTTGCGCGGTCTGTCGGCAACGCATAGTTCAAATTATCATTCGCGTGCGAATTTAATTCAGGCCATTTGATAGGTTCTGTAGACGATGTTTTTGCATTGTTTTAGTTCAACCCTGAACGGGGTTCGACAAAAAAATACGTACCATCATCAAAGTCGGTGTACCGTTTCCTGGTGAACTTCCAGATAAAGAATGCGACAACTCCGATAACTGCGATACCCCCAGCGACACTCATACCAATGATAGAGCCCGTACCGATTCCACCCCCATCGTCATTGTTTTCAGCAGACGTCTGCGACGCAGCTGCAGACGAGGAAGAGTCATCAGGAAAAACGGTTTGAACAGTCGTGACAACTGTGACTGAGCCGTTCTCATCTGTAGACGTCGTTACAACATCCGTCGTCTGCGGTTCAGTATTTGTATTCGTCGCGGGCGGTTGCGTTGTGGGGCTGGTCTGATCCGTCTGAGTTGGTGGAGTTGCTGGCCCCGTTGTCGGAGGAGCTGTGTTCTCAGTGGTCGGCGGCTCAGTTGTTGGTGGGCTGGTCGGTGCTTCAGTGGTCGTCGGAGTAGTGACTGTGTTCGTGTTCGTGTTCGTGTTCGTATTCGTATTTTCCGAATGTGTCTCTGTCGGCGCTGTTGTTGTTGGTGGTTCACTTGTGGTCTCTGGACCTGGAAGAATGGTCAACTGGCGTCCTGCCAGGACGTTCCTGCGCAGCTGATGGGCACCAATTCGGTCACAGGCGCAGAGGGCAAGACATAGGAGAACAAAGAGAGACCGAGAACGCGACGTTAAGCGGCTCATGACGAGACTACTCGCACCGAGAGCACACAATCTATCTTCGCGCTAAAGAAGAGAGAAAGAGAAAATAAGAGAGAGATGAAGGGAGATGAGAGAGGTGCAAAGGCCAGTGATCAGTGTCAAACCGAGTGTGTGAGAGGTGCAAGAAGGGGGCGGTGGTCGACACAGCCACACCATGCCGCCTGACTACCCAGAATATTACAAAAATTAGTACTCCAATTTCTTCCGTCCAACTCTACTAGTACATCGCAACTATATACTCCGTCTATCATGCTAAGGTTCGTCGACTGAGTATTGTCGTGATCTCTCTACGCTCTTTAAGCCACTCAGGAAACGACGGCGTAGCCTCCGTGACGTGCTCCGCAGCCAGCGCTTTCAGCTCGATCAAATAATTCGCGAACACGATCAACGTTCCATAACTGGGAAGGAATCAGTTGCAGGATGTCCAATAAAAAATTGATGCGGTGTTTACTGCTTACCGGTACCTTCACCCCCCACATCACCACAGCTTCTTAGTGACACATAATACCGGAAGTAAACGAACACACGTACAGGTAATTCACACCGAGGCTCATCAGTTTCTTCTGCTTGTCGCTTCCTTTGGGTAGCGCCTCAATCTTCAGCTTGTAGCTAAGAAAAGGCATCAGATCGGTATTCTCGAATTCCCGGCTCGCTAAAGGTGGTCTTACTCGTAGATTGCCTTCCTGAGATTCTGCACATCTTGCATGAGATCAATTGCCCGGTCCGTCAACGTCTTCGAGGTCTTCCCATGCGATAAGACGCCGACGAGCTGCAATATTATCTTGTATTCGCCTTCATAACAGATCAGCTTCACTTAAGCATAAATGGCAAATTCACCCCACCTTGTAAATACGCTTCTTCTTCACTCGGACCATCAAGCGAGTCATACAGTTGATCGTCGTCATCAACCTCGCTCGGCACAAGCAACTCCTCAGTTGCTCCATTCCATGCCGCAATGGTAGCTATGAGACATGCAGAGACCATGCCTGTGGTAGTACGCCCTCTGCCCATCTGGCAATTGAAGATGAAGTCGCCCGCCCCGTCCGGTTGCAATCCAGATTGCACGCGTTGATACAACTGGAAAAGTGCATCCGGGAGCGGTGCTTGCTCATCAGTCTGTACCGGCAGAAAGTCACCGTCAATTTTACCGACCGAAATAAACGGAAACTCACAATTGCTACTCGGTCATAATTGATCTATCGATACAATTCAGCATAACCTGTTGTCTATTGACCCGAAGCAAAGCGCACCTTGAATCCCTCCTTTTCCATCAGGTCAAATACGTCGCGTGGTGTAAGGATATCGCCCTCCGTTACGTTCTCCCACTGAGGGATGATGGAGAATACACCAGGTCTCTCTTCGACTTCGTCGTGTAATAGTATCTTACCCTCGTTTGCGCGAACCTCTCGAATCACGTCGCGCTTCAGGTTCTTCTCCATCGCTTCAACTGTCTGTGTTGTTACACCCGTAGCTCTACGCAAGGCTCGATTTGAGTGAGTGAGAGAATGCAAAACAAGTTGTCACGCACTCAACATTCTCGAGAGGACGATCAACTAGTCGAAGAACATGCGGTCTCCCTCCTACGTACAGTACAGGTTCCTGAGAAAGGGCTAGTTACAAGATCCATCCAGACCAACATAAAAAACGCCTACCTCACGAAGAGAAGTCCAAAAAACTCGGTTACTCCCTGAGGAATCTGCATTCACTCTTTCTAGAGCTCTTCGTAGCCTAGTCAAGTAGACAAGAACTGAGTTCAAAGCAACCTTCGTGTTGACGACCAGGCTTACCCCTGAACGGTTGGCATGCCACTAAGACTCGATTAGCACACGTTGGGGAGAATATGTCACAGAAAGTCACATACCTTCCGCAGACCATTCTACCTTCAAGTACCGTAGCTGAAGAGATCTGTATGATTAATGGGACACGACGAAAATTGGGTGATCCTTCAATTCGTCTGTAGCATTCGGTTGATTAAGCAGGGTGTCGGATTGTCTGAAGTTGGGACATACTCAGGCAAGGACATCTTTTGCAAGTTCGAGAAGAAGTCACTCTTGAGGATCGTTGACGCGGACAAGATGGAGCCTTTCCGATTTGCCACCACTTGACGTGCTTCATCTGGAAGCGCAAGGCCTTCTTCCAAGTCAACACGTTCTAGTGGTTTCAATGCGTGCAGACCCTCCGCCTTCAAGTCTTTCTCAAAGGTCTTTATGACTGTTCACCAGTATTACTCAATCGCGAGAAGGATCGGGAAAGTCAAGGAAAGCGTACCCGGGTGGTTCTTTACGAAAGATTCAAATGACTCTACTGACCGTATGGTGTCTGGTTCTATTGTTGAGAGATACCACTGGAAAACAATAAGTTCGAAGTATCGCCTTAGGTTGTGCAGACCTGCAATGATAGTAATTCATAGGGAAAACAGCCTTTACAGGGAAACCGGACTCGCCTCGCTGTGCGTATAGCTTCCTCTGTTGATCACTGGTAGCCTGCTCCGCGTTTATGCGTGCCTGTTCAATAGATTCGCGCAAGCTGAACGCCTCCGAGCATTTGTCAATGGCAGCGTCCACCGCGTCCTTAACCTTCAAACCATTGCGGATTACACGAAGAAGATCTGATTATGATAGGTCAACAGAATGATATTTGAATTTCAGAAAGTGAACGTACTGTTTATCACTTGATACGAGTGTCGATGTTGACCACTCTGAGCATAGGTTGTATCCAGAAGGCTGTTTGATCGGCGTAAGTAGATGGACGACGATTGCGATATCCGTGTCCATGCATCGTTCTGTCCAGCCTGCAGCCATTGCTGAATGAGAAGGATAATGATCTTCACAAAGGAGTGTTAACTCGATTTATTCCCAGGAAATAGGGAAAATGACTCACAGCAACAACAGTACTTCTGCCCCGCCCCAACTGGTCATTGAGCACTATCGGTGTATTCGTCGAGTGCAGACGTGAAACTACCTCCATTAAGTCGCTCATATCAGTAAAGTCAGGTGGTCGTTCAGAAGTAATTGGAATGCGCCGATAAATCAATCGTGTTCCGTCATCCAGCTGGATGCGATGACCCATTATGTCTTTCAGAACTTCGACCGCGCTCGGTCTTACGTCTTCCCAGACCGGAATTACTGAACCATCGTGCGCCTCTGTGTGTAATAGCAGGAGACCGCCGAATTTCTCAAGTTCAGCGAGAACATCAGTTCTCAGTCGCTCCTCTAATACTTCTAGCCGTGAAGCGGATATCCCACCATAGTCTAGATACTGGGTTAACTCGTATGGTAAATACAAGTAGCGTACGACATGCCTTTCATATTACGTAACGTGAATGCCTCACGTCGCAGACAGAACGGAGCACCGTTGATGTACACGACTGGTTCCTCTCTTAATGCGATCCAAGCAATGTGTTCCGCGTCAGGGTTTTCAGCCTTAACTCGGCACACTACTTCATCGATTGCATCTATGCTTGGCTGGCCAAGAGCGTATATCGACGTCCCAGAAATATTCCGGAAATTACTTGCCCCACGGAGTCCTTGGGTAAGGTCTTGCGTTTCGCTGAGCCACTGATCTGACTTGAGAAGAGTGCTATATGCTCGATATCAATAAAGGACACTTCCACAGGAGTTGAAAGCATACCCTTCACGCAAGATCACTCCGTTGCGAGTCTGCGTGATAACATGGATAAGTAAAACGTAAAGAGCTGAGAGTTGAACGTGCCTTGACAACATGGTCTGTGTATTCATCTCCGAGTACTTGTCCACCAGCCACTGTCACATCATGCTTGACAAGACTTGACACAGCTAAGACCTCCATCCCACTCCTCGAGAGAGCGGATAGATCGTGGACGGGTGCGAATACGTTCAGGCGAGAACCTCGGGATTTCCGTAGATACGCCACTTGGCTTATAAGCACTCCAATAAGCATCAGCAAGACTACTAAGCAGCTGCACTCACTTCCATATTTCTGTGCGCGCCTGTACGAAAACTGGTTCAGTACGAAGCATTCCTCGAATTGAGGTCATTGCAGACCTTCATCCATTGAGCAAATGTGTCGGTAAAGTTATCAACACCCTTCTCTTCGACGTAACTGGCGAACGCAATGATGAAGAAGCTACGTGCACGATGAAGAAATAACACCGAAGATAGAAGACAAAGAAGCCTTTTATGTAGGAGATGACCTACTATTTTTCGATTGCCTTCGCAGCTTTATCCAAAAACACCTCGCGCTTTTGTTCATCCAAGCTCGTCAGTGAGTAACGAATACGATTTGTAAGAATTTCTTCTCGGAGATTAACGACATGATCACCTTTACGAAAGAGAAAAAGAAGTGAAAGTACGTGAATGAGATTTACACCTCTACAGGCTCTGAATATACAGTCTACTAACTCACATGAATCAATAACTCGATCCACAAGACGTTTCGCCTGAGTCCCATGATCAAGGCACCCAAGAAGACTTAAAATGACACTGTAATTTCCTGTAAGAGCCTTGCGCAGGCTATCCATGAGTGCAGGCTGTGAGAGTAGCAGGTCGACGGCAGACAGCGTGCTCTGAGCCTGTAGACCTGAGGAAGGTAGCTTTGTGTTAGTAACACGTCGTTCAGTATCTCAACGGGCCAGAAAAAACGCTGATTCCTTTCAACATACTTTGCTGTAGCACGGCCGTAAGTCGGAGTAGGGACTTGCTGAGTTCTTGTTGAGCATGCGCTTGCTCCAGAGACATGACGACTTGTGAGTTCGTTGGCTATGGAATATCTCAGTTCTTTCCACATTAATTGTACAGCTGTATCACTGACGGTGCTAAACCCCGAAGGGGAACTAGACCCCTTTGAGAGGAGAGGGTCGCCCAAGCCGCGAGATACAACTTGCTTGCGACGAACAAGAAGCGCGGCTACCTATGATCACCAGCCAATGTCAAGCAGTGAAAAGAAAAATCTATTAGTAGCTCACCATCGCAAAAGTGGTTCGGATCGCACCCATTCCGCAAGAAAAGACTAAGGAGGTCTTTATGGGATCAGTTTGCTTGATGACGCGAATATAAGCATCTAGGTAGTTATCCTATAGTGAAATATATTTCATGAACCATTGAACATCCCCGTCTCGGGTAATCCCTACCTCTATGGGTCGCTCCGGAGAAATAGGAATGCTTGGTGTAGCCGTATCAGTGCACGAGGAAATACCGTGACGGTGAAGCATATTCTTACCGATAATACTTAGAAAAGAAGTGAACATTAATGCCCGAGCATGAAACTACGACAAAGGATACGAACCTCAACGCGCCATCCTTCATTCCTCATGGATTCGAAGAGTTCCCGTGCAGTCTTCACATTGTTTCTATCCACTGCTGTCCATGTTGGGACGATTGCTCCGTCGGCTATAGATGGAATACTCAGAAGACAATTCAACAAATAATGAGTCCGATACACGTACTCGCCACCTCGTTATGAGTAAGAACGAGTCCTCCAAATCTGCAGACATGTGTCAATGAGGAACAATCACGAAAAGAACTTTCACACGCGCTTTGCAGATTCTTGGAGGATGTCATTCTTCAGACGTTTCTCTATATCTTCCAAGTTTTCGGCTCTATCGGACATGGGTAAAGTCTTGCGTGGTTCAGAAGCATCGCGTAAAACGAATGAACGACCAGAGATATACACTGAATTTCTATCAGTCATGACCTTCTCTATGGTGTGTCTAAATACCTATGGGTTCTTCTCGTGTCGAGAACCAGACGCAGTCGTGAGGATCTGGAACACCTGGACGGCAACTTAATATCGAGAGTATAGCACGCAACCCCTGGGAACGAGGCTGGGCGGTACCAAAAACATTAAGGTTGCCAGCTTTCGGAGCTCGAAAGTTTGGAGCACCATGTACGCTGAGATCAAGATCAAGCGCACGTCCTAAATCGGTCCATCGTGTCAGAAAAAGCTTGCAAGCAGAGTCCATAGCTATGTACAGCGCGCACCGGATGGATAGTGATCCGTCTTCAAGATGAACCCACGAGAGAGTACACTGCCTGCCCTACTCTTCACTACCGAATGAACCGCACGCTCCAAGAGAGGAGTTTGATCCAGCACAGGGATGGGAGACTGAGCTGCCGATCTAGGTCTCTCCTGGGATTGTATCCTGGATATTGAACTCGGGGTAGGGCTAAATGAACGCGTAGGAGATGGATTGGATAGCGGACTTGAAGAACGCCGTTCATTCAGACTGCTGGACAACCTAGCTTGCATTGGAGAGCTCATGAGCAGCACTGGAAAGGGAAGACGGTGATGGTTTGTTATAGAGATCGATGGCTTGAATATCCGTAACGCGCCAGCTCGATTGCAGGTTCCAGGTTCACGCTGTCGTCACACTCACAGAGTAGAAGAGCGAAGGGCACGTGTACGCGTCCATGACGATGATATAATAATCTCAATTACGTTATAACTGATCCCATCAGATCGGCATTGCTGAAAGTAGATTGGTCCACTTTATGACGACTTTCCACTCAAGGGTTGTGACCTCTGCCCTTCTCTGACTGCGTTCATCTCCATGAGATCCCTTGTATTCGCGTATTATTGCTCGGGACATGGCATGTTACTCTAGCCGACCCTCTCGCTAGGTCGTACTCACTTGTCCATCAGGATATGGCCATGCTACACGCGTGTCTGCCGTTGCTACCTGCCTACGTCAATTGGACGTTGCACCAACGGTCTACATCGTCTCCTCGGCTCCTCAATACGTGTTCGACCAGGCAATAGCTGCGGGCGCTCGATATCGGTCTGCGGAGATTGACCCAGTTATTGTGCAGCCTCTCGCGTAAGTCGGTACTTCATATCCAGCCTGTCATGTCTGACAGTCCTCTAGGTACTACGTGGACAGAAGAAAAAGCGTCGATGTACTTGAGAAATTTCTTTCCAACCAGAATCGGATACTGGAGAAAGAGGCTGAATGGCTAAAGGAGAACTCCGTCGATTGTGTCTTGAGCGATGCAGCGTTTCTTGCTTGGTGCGTTTAACTTTATCCCTCTTGTCGGTATTGTTGAATTAGCTTGACAGCAAAGCAGCAAATACAGCGCAAATCCCGTCTGCCCTGATTACCAACTTTACCTTTGATTCCGTATATAGCTATTTATCTATTCGTTTTCCTGAAGGCTCTCCTTTGCATCCGGTACTCCACCCAGACGACGGGTTGGACCCTAGACTTTCGCCACTTAATGACGACCCAATTCCCCCTGAAGAACTGGCTCCTCTAGTTGCGGAGCTGCATGATGGTTATCGATGCTCTGAGCTGCTTTTGCGACTTCCTGGAAACATACCTATCCCTTCATTTGGCGTGGAACCATCTCTCCCTTCGTATCTATGGGTAGATCCAGAACAAAACTCATTCGTTCCGGAAGTGCTCTCATCCGTCTCACGCAACGGTTCTTCGGGAGCCCTTCACCCACCTATTCCGTTTCCATCAACAGAAGGTATAGATATGCGCGAACCTTTGCCGCGAAAAGTGATCCAAGCGCCACTTATAGTACGGCATCCTTCTCCGGACGTGTATACACCCGCTGGACGGAAGCGCGTACTTGATTCTATTGGTGTACCGAGCTATCTCCAAACAATGCAAACAAGAATTCTTGTCGTTAGCTTTGGGGGGCAGGTCTTCCGGCGACCCCAAAGCCGACCAATTTCAAGAAGCGAAAGTCCTACCGGCGTTGTCAACGGGAATGGAGACTTCTCACAGGGATCTTCTTCAGAATCGATCAGCTCCGCTTCTGGGCTTGATAATGCCGCTTGCCCACGCCCTACTTATCTATCGCCAGAACGCGGGCAAGGCAAGAAGAGAGACGCATTTATACACGTCACTCCACCGATAGCCACGGAATCTCATTTGTGGGTGCCGGGTGCCCCACCAGCTAGCAAGTCACCCACCTCCCCATGCGGCTCTAGTTTTCCGTCTCAGGGAAGGCGTTTGAGCAACGAGCTACACGCTGCCCCCGCAGCAGCACCATTATCGGATGACTCAAGCTCTCATACGCTGGTCGAGCCTGGTCAACTATTTCTCCCCGACGAGTCCTGGATTGCCATTGTTTGCGGCGCAGCGAACACGGCAGACAAAGACGACGAGCTTCCGACTAATTTCTTCCTTGCTCCACGAGACGTCTACATGCCTGATCTGACGGCATTAGCGGATGTGCTACTGGGAAAACTAGGCTATGGTACAACTGCTGAATGTGTCGATGCTTGTACTCCTTTCGTATATGTACCTCGTCCTCTGTTCGTCGAGGAGCACGGGTTGCGGCGACTTCTTCAAGACGAAGGCGTGGGAGTGGAACTCTCACGAGAGAAGTACGAGGCTGGTGATTGGGCTGACGCTGTCCGAGAAGCGTGGCTGGCAGGCAAGGAATTGAAGGAGCGGAAACGGGAAGTGGGTGAAGACGGCAGCAGAAGGAAACAGGGAATGGATATGGCACGGGAATTGGTACGATGGGTACAAGATTGGAAGCTTGCAGCAGGGCAACTGCAGGACAGTTGCAGAACATGCAACAAGAGAACAATACATAAAGGTCATGGACATCTCGTTTCTCAGATTTGACTTGGATATGCGCTATCAAGGATCATTGGACAACTCAGGACACTCAAAAGGACTTGTTTCGGACACAGACGTAGCCTACCATTCGGTTAATCCTAGGCACCGTTTTATTACCTGTACATCTATATACCAGATAGAGTAGTCTTCGTTTAAACTGCTCGGCTGACGTCGGTGAGCCTGGCATGAGACAGTTCGACCACATTGAATTTCTTGTATCGGTAGTAATCGTGTACGACACTTATGCCACAAACAGCCTACCACAAGCATACGTATAGTCAGAGAAGGAGTATTGAGATTGATGGACTCCCTACCTTGAAGATCTCTACGAGGATGAAAAGCTCGGGATTTTCCAGGTCGACTTTATGTCTCTCGGGTATGCATTGTGCGATCGTCTTGATAGCTTCATCACGAGACAGTGTACTGTGATTTCGCATGCGAAGCTCAATTTTGTACTATCCTTCCGTCAGATTGAACTCATCTTGCGAAGATGAGTGATTAGTACTCACCCGAAATGGTCCTGATCCCTCCTTTTCGAAGATGGGAACAACTGCTCGTTTGCAAAGAGAAGATATCTCAGGCACATTCGCGTCGCAGGAGTTGCTGACAGGGGCGAAACGGTGTGTACTCCTTATAATTTCATCCAAAGCAGTGATCAGGCCTATGGAGTACAATATACAACGGAGAGAGTTCACCTCGTATGCGTGATGCCTGATTCTTCGACTCTTTTCATGTGCAATGCAACGAGTGCGACAGGATCCACTGAAGACTTGCAGGAAACAAAGACAACTAATGTTCATTGAGCATCCTGCGCGTCATAGACTGCATTGAGAAACTCACGGCAAGGAGTATTGGTCTGGCAGCTAGCTAATGGCGCAACTAACTTTGAGCAATAAACGGAACCGTATATATCTATACTCACCAAAGCGTTTCTCCTTTCGAGGTCTTTTTATCTTCTCTATTTCTTTCGATATTGCCTTCTCCAAGTCCTCCTCATCTGAGTGTTTCGAGTCCTTGTCAGCATCAGCGTCGTCTGTTGAAGGCCAGAGTTCATCTGCAAGCTAGTTTCGCCCACGCGTTAGCTCAATGGGAACATGATAACTAGCTATTCCTCACAGACTCGAAGAGATCATAAGACTCGCCGATAGCTTGTCTTTCCTTGCCCTTGACGCAGCTCAACCAGACACCGGGACCATCAATACTCCGTCTCGACCAGACTGAGCTCCCATCCTATTGAGTAAGTTACAGACATTTAACTTCCAAGCCATTTTTTGCCTACATTGCGGAAGCGCTTCTTCCCACTGGTAGGACGTTCTTGAGTTTCTGACATGAGAGGAAGGAAGAAAAAACTTATTTAGATTATTACCGTGCTAGGCAATGATCGACGCAAGACGCGGATCGGCATGACGGTTGGTGATGAGTCAGCACCAACCTTTTCTTTCTTTCTCTTTCTCTTCATCATCCATCATCATCAAGAAGGAGGCTCGGTATACGTTCTGGCTAGATCAACTCAAGCCTTCATACAAAGGTGCTGCTATGTCATTCGCGGTCTCATATGGCAGCTCGCTCGTGGATCTGAGCCTCCCGTGAACATGCTAAGAGTTACAGGAGCTCGCCAGGTTGAATTGATATTGCCTTCCAACCATTGTGGCACCTTCGCATCTCTTTAGGTGTTATTATCCTTCCCCCTATCACTTTAGCTTCCCATGACTCGTCTCCCCATGATGTCGGTTGTTATGAAGCTGAAGATTATGTCCCCCTGCTGAATAAACTTAGCAACGCCTGTGAAGGCTAGAACAAACCTAAGATTACATCTCCCTTTGTCTTATTAAAGCTCTTGTTTATTGTGGACGTGCATCAAGACGGCCGAGATGGTAGCATAATGCGAGAAGCGTCCAGGGAAATCATCGTGTCGCCAAGATTCCTCACGAAGTTCAAGAGGAATCGATGGGGCCACAGCACTCTGAGTTCTTTTGCGTATCGTGCCGTCCGCCCCGTAGCTCGTCCAAACAAAAACGAAACGTTGTACGACTTACAATCTTGATGATAGACACAGAACAGAGTTGTGTACTTTATACAGAAAGGTATGCAAAAGGCGTTGAAAGACCTGGTTTTCTGCTGACCTGCGTGGGAAATTCTTCGGATAATTGCCAAAAATGCCCTTTGGCGTGGCAGTGCGCTTCTATGCAGAGTGAATAAATAGTTCTCGTTAATTGACTCGTAAAATTCTGCCTAATTAGGATACTAATAGCGTCGTTCATTGGTCAGACTCGCAGGGAAGCGTATTTTGTTGTTCTCGGCATCCGAATCGGACTTTTCAAATCTACTTACGGAAGTATTTTTGTGCAATGCCACTAGTGATCGGACCTTTAATTGGCATCATGATGCCAAGACAGACTTACTTTATTTGGCAATTCCGTTGATCGATATGCGAAAGCACCGCTTTTGTTAGCTAACTATAAATGGAAAGAGAACTCTCAGGCAGTCTCTTCATAGTAGCGTTGTGGCACTGGAGTTGCTAGTTGGGATACATATGCATGCTCGTGGATGAAATAACGGTTCCGATGGACGAAGCCTAGATCCGAGGGTCATCTGTTTATGTCCTTGTCTTTCCTTCATCACAAGGAAAACACGACAATATTTGGGTTTTACTGACTCAGCTCTGCATGTTGTGCCATATGCTTCGCATTGGTTCAAGTTCATTCTATGTTTGCCTCATGCTTCTGCGAAAAGGAGTTGCGACGATTCTTGCGTGAGTAACTTACATGTACGAGTAAATGTTGTTTGATCACTTTTTGGAGAGTGCTAGTCTCGCTTCCGTGTTAGGATATGATCGACGCAACGCGTTCACTGCCGGTTCAGAACAACCACGATGATAATCGATAATCCTCATCGACACGCTTTACGCTCTGGCGACTCTTATCTAACTGAGCCTTCACTCAACAGGCACCATTGGCCCTTTCTCTGTATGCCGTAGCATGCTCTCTGAGCCCCCCAAAAGATGCTATAAGTTACAGCGGCTCACGAAGTTGATGTAAAACTTCCACCCCTCACCACTCCTATTCTTCTCTCCCCTTCACTCCCTCTTCGCGAGGCTGTACACTATGCACTGCTCTTCAAGCTCTGGTTTTGTTCTTCCAGTATGTCTCAAAATGAGTCACTGGTTCGATTCTCCATTTCATTCATGATAGACTCCGATACTGAAGGCCCTTCCGTCAGGTTTGTCTGCCGCAGTGCCGAATATGTTGTACATGAATATTTTCTTCGTATACAACCAGACATGACGCGTCCTACTGTCCCGCCTTTATTCCCGATTCAATCTCGTCCCCTGGTATTGTCCGTCCCTGGACTAACCTTCTTTCGCCTTCGGTCAGCTTCTTTTGATTTCGCATGATTCTTCACGGCCGAAGCGACATGCCGGTCAGATTGTGGCTTGTAAAATTCGTCTATAAAATATGGACTTTTCGCCTGAATTACGAGGCATCGACTCTACGACAAACTACTAGCCTACTAAGTGCGTCTCATTTCCTCTGGGCCACATTATCTCTGATACTCACTATGCCTTATGGTAGAAATATATCACTATCCCTTCTTCGACAGATATGAGGAAACGAGGCAAGAAGGCAGGTCGCCCCCAGGAGTGTCGCCTTCAGGAGCTACCTCCTGAACTTTTGCATATGGTACGCAGCTAGTCACTTTGATACCGCTCTAGCTGAATACATTTCGCTACAGATTATATCCCTAGTGCATCCCGATGATCTACTTAGACTAATGTTAGCCTATGAGTTCCTGCGTGTTTTCCTCTCGAGCGAGGATTCCTCGTTCGTCTGGAAAAGCGCGGAAAAAGAGTGTGGTCTTCCTGGTTGTCCAAAGGACTTGACGCATCTTCAGTATGTCGAGCTTATCTTTGGAAACACTTGCTCGGTGAGTTTCCCCTCCGAAATTGTGCAGTCAGAGGTATTTACAGTCATGATGCAGCTATGCGGGAGTGGTCCTCGTGGGACCAAGGTTTTCTTCGCCTTCAGAGTGTGCCTCTGCAAGAAGTGCTTCTCGGAAAAGTGTGTCTGGAAAAGTCTCCTTCACCATACGTACTGACTTCGACTTTAGTGTCAAATTTGGTCGGAGAACTATGTTCTGGCCTGATATCATGAAGCGGGGCGAGTCAGAGAGGGATGACATGCTTTGGCTCACCCCCGCGTTCCAAGTGCCCAAGTGCGACATCGCCAGGCGAGATGAAGTCAGGTGGGATTTGACTCATGAACTTTGTATCGATGACCATCAAAGTATGTGCTGCATTTTCTACGCGCCGGACTTCGGAGCTGCAATCGAGGAGTACAAGTCTCTACCCGCTGCTGAGAGGAAGGATTTCGCTACTAAGAGACGTAAAGATACGATGATAATCAAGGAGGTAGGCCATTTCTCATTTCTCGACTTGAGCCACCTGACGGTCAAGCTGGCAGCACACGCATTTGGTTCTACAGTGGTACATCGACAAATCTAGGGAGCGCAGGTCCGGGAGAGACAGAGTTAAAGCGGCATTTCGAGACGAGTATGTATTCTTTCACATCGAAAGCATTCTGCTCTGAGTGCCAGGTTCTCCCTTAGAGTATACAGGAGACTGGAAGAGATGGGGTATACGGACAGTGATATGGACTTCGACACCAACGATGGCGAAATTCATAGGAAATGGAAGGCGCTGGTGGCAGCACCGAAGAGAATGACGAATCGAGGTAGTCTCATTTCTATCATGCCATCCATTTTATTGACATCTACTGCAGTTTGGGGGAATCTCTACCCTAAGGCCCATCAGCTAATCCTGCTCAGAAGATCGAAAGTTCTTGAGCGCGCTGTTCAAAAGCGTCGCGCCCAACTAGCGCAAGCAGCGGAGGAAATCATGTCTTCGAACAAGGACCGATTCATCACAGCTGATGATTTCACCGAATTCCCGATAGCGGATGAAGTGATACATAGCGCCAACAGTCACGTCTTCTTTACGGACGAACAACTTGAATCGCTCAAGGAACAGGTACTCGAATCGCAAAAGGGCTCTTCGGAGCTTCTCGAAGAATACTGCGCAAGGTTGCTATTAGAAAGCCGACTAAACGCTGGACACGAATTATCGGCACCTCCGGACAAATCGGTCATTGACCTGAGGACGTCGTTCTTCCTGTATCACCAATTCCCCTCGGAGTGGTGTTTGCTGGTGGTAGATTTCAAGATACTCCTCGAAGACCTGAAAAAGCGATATGGAGAAGCATTCTTGCGAGAGTGGAGAATGGAAGGTGGAATATACGTGCCACCGTTTTCTTTGATAGAGGCACTTCTAGAGGCAGTCAACTTGCCGGGTACCACACATAGAGATATGGTGATGTACGGCAGGTCGTTTAAATGTCTACGTTGCTGGCAAGATGCATCGACGTGGTTTGGCCTGGTAAGGACTACTCTGATTCCTCGAGAATATGCACCATACTAACCCTTGTTCAATTCTTAATCCTAATAGGTGGTGCACTTTATCCGTGAAAACAAGCTCAATGACTGTCCAAATTGCATGTAAGTCATTGGTGCAACTGTCCGCTCGATTCAATATGTCTAACGAATAATTCAAGCCCCATACTTGAACCAGACGAAGACAACGATCACTATTGGGATGAAAGCAAAGGACCTCTTGCGTGCTATGATCCCGAAGCACCTCAGGCCCAAGACCCGTGGGACTATTTTATCAATAACACTTCCAACGACAAGGACAACGACAAGGAAGAGGACGACTACGAAATCTATGCACTCCAGTATCCGTGATCTCGCTGTTACTCTACGGACGCAAACAGGGTAAGATAACATTCTGTCCCAAATCGTGGCATTCTGATTCCTTAGTGTTTAACAGAGATCTCAAATACGTGCACGGAACCCAAATCAATCTAACTTTCAACGCTACGGCGAATTTCTTTATTTATATTGCAAGCGTGATTTCAACCAAGCCAAACGAATAGTTGTTCACGTAGGACGGACTGAGGCGTGGAGGAAGTTGCGTGCTGCTTTCGCTTGTCTTGATACACGACCTTGCACATTGTCTGGAGAGAATGCGACAGAATATGTGATGTATGAAGCCTTATGTACCCTGAATAAAATGACATGTGTTGTCTAGAAAGACCAGCGAGAAGTTCGGCGTCAAATGCACTGATTAAATTTGAATTTTAGCAGGGAAAGGAAGAAAATGACAAGTAATGGTATGAGCTGAGCCGTCGGCAAGATTATTCCACCTGATCAACTGATCAAGACGATAAGCAATCGATGGCGAGCATATTTATCCACGTATATCCATGTATTTATCCGTTATGGTTGGCTACATAAGCTACATAGCCACAAGAGACAAACGCGGTGCCAAGGCTGAACCCTGAGAGGAAATACTTATGTCAGCGGGTAGAGAAAAAATGGAATAATGATCGACACGACATATGTGGCAACCGAAAAGATCGGCATCAGGATCTAGTGCTTATATTGCAAAGGTGACGTCAGACATTGCACCTGGAATTCATGTACAATGTATTCAGATTGAGAAAGATTATTCAGCCTCAGACGGAATAATTCGTAGAACCACGGGACCTAGCATACAACCATTTCTCTCTATTCTACCACTATCATCTGTACGAAAACTTACCAGAACATAATGTCGTCTACAATCTTAATGCGTTCTGCACGTCGTGCGGTTGCCGCTGCTCCGCGTTCAGTCGTTTCGACGTCGCGAGCGAGCCCTAATCAGCTGAGATATTCAAGGTGGCCTTCAGCTGTTTCGACTCTATTCACTTTACTAATGGCTTGATAGTACTGTTAATGACAACGACCCAGACGTTCTCGAAGCCGAAAAGGCTAAAAACCTATCGGGAAAGCAGCACAAAGGGTCCACCTGGCACGAGAATGCTCCAGGGTGGAATGAGTACCTTGCCACTGCGAGTGAGGCAGCGGTGAAAGCAGACAAGTCCGAGAATGGATCCCCAGAAGTCCTGCAGCGGAAGAGCGTCGAACATATTACGGCGAGACATCATGCGGATGATGTTACCACTGGTAAAGTGGAGGCGGAATACGAGCGTGATGAGGTTGAAGGTCCGTTGAAGAGTGCGATTGGATCGGTGAAGGAGAAGATTGAGGAGACGATTGAGAATGTGAAACATGGGAAGCTCTAAAATCGTGAGTGGCATAGATAGGCTCGCCGCGAAAGTTTCCGGCAATGAGGCAGCTGATTCACCCTCCCTGGAATGTAGAAACATGCCGTCCGTCCCTACATTTGTTATCTGGTAAGGATAATGTATCTGTATAGTATTTCTACATCTTTCTCTGTGCACCGTGCATCATTTCCTTTGTATGCAAGCTCTTTGTAATTTCATTGTGGTATAAATAAACTAAAGATTCGCATGGCGATGCACAAGTCACGTGTTATCTATCCGGCTGAGTGGCGGTGATGAAATCCTCGTGTAGGGTGTCCTCGCTCAGACTGCCTGCACTCATCCTCCCTCTCCCTCCCATCTTCACTATCGGACATATCGCCCAGTGTATACCAGCGCGTGCGGATTATCGAACACTGTCTGTTATTCATCTAATTTCTGGGCGTTCGTCAGACCTTCAGTGACCAGGAGTCACTTCTTTTACCACTATTCAACGTACTATCATTCGGCGAACCAGTCTGCATGGGCATGGGCTTCATCGATGCCTTCCCTTTCTCCCTTGGCTCCTTTGCCATCCTCGATGACCTTACGGATTGCAGCTCAGAAACGGTCACGTACGTAGAGCGAAGACGCTCCTCCTCATCCCAGGATAAAAACAAATCGAAATCCAAGCAATCTACCACGATTGCTACGCGTGCACAAACGCAACATACACGCACACCATCTACACACGAACGTGTCACGTTGAAGCAACCGGCAGCAGGGACTGGGTCTGGTGCCGTGAAGGGTCCGGAGACCGCGAGATCTACGACTGTCGCAAATCTAAATGTGAAGGAGGAGAATGTTAAATTACGAGGGGGGACCACGACAATTGTGAGCGCCAAACGCTCCGTTGCGAACGAGACAATTGCGAAGCGATCGACCGTCACCGCTCCTGCGGCACCTGGTCGGGAACCGTCCCGGCGTCCGAGGCATGAGAAGCGTGAGGAAGACAGGGAAAAAACAGTGCCGAAGAAAGAAGAGGTTAAGCAGGAGATAAAGAAAGAGGAGGCAAATATTGAAGTTATCACCTCTTCAAAGGAGACAGTAAGGTCTGTGTCAAGGTCCCAATTAAAGTCACGAGCGCCCTCGCATGCACCTCAGCCGTCCGAGGCTGAAACGAGGCCCGATGTTTCCGTTGAGGAGCTGCGGAAAGAGAACAAAGCCTTTCGTCGACGGACAGAGCGCCTTGAGAAAGACTTGGCAGCATACCGACGACACGCAGAGCACTACCGGGATCGAAGGAGAGATGCCGATCGCGAGAAGCAGAATGCGGAGGAACGAGTACGAGAGTTGGAAACCGTTGTGACAAACATGCGCGATAGCTATGAATCGGAACTTGACAACCTTCGTAATCAGATTACGGAGTATGCTGCGAGGGTTGCTGCTGCTGCTTCGGCGACGCAACTTTACGCAAAGGACATTACCGGACAAACGATGGAGAGTGTACGAAGTAAAGCGCCGAGTGTGAAGAAGGCACCGAGTTTACGTGAATTGGCTGTTCAGACGGAACCATGGCCCGTACAAACACCTCCACCTCGGCCTAGTGCTCCGTTACCAGGGGCCGCGCCTCCAACTACGGAAACCACCGTCAAAGTGGCATCACTCCTGACAAAACTTCAACAACGAGAATCGGAGCTGATCACATTACGACTCTTCCACGAAGAAACACCTCAGATTTCTCTGGATCTGTTGACATCCTTCGTGAGGACCCTCAACAACGAAGCCCGACTCCTAGCTCTTAGCATGGCTAGAGACGTTCGTTTGAGTCCTCCCTGGGATAAGGCTCAAGCATGGGCATTGGATACGGCAGAGCCTAGCCTTGGTCGATGTCTTCGATTGCTTTCAGGAATCAAGGGCGCGGATTTCAGGCAAGATGTGACCCTAGTACGACTTGCGCTGCAGGCTTGGATCGTCTCATGCTTGCAACGCGTGTTCGAGAAATTCCTATTTGGCCTCGATCACACCGAGGACGAAATGCTCAGGAGAGTTTTTGAGCGCGTGCAGGCACGGGGTATGTTATCATTGCACTTCTATCAAATGTATAATATCTTATAATGCTTATTTAACAGAATCTCCGACAGTGGCAGCACGCTGGCGTGCTCTAACTCGTCGATACGCTCGTACTCTCGCATCTCCACCAATCCCATCGTCGTCAACATCCAGGGGAGGATACGCCGCTGCTCGGGAACACGCCATTCATATAATGGAAATGGACATCTTAGTCGGTGCCATAGCGATTTTGCGCTTTGCAGGCGCGGAGCTTCCGCAGGGTGAACTATTCCAAGCGTTTAGAGAGTCACACGGAAGACGTATATCTCGAGTCGTCAAGCGCGCGACGAAGCTGGCCAGTGATTTGGCTGAGCGTGCACCGGTGGGATGCGAAGTGTTTACGGTTCATATCGGTGATGAAGAAGGTGCGAGTAATGGGGTTGAACATGAAGCTGGGATGGCATTATGTGGGTGTATGGAAAGCGTTGATCAAGAATGTAGACAGTGGATTGGTCAAACGGCGAAGACTGAACGAGAAGGACGCACAACGGGAACGAGGACGCGTACGCATACTCGCGCAGGGACAGTAAGAAATAAGAGTAAGACGAGAAGTTATGCTAGGACGGCTACGACTCGTACATGGGCGGACACGAATATTAGGGAATGGGATAAGGATAGTGACGAGGATTATGAGGATGATAGTGATGAGGAAGAAGAGGAAGAAGAGGAGACGGAAGAAGACGAGTTTGTTGAGACTATTAATATTGATGTGAAACCGGAAGGAGGGGAAGATGGAGCTGAACATACCCCTGCGGTTTTATGTTCACTCGGATTCGGATTACGACGTGTTATTCGTCCTCCTCGACATCGACAAAGTCAAAGTCAAATTCGAGCTACTGCAGGAGCCGCAGGAGAATCACCCATCACCGCACATACCGAAACTCACGGTCACGGTCACCGTCGCCGCACCAGTCGACATCAACATCAACACAAAACCGAAATCGAAACTCTACACGGTTCACAAACACAATCAGATACCAAATCTACCCGAACGCAAACGTTTACGCTTACTTCTATTGCTCCCACGAGTCCTTTGACTACACGAAGGCGTGTTTCGAGGCGTTCTGGCGTGGATGTGGAAGTGGGGGCAGGTATTCAAGAAGAGCGTATAAGAGAAGGTGGTGTTGCTGGTGATGCTGGCGAGACTAGGGAGGGAGCGGGGGAGGCAGGGATACAGGGAGATGGTGAAAGAGAAGGAGAAGGGGAGGAAGGAAGGGAAGTCGAAGTTCTTGTGAAGACAGATGTTCTAGTTTCGACGACGGTCGAGTCTTTACGCCAACGTATCGTTCATCAATGAATTACTTCGAACTCCACGAACGCGGGGGACGACAGGAGCTTTGACTTCTTCCTGTGGCTACTCCCATCCGGGATCCCTCAGCTTATCCCCACTTTTAGCATTACCGTCGAAATTCATAACTTGAGCGGAACCTGTTTTCTGTCACAATCAACCCAGTCACCACGCATTTGATTCGAACCCGAGATACATCTCGGAACAATAGACACTATCCACCATCCATCAGCCACCGTCCACCTAATTCACCACTTTCCCCTATTCCCTTTCATCTCTAGATAGTAATAATTAATACCTTGTAGCTTGTCTTGTATCTTTATTCTGATTCGTTGATAACACTTCTGTTTGGTTCATATCTATACCCTACACTCAGTTTCTAGTATTTAGTATCCTTTGAGATTTATCTATAATTGCAATTTAGGTATGAATTTACACACGGAATTGAAGTAATTTATTCTTTTGTGCTTTGACTCGTATACATCGGCTTTTCACTAATGATACATGAAACTTATCTGATACATTTCGCATTGGATACAGGCATACAAATTAGGATAGTATAAAGCTACAGCTAACACAATCACACATTCACAGTGCGGTAACAATTGTGAAATCAACTCGAACAACTACACTGGAACCCAATAAAACTCTTCGCTCCAAGTCCGCAGAACCTTCTCTCTTCTTTTTCCTCCGCACTCAACTCTGATACAAGTTTGTCATCTAGTTCGAATTCGGCTCCCCATGAGTCGAATGGATGTGTAGCCATCTTCATGATGAAAAAACGGGTAAATAGAGTAGATCAGCGATACGGGTTTCAAAGCGATGGGATAAAGAAGAAAAGGTAAGGGAACTGACCTCGTGAACTTTTGCAAGAGCACGTTTGCCTGAACTTGGATCGTCTTGTACGCGTTTGATGATTTCTTCAAGGACCCATTGACGGAGTACGAATCGAGGGTTGACTTTTCGCATTTCTGTTTCTCTAGCTTTCCAAACACTCTCTTCTCTATTTTCGATTTGTCCTTTCCCATTTATTACTCCGTTTACGGCTATACCATTCTCCCTTTCAGCCTCGATGTTATCCGCGCCATTAGGAGTTGGAGAAGACGTCCAGATACCAAGAGCAGCTTCACCATTGACCCTTTCGCCATACTTCGTAAGCCAGTTCCGTACATCACGTGTAAAGTCTGCATTATCAGGACTTGTTTCGTACGAGTTGGCGGCAATACTCGCTATGAAGGCTTTGAAATCATCTGATTTGTCCGAATCCAGGAGCGAAGGACGGAAGGAACAGAGTATTCGGAAGGTCGAGTGGAAGTCTAGTTTGTGTTGTTCAAGGATGTCTAGGAGAGGTCTGATGAGGTCGTCTGGATCGTCTGGGTCTCCATGCTTGAGGGCGAGACGCTATATTAGCATCAAAGATTAATCAGAATCCCAAACAATCTGGAGAAGATTGAAAGCTCTAGGTACCTTGCGGTATAATGCCCAGTGTGCCTTTTCCATAGTACCCTCAGTCAAGGCTTTCATCTCTTCTTCGAGCCCGAGACCCTTCTTCGTCCATTCATCAATCTTTTCCTTGCTCACGTCGTCAGCCCATCCGGCTTTGACAGCTGTGCCAAACTCCTCTTCTGCGCCTATGAGAGGGGCGAGAGAGTTCAAGAGAGCACGGAGCGCGTACATACTGACACGATTCATACATGAATCTGGCTGTGACATTTTGAGACATTTATTTACTCACATCATCGTAGGTTGGAACTGTGTTGAATAATCAGATAGGGCAAGTTCCAGGCTTCAAAGGGAGCTGACCTTGTATGCATATCTCCCTCCGTCATCCGAGTGATTGCAAATGTGACCACGGTCGAAAATATCCATGAAGGCATATGGTCCATAATCGATAGTCAATCCCATGATGGAAACGCTGGAAGTAGTCTTCGTCAGCAAACACACTTAGAGATTTTCCTGATCAACTTCACTTGTCTGTATTAATCACTCCATGCATGAATCCATACACCTGCCAACGAGCAACCATCTCCGCATTTAGTCTTGCACTCTCTAGCACAAGCTTCTTCCCCCAAGGCTCGCCCTCTTTAAGTTCAAGACGTAGCACACGTCGGCCAACCCATTCGCCCAGAATTCGAAGCGCGTCGAGATGGGCGGGCTGCTGACCACCACCGAGGAAGAACATATTTCGCGGAGGGTTCAATGCCTCAAAAGAGCCGATGCGCAAGAATGATGGGGCTACTCGAGTGAGCACGCATGCGGTTTCAACAGTTTCCCGCATCACAGGCAGGTCCTCAAGATGAACCAAAGCAAGACCGCGTGTGGTAGGAATACCCAAAGCGTGCATTGCTACCAGTATTACTGACATTAGAATCGAATAGCCTGATACAAAGAGCGGAGTAATCATACCTTCACTACAAAGGTACTCTCGTATTGAGGATCGGAGCACAGCGAGGCCATCCGCGGCGCGAGAAAAGGGCGTACGTCCTGCACCTTTCAGCTGGAGCTCATACGTCAATTCAGGATCAGACGGGTGAGATGTTTCCACTTCAAAAGCAAAGTTAAAATAGGCAGTGCACTGGAGGGATGAGTCCCTCACATATTGAAATTGCCCGTCCGTCCCCGAGCTGACCGGCCCATGAGCCAAATCTTGATGGAACATTAGCACGAATAAATAGTCGAGCTAGCTTTCGACATACTGATGCCCACTATAACGTACAGACCACGGAGCATATGGTGTTTCAGCATTCTCGTCCGACGCCATGAGCACCGAATGACCGGTGAGAACGTCGACAAGCTCTTGTCGAATAACATTCTGCTCAGCTGCAACCTGACTACTCGGATCGTCCAAGGTTTCATCATTTTCGCTCAATGCAGGCTTTCCGAGCTGCACGAAAGCATCTCCGATATCCAGACGAGGTAGACAGTCTCGAAGACATGAATCCGAAAGCGCGATGAGCTCGAGCTTAAGTTCTCTTGTATCGCGAGAGTATTTCTTGAGGACTCTGTTCTTGTCGGCATCCCTCGCAGGTGCAAGAGGTCTTTCGTCAAATGGTTCTCTTTCGCTCAACCACTTCTCAACGAAAGCAGCTTGGTCATCAATGTCCGCATCTTCCGGAGCGGCAATACGATATGGGAAGGGCAGATTCATGGGAGTAACTCTCGAGAAATGTGCTTCGGGGTGTACTAAGCGTGCTCTACGCTGTACGCTCGGCTCCATTATAAGGACCTCATTCCGAAATTGGTGAACTGAAGGAGCAGTCTTGGGGTCTGGAGTAAGGTTGTGAGTGAGAATGTGAGATTTTGGAGGGAGAGGAAGAGCGGAAATTGGGAGCTTCGAGAGTGGCATACGGGAGATTGTGCTGAATGCCAGTTTTATACAGATGTGGTGGTGGTTTGGGAGCAAGGGACACGGTAATATTTGCCATGGATATATAATTATGGTGGTGGACCGTTGCATCACGCGATCGGCTCGTGATTCTCTTTCGTCGGTCCGCTAAACACTTATTCCCTATACGCTGCAGATGCTTTCCCTCCAGACGTCCATCACACGATGCCCAGCGCGCCTCTTCGAGGCATAAATGCTGTCGAGGTGATTACCCAGACTTATATGCGCGCTCTCAAATACTAACGTAGTGTCCCAGTTTGCGGGCCTCGCGCCAGGTCCGTTCGCGGGCATGGTCCTCGCCGACTTCGGCGCCTCCATAACTCGCATTGACCGTGTTGGTCAGTCCGTCTCTAGTGACGTCCTGAGTCGCGGAAAGCGCTCCGTAGCAGTTGATGCAAAGATCCCAGCCGGTCGAGCACTCTTACTCAAACTCATCTCTCGCGCGGATGTGTTGATTGATCCTTTCCGACCTGGAGTGCTTGAGAAACTAGGATTGGGGCCGGATGTGTTCTTGAATGAAAACTCAGGGATAAATAAAAGGCTTATTTATGCGAGGCTTCATGGGTGAGCTTTCTTCTTTGCTGTCATTCGCGATCTAACGTTGACATAGATTTACTTGGACTGGTATTTATGTGCGGTTACTTCATTACTTCTGTCCTGATTCAAGACACCATAAGGTCCATGGAAGGATATGGCAGGTGAGCAGGGCTATTGCATAAATTTCGAGGTATTCCTGGCGTTGAATCAGAAACCATAGGTCATGACATCAACTACCTCGCTCTCAGCGGAGTCCTCGCGGTAGAACAAGCTACTTTCTTACTCACGCTGGCGAGCTGATGGGGATTCACCTTGTACAGATGCTCCCAGGGCAAGACAAACCAACCTTCCCCCTGAACCTCCTAGCCGACTTTGCAGGAGGCGGGTTAACATGCGCACTCGGTGTCCTCCTCGCCCTCCAATCCCGTCATGTAACAGGAAAAGGCCAAGTCATCGAAACAGATATGGTTTCCGGTGCACGATACGTTGCATCCTTCCCCCTCCTTCATCATCTCATTCCTAACAGTCCAACATTTGGGAATGGAGAGGTCATAGAGAATGGAAGGGGGACAAAATTGCTTGATGGTGGTGCCCCGTTTTATAATGTGTACACGTGCGAGGATGGCAAGTGGATGTCCGTCGGGTGCCTTGAACCGCAGTTCTATCAGGAGTTCATTGAAAAGTTTGTTGAGGCCCTTCCACGAAGTTATTTGGAACAACAGGAAGGCTGGAGGCCAACTATGGAAATGCGCACCGATGAAACGGAATGGCTGCGACTTCGTACTTTCCTAGAACAAGGCTTTAGGACGAAGACAAGAGATGAATGGACCAAGGTCTTCCATGGTAAGCTGGACAGCTCAGATATTCTCGTCTCGAGGCTTCCGCTGAACTGTGTTGTAGGGACGGACGCTTGCTGCGTCCCTGTATTGTCGCCAGAAGAAGCTGGCAAAGCGGCTGGTTCGCCCATACCTTCTCCACATCCTTTCCTATCTCGAATCCCGCTCACCTCAGCTCAAGAATTCAGCATTCTGTATCCCGGACAACACACCGGAGAAATTCTGAAAGAATTGGGTATTTCCGGAGAGGATTTAAGAGCGCTTGTTCGTTCTGGAGCTGTAGGAAGAGTCGAGGCGAAGCTATGATTTTGAATACCATCATCTGTGTACTAGTTCTCTGTATGAATTTTGGTATATTTTAGTCGAGAAAAGTAGGAAATGAGCCGGCGATCCCCGAAGTAAGGAAGCGCTCCGTGCCAATCCGAAGCATCACATCTCTCATCCATCCATCCTCAACTCAACTTATCCTCCTCAACCACAATGCACCGCGCAGTCGCCCTCCTCCGTCCTCTCGCACGCTCTCTCCCATCTCGTACCTTCGCAGTACGCGCATTCGGCACCACACCACGTTCTCTCGCAGGTGCACACGGAGACGAACACCATCCTGTCGTCCCTACTCCCCAACTTTACGGTCCAGACAATTCTCCTCCCGATGCTATACCTACAGACGAACAACAAGCTACTGGTCTTGAGAGGCTTCAACTTTTGGGTAGGATGGAGGGAATTGACGTGTTTGATATGAGTCCTTTGGATTCGAGTCGGTTGGGTACTATGCGAGACCCTATCAAGGTCCCTACGCTTGTGAGTTTTTTCAATTGTTCTCTCAGCTGTGGTGGTCTCCTTTTGTGTTGTCCGTGGACTGGGTGGACGGGGATGCGAGACGAGGATCGCTGATGCCTTTTTTTCTATGCGTTTTATCGGTTGTTATTTCCCTCCGTTACGTGAACGTGTTGGATGCATAGTTCCCTGAACGCCTCATTGGATGCACGGGTTCCCCCTCCGACTCTCATGAAGTTGTCTGGATCGCTGCTACTACTGCCCGACCAAGACATCGTTGCACCGAATGCGGGTCTGGTACGTTTCTCTCTACTACCTTATATAGCGTTTAACTCATCTTTTTGTTTAATGTTGTAGTTTACACCCTCGACTACCAAGGCGAAGAAGGAGACGCGCATGCGCACTAAATGAGTGTCTATGGGTGACGAAATAAATTGGAGTTGATTCTCCGTTCTTTTTCTAATGCGAGGCGAGGAATGGGAAGTCCGACCTATCACCAAAGACTTTGGCCAATGCAACAAATCTGCGTTTGTGCGAGACTACGTAGTCAATAGTCGATTTAATCTGAAGCATGGCCCATGTTTTCTCTTCCTTTCTCTTCCTTTGTTCATTCTCCCTCGGATGGATAGAGTGCCTCAACCTCAGAGTCAACGTACCACTTCCAATAATACCGTACGGAAACCCTGGTTCAGAATGGATGATAAGTGAATGCATTTCATCGCTACAGACATACCAGCAAATTACAATTCTTTGCTCATATCATATCAATGGCATTTCTACATATTCTATATTTTACTATTACTATTACACGTCTGCGTCTTCTTATGATCAAGTAATGAGAGTGTCTCTGTGAGCAACAAGCATGGATAAAGGCACGGGGTAATGGGCATGAGCAAGAATATGAATACAATCAGAAATCATGAAAAGAAGGTGGTTTCGGTTCGACGAAAGCTCTGTACACCTCCAAATTCTCTGCTGCGACGAACGTCACAGGAGTTTTCGCACCAACGAAGAAAACTCTTCCTTCACTCAACTCTTCGCCTCCCTCCCCTTCTTTACCACCACCTTCACCTTCCCAACAAACTCTCCCTCTTCCCCTCGTAACAATGAAAATACTCGGTCCGCGTAACCCTTCATGTCTAATCCTCCCATTCCCCTCAGCCTCAACACGAACAACACTAAACTCCGGAATCGGTGGGTCATATAACAGAGATTCAGTTTGCGTATCTGCAAAAGGGTCCACTGGAGCACCGAAGGGTTTTGGTGTGATTGTATGTTTGGATGATGAGGATGAAGTGTAGGTTAGTGTTGAGAGGAGGTTGGGCACGTCTCGATGTTTGGGTGTTAGACCTGCTCGGATGACGTTATCGGATGTGGCCATTGTTTCGACGATATCTATGCAACGGGGGTTATGGATTGAATTGAGGGAATGAGAACGAGCTTTACGTCGTATTTTAGTAAGATAAAAATGCGCGGGACGTACCTCCAGAAACGTACGCATGAGGTTCACCCGCACCAAGGAAAATCGCCTCTCCGGGTTGAAGCTTAACATAATTAAGCATAAACGCACAAAACACTCCAATATCTCCTGGAAACTGGCTTTCAAGACGAATAACCAAATCCTTCACACCACTCTCCTCTGGTTTCTCTCTCCCTTCATTGTACCTCCCAACTAACTTCTTCAACTCTTCTTTGAACTTCTCTTCAGGAGCAGTCATCAAAGCTGAGAACAAATCCTTTAATGCTGATTTTTTCTCGTTTAGGCTGAGATTTGGACTTGAAGATGAGAGGGATGAGATTGAAGAGGATGTAGGGCGTGCACGGGAGTTGGAAATTGAGATGAATTGAGAGAGGATGGTAGCTGGGATGAGGGATGCGAATTCGGGTGTGCTGGAGATGTATGTGGCGATTTGAGGTAAGGGGAGGAAACCGCAGAGAGCGGTAAATGGTGTAAGCGCTATAGCCATCTCGGGCTTATGATTAGGGTCTACAGAATCCAGTTTAAGTTTATTCATTAGACCAAGAGCATACGAACGCACCTTTGTAGAGGTTGGGCTGTTCAGCATGTAACTTCTCTGCCGTTTGTTTATCAGGATGTGTCTGTATGCTTAATGCTTTTTCGATAGCGAGGATCTTGAATAAGAACGGGATGTTCCCGTCCTCTGCGTGAAAGTTTGTGATGATTTCGTCACCGATGAGTGAAGGGTTTGCGGCGAGGTGTTCTGCTAACGTTGTACCATCTATGAGACGGGATGGAGAGGATGGATGCGTGCCCATCCATAACTGCACATTCCATTGTTAGACGATTGAAGGACCTGTATCGCTACAAGTGAGAGGGAACGTACTTCTGCGTAAGGCGCATTCTCGTCAAGGGTGAATCCAGGAGCCTGCGCAGCGTTAGCGAACTGCGCGACCTTTGAGTTTAGTCCGACTTTCCCCCAGTCATACTTTTGAGTTGTAGGTACGATTGGAAATACAGGGGTTGTCATCGCGGAATGTGTATGGAGGGATGGGTGAAAGACTAGGTGAGAAGCTAGGATAGGAAACTGACGGGAGGTGAAATGAGTAGTACCTCTGGTGCTTACGCCGATCAACATTACCCATCCTGGTCCGTCAAGTTCACTTGCTTTCAGCCACCATCTTCAAGAACACCGCGAGCGATTCAGCTAATTTCTACAATTTCTACCCATGTCTGACACGACTAATCTAGTCTCGCCCAAAAAATCGCTCTAGTCAGCCTCCGGCGGCCTTTCATCTCGGTCTGGTCTCTGTTTTCTCGCGACCGTCACCACAGTCACCATCACTCTGCGTTTCCAGAACACACTGCTCAATAAATCTCGGCTAACTAGTCAACTCTGGAAAAGCTTTTCTCATGTCAGGCCTACATCAGCCAACAAGACGGTCTTTGTCGACTGACAACCGCAAAAACATATCTCGTTATGGGAATTCTTTAGCACGAGGTTCTTCGCTGCAAAACAAGTCAGCCTATGGGAATTTACCCACTCGCGTCTTCATCAAACCTAGGGAGAGAAGCTCTCAGTCTTCTAGCACTCAGACCAGTGCCAAGCTAGCGCGAAGAGCATCATGTGTCGCCGTCCCGACAGGTGTGCGGCCCAGCAGTAACACCCGACTGGCAGCCTCACTCACGTCAGGCAGAAAAGCTACACACATCCCTCGACGCTCAACATCACTCCACCACCCTGAAACCAGAATTAATGTTAATGCGACCGAGACCAATGCGCTCGTTACGCCTTCTGTGTGTAGCTCAAAGATCCCGCGGTCATCTACTAGTGTCGTACGCCATGTCCAAATCAATCCCAACGTCCCTGCTGCGCTTGCCAAGTCAGTCGCTAATCGTGGGGTTGACGGCGAAGTCGGACGCTTCATTCAGGCCTCGTCGATATGTCATAGTAGAAAAGACATAAAGCCCGGTGTCACGAGAGCAACAAGGGCATCGTCACCCAAGAACAAAGAGAATGAACCCTCTCGACGACAATCAACTCAGTCGTTTTCTGTTGCATCAATGTCTATATTAGGTTCCGAGAAACGTACTGAGACTAAACGCGTGTTTATCCAGAGGAGGTATTCTGTTGGCCAGGCACGGGAGCAAGGTCGACAGAAGGAGTGTTCTCCGCGCCCGCGTAAAGTCTTCTTGCTTCCTAAGGTTGAAGAATGTATTCAGGAGACTGGTATCCGTCATTCTCGTCCGCGACGTGCTACTGTTCACTCGGGTACCTCTCGATCAGTAAAACAAGAGAAGTCACCGAGCTTGCCTTCTCTTCCAACTATCGTGATGCGGCATAGTCCTGGCGGGACTGAAGTGAAGCAGCTTGACGAAGAGGGACTATGTACACCCACGAACGTATCTGGATCTGGATCTAGTCGGACAGAAGAGGCGTCCACGTCGAAGCAGACTCCTCGACCATTCTTGCTTCCTCGGAAACCAGGCTCACTGCCATCTTCAAGTTCTTTGGGTAGCATGGTTACTCTGCCATCCCGAGTCCTGGAGCACACACCACTTGCGGTTCAGACCTTTTGTCCTCCTTCTGAATCCCCATGTCTCTCCAAAGCACGAACAAAGACATTATGGACTATGCTTGACGAGATGAAGCTCATTCGCTCAGGTGGCCTAATTTCGGATGCTGAGGCGCTTGCTCCTGATTCTGAGGCACGCGTCATTCCATTGTGCAAGAGAATCCGTAGTGGAGACAATCATGATGGCGAACCAATCATCTTGGAAGGAAGATCACCTGTTCGCTCCTCATCAACGCCGTATCACTTGATTGTTTCGTCTGCTCGTCAGTCTCACGTAGAAACGCCCAGTGCACTTCCCCCCGTTCCAAGCATTACACGAGCGTTGGCCCACGCCCAGGCGGAGTGGAAGAATAATCCCTTAGAAGGTGTAGGGAAAACAAATGACACTTGGACGTTTGTGGATGTCAAGAAACCTCAACGTCGGTCGACAGTGTCGAATCCCATCTCAAGTCATCGAGGATACGGCGTGTGCATTCGAACACACGATGTTGTTCGGAAGCCATCACTTCTTACAAGAGCTCAGACCTTTGTAAAGTTCAAGTTCCCGGGCTCGAGGAAGGTCGTGGGACGTGGCGATCCCCGCTGGGCCTGATTTCCGAAAATTGCTGAATCTTTGGTCGTGTCCTTGTCCGCGATATTGGTGAATAGTCGTTCCTGGACGCTGTTGCTACCCGACGGAGGTGGAAATGGTGCTTGTTACGTTAGGATGAAGTGCCGAAGGTGATGCCAAAATAGTCTGTATTTTCGTTGTATTTTAAATCTTCTGTCATTATGAATTGTCGTATTTTTTCACGTCGAGTTGTCTGTATCTATCGCCGCTCTCGCAGCAAGTTGTGACGAAAATAATTCCGTGTGAGCGAATAATGTAGAGGGAACGGTCCCGTGACTGAAAGGAATCTCTTGGCTGGAATTGATGTTATGGACGACCATGTCAGTTGTTCACAACAAAACCCTCGCTCAGTACACGCTCACCATCGGTCGTCGAAGAATAATGTACGGTAGTCGTCAGTCTAGCTGACGGTTTCAACGACTCCTGTGACTTACGGCCAAGAAGTCATCTTCAGCTCATTATTCTGATCGCATGTTCTGTTCCTAAATGAGCGACAATCCGCCGAGTGGGTGATCTACTTTATGGATTTTTGGTGATTCAAGGCAACGATCACGAATTCACACTTGGTCGCTCTCTCTGTCCTTGACAACTCGGACCTTGTATCTCAGGTACCTCGGGATGGTTGTGTAGGTCAGCGTCTATGAACCTTCCTTCTCCGAACACATGGCGTCGGGCTAGCAACAGGCGGAATCTGCAAAGAGCTATAGCCTCCGATGCTGTATGCGATTCGGATGTTTCTCTAGGGTTCTCTCTGTACTAATTTTCGGCAAACCAAGAACCGGTAACGATGTAAACCCTTGTAAACCCTATAAAGAACCGTCGGTCCCTTCCTTACTCCCCTTCACCGTTTCGTTGCCCGTTACCCCTTCTTCCGCCCGCCTTCTTGCTCTTTCACTTCCTTTTTGTCGTTGAACGGCATTTTGTTCTCCTCCACACTCCTCTTGCAACATTTCGTTCATTCGCGTTTCTCGGCCTGGTGTCCGCAGTCCATTCATTGCACAACCTCTCGTTCACTATTAAACGAACTAAGGCGTAAAATCCAGTGTTCATTGTCATTCGTTAATTCGACGCCGGCACAGTCATCATGTTGAACAAGCAGTTCGTTTCCGTTGTTACTATCGCGCTCTCTTTGCTCTCTGTGTCCGACCAAGCACTCGGCCGCTACCGTTGGCTTGAGCGGGACAATAGGCCGGTTTACCTACATCCACGCCGTTTTGGTCAGGAAAATCCGGAAGTGCTCAGTCGAATTGCCGCGGCTTGCCCTGGTGATGTCTGTGGTGTTCTTGCAGGACGTGGTCCTGGAACTTTGCTCGGCGCTGCTGGCGAATGTCTCCAGCAAGACCTGGCTGATGATATCATTGGTATGTGTCTTCTTATTGGGGAACTATAGTGTTTACTGGGTAATTGCATTTAGATGCCGCTCAACAATTTGACGATGCGACGAGCGAGACCTTGATTAGCCTTGCCATCGAATTCCGACAGGTTGAGAAGAACACGCCTCCTGTATGTAAATTCTTGAATCCGAGTCAAATCAGCACTGAACACACATTTTCTTTAGGACTTCACCACGAACCCTCCGACGGGGAGGAACTCAGTCTTCTGTCAGACTGCCCCGAGGAACGCAGAGTTGGTTGGCCTCGTTCAGGCTCAGGATCCTGCCAATGATCCGGATATTTTCTTCGACCCTGCGCTCGGAGCGAGTGTTTTGAGGGGTAGCCAGGCTAACACGATTCCTCTCGGGTCGTCTGGAGCGGTAGATGATGGTGCTGCTGCCTCGACCGGTATCTCCGCCGTGGTCACTGATGACTCGACGGATGATGGCGAATGCGTGAGTCTTCTGGCTTCTCTCGACCCGCTTCTCGTCCTAATACTTTCACTATAACAGACTATCGTGACTGTTACAGTATCGGGTGATGACGCTGCTGCTACAGAAGCAACTGCTACTGCAAGCGACGTGGTTGACGTGACAGCGACTGCTACCGCTACCGATGCCGCAGATACTTCAACCTCGACGGGAACGACAGGAAGCGGAAGCATCGGTGACTTTGGTTCTTGCTCTGTTCCGGAAATCGAATTCGGTGTTGGCTTTGAAGGCAGGACGGAGACTAGCTTCCAGCCCGTTGACAAAGGTAAACTTGTTAGAGTTGTGCAGAAGGGGTTGTCTAACATAATTCCTTAGCTTCATTCAACCATGGTTCCGCACAGGCCATTGGCATTATCACCCAGTTCATTTGCGACACATTGACGAACACCTGTGGTGCGGACGACACTGCTAAGGCTACTTGCCAGACTGCCATCGCTGCTGCGGATGCCGCAACCCCAAGGACCGGTGCTCAGGTACGTTCCTCGCCTCGCTTTCACCCAAAGAAACCTCAAAATATGAACTCACTGATGACTCGTAGGCTGACGCATTCAACGCGGCCTTCGGTATCCAAACGAACTTTGTCGACGTCCAAGCTGTTGACGACCAAGGAAATGTGGTCGCAGGAACCGGTTCGGGAGCTGCCAACAACGATGGTGCTGCGGACGATGGTGCTGCGAACGCCGATGATGGCGCTGCGAATGCCGATGACGGTGCTGCTGCAAGCGAAACTGTTGTTGCTACAGCGACGGCGGCGGCTGCCTCCGAAGCCGCAGCTACTGAAACCGCCGCTGCGGATGCGAACGCGGACGATAACACGGGCTCCGATGATAATGCCAACACTGGTGCTACAGGTGGTAACCTTCAGACTTTCAATGAAGCTTTGGGTGGTGTCCAAGCTCGTGCAGTAACCGATCTCGGCAATGGACAATTCCAGGTAGATGGCAACGCTGCGTTTAACAACCTCGTTAATGCTCTTGGACGCTCTTGGTAAGTCCTCCGACCCGAATTTAAGTTGGAGTCACGAGAATATAAGAACTAATGACGGATGATGATTTTTGTGTGTAGTGATGTCCAAAACAACGAATGTGCCAATGCTGCAAACGCATCAGGCAACCAGGGCGATTTGACTGTCGCTGACTGCAACGCTCAGCAAGATCGATGCCGTGCTCTTGCAGCCCAAGCTGCTTAAAAAGAGAGAAAAAAGCGAAGCAGGTCTGGTTACCCGCGTGGCACAATCTAGACTATAGATTCTAGACTAAAGACGTGTTGATGAAGCGAACCGTATGCTGTACGCTGTATGCTGTGCTGAGACTCTCGTCTTGTCGTCTTTTCATCTATTTATCGTTGTTTTTGATGTCGATGTCGATGTCGATGTGTCGAATTGACTTTTTTTGCTTCTGCTGGATACCACGTCTATTATATCATGAATCGTCTTACTGTATTATTCGATTTGCATTTGGCATTGTGCACTGGATTGGTACTTTGTATTTCTTTTTCTTCCTTTACTCTTCTCTATCGTTCGTTTTGGAATGACGACTTGGGCAACAAACGTCCTGTTTATTTTACAGATCAGGATAAGATGATGGATAGCTGAATAACCGCTTATGACGATTAGTACCGTGTTAAAGCCTCCTTGAAATTCGCAACATCGATACAAAAATGCCGAGTATGAGTATGCCCGGTTTCTGTGAAAAATCTGCTTTACAAGCATTAATTGGTGCTTATGATCGCCGCGAGTATTTTAGTACTACTTAAGACCACAAAACGAAAATTACCGTCGAGAATCAAGCGACCATCAAGCAACCATATGGGAGCTTCGATATCGACCGAGGGAAGATAAAGCACAAATTCTCATAGATTTACAGTGCAACAGACGTACAAAATCCGTAATCAAGAGGAATACGAGTTAAAGATGCCGAAACATGGGTGAATATGTCGGGGGTATCGAGGTTGCAATGCTTCAGAGGCAGGGGATATTGCCACGACCGGTAGGAGATACACGGTTCAGCGGGCAGTGAAGAATAGGAGTGGGAGTTCACTTGACTAGCTTCGTTCAGATTGCAACGTGAGGATCGCGGACCTTCTTGTCATGGAGTCTTTAATGCGCTGTGGGTTGAGCACCATGAATACGAGTTCGACCGTCCGCAAGTGTTTCGGTTAAAATTGGACTGGCAGCTGGACGGAAACGATATTCATTCGAGTAGCTAGCCGTCCCATAAATAACAATGTCAGTTTCCATCGGTACCTCTATTACTCGTATGCAATACCAGCAAGGACCTTTGGAGGGGGAAGTAGGATAGTTGACTTACGAAGAAGAGTAAATAACTCTATAATTCCCAGTTGCGATTGTATGAAGGAGGAATAAGGTGAGCCAATAAGAAAGAATAGCGATTAAGCCGTAGACTAGGAGTGATTTCCAGGGGGCTACTCGATCATTGGGTTGGTCTGTGCGTTCCTCGTTGTCATTGGTGCTAGTTGGCTGCCCGACAAGGAGCTGATCTGAGACGTTGGAATCGTTGACGTCCTCTGGTTTTGGCTCGTATGCGGGTGGCGGGTCTAGTGGTACAGAATCGATGCCAGTTGTGGGATCATGGTAATCTGTCGTGCCAGAGTTGTTGTCCGACATTGAAGCGGTATTAGGCGTCTAAGAAATGCGTTATGTCGGTGTAATTCCCTTGTCGCTTTTTCGAGCAATAAGTACGCAGCACTGGAGCACAAGTGAGAGCTCCATCGGCTTCCGTTCACAACGCGAGCACGTGCTATGCGTCGATCACTGATCACTTGAGTTGAATCTCCGATGATTGGCACAACGCGCCATTTCTTTCGAGGATTGCGCTAAGTGTGAAACCATGGTAGTCTGACTGATGCTGCCTCATCTGTATTCATAATTCTAGCCACTTATCAGTGGCTGTTGTGCTGCACCACCGGTATCATGTAGCGCTCTCTCACACTCACACTCACACCCCCATCTCCTCTACGTGGACTACAAATGGCCACTGCGAAAATGACTGTTGAGGACTTGGAGACGAGCGCGGAAGTAAATGATGTGGTTGATACGGATGATTCTGGAGAGGAGAATTCTCTTTTGGGTGCCCCTGTTGAAAGGGTGAGTATTCTTTTCTCTGGATAATCGTCTAAAGCAGTTTATTGACTCATAGACCAAAGAACAATCCCCTTGGCCACGAAGTAACTCTGCTATCATGCGTTATGCTCAACCTAGGTCAAATGCTTGGCTCTGGTATATTTTCTGTCCCCGGCGTTGTGTTGAATTCAGTTGGTTCTATTGGATTATTCCTCATTGCATGGATTCTTGCCCCGCTGTTCTCATATGGTTTGTAATGTCATGTTATTCAACTTCAACTTGCTAATGTTCTCCTATAGCTGGACTGTCGCTATACACAGAGCTAGCGAGTATGTTCCCCGATAGATCTGGCGCGGAAGTCGTATATCTAGAACAGGCGTATCCTCGACCTAAATTTCTGGTCCCTGTATCATTTGCGGTGACGACCGTTCTGCTTTCGTTCGTCCTGATACTCGTGTCGTCCTACCAGACGAGTCATATATCTAATAGCTGCTTGCAGGTTCAGTGCAACGAATTCGATTGTTTTCGCTCAATACTTTATGACATTGTTCGACATACCTGCAACCGCGTTCAAACAAACCACTATCGCCCTTTCTGTTGCAACCCTTGCGGTCGCAGGTAAGTCCCCTGTTTATTCTTATCACCTAATATTTACTTGGTGTCTTCATAGTCGTGGCAATTTCAACGAAATGGTCACTCCGTGCCGTCAATGCAATCACCGGGATCAAAGTTCTCTCCCAAGCCTTGTATGCCATTCGGTCCAATCGTTTGAATCTCGATTGAGCTACTTGTAACAGTGTGGTTGCCGCTGGCCTGGCTGTCCTTGCCGGCCTTACACGCATCAAGGATCCACTTTCTAACTTCAAAGACCCCTGGGCCGAAAGCTCCTTTAACGGGAACGCACTCGCTACTGCCTTCGTCAAGACCCATTTTGCCTTTGTTGGCTGGGCTAACGCGTTCAACGTCCTAGGAGAGGTCAGGGGAGATTCGGTTCGAACTGTTCGCAATTCAGGTCGAATAGCTCTGGGTCTGGTGGCGTTTTTGTTTTTATTGACGAATGTCGCATACGTTGCGGCTATTCCGAAGGATGAGATTAAACAGTCAGGACAACTTGTTGGTGCGTTGTTCTTCCAGAGGATCTTTGGCGAATCGTGGGCGGCGAAGATTCTTCCCGTTATGGTTGTTTTCAGCTGTCTGGGGAACATTGTGAGTGCTCATTATAGTTAATCCTCTAGGAGATACTGATATTGAAATGAATATGTAGATCGCAGTTGTATGTGGCATTCTGTTCTTTATACTCTTATTTTCTTCTCATCCTACGTAGACCGTTGGGCAAGCGCGTGTTATCCGAGAAGTTGCACGGCAAGGTCTTCTTCCATGGCCAGAATTCTTCGCTTCCACAAAACCATTCGGAACACCCCTTGGACCAGTTCTACTCAAGTACGCGCTTACCGTACTCGTAATACTCGCTCTTCCAGCCGCCGATGCATTCAATTTCCTACTCGACCTTGCTTCATACCCTCATCTGGTGAGTAGTCTTTTCTAACCATCATGGTGACATTGCTCATCTCTTCCGTTGTTACGACTAGTTTTTCTCTATGGCCACTGCATTTGGAGTTTGGATCTTGCGCAAGAGACATGCAGGACATAAAATTTTGGATTCAGGATTTAGAGCATCAAATGTTTCAATTGTGGCGTGTATCTTCAGTGCCGTATTCTTAGTGATTATGCCCTGGTAAGCCACTCTGACTTATCCACCGTCTTCTCGCGCACTCATACATGATTGACTCCCCAGGGTTCCGCCCGAGGATGGTCATGCAGATGTGTCGTTCTGGTACGCGACGTAAGTCAGAACCGTCTTCAGATAGCTGCTATAGGCTGATGAATACCCTATTCAGGTACTGTGTCGTGGGGATAGGCATCCTTCTTGTGCGTTAATCTTACTCATATACCATATGCTGACTAACGGCTGCGCAACTTGAAGGCTTGCGCATTCTACTACTACGTCTGGATAGTTCTGCTTCCTCGATTCGGCGGATACGAGATTGTTGAAGAAGTGGAAGAACTCGAAGGTGGTGCTAGGCTTGCACGACTTGTTCGCAAGTATCCTTCACATTCTGCTTCTGCAAGTGTAGATTCGGACGAGAGGGACCCACTTTTGTAAACGTAATGTAGATTACATATGTTGTAGCTTTTATAATTGTTGTGCTTCTTACGCTATTCGTATGCTGTCAGCTATGTCTCAGATACAAGAGCATGTGGATGCCGTACAGGAAAATACCGGTCCTTTATGAACAGTACCGTTCCTTTGAACACCATGACTTTTCTCAATCAATTCTTCACCTTTCAAGTCGAAAAAAATGCATTTATTAAGATATAATATGTATCAGTGAGTCTGAAAATTTACAAGAGATTCGAGCAAGCTGTTGAGTCTAGACAAACTATACAGTGCTGATATTTGGTGAAATTCACAGATCTGAGTCGAAACCAATTCCTCCTGCAATTTCCCCTGTAATTTCATCGTATAGATAACTTGATAATCTAGAAGAATGCTACATATTCTACTTTCACTCCAAGTTTCAGGGAGATACTGCTACTCGATCAATTAATATCGTAAAAAGTCTCAAGAGAGTGATGGTCAAAATGATCGGCGTGCTGACAAAATAAGATATCTCGGCAACTCATTACAATCGGAGTGTAATTGATATTAGCGTGACATTACGTCACACGGTGTTCAAAGGAGTCGTATTCCGTGACAGGACTCCTTGTTTCTTCCCAGGTCCATATTTATTTTTCTAGCACACCTTCCGGCTTGAAAAAAAGTCAGCATGCGTATCCTATAGTATACTCCATGAACATGTACTTTAAACTCTGAAAAGCTGTGTGTGGAAAGGCCTGGGGGCAAGTTTGTAATTGGTGTTTAAAGGAACGGTATTTTCCTGTAATGCTGACATAGTAATGTTGCCATCTGAGACAAATATTGTCTTAGACTCGGAGGTAGATTTGGTAACGTTCTGCTGCAAATCTTCGTGTAAATTTTATTCATTCTCCCTCCTCGAACTTAGCACCAACGTTCTTCCATTCTATTCTTCGACAATAGCAAAATAGCACATGGCACGATATCCAAGGTAACCTCCGAAAAACGGCATAGCTTTCTACTTTGTTTGGTTAATGCCTGGACGCCATTGGATAGATTGGAAGAAGGAAAGGTAAAGGAAAGATCAATCAAGATTCTACAAACAATAGGCGAAGAAGAGGTTGAGATGAGGCCGAGATTAGCTTCAATGGCACCTCCTTCATTCCTCATTTCTGGATGTAGTCACATATGCCATTCGCTTGCAGCACCTCCGAGTCCCAGAGAGACAAAGAGAAGACAGGTCCCATATCGGGTCGATCACCATTTAAATCAAGTCTGTCTTGGCATTGCACTCCGAAATCAGACTAGTGGCAGCGGCTGTGTACTAGGTGGCAGTGTGTATTCATTCGACACAGCTTTTCGAAATACTTCCGTAAACTTATGGTTGGAAAAAATTGATATTCAGTTCCGATGTCGAAAATGATCCTTTTCTGCTTATGGATTATTACGTTGTGAAGCCGGCAAGTGAATGGCTTGTTTGTCGCCTCGATTAGGTAGAATTTTGAGTAGTTTGAAGGTCTAATCAACGTAGAAAATTTGGTATTCTAAATAAGGAAGTGAAAAGCCACATCAGCTGACAGAGAATCATTCAAGCATTTGAGAGTTTTCCGTCTTCCCATCACCCACCACGAGGTTCCTGATATTTACTCTCCGCGTAGTGCGATCTTAGACTGGAGACAAGCGATTATGACTTCCTCTCGCACATATTTCTGCATAAGACACATATATTTATTCTGAGTACAGGAAGCGTTTTACATCATATATTGTTTTATTCTTGTTGAGACGAGCTGCAGGTGCGAAGATGATACAGACGGGAAACTAACTCCTTGAGATAGGCCCACGAAAACCAAAAGAGATGATAATCTTCTCCCTGCGCTTGGGTAGGGATCTGGCAAGGAACATGGCAACATTAGGAGGTAGCTCTTGGCTTAAGACGGCAGGCAACTTACTCTATTCTTCCATCGAGTAAGAGGTGTGAGGTGAGATCACCAGTACCGGTGCTCATCGGGTACGTATAGTCCTTTGGCGTTGTTCACTATTTCGAGATAACCAGGAAAACCTTGCTTTTCAAGTTGAGCAAGCGGACCTTTGCGCTCGTCCCAGAAGTGTATGTTTCCCGCGAATGGCGCCAGTATCTGGCTGAATTGGATGGTTTGTCAGATCTAGCCCATTACTCAACCGGCCGTATAATCGTGTCCTTACCCACGTCTCGGTCCATATGCAAAACTCAACAACATGTTTTCACCAGCGAAGTGTTTCACCTATTGATAATTACATAAATAGGGGAACATCAAATGCCCGAAAAATTGGCGAAGCACGTACCAGATCGACCCATGCTACTGGTCCAAATCCGCAGCGAAGACACCTAAACCTCTGACCAAATTTGAGCATGTCGGTATGCGTTAAGGCTGGCACGCGAACGGCCTTTATCAACGCGAGCACCATCGAAAACGGCGGCACGTATACCCTATTATCGAATATCCATATGCCCTGGCACGGTTGTCCAAAACATTTGATCACGGCTTCTAGAAGACGGTTGAAGTCCAATATCTCCAAGCATAGATGTTGAGGTGAAGGACGAAACAGGAAGAATGACGTCCTGCTGTGTAAAATCGATTTATCCGGAAACTCCGATGAACTGTATCCACCGTTGAGTTGGCTTTCCAGCAACAATCGCGCGCACCGATCTTCAAAGTCCCGGAGGAACGTCGTTGAAATGCTTAGTGCTTGCCTCTTCAATATCTCAAGCTGTTGAAAAGTAAAGGATACGCGGTGATCTGCGTCATCCAGAATCCGCCTTGCTAGAGGCAAAAGGGCGAGATCATCAACCGTGATGAATGGTGAATTGCTCGTGAACATGATGTCCTTCGCTAGCCATGCCAACTCACCGCGTCGTTTTTTAACGACGCCCTGAAGAGCAAGGACTCTTCTCGATTGGATAACGTCTTGGAGTTTAGGGTAGAGTAATCTCCAAACTGTAATAGTTGTCAATCAATGCGCTTGAACAAGATGAGAATAAGGCTACCGTCCGGATTCATCGTCTTTGTTGCTTCAACTAGTGCCTTCCATTTCCGATGAATCCCATTGTCGTCGTTTCTTTCATCCAAATCGCGGTCAGTGTATCCTGATTCCTTGAGTCGCCTGATAACTCTAAGGAAAAATGAGTCACTTAGTCCGGTCCGTGTGGGTGCGAAAAACCACTCACTCGTTGCGGAACGCAGTTCTCAACCTTTCGTTTCCGAGTCTATGCTCCTCCGCCCTGTCATTTTCCCACTGTTCGACCAGGAGTGCATGCTGCCAACTTCTCCGTCAGGTAGTTCAAGTCGAGAAGCGAGAATGCAACTTGCCTCCTTGATTTTGACCACCAGCTCACGTCTCTCAGAAGCATATTTCCGCCGCTCGGCATCAGGTAGCGACGAGAACCTCTCGTAAGCAGGCCTGAAGGTTGGTGCATAGAAGACACAGCACTTGTCTTGATGGTCGAAACAGAGGCCAACAGATCGAACCAAATCCCATCTAACCACATGGCGTGTCGCGCCTGCGCAGTTCGCAACCGAAACCGCAGGGTCAAGCCAGAACACATCATTGCTCTCTGACTTGTACCGCATCATCAAGTCTGTGTAAAGTGGGGATCTCCGGGCAAATTCGACCCTAAGGTCGAAATAAGTATATTTCATGTAATGAAGATTTCCTAGACGCACTTTCCAGCGGCACAATCTTTGCAGAGACGAACCCTGAATGCGAAGAATAGTTTGAGCCCGCGGGGGCTTTCGTTGCACAGCTGTACCGGGTCTCAGATCTCACTGAAAACGAGTCTTTGCAAAAGCGGCTCACTGTGCAAACATCACCGAATATAAGTTTGGCATACTGCAGATGAGTCAAATCTTCAGGGCAGTCAGGTAAGCTGCATGATTTCTCAGTCAACTTCCAGACGATATTCGATGCCTCGCAAGAGAGAAAACCGCGTAGGAACTCAAATACTGTCAATAACCGAAGCAGATCATCAGGACGCAATAACGACAGAATCTGGGGAAAACACATTCAGCTAGAACAGCTTCAAGGTGACTAGTTACGCACCATGCTAATGACGTCGAGGTTCATATCCTTGAAGCGTTTCCTCGCCATGTCTGGCTCTTCTGTATCGGTAGTTGCGATATGGGCAGGGTATGGGTCGCGTACTAGTGTGCGGTAATGTAGCTTGAGAATAAGTTGGGTAGAGGCGATGTCTGCAGGTTTGAGCGAAAAGTCGTATTTTTATAGGCGATACTTTAGCAGCCACAGTGATCTTGATGTAACCAGCATTTCCTTCTATGGATTGAAGTAACCATAAAAAACGAGAATCGAGAAGAACTCGATATTAGGCTGTTCTCAGGGGTAGACCTGTACCCTGGCGAGATCAAATCGGAAACAAGCGCCGAGCCTTTAGATGCGTTGGGAGAAAGACATGTCATTGTTGGTCCCGCCGCGAGGAAATTCTATTATACGACATTCCATCGTGGTGGCAGAACAAAACGCTGGGACCCGATGGTCGGAGGACAAAGACGTCCAAGACTGAGATGGAATGGAGGTGTAGTGACTCGTTTTCGAGAGGCAAACTAGGACAAACAGTGCCGAGAAAAAGAATCAGTGCAGATGGTGTACAGCTCCATGAAGGAGAGACGGAGGCGCACGAGGGGGAGAAGAAGCGGGTGAAGTGATGGTTACAAAGGCCAGGAGGCTCCTCTCAAGTCAGCGAGTTAAAATGGTTTATACCAAATTTCCAGGAGGCTCAGAGTCTACAAGCGAGCCGCCGAAGGGAATAATGAAAAGCACGACAATACCTGTAAGCGAAGGCTCAGTTAGTAGTTCGTGAAGTGAACTTCAAAGGAGTGACCGTGACGGTGCTGATCCGCGTCTCCCGTCGATCATTCCCTAACACGGAAATGTAACTCTTCAAAGAGAAGTCCCATCGCACATCGCAAGAGAAACGCCTCTGCAATGCAGGCGCAAGACGGTTGGTAAACACAATGCTCGCAACGCACCCAATAAGATAGGAACTCAGTTCGATCGAGAAGATGCGATAACGACGAGTCTGGGTTGTGACCTATGTTATGTGCCAGAAAGACGCGCCATCAACGACTCGACACGGAGAAAGTGTGAACGGATATCACATCGGTTCAAGCGGTGAGTACTAGTGCCTCGACCTGAATTCTGACCGCGCTTCAGCCTTCAGGAGGTCTGGCTTCTGTCGTGCTGATGTATATATATTAACCATGCACCTCTCCAAGCATTGAGCAACGCTGCAACCTACGCGATGCCAAGGTATCTGAAAAGCATCTGGCACATAGTCCCTAACTTTTCGAGTTGGTACCCATCTTGTTCTAGTGACTGTCGAAACAGACAGAATATCGTATGAGAGACGACAGGTATGAGAGACAACAGTATATCAATTCTATCTCTCGTGACGAAATTAACTCTGTATGTTGGTGATCATTCCTGTAGCCAAGAAGTCGGGCTGCGAAACCCTGGATCTCCTATTCACCAATTGTCTGAAACTCCTTATTGTACACAAGCGTGTTCCTTGCATTGTTCTCTGGCAGGGGGTATTCGAGATTATTAAAAACTAGGCTAATAAGTGACAGATACAGGAGGTGCATGACCAGTCTATAATACAATCAACCATGGATTTTTACGTAGTAAGCGTGCGAACAACAAACGAGGGATAGTGCTCAAAAAGGCTGTGGGAATAGAAAAGAAAAATACCAAACGGTACGACACTAGGGCAATAATGGCAGAGGGAAGGAAAAGAGTGGTGGAAATTCAAATTGCCTCCCAATGAGTCAGCGGCTCATCTGGATACACAGTACCCAGCTGCGGCAGTTCGTACATCTCGTCCTTGTAAATCAGGTAGTCATCTGAGACTCTGCACCCACTGTCACAAAATTCAGGATCCGAGAAAGTCCACATCGATCCAACAACAAACGAGCTTCAAGAATACTTGTAAGAACAGAGAATCGAGTTAGGTAGTTGACGCACCTCGATTGTCCGACTGTCACCCGCGTCCGTGAACGGGCCGTTTGGAAAGCATGAGCGTTTGCCTTGAGGCTTAGGACTAATCGGCTGCCGGCCACGTTCACCACCGCGGTTGCCCAGCTCCATTACCGTTAAGCAACAAACCAATCATGGGTGGAGCAGACAGGAGATACTCACTACTTTGCGAGACCTTCATACTCTGACGTACCCAGCATCCATACGAACATACAAAACAACGTCGCAACTGGCAGCAATCCATGAGCACCCCCGCTAATTAATTGCATGTTTCGGCAATACGTACCAGCAAATGCGAGGTAATAGAGTATCCCATCTCTGTATAGGATTGACGAGATGGGGTGATATACATTCATCTTAGCCTCCCGGATCGCCTTCAGTGTTGTCAGGGAAAACAGGATACTTTCGAGTATCAGACTCGGTAACCACACTGTCCATAATATTGGCGATAACTGTATTGCAGAACGAAAAAATCTCGGTCAGCGCTCGGGGAATGACAATATATAATTAGAAGATTCGGCGTCATCGGTTTCACCCGCCGTGTGACGAGAATCCCTCCGCATCATATAGGTGATACTCCCGGACTTGGCCAGGACGAAACACGATGGAAGATGAAGGGGTAGTAAGGAAGGAGATTAGGCGGACGTACCTCCTCAAAGCAGGTATTGAAGTAGGGTTCCACTGTCAGAGTAGCTAGATGATCAAGTAAAGATCAACACACACGACGCTCAACATATGGATAGACATCAAAAGGATGAATGGTGTAAAGGAAGAAAGATCAATGAAGCAGCTTCGAACTGATATTGCAGCCAGACGACTCTGGTCTCGACCGATTTCGGCGGTGAAATCGTTACAACATAAGCCGCGCGTACAATAAAGTGCGATGCTACATGAGTTTGAATGTAGAGTGGAAAACTTACCTTGTCCGTGTGAGAGTCCGATACTGAGCAAGACAAACGTCACGATCACATAGATGATCCATGTGGTCCACAGGAACCACTTCACTATTTTTCCTCCGCCGAACAACGCGTGGACGCGCATGGCAACGAGACCTATAGAAGTGACCGTTGGTGTCCCGTCGAACGGTAATAGTCGATCAGGCACATACCGTGCAAGCTCATGAAGGAAATGACAGTCAAGTACGCTTCGATCCATATCCATACATTACAGCTAGTAGATGGCGGACCTCGTAAGCAGAAGACCTGGTGAGCAAGTCTCATTGACGTACAACTACACATAATATTCAATTAAATTTCCAGACATAAAATCCGATAAACGTACAAGGTGACTAGGGGGATTTGCCAATCCGAGACGATCTAAATATCGCAGGGACACGGCAAGGGAGTCAAGTGGTCGGTCGTAATCGAGAACATACATGGATGGAAACGTACCATAAATATCAACCGCAAGCATCAGCGGGCTAGTGAAACGGATTAATCATACCGACGGGGATTCGTTTGAGAGTGACACACACATAATATAACGATTCTGAAATTTCCATTCATCCTCTGCCTCGACAGAAGCGCAACGAAGATAACACTTACTCCAAGGAAGATATATGATATATGACTCTTCGGAGCCCTCCAGATTAGTTCAACCTAGTCTCCAAAATGAGAATCCCAAGGGCAATGGCAATGTATATGCAAGTAAACGAATCACCTCCTGGTGTATCTGGGAAACGCGGGTTAGGCTTTTACGAAGGGGTGCGGTGGATGCCTACCGTTAAAAGATAATCGTACAAGAGAAAGGCGAGCCCGGAAAGTGTCATATATCTGTTTGCGATTGGTTAATGTTCCGGCGTAGGTATAAAAGTTCGTAAGTACTCACTGACTGGCCCGAACAACCGGAGCTGCACGCTCAACCAGCTCGAGTATCTCTTGCGATGATAAGCCCGCCATGATATCCTACAATAATTCAAGAAAGTGCATCCAGAAGGCAGAGCAGAAAGACGAAGTCGAAGGGGAAAGGAGTGTAGAGTAAAAGCAGGTAGGACTTCAAGATGCCTGTTATTTATGGTGCTAGTGAGATCGATCGTGAATTAGCACAAATGAAGCTGGGTCGTAGGTTCGCAAGCGCCGGGTGCTGGCAGTGTTGCCTGGCTCATATAAGAAAAAGTTGGGGAGATGATGAGATATCGGCCTTTGAACTGCATAAATAGCACAGCCGCATAACGAGTCGCAGACACAAAAATGACTTGATTGTAATCCAGACCGAGTATGTAGAAAGGAACTGGCAAATTTCGCTCGCCGAGGTTACCTTGGATCCATCCGACCGGGATAAGAATGTTCCGCGCTGCATTTGGATGAAGGGAGTCTGAGGCACAGCTTGCATGTACTGCATCGGTGTATTATCCAACCCTAACAAGGGTTCCTGAATAGTCAATCAGCACGATGCCGCGTGAGTTGCAACGTGGTTTTCCACGACGACGAAATTTGTCTCCACCAGACTCGCGCACGACCTCAAGTGAGACAAACATCGCGATTTGCCTGTGGTGTGGAGAATACCAGCTTCATACGTCCTTTCTGGCCTTCGCATACGAGGGGTATTCGAGCACCCGCACCGAAAATCTGTGAGCTTGTGCAATACAGCTGGCACTTCATCAGTTGAGATACATCGATCGCGAGTGATCTGTCCAGGTATATGTGGTTAATCGGTAGGAGAGCCAGTGGTCCTTGGTCTTAGTTAACGCAGTCATCTGAGACAAGATGGATTTCTGAGTGCGCGCGTGTTGCTCGTCGCTGTCAGCGCCGTCCAGTTTCATCGACGAGAAGCGATTACGAGTCATCACTGCGGCGAAATGCACGCAGCATCGCATAAGCTAGGTAGCAAGCGGTACTTTGCGGCGGTTTAGGGGAAGACAATGAGTTGCACGTCACTTCAAGCCCAGGTCTTGATGGTACTGTTCGCCATCTAGATGGCTCTTTCTTTAAGGCAGGATCTTACCCATCCAGAAGAGACACTACAACGGAGAGAGAGTATTAGCGCTAGTCTGTCAAGGACACGGGGAGACGGACCCATCGTTGACAAAGAGAGGAGTAGAACATATATGCAGGGACAGTACCGCATGCTATACCCCGGCAGGCAGTATCAACCACAGACCACATCACTAGAAGTCGAGATATTCGAAGAAGGGTTGGCATTCGTCGAGAAACAACGGCGCTCGTCGTTTACTCGACATTGTCATGCTACCATATTCAATAAGTCGAAAAGACAGTCTCTTGTAAATATGCTCCCTCTCTGCTCGTGTTGCATTTACGTACTCCTAAAATATGCGCGAGGTGAATGAGCGTGACGATTGAAGAGCGGTGGACGGTCGTGAGGTGGGGTCTGAGAACAGGCCTCGCGTCGGGTCGTTTCGTACGCGCGTGCCAGGGTCTCACTACTCAGACTTCTTCATCCGTACTACCTAAGGCTAAGCTCTACATGAGCTCGCGACCACCGCCCAAAAAACCATCCGGATCGAGGCCTAATGTTCGAAAGTTACTCTCGAAAGATTCCCTCTCATCACTTGCTTCATTCTCCAAACCTTCTCGGGAGCCATCACAGCTGGATGGTAGCGATGATTCTGCAAGTCGCAGAACGGCCAATATTAATTCCGTAAAGCTACCACCTTTAGATGAAGGGCAGGGAATTCAAGAGACGCAGCACCCATGGATGAAAGACGAGCTAGTCTCGTCACCCGTATCAACGAAGGAGGACCCCTTTGATGAACTAGTGAGCAGTAATTCCGAGTCTGTAATACCCAATGTCACCAAGTCTCCTCTGCCCTCGGAATCGTCTCAAAACATCCCCCTTTCTGGGCGGAGTACTATATCCCAAGGCTCCGGACCCTTACGTACATCGACGTCCTCTGCACCTCCTCTTTCTCCTTCGAGAGCCCGATGGGAGCAGCTCCGACAGCATGTTCTCCCTCCCTCCTCGGTTGCTTCATCTCCAAACCCTAGCTTCACATCTTTCTCGCAGCCGAATTTGGCAACTCCTGTTCCTGCTTCACCGCGACCGTCCCGTTTTGCAGCACGTTTTGGCTTTCGACACGTAGTGAATGAAGCTCGCGAGGTAGCCGACGATATTACACGGCGATTCGCAGACGATGTACAGAAAGTATGCTGGGCAATTCGTTTCGGCGACAGCAAACCACCTAAGCCTGAGCGCGAGGCAACGCAACCTAGCACTCTGGGTTCGACGCTTCATCTTCCGTTCATGTCATCCAGTTCACTTCCGCTTTCCGCAAACACGAGTTCGAATAATCTAGCGGTACCGAATTCTTTCAAGGGATTGCGTGCCGCAACTACTACAGGAAATATTGTGGGAAGTATGGGATTCCGAATGGCTCCTCTTGTCAATCTTCAAAACCTTCTGACGCGCTACGCTTCCTTTGCCGTACGCGAGCAAGCGACTTTGCTTTTCGAGAAAGAGGTACTCTCGACTCTTCTTGTCCCTTTTCTTGGCAACAACACTGGACAAGATGCAAGAGATGAAAGACAATTAGCGCTAGAGGTATTTGAGATGATTGTTCGTAGGTGGAAAGTATCCCAAGTAGAGGTAAGCTTCCACTACTTCTTTCATTCTGCGTGTGTTCAGGCTTCTTATCTTATATCATTGGTAATTACGTAGGACAACATCAATAGATGTCTATGGTGTTGCAAAGCAGCTACGACACCAGAGCCAGATATACGGTCTCGCATTTTGTACATGCTCGGCGGGTTTCTGAGCTCCGGTGACAGCCCGCTATCATCTCCTCTGGCCCTTCAAACGATACTTCCTAACGTCGCACTGCTTGTGCCACACTGCCAGAACTATAATCCAGAGCACTCGATGTCGCTAGTCGGCAAACAAGGCGACCTCGCGTTTGTGCACGACCTTCTCGGCAAAATCGTCATGGGGGAATGTAGTCGTCTTGATGTGCGCGACCTAGAGCAGAATTATCAAACGCAAGCATCAAATAATGACAGGGAAGATGACTTGAGGGCAGATCTCTGCATTGAAGCTCTGGCAAAGTGTCTCGAATACGGGATGCTACAACAGAAGAAGGCTATACTTCGAGTCATGGAGGTCAGTCATCAAGGCTCATCTTCTGCGAAGCGAATGCAAAGCCTAAGTACATGCCTATAATAGAGATTCTGGATTACTCCGGATTTGACAAAATCACTTACTTCTTTGCGATCGAGGACGCAGTTGAGCAAGATCGACTCGTTCCTCCGGCCAGTCCTGAGCATGCTCCGAGACTCTCTAGCCACACCAAGGGGTTCGAAACTCAGTGCTCTAGACTACAGAATCGTAATTCATTTGCTCACGGCTCGGGTTTTGCCTGAAATGGATCTTCTCTCGTCTTATGGAGATCATCTTGACGACGTCCGGAGTCTGGTTGTGATAGTGACACTGACGTTGCTTGGTTCGGACACCGACGATGAAGTGGACGAGGATACATTTACCGAGCATAGCAATTCTGAAATCAGAGATACTGTGCTGGAGTGGCTGAATGGGAAGGTCGCAGGCTGGTACGAGTCCTTGCAGAAGGAGCTGACAGGTTTTGTAGGTTGTTTACTTACGCTTGACCTTTGACTCGTTCCTCACAGACTCAACTAGGCAGGTAGTGCCGATTGGCATACTGTTACCGCAGTCGCGTGCAGATTGCTTTTGGTCTTGCCCGAGAGCACCCGGAAGACTATTGTGGGCTTGATGATACCCCAATTTCAGGAGGTAGGCTGTTATCCTCTCACGTGTGATCTATCTCCTTACGTTTCTTCAGCGTTTGGTCGATGATTCTCCGGCACCCTCCTATGAGCCATTGTCCCGGTTGTTCACATTGTTTGCAGCTGTACACCCTCAGATATTTTATAAACCGCTGTTCGTGTGTGCTGCATCCGTCAGGGAAGAAACGGTCGCTCATCAGCTTGCAATTCTCATCGTGACTGAGCGTTACATGCCCAACCTTTGGATGACTGATGCCGAGATGATGAGCGTGGCTTTGATGAGCGATCCTGGTGCGGGGAGCAATCTCGGGAAAGGAAAGGCGAACGAGGAACACTCCCTCGAATGGGGCAAAGCTAGGCTTGGTCAAACAATAATACTACTTGAATTAGTGAGGAAGCTCAAAGGAGTCCGGGAAGAGTTTTATAACAAGCGGGATGCCATGGTGAGTTCGTCAAAGTATGTAACAGGGTGCCAAAATCGAACAGTCAAGCATAGGCTTTGAACGCATCCATAGGAAGGGTCTTGAAGTTTGCAACCGCACTGGAAACTCGGCTTTCAATTCTAACTGATGCGAAAGTACGACCGGAATATTTTATCTTTTGACCGGTATTGATTACCCGTATTTGCAGGAACAAGGTGTACTTTTTCCCTTGTCGCAGCGCATTCTATTTGCGTCGTTACTCCTTGAGATTAGGCTCCTGACTCGTTCTTTAAAACCGTATGTGTTTCGCCTCGTGGCATATATCGCGTTAATTGCTTAATGTGTTTGGGTAGGACAGCTTGGCTCCCCCGCATTATTGCTTGGACTTTGCAGTTCGGCGATGATTCAGGGTCGAACACAACTACACTCCCATCTATTACAGAGGACCTTTATGATGAAGTCGACGAGGTCTGGACAAGGATGGATGTTGTGTATTCGCTCGTCAAGACCAGTATGAGACCAGCAAACCAGGTTGGACCAATTAAATAGTCTCCTTTCATGTCTCTCATTCTCCTTGTGTGTAGCGACGGAACACCGCAATGTTATCTCCAAAGGTCGACAGCACTTTTCTAGATGGGACATCCGATTCGAGAGAGCACCTTGTCGATATCCGCGTTCAGTTCCTAGAGGACTTGCAAAAGAATCCGTTGTCCAGCTTTCTTGCTGTCCTTGTCGCCTTGTCAGGTGCTCTGAAGCGCGAGGACTACATCAGGCTTGGTCCCCTTGTATGGGATATATGTTTGAACCTCAGTGATCCGCAAGCCATGATTCATGTACGTCAGAGCTTGCATTACGTCGTGATTGTCTTCCTGACATCCTATTGCCAGGCTTCTTTTATCTGTATGCAGTGCGCTGAGAAAGCCCCTGATAAGTTCGTCGGCTTTTTGTCGGCTCGGCTGCGAAGGTCTTGAAATTTTCGTCTCCGCGGTCGATAGTAGTCTGATTAAGTTTTTCCAGCCCATCCATCTCCACGCGCAGAACGACTTTACAGAAGCTTGGCATCCTGTTTAATTGGCGTTTTCAGCTCCTATCAACAACTTACATTACGGATCGGAATCACCGCCGTCCGTTCAAACTCGCCAGACCACCGTTGAACTTTGTCGCCACGGACGTAGGAGACGACAAGTACATTGCCGATGATGACATTGAAGAGACTGGAACGGGCAAGGGACACGTGCTCCCACTAGACATCCGACGCAGGCTCAACGAAATTGGATGGGACGATGAGGAGAGGCCCGTTGATCAGCAGTTGGAGTGGCGCCGGACACCAATGTCGCTCTTCAGTATCACCCAGCTTGATAACTTGTCAGCGTCTGAGGGAACGAACGATGACAGTCGTCTATCCGATCAGAGTCCCAGCCCCAGTCCTACAAGTTCTGGTAATTCCCCATCTTCCAGGAGTGAGGGAGGTCTTCTTCGCCGTAACTCGTCTTCTCATGGACGTCATGCTGGGAAACGAAGACCGGTATTCGTACAGGCTCTTGTCGCTATTTTCATACAGATTGCAAAACTTGCTGTGGATGGAGATTTTTCAATCGCTTCATTGGCGAGAGACTTGCTCGTGGACTATATGAGGGACGATCCCTCTGTCCTGTGTCGGTCGGTTATGGACATATTTTCTGAAAATGTTCAGAACATTGGTAGTGCTATTGGAACACTACGGACCTTTCTTCAAGTTAGTCGAGTGCTACCTCCACGATTGACACATCATGCCTTCAATCACCTGGCCGGCTTTCTGAAGCTATTAGCAAAGGACTCATCGGCTCCAGATAGTCTCCGTATCCTGTCGCAGACTGTGCCAGTCCTCGCGAAGTTTGCTCCGCAGGTCAGTGACATGTCCGTCCGAGCCATCCGGAGAGGGAAGATCGAGGTATTCTTGCTCCCATCCGGCTCCCTGTACTTTCCGGAGTCCGCTCCATCGGGTCCAATGTTTCCTAAGGAACCGGTTCCCGAGATGAATCCTTTCGAGAGTTGCCCGAGATCCTTAGTTGATCTAACGATGATACGAATGTCGCAGAATCTTCTTTTCGTGGAGCTCCTGAAGCGATATCCTCAGGATGTTCATATCATTCGCAAGAGTTGGACTCCGGTTATGCTCCCAGATGTCGCCGATGTTGTTGATGACAGTGACGTCGTACCCCGTCGATCGCTTCGGAAATCGATACCTGAACACAACATGACCAGGTTCCGACTTTCTCTCTCGTTTGCGAGAACCCACTTGGTGTTTGTGGCTCAGGTTTTCCGGTGTATGACTCGACACCTGAATACCCGAGAAGAGCTGGCCATGTTCCTTGACGGAGTCAACCGCATTCTTTTGCGTCACGGAAATGACATTGGGATTGTATCTCACGCTTTGATTGGTGAGCTTGAATTAGACGTTCATTTCCAAGTCTTCCTGACCTTGCCCTTCCTTTAGTCTACATGATTGCGAGCACCCGCTTCCGTCGACTGATGTCGTCTGGCGCTGGATTTACGATCTTTTTGCCGACTCTTATCAAAGTCTATTGCGAAGCAGAAGGTGACTCCGGAATTCGAGAAGCCGTCGAATATGCTTTCCATCGATTCTTCGCGGTCCATGAAGAAGTGTTCGTTTATCAGGCTTTGCAAGTCGTTTCTAGCCTTATCTCACAGCCTTCCACCGACGGGGCCTGGATCTCAGGCAGAGTGTATCACCTGTTGTCCACGCTCAAGACGATGCCTATTACGAACGATTCTGCTGGTATCCGGGAGGCGAATAAGGACCAAGAGGAGGAAACGGCGCTGGTCATAACAGCGGATGAGAGACCACAGGTGTTCCTCGCATCGTTGCGCAAAGAAAATAAAACGGGGACCGAAAAGCTGAAAAGCTCGCTCTCCGCAGAAATATTCGACCGAAAACGATTCCATCCTGATAATATCATTCGGATGCTTCTGACAGTCATCGCACATGATCCTGCAGTTCGACGGGCGCAATACCTCGTGCGTATGTTTCGGTATCTCATTCCGGAGCTGTATGAGGCATCACAATCAGCTCGTAACGTCCTCAAGGAAGCTGTTGAGGCGCTCGGACCCATCATAACGTCCAAAGCCAACAAAGCAAAGGGTGCCGACAATGTGTCAAAGTCCAACGATTCTGTGGAACCTTCCAAATCGGATTATATCGATTTAAGCAAAGTATTCGGCAATCTCTCGTCGCCATGCGACATTCAAGTCATGCGCTCCGACTACCTGTTTATCTTCGCGTCGTACGTCCACTGCGGAGGTGCCCATCGGGATGCGGGACTCCAGAAGGCGCTTGAAATTGCAAGAATTCTTCTCAAGGAATCCTCGGGTTCTCCAGAGGCCATAGATTCTGTCCGATTGTTCCTCGAGCGAATCGGCGAATCGTTCGGCAAACGGGACGTCAAGTATGCCGTCACCCTGCTGAAAGAGTTTGCGATAATTATCAGGGTCCATGGGTTCGTCTTGGACTTGAGTGGACTGTTCAAGAGTCTGGTGAATTTGTGCTCTACGCCAATGTTCGCAAATGACGAGAAGTTCGCAAACGTTGTGGTATCACAGGTTTGCTCTGCTGCTTTGGAGATATGCGAAATGGCAGCGCAGGAGAATATTCTGTCTACCATCAAGTTTGTCCCCAGCCTTGTCACATTGCTTGCTCACTCCGTTTGTCTCCTTGGTTCAGACGTGGTCGAGGAGCTCGAGCGACGAGATGCTTCTCCTGCTTTTCTGAGCTATGTGGTGCTGTCATTCATTTTCCAACTGCGCACAACTGCCGAGCTTGCTACACAGACTCAGTGGACCGATAGCTGGCGCCAAGACGCACATGCTAATGCATGGGTGCGGCTACTGTCATATTCATTATCGATTTTGCACAATCAGCATACGACTAATCTGAAATCCCGCGGTTCTCTGAGGCGGTCCCCGTCTTTTAACGACGATACAACCGAATCGTTTGTCGAGGTTGAGCCGGAGGTATCTAGAGGGAGCCTCAGAAAAGCGAGACGACGTCCCTCAGGCCCGAGCAACATTATTATATCTGTTCGTCTCGCCATGGCCATTGTTACGCTCAAAGCTGTGGTATTGCGTGGCGAGGAAGATATTTCTACCATTTTTCCTAACGCTTGGTTACGAGTTGCGGCGGCTCTACGCGCGGTACTTCGCGATGGAAATGCCCTATTCGCGTTTCGCACGCAACTTCCTTCTGCTCCGCCCTCCCCTGCCCTATCCCCGATGTCGAGTACCACATTCACCGAGCTGGCTGATAAATCACCAGAAAAGAAGCATAAACGATCATCTTCTGCGAACTCAGACGTCTTCCTTGCTGCGCCATCGCAATCTCGACCCGCATCTCCCACACGATTTCCTTTACGACGCGACAGCTCGCAGCAATTCCCTTGCCCTCGATTTGTGGATTATCTCACATGGTCGATGTTGGAATTCCTTTGTCTCAGCAGGTCACCACTGAGCATTCAGCTGCGCACGTACATGTATGAGAGAGTGGTCCCATTGAATGAAGTTCTTCGAGGAGGGGAGTCGATACCTGGTGAAGTAGGCTTCCGAACTCCCTCAAGGAGGCAGACGCTTCGTCCAATAAGTATCTATACAAAACCCAGGTATAGACCAGGTTCTGCGGCGACCACTCCGGAAGCTTCTCCGCGACTCGGACCGTCAGATCCGTACGTCCCAATGCCGTATAATCTTTCAAGTTTAAGTGGCCCGATGCCCGGACATGGCGGAATCGATCATTCGTCCCCCACTCCCAAACGAGTCAAAGGAAGACCACAGATAACACATCTCGGTATCTCGGCACCTCCTGCGAATGTTTTCCTCTCTCCATCTTTTGTTCCCGCCTCAACTTCAGCGGAGTCGCAGTTATCGCAATCGTTATCCGTTGAGAACGTTGGCCAGAACGACATGGCATTGGATGCGCGTGAAGCCCTCGCTTTAACCTATTTACGTTCCCCAGGGCTTGTTCAGCGCACTTATGAGCGAATACGATTGGTCCAGCGGTCCCTCGGCTATAGCACTTACTTGCCCATTCCCGAGAGTCTTGTGAAAACTGTCGGATCGGTCTCAGGCAATTCGGGAACCATTGACTCAGTGGCGGTCGGAACAAGCATATCCGCAAATTCCCGTGCGAGTGTGATCACGAGCACTGAGGTGGAGCCGGAGGTTCGTGCTTGGACGAAGAGAAAGTCCGCGATGCAATTGATGACGGAGGCGGAGGAACTATTGCGTGCGTGGCAGGTAGAATCGGGTGTAACAGCGTCTGGTTCGGACACCGGGCATAGGGAAGGACTACCAAGTACAACAGCTACCACGGAAGGGCACCTCGATGCCAGAAGTAGCATGTCGACCGGCGAGACAGTAACGTGAACCCTCGTGTATATTTTGAGCTCTGTTATGTATTGCTATCGCTACCTTGCTTTCGCTTCCATAGATCTCTTACTTGGGTAGTTTGTACGTATATTATGCGCTTCAATGTGACTGTACACGTATGATTTATTGCGAAAGTGGCTGGGTGTTCTGAAAGGAGGGCAACGAGCGCAGATCGCTTGGAAGTACTGATAAGGTCTAGAACAGATCACGTGTTGAAGACGCTCGTAAAATTTCCGTTTGGCAGGTGATCCTTGAGCTTGAACCGGCAACATTCATACCTCACCTCAAGTATCCCATGCGATTCGTTCATCCTCGTGGGTGCCAACTAGCAAATAGAGCTGGAACTGGAATTGGAATTGGAGACCAGTGATGTGCCGGCTTTGCCGGCGATCAGGAAGCGCCTATAAAACCCACGCTCAGGTCCATCCCATCGACATTTCATCATCCCGAAACATTCTCTTCACTTTTCGTCCTCTAGAGACGCCCGGTCATGGTCTATCTCAAAAGTCCTTACCCACCCATTCCAGAGCTACCGCCGCTCAACGTTCATACGCTGCTCTTTGAAAGACCTCCTGGGAACACCACTCCACGAGATTTTGTGATTCATATTGATGGGCTTACCGGAGAGACGAGGACGTATGGGCAGTTTGTAGAGCGAGTTAGGGACTGTGCAACAGGACTTTCAGCACCACTGAGTCACGGCGGATTGGGCATTCGCCATGATGGCCATGAAAGGGAGATTATCGCTGTGTTTGCTCCGAATTGCCTGGTATGTTTTTTTTTGTTATGTGGATGGAGAACGGAAGTCTTATCGTTGTTTGTATAGGACTACTTCGTATTGGTACATGCCGCATTGCTTTTGACTGTACCATTCGCTCTCCTTCCATCCAAACCGACAACAGCCGAGCTAGTATACCTACTCAAGAAACTAAAGTCTGGTGCTCGCGGAGTCAAACTTCGCTTGTTTACGCACTCCTCGTTACTGAATCAAGCTTTGGATGCTGCAAATCAAATCGGACTTTCGCCCGACTGCATCTACCTCATGAATAACGGGTCGGGAAACACCAAGGCCATGAATCTTCCGTCCCTCATTGAGAACGTTAAGAGTCGGAACCTTCCCCGACAAGCTGTCATCCCTGCTGACAAGAATACATTGGCTTACTTGATATTCTCAAGTGGCACAAGCGGGCCACCTAAAGGTGCTTATATACTTTGTTGGACACCTTAGATTGGCTGCTAATTCACAAACCCGTCAGGTGTTATGATTACTCATGGGAATATATGCTTTACAACGATGCAGTCCATTGCTGGTCGGATGGAAGATATGCGACACATGCCCGTAAGTATCTGAAGGTTGAATACTAGTAGTTTCGTCTCAATCCAATCACAAGGCGCCTCAAGAATCCTCATCATCGCTTCGCTGGCTCTGTTTCCTGCCCTTTTATCACACGATGGGCCTTCACTACTTTATTCTAAAGTACGTCCACCACCGTATTGCTTCTTCACTTCCTTCTTCGTTCTAGACGTGTGATTTTATAGATCCGTTCTGGCTCCAAGTACTATGGTCATCCTACCACGCTGGAACCTTGATCAAGCATTGGAAGTCATCCAAAAGTAGGTATTATGACACTCAAGCATGCTTCTGATACTACTAAAGAACTACGTTCAGATATAAAATAACCAGCCTCGCACTGGTTCCCTCTATTGTGCACCAGCTCGTGAACTCTCCGAAGGCAGCTCGAGCGGACTTATCGAGCGTACAATCTGCGGGCTGCGGTGCTGCTTACTTACCTCCAGATGTTGCGGAGCGCTTTGGAAAACTAGTGAATCAATCAGGGAAATCGAAGACAACAGAGATTATTGAAGGTTATGGACTCTCAGAAGCGGTAATAATATATTGCAATCATCTCTTACCTCGATTCATTTGGCTTTTTTTCAGACAATTGGAAGCATTTCAAGACCACTTCCGGGACAATTCGGACTTTATCCTGACCCAAAGAGTACAGGTATTCTTATTATCGGACAGGAGGGTCGGATTGTAAGGGAGGATGGCTCGGATGCAGACTTTGACGAGCCAGGCGAATTATTACTGAAAGGTACGAGTTAACTATTTATGTATCATACAGACGTTGACTTACGAGCATTTTTCCAGGCGGAAACATTGCACTTGGCTACTGGGCTGACGAGGAAGCAACAAGAGAAACGTTCCTCCCTGGCGGCTGGCTCCGAACAGGTGACCGCTTCCGAGCAAACAAAGATGGTGTCCTCTAGTGCGTTCACATTCCTCTTAAAAAATCTATCAAGGTCCAAACTCAACGGACCGCTCATTTCTTGAACAAAGCTATGAGGACCGCTTAAAAGACACTCTTAAAATATCGGGCGCGCAAGTTGCACCAGCCGAGATCGAGCAAGTCCTTCTCTCACATCCCCAAGGCCTCATTCTCGACGCAGCAGTCGCCGGGGTCCCCAGCCCATCTGCACGAGATGAGCGTATACCCCGCGCATGGGTTGTCCTCTCCCAATCAGGCTTAGACCTTGGGACGCAAAAATCAATAACTCTTTTGGATGATTGGGTCCGTGAACGCCTTAGCAGGTATAAATGGTTGACAGGCGGGATCGCTGTCGTGAAGGAAATCCCGAAGAACCCTACTGGAAAGGTGTTACGACGTCTGCTTATTGAGCAGCATGTGAAGGACGCGGAAAAGGAATCGAGGGCGAGAAGGGCGAAACTTTGATTCGTGCAATTAGAATATACCCAGGTCGCGAGACTATCAACAGTTCATCTACATCCTACATAGATCATGAATCTTACGTTTGGCACGAGTTACATAACATTTTAAAGGAACCGGAACCGCAAATCCTGTACACTCGCCGCTGGTCACGGAAGATACTGCGCCAAGTGCGTGCGATTTCAATAAACTCGAACCATTGAGGAAGCCTCCTGTGAGTACCTAAGTATGGTGGTAGCGGACACATGGGATCATAAACATATAATATCGAGTCTCTAAGGATTGCGAATTACACTGAGTTGAGACGCCATTAATTGCACTACTACTATAACATCATATTCACGACGTGAAACTCGGACTGCCGCGTCCAACAACTACAATGCCAATACATCTGAGAGTGGAGCGCATGTCGCGGTGGATTGCTTGATTCTTCGGGCGATAAGTAGATATAGGCGGGCGCGACGCGGACGTGTTAGGCAACGGATGATTTGTTGGTGTCCTGCATCTTCGGTCTGCAAAGGTCAGACGACCGACGTGGATGATAGCGACAAAAGAGGCTCACTTGCGCATTGCGTTGGCTGGCTTCCATAGGCGACCGCCGACGACCTGGCTTCGAGCAAGTCCCGGCTGCCAATGCCGGCGCTCTCAGCCTTTCCGCACCCCCGCCACTCGCTGTCCGAATGATGAGCTGCAGCCGGCGACCCGTCGGTGACCATCATGGCATTTGCAGTCGTCAAATCGAGTCAGGGTGGCAGTGGTCGATTGAAAGATGATACTTTTGTGGTCGGTGTTGGTTGGCCGTCAGCGGTCACTCGCCTGGATGGCTTGCGTAAATAATTTCGTGCGCAAATGCGTCACCGGCCTTATGAGGCCTGGCCGCCGAGCGAACTTGATTGGCACTATGGATCGCTCGACGGCCTCTCCGCCCCCACTAGCCAAGAATCGATGACAGCCTGGCCCATGAACCCGTCGGCTACCCAGACTAAGACCCTCTTTCGAGTCCGTCTGAGCGGCGCAGACATGCCGATCTATCCCGCTAGGAGGGCGAGCCGTGCACTGGCCCGATCCACATCACCGCGACTCGCGACTAACATCAGTACTACTGTGCTCTAGTGTGCCAAGCACGACTGTTCTGAACACGACTGTTGCGCATAGGTCGGAGGGTGGTGGTACGGCGGCATAACCGGCCACACGCTCAATAGCGCTTTCGCGTAGCGATTACATACTTGGCGATATCATAATGGGTGAATGCATATGTTGTGGTTTTGTTCAGCGACAATACGCTTGATTCTTGTAGTGGGCATTGGTAGTGACCGCCGAAGAAGGCTTGATAACCTGACAGTGGGAGGGTCGACATAAGACATGTGACGAAGGCTACTTGGGATGGACGTACCTATGCGATCGACTGTCTCGCTGCCGCTGGTGTGCGGCCATGGTGCCAATGAGTGGCAAAGGGTGGGGATGGTTGTGAGGATGTGGCTATTAGCCCGGATGCATGATAGCGTCGGGTGCCGAAGTATGAGGGATACAAGTCGCCGCGGTAGACGACTGAAGAAGTGGGCGATACCACATAAGATAAGGGAGCTGGTGGGGGGGGGAGGAAGAGACGGATGAAGAACAGAGAACGAGGGAGGGCGGGTCTTTATATCATAGGCAGTGGCGGTGCAGGGTGGCTGGCAGCCTGGTCTGGCACTCAATTCTTCTGATAGGCGCACTGATTCGGATTATTGCGAGTGCGGCCACGGCACGCTCTTGTTCCAGCTTGTTCCTCACCAGCGTGAATCAAATCTTGGCGGTTGGATCGATTAATTGTCTGACGAACGAACGAGTTCAAATTGTTCCCGCGTTGGCGCGCTGTTGTCTCTTGTTGATGCGTGTTGACGCGTTTCACATTGGCACGTGTTCTACTTTTGTTACTCATCCATCCATCCATCCTCTCTCTTTAACCACCACCATCGCTGCTTGGGCGGGTGTGTGGGACTGTAAACCCTTTGGGGACCAACCGTCGTAAGCCCAGTGGAGCCTTTGTGTAGCCCTGGCCGACAGCAGGTGGGCCTGCCAATGTGCACGCCGCGACTGTGTCGCCTTTCTCTTAACCTAATGATGGAAACTATGCTGGCGACCGTCCAGTTCGTTAAAAACCAGCAGGGTTCCTGCGTACCCCTGAGTTTGAGGCGGGTCCATCTAGCCACAATACGGCTTGTCTGCACCTCAGCGCACAACGTCTCGATACGCATCAGCGCGATCCATATGGCGGGGTCGTCACCCCCTGCCCAGTTCTCTTATCTATGGCGGTCATTGATTGGCTGTCAACGACTCTTGCACGGCCGACTTCTTTGGCACCGAGTTCGTCTCTTACGCTCACATGGTCGGTTTACCGGTCCGGAGCTTATTTTCAAGCCCGAAAGTTGCGGCACTCCGAAATTACGATCGCACGGCCTTTCTCGTTAGGGTGGTGGGGCGGGGGGTGGTTCCCTGGCAAGTCCCCATAACTGAATGAGTACCTGTTGGTGCAGGAAGCTTTCACAGCGCAGACCCGAATATCTCTCGAAGCCGTGGTATTGCCTGAAGAAGTTCCTTACGTTAGATGCGGGTTTCACGCTGGATACCAGGCCGGATGCTACCAGATGTAGCGACCCAGGACATCTGTCAGAAGAAATTGACTTATTTGGCATGCAGATCCAGAGACGCTACAACCCGATAAATTCCCACAAACATCAGACATGGAAAGACAATTCGATCGAACATATTATACACACATACGCTATTGTCCCTGGGGCTCGACATTACCAGGACAAATCAATACACCAATATGCAGGTTCTGTGAATGGGCACATGAGGAAGCATGGATACTGCAGACATGGATACTCGAGGATGCAGTAAATCATATGCTTCGAAGTGACCCGTATTCAATTCGAACCAACCACCATTGGTCGACGGTTGCAGAAACAACTCAACCATTGTTCACACCTACACTAAATGCATACTTGCACGAAGTTACGGTTTGGACAGGAAGGGGGTTACACTACATTGCGAATGCAGGTGTAATTGCATGGACAAGAAGATCGATACATTCCCAGCTATGCCGACGAGTGGCAATACAACTCGACTGGCCAATACATGCGGAAGCTACAAGAGAACATCAAGCACTACGCAATAATCTATTTGGCAACATAGTGGCACGATGGAAATCGGAGCAGAATCAACTACCGGGGATGATAGCATTGGAAATCTCTCAACCGAGGGAACGGATCAACGGGGCGATCTTAACCTTCGTCATGGAAGGGATCAGTGGCGATCAGGTGCAAGGAACGGAGATACGGATACCCAACGGATATCGCCGAGCGACGATCTGGCAGACTGGATTACCTGCCATGGTACAGGCAGAACTATATAGGCCCGCCACTCCAGTAATTGATAATTGAGCTAATCCTATTGAGGGAGGAAGCCCGAGTCAACTGAGACAGCCGAACGGCCCAGCAGCACCTGCAGAAGATGAAGACATGGCAGACTGTTCGAGTTGCTGTGCATGACATCATAAGGAACATTCGAGAAGGATTGACATGGCAGTGCGGAAGACACGGAGCTCCGCACAGCCACAGGATTGGCCGGTGATGGCGTGATCGCCGTGCACTAACCAGGTATGAAGTCATATCGAAGGATCTGGAAGATTGCAGGAGGAAATCGGAAGTGCATCGCCACCCGATTGGAGATTGCGGGGTATCGGACAAGATAGGGGCTGTGCTCGGAAGAATCAGGAGGCTGTGCCCGAGGGAGCCCGGGTAACTCAATAGATAGAAGCTTCGGGTATAAATAGGCTAAGCGAGGGTGGCTATGTCCCTCAGCAAAATTCTTCTGTACTAGTGAATACAAAGAAGCCCCACAAAGCTTCTCTTCTTCGCTACCACTCTTATCATCGGTACTAGTGTCTGGCCGGTCCCTTGACCCCGACTAAGTACTGTTGCTACTCTGCTCTACAAAGCACCGCCTCGCACTTCCTATCGCTTATCAAGACGGACTGCAAATATTGCTGGAGTGAGTGGACTTGTTCTGGTGCGTCGATCGTGTTGATCAGTCGATCAATGTCGATCTGCTGATCCGATCCGCACTGGTCCTAACAACATCACGCCGGTAACCAGGCCGGACGCCGCCGGATGCGGCTGCTCCCTCCAACGTGACATACGGGGCTTATCAGCGGGGAGATAGCGAGGAAGTGAGGAGGCAGGGATCAAAGTAGGGGCGGTGCATTTTCTTTAGGGCGCAATTTTGAATCGGCGAAAAGGGATTTATGGGCTCCACACCCGGCGTTCCTTGGACCCGAACTATGCTTTTTGTACGGTCGTCCTCATAGGTTTTCCTCCATCCTGGGGGTTTTTTGTTCTGTGGGATTGCGACTTATAACCTGGGGTTTTCTTTGTTTTTCCCCGCCGATGTTTTTCAGCGTCAGTCATTTGGCGGTCCAGTTGCCTTAAGGCCTGAGAATTTGTAGGCTATATGCCAAAGTATAAATTACATTAAATACATTTGTTACTCATCCGTTCAACTGGTTTCACCAGTTCAATAATATCCTGGTGTCCATCGAGACTCTTATAGATGTGTTCAAACCCCCATAGGCCTCAGGTTTTTGTACGTACAGTTTACACTGTGACGTTTTCCTGATGCGTCTGGAGTCCGCGAGCTGGCGGTACAGGGCTTTCTTGTCTCTGTTTCCATCCCTTTCTAATTATACGCGTTGTACGGTAAAGGGTAATACCGGAGGCTACGATCGATATGGGCTTAATTCTGCAATTCTACCGCTTCTTCCAATTAACAATACTTCTGCGATTCTACCGCTTCTTACTTCTCTTCGGACCATGGTACTTCTGCCGTCCTATCTACGCCTACGGTTCCAACAAAGTACGAGGCTTCTGCGATTCGACAAGGCTAAGAACGATTGAGAACTGGTCCTGCATGCGTTAAAGAGTAATACCGGAGGCTACGATCGATATGGGCTTAATTCTGCAATTCTACCGCTTCTTCCAATTAACGATACTTCTGCGATTCTACCGCTTCTTACTTCTCTTCGGACCACGGTACTTCTGCCGTCCTATCTACGCCTGTGGTTCCAACAAAGTACAAGCCTTCTGCGATTCGACAAGGCTAAGAACGATTGAGAACTGGTCCTGCATACGTTTAGCCAGACTTCTGCGCCAATACCGAATCACCAATCCCTACGCCCGTCTTCCATCACAGTACCGAACCACCAGACTTCGATACCGATGATACCGATACCGTACCGACCACCATCCTGATACCGACGCTTAATAGTCCACGTTCGACAGCCCATACCAGAGGAAAAGGCCCACAAAGCTGCGATCGGTATGCCATACGTTGCTGCGAAGAGTTGGATCATGGTCGAAGCTCCAAGTCCGACGGTATGCCCTTCTGAACCGCCATACATCGATACCGACGATACCGGTGTTGATACCGATGGTCCGCTCCGGTACCGGAGTTCGTAACGTGTGCTAGGTCGAGACCACGCCCTCGGAGATCTACGTCGAGAGGAAGGTTGGGAAATGAATCAAGTCCGCCGTACGCTGCTTCGATCTCGGAGGAGGCCATCGATCCGACTCGGAGGGGAAGCCAAGCAATGCCCAGTCGAGTCAGGCAACGTGTACCGATCGATATCGAGGGGCTCGAGCGATCTCGTTGATGCTCAGGGACGATCCCAGGGTACTGATTGGTACCGAGCAGTAGAGTACCCCATTGCCAAGGTTGGGTTGTACCGACACGTCAACATCGGAGCACGCCGTCCGATCGATCGGTAGACGCCCAGACTGACGCTGCACGGATCATGATACCGGAACAAAGGTAAATCAGGATGACGTGCTTCTCCTACGACAGGGACATCGCCAGGAGCGCCCATGCGGTAGCTTGAGACACGTCCTTATTTTAGTGCTGGTCGACGTCGGTATCGCTGCCCTACCTCGGTATCACTCGTCGTGAGTTTTCATTGGGTTCTTGTCTCGTCCCACCCTATTCTTAGCTACCCCCTGATAAAACTTCTTATTCATTCATCATCTTGTGTTTCCCCTGATTATAATTTTACATTCAATTCGACTTTATGTTCCATTTCTTGTACCGGATTACGGTACGATTTGACTTGTGAAAACCCCCATTTGGTATCTTGAATGGCTACGGTATTATGGTATTTATAGCCTGCATGTTCTACTGTAGCAAACCAGCTAATATGAGAGGAACTTCCAGAGTGAAGGTCCGGGTTTTGCTCATCTCGTTCAAGTCCCCATTCGTTCGTCTCGTCTCGTAGTCACCGGTATCGATACCGGTAGTCATCGTTCTCGTCTTCGTCGCCCTCATCTCTCGTCTCACGACCAGTCCCATCTGAAACACCTCCTCAGCTCGCCTTCTCTACTGCTTCGTTCTCTCTACCGTGATACCGGACACCAGACGACTCGGTATCGATGGATTCGTCTCGGTATTGATCGCCTCCTGTACTCATCAATCCAGCCAGGCCCTACTATTCTCTCTTGACGACTTGTCTGTGACTGTACGACTTAGTACCGCCACGTACCGGCCCTCCCAACGCATCTAAATCGTACCCCCCTCGTCCGGTACTTCTGATACCGGCCGCGATCTCGCACATTCAGCATTTGGCCAGACTTCTGTGCCAATACCGAATCACCAATCCCTACGCCCGTCTTCCCTCACAGTACCGGACCACCAGACTTCAATACTGATGATACTGATACAGTACCGTTCACCCATCCTGATACCGATGCCTAATAGTCCATGTCTAGTCGATACTACGCCCTCGACGGCCCATACCAGAGGGAAAGGCTCACAAGATACGATCGGTCTGCCATACGTTACTGCGAAGAGTTGGATCATTGTCGAAGCTCCAAGTCCGACGGTATGCCCTTCTGAACCGCCATGCATCGATACCGACGATACCGGAGTTGATACCGATGGTCCACTCCGGTACCGAAGTTTGTAACGTGAGCTAGGTCGAGACCACGCCCTCGGAGATCTACATCGAGAGGAAGGTTGGGAAATGAATCAGGTTTGCTGTACGCTGCTTCGGTATCGGAGGAGGCCATCGATCCGACTCGGAGGGGAAGCCAAGCAATGCCCAGTCGAGTCAGGCCACGCGTACCGATCGATATCGAGGGGCTCGAGCGATCTCATTGATGCCCAGGGACGATCACCAGCGTACTGATTGGTACCGAGTGATAGAGTACTCCATTGCCAAGGTTAGGTTGTACCGACATGTCAACATCGGAGCACACTGTCCGATCGATCGGTAGATGCCCAGACTGACACCGCACAGATCATGATACCGGAACAAAGGTAAATCTGGATGACGCACTTCTCTGGAGAAGAAGACAACAGGGCCATCATCAGGAGCACCCTTGCTGTAGCTTGAAACACATCCTTATTTTAGCGCTGGTCGACGTCGGTACTGCCACCCTACCTCGGTATCACTCGTCGTGAGTTTTCATTGGGTTCTTGTTTCGTCCCACCCTATTCTTAGCCATCCTCTGATAAAACTTCTTATTCATTCATCGTCTTATGTTTCCCCTGATTTTATTTTTACATTCATTTCGATCTTATGTTCCCCTTCTTGTACTGGATTGTGGTACGATTTGACTTGTAAAACTCCCCATTTGGTATCTTGAATGGCTATGGTATTATGGTATTTATAGCCCGCATGTTCTACTGTAGCAAACCAGCTAATCTGAGAGGAACTTCCAGAGTGAAGGTCCGGGTTTTGCTCATCTCGTTCAAGCCCCCGTTCGTTCGTCTCGTCTCGTAGTTGCCGGTATCGATACCGGTAGTCATCGTTATCGTCTTCGTCGCCCTCGCCTCTCATCTCGCAACTATTCCTATCAGAAACACCCCCTCTGCTCGTCTTCTCTACTGCTTTGTTCTCTCTACTGCGATACCGGACACCAAACGACTTGGTATCGACGGATTCGTCTCGGTATTGATCGTCTCCTGATACTTCGCCTCTTGAGCGGTCACCTATAGCCTCCTGTACTCATCAATCCAGCCAGGCCCTACTATTCTCTCTTGATGACTTGTCTGTGACTGTACGACTTAGTACCGCCACGTACCGGCCCTCCCGACGCATCTAAATTGTACCCCCCTCGTCCGGTACTTCTGATACCGGCCGCGTTCTTGCACATTCAACGGTTCGAGTGTAGTGCTTGTCGACATGCGACTATGTGGCCTTTTGGTAAAACATGCGGTCTGAGTTTATGCTCGCCGTCATGTATTTTTTCTTTTGGCGGTCCAGTTGCTTTAGGCCTGGGAATTTGTAGGCTACATGCCAATTTATATATTACATCAAATACATTTGTTACTCATCCATCACCTCATTCTCTTGCTCTGGACACTCTGACTCGCATCCTGCTTTCATGTATACGGAGAACATGATGATATGCATCCAGGGACGATTATCTCAAATGGTGCTACTCCCTTTATCTGCATCAGTCTTGGCTACGGTCCCTTTTTAACATGAATTGATAGTCGACACAGAAGCGCCCTACCAAAGGAGAAGAATGAGTACAATAACAAGATATCTCATGGCTATTCAACTGGATAGTATACATGATCACTATCAATTAACTCAGATAATCACAAGAGCTCTATCCGACGATGTACCCGGAACATAGTATCATTATTTGCCTTCCTCGATCCTCATCTGCATACCAGTCGCAACAGTCACTTACATCCACACCACTGGAAGTCTCTAATCAACAGAAAGCAACCAACTCCAATTGTGATTCTGCTGTTGCATGAGTTGTTGCATCCAATTCTCTCAAGTTCAGTTTTCATTCCGGGATCAGTGTTTATATTCTCGGACGTGTTGCGTGTCGTCCTCTTTCCAGTAACTATGGTGTTTAGTCCGTTCGTCAACGATGCGGTTGCGGTCGGGGGAAAAGCTGGTGCAGGAGAAATTGTAAAATCATCCGTGAAAGCTGACGTCGTGTTTCTATCCGAAACTCCAGCTGACAGCTTGGTGCGGATAGGAATACTCTTTTTTTTAAAAAAAAATGTATTTATAACGCGCGTCAGTGATTCTAGTTACAAGTGTGTGGTAGACAAAGCTACGTAGTGGTAGGTACTCTAGGAGTAGTGTATCAATAAACGCAGGAAGGGGAGTGGTAGTATGGTGCTCTAAAGTGAAGGACTAAAGAGCGCGAAACCGGAGAGATTGGGATAGGAATACTCTACAAGCATCGCCGTTGAATCTACCATGTATCAGCACGAATTCTTGCACACGCAGGATCTGACGCACGCGCAACAATCTCATTCTGGAAGTACAGGAGAGATGCGGAGTTGTCCCAGACCTTCGTGTGCAGCCGAAAATGCGAGATACTTTATTGATAACCATCTCGCCAAGTCATCAAAAGATGGCACTGAATCGAACAACGGTCTAGCCACAGAGTGAGAGAAAAGAATTATGAGCGTGGTGCATCCTACACACGAGGCGCGTCGTTTGAGGCTCCAGCCTTTGATAAGAGAGCCATGGAGCTGAAGAAAGAATAGTGGAGGAGTTGCATTATCATTCAGCGGGCGCCTGATATCAGCAGTGTTTCATGGATCTAGGTGGTGATGTATCAAGCAAGCTATTACGTTGACCCCTTTGAGTTCTTGTTTGGGGTATATCGTCGGATAGAGCTCTTGTGATTATCTGAGTTAATTGATAGTGATCATGTATACTATCGAGTTGAATAGCCATGAGATATCTTGATTAATCTTGTTATTGTACTCATTCTTCTCCTTTGGTAGGGCGCTTCCGTGTCGACTATCAATTCATGTTAAAAAGGGACCGTAGCCAAGACTGATGCAGATAAAGGGAGTAGCACCGTTTGAGATAATCGTCCCTGGATGCATATCATCGTGTCCTCCGTATACATGAAAGCAGGATGCGAGTCAGAGTGTCCAGAGCAAGAGAATGAGGTGATGGATGAGTAACAACAAATGTATTTAATATAATATGTGTGTGAAACGCGTCAACACACATCAACAAGGGACAACAACGCGCCAACGCGGGAACAAATTGAACTCGTTCATTCGTCAGACAATTAATCGATCCAACCGCCAAGATTTGATCTGATTTGATTCACGCTGGTGAGGAACAAGCTGGAACAAGAGCGTGCCGTGGCCGCACTCGCAATAATCCGAATCAGTGCGCCTATCAGAAGAATTGAGTGCCAGACCAGGCTGCCAGCCACCCTGCACCGCCACTGCCTATGATATAAAGACCCGCCCTCCCTCGTTCTCTGTTCTTCATCCGTCTCTTCCTCCCCCCCACTAGCTCCCTTATCTCATGTGGTATCGCCCACTTCTTCAGTCGTCTACCGTGGCGGCTTGTATCCCTCATACTTCGGCACCCGACGCTATCATGCATCCGGGCTAACAGCCACATCCTCACAACCATCCCCACCCTTTGCCACTCATTGGCACCATGGCCGCACACCAGCGGCAGCGAGACAGTCGATCGCATAGGTACGTCCATCCCAAGTAGCCTTCGTCACATGTCTTATGTCGACCCTCCCACTGTCAGGTTATCAAGCCTTCTTCGGCGGTCACTACCAATGCCCACTACAAGAATCAAGCGTATTGTCGCTGAACAAAACCACAACATATGCATTCACCCATTATGATATCGCCAAGTATGTAATCGCTACGCGAAAGCGCTATTGAGCGTGTGGCCGGTTATGCCGCCGTACCACCACCCTCCGACCTATGCGCAACAGTCGTGTTCAGAACAGTCGTGCTTGGCACACTAGAGCACAGTAGTACTGATGTTAGTCGCGAGTCGCGGTGATGTGGATCGGGCCAGTGCACGGCTCGCCCTCCTAGCGGGATAGATCGGCATGTCTGCGCCGCTCAGACGGACTCGAAAGAGGGTCTTAGTCTGGGTAGCCGACGGGTTCATGGGCCAGGCTGTCATCGATTCTTGGCTAGTGGGGGCGGAGAGGCCGTCGAGCGATCCATAGTGCCAATCAAGTTCGCTCGGCGGCCAGGCCTCATAAGGCCGGTGACGCATTTGCGCACGAAATTATTTACGCAAGCCATCCAGGCGAGTGACCGCTGACGGCCAACCAACACCGACCACAAAAGTATCATCTTTCAATCGACCACTGCCACCCTGACTCGATTTGACGACTGCAAATGCCATGATGGTCACCGACGGGTCGCCGGCTGCAGCTCATCATTCGGACAGCGAGTGGCGGGGGTGCGGAAAGGCTGAGAGCGCCGGCATTGGCAGCCGGGACTTGCTCGAAGCCAGGTCGTCGGCGGTCGCCTATGGAAGCCAGCCAACGCAATGCGCAAGTGAGCCTCTTTTGTCGCTATCATCCACGTCGGTCGTCTGACCTTTGCAGACCGAAGATGCAGGACACCAACAAATCATCCGTTGCCTAACACGTCCGCGTCGCGCCCGCCTATATCTACTTATCGCCCGAAGAATCAAGCAATCCACCGCGACATGCGCTCCACTCTCAGATGTATTGGCATTGTAGTTGTTGGACGCGGCAGTCCGAGTTTCACGTCGTGAATATGATGTTATAGTAGTAGTGCAATTAATGGCGTCTCAACTCAGTGTAATTCGCAATCCTTAGAGACTCGATATTATATGTTTATGATCCCAAGGAGTGCATGTCCGCTACCACCATATTCAGGTACTCACAGGAGGCTTCCTCAATGGTTCGAGTTTATTGGAATCGCACGCACTTGGCGCAGTATCTTCAGCAAGTTTCCCAGCGCGAGCAAGAGTAATAACTGGTCTGCATTGAAAGGGACGTGCATTTGTTGAGCTCGTTAACGTCAATTCGATGGAGAGAATACTTTGGCCAATTATGTAATATGGCTCGCCAAACGGCGTAACTGTCTGATCGCTGAGGATCTAAGGTATGTATTTTTCGTCCCAGTGTATCAGCTCCAAGATCAAAAGTTACCGCAGCTTAACAATGAGGATAACGTATGAATTGCTTGAAAATATAACGCAACGAAAAGTAAGGTATGAGCGTGCGAGATCGATGAACGTTGGGTAACAGCACAGTAAGATGCGTCGTCACGCGGCAAACATTAATATTAAGTCGAGAAGACTGTCCTTGTACTTAAATCATCTTTTGGTCGATAGAAGGGTGGCGCAAGGTGGAGAGGGTAATGTCGAAAGAAGTGAAAAAAGCAACTGTGTTGCGTACGTCGTACAGATGAACATGGCAAGAAGCCCTCGTTATCCGAATATAATACTCATTACTATTGATCAAAGATTGTCAGCGATTTTTATCCCGCTACGACAAGTGGAAGGCAATTACCAGGAAGTAGTCTGGTACACGACGAGATACCAAAGGCTCTCCGGCTCGCGGAGCCGGATCAAATTGTAAGCTATACGCGTTCATAAGTCTGACACCAAAATTCGAGTTGAACTAGAAAAACTCACAAGGTATACGCTAATTTTTCGTCGATCTCCATGATCGCTGCCTGATTACCGCATCTATAACAGTAATTCGGTGCGCTGAAGATGGTCACCACGTTACGATCCTGGCTCCAGTTATATCCTAACATAATCGTCAAAAAAAGGATTCCGAATAGTAGAAGAAGGCCAAGAATGGAACGAACCTTCCATGACCAGCTGGTGAGCACGAGCAACGAGAGTCAGCCCGTTGCTGTGATTGAATGCTTCTGAAATATCCTGCCCAAACGTGTATCCAGCACCACGGGGCGAGATTCCCCAGCCACATCTATCGTCGGGATCCGACCATAAAAGGTCGCACATAGGTCCCTCGTGGGGTACCTCCTGCACACGGTCAATCGATCGGACTTGATCTAGGGTATCTATAGAGGGAGAGAGGCCGCCGTGTAGGCAGAAGATCTAGTGAAAATAGCGGTGGATATGATCAGTATCACACGGAGTGGCTTCATTTAATGATGCAATGATATACTTGATTTTCGATGAGGGCAGTTAATGGAAGGAAGTCAAATAGGTCGGTAAAGTAACGCCAGACGTTTGCATTCCCGTACTTGCGAAGACATTCGTCATAGAAGCCGTACACTTGGGTAATCTGACGGGATTCGTGATTACCGCGCAGAATGGTGACGCGATCGCGGTACCGAAGTTTGAGTGCAACGAGCAATGTTACGGTCTCGACAGAGTAGTAGCCGCGATCGACATAGTCACCCATGAAGAGATAGTTGGTGTCTGGTGAGTTGCCACCGATGCGAAAAAGCTCGGTGAGGTCGTGCTAGGCGGGTAGAAGCGCTCCATGAAATACTTTAAACAAGGGTCGAGGGCACGTACGAATTGACCGTGAATGTCTCCGCACACGGTTACCGGACACCTCACTGGTTGAACATTGGATTCCTCCATCAAAATTTCTCGAGTCTGATAGAATTGCAAGAAAGCGCATATACTTCAGTGATCTACGCAAGCAAACAAGGGCACGCGAGGGGAAAGGTGACCTTTTCACAGAGCAGTTTGACGTTATCTTCGGAGAGCTGTTTGCATTCTGCAAGCTGCTCGATCCACTTGTCTAATTCTTGCTCCATTCTTGATCTAGTGTGAGTTGTGCGAAAGGTAACAGTCTAAGTGTAGAGAGAGAATGCACAGTGATCTGGTCGATGGCTGTGAGGGGCATGTCGCATGTGCGTGACACGTTGTGACCATTAGCTAGAATCTGGAATCGTGTCGCGCATTCAAACACAGTACAGTACATCCGCAACCATGGAACAAGCTGTCTATGCAACAGATGAGGTGCGCATCCTCACACGTATGGTATAAAAGCAGAGGACGAACTCACGCTCGTTTACAGTATGGGCGACCCTTCATCATCGTCAGGGAGCAACAGAAGAAAACGCGAAGTCATGGAGTCGGGGCAATAAAAGTACGCCTAGCATGATCGTGCTCTATGGACTCTTGGCTCATTTTTCGTAAAAGTCGCACATTCTTGCTGCGCGGACCGTAGCAAACATCGTCCGGACTTCTCTGGGTCCAAGAGGTAGCTGTTTGTCAAATTGATTGAAGTTGTATAATGACACAAGGCGTACAGGCCTGGACAAAATCCTAATCTCACCAGACGGTGATATTACTGTCACAAACGACGGAGCCACAATCCTTGGGAAGATGGAAGTAGAGCATCAGATTGCGAAGCTTCTTGTACAGCTCTCAATGAGTCAGGATAATGAGATCGGTGACGGTACAACCGGTGTTGTCGGTTAGTCACAACCTTCCTTCCTTACGTTCATCTGTTCTGAAACTACTCTTCAGTACTCGCGGGTGCACTGCTTGAGCAAAGCGAGGCACTACTCGATCGGGGCATCCATCCAACGCGAATAGCTGATGGGTTTGAACGTGCATGTGTTCTAGCCGTCAAGCACTTAGACAGTATTTCGGACACCGTCGAGTTTTCCAAAACCAATACATCAAATTTACTCAAGACTGCAAAGACGAGTCTCGGGAGCAAAATGTAAATTATAAATTTTGATATTTCATAAACTACACTGACAATCCATTCGAAAGTGTATCTAAGGAGCATGATCTCTTTGCCCAGATTGCTGTTGATGCTGTTCTCTCCGTTGCCGACTTAGGTCGGAAAGATGTACTCTTCGACCTCATCAAAGTTGATGGCAAAGTTGGCGGTTCCTTGGCTGACACTACCCTTATAAAAGGTGTACTAGTTGACAAGGACATGTCACACCCTGGGATGCCGACCACCGTCAAGGATGCACGGATTGCGATTCTTACATGTCCATTCGAGCCTCCGCGCCCGAAGACAAAGCATAAGCTAGACATCACAAGTGTCGAAGAGTATAGAAAGCTACGCGACTATGAAAAAGAGAAGTTTACAGACATGATCAAGCGTGTAAAGGACACTGGAGCAAATCTAGTCATCTGCCAGTGGGGTTTCGACGATGAAGCGAATCATTTGCTCATGCAGAGTGACTTACCTGCCGTGAGATGGGTTGGCGGACCTGAGATCGAGGTTAGCACCTAGAGTCCTCATCGCCTTTTGGAGATGATTTATCAACGTCCACCACTAGCTCATCGCAATTGCAACCAATGGGCGAATTGTCCCACGATTCGAAGACCTGTCCCCAGAGAAACTTGGAAAGGCTGGCATCGTACGTGAAGTAACTTTCGGCACGACGAAGGACAAGATGCTCGTCATCGAGGAGTGCGCCAACACGCGAGCTGTAACTGTTTTCGTTCGTGGATCCAACAAGATGGTACGACTTGATATGGCTGTTCAATATTAATGAAACGCGAGCTAATGCTTCTTGTTCTTCGTAGATTATTGACGAAGCGAGGCGCGCGTTACATGACGCAATCTGTGTAGTGCGAAATCTAGTTACCGATAATCGCGTTGTATATGGTGGTGGTGCGGCTGATATTAGCTGCTCAACCGCCGTCGCAAAGGCTGCAGACGAGGTGTGATAAAACATCTTTCGCCCTATCATCGTCATTCTAAACGCATCGTCAGATCCCCACCATTGAGCAGTACGCAATGCGTGCCTTCGCCTCTGCTCTAGATTCAGTACCCCTCGCACTTGCCGAAAACTCTGGTTTATCGCCTATCGAAACGCTTGCGGAGGTTCGTAGCCGACAAATCGCCGAAGGGAGCCCACAACTTGGTATCGATTGCATGGGTGCTGGTGACAACGGTAAGTTGCTTGACTTTCTGGAGATTTCATTATGAATACTGAAATGGTTCCCAGACATGAAACGTCAGTTCGTGTACGACCCACTCATCTCAAAACGCCAACAATATCTGCTGGCGACTCAGGTACGTTATTTTGGACCACGTCATATGCCAGGAAGTTTTATTGACTTTCGTCACTTAGCTGGCAAGAGCAGTACTGAAAATAGGTCAGTAATCCTTCCTGATCTTGCAACAGGGAGACAATTCTCTGACCTGCATTGCTTATACAGACGACGTCATCGTTACAGGTCAGGATTCAGAGTAGAATAGACCACAGAATGTGCACAGTAATGTAAAAGCCGGCTCATACAACAACAACACATTGTTGCAGACATGAAGTTCTTATCCGTATTTCTTTGGTTGAAGTGGAAGGCATTGAGACAGTACACAGACAACAGAGCAATATTTACAGAATAGCTAATCAACCGATAAAAACAGAAAACCGTGCAGTGTTCTTAAATACAATATCCATGACTATCGATCCAAAACCTGAACTATAGACTCGAGAACAACCCGAGGCTTAAGGACAACTCGTCTCTCAACTGTCTGTGGGGAGAATTCCTTCCCGTCTTTCCCTTTGTTAGTTAAACACTGTAAACCAACTTCAGTTGTACACAGCACACGGCCTCTACTAGGCCCATAACCCTCATACACGTTCTCCATAGTGAGCGTATTGAATTCTCGGACACTTTCGACGAAGAGAGGTTGGAAATCAGTACTCATAGTTCCTTCACGCATGATGAATGCAAAGCGATTGGCGAGTTCGGCGATACGTCGAAGTTGTGAACGATATTTCTGACTGGCGCGCATGAGGAGATCTTCAACGTCACCTGCACCACCTGCAGAGAGAACATTGGCGACGCCTCGTAGACAGGTATCGGTTACCTCGTTTGTTGCGAGTTGATCGATGTTCGGTGATAAAGCGCGGATGTGAGAATGTGTGAGCGCCCGCCAGCGGCTCGACGTCGGTTGTGGTTCTGAGAGCAGATAAGAACAACTTAAGAGGCGAACTGGACGTGAGGCGTACCAGATGCGTGCATATGAGAGTAGATCTTTGAGAGGTGCGACTCGAGTTTGCCGGTAGAACCAAAACAGAAGGACGACATCGCATGAGCGATACACTGGCAGACGCAAGCTATGTAGTGTGCAATTCAATACCAAGAATGTTGAATATGAATGTAAATATAGACGCCCACCTTGTAATGCATATTGCAGAATCGTTGGGTCCTGAGAATGATCTCTTTTCTCAAGGACTTGTCGCATCTTTGAGCCGAAACGCGCAGCGACACGTTCGAGAGCCTTGCGCCTGCTTGTGCTTGGTCCAGGCGCCGGCGAAGGCGATGGTGTGTTCCTTCGTGAACCAACTGAGGCTGCTCCAGAGGCGGCCGGCGCAGACGGATGCATTGCTTCACTGGCGGCCGCAGCGAACTGGAGTATCTCCGAGTTGATATCCTTAACAGCCTGGACGAGATCACTCCCCGCCCATCGATCCGTCTTTGTGAGGAAGCGCTCCATCGAGCGAACTTCGATTCTCCTCTCCTCGGCAACGCGTCGCAACTCCGTGTTCTCTGCATCAAGTGTACGGTTTCTCTCTCTAAGTTGTTCAAGGAGGATGTCCTTGGTGCGGACTTGTGTCGAGGCTTCTCTAAGCGCTGATTGGAGCGCATAGTGCTTTTCGCGGAGAGATTTTAGCTCTGCCCGTAGGCGGGCGATCTCCTTTGCTTGGGGTGATTGATCCAGAGCGTTTATTCGGACTGGTGCGGGCAGGTCGTCACGAACGGCGTAATAGTTGTCTACGTACACGGTTCCCGCCTGCTGTTGTCCAGTTTCAGTGTCCTGTCCGTCGTCGATATCCTCCTCGTCTGAGTCGTACTCGTTGTCGTCGTAATAATCGTCCCTGTAGAGTGTGTTGCTGTTGTTGTTGAAGTTTGAATTGGCGATACCAGGTGCACTTGATGGGCGATCAGAAGCGGGAACGCCTGAGTGTGCTGAGCCCAAAGAAGACCTCGAAGTGGGTTGACGACGATGAGCGAGATGCGCAAGCGAGGAGCCGAATGGCCCGCTGTTGGGAGCGTACATGTGTTGTGAATAATTTATTACGCTTTACTGTGATTTTTTTTGAGGATGGATGCCTCAAGGCGTGCACGAGGCATCAACACCCTTTGATTATTATTTTTTTCGAAGACCAGACAGACTCCGTTTTATCTACCCTCTCCTCCCTTTCTTCAATTCTTATCACCACCATCCCTCTCTATCCCTTACCCCGTACATAGCCGCCGAATAGCTATGGCTGGCAGCGGCAAAACAAATAATAGAAAACCTTACAACGGCGACCGACGTGCCCTCGTCCTCGCCTTCGATGTCGGAACTACGTTTTCAGGTGTCTCCTACGCCTTCCTCGAGCCAGGCGAAGTACCAAAAATCCATGGCGTCACTAGGTGCGTGCACTCGTGTTTTCATATCTATGCGCTCCCTTCGCTAACTCACGGATATAACGCACATCCCGCGTGAAGGTACCCCGGCCAGGAGCACGTTACTGGCAACACTAAAATCCCGTCACTGCTCTATTATGACCGAAGCGGTCGCGTCGTCGCAGCTGGTGCAGAGGCTGAAAATGGCCAAATCGTAGCAGATGCTGAGGACTTCGGGTGGTATAAGGTCGAGCTGTTCAAGCTACGATTGCGCCCTCGGCGCATGCAGCTCGACATGAATGGCATGAGGTTAAGCCCTCTACCCCCTGGCAAGTCCTCGGAAGATGTGTTTGGGGATTTTCTCGCATATCTTTTTACTTGCACACGCAAGTTTATTGAAGACACACATGCCAATGGCAGTAATCTGTGGCATGCCGTCGAAAGGGACATTCATTTCGTGCTTAGCCATCCGAACGGATGGGAAGGAGCGCAACAGAGCCGCATGCGCAGAGCAGCCATCAGTGGTGGTTTGATTCACAATACTGATGAAGGCAAGGCTAGAATACGTTTCGTCACCGAGGGCGAGGCCAGCATGCATGCGTGCATTCTAAGCGGCCTAGCGCACGACGTCTTGGCCAGCGGAAATGGCTTCGTAGTAGCCGACGCTGGAGGCGGTACCTTAGATGTCAGTAGCTACATTCTACGCGGGACACATCCTCTGCAGATTGAGGAAGTCGCCCCTCCAGATTGTGAGTCGGCCTATCTCGGTGTATGCGACTTAGCCCCTAACTCCCATCTTCTCACAGGCGTCTTCTCTGGGGCGGTATTCGTGAGCCGGCGGTGCCGTGTATTCCTTGAAGGTCAGCTCCTTCATTAAGCTTCCCGAAGCAGCGATAAGCGGTGCTAAAGTAACTTTCCCTATCTCTATTCAGAGAAGCTCCGTTCGTCTAGATATGGCTCACCTGACATCTTGGACCACATTACCAAGCGCTTCGATGAGACGACAAAACGGCTTTTCCGAGATATGAGGGAGCCTCAGTATATCCAGTTTGGATCTCCACTTGATAAAGATTCCAAAGTGGGCATTCGCAGTGGTCAACTCAAGCTTTCGGGGTTTGTCATTTACTTGATTATTCGCCTTCTGGTGCACGTTTTCTGACATGTGTTCTTTTTACATAGCGCGGAGGTTGCGGATCAGTTCGATCCTTCCATTCAAGCCGCAGTAGCATCCATCCGCAGACAGATTGAACTGTCCCGTGGAGCCATAAAGGTAATCATCCCTCAAAGTTCGTTTACAGCCATGGATTCACCTGGATTCATCAGGCCGTATGGCTCGTGGGTGGCTTCGCTGCAAGCCCCTGGCTCTTCACCCAGCTTCAGCAGCGCCTCGCGCCCTATGGGGTAACGGTCAACAGACCAGATAGTCAAACGTACGTCCAACCCCTTTACTGTTCTCCTATCCCCTTTACCCATGTTCTTCTGCCTTCCGGAAGAGGACATCTGACTCACTTCTTCTATTATCAACACACAGATCAAAGGCGGTTGCAGATGGTGCAATTGGTTTCTTCTGCGATCATCACGTGTCTGCACGCATGTCGAGGTACATGTATGGTGTGGAGTATCTGCGCGAAATCGATGTCAACGACCAGGAGCACCTTACTCGTGCCGGACGCCAATTACAACTCCCCTCCGGACCGAAGTACCTTCCCGATGCGTTTGACTGTATTCTGGCGAAGGTAGATTCAGGCTTCCCTTTCGGTATATGCTCTTGATAGCTTACCTCATTTTCTGATTTGGGAAGAACGTGCGTGTAAAAGAGAGCTCGGTATTCTCACGCAAGTATTACACGGAAGTGACCAAGCTCAGCACGCTCTCAGTATTCGAAATTGAGATATGGTGCTACCGTGGTGGCGAAACTATCCCGAAGTGGATCGATAGGAACTCAGGTTCAGTCATGCAATCACCTGCTATTCGTAGTCTCAACTGACCGAATGCACATAGATCAATTCGGTAGTCTGTGTTTCGTGCGCGCAGATTTGTCGAAGCTGAGCAATAGTGCTGAGCCGAAAAAGGGAGCGAATAGTCAGACCTACTGGACTGTTGTCTTCAGTATTGAAATTCACTTCGGTCTGACGGAGTTTAAGGCGCGCATGAAATGGAATGAAGATGTAAGACTGATTTTAAATGAAGATACAAACAGAGACTAATTTAGTTATTTCATAAAAATAGGGAAAGGTTCGATATGGTCCCGCGACAATCGTGTACAACGAGAAGGGCGTACGCAGCGATGAGGACGACGCCCACTCTGTAGCAGGAGGTGATGAATCTATTCCAGTCTCCCCTCGCCGCCCATACGGCTCGCTCCTTGATCATTCCACTAGCTCTCGAGGCACGCGTCATAGGGACAGGGATCGGGGCATGTCCAGAGAACCGTCGCGTCATGCTCGCGCACCTTCGCTTTCGGGTACAGGCATGAGTCGCTCTATGAGCGGACAGACGGATGGAACCGTCGATACTGTTACTCGCGAATCGTCTCCTCCTTCGGCGGTGCCACCTGTAGCAAACTCCATCAGCAGTTCAATGAGAGGAAAGAGCAGGTCGCGTGGCCTTGGCTCAGTCGCGCCGTCTGTTCATGAACCTGAACTGGAGCCAGCACTTGAACGTAGTCTTGACCCGTCTGTGTATTCGCGCCCGCCTTCCGTGACTACGCCGCCTTCAATGCACTCGCGTGCACCATCTTTGTCCGCTCCTATGTCGACACATTCTCGCGCTCCGTCTACGGTTGTTCCGTCATCACCCTCGGTGCACTCCCGAGCTCCATCTGTTGTTGCGCCACCTTCCATGCGTTCTCGTCCTCCATCTGTTGCCCCAGCCTCCGTGCACTCCCGGGCTCCTTCAGTGGCCCCAGCACCTTCCGCTCCCCACTCCCGCGCGCCTTCGGTTGCTCCCGCTGGTTCGCCTGTAGTATCCCGCGCTCCGTCAGTGGCACAAGCATCATCCGCCGTCCCATCCCGCGCTCCGTCGGCCAGCGGCGTTGCGCCATCTCCGGTACCATCTCGCGCAGCATCTTCTACTGGTCGACCGTCTTTGAGTCGCGCACCATCGACTGGCTCACGTGTGCCAACTGTTGCGCGCCAGAACTCCAGTCGCAGTGGTTATGGTTCTCGCGCACCATCGCAGATGACTACGTTAGAAGAGGGAGACCTCTACGTGCAACCCGACGTATCGGGAAGCGCAGCAGAATACTTCAACTCCGCACCTTCTGATGGTCTGGATGCCCCGCGCAGCCGTTCGCGATCCATCTCACCGGCACCTCCTCCTCCGGCTGAACACGTCGCAATCGAAGAACCGCCGCAACAGCCCTCAAAACGTAACAGTTGGGAAGTTCCGTCCGTATCTATAGTCCCACCTTCTGAAGAGAAGAAAGACGAGAAAGGCTGGGGCTTTGGAGGTATTGGCTCAATGTTTGGTTTGAGGGGTATGCCTGCAGAGCCGTCCGCTGTCCCGGGAGATGTCCCGCTTTCTACTTATGAGAATGCAGAAGAACCGTTCATTCCCTCTGACGTGCCTAGAGGTGCCTCCTGGGATGACAATGCTGATCCTGCTGCACCCGGCGGATGGGAAACGATATCTCCGCCTGCGGAACCTCCAGCACCAGAGCCTCCGGTTGCAGAACCACCTGCTCCCGCTCCCGTCGAAGCTCCAGTGATACCCGAGCCGGAGCCAGAGATCGTCGCTCCGCCTATAACGAAGACTACTTCCGGGCGTTCTGGCAAGAACAAGAAGCAGCCTAAAGGCATACTGAAGAACGGAAGCGCAAGCGCGAAAGCTGCAGAGGCTGAAGCTAAAGCAAGGGCTGAAGCTGAAGCCAAAGCCCGCGAGAGGGAAGAAGCAGAAGCTCGCGCGAAGGCCGAGGATGAGGCCCGTGCTAGAGCGGAAGCTGAGGAACTTGATAGGCAGCGTGCAGAAGAAGAAGAACATATCAAATGGGAGGCCGAGCAGGCTCGATTACAAGCCGAAGCCGATCAGAGAGCGCGAGAGGAGGAGGAGAGACGTGCAGCCGAGGTTCGCGCTTATGAGGAAGCGGAGGCACGTGCACGCACTCAGAAGAAGGCCGGAGAACGAGCGGAAGCTAAACGTCGTGCTCGCGAGGAAAAAGAGGAGCGCGAACGCGCAGAAGCTGAACGTCGTGCTCGTGAGGAAGAACAAGAAGAACGCGAACGAGCGGAAGCTAAACGTCGTGCTCGCGAGGAAAAAGAAGAACGCGACCGCGCAGAAGCTGAACGTCGTGCCCGCGAGGAGGAAGAGAAACGCGAACACGCAGAAGCCGAACGTCGTGCTCGCGAGGAAGAGGAACGCGAACTCGCAAGGCTTGAGGCTCAAGAGAAGGCTGAAGCTGAAGCGGCAGCAGCTGCTGAAGCTGCGGCGAAGGCGAAGGCAGAAGAGGAGGCTGCAGCTGCGGAAGCCGAAGCCGAAGCTAAGAAGAAGGAAGAGGAGGAAGCTGCAGCTGCTGCCGCGTCTGAGGCTGCTCAAGCTGGGTCCGCTGCAGATGGAACGGGTGACGGCGCAGCCAATCCGGCGGAGCTGGAGGCCGCAGCACCTGCGGTTGACGAGGAGAAAGTGAAACTTGAAGCAGATGTGGAAAAGGCTGAGAAGGACCTTACGAAGGCAGAGGACGAATACAACGCTGCTGAGGTCAAACTGGCGAAAATTCCTAAACCTAAGAAGAAGGGCAAGAAGCCCCCTGGGCAGAGTCCTGCTGAGAAAGCCGCAGAACGTGAGGTTGACAGCAGGAAACAAGCCCTTGAGAAAGCGAAAGAGAAACACGAGAAAGCGAAGAAGACACTCGCTGCATACGTTCCCAAGGAAGCGCCACCAGCGCCGGCCAAACTTGCTTCTGCTGTTCCAAGTCCCGCTCCTGCTTCCCCTGCAAACCCTCCAGCGGAACTCGCGCCACCAATTAGCAAAGTCTCGTCAACCGCAAGCGGGAAGGGAAAGAATAAGAACCAGAAACAGAACGCTGATATGTTCGACTTTGACGTCCCCTCGAATGACGATGATGATAGTGCTGGGAAGGGAAAGGGCAACAAGTTTGGTTTCAGTGCGCTTGGGATTGACGATGACGAGAATAAGGAGGAGGAGGAGGAGGACGAAGGTGGTGAAAAGGAGAAGGGCAATGGAGGGATTTCTGAAGGCCTCTGGGGTGGTGGAGGTGGAGGTTGGGGAGGCGGTGGGAGCACCTTTAACTTCTCACTGGGCGGTGGCAACAAGGCAGGTGGCAAAGCAGGGAGTGCGGGGGGAGGCTGGGGTCTCTTCTAAGGACATTGTTTCTTTGTCCACTCCGTATGGATTCAACGTTGGGTTTTTAGTATGCTTATGGCTATCCTTGCTTTTCCCGGCATTCTCTTCTTTATATGCAACTTTTTCCTCATATATCCATCGCCACTCAAATCTCGTTCAAGAGCCGGCTCTTCTTCATGCTCACATCTTCATACTTTCAAGCTTCTTGACTTTCTTGCATGTTGTTAACTTTACCCTTCCTCCCCATCCTCCCCTTCCTCTCATGCTGTCCGTGTACCCTAAATAATGTCCTAAAACTCGCGCGTTCTGTATTAGTACCTCGTCGTTCGTCTCTCGAGCACTGATGTAGCCTTTTGTTTCTCGAGTTGCAGCTCTCTTTTTTGTAGCGTTTCCCCTGGTATGCTTGTTGTTTTTGTTGTTTTTGCACAAGGTCTCGTCATTGGGTATATGATTTGTAAACAGTACTATAGATGCGAATTTACTTTCTTGAGATGCACCGTGTTTCTTTGGTCTAAGCGTGACCGGATAATGACATGACGCGACGCGTTCTGGTTACATGTCACACAAGTGACTCATTCGACTTCACTTCAATCATCGTTTGTATCGAATGGAATGGGATCATCAGTCTTAGCATCAGAAATTCAGAATCGGCACAATTCGTAACACATCCAAGTAGAGTAATGGATTTAATCCCGGTGTATGTATCATTTGCAGTGTGTATTTGCTCCAGGGTTAAATGAAAAATGGCAAAGAATTCTGCTCCGTCATAACAATGCAAGGAAGAGACTGCGGAGAAAAAGAACTTGGATCAAGAATAGCGGAAAACGGAGTGAAGTTGAGCGTGAAGGCAAATATTACGTGTTACCGGATGGTGACCGCGTAAGAAAAGCTGAAATTGATCAACTGATCTGATTTTGAAACCTGACGGGAGTCGAAAGTAACGTCAGAGCCACTGAGAACACAAGGCCTTGTTATCTTGTTCGTCGTGGTCTTGTGTGGAATTCTAACTTTGTTAGCTTGGTTGGAATGAAGGAAACAAAGCGCGAAGTCACAGATATGGATTATGTAAGTAGTCAGAAGGTTGCTATGTGACAGTCACGCGTAGACTCGTGGCTCGACCGCTTGTATCAGGTTCGTTGGCTTTCTTCCGTCCACAGTTTCGCACTTTCTTCTCAACTACCATCTCTCCCGCATCCGCTCGCATATAACTCGCAACGTCCAACACGCATTGCCCACGACTAGCACTTTGAGTTCTCATTACATCACTCTGCATCCTCGTTGCAGACTATCTTGAGGTGAGCGCGCACGTGCTGAACATGTTTTCCGAGAGAGAGATGGCTTACACGCGCTGGACACGCCCAAATCCACAGTTTTTCTGGTCTGAACGAGGTTCATGTCATTCACGAGCACACCGCTCGGTCAAGACAGACGTCTAGATCATCAAGCTTTCCTCAAGGGCACATCCTTCCCGTACGGCACTAACAATCCCCCTAAACGCGCTCCGTCTATAAATCAGCCCGTGTCCACTTCATACGCATACGGGTATGCCCATATCTCATCTTTCTTCTCTATCATGGTTCCGTGTAATAGGTCTCGCTCATGTCGTACTTCTCCCACATGCAGGGCCCCCAACCTGGCTACCCGCTCCGCAAAACCACCTTCTTCTTCAAACCAAGCCATACCTCGCCCCAGCACGGACGAGAGTGAGGAGGAGAGACGCGCGCGTTATACTCATCTCAAGCAGCGTAACGAGGATCTCGCTAGTCGCCCAGGTTCGTTTGTCGGTCCCGGAATTATCACTACTCCCCCTCTACCAAACGAGGCCACGCTCAACCCAACTTCAGTGAACATTGCCAGTGCATTCCAAGTGGCTGCCTCAGCATACACCATGCAATCAGGAACAAACACATGGTCGGGTGTCGGTAACCGTCCAAACGTGCCGCGAAGCACGTCGGCCGAATACGAGCAACAGACAAATATTGGCCGCCGTCTTCCAATAGGACAGCGGCGAGGAGGACCGGGTTCAAAGCCACCTTCTACCAACAAGACCGTTCCAAATTTTCGTGGCTCAGATGCGGAAAACGAACGTTCAGGAGAGTCTGCCGGTGTGAATGGACGAGGCAAAAGTCCATTCGATCATATCACTGACTTTGCACAGCGAGCCGTATCTCAAGCCACGTTTTTGATGCGTCAGCGTTCGCAAGAACCTGAAGATCTCCGTCCACCTTCCCGACAGGCCACCGATGTGACATTGGTCCCTCACAATAAGAGCAATAGTTACGACTATGCCGACGAGGAAGAGGAGTACCAGGAAATCCAGAAATCTTCAAGAAAGGGCAATCCATCAGCTCCGAAGCGTAATAGGATGTCCATGGACAACAAAGCTTATCGACCCACCGTCTCTGATGAGGAAGAAGAGTCCGATGGTGGTTCCGATGATGATCGCAGAGGCAGGAGACGGAGGAAGAAACGAGAGAGTGGAGGTGGTCCGCTAACAAACATGCCAGCCATACAGTACGATAAGCGAAAGAAAAGAAAAGGACGTTCGGGCAAGCAGGGTGAAGAGGACGTCAGCGTAGAAGACGAGCAAGAGCAGTCTCACGCTAGTGAGCAGGTCGGTTTGATCCATCAGTATTTCTTTCCGAATTCTGGTTTAATTCTGCTACTATATATAGCGAGCTCGCCGTTCAACAACTCCTCTGCAACGCCAGCCATCGAGCACACACCCATCCGCACCCCCAGACAGCTCGAGAAGCTTTAGCCTTTCTGGTCAGGCCAACGGCTCGGCAGATTACGGAGTTGGGTTAGATTCCATTCCCGAAGTCGATGAAATGACTGTCTTGCAAACTGAGAAGGAAGATTTGAAGTCTTCGACCAAGCAACGACCTCGTTCAAGATCACGCTCACGAACACGTCCAGCCCGACAGTCCACAATCGGTGGTCCTTTAGGGAAACTGGTGAACTTTATCTATGTTCAGCTGGTCCAAGTTCTAGCGGTTATTTTCCTCTTCCTCGGCCGACTCGTTGGATTCTTGTTCAGCATACTCGTTAGGGAACCGTTATTGTTCATTCGGCGACATCGCGTACTTCCACAGCTCAGCAAGTATGCGGTACTTGGTGTCCTTCTGTACCTGGCGATCAATGCTCTAAAGGAATTCGACGTGGGTGGCGTTCTCCATTCCATCGGCTATCGTCCGCTCTACGTTGCACCGGAACTACCTCCGGGAAGCATCGATGAACTTACTTCGAGATTGCTGAAGCTTGAGAGTCTGCTGGCTGGGTTGCAGTCGGATTCCATTAGCGAGCGCACACGACTTCATAATGACGTTCGCAAGGCATACGAGATTGCTTCACGCATTAACCAGCTCGAAGCTCGTATCGACAAAGAGCTTACTCGCATGCAAAAATCTGGTGAAGACGTTCGTAGTACGGCCTTCAAAGGTCTTGAAAGTATCCAGCGCGACATTCGTATGCTGCAGACCCAACAATCGGAGCTTTCCTCGCGTACGGAAACTCCGAAGAATGACGAAGAGGCGAGGGCGAAGTTACGTGCGCTCGAAGACAGGCTTGGTTCCGTCGAAGGAGGTGTCAAGGAAGCCCTTGAGCTCGGACAGACTGCTGCAAAGGCAGGTTCAGCCGTCGTTGGTGCTGGTTCTGCTTCTCACTGGTGGGCGAAGCTGGGGAGTGGCTCAACTACGGGACTCACAATAAAGGCAAGCGATGGATCAGATGTGACGCAGCTCATTGGGCAGATAGTCGATCAGGCTCTGATGCACTATACCGCGGACGGAATCGCACGTGCCGATTACGCCCTGAGCTCAGGTGGAGCGTATGTTATTCCGACGCTCACATCGCCGACTCTTGAAATTAGACCATCTTATTTCTTCGGGCTCATCTCCGGTTCGTCAGTATATGCGAGGTCTCCAGTTACCGCATTGCATCACGAGACGGCTTTGGGATACTGTTGGCCATTCGCGGGTCCTCAGGGACATCTTGGTGTCAAGCTCGCTACACCGGTTCGTATTACAGACTTCACGATTGATCATGTACCTCGAACAGTCTCGTACGACATGCGCCCCGCACCTCGACATATGGAAGTCTGGGGTCTGGTAGAGGGTCAAGACAATCTTGAAAGGCTTCATGCCTATCGAGAACGTCAGGACGCCGAGCGGAAAGCTGCAGAAGAACAAGGCCGTCCGCTACCACAAAGTCCTCCTCTTCGACCTTCGATTTTACCAAAGAACGTCGAGTACATGCAGATCGGCTCCTTTGCGTACGACATCAACTCTCCTCATGGCATTCAGACGTTCTCGATCTCCGACGACGTAAAGGACCTTGGGATTGACTTTGGCATTGTCGTGTTATTCGTCAACGACAACTGGGGAATGAAAGAGTTTACGTGTCTATATCGATTCCGCGTACACGGCGAGCGCAAACTTGAACTCCCTTCGCCCGATCCCTAATACCTCACTCTCCGCTCAATCACAATTCGCTGATCTCTGTCTCTGCAGTCACGGTTTCATCAACTCGTATCTACATTACTATTTTATTACATTTGTCTCGCGGTTTCCTACCTCTCTGCTTCCTTCGCTTTCGCGGTTTATTTTCTTTCTTTCGCAGTACTTTTTTCGTCCGCTGCGCCACCTTCCTCTTCCTCCTTCGTCAGTCCTCTCTTGTCTCTTTTAATACTTACTTTGTCGCCTTGATGTCCATGCAAGTATTCTGGTTTTAGACGGCAATCATGTACAATGGACAAACAGGTCATGTATATCTGTATTTTTGTTTTCCCATAAAAGAAGCTGCTCCCCTCTTTGGGGAGCGGTCAGAATGAAAAGTGTTTCTCGTCATAAATTTCCCTTGTGTGTTCATATTTGCTCCCTATACAAAAATGACAATGGAAGGTAAAGTAAGATCGTGACTGTTCGTTACCGTTATCTCTTATTCGTTAAAGGTCAGCAAACTTGTTAGCGGCCTACGTTACAACAGTGAGTAAGTCTGTTAAGGATGTAAAGCGACAAGAGTGAAGTATATACCTCAACAAGAAGTTTCGCGATCCCAGGTTCACGAGCGGAATGACCTGCATCTGCGACGATATGTAGTTCGATTTCGGGGAAGACCTAGAATTCATTCTTTTATTAACGACTCTGATCCTGTTGAACTTGAAAGTGTGAAGTCTTACTTTCTTTAGAGCCCACGCAGTGGTTATCTGATTGTACGTACTTATTTAGCGCAAATAATGTATGGGATTGGGATGAAAGGCATACCGGACAAACTACGTCGTATCGGCCTTGTACGACTACCGTTGGGATATGTCGGCTTTTCATCTTCAGATCAGCTAGATACTAGACCCGAATTTGAGCAAACCAGGTGCTTACATCTTGTCAATCTCCTGTTTGTCGAGTAGTTGACCATCACGCATAAATCCCTAACAACCAACGGGGTTAGTCATCAGAAATCATTTCGTAGAGAAGAAAGGGTGAGGGACGCACACCATTCACGAAATAGTGGTTCTCGATTCTTGCAAAGGCACTATACACGCGTGAGAAAAATAGTAATCAGCGAGCACCTCAGGGGATTGAACGAATAGCAAAATTACTTTGCCCAGTCGTCCTCAGTAGCACGCGCTATATAGTCAGGATCAATCCGAAGTTTGGAAGTCCACATCCTGATAGACTTAGTCAACTTCAAAGGCCAGAGCAATCGGCAGTTCATAAACATGAACAAACTTACTCCCATTTAGACCACGCTTTCGCAGCACGTAACCTTACTTCCTCGTCTGCAGCATTGAGCTGAGCATGGTAAGCAAGGATCATATCTTTCCGTTCAGGTTCCGGTATAGGCGCGACGAACTCGTCCCTGTCATTGATCCATCAAAAGAGGATGGTGCGGGTGATTTAGTAGAACAGCTTACCAGGCTTCTGGGAAGAGATGCGATGCACCATCTTGGTAGAAGAAACTTAATTCACTAAGGGAAGAGAGCGTAAACGTCATCCGTGGAGAATGCAGGGGTAGTTGTCTCGTGCACCTTCGTCTCAGAGTAAATATCCCTCGAAGGACCAGTGATTTTACTCGATCGGGGTGGCTCTGTTGAAAATCCAATTAGTGGTGATGTTTGACGAGAGCTTTTCTAGATACCTCAGCGTAAGCTAGAGAAAGTGTTGACCCCTGCAAGAGATGACAAGAGTTAGGCTTCGACATCTAATATCATATAAGGATCACATTCCCAAGATCCACCGAAGACATGCCACTTGTCGATGTTGAGATGTTCCCTGAGTTTCTCGATGTCCTTGACGAGATCCCAGGTGGTGTTCTCTTCAAGCGAGGCAGATCTAGGCGCATATACTCAGGTATATGCAAAGAAAACGGGATTCTCAAATTATACAGACGGTGTGGATTTTCCAGAGCCTCGCTGATCGAAGAGGATGATCTGTTGTAGTACTTAGCGAAATCTCAATATAGATAGATGGCGATATTAGACCTTGTATTTCTCCGGATTGAAGAAGCATCGATCTTGCTCATCGCAGCCCCCTCCGGGACCGCCGTGCAGAAAAACAACTGATAACCTTCATAGTTAGCCGAGTTGATCAGCTTAAGGAAAGAATAGTACACAACGAACCGGGGGTTCCGTTTTCGTTTCCACTCACGTCGTAACTGTACCCGTTCGCCGGTGCGTATCAGTACCGCCCTTCTTACATTCATTGGTTAGGGGATATTTACTGACTAGAGAGTATGAAGGTCTGAGACTTTGAGGTAGTCGACCTTGTATGGAGTTATCGAAGGGTACATCCATGATAGCTTTGGGAGATCTTGGGGTGGTAACTGTGTAGACATTGTCGACAAGTATTTACGAATGGCGACAACTTGACAACCTTTGAGAAAGGGATAAAGGAGGTGGATAGTCATGTGATCCAACATCTGATTACAATGGTTGGGGACTGGCAATTCCCTATCGACGCGCGTCGACAAAAATTTCAAACGGAGTTTGAAATTTGGTTGTGTAAAGACGTCGTGTCAATCAAATACCATTGGATTCTGCAGCTTTTATTCCACAACAACCAGTGGGAATATCGCTCAACTCAAAACCTGGGAACCATTTTTTTAGCCCGTTCATCCATTTCTTCATGAAACATCACGAAGAAATGGCGTATTTATGGAGATTTGACGTTAAAATATCCAATAATTCACTATAATCTTGAGTAAATTTCATTTTTCTTACAGTACATACTTTTTTGGACTTAAATAAGTGCATTTATCAACTTTACTCTGTCATTTTTTGTGGAATGCAATACATGAAATTCAAGGTATATTCCAAAGGTCAAAATCGCTTATACTTAACCGAACACTGGCACGACACGGCAAGGACCGTGGGAATCGATGCACGTTAGTAGGGGATTGCCAGTCCCCACAATGGTGCCTTTCTCTTTAACCACCACGACAGTTTGCTCGTGTGTGGGACGGTGCCCCTGCGGGGGACCTTGTCGTAAGTCCAGTGGAGCCTTTGTGTAGCCCTGGCCAACTGCAGTAGGCCTGCATACGTGCTGCACCGCGACTGTTTGCTTTCTCCCAACTCTACAATGGAAACTATGCTGGCAACCGTCCAGTTCGTCAAATACTGGCAGGGCGCCTCACCTCTCCCTTAATTGAAAGTGCGTTCTGTTTGTCCATGATACGGCTACTCTGCACCTCGGTGCACACGTCTCGATGCGCATCGGCACGACACATCTGGCAGGGCCTTCACCCCCTGCCATTCTCATTTCTTTGCAATGGCCATTGATTGGCTATTGATGACTCTCCCACAGCCAGCTTCCTTTTCAGGGTGCGTGGGCTCATTTTGTACATTCAGCTCTCACGGTCGGTTCACCTGGTCCGGAGCTACTATTTAGTCAGCCTGAAGATTGCGACACTCCGAAAAGACGATCGCACGGCCTTCTTCGTTAGGATAGATTGGGGGTAATGGGTGATTCTGCCTCCTTTTTTACTGTTACCTTGGGTAGGCGCCTTTAGCAACAGGCCCGAATATCTCTCGAAGCAGCGGACATTGGCGAGCCCGAAGAGGTTCCATACGCTAGACGCGGGTTTTACGCCGGTAACCAGGCCGGATGCCGCCGGATGCGGCTGCTCCCTCAAACGTGGCATACGGGGCTTAAACAGCGGGGAGATAGCGGAGAAGCGAGGATGCAGCATCAAAAGTAGGGGTGGCGCATTTTTCTTAGGGCATTTTTCTGTAAGTTGGTAATGGGGACTGGCGGGTCATACCGTGTGGCCCCAGACCCAATATTTTCTTTCTAAGGTCGTCCCCACGGGCTTTTTCCTCCACTGGAGGTTTTTTCCTGAGGGGTTGCAACTACGAGTTTGGGGTTTTCCTTTTTTCCCCACTGACAAATCCCCCTGGCGGTCCGGGCTGTAGTCCCAGCTAAATTTATATTTAGGGTTTATGTCTTTTCCCTTTGTAATTAGGGCTCCCAAGCCATTCTTACATAAAATCAAATTCATATGTTACAATGGTGCCTTAACAGTGTTGTATTGCATAGTGATATACACAATACAGTGAGAGTACATACACCGGGATTTCAACCGGCACTTATGGTAGGAAAAGGGAGGAGGAAAACAATCTACAAAAGGATATTGCAGAAGAAAAACCCCCTCCAACTCGGATGACCCCCCCCCCCCCCCCCTAACCTGAAACCTAGAATGGCCCAGCCCAGATGATCCCCATCGCAGCTCGCAACTTCTACGTCTTTCAGTTACACCTGCAAAAGGTGCGGTTTCCCCGCAGGTACTTTTCTACCCGAAGCGAATAGGTTGGCCATATCCGATGGCATCCGGCCTGGTTACCGGCGTCACAACCGTCCTCGAGCCCTCCTGCTTTACGGCCCTACTCGCAATGGTGTCGTCATAGGAAGGCCTTCCTGGCCCCCGTAGAAGCCCATTACAGGCTCAAGACCTCATGGCCCTGCACCGCCGCCATCCGTCACTTCCCGACTTACACGGGTATATCCTCCTTATCTATATGACCACTCCTTATCTCCAGTCCGGAGGGAAGAATCGGGTGCCCCAGCGCGCAACTGCGGTGCGCCATTACAGCAACTAACCCAGCCCCGAAGCCGCCAGGACAGTCTACAGTGCACGAACAAGGGTGGTGAGAATGGACCCCTACTAGAGGGTAGGACAAAGGATAGTTTTTAGACTGGGTTTCACCAGTTCACCTGACGAGGGAGGTGAGCACGACTTACATCGCACATAAAAGAGATTAACCCCACGGCAAGCAGGAGACAGCATAAAGCTGAACAACCTGATGTCGCAGGGGAGACACCATAAAGTGCAGACTCCCTAGAACTACACTGGCGAGGCGGACAGAATGAAGGGAGGGAGAGGGAGTTTTCCACGCTCGATGGTGGTGGTTGAAGGAAAGGTGGTGCCTGGCACGGCCTATAAAAAATCCGTGACACTTTTTCCCGGACGGAGTTTCAAATACTTCCCATTTATAGTAACTTGCATCAATCTTCATGTCCCACTTTTCGGTCCCCCACTAAATCCCTTAAATATGTAGTTCCACAGAATTTGAGTTATTTGACCCTCCCTGAAAGGATTGTGCTGAAATTTTGATTCGATTAGGAATGTCGATCGATACTACCCCGGATGGGACCAGTTAATTTCACTGGCCGGAGACGATCAGGATCGACAGCGAGAAGCGAAGAACACGCACGGCTAATACAATCCGAAGCCGACGATCAAGAAGCATCGGCTAGCAACGCTAATCCCGACGATCACACTAAACCTTCGCAAACGATGCAGCAAGTACAGCAACCTCCAACAGCTTGCTATAAATGCAGAAGAGTGCGACAGATCATCGAAGACCTACACAAGATAATACTACGGGAGGCAACGGGCATGTTGACGTATCATGTGTCCAGCAGACGAGCAACAGCTTATCGAGAATACCACAATCCCCCGGAGGTCATTCGAAATCGCACGAGGTCAACAATAGCAATGGATACGGCAATAGGCATGCAACCAAAGACGCACTGGACAATAGTAGGAATCCACGACATATTAGCACTCGAGTGCCCAAGCACATTCGTGGAGATCAGTGCAGACTATGTTACAAACCGCCGCTCACCGATAACAGCGGCATGGGTTGCAAACACACTCAGGGAACTATGGGCATACTGCAAAGCTATTCAACTACAAGGAGACCTATACCTAGGCTGGAGAATACCTTCGAACGATACTCGACGAAGTGTACGGCTACTCATCACCATAGGCACCTACGTCAAACCACCTTGGTTTCCCCACGATGATATCCGATGTCGAATCACACTTGACGGCCCCGAACAAGAGTCCCGAGGCGACAAGCAAATCACAGCCTTCATAGCCCCAGATGCTATACAACGGAACCCCGACGGAATTCCTTAAATGCACGAGCAACTGCGGACGAGCGAACTTTAACTACGGCACAGCCATGCAAAACCAATGGCATACGAACACGCATTCAATGACTCACTCACTGACTCACTCTATGCACAGGGTGCAGCACAAGGCCGACCCCGAGCATAGGTTTCAATTCAGTTCAAGTCAAGATGAGTCAACGCCGAGTCATCGCCTTGCACAGTGCACAGTCGATGAGTCAATCCACAGCAGAACAATAGGAATACCAGACGAGGTTGGAAGCTAGAATAACGAATCAGATCGAGAGTAGGAACTACGGAGCGTAGGAAGTGGTCCGTCCACAACCTGAGGAAAAGGTATAAATAGTTGTAGACTTAGACCATAGCTCCCAATCTTTCTTTCGATCCTCTTGTACACCGAGTCCTCTTAGGCATCTAGCTTCTATCTGAAGACACCTAATCTGCTTAACCTCTCTTACTCTACGGCGTGGAACGATTGATTAGTCGCCCACCGACTAGAGAAGCTTGCAAACGGCAACCTACCTGTGTTTAGCTGGGTACTTGTCCTACTAGCCTGTCAACGAGGTTGAGGCCCGACTTGGTCAGATAAACGAGAGCGTCTGAGGCAACACTTAGTATACTTGGGAATCTGCCCTGCTTGTGAAAACCGAGTAGGCTCCGGAAACTCTTAGAAAAGCATCGCCGAACCCATAACACTATCGGACCGTCCTACTGTGGTTACTGTATAGTCCCTTTAGGGCGAGCATTTTCTAACACTCCCTTTCAACATGAAAAGGCTTGGAATAACTATCTGATGTGAAATATTCCAAATCCAAATCGATTGTAGGTGATATTCAGGCAGAATATACATAACCGTTTTCAATTATGTGTCATGTGATCTTATTTTGGCATTTTTGCACAACCATATCTTCCTCTGAAAACACTTATAAAACTCCTTTAAAACTGCTTGGATATCATGTGTGTGTGTGTTAGGGTAGTTCTGTCAACAATATGCGAAAAAAAATTGACATACCGGTGAAGAGATTAGCATATGCAGTAGACACAGCAGCATATATACTTCCTAGCTAAATGAATTCAGGATTTCTTGTCATATTTCTTTCACATATATAAATCTTAACGAAAAATAAAGATTTTGTTAAAAAAATTTTTTAAGAAGTGTCTTAGTTATTTATATATGTGTCAAAAATCACCGTATCTTGGAATCTGTTGGACATTTTTTTAAAATTTTCTTACCACCTTGTTCAGAGTGTCGAAAAATATTTTTTTAACATTTTTCCAGATTTTTTGTAAAGTTGTGGAAGGGAGGACAGGCCCTCGAATCTCAAAACAAAAAGTGGAACAGTGAATCCATACGTCGATCGCCGCTTAGCCATGGCCATGGAAGGGACCGTGGGAATGTCACGGAAATTACATAGGCCATGCCAGGTACCAAAATTACAGTGATTAGATTACTAAATCAGATTAGCCTGTTCCCTGTACCAGTCCGATTCCCAGGGTCCTCCGTAAAAATCCTGTCAAGGTTTTCCCGTGCCAAAGTAGAAGTGACATTGCCCGCCCGTTCTCCATCTCTGCTTCTTAGATTTGAAGGCTCGGCGATTTATGCACACTCTGTGTACAACAGAGACGAGACCAGGATGCTGCTACTACCAGGGCAAGTCATCCGCGCTCGGGACCGCAAGCAGGTTTGTGGCAGTGTTTAGGTATATATTGACTCATCTCAATCTTAAACCCCGCTCTTACTATGACCATCGACATTTCCGCGTTGCAATACCCAGTCAACGCAGTCACAATTTTCAGCTCTTCTAAAGCTGAAATCATCCGTACCTTCTCTGTCGAGTTAGCGGAAGGGCAGAATGAGCTCTCTATTAACTCGCTCCCGTCTTGCATAGACACAGACTCGGCGCGTGTCACTGGTCTTGGCGAGGCTGTCCTCTTTGATGTCGTCTGCACTATTGACGATGGCACGGATACGGACAATATAAGTTCCGCCGTTCTCGATGCTCTTTTACAGCAGCGCTCCTTGGTTCAGCGAGAGAGAGAGCTAAAAAGCAAGGCGTTGGGCATCCTGGAGCATTATGGTCTCACACTGGACGCCGAACATGCCACTCCGGACACCGTTGCTGGCTTTCTTGACTGGCTTTCCCAGCGCGGTCCCAGCACACTCAAGGAGGTAAAAGCACTTGATGACAAAGTAGACGTCCTGGACAAGGAAATTGCAAAAGAGAAGCGGAGACTGGAGAAAGAGCAGCGGAAGGCCGCTACATTTGGACGTGTCTCAGCCGTCATCATGGCAAAGCGCGCTGGAAAGGTAGAAATCACACTTACCTACAGTAAGTGTTCCCTGACAATCGAATTATTTATGTATTAATCTTACCTCTAGTGGTGAGTAACGCGACATGGTCCCCTTCATACGACCTTCGTGCAACAACGGAAGATGGCAAGCCGTCCGGGACGGTTGCTCTGCATTATCGTGCATCCATCCAGCAGAATACGGGTGAAGACTGGCGTGACACGGCCGTCACAGTCAGTACTGCTATGCCAGGCAGCTGGTCATCGATTCCCGCCTTGCGAGGCATGAAGATCACGCCATTGTCGCTACCTTACTTTGGGGGTACAGACCCTAGTCCTCCACATGTTAGATCGTTCCATGTGAGAGCGCAGAAATCTCCCCCTCCTCCCCCTGGTGCACCCGCCGCGCCTGTTGTCCTGGCTAGATCCGGCGGAGCAGGGGGCCCACCTTTAAAAAAGTCGATTAGCGCAGCTATTAGCAAGTTTGGCACATCCACTCGAGCCGAAGGAGCTGCTGACTGGGATAATGATTCACTGGAAAGCGAAGAAGGCGAAAGAGGAAGCGGTACATGGGCAGAGACGAAGGCGGTTGTGACTGAGAGTGCTGTGTCAAGTTCATTCCGAATTGAAGGTAGTTGTACTATTCCGAGCGAACCAACGGCACACAAGGTTGCCATCGCCGTCTTGTCTTTTACTTCGACGGTGAACTATATCGCAGTCCCTCGCTCCACACCTATTGCTTTCTTGCAGGTAAGATGCAACAAAATCATCGTTGATTCTGAGAACGGAACGTCTGACCTTTGTTGGGTTCTCAGTGCGAGGTTAAGAACACCAGCGAATACCGTTTGCTGCCAGGATCCGTAAACGTGTTCTTGGATAACAGTCCGGTTTCGAAGACTAATATCAAAGTATGCACTGCCCCTTCTGAAGCTCATGCAGACTAACAAGTTAATTTTGTGTGATTTTCTAGGATGTAAGTCGGGATGAAGTGTTCAAGTGTGCTCTTGGACCAGATCCGTCCCTGCGCGTCAAGTTTACACGCTTGCCGCGCACAGTTACCTCTTCCGGGTCGGCATTCACTGCGCAGAAGACATTAACGACATACAGGTTCTGCACAACGGTACAAAATATGCACAGCTTCCCAATAAAGGGTATCCAGATACGAGATGCAGCACCCACTGTGGACCAGTCGTCGCCGAACACTGCTACTACAGGAATCCGGGTAGTGATTAAGCGTCCAGATGGCCTGGGCGATGCGTCCCCTGGAAGTCTTGTCGACGTGTCAAATACATCGTCTTCGAACGCGCCCACCGTCAAGGTGAAATGGGGAGACAATGGCGGTGAGAAGGAAGGCAAATATATATGGATAGTGGACTTGGCTGCGGGTGGGGAAGCGAAATTGGAGGCGGAATATGAAGTACGAGCGCCGGCAGACTTTACGTGGCAGTTGGAAGAGGAACTCTTTTAGTTAAGTATTGATGATGTAATGTAGCAATCAGTCAATAAAATGATTGCCCACTTCGCATAAGTTTTCAAGAGACAATTCTATTTTTATCGCAGATATCATTCGGTTATTTATGGGTACCTGCGGAAAATATAAAATGGTGGAGACTGCGATACACCCCTCTTTTTCTCTTCATCACTTCTCATCCAACATCTAACAACAGGGCACTTCTTCACGCCCTTCTCATTCCCACTTTCCTCTCTCACCTCTTTTCCGCCTTTTGGCTTTCACACTTGACCTTGCTACTCTTTGACATTCACCATGATGTCCAAACACACTCGTTTATCCCTCTTTGCACTAGCTCTCGCATATGCAACCAACGCTCAAGATGAAACCTCGACCTCGCTCGAGCCTCTTGCATCCAAACATTTTACATGGCCGGATATTCCATACCAAGTCACTGGCGACCAAGGTGGTGAGCGCGGTCCTCAGGCAGGGTACAACATCTGCAATAGCACGACGGAGAACCAGCAATCCATGTGTCAGGTAAGCTGTGTGACTAGCCTTTTCATATTAGATTAGAAAACTCAACATTACGTGGTTAGACTGCATTCCTCAACAATATCGCTGACTTCTGCTTGTGGAGCTCTGCACAAACAGATGACACAATTGGTGAGTTACGCACTTGGATATCCGCAGTCGATGGATGCCGATATGAATGATGCTAGGCGAGTCGGAGGCTCGCGAAGTTGCCTGGTGCACTTCGCCTGGACATGGTACACGCGTCATTCCACCGGGTGCAATCACTGGTGCTCAGTGGCTGTATGCGAAGAATTACCTTCAGGTTGTCGGCTACATCGACCAGACGAAAGTTGGACTAACGGCAGACGATTCCGGAGGCGAAGTATGTCCATTAAGCCTCCATCTTATGAGTTGCTGGCTGACAGGAGACACTAACTCAGCTAGACCCACACGGAGCCGACGAGCAGGGCAACCCACTTGGTGGTATCGTGTTCACGAATGGCTTTAGTATGAACTCGGGATCCTTCCAGGACCTCGCGAGTTCTGGTAACTTCACAAATAGCCAGGACTACACGCAGGTGATCGAATGGATTGATTTCATCGGCTCGGGTCAATTCTGCCTCAAGATGTGCAACCCGAACGCTCCAAACGCGGCTGAGCTCTGTCAGCACATCTACGACGAGGTTGGGTGTACATACAATGCGCTTGCGGACTATTTGCACATCAACGGAACGTTCGAAGTAGGTCTTTCTCGTGGGTCAAACAATTCGGTATATTTCTGATGTTTGTTTCGGTCGTAGGTTTGCGATAGTGATGACATGTCTCCACCTGGTGTATTCTCGACAAACGGCCAATTGACCACATGGTTCCAGGACCAGTTCGTGGTCCTCCAAAAACCCTGATATGTGTCCTTCTGATTAAACCTCGTTCTTATTCAGGAGTACCTTCCAGTCGCCTCCTTACCAGACTACCATCCCGGCCTCTTCAAACTGCGTGACCTACTCCTCTGAGCAGCTTTTCGCAGCAGCAGCCACAGATACCGCAGCGGGTTTCACTGCAAGCGCTTCTGTAACTAGCACGGGCAGAGGTTCGGGAGCTACCGGTACTACAGGAGCTGACTCGAATAGCGGTTCAGCAGCAGCTTTCGACACGAACGCCGCACCATATATTGTTGTTGGGTTTTTCACGATAGTTGCTAATATGATGAGTATGCTGGCTTGAGTATGAGGACGGAACACTATTTTTTCAGCATCAAAAGACATTGACACATTTCACTCCATTAGTAATTGGCATGGACATATATGATAGTAATTTACATACCTGAATTATTTAGTTCGTTGCTTTCTAGTAGCCCTAGTTCGATACGCATATCTGACCAGAATGTCCATTCGTTGATTTGACTTTCCAACGTTCTCGTCTGTAGTGTAGAAAAGCTTGAAGTCAAGTTCAGATCAGATCATGCCGGATCGACACGACACGCAGATTCTGACCAACACGTGATGGCGGTTCTTTGACAAATACTGACATACTGTTAGTATTACTATTTTTCATTCAATCATTTACTCGCCATTTTACGTTCTGTGTCCAGCTAGCGTCTTGCATAAGTCTGATATGCATAAAATGCCTTTTTGTGGTAGTCACCAATCGGACCGTGTTGTCACTGCGGACGCATTCTGAGCAGTACGCGCTACCGGCGTTGCCGGGAATAAGAACACTGATGGATGGATACCCTCCCCCTCTTTTCCAACACGCCCCTCACATGCTCTTGATCTCAACCAATAGTCATAGAAATGACACAGATCAACCCGCCTTTCGAGCTGAGCACTATCAAAATACCGTCTAAGACGTCAGGATGGAACTTGGATGCGTGGAAATACATTCCTATGAGTGGTGTAAACGATGGTCCGTTCCCTGTGATTGTGATGTAAGTACCAGATCTATGTGCTTCTTGAGGGTTGTGATATCGTAGTTTGACGGTCTTGGTTCTACTCAGGGCACATGGATTCTCCGCGAATAAAATGATGGGCCTTTCTCCGTACGCTGAGGCGTTTGTCAGTAAGGGATATGCGTGTGTTGTATTTGACTATAGGCGCTGGGGGGAATCCGGTGAGTCATCAACTATCACATCGAATATAAAAAAGAAATAAACGGACTTTTGGCATTCCCTTTTAGATGGTTCACCTCGAGAGTGTGTCCGTACGTCGGAACAACTTGCGGACTATCGGACGGTGATTGCGTGGGTTCGTCAGCAGAAGGAATTTGATGGACAACGTGTTGTAGTGTGGGGTACAAGCTACGCGGGTAAGTCATTACTGGAACTCTGAGAAGGTAAATGTTCTGATGCTTGCATGCAGGCGGGCACGCTGTGAGCCTTGCAGCCGAGAAGGTCCGTTCGATTCAGTTACGATGCCACTCGATTGGTCACCTCGAGAGACTAATTATTGTACGACCAGAATCTCAAACTAGTCTGTGCAATTGCCCAATGTCCATACCTGGGGACTTCGCCCAAGCCATCAGCAAGGACCCTTCTCAAGCTCTTTGCATATGGTATCGTTGACCTTCTTCGCCGGGTGATCAGACTGGAACCTTTGTATATCCCGGCTGTTGGGAAACCCGGAGAAGTAGCCGGTCTAACTTCGTCCGACAGTATGCTCGGTTTCGAGAGGCTTGTTAGGGATAAGCGGTATGTTTTATTTCCTTGATTGGAGGTCATTTAGTCTTATTTTAAATGGCTATCGATTGCTGATGTCCAGGGACTCTCCTAATCGCGTACGTCTCGTCATACTTATAATATACCCGACCCATATCATTTTCTTATACTTATTTGTTCGTTCGTTCGTGATCTATCTCCTTTGGTTCAGATTTCTGCGTCCAGCGTGCTCGAGCTTCCGTTTTATAAACCAATATCGAAAGCGTCAAAGATCAGCTGCCCGATCCTTCTGCTTCTCTCTGAAACAGATACGCTTTGTCCGTTGAAATATGCCTTGCGTATTGTTCGTTCTTCGAAGTATGCTACAGAGCAAAGGGCTCCTGGAGGTAAGTGGAATAAGGATGGTTCGAATGGATTATTGGCTTATAAATGTCGTCAATGTTTCAGGCCATTTTGATATGTATCATGGAGGACCGGATCACGAGCTTTCAGTGAAAGCACAGCTGGACTTTCTTCAGCAACATGTCCCTGTGGCATGACTACGACTGCGGACGATCTATCTGTATTTCTGGATCTGGATGGCGCCTATCAAATGTCTTTTTATGTATCCTTCACGGATCTATAAATATACTGTGCCTCTCTATTTTTAGTGTGAGATGCACATTTGATTACTATTTATTGCTTAGCTCTTTTTGGGTTTCCCGTTAAGCCACGAGGAAGGCTGTCTCCTTTTTTTCACCCCACAGACGACAGTTTCGATTCTGTTCTCTACCGTCCCATACTACGATTCCCTCTTCCTAACCTCGATAATCATTTTCGCTGTCTTGACATGATGTCCCAACACACTCTTTTGGCTCTCATCGGCCTGACCTTCTCTGTTCTGCAAAGGACTAATGCCCAGCAATCGCTCGAACCTCTTGCGTCCAAGCATTTTACATGGCCTGATATACCGTACCAAGTGACTGGCGATCAAGGAGGCGTACGCGGACCACAATCCGGTATCAACCTGTGTAACAGTACGACGGAGAACCAGCAGTCACAGTGTCAGGCGAGTAATGAGCCTCTTTCTTCATCAAGGAGTTCTACGCAGCTCATACATGACGTAGACTGCATTCCTCAACAACCTCGGAGACTTTTGTATGTGGAGTTCTGGTCAGACGGACGACACCATTGGTATGTTGTTCATCACGAGGCATTCTACAGCCTCCGTATTGTATGACAGTACTAATATTCCCAGGCGAGTCCGAAGCCCGTGAAGTCGCATGGTGTACTTCACCAGGTCACGGAACGCGTATAATCCCTCCAGGAGCAATCACCGGTGCTCAATGGCTCTACGCAAAGAACTACTTACAAGTCGTCGGATTCATCGACCAAACTAAAGTCGGACTTGCTGCGGATGATGCAGGAGGCGAGGTAAATTCTAACACGTTCCAGACCTTCTTCCTGATGTGCTGACGTCATAACACACCTATTCTATTTTTAGCTCGACCCTCACGGTGCTGATGAACAAGGCAACCCACTTGGTGGAATCGTATTCACCAATGGATTCGGCATGAACTCTGCTTCGTTCCAGGATTTAGTCAATTCTGGTAACCTCACAGGAAACCAGAATTATACTCAGGTCATTGAATGGATTGATTTCATTGGAAATGGCCTTTTCTGCCTTAAGATGTGTAACCCGAATGATTCTGATGCGCCGGAGCTTTGTCAACATATTTATGATGAGATTGGGTGCACGTATAATGCTCTTGCGGATTATTCGTCTATTAATGGTACTTTCCAGGTCAGTCAGTTTATCACCGTTTCACAACGTTTGGCGTTTTTTAATACTTGTTTTGGCTTTTTTTTCGTCCGCTTTGGAACCATGGTGGTTCGTTGAATTTCGTAGGTCTGCGACAGTGATGATATGACCCCTCCCGGAGTCTTCACCGCTAACGGCGCACTTACCACATGGTTCCAACCTCAGTACGTCCTTTCGTCCATTCTTAACCCGACCATGATTAACAATGAATGTCAAATCAACCCAGGAACGGTCCTATCGTCCCTCCATACACACCAACAATCCCAGCTTCTTCAAACTGCGTCACTTTTTCATCCGAACAGTTATTCGCAGCAGCCGCCACGGATACCGCGGCGGGTTTCACTATTACTTCTTCTGCTGCTTCTGGGAGTGCTTCTGGAGATGCTAGCGGCACAAATCGTGGTTCTGCAGCGGCTACTGATTCAAATAGCGGTGGTTCTGTTTCTGTTACTGTTGAGATGACTGTGATGCCGTATATTGTTGTTGGGTTTGCTACGATTGTTGCTACGATGATGGCTATGCTTGCTTGAATTGTTAGAATAAGGACTTGGGCTTACTTACTATCATATACTTGTTGCGTTTCTGATTCTGAAGGATTTTGGTTGTTTGTTCATGGATTGTTAACGCTGTTTTTGGATTTTTTTTGCTTTTCCTGTTCTTGTTCAGTTTGTTCGGACCACACGTCTAATACTGAGTCATGAGTCATGTTTGATTATTACTCCAGTCAATCTGTCGGTTCTTCCAGATGGCACTTTGATTTGGTATCTAAATTCCCTGCTTGTCAACGAATTCGAAAGGCGTGTTGGACATTCAGAGTCAGACACAGAGTGGCACAAGCGTCACGTGCTATACGCAAGACGCGTCAACAGAGCAAAACAAACAGCACGACAGTCAGCTCAGTCAGTCTGAATCGCCAGCCACTTAATCCTAGACACCGCCACTGCCTATGATATAAAGACCCGCCCTCCCTCGTTCTCTGTCCTTCATCCGTCTCTTCCTCCCCCCACCACCAGCTCCCTTATCTTATGCGGTATCGCCCACTTCTTCAGTCGTCTACCGCGGCGACTTGTATCCCTCATACTTCAGCACCCGACGCTATCATGCATCCGGGCTAACATCCACTGCCACATCCTCACAACCATCCCCACCCTTTGCCACTCATTGGCACCATGGCCGCACACCAGCGGCAGCGAGACTGTCGAGCGTATAGGTACGTCCATCCCAAGTAGCCTTCGTCACATGTCTTATGTCGACCCTCCCACTGTCAGGTTATCAAGCCTTCTTCGGCGGTCACTACCAATGCCCACTACAAGAATCAAGCGTATTGTCGCTGAACAAAACCACAACATATGCATTCACCAAGTATGTAATCGCTACGCGAAAGCGCTATTGAGCGTGTGGCCGGTTATGCCGCCGTACCACCACCCTCCGACCTATGCGCAACAGTCGTGTTCAGAACAGTCGTGCTTGACACACTAGAGCACAGTAGTACTGATGTTAGTCGCGAGTCGCGGTGATGTGGATCGGGCCAGTGCACGGCTCGCCCTCCTAGCGGGATAGATCGGCATGTCTGCGCCGCTCAGACGGACTCGAAAGAGGGTCTTAGTCTGGGTAGCCGACGGGTTCATGGGCCAGGCTGTCATCGATTCTTGGCTAGTGGGGGCGGAGAGGCCGTCGAGCGATCCATAGTGCCAATCAAGTTCGCTCGGCGGCCAGGCCTCATAAGGCCGGTGTCGCATTTGCGCACGAAAATATTTATGCAAGCCATCCAGGCGAGTGACCGCTGACGGCCAACCAACACCGACCACTAAAGTATCATCTTTCAATCGACCACTGCCACCCTGATTCGAAATGACGACTGCAAATGCCATGACGGTCACCGACGGGTCGCCGGCTGCAGCTGATCATTCGGACAGCGAGTGGCGGGGGTGCGGAAAGGCTGAGAGCGCCGGCATTGGCAGCTGGGACTTGCTCGAAGCCAGGTCGTCGGCGGTCGCCTGTGGAAGCCAGCCAATGCAATGCGCAGGTGAGCCTCTTTCGTCGCTATCATCCACGTCGGTCGTCTGACCTTTGCAGACCGAAGATGCAGGACACCAACAAATCATCCGTTGACTGCACGTTCGCGTCGCTCGCCTGTATCTAATTATTGCCCGAAGAATCAAACAATCTACCGCGACAGGCGCTCCACACTCAGATGTATTGGCATTGTAATTGTTGGACGCGGCAGTCCGAGTTTCACGTCGTGAATATGATGTTATAGTAGTGCTCTCAACATGATGTAATTCGCAATCGCAAGAGACTCGATATTATATGTTTATGACCCCATGTTCGCTGTGACCGTTCAATCGCCGGAGGCTCCCTCAATGGTTCGAGTTTATTGAAGCTGTACATTCAAACCATATTTGCGTCGCATGTGGAAGGGATGATATATACCCGTTGAGCTCTATGTTATGCTAAGAAGTATGCATCTACCATCGTGTGAAGTTGGCGAGAATAATCGTAGATCCCTTGTGGCAGTGTATGTCGATTTTTGTGCGTGAGAACAAATGAACGCACGTTCGGCCAGGACATTTGTTGCTTTCACTGGTTTCAGTCGCCCTTCGCAAGACTAGTCGCTTCTCCTTATTCTGATGAAGTTTGGGAGGAAGATAAACGTTGGTAGTTCTTCTTTCATGTGTCTTCTATTCACTGAAGGTATTTGAACAGGCGGATCTGTATAACGAATGGCGGGAATACTACCTTGACTACAACAAACTGAAACGGGAACTCAAGGTAGGCTGATTTCCTACTGCATGTATTTGCTAATGGATTGGGTCGTCTAGTCGCGTACGACGAGTCATGTATGGAATGATGTGGACGAGAGGGAGTTTATCAACATGCTGGAGATTGAACTGGACAAGATACATGATTTCCAGAAGGACAAGACTACGGAGCTAGCGCGGAGGATAAGTGTAGCGGAAGAGAGCGTGCATCGAGTTGTTAAAGAGGAGGAAGCGTATCATGGGACGATGGGGGATGTTGAAGGGCAGGGGAGTGAATCGGACAGCAGTGATACGTTTGAGGAACAGTTTAGGTGGCTGGAAGAGGAAGTCGCTACGCTTGTTGCAGACGTCCATGATCTAGCTCTCTATTCAAAGCTGAACCTGACAGGATTCATGAAGATCCTCAAGGTATGCCACACGTCACTTTCTATGCTTCTTTGCTTACATATTCCTCGTTGACAGAAACACGACGTCAGTCCTTCTCTGCCCTCGACGTACCCTCTCTTACTCCCTTATCCTCCAGAAACAAACAGCCAGAACTGTAAAGGAAACTTTCATCCATTCATACCTCGATAAACGCCCCTTTTACAAGTACAACTGGGACGGTCTCATCGTAAAACTATCAAAACTATACGACTTGGTCAGAACTCGCGGTCACCCTACTCAGGGTGACCCAACTGCAGGCGGAAACCAGAGTGCTTTCGTCCGACAGACAACAAAGTATTGGGTAATTCACTCTCTTTCTTGCCATCCTCGCATTTATCCATTTCTGGTCTAGGTCCATCCGGACAATCTCGTTCACCTCAAGTTGGCCATTCTGCGTCATCTCCCCGTGCTAGGTACTCACTAGGGCTGTTTTGTATGATATCGTCTGACATGTATTCAGTTTTCAATCCAAAGAAGGACTTTGAGCAGAAAGACGCTGGTCAGTAAACTCTTGTTCTTTGTCGAACAGTACTCATCCCTCCCAGCTATCACTTCCATCTACTTTGACAATGAGGATTTGGAACTATATCTCGGGCGTCTCGAGAAGACTGAAGGCGCAGAGGCCATCCGTCTACGTTGGTATGGGGACATGGAACAGAAGCAGGTAAGACCGTATTATGCATAGTATCTGATGTGATGCGACGTCGTGTGCAGATATTCGTCGAGCGCAAGACGCATCGTGAAGATTGGACTGGCGAGAAATCCGTGAAAGCGCGCTTCCCCATCAAGGAGGAAAACGTGAATGCGTTCTTACGCGGCGAGTATACCATGGACGACGAGTTCCGAGAGCTGACGAGGAAAGGAAAAAAGTCTCAACAAGAGGTCGAATCGATGATCCAACTGGCGACAGAGGTCCAATACTCCATGTTGACGAGGAAACTCAAACCAGGTAAGCTCCTGACTTGCTGAGAATGGAGCAGAAAACTCATCCAGACATGCTAGTCATGCGTACGTTCTATAATCGCACAGCATTCCAACTGCCTGGAGATGCGCGTGTTCGTATTTCACTGGACACGGAGTTGTCCATGATCCGGGAGGACAATTGGGACGGTCGCATTCGGGCCGGTAACAACTGGCGGAGGATGGACATTGGCGTTGACCATCCGTTCCCTCAACTTCCTCCTGAAGATAAGGAACTATTCAAGTGAGTAAGACTCTGCTGCAAGGGTCGTTTCTGACATGGCATCCGAAGGTACGGCGTCTTGGAAGTCAAGTTGCAGACTCAATACGGACAGGAGCCACCGGAATGGGTAACGGAACTGGTTCAGTCGCATCTTGTTGAAGCTGTACCAAAGTTCAGGTAAGCCCGCTGGTGACCGAAGATAAAAGCCATGACAAACATGATTCCAGTAAATTCATACATGGTTGCGCGACACTTCTCCCTCATCGTGTCGACTTGGTACCATTCTGGCTTCCCCAGAGTAAGTGAAAGACATTGATAAGGTATATTACGTAGCTGACAATCTACGAAAGTGGATATTGACATTCTCAAACCGGACACGGGTAAGATGCACATTGAACGTCCGAGTCACAGCCAGTCGGCATCAGCAGGTGAAACGCCTGAGGCTGCCACTCCGGATTACGAAACGCGCCGTCCGTACACTGAGCCTGTTTCTGAGGGTGAGGATGACGAATATGCGACGCAGCCTGCGCGCGACGAGTACAAGGCGACGGGATTGAGTGGAGAGGCTGTTGCTGCTGCTATTGCCGAGCGAAACCGTATGCTTGAGAAGGAGCGTGCATATCCTGTATTTGCGGAGGAACATGAAGAAGGAGAGGATTACGTCGCAGATGACGAACGTGCGCCTACAAGTGGTCGAGGACGATCTTCATATCCTGGAAGACCAACAACAATCTCCACACACCACACACAGAAAGCCCGAGGACTCTCAATCGACCCACTCGCTCCATCACAGGCTTTCGACCGAACGTTCAAAAGCCGATTAGCAAAAGCTGCATTTGCATCTTCGGAGCGCGAGGCCGCTGGGCCTGAGCCTGAGCCTGAGAGTGCAAGTGCGAGTGCGAGCGCGATTGATGATCCTGATAGTGAGGCTGTTATGGCTCCTGCTGGGCGGAGAATGAGAGGAGACGACCGTGAGCTTGTGAGGTTTTGGAAGTCTAAGCCTGGGCAGAGGATCGCTGTCCCTGTGAGGGTTGAGCCGAAGGTGTATTTCGCTTCTGAGCGGACGTTCTTGGTACGTTCTTTCCTTTCTTTCTTTCTTTCTTTCAACTCTTTTCTCAATTCTCAATTCCCAATTCCCAACTCTCAAAACAAAACAAAACAGACATGGCTCCAATTCAGCGTCCTCCTAGGAACAATCTCCACCGGTCTCCTCAACATCGTCCCCCCAACCACACGCAAAGGCCTCCTCGCCGCCGGAACATTCACATTCACCGCCCTCCTCGCTATCGCGTATTCATGTGCGATATTCATAGTGCGCGCGCACAGGTTGCGGAGGAGGCATGCGGCGGAGGGGGTGTATTATGATAAGTGGGGGCCGACGGTTTTGTGTGTTGTTTTGGGCTTTGCGTTGGTGACGAATGTGGGGTTGAGGGTTGGGGAGATGTAGGATGGGATGTGGGATGGTGTGTGGGGGGGTGAGGAGACATTCATTTACTACCTTCATGTTCATTCTATACTTTCTCTTGTTTCAGTCTTGCATTACATATACATATTCACTAGGAGCACATTTCACCATAACTTTGCGATCAAGAGTTTTTTAAACATTCGACATTCGAGTAGTCTGCTCTGTCTACCTATGCATTTTACAATCACCGTTCCAATATACAATTGCAGTTGCGTTTGACGTGTTTGCTGTGTTTGATGTATTTGAAGGAATTGAGAAATTGAGAAATGGAGGAAAGTGAGTCGGAACGAAACGAAACGAGGTATGACGATATATCACCTGTCCTGTCCAGAGATAAAGAAAGAAAGAAAGAAAGACCAATCGATGAAAATAGAAGAAAGACGTAAGTATAACCGGTAGTGATGTGCTATGAAACCTTTAACACCGCATGAATCATAAAAAGCGAGTGGGTGAGAGAGAGAGAGAGAGAGAGAGAAAGGAAGAATGAACGAAAAGCCGTTGGAAACAAAAACTTTCCCAGTAAAATCGTAAACCGGGGAAGTTAGACGTGGATTTCAAAATTCAAATCCGAATCCGAATTGAATCAAAGCGATATAAGTAATAATTGGTTATTGGGCTATCGGGTTGGAGGCGAGTCTTGCAATTGGCAACTGGAGATTGGCAGGTTAGCTTGAGTGGATAGATGGAATGATGAATGGATGAGTGATGAAACTTTTGCAGTGAAAGCAAGGCGAGTTGAGAAGTAAGAAGTAAGGAGGATGCGTAAGTAACCAGAACTCGGATCATTGTGTTGGGTGAGTTGAGATGGGTCGGATTCTCGGTTTTCAGTTTTCGGGTTTGGGGGGGACGGCAGAGCCATAAACATAGGCGCCGGACGGTCGGACCAGAATAATTTTATGGAGGAAAATTTTCAGCCTTGATACGCAAAAGCAACAGCCCCATAAAGACCATCCTCCTGACCAAGCATTCCATCACCATTAAGAACCTCCATCTTACGTGAATGCCAACCAGTCCCGCTACTAACATTTCCGCGCGCATCGGCCAAGCGTTCAAGAGTCACGCGAAGGGGATGCCCTCGAGGCAGTCCACGTCGGAATGTCGCTGCACTCGTACCATTGGAATTCGGTGCTGTCGTTGTCGTTGTCGGTCTTGCTACTGGTGCAGATTCGGCTGTCCATCCACTTGCGACGTCGACGTACCACGCTCGGCCGCCCTTGCTGCGTATGATACGCCAAGTACCTGCTCCTCCTCCAAGACCGTTTAATAAGGGCATAGCAAGTTCGAGCACACGTAAATGCGTCGCTGCATCCTGAGTCATGTACAAATCCTCTTCCGAATCCAGACCCGGATAAAAGTGTACCGCAGGCATACAAAGGGGTTGAATTATTGTCCCGTGGAGTGCCATTGACGCGTTGAACACACGCCCAGATGGAGGGATGATCAATTCGGGTGAGGTACTGATGAGTGTGAGTATTTCGACGCTGCTTGCACGAGTACGGAGGAAATCGGCGATGGAACGGAGAGGGAGATCAATAATGTAGGACAGTCCTAAAGACCGCAGGCGCGGTTGAGGAGGGAAGGCAGTCATGTGCTGTGAGGTAAGCTTAGTGCTCGAAAGGTCCAAATACTCGAGTGCACCAGAGCTAAAGCACGGTGCACTCGTGATGAGCTGGGAGAGCTGCTCATCCGTGAGTGGTGAAGGGTAGGTAACATCGCCGTAAAGATTAAGTTGTCGAATATCACGGGTAACGCGACTGTTGACCAGGAATTTGACTATTGATTCACCGGTAAGACGTGTGCATCGCGCAAGCGCAAGTACCTCGAGATGGACGGTCTGGGATGACCCTAGAGCTTCCAGGAGGTCCGAGCCGACACGAGTATTCGATAAATCAAGATGCGTCAGCGAGGGGAAGGCAAGGACGAACGGGTGTAGAACATCGGGCTGAATCGTCTTCACGCCTAATAGTCCCAGTCGTTGCAAACCAGGAAAATGCAAAGGTTCTTTCGAGCCGCGGCTTGATGTCGAAGTTCTACCATTCTCGTCATCATTCGAGTTAATATCGTCGGCACTGATGTATTGGTGGACAAAATCTCGGAAAGCGTTGAAGAATATCGCCGAGACACAGCCGGTGAAGTCGACTGCCACAAGGTCCTTGCATTCCCTGCGCCTTTCAGCATCTTGTTCTTCCTGGTCGTCGGTATTATCCGTTAGCAAGTTCCTTGATCTTGAAGAGCGGCCGCGACCACGGCAAGGGGAGCCGCGAAGGAAGAGTTCCCTGAGTACAGACAGGCTCAAAGCTCCGTCCATATACTCCGTAGCACCAAAAGCAGTCAAGTTTGGGCATTCCTGAAGGTTAAAGTTTGAATGATAAAAATAAGATAACTAAAAATAGAGGTGACCAACCTTGAGAACGTTCTCGAGACGGTCCGTTGTGACAAAGCGGTGCTTGATGGCTTCGCCTGTCAGTCGGCGCATTCCGATTGTCCGAAAGTGGCTAAAATCCAGCCGACGCACGTGGCGTCCGGGGTCGCTGTTCTGGGGTAACGGCACTTATTAATGGCATCATTAGCCTCACTTATGACGAACAAAAAATTTCAAATTTAGTCACCGTAAAATATAGAGCCGTCTTGCTGCACAACATTTTGTAGCGCGAAGTTGATCGATTGCATAATCTTCCACCGAGCTGGGCTCTTCGACTTGGCACGTAGACGTCGGGGGGACGGTTCCCGAGAGGCGGGTGGTGAGAGGAGTTCTGGAGGGATCGAGCTGTCTGGACCAGAGAGGGATGCAACGATGGATTCGTGAAGCAGCTTCTTCGACTGTTCATCATCGGGTAGTCCCAGAGACCCAGATGCGAGAGCTGCACTGGCAGCTTGTTGGATGGTATTCTCAATGTTCACCTCGTTGATTTCTTCCTCACCACCTGTCACTTCGCTGACAAAAGAAAGCCACCCCTGTGGAAGGCGAACCTCGATTTTGCGCCACAGCCAGGGCTTCGCAGCATCCAGCCAGGCATGGTTGACGAGGCAAAGTGCTGTTAGCGTCCGGCGCGTTGTCTCCTCAGACCACTGGGAAGATGGATAGGAGGAGGGCAGACCGATCGGGATAAGTCTGTCTTCGAGAACGACAGGGTCGAGTGAGGGCACCACGGGCAGCACACCAGCATAGTATATAGCAGCACAGACAGCCTCAAGGAGCTCCGGGGGGAAGTGAGTTACGAGTGAAGTGAGTGTCATTGAAGACGCTTGCCAAGGATGAGGAGTTGGGAGAGCATCGGACGGAGAGGTACTGGTTTATATAAAGAAACGGAGTCACGAGCCGGGAACATAAACCCAATCGCCGATCCCTTGGTCGCTTACCTCATAAGAAATAACTCTGGCACACATTCTTGTCTTGAAACATACATCATATACACCTACTAGCACCTTCCCAGTCACTCTCACAAGAATACATCTCTGGTCTATCTTCAACTCTTGCGCAATTTTACACGATCCTCGCTTGCCTCGGCTATTTACTTACCTATTTTCCTCTGTCTTCCTCCGGCTTCCGTCTCCACAGTCGTTCTATTCACTGGGGAAAAGACTCGAGGACCCCTTTAAATGTTGTCTCTACTAATTTGCAACTGACCCTGGAACTTTCGTCCGGTGAATGTGGGCGTGATCTAGTATCGTCATCATCTAGGGGGACAGCCTACTGATCATGTGCTATGGCGTTCGTGCCTACCACAGGCGGAACAGTTTTTTATGCCATTTCCAGACCTTCGACATTCTTAGGCGCACCCAATAAGCGCGCATGCTCCGATGATTTCACGTAACAACTCCTACCACGCCATTTCCATCCAGTCTGAGTTCATCGTGACCTTTCACAGTAGTTCATTTCTGGCGACTTCTGCCGCTAAGTCTAGCGGCGTGCCTTAGTATTTTCATACCATCTTGAATTGCCAACGTTCGAAATTTATGGTGACTGTGCCGCCAACAGGGTCTCTTCTCTCTTGCTTCCAGGGTATGGATCACACGACAAATACAAGCATACAGATTCACTTCTAGCCAGCCACGGATGTTTACGGTTCCCGGTCGAACGTGCTTGGACGCTTGGCCTGGCCTGACGGTTGTGGTTGATCTTCGGGTTTCAGCGGCCGCATGAAATCACGGTCAGTCCGAAAACCCGAGGTCCATGCTCCGGGAAGCTCATGAAGGCAACCGGCTCGCATGGTCAATCACTGCAATAAGGCCTCCATCTTTGATTTATCATATCCCCGCAAGTTTCGTGGTCCAAACTGGTCCTTGAACGCGTTCATCTCATATATGCTCATTGTTTGGATCGTCAGTTCTTCATGCGTTACGGATCTCCAGCTACAGCGGGTATTCTCCTCCAGTCACACCAAGAATAGAATTATTCCCCGTTCCTACCGGTTCTCTATGTGGATACTTTGATTCTACGGGCTTTTCTACGGGAGTTACTCCCATGCATGGAATCGTCTAACATGGCCTCATTCGCTCGTCAGTCAGAACTCCTGCTGCGGATACGAAGTATTAGTGCTTCTACTGCTGCTCAACCTGCATGGAATTGGCCAAAGTGTGTAAGTATAGGTGGGTAATTTAAAGGCGGGTAATTATAACCGACATATTTTTGTAGCAGAACGGAAGACATTCGCGTGTACCCCTTCTTTATAGTTTCCAAGTCGCCGGTTGCATCAAAATTATCGCGAGAAGCTACTGTTCAATATGCGCTCAGCTAAATCTGGTTCAAGCCGTGCCATGATTATCCCGGATTCTAATGAAAGCACTTGCGAGAACCAATATTTGCTACCGAACATTATTCCACCCGACCATGTGAGTCACCAACCGCAGTTCTCTAGCATGCTGACCCAGTCTTGGAAATCGTATGCTTTGCACGCGGTATGCGAATGTCAGTATTGTCTCCATAACTTATGGCGCATGGCTTGTCAGTGACATCTCGGTGGTCAGAGCGCTATTGCGGCATGTATACAGGTAGTGATCAAGAAGTAGCATCACGGGCAACCCCAGTTAGAGATGGCCCTTTCCCTCACAAGAAGTATGCGATCTTTCCCGCCGCTTGGAATACTCTTATAGTTCTTTCTCGCGAGACTTTTTCACTTAGTTCGGGCAGAGCGTGCTGTTGTCTCACTGGCCAGTGGCAGGCATCTATCTTTCGCCGGTCGGAGGTCCCTTGGTAATCTTGCTTAAATGCTCCGGAACTCAGAAGATTTCGTTTCACTTCCTTCTCCCCCAAATGACTATGGCTAGTCATCATACTTCAACGGGGGCGATGCCAGAGAGAGATGGGTGAGCAGTCCATAAAGCCGAATTGAAACTCCGGCCGATGAGAATACCCTATATTTTTCCCAAAGCAGGCAAACCTGTGGTGGTGCCGATGGGTTCCGATGCGACGCGACCAATGTGACACTTATATTCGCGAGAGTGTTCCTCTTTTTTCACAACGCAACTGTTCGGACCGCAGTGCAGTGCTTATTTATGAGGAGGTCTATACTTATAATGGCTCCTCACGGTAGTTACTAAGTATCAACTGGTTACTGGTCCGGGAGTGAAGGTGAGTATCCGGGGTAACGTGAGGTGAGGACAAATGCTTACGTACTAACATTATTACATCATTCAAGATAATGCACATGATTTTCAATGGGAGGCAAATAAGTCTTGACCCGTTCCGCCATGTCCACGACGACGACAATAACGCAGACAACCCTTAGAAAACCATCTCAATCATCCGGGTCCGTGTCGTTGATGGCAGTTCCGGGGCATAGCATGGGACTGGCGAATGGGAACCCGTCAACTCCTGGTTCAAATGGCACTGCAGGGCCAAGCACGTCCTCGACAATCTCGACCCTGCGCTCGCTGTACCCTAGAGCAGCCCATGCACTCCTGCAACGAGACTTCTCCCTAACACACGCCCTGCTCGAGTCTGCCTTTGAGCTTCTGACACCTCCGGAAGGACCATCGTCAACTCCCGACGCACTTAACACTCAACGCCGCAAATGGGAAATTCTTCGAATCACACTTGAAACATCTGCTTATGCTTCACCGCCTGTGAGCAAACGCGTCGGGACGGATGATGTACTCCCACCCGCATTACGTGCGAATCTTATGCTTTCGGCCCCGGGTCTCATTACTGCTCTTCATACACGCTCCGTGAGACTTTTCACGCCGAAGTTGCAACGTCCGAAAGCTGCGTTTCTTCCCGCACAAATACTGGTACCTCTCGTCTTGTCAAGTGTCAAACTTGAATGTCCCGAGGTCGGACGGAGCATGATTGAAGATTGGCTTGCACAAAGAGACCCCATGGATGATAGACGCGCTGATATAGAGGGATACGAACGTGTTTTGGATTTGTACTGCCTTCACGTACTTCCGAGGTTACATGAGTGGGAATACGCACAAGAGTTTTTGGAGTATGAGCGCGAGTTGCCTTGGCATATCCGACAGGTACGTCTCTTCATTGTCGATGGGGATGCCGTCAACTCGAAGCTGACTGTCTTGGCATTGTTTTACTAGCATTTCAAATCAACCTTACGGGGTCTGCGAGCACAGGAGATCGAGGCGGCTCGGACCATACCAAGTCCCCCGCCTTTGTCGGATTCCTCTAGTTCAAGAACGCCTTCCCCATCCCCTTCAGTAGGATCCAATTCGTCATCAGATACAGATGATACTCACTCAACGCGTACCGTTGTTCCGAACACCCCACGACCACATCATGGAATGAACGGTCTAACGCCGCTAACGCCATCATCCTCTGCGTCCTATTCGTCTCTCCCGGAATCACTGCGCGCGAATGGACATGCAGCACCTGGAAAGCGTTCCGCATCTCCCGCTTCCACTGTGCAAGCTGGTCCGTCGCATCCTGGACGTAATTCAGCTCTAGGGGCGAGACCTCGGCAAGGAACTGTAGGCGCTCGCGATCCACCTTCAATCACAGCAATTATTACGTCTGCCATACGAATTTACTTGGAACAGCTGGGCTCTTCACGAATCCTTTTCGCATTACTTTGCATCTTGTTGCCGGTATTCTCGTTTCTCGTCCGTTTACGTCGACGGCGACGACAGCAACCGGGCGGATCGTCGACCTCAGGCGTGGACGCTGTACGTCGCAGGCTAGCGATTCAATCTAACAGCGGAGTATTAGGCACGATCTGGTTGGAGGTTGTTCGTGCAGTGAGTGACGCGGTGCGCATGGCAGGCAGTGGGCTAGTGTAGTGTGCTTAAAATACATGCGGGATATTATCTGGTTTTCTCTTATCTCGACGTTTGCTAATCTTATCTGGGATGGATGAATGTCTTTTACAATCAATAGAATAGAATACCGGGTTTCCCACACCAACGTTAATCTCTCCGGTACCGGTACACACTGGAATGTTCCCGTGCGTGTTGCAATGTATCATATAACATAACAAATGCGGTACAGGCGCAAAAACAAATTGCATACATTTCCACATAATATTCACTTCCTTCCAACCCGAATACCACGCATACGCGAATACCGTTATCCGAAAAGTAAACTTCTGGTCCCGATGAATGGCGTTGTGTTTTCGACGTTGAGAAGAGGGAGACGTGCGTATCGGCGATCTGCGAAAAGATTCAGATACCAAATAACGGTGGTATTGACAGAGGAGACACACCAGTACACCTGCGACGTTCAGCTGTCCTGGGCGACCGCCGACGACCTAGCTTCGAGCATGTCCCGGCTGCCAATGCCGGCGCTCTCAGCCTTTCCGCACCCCCGCCACTCGCTGGACGAATGATCATCTGCAGCCGGCGACCCGTCGGTGACCATCATGGCATTTGCAGTCGTCAATTCGAATCAGGGTCGCAGGGGTCGATTGAAAGATCATACTTTAGTGGTCGGTGTTGGTTGGCCGTCAGCGGTCACTCGCCTGGATGGCTTGCGTAAATATTTTCGTGCGCAAATGCGACACCGGCCTTATGAGGCCTGGCCGCCGAGCGAACTTGATTGGCACTATGGAATGCTCGACGGCCTCTCCGCCCCCACTAGCCAAGAATCGATGACAGCCTGGCCCATGAACCCGTCGGCTACCCAGACTAAGACCCTCTTTCGAGTCCGTCTGAGCGGCGCAGACATGCCGATCTATCCCGCTAGGAGGGCGAGCCGTGCACTGGCCCGATCCACATCACCGCGACTCGCGACTAACATCAGTACTACTGTGCTCTAGTGTGCCAAGCACGACTGTTCTGAACACGACTGTTGCGCATAGGTCGGAGGGTGGTGGTACGGCGGCATAACCGGCCACACGCTCAATAGCGCTTTCACGTAGCGATTACATACTTGGTGATATCATATTTGGTGAATGCATATGTTGTGGTTTTGTTCAGCGACGATACGCTTGATTCTTGTAGTGGGCATTGGTAGTGACTTCGAAGAAGGCTTGATAACCTGACAGTGGGAGGGTCGACATAAGACATGTGACGAAGGCTACTTGGACTGGACGTACCTATGCGTATCGACAGTCCCGCTGCCGCTGGTGTGCGGCCATGGTGCCAATGAGTGGCAAAGGGTGGGGATGGTTGTGAGGATGTGGCAGAGGATGTTAGCCCGGATGCATGATAGCGTCGGGTGCCGAAGTATGAGGGATACAAGTCGCCGCGGTAGACGACTGAAGAAGCGGGCGATACCACATAAGATAAGGGAGCTGGTGGTGGGGGGAGGAAGAGACGGATGAAGGACAGAGAACGAGCGAGGGCGGGTCTTTATATCATAGGCAGTGGCGGGGCGGGGCGGCTGACAGCCTAGCACCAGATTCTGATAGCTTGACGATTGCGCGTGCGGCCAAGTGCAGCCACGCACGCTCTTGTCCCTCACCAGCGTGAGTCAGCTCGGAGGTTGGATGGAAAGATGGTTGTACAGGATTGTATCTGAAATCAGCGCGTTGTTGTCTCTTGTTGACGCTTGTTGACGCATTTCGCATCGACACGTGTTCTGATTCTGTCCTACTTATTTAAATTATAGTACTTACTTACAATCTTGCATCGGACGTGCTCATTTGTATCTTACTTTCGATGATACAGAGGAGATATTTCTCAACAGGTTCAATCAAATTTTATCCCTTCTCCTGTATCAGTCTTAGCTCCGGTACCTTTTCAATGTGACTGGAAGTAGGGTTGCCGAAGTCCGGTCCTTGTCCGGTCCAGTCACTTTTGACTGGACCTCGAACCGGACCGGTCCACTTTCCAGCTCTTTGTATGGACCAGGACTGGACGGCTGGCGGACCACACTTGGACTGGACATTTGGTTCGGTCCAGGTCCGACCCTGGTCCGGACCTGGACCAGATGTATTATTGTTAATTCCAATATTCTGTGAATATTTGGTTTACCATGCACACTGTCGAAGATTTAGCAACCTCACTAACCAAGTGTGTTCAATTTCGTGAGTCACAAAGGCTGTCGCACACGGAACTTGTCCAAGGTTGTCGACGTAGATGTGCAGGGTGAAATGTTAGGAAACCGTGAACAGCATGGTTGCCCAACTTTCGTCACTTGCAAACGAAGTTATCTGGGTGTCGATCGAAGTCGTTATTGCAGGTAGATTCGGTGGACAAACATTTGCTCCTGACATGAAAGGGGTGTGGAAGGAAGTTAGTTATAGGTCCGACTGTAACAATGAGTTCATGTAACATGTCGCACCCTGATTCTTTAAGCCAACATATCCAGTCTCATTTTTTGAGTCATAGCTACACAAAGGCATCAGAACCGTGCAAAGCTACAACGCATGAATGGGAAAATGAACTTTACAAAGTTGTGCCATAACACTTCCGTTGGGTCCTCGAGGACACGCACGAAAACGCTAACATCTACCGTCTCATCTTCGATCGTGGGATAGCTGTAACCCTATTGAATAGTAAACAGCTTCCTCAACTCGCTGAAATGTGTAAAACCCCAATCGCACTCATCAGCAATGAAACGAAGGTGCGCATCTAGGGATAATTCTGATATTGGTCGTGCCCCAACATGCGAAAAGCTATGACTATTCGGATGAGGGAAGTGCAAGACGTACGAGAAACGGTGTAGATGGTGGGATTCGAGATGACAAGAGCGAGCTGAGCGTATGCATGCCATCCCTCTGGTGCTCTCTTTAGATCGGCAAAGTACAGATACACGGATACGGTATCGTTCGGTGGCGCGTTTGAATTACCGAAGGGATATAAAAGTGTTTGCCTAGTAAGACGTCCAAAGATGAATGGTAAATCGTTATCACGGTGAAATATAAGGACGTACCAACGATGTCCCCCACCTCAAACTCCAGACTGATAATCTTCTTCTTTAATTTCCTCCGATTTGCCAGCCTCCAATGGTAAACGGTGAACGGCCTTATTGCGTACGTGCCAAACCGGTCCAGTCCAGGTCCGGACTGGTCCACACCGGTCCGGAAAAAGAGAAGGGAGCCGGACCAAGGACCGAACCAACCTGGACCTCAGCTGAACCGGACCTGAACTGGACTGGACTATTGGTTCGGTCCGTGTCCGGACTGCGGTCCACACGGTCCAGGACCGGACTTCGGCAACCCTAACTGGAAGACGACGGTGAAGCGCCCTACCAGAGGCAAGCGAACGAAATGAATATGATAACAAGAAAACAAGGATCATAATCAGGATATGTCGTGGCTATACAACAGGCTACTATACATGATCACTATCAGCTAATTCATATAATTACAAGGTCTCTATCGAACGAAATACCCAGAACAAGTTCTCAAAAGGCGCAAACCTAAACTGCCGGCTCAGTAGACCGCCACAAAATCCATGAAACGCCGCTGACTGCTGAGTCTATCAAGCGTCCGCCGTTTTGTAATGAAACTCCTTCCTCCACTTTTCTTTCCTTAGCTTCTTGGCTCTTCTTCTCAGAGCTTTTGTTCGCTCCGTCTCCCATCGCTGCAACTCACTCTTCAGCCTCAAGAGACGTGCCTCATGTGCAGGATGCGCCGCGCTCATAATTCTTCTCGCTAGCTTTGCGGCCAGGCCGTCCTTCGATTCAGTGCCATCTGTTTTGGCGGAATGGTTATCAACAAAGTATCTCGCATTTTCGGCCGCACGCGAAGGTGTGCACTCGGACAACTCCGCGTCCCTCCTGTGCTTCCAGAATGAGATGGCTGCGCGTGCATCAAATCCCGCGTGGGCAAGTATACGTGCAGAGACGGCATCAGCTTCAAATTCAAGGGTCATGCTTGTGCAATATTCCTATCCACATAAGGCTGTCAGCTGCAGTCTAGAATAGAACACAACACCAGCTGTCACGGACCGATAATTTTACAATTTCTCCTGCACCAATTTTTCCCAAGTCAGCAACTGCATCGTTGACGAACGGCCCAAGTAACATAGTCACTGGAAAGAGGCAGGCGCGCAACACGTCCGAGAATAAAGACGCTGCTCCCGGAATGAAGACTGTACCAGCAGAGAGCGATTCGAGGTGATGTGAGAGAATGAGATGTGACAGCTCATGCGACAGTAAAATTGCGATTTGACTTAGTTGCTCTTCCGTTGGTTCCAGCGGGGTTGATGTAAGCGACTGTTGTGGCCGGTATATAGATGAGGGTCGAGAGAAGGCGAATAATGATCCCATGAGTTCGGAGGCCACCGACCGGGGAGGAGCTGGGTTTTGTGCACTGGATGATGTATTGTTGGTGGCGGAAGCGGCGCCCTCTCCAAGTACGCGATCAAGAAAGCCAGAGTATACAACAATGCCTCCGCCATCGGGGCCGAACCCAAACGAAAACGCATTGTCACAATCCGGACGATCAACAAGGATAAGGTTATAAGGGGGCCCTGGAATTAGATGTGGTGAATCAATTCCGTCATCAGGCGAAGGAGCAGGGGTCTGCTGTCGTTCAGTTTTAGATGATTCTGAGTCTGTGCACAGACTATCACAGAACCAGCGGAGATACTCCCTCGCCGCTGGCCGTGGTTTCAGTGGATACTGCGAGGGAGGAGGGAACGGAATGTCGTCCGGGTCACGATCCGGCCAAGGAAGATCTGTGCTCTTCTCCGCAGCAAGTATTGGAACCGTCCGCTCAAGGCGGCGCAGGATGGTCTCCACAACTTGGTAACGCCAATCAGTGGACGGTATGATTTTCGGAGGACCATCTTGGGATATAACTTCAAGGACAGCACGGTACCATCCATCGCCTTGCAATTGTTGCAATATTGAGTCTTCTTCCTCGGGGGATAGTAAGATGACGCGCCAGCGCCCGGATAATGGAGTGCGCTCAAGGCTCGCGATGAAGGTGAGACCAAAGAAGATGATGGGCACGGCGACAAGCGCACGATATGAGATAATGGACTTGCGTATCTTGTATTCCAGATATTCGCGCTTATGGGCAAGTTCGGGGTTGTCCTTGATGACTTTGTGAAGAATTTTGCGCGACATATGTTTCGTGACAGCAAGGATAGGTACGAAGGTCAGTGTCACCTTAGTTACCAAACGAGCAAATTCAATGGATGTCGAAGTCTTAACAACACAAGGACTGTTAGGCAGGCTCAGACAACAGAGTGTGCAAGTGACATACTTTGAGGATGCTTGCTAGAATTACTCCCAACAACTGCTGACGCGGCGGTGTTGTATGGAAGCGTCTTGCTTTCTGAAAGCCATTAGGCCCGAATGAATTGTTCTTGCTCTCCGCAGTCAACGATGCGGTGCTCTTACGCGTCCAGGACGAAACATTCCTCAGATCTCCTAGGTTGCGTCGGACAAGTAAACTATAAAATGAGGACGGATTTCGTGGCAAATGGAATGCATGAGGACGCAGATGTCGAGTACAGCATGTTGAGGCCATAAAACGGAAGAGGGGTACGAGTCAGAGAAAGATGTAGACCACGACCTTTCGGGAGCGAAATTGAAATATAGATTCGTGTTCTATTGATGACTAAGCCGGATCACCTTCGATGCGATGCAATGAAAACTCCAGAAGGAAATGATGGATGGCAATGAATACTTGCGGCGAGCGTGAGACAGATTGAAAAATCAGACAATTGTTTTTCATTGCATTTCAACAGACGTCCTTTTACACCGAAAGAAGGGACGAAATAACATACATTAAACAGACGTTGTAATTAGTAGCTAGCATCGGCTCAATCTGTATCAGATCACTGAAAAACGAAACCAGACAAAAATGCGAATCGACCAAATAACTCCGGTCTGGCAAAACAGAATTGAAAAGACAAGTATAGATTACTCCTGTCCGAATCCGACAGTTTCCCTGATAAAAAGGTTAGCTAAGTCTAGTCATCAACTCAGATGAAGACGTACTCGACTGCAAGGGTGAGCTTCTGCTCTAAAGTCTGATAATCTTTGTACGGAGGAAGATCAAGACGATTGAAGCAAGTCTGTTCAGTATCGTTGATGAGTGAGAGTCCATCCATGCTATCATGTAGGATCTGCTTACATGACTCTTAGGCAGCTGCGACGGGTCCCCGGATTTTTCAATTGTGAATCGACGAGGACCATCAGATCCCTGGAGATCTTTAAAGCCATTGACGGGTATACGTGAGGTACCAGTAGTAAATTGAAGTAAGCGTGATTTGCGTTCTGCTGGCCAGCTGCGAATACATTTCCAGAACCACTGGATAACCTCGTCGTTCATCTCGTAACCACGATAATCCGTGTACTTAGCCCAATCATCGCTGAGAAGATATGAGCGACTGAACCTCTAAATGATGCTGTGTCCACTTACACGTCGATCTCAGACATACCACCAATGAGCAACTCAAGCTCACGCTCATCAAAGACGTTGATGAGCTCTTGAGGGATGAGCTCATTGAAGCCAGACATGAAAGCCTCAAATTGCTCCTGTACCCGCTTATGGATACGATACTCCACGACAAGGTCAACATATTCTTTCTTGTTTTCATCCGTGACTGGGACATCTGCTCCGCCTGGCTTGAGCTCAATCGTCACCATCTCACCAAAGCGTTCCTCGGCTGTTGTGAAAGTTTCGTCGATCACACCCTCAATGCTGTTTTCACTATGATATGTGTCAGGAAGTCGATCCTACGTCTAATAAAAATAATGTATTACTCACAGCATCCAAGTCAATCCTCTGAACAACTCGGCGTCAACGCTTTCGAGGTCCGCCAGTGTCACTTTCTTTTTCAAAATCATCTTGTAGAAGCTGACAATGAAATATGCATCGAGGAAGCGCCTGTGGAAAATAGCCAGACCAAGAGTACGGCCAATGAACTTGAAGTAATTGAGATGTTCTGGATTTACCCCAGATGCTGGGTTAATTTGTAGAGTGTAGTTGTCGTGTGCTGAGTACTCGAACAAGCAGTAGAACGGCTAAAAGCAAGGCACTAAGTACGGATGATAGGTTCAGTTCTGGCAAAAATGACTCACGTTGAACATCTCATGGGATAGAAGGAAGAAGAATTCTCTGAAAGAAACAGATTCAGTAATGACAACACGAACAACTGTTTCAATACTCACCGGGAGACGCCTCCATAGTCAAGGCCGTCTTCGCCATCAAACTTTATCATGAGTCTCTTCTTGAGATCACTGGGCGTCTGCCTCATGATCTCGGCGTATGAATCTTCAAAGATATGATTCCTCCTAATCTTGACTTGGCAATTGCCAGGCTGTGCACGCATCGCAGGCTGGCTGCGGAAGTAGATAAGCTTACGACGGAAGTCGCGCTTATACTGGGGTACGTTCTGATCCAATGACGATGGCAAACGCGCTGTAAAGAACCGAATTTAGCATCTACACAGTTTAACCCACGCGAAAGAGCTCACGATCGTCCCATGTTGTCGTTTTTGTGCTGTCAACCAAATCAGTAATGCTAGATAGTCTACATGTAACTAGCTACGCACTTATGATCAACTGTACGGAAATGACTTAGCGGGGTTCCATATCCAGGTATAAATGAAAGTCTCACCGAAATATATTCTAGCCGTTGACGTGAGTCGCATCTCCCATCCAGACGGAAGAGGCCCGAGTTGAGAGATAGACTGAGGTTGGGCGGTTGTAGAAGTGCCGTTCGGTCCCATAACACGAACAATTGTCTGACGACGAGGATCCACCCATGTTGTGGTGCGAGTACTATAAGATATAATCAGAAGAAATTCTTTTTGGCCTCCAAATGATCGATACACACGTGTGATCAACATAATATGGACGACCCTCTGGTGTAAAGCGCTCTTCCCAACCAGCAGGCAATGGTCCCAGACCAGCAGTCGTTTGCGTACTTGCAGTAATCGGAGTCGGTGCTGTAGCAATAGTGGAAGTTGTGCGAGATACGCCATTCTCAACCATATCATCTGCAAGCACCCGACGGTTGTGCTGATCGCGAGCCGCGTTCGTTTCTCCTTGTTGGGCAGAGGTATTCACAGACTGATTCGTTGACGGACGGTGCCATGTCGTGCTCCGTGTACTATAAATAATACGCTAAACTTAGAAGCTGGGAAGTATGTGGTAAGGCTTACTTATGGTCCACATAGTAAGTCCTTCCCAAAGGATCAATGCGACGTTCCCACCCATCCGGCAACGGTCCGAGATGATCCTCGTGAGGATTGAAGCTTCGAGCCGCAGCGGCAGTTGCATTGGTCGCAGCACCTGCTGGCATCGGAGTTTGGCTGACATTCGGGGCGGTGGGTATACTTGGCGCTACCGGGGCTGTGGTAGCCCCAATTCCGGTCGTGCCGCTCACAGGCCGAGAAGAATTTGTCGTCTCGCTATCCGCAGTCGGTGTAGAGGTTGTAGTTGTAGGCGACCGATTGATCTGCGGTGTAGGCATTTGAATCTGGGTAGGTTGCTCTACCTGTGCAGCCGGTTGAGCGGGCTGGCGGCTTGGTGTCCGGGAAAGTGCGGACGTAGAGGTTGAAGGAGCCAACGATGATGCTGACTCCTCGATCCCCATGTTCGCCAGTGCAGATTGCAAGCCTGAAGCGACCGAAGGACCAGGATTGCTGATTGGTTGCGAGATATTCGTAGATAAGTAAAGGATGAGTTTCCCATGCACGACGAGGTTGTCGTTGGACTTCTTCAAGTCCAACGTGAGCATTTCTGTGAATAGTCAGGAATCGTGCAGAAAAGGAAGTACAATCAAAATCGCACCATGGCCACCAAGTTCAAGATCGAGCACATCGCTAACCCGAATATTCACCACACCCAAAAATCCTTGATCCCGCCGTTTGAACTTGCGTTGGTCAAAGATCTGAACCGCGATGACCGAAGAATCGTTCACAACACTGTCGAACGTCTCAGTTCCGACTCGAACCAGTGTTCCCAAAAGATCAATAGCACGCACACGTCAAAATTCTCATTCCAATAAGGATTCAGAGTCTTCTTCATCACACTTGTTGAATTCGTCTGCTCTGCATCAACAGTAATGACCGCAAAAGGATCAGGCAGTCTAAAGACATCCCGTTTGGACAGACCATCAGCCGCAACAACTACCGAGACCCATCAAAACAGATAGACAACCAACAGCAGCACTGAGGCTCACCAGTGATTCGAATTCTCCTTGTTCTGTACCAGAAAGTTAGTCACCGATAAAGAAGCAGCACAACGTGCTTACAAAGGTCCAGAGCTCGGCATGTGTAAGGTCCTGGTAGACTTTGGGAGTCAATATAGCCCCGTTCAATCGTATATCTGTTTGGAAAGTATATAGCAGTGAGCACGGGCAAGAGAGATGACGGTTAGAGACAGAGGAGGCAGTCGCACGGGGTCGGTGCATGAATTCGACGATGATACAAGACCGCACAAATATGGCAAGACGTTTGCCCACGCCACTTCATGCCCAGATTAGACTCTCATAAATATACCAAAAAGTACATCACCGCGGTAGCCCGACATTTCTTGTCCATCTCGTACCACCTTCTGCGTATCATCGAAGGAAAAATGTCTGTTCACACGCCTCTTGAGGTGCCAACCGTACCTGAAAACGAGAAGCTCGAGGACCTCAAGCTTACCGAGGAGCAACAGACCAAATATAATGAGGTATTGTCCTATTTCGAGAAGGAGGACTATAGACTGCCGGACGAAGAGAAGGGGGAACTCATGGACGAGGAAAAAATGTGGCTAGTAAGTTATGTGTTATTTTTGGCATCATTCTTGGTCTCTGTAACACACTGTCCTAGTCCTACGATTGCATCCTGAGGTATGGTTATTGTTCCCTATGGATGAGTTAGCGAACCTCCATTCATACAGTATATCTTAATGCAGATATCTACGAGCTTCGAAATGGGTTGTGGCAACAGCCAAACACAGAATCGAAGATACCCTTAAATGGAGACGCGAATACGGTTTCTACAACGATACACTGAGCGCGAAGAACGTGGAACCAGAAGTCAGCTTTTTGTTACGCACTCTTTAAAGTATCAATGGCTAATTGTTTCTTGCAAAGGCGTTGACAGGCAAAGAGATTCTTTTCGGGTACGATGTAAAAGGACGACCGGCATTCTACATGATACCTAGTCGACAAAATACGGAAGAATCTCCCCGACAACTCCATTACGCCGTTTGGATGCTTGAACGATGTATTGACCTTATGGGCCCCGGTGTCGAGTGCGTTCTGTATTTCCGATTGATGCCATTGTAATAACTAACATGATTTTTTTACAAGGAATCTGAACCTGCTCATCAATTTCGGGGACAGGGGAAAGACCCCTTCCCTCAGCACCGCTCGTCAAATGCTGCATTTTATCCAGGCACATTACCCTGAAAGGCTCGGTCTCGCTCTCATCATCAACGTTCCAATGCTCGTCAACGCATTCTTCAAGATCATTATGCCCTTCGTCGACCCTGTCACCCGAAATAAGGTCAAATTCAATCCTCGTATCTACGATGACGGATATTTCACGCGAGATCAGGTGATAAAACAATGGTGGGATGGAGAACAGGATTTCGAATACGTACACGAACAGTATTGGCCCGCACTCGTCAAGATAACTGAAGAGCGTAGAGCAAAGCAGTTTAAGCGTTGGAAGGAACTTGGTGCGAAGATTGGGATAAAGGAATGGGACATGAAAACGGGATGGGACACTAGTCATTCTGGATCGGAGGTGGAATGTCTTTCGGAGAAGAGTTCTGAAGCCCCTACGGTGAATGTTGAAGCAGCTATTGCAGTAGCTCAGTGAACACCAAAACGAAATGCATTTTTTTTTGCTTTCGTTTGGCGTTTCGTCTTGTTTGCCTTCTTGGGATGCATTGGATATTATAGAGTTTGGCTTTGTGTCTGCATAGATTTTACGCCATCGTAATAATTCGTCTTCATTAGAATGTATGTCATGCGTATCCAGCAGGAAGCTATGACAAATATAAGTGCTACAAAATATACCGGCGTGCAGTAAGAACTGCATTGCGCAGCTCCTGACATTGGGGTCTGGCGTGGGACTACGCATTCTTCTTGGCCTTTTTTGACTGGTAATTGTCAGAATTCCGTTCTACAACGAAAGGTCACCAGAGACTCACATAGAAAACTGGCGCGGGATCATAATCAATCCCCAAAGCCTCCAATTTTCGCTTCTTCTGTTGTTGACGCTTCAACAGACGCCTCTCTACATTCTTCTTCTCCTCTTGCGTTCTTATCTACAATGCAAGAAGGAAAAGAAAATCTAAAAGAAAACCACGTATGAAAACCAAGGGACAAACCTTGTTTTGTTGAAACCTCTGAATCCTTGCTGTTGGTACTCTCCTAAATTTCCTATTCGCTCCAATCCAAAGCTCAGGATGTAATCCTTCCTTCGGTACGATTTTGCATTGCAACAAACGGCCCATTAGAAGGTAGTTGTCCATTGTCTCTGCGACGATCTGAGCAACAGCAGAGGATTTGAACTCGATGAAGGCGTAATGTCTTGAGCGACCAGTCTAAATGACAGGCAAGAAGGGCAAGTTTTAATATGGAATTGTCGGTGAGGGAGAAGAGGAAACAGACCTTTTTGTTTCGCGAGAGACGTAGTCGAGTGATGTCGCCGAATTGGGAGAAGTAGGCTTTCATTTGGTCTTCGTAGAACCCGTGTGGTATGCGACCTAGATACAGAACTCCCCTGTCCTCCGTCTAAAGTTAACGGACGAAGGAACGAGATAGTATGTGTTAATTAAAGGAGAAGACGACCGGGAACATTGATGCAAACCGTCTGCTTTTTCGCCTTTTCTAGCTTTCTTTTCACTGTTGCATCGTCTTTAGCTACAGTCGGCAGTTTTCCAATATCTATCGGAGCCTTATCGTCGACGTCGTCCTCTTCGTCGACGTCGTCCTCTTCGTCGGATGAGTCCGATTCAGAAGAAAATCCGTGCAATGGGGCTTCGTTGTCATCTGACTCTGAGCTCTCGTCAACTTCGACCTCCTCATGGGTCTCGTCTCCAGATTCAGAGGCATTAACAACTTCTTCGTCTCCATCGTCCTCCTCTGACTCTGAATCTGAAGGTTCGGGAGAAGGCGCTGGTTCTTTCTTTCTCTTCGTTGTGCCTTTTAGAATTCCCTTCCGCGCTTCAGATACCTTCGTCTGGTTGACTTTGCCTTTACTATCTTCCGCCTTCCCGCGAGATGTTCGATCTTTATCCTTCGTCTCTACTCTCTCCTTCGCGGTACTCTCTTTTCCACCTTTTATGGACTTTGATGCTGGTACTTCGTCATCCTGAACCTTTTCTTTCCCTTTCAATTTCTTTGGCTTGCGTTCGTCCTTCTCCTCTGTCGCATTCCTGGAAGGGTTTTTCCGTTTCGTAGGAGCCGCCGGCACTGGTTTCGCAGAAGTTGGCTTCGTGCCTTTCGAGGACTTTTGTGGGGGCTTGACGAGAGCTGGCATGATCAAAGTCCAGTCCCTTCACTGCCAGTGCATGCGAAAGTGAGGATGAAAAGATAACTTTCAAAATCATTGGGAACGTCGATCATTTGCCTCTTTCGGAGAAAGACACTACTACTACCAGCGAACGGGACCGTCTTCAGAACTCACCACAAACAGCGACGCCTTCAAGGATGCTTCCACAACGTCGAGTACCACGTCTTGGACCTCAACTCTTATTCCCTCGCCGATCTTCATCCGTTTTGTCTCCCCGTCTCATATCCTCGTCCTCATCCGCAACGTCAAACGCTTCCCAAGAATCACCTTCCTCCTCTTCTCCCTCCCCCTCATCCCCCTCACCCGAAAAAACATACTTCAAAATCACCCTCACACGCTCCGCAATCGGTCTTGGCGAACGAAAAAAATCAACTCTCACGTCCCTAGGAATTCATCGACGTCTGCAAACCGTATTTCATCCTCATAAACCTGAATTCGCTGGGAAGATTCTTGCTGTGAAGGAACTTGTTAGAGTCGAGAATGTTAGTGAAGAAGAGGTGAAGACGAAGGAGGAGATGAGGAGGTTGAGGAGACCACCGAAGGGTTTTGATGTTGTTAAGAAGTTGGGGGATGGGTTGGATGATCGGACGTAGGAGGGGTACTACAATGTGGTGTGTTTTTCACTTTCTCAGGGCGAGAGTTTGAGCTCTGACGATGCATCTAGGAAACTTGCATGCATCTTAATCCTCGCCGTTGAGGTGGCACGCACCAGCTTTTACAGCTAGACTTGTGCCGTTCGTCTTAGAGTTTGCGGTTTTCAATCCTTACATTAAATACAATTTCAACACATAACATATAACTTAAGCCCCGATTCCGTCAGGAACTTGTCTGCATCCACATCCTTCCAACTTTCTTTGAACCAAAAGACGAACCACAAACTCGCTCTCCCGCTTATCCTCTGACTGGTATCCCGGGTGTCCTTGAACGCTTAGACGCTGGGAAGTGATTAACAACCATTTTCTCAAGTCAACACGTAGGGGAATCTTCGGTACAGGACAAGGCGAACTATACTCCATACTCAACACAAAAGTTGCTGAAACTTATCTAGCGACTGGCGACTGGATCCAATCCCATGCGACTGCCTCCCGTCTCTAACAGCCGTCTTTCCTGCGCATGCTCACTGCCATACACTTTCCAAACAGGTATTGACCTCCAAGTCCTACTAGGGCCACTCACATGCCAAGCTCTAACCCCCTGTAAGCACGTTGTGCTGCTTCTTTACCAGTATTAGGGTGACTGACTTTTTGGGACAGAACAAGGAGTGTAAGTCCGCTGCGGATGCTCAGATCATTGCAGAGATGACGGATAACTACCTTCTTACCTTCAGAATGGACGCTTGTTGCAATACAATGTTGTACCAAAGTACCGACGGCGAAGATTGAGATCAGAGAAGCTTCAATAAAACCAGGTCCAGTCGTTAGTTTCTTCCTTCTATAACAGAGGTCCCGGGCGAGAGATTTATCTGATATTGAACGTGACAGTCAACTCGACGCACAAAACAAAAAAATAATATTAACAAGGCATTTATTGAACGTTTTAGTTATGGGAGAAACGATAAAGGGATTCGCTTGGAATATTGTGCAACAATGACACAACCCCGTCCCAATTTCTGTTTTATGTGGGTTTCTAGTTGGTATGTTACCACATGTCGTAATCAGGATTTTGACTCTCACCAGGCGAAGAAGGTCAAGACCAAGAATAAACGATAACTCATAGGTTCCCGTCCCCAAGTCCAAATCCACTCCCTTCCGTCCGTTAAGAGCCATGCAATACTATTCTAGCTAGCAACTGCCCGCTGACGTGTTATAAAGCACTGACTGGCACTTCTATTCTGGCATAGCTCCACAGCTCCGCTACTCCAGGGACCAGGCCTGCTGCTGCTGCAAACACAATACAAACACATTCCAACAAAGACGCGTACGCATGATTGCGTTATTGCGTTATTGCGTTATTGATTGCGTTATTAATTTGCATCATTGCACAAGAGCGAGCGGCGATGCACTTTTACGTTTTATATTCTAGTACTAGTACTGTAGCTTTGAGACTGACCGTGTTAGGCGTTGGACATTGGGCGCAGTAAGGTAAGAGCAATCTGAGTCCTGACTGACCGGTGACCGGCCTGTTCGAGTCGCCCGATTTAGGCCATATGCAACTTGCATGTCATATAAACTCGGCGTCTCCGAGTCAAACCGCCATCTGCATCTGGTTGCGCCCGTACGGATTGCGACCGTAGTATTCTATGAGGGTTATTGCTGGGACCGCAGCTACTGGGGCTTGATCTATGGTGACACCTTCGGCTCAGGATACTGACCATGTTTGTGTATGTATAATTGGATTGGCCATACTATAGGTTGCTGCCGGTCGACTTCAGACCTTGATGAATCGACGTGTCCGAAGGGTGTGACCTTGCCCGTATGCGGTCCTGTTTGGTCCATGTCCTCCGAGTCGAAGAGGGTTGGGCCGAAAATTGGCATGGCTCGCCATGCCATTTCGTCGGTCCGTGATCACGGTGTACTGGCATTCGTGACCCGGAGCAACATCCAGTTGGCCTCCAGTGACCTCGTGCACGCTGCATTGACAATGATGATTGGTCGCCCCGATCCTTAATATTATCCCAATCCCTAACATTGGACGATGGTGGCGTCTCAGTGATCGCAACTCTCCTTGTACCACTTCTCTGATAGGAAACGACGGTATTCACACCTAAACGATATATACTTTCATGAACTTGGGGTTGTAACATTTCGAATGTGCAAAAAAAGAAGCGCGGGAGCGAGTTCTTTGGAAGTGGATTGTATACAAACTGTCAATATACTTTCTGAAAAAAAGGCCAAGCTTTTCACATTCCAACGTACAGACTCTGGCTTCGTATCGCGTTATCTAACGCCTCGTCTTGCATGGGACGACGGGAAAAGTCAGGCAACCGACTGAATTGACCACCGGGGCATCTACAACACTTCTTCCTTCTGCCCAGCTCCAGCCTGAATAAGTAAGAACACACGTCTGAGTGTAAGTTCCGAAAGTGTGCGCCTTTGCGCCACTTGTATGCATCCCCTACTTCATAACTGACCCTAATCGTGAAGCTAACACGCTCTCAGTGAGAACTTCCTTGCTCATTAATCGGTGAGGAGCAAACGAAGGACGAATATGATGTAAAAGCCGAATTGATGCCTGCCTATCCTTTGGATAGGGCCTCTGGTATGAACTGGAGACGGGATTGGAGGCAGATAGGGGCGAAGCGGAGGTAGAATGGAGGAAGACGTCCTTTGGGGGAGCTTTGTTACGTCCGCATCCAAGGCAGTCAATAACCTTCCAGTCGTTTGACGCTCCCTTTAGCATCCGGGATGCCATCCCCAAGCTATCGCTGCTCGGTAGCATGCGCTACCTCGTTCTCTCCTGGCATGGATGAGAAGTTGGTCGGAGCGTATAAATCCTTCGTCTTCTCGACAGCGGACCGCGTCTCCTGTCGTCGCCTCCAGGCCTCGGCGACACCAGCGCTCGCACTTGTGGTACGTCTTCATGTGCCTCGTTCTGTCTCGCAGCCTTGCATATGCCGGGTTGCAACCCGGAAAGGCGCACGCAACTCTCGAACTCGGGGCAATTATCATTCGGGCAGTCTCCTCTGGAATTGGTTTAGCGTTGCGACACCAGAATCTGACATCGCACGCGCTGCATTCGCTTGGAAATTGATAGGGTTTCCGGCACCATCTGAGCTCGAACATTGTTCAAGACTTATCGGCCACATGGAACCAGCACTAGTGCCTGTGTAGGCATCTGGCGTATGCATTACCGGATGAACCATGTCTGGTTCTCAGTGCCCAACATCGGAAGCTTAACGGGGATCGTCAGAGAAAGATGACTTTGTCGTAAAGTACAGATGCTTACGAGTTTGTCTCTACTGGAATCATAGTATTCACCTAATCGAACGCACACACTACTCTACCAGTCGAGTGCTCCGCGGTCCGGATGATGATTGCGCAGGAGTCAGGAGATACACAGTCGGAAAGGACATCGACGACATCGTCCATAGTTATTTGAGGTTGAGCGCGCTCGGTGATGGAAGGAGAATAAGACTAGTTTTCGCCTTTTCTGTTGCCTGAACGAATAGCTCGCCGTGCAGCACCGTTGCCTACGGGGGCAAAGAAATCGTTTTTAGTTAATCACCCTCTACTGATAGCTCAGAAAATGTAGGCCTAATCCCACATATCCCGGAAGACTCACAGAAACCAATCCCTTTCAGCCGACAGAGAGTCTATCTTCCTATTCATTAAGCACCCAAAGTACCAATCATCTGAGCGGCAACTTCACGGCAGAAAAAGGGACTTCCATTAGGAAACGAGGCGTAGCAAACTGTTCACGGAAGGCGAGAAAGGCATTACGGGAAGAGGAATGCCAGAGTCCGATTAATTTCTGAAGCTGCGTATATAACTCAAGTGATTACATAATACTGTGAATTCCACTGTTTCCATATATGGCAGATTTTTCACGAAGATTTAACCATCTTTTCTGAAATTTCCAACCGACGTTTCTTCAGTCAACCAGTGATTATGTTACTGGCTTCGCCAGGAACCTTAAATCCGAGTCTGTGCGACTACAATTTTTCTGAGGGGAGGGAAGGGCCAGCAGGTGAGATTTGCATGAAGAACACAGATCAACTTTCCATTCATAGTTTAGCTTGTGCGAACTGAAAGTCCAAATTTTAGTCATTGTTGATTTTTTGAGAGGAGAAAAGGGAGAGCGCCAGGTGGAATTTGTGCATGAAGATTGCAGATCAATTTACCATACATAGTTTAGCTTGTGAGAATCGAAAGTCCGAATTTTAGTCATTGTGGCTGTGTCAAAATCGTCGTTTTGTTTCACATATTAAGATTGCTTGAATGAGTACAGTCATTCATCGGGAGAAAGTCAGTTTGCTTACATTAGCATATATGGTTGTAAAAAAGCCAAAAGAGTAAAATCAATACAAGCATGTATAATGGATCTCGGTTGGCGGATAAGGTGTAATAATCTACCATAAGGCAAAAGAAATATTCTAGTACTTGTGAAGATAATAAATACCTTGTTGAATTTACAAAGGCTTGATGATTCTTGTGCATGCTGGTTTGTATCCACAAGTTACTACATAGGATCTCGGTTGCGGAAAAGGTAGTGAAATGCTGATCAATTTTGGTCATGCTTTTGGTTGCTTATAATGTGGTAAAAGCGGTACAAGGGTCTGTCAGTCAGGTCTTCTTGTAAAATATATATTGCACTTTATCAGGCGAAAGTAGCGGTGATAATGGATTATATTGTCATTCCGGTGATACGGTCTACTAATACACTAAAATTTGGTATAACATTAGCGATTCAATGGAACAATGAGCAAGGTATACGCAGTTTCAGGATCCCTGGGATGGTGTCAATGAGTGAATTTGTAGACCAATATAAAGAGCTCACTTGTCAAAGTTAGCTAGTGACATTGATGGACAGTGATCCAGTGTTTTGATCTGATGGTGAGCTTCACCAACAGCAGACGAGATATTCAGCACGATTTGGCATAGTGAGGTATGCAGGCTGTTCAGTGGTAGACCACAGCAACTGAGATCGCTCATCTATGGGGCGCAGAATCCATCAGCATAAAAGCAGTATATATAGACGATAGTTAAGAACGCCAACCTGTTCCACCTCTCGTTCGAACATGCGACGGTTAAGGAGAGAACCGTGATTGCTCTCCATAGAACCAACGACACCGCAAAAACTGGAACTCCGGAGTACAAGTGATGCAAACAAGGGTAATCATCAATCAGCTGCACTTAAGACCATTTACAAGCTGCCAATGAAAGATAAGTTTCGTAGGAACAACTTTAGGTCGAAGATGAGGCTGTAGCCGAAACCTTGAATAACAACAACACCCAAGAGACCCATAACGGCATATTCAGTGTGTCGCTTGGTGATCACCGCACCAGATGTGATGGTCATGACCTAAAGGAGAGGGATAAGTAAGTGGTACTGTTGACACATAGGACATATAGCAGGGTTTGACAGCTCAGTGACCAAAAGCCAAGTAACACTGTTCGCTTCGCAAGAACTGAACAAGACTCACAATGACGTTGAGCAGTAGGAGCATATGTGACAATCCCAGGGGAACTTTCATTGCCTAGTACACGGTAACAGAGTATGTGAGTAAAGCATTTCTAGGTCACCTAAACAATTCAAACCTCTGCAAGTACCACAAGTGGTCGTCCCATTGTGTTGTGATTCCCCATGCGTACTCCAATAAAGTGACGACAATGAGAAAACAGTCAGCGGCCGGCTAATGTGGTGTCGAAGGTCGCGAGTAAGTTTCAATATAGTCCTTGATTTTCGAAGCGAACAACTTGTCCAGGAGGTTGTCCGACTCTGTCGCGTTTGCTGCGCAAAATCCGATGCTTTGTGAATTGCTAAATCCATGCGTATCAGGGCTGTAAATAGGACTGTACGCTTATGCACCGGTCGGGCATACAATGTTGATGCGGGAGGTCATAGTTGGTCAGAGTTAATGGTGGGAGGAAGAGGAAGAGCTATGAGTGTGTCAGGTGGCACTCGCGTCAGAACAGAATAAATGCATTCGTCAGTCACTTAATGTAATCCTCATCACCGTGCTTTGGTCGAGAAGAGATGGCTCTGTGAGCGGGTGTAAGTGTGCTGAGATGGTGAGGGTGATGGAAAGAGAGACGACATGACTGATTGACTGGGAGGCAGGCGAGTTTATGTACCCTGGATTGTGACATCACTCACTTGTATGCGCTAAAGAGTAATACCGGAGGCTACGATCGATATGGGCTTAATTCTGCGATTCTACCGCTTCTTCCAATTAACAATACTTCTGCGATTCTACCGCTTCTTACTTCTCTTCGGACCACGGTACTTCTGCCGTCCTATCTACGCCTGCGGTTCCAACAAAGTACGAGGCTTCTGCGATTCGACAAGGCTAAGAACGATTGAGAACTGGTCCACTTCTGCGCCAATACCGAATCACCAATCCCTACGCCCGTCTTCCATCACAGTACCGAACCACCAGACTTCGATACCGATGATACCGATACCGTACCGTCCACCCGTCCTGATACTGACGCTTAATACTCCACGTCTAGTCGATACTACGCCCTCGACAGCCCATACCATAGAAAAAGGCTCACAAAGCTGCACTCGGTCTGCCATACGTTGCTGCGAAGAGTTGGATCATGGTCGAAGCTCCAAGCCCGACGGTATGCCCTTCCGAACCGCCATGCATCGATACCGACGATACCGGTGTTGATACCGATGGTCCGCTCCGGTACCGGAGTTCGTTACGTGTGCTAGGTCGAGACCACGCCATCGGAGATCTACATCGAGAGGAAGGTTGGGAAATGAATCAAGTCCGCCGTACGCTGCTTCGATCTCGGAGGAGGCCATCGATCCGACTCGGAGGGGAAGCCAAGCAATGCCCAGTCAAGTCAGGCGACGCGTACCGGTCGATATCGAGGGGCTAGAGCGATGCTCAGAGACGATCCCAGGGTACTGATTGGTACCGAACGGTAGAGTACCCCATTGCCAAGGTTGGGTTGTACCGACACGTCAACATCGGAGCACGCCATCCGATCGACCGGTAGACGCCCAGACTGACGCCGCACGGATCATGATACCGGAACAAAGGTAAATCAGGATGACGTGCTTCTCCTACGACAGGGACATCGCCAGGAGCGCCCATGCGGTAGCTTGAGACACGCCCTTAATTTAGCGCTGGTCGACGTCGGTATCGCCGCCCTACCTCGGTATCACTCGTCGTGAGTTTTCATTGGGTTCTTGTCTCGTCCCACCCTATTCTTAGCTACCCCCTGATAAAACTTCTTATTCATTCATCATCTTATGTTTCCCCTGATTGTAATTTTACATTCAATTCGACTTTATGTTCCATTTCTTGTACCGGATTACGGTACGATTCGACTTGTAAAAACCCCCCATTTGGTATCTTGTATGGCTACGGTATTATGGTATTTATAGCCTGCATGTTCTACTGTAGCAAACCAGCTAATCTGAGAGGAACTTCCAGAGTGAAGGTCCGGGTTTTGCTCATCTCGTTCAAGTCCCCGTTCGTTCGTCTCGTCTCGTAGTCTCCGGTATCGATACCGGTAGTCGTCGTTCTCGTCTTCGTCGCCCTCGTCTCTCGTCTCACGACCAGTCCCATCAGAAACACTTCCTCAGCTCGCCTCCTCTACTGCTTTGTTCTCTCTACCGTAATACCAGACACCAGACGACTCGGTATCGACGGATTCGTCTCGGTATTGATCGTCTCCTGATACCTCTCCTCTTGAGCGGTCACCTATAGTCTCCTGTACTCATCAATCCAGCCAGGCCCTACTATTCTCTCTTGACGACTTGTCTGTGACTGTACGACTTAGTACCGCCACGTACCGGCCCTCCCAACGCATCTAAATCGTACCCCCCTCGTCCGGTATTTCTGATACCGGCCGCGTTCTCGCACATTCAGCGCACACTCACACCGTAAAGTGCCCGCCAAGCTTTGTAACCTCGATTTTGCAGAACACAAGGGCTATGTCTGCAGTTTCGTAAAAGAAACCATTCACGACCCAGGACGTGGTGCCCCTCTTGCTCGTGTCATTTACCATGTGTGACCCTTGGCGGTACAAGCTTCATAAGAGACCTTCATCGCTACTGTAGGTGGAAAACTGGTACTTTCATCTACTATGGCAAGAAAGCTGCTTTGACTGTTGGCAACATCATACCGCTCGTGCAACTTCCAGAAGGGGCGGTCGCGTGTAATGTCGAGGAGAAGGTTGGGGATCGTGGAGCTCTTGCGCGTACTTCAGGCAATTATTGGGCATTCGGTAAAGAGTAATACCGGAGGCTACGATCGATATGGGCTTAATTCTGCGATTCTACCGCTTCTTACTTCTCTTCGGACCACGGTACTTCTGCCGTCCTATCTACGCCTGCGGTTCCAACAAAGTACGAGGCTTCTGCGATTCGACAAGGCTGAGAGCGATTGAGAACTGGTCCACTTCTGCGCCAATACCGAATCACCAATCCCTACGCCCGTCTTCCATCATAGTACCGAACCACCAGACTTCGATACCGATGATACCGATACCGTACCGTCCACCCGTCCTGATACCGACGCTTAATACTCCACACCTAGTCGATACTACGCCCTCGACAGCCCATACCATAGAAAAAGGCTCACAAAGCTGCACTCGGTCTGCCATACGTTGCTGCGAAGAGTTGGATCATGGTCGAGGTTCCAAGCCCGACGGTATGCCCTTCCGAACCGCCATACATCGATACCGACGATACCGGTGTTGATACCGATGGTCCGCTCCGATACCGGAGTTCGTTACGTGTGCTAGGTCGAGACCACGCCATCGGAGATCTACGTCGAGAGGAAGGTTGGGAAATGAATCAAGTCCTCCGTACGCTGCTTCGATCTCGGAGGAGGCCATCGATCCGACTCGGAGGGGAAGCCAAGCAATGCCCAGTCGAGTCAGGCGACGCGTACCGGTCGATATCGAGGGGCTAGAGCGATGCTCAGGGACGATCCCAGGGTACTGATTGGTACCGAACGGTAGAGTACCCCATTGCCAAGGTTGGGTTGTACCGACACGTCTACATCGGAGCACGCCGTCCGATCGATCGGTAGACGCCCAGACTGACGCCGCACGGATCATGATACCGGAACAAAGGTAAATCAGGATGACGTGCTTCTCCTACGACAGGGACATCGCCAGGAGCGCCCATGCGGTAGCTTGAGACACGTCCTTAATTTAGCGCTGGTCGACGTCGGTATCGCCGCCCTACCTCGGTATCGCTCGTCGTGAGTTTTCATTGGGTTCTTGTCTCGTCCCACCCTATTCTTAGCTACCCCCTGATAAAACTTCTTATTCATTCATCATCTTATGTTTCCCCTGATTGTAATTTTACATTCGATTCGACCTTATGTTCCATTTCTTGTACCGGATTACGGTACGATTCGACTTGTAAAAACCCCCCATTTGGTATCTTGAATGGCTACGGTATTATGGTATTTATAGCCTGCATGTTCTACTGTAGCAAACCAGCTAATCTGAGAGGAACTTCCAGAGTGAAGGTCCGGGTTTTGCTCATCCCGTTCAAGTCCCCGTTCGTTCGTCTCGTCTCGTAGTCACCGGTATCGATACCGGTAGTCGTCGTTCTCGTCTTCGTCGCCCTCGTCTCTCGTCTCACGACCAGTCCTATCAAAAACACCTCCTCAGCTCGCTTCCTCTACTGCTTCGTTCTCTCTACCGTAATACCGGACACCAGACGACTCGGTATCGACGGATTCGTCTCGGTATTGATCGTCTCCTGATACCTCTCCTCTTGAGCGGTCACCTATAGTCTCCTGTACTCATCAATCCAGCCAGGCCCTACTATTCTCTCTTGACGACTTGTCTGTGACTGTACGACTTAGTACCGCCACGTACCGGCCCTCCCAACGCATCTAAATCGTACCCCCCTCATCCGGTATTTCTAATACCGGCCGCGTTCTCGCACATTCAACTAGAGCCCACCGCGAGGGAGGGTTCAAACTGACTCGACGTCGAGAGAACGCCTGGCAACGCAATCGAGCCGCTTTGGAAGAATCGTATTCAGACGACGAGTCACTGGAATTATCGTTCGCCTCTCTTTCCATCTCAGAAGAAGTAACTGCCGCCTCTAGTACTGTCTCGGTATTGAGTTCGTTACCACCGTCTTCTACCGGTAGAGAATTGTTCTCGGCAAGCCCGTCCCCTGTTGACGAAGCCCCAGAGTTCATCTTACCGAGTGAGAATTCGCTGGCTAACCAGACTTCTACCAACCGTAGCGGTACCGAACGCCGCAGCACCCCTCCGACTATCACATCACAGTCACCAAACCCCAACACCACTCACACCCCGTCACGCCCCAGAAACGCCACCATAGTTCCTCCAGTAAGAGGCCCACCCCCTCACCTCCGTAACGCCATGGCAGCTAGACCTCCCAGGCGTGGAGCGAGGGATGCCCCGTCGTTCGACGGTAGCGAGCCGTTAGAACTGTTCCGGTACCTCGAAGATATCGAATTTATAGCTGTGGACTGCGGTTTGGACGACGCCCAGAAGATTCGGTACGCCAAATATTACGCCTCATCGTCGGTAGCTGAGCTATGGGAGACCGCCCCTGGAGTTGCCTCCGACGCCGCTGATTGGGCCCGGGCCAAGGAAGCTATCCGCTCGTTCTACCCTACGTTAACCCAAGGGTCTAGGTTCACGAGAGAAGACGTCAATCGACTCGTAGAGACCTGGCGTAGAAAGGGGTTCAGGTCTCGTCTCGATTTGGCCGACTACCGAAACGAATATTTAGTGAGGTCCAGTTACCTACGAAACCTCGGTACCTTCTCCGCGGACGAAGCAGCAAGAAGCTTCTTCACCGCCTTCACAGGGAATTTTCGAGAACGTCTACGTCTGCGGCTGGAGACGAAGGAGACCGACCCAGAACCTGGAAGAGTCTATTCGGTAGATCAGATCGTGAAGCACGCAGAACACATTCTCGGTACCGACTTCTTCGACGATGCACCCCGTACCGGACTAGCCGAAGCTGCGAAGCCGGCTGTCAAGAAAGAAGATGACGTGTGGGATACCGTAAGGAGTCTTCAATTACAGATCGAGCAGTTGGGAAGAAGACCCAGCGTACAGCCACCTCCGCAGTCTCGCCCCGGGGGCTGTGCCTTCTGCAGCGATCCTACTCATTTCATTCGTTCCTGTCCGAAGGTCGCAGAATACATTACCCTGGGACGTTGTAAACGAAATACCGAAGGACGTGTTACCCTACCCGACAATTCTTATCCTTCGAACTCCCTACCCGGTAGAAACATGATGGAACGTATAGACTACCTGTCCTCCGCCCAGTCTTCAGTAAACCTCGTCGAATTGGGACCGCAACCGGTATCGAATACCGACGGTTCTAATATGGTCGCCGCCGTTACCGACGTTTCCCGCGATTGGGAAGGGGACCAAGATGTGGCCCGTCTCGAAGTCATGCTTAACGAGGCCAAGAAGAAAGCTTCTGCGGTACGAAAGGCCAAATTCGATGGCGTCGAAATTCCCCGCGTCTCGAGGCCTAACAACCCCCAAGTCCCAGCCAATACCGGATCGAACAAGCAGACCCCAGTCACACCTCGCACTGATGCCCCTAAAGAAGTGCCACGGTACGCGCAGCGGTCGAGTCAACCATCAACTAATCCGCAGCCGCCGCAGTATCGATCGGTGGCCCCTATCGAAGACCCAACCCTGGCGCAACGTGTCCTTGCTCGTTCGTTAGAAGCACCCATCACGGTCACCCAACGAGAGCTATTAGCACTATCGTACGAGCTGAGGAAGCAGATGAAGGACCTGACTACCGCGAGAAGGGTCAGCCCTGGAGATGCGCATATAGTCAGTGTTGGCGAGGACGAGGATCCATTCGATACCGAAGAACCGTCGTCGATATTGTTCGGTAGTCTACCGGCTGCAGAAGACACGCTGCCCTTGCGTACCGTTCGAGTCGGTATCGAAGATTCCGTCGAGTGTGTGGCGATCTTGGACCAAGGAGCCGTCATGTGTCTGATTAGGGAAGACGTGTGGGAGAAGCTGGGAGTGCACCTAAGGAGCGACAAGAAAATGGTACTCGAAACAGCCGATACCGGAAGGTCGTCCACGAAGGGGATGATCCATAACGCGAAGTTCTCGGTAGCCGGTATTGAGCTGAGGCTTCAGGTTCACGTGGTCGAAAAAGCGCCGTTTGAGGTTTTACTTGGGAGACCTTTCTTCGCCATTACCGAATGCGAGACCAAGGACTTCTTAAGCGGTGAGCAGCATATTACGCTTACTGATCCGAACGAGCCGGACAGGAAATGTATGGTCGCTACCGGAGTACGAAACTACACGCGTGTACCGGACTCGGGTTTTGCCCAGTCGAGGAACTGACCAGTGGTCGGCGAGACGATCCTGAGTTCTCGGTGCTCCTAAACCGTACGGCAAGACATGTTACCAACTCCAGAATCCTTAACCATTTCGATACCGATATCCCAAATCCACTCGACTCTTCGCTCAAATCGATTCTCTCTATCCTCGGTACCGACGACCATACCCACTCCTCTATGCTCGACCACGTCGGTAGCCAGTATCGTTCATCAAGAAACACTGAAAACATTCGAAAAACATTTATCGATTTCTCGCCGTCTCTTCTCTCGAATCGACTCAGGTATTTATTATCAGAAAACACTCTAATGCTCGACAAGTATTACGATTCCTTCGATTCGGTGGTGCTCGACTATCCCAACGACGGTACCGACCTCAAAGTATTTGCATATAAAAAGGTAGCGCAGAAGGTGAGGCCTGTTCCAGGAGTCTTGCCGGAGGAATTCAGGATAGTCAGACGAAGACATCCTGATCCACTGCGAGGAATGCCAACTCTACCGACGAAACCTATACCCTTCGTACCGACAACGAAACTAACTCAAGAACGAATGGACGCACTCGAGCTAAATCCCGATGGATTTCTGTGGCCAGACGAAGAGGACCTCGTAGTCAACCTGATGATGTTGCAGGAAGGAGCCTTCGCTTGGACCGAATCCGAACGCGGTACCTTCGACCCCCTTTACTTCGATCCTGTACGAATGCCTACGGTACCGCATGTACCGTGGGTGCGCAAGAACATACCAATACCGCCCGGTATACTCAAGCAGACGATCCAGTTATTACGGGACAAGATACAAGCTGGCGTCATAGAAGAATCGAATTCGTCGTACCGATCCCGTTGGTTCTGTCTGGTCAAGAAAGATGGAGATTCGCTGCGATTCGTAATCGATCTGCAGGACCTAAACGGAGTATCAATTCGCGATTCAGCGGTACCGCCGAACATCGAAACCCTAGTGGACGGTTGTGGAGGGAGATCATGCTATACCGTGCTCGACTTAGCGATTGCGTTCGACCAACGCGCACTAGACGAGAGATCCCGCGACCTTACCACGATCCAAACGCCTCTGGGTGCCTACCGACTCAAGGTACTGCCCATGGGGTATACGAATTCGCTGCAGATTATGCACGGTGACGTAACCTTTATTCTAAATGAAGAGATACCGGACGTTGCTCTACCGTATGCTGATGACGTAATCACCCTAGGAGGATTCGCTCGGTATGAGAACGATGACGGTACTTTCGAAACCCTGCCAGACAACCCCGGTATTCGCAGGTTTGTGTACGAGCACCTATGCGACGTCAACAGAGTGTTGCAACGAGTCAGAGTAGTAGGAGGGACGTTTTCAGGCAAGAAGTTCCAGGCCTGCTCAGACGCAGCGGTATTTCTCGGTAACAAACTCACCTACAACGGACGTGAAGCGGACGATTCGAAGATACAACGAGTTCGAGACTGGCCGCCTTGCCAGACGCTTACCGAAGTTCGAGGATTCCTCGGTACCGCAGGAGTATTACGCGTTTTTATCAAAAGTTACTCGATGATGGCCAGACCACTCACGCAGTTAACACGAAAGAACTTAAATTTTCAGTGGGGAGACGACGAACAGGAGTCCATGGACAAGCTCAAAGAAGCAGTAATCAAGTGCCCGGCGTTGTCAGCTATCGACTATTCGGCGGAACGAGAGGTGGTGCTCGCGGTAGATTCGTCAATCATCGGAGTAGGTTGGACCCTCGGACAAGAACACCCTGACGGTAGACGACGTATCAATCGATTCGGTTCAATAAATTGGTCGCCGGTACAAGCGCAGTACTCACAGCCGAAGATAGAATTGTTCGGACTCTTTCGTGCCTTGCGAGCGGTACGGTTATTCATCTATGGAGTCAAGACCTTCGTGGTAGAAATGGACGCCGCCTACGTCAAAGGCATGATCAATAATCCAGACCTCCAGCCAAACGCTACCATCAATCGCTGGATAGCCGGTATCCTATTATTCGACTTCAAACTACGACATGTACCGGCTTCCGAATTCACCTGTACCGACGGACTATCTCGAAGGAGAGCCGCCCCTGAAGACCCAGTAGAAGAAGACGACTTCGAGGAGTGGATCGACGATGCCTATGCTTTCGTAATGACTTCGGTACTTGGCACCGTCGCCTCGGTATTAGTCGGTATTTCACCCTCGAGTTCGACAGTCAACCCCGCTAGGACCCATGCGATAAGTTGCGTCTCGAAGGGATTAGGGGAGGTATATACCGCCGGCGAAACCGATGCATCGCCAAGGTTGGAGTTTCCGAAGACCGATGCAGCCCAGAAGAAGGAAATTCGACTGGGGCAGGTTCGACGCTTCCTCGAGTCCGGTATTCGACCAGAAGACATACCGGAGAAGCACCTCCAAGGCTTCGTTCGATACGCCTCGGGATTTTTCACGAAGAAGGGAAGACTCTGGAGAAAGACTCGATCGGAATCCCCTCAGTTAGTGGTGGAACTGGCGAAACGCTGGAACCTCGTCCAGGATGCGCACGACAACCTCGGTCACAAAGGAGTCTACGTCGTACGTCAACGCTTACTCGAAAGGTTCTGGTGGCCATCTGTCAGCGACGATGTCAAATATTTCGTCAGGACCTGCGACGAATGTCAATACCGACAGACGACGAAGGTGTTGATACCGCCATCAGTACCGTCGGTAGCGCCGATATTCCAGAAGATACATATCGACACAAAGCACATGCCTGCGTCTGGAGGATACCATTATATTGTCCAAGCTCGATGCTCGCTCACTAGTTATCCCGAGTTTAGGTTGCTACGCAAGCAGACTGGTCATACGATCGGTCAGTTTATCTTCCAGGACCTGTTATGTCGGTATGGCGCTTGTCCAGAGCTCGTTACCGATAACGGTACTCCGTTCATCATGGCGCTAGACTGGTTGCGCGATCGGTATCACATCAACCACATCCGTATTTCCGCTTACAACTCTCGTGCTAATGGGATCGTGGAACGTCGACACTACGATGTGCAAGAGGCCCTCATGAAGACCAGCGGCGGTAATGCGACGAAATGGCACGAACACGCCTACTCGGTATTTTGGGCCGAACGAATTACCATCGGTAAGGATACCGGAATGTCGCCTTACTACATGGTACATGGAGTCGAACCAGTATTGCCATTCGATCTCGCCGAAGCCACCTATCTCGTAGAAGACTTCGGTAGACCGCTTTCGACCACCGAATTGATCTCCGTGCGTGCCAGACAGCTGCAGAAGCGACAGGAAGACCTCGATCGAGTAGCCCGTATCGTCTTAGACGCTCGCCACCGGTACGCCAGACATTTCGCCGAGGTCCACAAGCATACGATCAAAGACTACGATTTCGACCCCGGTAGCCTCGTGCTACTGCGTAACACTCGAGTCGAGAAGGAGTTGGATAGGAAGACGAAACCTCGGTATTTGGGTCCCTACGTGGTAGTGAGGAGGACTAGGTCCGGTACGTATATTATTATGGAGTTGGATGGTTCGGTATCCCGTTTCAGTGTGGCTGCATTTCGTTTGATTCCTTATTTTCCCCGTTCGGAGATTTCTGTTCCCATCGAAGAACTTCTGAAGTCGGGCGAGGATGAGCACGAAATGATGACACCACATCGGTACACCGAAGACGACTCAGCGTCTGATTCGGATTGAATACCGATACCGTCTGACAATGCTCTATGCCTTATGACAATTTCCATGCCTTATGATTCATTTTTTTTTTGAAGTCCTATGATTCCGCCCATTATGCGTCTAACCATATATTATGTTATTCGTCGATACCGAAGCTTCCTTCGGTATCGGTATGCCAATCCTCTTATACTTCACCTTCTGCACTCCATTCTTATTTCACCCTCTTTTCGTACGAAACCACTACTTTTTTTGCAACCGTATTATAAAACTACAAGTCTTTTATCTACTGGTTACTTTATCAAAGGCAGGGATTTTTTTTTTCAGAACAGAAACACGCGGACAGTCCGATCGCACACGAAACAAACACCTCGATACCGTCGACTACCGACGTACCGAGCTCTGCGCCGACCTTTCACTCCTCGTCCTCATCCTCATCCTCATCCTCATCCTCTTCCCCTTCCACTTCTGACAGCAACACGTTGATCCGCGACAGCGTGCCCTCAGCGAGCCGCGTGAGCTGTGAGCCGAGGCGGTACACCTCGCGGATGTCCCGTTGTGCCTCCGCCAGTCGCCTGACACGGCCGCTCGCCCCATCCATGGAGAGGGAGCGGCGCATGTCCTCGAACGAGCCTGGGAACTGGCTCGGTCCGGCCACAGGCCGCTGCAGCTGTTGCTGTTGCTGTTGTTGCTGTTGCTGCTGCTTGGACGAGGGAGGGGCGCGCCTGCGCTTGGGAGGGGGTGGTGCTTCTACCGAGGCCTCAGTCCTCTTCCTCTTCGCGGTAGTCTTGGCGGTAGCGGTCGGCTTTGCTGCTGTTGCTGCTGCTGCTGCTGCTGGAGGTGGGGCGGATGACGGTACCGACGGTGGAGGGCGAGAGACAGGTGGCACGGCGGTAGCAGCTGCTGTTGTTGTTGCTGCTGTTGCTTCTGTTGCTGGAGCCTGCGACCTACGATGAGACGCGTGCTCGCACCTCACACGCCACTTGAGGGTGCAGAGGAAGCAAGACTTCCCCTCCCGCCCCACACACTCCGCGTTGTGTTTCCGACACCTCTCGCACGCATAGGCGTACGGTACCGGCGGAGGACCTGGGTACCGAGACTTCCCCATGCTGTTGAGAATGACGAGGCCGTGCTCCTCTGCCAGCTCTTCGGCGGTACGCAGCCGCTGTTGCTGTTGCTGTTGCTGCTGCCGTGGAGGTGATGGCTCCTGCTGAGAAGGAGGCGGCTGCTTCTTCTTCGAAGGCCGTGCTCGACGTGCTGAGGGAGGGACCCGCGATGGTTGCGGTAGCTGTTGTTGTTGCTGTGGAGGCAGCGGTACCGACGATGACGGAGCAGGCGTCTCAAGCTGCTGCTGTTGTTGTTGCTGCTGCTGTACTGGCACCTCTACCGAAGGAGGCTGAGCAGGCGACTGCTGCATAGCGTCCTCTACCACGTCGGTAACGTACTCGACGGGCTCCTCTGGTGTTTGTTGTTGCTGCTGCTGCAGCTGAGTCGGCTCGGTAGCCGTGGAAGGGACGTCGACGGGCTCTGGAGTAGGAAGCTGCTGTTGTTGCTGCAGCTGCTCGTCGGTATGTGCAAGCGACTCTGGAAGGAAGAGCGGTAGCTCCTGCTGCTGTTGTTGTTGCTGCTGGAGCTCACTGGGAGGCATGTCTACGGGAGCCTCGGTAGTGGCGGTAGCATCGTCTGGAGCAGCCTCCAGTGTTGCAGTTGCTGCTGTTGCTGCTGTTGCCACTGCAGCTGGGACCTCGGTAGCGGGGCTGGAGTCCTCTGGCACAGCCGTCGTGGGGGTTACAGTCCTTGCAGCTGCTGTTGCTGCTGCTGCTGCTGTGGCTGGTGCGCTCTCCTCGGTAACGGGAGCAGGCTTCCTTGCCTTCGCCGCCCTGCGCGCAGCTTCAGCTTCGCGCTTCGCAATCCTCTCCCGCATGATCCTCTGCTGCTCCAGCAGCTCGTCCAGCGCCTCCAAGTCCCGCCTATGCTGCTCCTCGTCGGCCAGCGCGGTCAGCCTCGTCTCCCGCTCCAGTTCCGTCTCCTCTGAAATAACTGTCGACGACGGTACCTCGACTGCGGTACCGACGTCTGCCATCGTCGTCGTCGTCGTCGTCGTCGTCGTCGTTGCCGTCGTTGCCGTTTTTACCGCCTCGGTAGCGGTCTCGCTCGCCGTCGTCGCTGTCGTCGTTGGCGCTTCCCCTTCGGTAGACGCCTCGGTAGCGCCTTCGACTCCAGAAGGGGTCGACGCTTCACCCTCCTCTCGACCTTTCGCCACCCGCTCCCGTTGTTCTGCCAGCTGGCCCAGCATTTCCCTTACGCGCTCCACGGATACCGACTGCGCACGACTGACGACGAACGTCTCGTTTTGGTCGTACGGCCACCAGCGATCGATCGGTAGTTGCTGTTGTTGCTGTTGCTGAGACTGTACCGGTATGAAGAAAGCAGAGTCGACGTCGAGCAGAGCCGCCTGTGAAGGAGAGAAAAAGTCGTGGCTGTGAGGGATTAGCAAGGGATCGTCGAGTAAATACTCGTATGGATTTGTTTGTTGTTGTTGTTGTTGTTGTTGTCGTTGTTGGTGTGTACCGAAACGCCAATTCGAAGGCCCAGGTTCTGACGGAGTGGACCGTGCTTCGCGACGCCGAGAAGAAGAACCTTCCGAAGGAAGGCCGGCCATCGGTACGAACTCCGACGGTCCGTTGTCCGACGCCTCGCCAAACCATGGCCGCCGTTGCTGCTGCTGCTGTTGTTGATGCCGCTGCCTCGCATACCGACGCTGCGCAGCCCTCACTCGTGAAATACCGACTGATTCCGAGGAGGGAGACCACACGCGTCGAGGTCGGTGCGGCGGCAGTCGTGTTTGACGGCGCGGTACCGCCTTCCCCTTACCCTTTGATAAGCGCCTCGGTATGGCTGGTCCGCCGTTGCCCTCATTACCGTCGTCAAAATCGTCTCCGTCGTAGTCATCATCGTCATCCTCGTCGTCTTCGCCGATCTCGGTATTGACAGGTACCGACTCCGGTACTTCGCTGATCGACGCCGGTATTTGTGGAAACCATCGCTCAGGTCGTTCCCACGTCGGTACCGGTGTACGCTCGGGCGGTATGTACTCAGCGACCCCCTCGTCCGTTCCCGTAGGGTACAGAAACGCGTCCATCTCCCCTCCCGTAGGTGGTAGGTCAGGTAACCAACATGGGAGGGGGAGGATCTCCGTCGACGACGAGTACCCGTACGGCCTCAACCTGCGGATGACCGAGCGTACGGCCCTAGGCAAATTGAGCTGCACCATCCAGCGCAGCTCACTCCAGGCACGAACTACCGTCCAATACCCGCGCCAGTCCACGTCTCCCATACGTCGCGCCGCTACCGGTACCGTACCGTAGTACTCTCGGATGGTACGCTCGAACAACAACTATTATCGACCAATCAGTACAGAGAGAAGCCAGACAATCTAATACCGATGCACACCTTGAACCACAAAAACCTCTTCAACCGCCGCCAGTGCGTCGGTAGTTTTCTTCCTCCAGCACGAGACTCCACCAACAGCTCCTCACGATGCTCCACGTACCATGCCAAACGTTCCCGGACAGCTGAGGAGATACGCCTCAGGCTCGCCAGGAGCACGGACGTTCGCCGGATGCGGATACGCGGTACTCGTCTACCACTCGCGTCGTTTTTGTCGCCGTCGCCGTCGCGGTTCTGGTCATCGTTGCGATCATCCCTGCCGTTGTTGTTGTTGTTGCTGCTGCGGTTGTGACGCCCGTAGGTCTTGGTGTGCGTTGTGCGAGCCATTGTGGTCAAGCGAAGGTTACGTTTGGAAGGCTGCAATTACCGAAGTCGCGCTCCAAAAATGTCTATAAACGCCCATCTTCTCCCGCCAATCGATTCGCCACGTGATCAAGACGGAAGGTTGGTGACTGGGGACAGTCACTATCTAAAGTACCGGGGAGATAAAGAGTAATACCGGAGGCTACGATCGATATGGGCTTAATTCTGCGATTCTACCGCTTCTTCCAATTAACAATACTTCTGCGATTCTACCGCTTCTTACTTCTCTTCGGACCACGGTACTTCTGCCGTCCTATCTACGCCTGCGGTTCCAACAAAGTACGAGGCTTCTGCGATTCGACAAGGCTGAGAGCGATTGAGAACTGGTCCACTTCTGCGCCAATACCGAATCACCAATCCCTACGCCCGTCTTCCATCATAGTACCGAACCACCAGACTTCGATACCGATGATACCGATACCGTACCGTCCACCCGTCCTGATACCGACGCTTAATACTCCACACCTAGTCGATACTACGCCCTCGACAGCCCATACCATAGAAAAAGGCTCACAAAGCTGCACTCGGTCTGCCATACGTTGCTGCGAAGAGTTGGATCATGGTCGAGGTTCCAAGCCCGACGGTATGCCCTTCCGAACCGCCATACATCGATACCGACGATACCGGTGTTGATACCGATGGTCCGCTCCGATACCGGAGTTCGTTACGTGTGCTAGGTCGAGACCACGCCATCGGAGATCTACGTCGAGAGGAAGGTTGGGAAATGAATCAAGTCCTCCGTACGCTGCTTCGATCTCGGAGGAGGCCATCGATCCGACTCGGAGGGGAAGCCAAGCAATGCCCAGTCGAGTCAGGCGACGCGTACCGGTCGATACCGAGGGGCTAGAGCGATGCTCAGGGACGATCCCAGGGTACTGATTGGTACCGAACGGTAGAGTACCCCATTGCCAAGGTTGGGTTGTACCGACACGTCTACATCGGAGCACGCCGTCCGATCGATCGGTAGACGCCCAGACTGACGCCGCACGGATCATGATACCGGAACAAAGGTAAATCAGGATGACGTGCTTCTCCTACGACAGGGACATCGCCAGGAGCGCCCATGCGGTAGCTTGAGACACGTCCTTAATTTAGCGCTGGTCGACGTCGGTATCGCCGCCCTACCTCGGTATCGCTCGTCGTGAGTTTTCATTGGGTTCTTGTCTCGTCCCACCCTATTCTTAGCTACCCCCTGATAAAACTTCTTATTCATTCATCATCTTATGTTTCCCCTGATTGTAATTTTACATTCGATTCGACCTTATGTTCCATTTCTTGTACCGGATTACGGTACGATTCGACTTGTAAAAACCCCCCATTTGGTATCTTGAATGGCTACGGTATTATGGTATTTATAGCCTGCATGTTCTACTGTAGCAAACCAGCTAATCTGAGAGGAACTTCCAGAGTGAAGGTCCGGGTTTTGCTCATCCCGTTCAAGTCCCCGTTCGTTCGTCTCGTCTCGTAGTCACCGGTATCGATACCGGTAGTCGTCGTTCTCGTCTTCGTCGCCCTCGTCTCTCGTCTCACGACCAGTCCTATCAAAAACACCTCCTCAGCTCGCTTCCTCTACTGCTTCGTTCTCTCTACCGTAATACCGGACACCAGACGACTCGGTATCGACGGATTCGTCTCGGTATTGATCGTCTCCTGATACCTCTCCTCTTGAGCGGTCACCTATAGTCTCCTGTACTCATCAATCCAGCCAGGCCCTACTATTCTCTCTTGACGACTTGTCTGTGACTGTACGACTTAGTACCGCCACGTACCGGCCCTCCCAACGCATCTAAATCGTACCCCCCTCATCCGGTATTTCTAATACCGGCCGCGTTCTCGCACATTCATCGGTTGAAGACAACAGGATGAGGACTAATCTCCCATCTGATACGAAGAAGGCTGTTTCTGATTCGGCTTGTGCGACTGTTGGTATTGTTGCTGGAGGTGGACATATTGACAAGCCTCTCTATAAGGCAGGTCGTGCTTACCACAAATACAAGGCTAAGCGTTGCAAGTACACCTTTCATATGTTGCCATGAACTTGGGTGATCATCCTCACGGTGGTGGTAACCACCAGCATATCGGGAAGGCTTCCACCATTGCTCGTTCCGCTGTTCCTGATCAGAAAGTCGGTCTTATCACCACTCGCAGGGTGCATATTCTTTCTCTCTTTTGTTTTTCTCTGGAAGAGAGTTATCTGATCGGTGTCTTTTTTGTTTGATGTTTGATAGACAGGTCTGCTCCGCGGTACTGTCAGGACGAAGGATACATCAAGTTAGGAGGCACACTCTGTCCATTCTTCTCGTCTTATTTTGTATGCATCGTCAATAACTTCGACACCCTCAGGCAAAAGTGTATGAATATATGATCACTTCGTCATGATTATTTGCTGGTGGCGAGAAGGCTAAGGGAATAAGATACTTCTTTGATGATAACGTTAAATGTGCGAGATCGCGTCCAGTACCGGAGGTACCGAGACGAGGGGTGTATGGTTTTAAGTGGGGGAGGGCTAATATGTGCCGGTACTTAACCAGTACGGTCACGGTACTTGTTGTCTATGAAAAGGGGGAGTGAATGGATGGGCCAGAAGCAAAGAGTATATGATTCTGGTATGAAAAGGACAGTTTTGAACGTGGGAAAAACTTCGGTACAGGTCGGTATGGGAGAGAACGTAGCAAAACAAGAGTCTAATACCGTGGGAAAAACGTCGGTACAGGTCGGTACAGAAAGAAAGGGGTCGGTACCGTGGGAAAAATGTCGGTACAGGTCGGTACTTGAACGAACGGGTTCGGTATGTGCAGAAACGTTGTAAAACAAAAGCTCAGTACAGAAACGAAAGGTGGATGTGCAGAATTCAAAGGATAACAAAACGTCGGTACCGTGGGAAAAACGTCGGTACACGTCGGTACTGCAAGAAAACAACTGGCACGGGGTGGTATAGCAAGAAACTGAATGGGAGAGACTGGTGGATGAAGGTGTCGACTGGACTGGGAAGCAAACCTGAGCCCTCACATGGGAGGCTAACTCTGAAGGTTCACTTGAGACGGAACTGGGATGGGACTGGGACGAAGCTTGAGATGAGACTGAGATGGAACTGAGAAGGGGGTGAGGAAACCCGAGCCCTCACGTTAGAGGCTAGCTCCTAAGATTACCTGGAGAGCTACCACATACAGGAGGAGATATTTATGTTAGAAAGGTAGTATTATCCATCATTAATAAGCCAATAACTATGAGCGTCCTACGTTGGATACAAGAGCGGTTAGCGGCAGTAATACAAGTACTAGAACAGCCCATCGTTCCTCCGACACCGCGAAGCAATATATTACGATGTTGCAACACGTGCCGCCCAGCTAAAGAACTAGCTGGAGGACTAATGCAAGAATTAATCAGAGAGATCACGTACGGAGACATAATGAACGGACAAGCCGATATAATGATACGACGTCGATTTGTAGAACTAACCTACGACCCTAACCAACAAATGCAAAAGGCTTATGAAAGGGAGATACGAGTATTATCCTACGACGCCGGACACTTTGTAATGATGATCGGAATACGAAACGTAGCACAGGAAGGAAGACACGAACGATGCGACACAGCTATAGTAGATGTTGACATTGCCTACAAGCGAGACCAAGCCGGAATGAACGAGAGAACTGCATATGCTTGGGGGCATTGGATAATGAATTACATAAGTCGAGGATTACCTTATGGATATACCATAATGGAAATAAAGGTAGAACAGCACGGCGGAGTAATACACCTACAAGGAGTACAAGGGATAACCCTACAACGCGCCAGGACAACGCCAGGATATACACGAGTGCAAACTATTCGAAACTGGCTGACTGTACCACGACCGATCCTACCGATACCAACGAGACCCGAAATACAAGGACAGATGACTCAGCAATTACCTAGAATAGCTGAATTAGATCAAGTGCCGTTACCTACACAAGGATCAAACCTATCTACAAGATGGTACCGCCCACTACACTAAACTAATCAAAGAGAGGCTAGTAACACAGAGGTAGTGAAATGAGGAAGGAAGTAAAGAGAAAGCACGGACCAGGTATCATAGAGGAAGAAACAGATAAATACCATAAACAGTAAGTAACAAGGTAGTAACGTCACACATGTAAATTAGTATATAAGGAGGCCATCGTAGAGCCGACCTAGTAGTTTAATCCAAGTCAAGGGACCCTACCATAAGTCCCTAAGTTAAATCGTAACATCAATTACTTGCGAGCCAGTAAATTACCAGTAGCGACACGGCTGAACTAAACCGATTGTGTGAAATCGAAGTAAAGCTAAAAATACGGATTGCAACTAGATTGTTCTCCCTATTGTCTGCACGGTACGAGCTACTCACAACGTAGTGCGATTCCCGATATTCCCTTATCGTGAATAACAATCAGTATAACAATCGCGTCTGCACGCCGACTTAATACTGTACGATTATAGTATCAGGTTCAACTGCAATATTAGTTAGTTGCTAGTTGTTTCAGATCGGATCAGCTACACAGTCCACTAAGGTGATTAGCAATTCCATAACCAGTATTGTAGAATTTGGATTAACCCCTCAAACCGAGGAATTAGCCAGATTGGTCCGTCGATCAAGAATCAACGAACCCTCTAAGGAGATAAACAATTTATACTACTGTACCGTAGTTAGCTCATAAATCCAAAAGGAGAAAGTAGAAAGGAAGATCAAAACAAAGAAAAGTCTGAATAAAAATGTAACAAGGAAAGTGAACATTGCAGCGCCATCAGGGGGACAATAAGAAAGGGTTAGGGAGGACAAGATACCATTGAAAACGTAGCATCTAGTACCCCTGGATGAAAAGTCCTCAGGACAAGAGATATGCGCCCCTGCTGATTGATACCGACACGTTCCTGGTGGTACCGGACCTGAAAACCTTAATGGATACTGACCCTGAGCTTTTCCAAAGAACTGGCATGCATAGTCCAACCATCAGGAATGAATACCAAAGAGGGAGACGTCCGATCCATGTCATGAGAGCATGTCGAATTGTCAATTTGTCTCGGTACCGGGTTTCTCGGCACTCGGTACTCTCGGTATTCTCGGTACCGGGTTTCTTGGCGCTCGGTACCGGTACTCTCGGCGTTCGGTACTTTGAGAAATGGGACCAACGGTTTCTCTAGGTGTGCTGGTGGATACTGTAAGGTGTAGATGGGACCGTACCGTAGCATGGGGTAAGCGTAGAATGGGATACCGGGGTTGATACCGAGCTCAGCCGCACGTAGTTCTCTTCAACGTGCGATTTTTCATCAACCGATACTGATTTGATCGTGGAAGTAGCTGCAAACAGATCAAGCGCTGTTGATGAATAGAAGATACAATCCCGGGCAGTGTAGGATATCATCTACCACACAATCCCAACAATATCCATATAATCGAAACTCTCTCTTTTCTCTGAGATGCATGCACACCAACAGAGAAGGTGAGCATATATACGCCAAGTAAAATGATAGTATCTTTCGAAAATGAGTGCTAACAGGTATATTTTTTTGTTATATACCAAATTAAATCTGTCTATTGATTAGACAAAGAAAAGTCAAGGTTGCATTCAGCTTGTATAATTATAGGCAGATTATTGGACAGTACATGCAGAATAAAAATTATAAAACTCAGATACCATGCAAATAATAAAGAAATATGGCGTAATTCTGATTTATATGAGATTGACCAGACTGATGTTTCCTTAGAAGCACACAATCGTCATTCGAGTGTCCATACACGAAAGTAAAAGGATTATTTACCACTTGAACAGTGTGTCTTCACCTTGTACTACCTTATATGCGAACACTGACTTCGATCGACCATCTACCCAGAACGGAAGTCCGAAAATTTCCTTAAATGACTATAGATTAATTATGGCATATTATATGCAACGTAAGCTAATGTATGTGATCCGCCTTTCTCCCGATGTTCACACATCCTTTAAACACCTATTCAATCCTTCAAAATAACACCCATCACACAATTGTTTTTCTCACTTTAAGTACATGTATGTATAGCTCCCAGCAGGATACACCTTGTGTAATTTTTTGGTGGCGAAAAATTGAGTGAAAAAATAAATATGAGAATGTGAAGAAATGGGGTCCCTGTCACGCAAAACCAACTCCTTTGAACACTCGTGACACTTTGTCACACTAGCTTGAATACTGCCTTCCCACTCCTCCCTTATCCTAGATATACAATCTGCCATTTTTATACTTGGTACTAATGTCCTATGTATCATTTTTTATGTGTAGATGGAGGGAAGTGTAGCCTTCATTGCTCATTTGTTTACAACAAGTGACATTATGCACATGCTAATACAAATTATGTAATTGCGTCGATCACTCGATTTTCTTGAGGTTTTTCACTTGTCTGCTTGATATAAATGTAACCCCTGCTTCAAATCTCGTGAAATTTGTCCAGGGCATTGCTAGTACAGTGTAAAAGCTATATCATAAGTTAAACCATGATTCTATAGGAAATAATTGGTGCAGGAAAACTTGCCCTCTGCATGAATGTCAGAATTTGCTCATTTTTCGAGGTAAATAGCTATCAGAGAAAGAACCACTCGATAGATTTTTCTCAAAATTTGCACATATATTAATATATATTCTGTGAGCGTGTGTACCAATTTTCGAGGAGATAGAGCAAGAATTGAGCGACAAATGGCTTGTGTTCAAAGGAACGGGGTATGTTTAAAGGACGCGTGAATGACTGTAGTTGCCTTTGATTGAACAATCATGAGTCGTAAGTCGTCTTCCATCGTCTCGCAAATTCACTCACTCATGGACTCCATCCAGGTGGCTTAGACTAGCTTGCTCCCACTGGGTTTCTTATTTCTCGATGCCGTGGTCAGACTGATGATGGTCAGATTAATGATCAGAGCACCGCTAGCGACTGATAATTCACGGAGACGCTTCTTGTACTAATTACAGATGGATCAGTAGTGATGCGTTGCTCAGAGATGGGAGTGCGAAGACGGATCTATGAGGTGGGGAACGATGGTGAAGACGAGGAGGTTAGAAGGAGACGGGGGACAGGAGGTACTTAGCGTCGCTGTGGCCGATACCACGCCAGAGCCGCGACAGAATTCCGCTTTTTTGGAGATGGGTCCCGTCCCAGACAGACCGCCAATTGATAACAATGGCTCTCTTCCCCCCGGTAACGCAAGTGCCGGAGGAAGTTCCTTTGGCAATTGAAGCCCTCGTCGGGGCATTTGCATTGATCTTTTGTGTTTTTCCCTTCAAAAGCGCAAAGACAAGGCATATGCGCGAAAGACATTACGAGGCTAAAATGTGGTTTTGTCCTGGGGCGAAGATGGCTACCGAAGGTTCGGTCGCACCCTTCATAATCGCAGCTGTGTCGCCAAGCTCGCGTACTGGTGCCAGCGTTCTGGGCTCGGGGATTTGACCCAGAATTATCTCGCTCGGAGACACGAGAGGGAGCGGCGTGATCGCCAGAAAGATGGTTAGAGCTGCCAACAACGACACCGTTGACGGGTGTCGTCGAGTGCTTCGGCATCTCTTGGTTAATGTTGTAGATTTCGCAGATTTGCGAGTTTACACATGAGTCAAGACTCATATGTTGAAGCCGGTTGATGTCGGCCTGTTGATCTTGGGGAACATGTGATGGTTCCGATCCGTGTCCGTCAGGCTCAGGACTTTCGGCGGTGCTTGAGGTTGATGCATCCGTAAATGGACTGCCATGACTATAGGACAGGTAGGAAGAATAGTGCGGATGGGCCAGGGACTGGATTTCGAAAGGAGGCGCCGTACTGTGTGTGTCTGGGCCGTACCCAAAGGACTGACCACATGCGGTGTACGCGCTATCGAGGTGGGCGAAAAGCCCGAACGCCGAGCTCTGCGACACCTGGGACTCCGCCTGGGTACAAGTCCCGCTCAAGGAGGGAGGCGTCATCATCTCTTGATAAGATGGGTGGATGATGTCCGACTCCATCTGATTGTAGTGTTCGTCGCGCCCGTACGAGAGGGACGGGAACCAATTGGTATACCCGTCGGCGGCGGCATGAGTGAAAGGTTGACAGGCAGATGCAGTGCCGCACTGCGGTCCCATCCAGTATGATGGTTGCAAGTCGAGCGGGGCAACCCCGTCGACGGTGTGTCCCGAGTAGGCTTGTTCAGCTTGGTGATGAGCAGGGATCGTTCCTGCGAAGGAGGAGGACTAAACGGGCCCATTAATCACAATAGTCTCCAGAATGGAGAGGAAGTACTTACAGATTACAGATGGTTCCGCGTTATAGCCCAGGCTCGTCTCTGTCCCTGTGGCCAGCATCGATTGCTGACCGAATGTCTGCGTGTAGAGCTCGTTCACACCAACAGGTACGTTATGAACCGGTGCATAGTACTTAGTAGCTGTCGTTCTGGTCGAACGTTGAAACTGTAAGCTTACATTGCTTTTGCGGCGATGAAATGGAGGAAACACGCTCACATATTGCATCCAGTTATCAGTTGATTCGGCAGCAACGGGGACTGCGGGGGCAGGGTCTTGATCCGTGTTGCTGTACATTTCGTGGCCTGCATCGCCTACGTTGAACATTGGAAAGGGTGTGAAGGTATCTGGGTAATAGTATGACATCTCTGAACGGGATGTAAGTGGTCGAGGTAAAGCGCGGGGGTAGAGCTGATGACGAGAGGAGGTCAAGTTGATGGAGAGACAGAGCGTTGGGTGGGGGTGTTTAAGTATTTTCCAGCAGAGTCCAGCAGAAGCTGATGTACGGAGACCTAATTTGGAACAAGGAGGAGTCAGGGCCCGGGTTCTGTGCCAAGCTCTATTGTTCTCATTCATCACCATCCCGATACGGTTAAATCACTGCGCTGTGGCCCACATCTCTATGAATGGGCATCAGTTTTTCTCTTCAGAATCGTGCATCCCCCTATCACCACTGGCACCACCGGCGGAATACAAACCACGATACTCACATGCGGGAAGGCACCGCATTTGCAAACAGATTTGGGTCATTTGGATTGGTGGGGCGGATCATTCATCAATGTGGCTTCGACCTTTGGGCTTGGCCTTCGTATGTCTTCAGCTTACGAGAGAGGAGACCCCCCTTCGGTCCAAGTGATCGAAATTTGCGCGCTGCTGACTATCCCAAGTGGTCTCTCAAACTGTACTGTGATGGACTCTTCGTGGCCTGATTCGGAAGCATTCTATTGGCTGCTTTGATCGGCGACTCGGTCCATTTACTTCCGATCCATCCGTAGAATGGAGAGCACCGAAGACCGAAGACAACCTACCGCTCAGCTGCCCCGAAGGAGAGTGACGAAGAGTCGGGCGAGTTTCTTAGACTAAAGGCTCAATGTCGCTTGGACTCTGCCAGGTATTCTACGAAATTGGCGGACCCTTGTCCCAAGGTCCAAAGGTACATAGGCCTATCTACTTCTCACTTACTCTGTACTGTAGAATACATGCGCGAATGACGAATGTTTGTCAGGGCTGATGTGTTACACGTCCATGATTAGCACCGCTACTGCTTAAGTCTGACCCGCGTCGGGATCAAATCTATCCCGACCCTTCGACTCAGGATGCAAACCGTGCGTCCGTTTGTATGGATGATTACCCACGCTTTAGGTCGCATTGGTAGGTGGGGAAGGCTGCTGAACGATTGCAGAGCTGGAGGAACGAGGGGTATGACCTCGCCCATATGCCTTCTTGTTCGGGCCCTGCTCTCTAAGGGACCGTGCTGAAGCTATACCAGGGACGCAACATACCGTTCAGGCCCTTCGTGCGGTCTCTTCCTCGGTCCGCATGAGATACAAGGATGCTTGGGACATGAGTACTTACGACAGAATGGCATGGAGAGCCATGGCAGCTTTCTTCGTCCGGTCCATGGCCTATGCTGAGGTACGAACCCATATGATACTTACTCCTACCAGAATGTGACGGTCAGAAACGGACGGAAAGGATATGCGCACTGTTGTATCGGCGAATCTGGCACCAGGGAGGTCCGCCGTGTGGAATGGAGTTGTGCGCCAGGAATGAGGATCCTCCATCCTCTCTCTGGTTTCCCATTGTCCCAAGGGTGTATTTTAACCGGAATTTTGGTGATGTTGCTTCATTAGGTATGTCAACTTCTTCCTTCCGGTCTGGTCTAAGAGAAACGCATCCAAGCTCACAGGACATGCGATGATAGAACTCGAAGCGTAAGCCTTTGCAATGATTGCACGAGCTGAACGAGTTCTCTGTCGGTAACTTGGCGGCTCAATACTCAGCACACTTCACGTGCGGACGCGTCTCCGCCGTGTTTGATATAGAATGAAGTACACGATTCGACACAGGATTTCTTTTTATCATGATGGACATCCGGGATTAATGAAGATCATTAATATTGATTTACAGAATCGGGGCCTTGGGCGCGTGTGCTGGAAATTGCGCTGTTGTTCTTGACCACTTCACAGTAGACATCATGATCGACTCGACCCGTATTGAAGCGGCCGGAGAGAAACACCTCCCTTGCGTCGAGCTTGTTTATATCAGCAGGCATCTCGAGGAGTGTTAATGCATCACCTGGAGGTGAAGAAAGAGGAAAGGTGACCAAGATGATAGCGAATTGCTCCCAGGAACGCCGCGAAGAATTGAAGAGAGTACTAGTGTGCACCTTGCTGTCATCAGCAAAAACGCAAATTGCTTGCCTAAGCTTGTGGACCTTCTTAGTGAGCGTAACGAGATTAGTCAGCTTATCAGTTCTTACAATAATTGCACAACGTTTGTTTGCAAGATAATTATGTACAATAATCATCACAAATTGATACTGGAACTTACCTAGAGACCGGCGACTGGATCCAAATACTACTAGGGCCACTCAGATGCCAAGCTCTAGCCCTCTGTAAGCACGTTGTTCTGCTTCTTTACCAGTATTAGGGTGACTGACTCTCTTACCTTCAAATGGGACTCTTGTTGCAATACGATGTTGTACCAAAGTACCGACGGCGAAGATTGAGATCAGAGAGGCTTCAACATATCAAGGTTCAGTCGATAGTTTCTTCCTTCTATAACAGAGGTCCCGGGCGAGAGATTTATCTGATCTTGAACGTAGTCAACTCAATGCACCAAACAAAGGAAGAATAGCAAACAGGCTTCAATTGAGCGCACCAGTTATGAGAAACGATAAAGGGATTCGCTCGGAATATTGAGCAACAATGACATAGGATTTTTATGTGAGTTTCAAGTTGGTATGTTACCACATGTCGTAATCAGGATTTTGACTCTCATCAGGTGCTGAAGGCCAAGACCAAGAATAAACGACAACTCATAGGTTCTCCGAGTCCCAAGCATACTCCCTTCCGTCCGTTAAGAGCCATGCAATACTATTTAGGCTAGCTAGCAACTGCCCGCTGACGTGTTATAAAGCACTGACTGGCACTTCTATTCTGGTATAGCTCCACAGCTCCGCTACTCCAGGGACCAGGCCTGCTGCTGCTGCAAACACAAAGACGCGTACGCATGATTGCGTTATTGCGTTATTGCGTTATTGAGTTATCGCGTTATTGCACTATTGCACTATTGCATTGTTGCATCATTGCACAAGAGCGAGCGGCGATTCAATTTCAAAATCTACATTCTGGTACTGTAGCTTTGAATCTGACCGCGTTAGGCGTTGGGCGTTGGGCGCAGTAAGGTAAGAGCAATCTGAGTCCTGACTGACCGGTGACCGGCCTGTTCGAGTCGCCCGATTTAGGCCATATGCAACTTGCATGTCATGTAAACGCAGCGGTCTCAAACCGCCATCTGGCCATCTGCATCTGGTTGCGCCCGTACGGATTGCGACCGTAGTATTATATGAGTCTTAACTAAGCATAGTAAGGTAGGCATAGACATGAAGTAGCGTCTAGTGGCGTGGACAAACGAATTGTTCGAATTCACGTCTTCCTCCGAGTCCGAGTCCGAGTCGGCACCGATGTCGAATGTCATACTACATAGTACTCTCTCAACATATATACAGTAGTCTCGCGCTTAGCCTCGACGCCTCGATAAACAACACATACTCCATTTGCTATAACCTAGAGTACAACAAAAGAGTGCTGTACACCTACAAATACGTATAATAGTCTAAAGTAAAAGAAGCAAGTAGTCCTTGACCTAGTATAGTCCTTAGACCAAAAGTGATCTTTGAAGCCGAGTATCCGAGAACAATATTGCTATTCGGGGCGAATGATCGTTGAAATTGGAAGAATGAATTATTGCAGTGAAATGGGAATATGTAAGTTTGAAATAGAGGAAAGAGGTAAGAATTATAAGATACATTTTAGTGGGGAACATGACCAATATTGACAAATGTGAGTTAACGGATATGTGAATGATATAATCCGGGATGTCAGATAAATGCAAGTATATGACGGAAGACTGTAAAGAAAGAAGAAAGAAAAAGTTAAGTTTGTTGATCGGGCGCTGAACATGGTGGTCAGCATGCAGAGAGGATGGGTGTGGTGTGAAAAAAAAAAGACCATTGATTATCCATGAATCAAGTCCGAAAATCAATGTGATCCGATGATGGTTGTCCGTCCGAGCCAGATCCGAGCATCCTGAGAAGGCGAAGATAAGAATAGAATTAAAGTTAGCATACGGACACGCCAAGAGCATAAACGGGAACATCGGCACCGACCTGAGCCAGAGTTTCCCTCCACCAGAGTTCTCGAGCACGATCTCGTACTCGTGCTCGGTCTCCTGACCGCCTCTGAGTGCCCTTTGCAAAGCAATCTTGCCTTCAGGCGTTCCTTCCCCCTGGAGGACCCATTCACCGGCCCAGCCTGAGTTCACCGGCGAATTTGGCGAGGGGTGCACGTCGAAACTCGCTAGCCATGCGAACGTCCTAACTCGTGCGTACCCACCAGGTGTCTGTGGGGATGAGACCCTTGTGGTACAAGGTGCGAGCGAGTATTGCGCGCGAAATGGTGGGAGGGTAAGTCGAAGCCGTGGGTTGATGAAGGAGGGGAGAATATGTGCGTAGTAGAAGGGGGAAGGCAGGCTGATTGCTCCCGTGATAGGAGGAGATTGTGTTGGTTCATAGATTTCTAGCTGTTCACCAGTAAAAATCAACCATCTCCTATGATCTTTTTCTTGACCATTCTCCTCCGGTTCTTCGGCCAGGGGCACGTAACCAAGGTTGCAAACAACATCGCCGATGGACATGTGTTCCCAGAGACCGTCGTCAATTAGCTGATCCTCGCAGGCCGTAAGGACTTCATCAGTCAGGTCTGAACAGGGAACGAATACACGTAAAATCGGTGCTCGACTTCTGCTTGTTGCTGCATAAAGGTCATGTGGCGACGAGCTGCCATTCGGGGTCGGGGCCTGTCTACTGGAGCTAGGAGAAGGCGAACTTCCCAGCGACGAGTTGCTTGAATAGCGCGACGATACAAATCTGCGTCTGGGCGGCTTCAGGGAAGCGTCTTCGCTCAATGGTGGGACGTAGTATGAACGTCTCCACCTCCCAGAATAGTACCGCAGGGCCTCGGGCTCGGCAGCTGGCTGTGGCAACGGTGGCCGTGGATTCCCTCCGAAGATGGAAATACGAGAAGTGCTGCGATCACGTTTGGGTGTTTGTACGATAGGTTCGGGAAGTGCAGTCTCCGATCCCCATTTTTTACTATGCCGCTTCGGATGTTTTGTCGCACCCATCCTCAAGCTGGAAGCAGGAGAATGGGACGCCATGTCACCGCTCTCGGACGCCGACCTGCTCTTACTGGAACTGTTTCTGGTATTCGTTGCATTGAGGTCGGCATATGAAAGAGGCGCAGGGAAGGTCAGCTCGCGTAGCTGCGTTTGTGTCGGAGATCCACTCGCTTTAAGTAAAGGAGCATCGAGATCCGAAGGAATTGGACGTGTACTGCTGTGCACCAAGTTTTGCAATAGTAGTACAGAGCGAGAGTGAACTTGAGAATATGCTTGTAGGCGCTTTGTGGTGTCCATCTGCTCCCAAGTCGGCAAATCACTAGACAGGACCGACAACGCGTGCATAGGATACTGATGCAGAGGCGTATCCAGTGCGGCAACTAAAGTAACCAAACGTCAGGCACTGCCGTCATTGAGAACACGACTGATGATACTTACTCAGCAGCCCCAGATCAGCATAAGTCATTCTGATATTGTCCTCCCATAATCTCCTGTCCCTTTCCTTTGAAGCTATACGGAAGCCAGGGATAAAGCGTACAAAGACCGCATCCCTGACGTTTGGGTCAAGAAATACACGACGAATTCCACGAGAGATCCCGCTGAGCGAGTGTAAATCTGACCAAGACAGAAAACTGAGAAGACGCGTCACGACCTGGGAGTTGGCACATATTGTGGCTAGGCCAGTAGAGCGAGCACTGCTGATGAAGCTCGCGCGGACGGGGTGCGTCAGTGGCGACGAAGTCATTACGCTCGAGTTTCTACCAACGCTGGGAACCGGGGGCAGTGGTCTGCGAGAAGAAAAGGATGGGACTGAATGGAGCTCGCTGAGTTGATCGAGGTCCACGAGCGGAGGATGAGTCGGCCTCGCGGGAGGCATCGTATGAGCCGCCATCGCCTGTACGGCGACGGACATCGGGTAGAAAGAAGGAAATGGGGAATGGCGTTGGCCAAGGTAGTGAGGATGACTGTAGGTGGAGGGATGAGGAACAAGCCAAGTGCGCAGTGCGGTTGCACAGATTTGGGAGGCATTTCTACGGGGTCATGCATGCTAAACGCAAAAGGACTCGGCAATACTCGGCAAAATGAGGGAAGCGATGATGACGGAACACGCCTTCGATCGTCCCCATCATCAATTCCCGGCGCGGTACGCAGATTAAAGTATTATATCTTGTGGCAATAAAGGTTGGAAAATGGCCGACATATGTCTAGGAGGGAGAAATTAGGGTTACACAAAAGAATCCAAGAAGCTCTGATCCCGAAGTCGATCGGTCATTGCTTGCATCATACTTCCCAATTCGGGCATATCCACTTCGGTCCGCCCTGGCGCTTTTTTACATTTCAATATTCCCTCACAATAATTCCATTCGTCGCTTACTCGTCTCTTTTGGCGGTGAACTGAGGCTAAACTCGTACAACGTGCAACCTATACTTTTCGCGGAAGCCAATTCAGCGCCCTTCATCATCTAACAAGGTACCAGGTCTGCCAAATCGTCAGCGGTGACCGGAGATATGTAGATTGATAGCCCTGGTCTACGTAAGGAACAGCGCGCAACCATTGGAAAGCGTATCTTCTAATACGTTGGCCCGGATGGATACCTTTCTTTCGTTTGTAGCTATAAATACGGCAGATCAATCCACGCAGGGTTGATAAACTCGTTTCAGCTATTTGTCGTCAATGCGGCGCTCATAATACTGCTGGTGATCGGAAATAACTTGTATAAATATGGTGAAATAGAATTCGTTAGGTGTTCAGCAGACGGCTATCCAGCCCGCTGTACTGTAAAATTGACTTTCATCACGGACACTTTGACCGAAAACAGCATGACTCAATGAGACCTTGTGAACTTATTACGTAATCTATAGCTTATGTACACCACACTCCCATTTGTCACTCGTTGTGCCTCCAACAACAGCAACAATGTCGAACGCAAGTCTACTACTCTTACGTGTTGAAACTCAGCTAACCTATTTGTATACAGCATCTTGAGAGGGATATCTTTGGTGGCTCTGACTCGGAATTATCTGAGGAAGAAGGTTTGTGCTAGAATGACCCCTTGCTAGAATGAATAAGAACCAACTGACCGGACAACAGAATTTCATGAAGAACGTCCCGAGAGACATCGGGCTTCCACGCCGCCACCCCCAGCCGAGTCCGAATCGGCGGATGATACTGCTGATGAATACGTTCAAGAACAGCCCGTGAAGAAAAAGAAAGTGAGAAGACATGACGAGGGTCAACCAGTCCAAGTGAAGAAGAAACGAAAGAGGCGACAACATGCCGTTCGTGAGCGTGAGGCTGACCCGGATAAGGACCTGACACTGTCACCAGAGGAGTGTGAGTACTCAGTTGGAATTGCATGACGCTATGTAGGGACGAAAGCTGATTCTTGGTCTACATGTGCAGTGAAGAAAAAGAAACTTAAGGACAAGATAGACGGGATCGTCAAGTCCAAAAAATCGGTTCGGCCGAAGAAAAGGAAGAAGGACGCCGATGAAGAGATACTTGATCGATTCGCAGACGAAGAGGTCTCCCAGTTGCGGGAAGAGATGCTCAAAGCTGCGGCGGATGACGACGAGGCGAACCGAGAGAAGCAGGCGGCCACCGCAAAGCTGCGACTCCTGCCACGCGTCAAAGAAGTCTTGCAAAAGTGAGTTGCTGCGCACTACTAGCGGCATTCTCTCTCATGTCCAATTTTTATGTATACAGGTCTTCACTAGCACAGTCGATTATGGATAACAACTTGCTCGAAGGCGTTCGGCGGTGGCTCGAACCACTTCCGGATCGCTCTCTCCCCGCTCTGAACATCCAGATGTTCTTGTTCGAGCAGCTTACCAAGATGTACATCGATACAAATTCCCTCAAGGAGTCCGGTCTTGGTCGAGTTATCCTCTTTTACACAAAGTGCAAGCGTGTGACGACACCCATTGTACGAATGGCTAACGAGCTCGTCTCAGCCTGGTCACGCCCAATCATCAAGCGCAGCTCTTCGTATCGTGACAGGCTCATTCCAGTAGCGCCTTCCAACGATGACGTCGGAATGCGGAACGGACAACATCCCGCACGACTTAACACCATCCTTGCCCAGATGCGCGAAGACGACAATAAACGTGTGAGGAAGAACGCAGTTCAGATTCCGTCAGCGACAATTGGCACATACACGGTTGCGCCTCGTGATAGTTTCACCGTCCAGAGGTCCAATAATGCTAGTGTGTTGAACGATATTGAGCGGAGGAGAAGGGCGGCGGAGAGAATGAAATCATTCATGCGGAAGACGTCTTCCAAAACCTAATCTTGCTTATTTACTTCTTCCCTGCTCTGTATGCTTGTACTATAATGATCGATTTTATCCTTCGTTGAGTTCAATAGATTTTTGGATGTCCACAAGTGGGACTTGAAAGAAATATTGTTGTATTAAGTGCGACATTGACACGTGATAATTATGCCAGATCACGTGCGGAATTCTCTGAGGTTACGCGTCGCGTTTCCGCTTGCGTCAGCTATTGACCTTTGCACACTGTCCTTCAAATCCTCTCTCACAGAGCATCTCACTTGCTCGCAAACAACAGGAATTAACACGAAATGGTCGGTAGAAGCTACTTTCTTCTTCGTTGAGCCGTATTATCTAACAGAAGTGTCAATTCACCCGTAGGGCAATGCGCATTCTGGAGTACCTCCTGGTGGAGGACCTGGTCAGGGTGGAGACAAGGACAAGTCTAAGGAGCAGAAGAAGAAGTGGGAACCACCAGTACCGACGCGTGTTGGAAAGAAAAAGAAACGCGGACCGGATGCAGCCACCAAGTTACCTACTGTGGTCCCTACGACACGGTGTCGTCTGAAGTTACTCAAGATGGAACGTATAAAGGATTACTTCCTTCTGGAGGAAGAATTCATCCAGAATCAGGAACGGCTTCGACCCGGGTCTGCTCGCGAGGAGAAGAATGAGGAGGATCGGACGAAAGTTGATGACCTTCGAGGGAGTCCTATGGCAGTGGGCACACTTGAGGAAATTATTGACGACGACCATGCAATCGTTTCGACGACCACTGGCCCCGAGTTCTATGTTTCAATCATGAGCTTCGTAGACAAGGATGCACTCGAACCTGGTTGCTCTGTTCTGCTCCACCACAAGAACCAGGCTGTTGTCGGTGTATTACAAGACGACACGGACCCTATGGTTAGCGTCATGAAATTAGACAAAGCTCCGACTGAGAGTTATGCGGATGTTGGTGGTTTGGATCAACAAATTCAGGAAATCAAGGCGAGTGTGCTTAAGCTTTGCGTTTTGCAGTTCACTGCTCACGCAAGAGTCAATTTTTAGGAAGCTGTGGAACTCCCGCTTACTCATCCGGAACTGTACGAAGAAATGGGTATTAAACCTCCCAAGGGTGTTATTCTATACGGAGTTCCTGGGACGGGGAAGACGTTATTGGCAAAGGCTGTGGCGAACCAGACGTCTGCTACGTTCCTACGAGTTGTTGGGTCGGAGCTCATCCAGAAATATCTTGGTGACGGGCCGAAGCTTGTACGAGAACTATTCCGTGTCGCTGAGGAGCACGCGCCAAGTATCGTCTTCATTGACGAAATTGACGCCATTGGAACGAAGCGGTAAGTTTGTCCTACAACGCGAAAGTGCATAGTCTCATGGGTTTGTACCTAGGTACGATTCGACATCAGGTGGCGAGCGTGAAATCCAACGAACGATGTTGGAGCTACTTAACCAGCTTGACGGGTTTGATACACGAGGAGATGTCAAAGTAATAATGGCCACAAACAGGATTGAATCCCTTGACCCAGCGCTTATCCGACCTGGTCGTATCGACCGAAAAATTGAGTTCCCATTACCAGACATCAAGACGAAGCGACATATCTTCAGGTACGCATTCCCTTCTATTATATTCGATTCGCAACATCTCCGCTCACTCAGCATGTAAAGACTGCATACTTCACGGATGAGCTTAGCCGGAGACGTCGACCTTGAAGAATTCGTCATGACGAAGGATGATTTGTCAGGTGCAGACATTAAGGCTGTATGTACCGAGGCGGGTCTGTTGGCATTACGAGAACGACGTATGCGTGTGACGAAAGCGGACTTTACAGCTGCAAGGGAAAGGGTACGTAACTGGTTGTCTTTTTATATAACGTGGCTTATATTCATACCTTTACAGGTACTGTATAGGAAAAACGAAGGGACACCGGAAGGCCTTTATCTCTAGTTTTGTACTCTTACTTTCTAAGTTTGCTATAATTTTATTCCTTTGTTCCCCCCTTCCCGTTTGAAAATTGGTCGCGTGGCCTCTGCCGTGGAGGACTCGGACTGCGATAGGAGCTTTATCAATACTTTCTGGATGGGTAGATATTTCCGACTTTTACCCAAGGTCCTGTAATTGGTTCTTCAGGTTTTATGTTCAGGGACGAAGTTTACCTCTGGACTTTTTGGAAAGCACATTGTATTGAAACTCACCTGTCCGCGGACTTTTAGATTCAGGTACAGGGAGGGATGTGCAAGTCAGGTCTGGACAAGCGGGAAGAGGAAGGCAGGGTGTTGCCGTTGCCGATCTTAGTGTGAGGAGGGGATGAAGGGATGATAAGATCGTTTACGTATCTATGCGTACCTGTGGATAGGGAACGGGATAGGGGAGAGGAAAATCGATTATTCGAGAAGGAGAGATAGAGAGAAGAAGAGAAGGCGAGTGGTACAGTGCCGATGAAAGGTGTGTGTGTGTGCCTGAATGTTCTTGAGAGAGGTAAGATGCCGTTGTACCCACTAGTACTAGTAAGTACTGTTGCTTGTTTTTATTGGTACGATTGAATATTCCCAGAATATAGGATAGGAACGGATTGATATTTATTGATGTACGTACTTGCACACAGTACTCCTTCTCCCGCCGGTCATTCACTCACCAGCATAATTGAAAGAAAGAATGTTAGGAGCTCAGATATAGATACGAGGATATGAATATGGCACATGTCCGTTATGTATAATGTACGTTCCCACTGCAGTTCCATCTCTCGTATCTTGAAAGTTCTCTCACTGACTGACAGATGCTCATTGTCCGTTGTCCATCGTCCATTGTCCGTCGTCATTTGGCATTGCTATTTCGAACGTGACAAAGATCAGCATAGCATGTATCTATTGTAATCACTTATTAGGACAGTTGTAACGAGCGAACGAAACCAAACGACGATTTTGAATCGGTAGATCCTTGCAAGACATACAATAGCAAGTTTGAATTCCAATCCAATGTATACGTACACCTAATGGTGTTGCCTCTATTGCTCCCTCTATCCATAGCATCTATTTTTAGACTAACTGAAAGGGACGCGTTGCGTTCTCTTGCCAAGTCCGTCTCTTGCGAATCCCCCGAATTCCGATTCCGATTCCCGATCCATAATTTCACATTTGGTTCCTCCGTTTTCTTATCGACTCGGCCATCTATTCGGCACGCCTCGTTACCCTCGGTACGAGGCACCAGCAGACGAATTGTCCCGCGAGGAGGGCGACGATTGAAGGTTGGACTGTCCATATACCTTTTTTGTTGCTTATAACACCTGAATATACAAGTAAAGGCGGTTCATGTCAGCAATATTAACGATCGCGGGGAGAATTAATATATGAGGGAGGAGAATGATCGATTAATTAATTTAATTTGAGAAGGGGATTACCTATGATGAAAGGGAAGATCGCGCTTCCACTCTGACCTATACTCGAAATCATAGTCATACCGGATGTATGCATCCTTCGCGGAAGAAGTTTCGAAGCGGTGTGAATTGCTGCTGTGTAGAATGTTGAGATGGCTAATCCGATGAGGGCTGTTGCTACTGCTGTCTGGAGGAGAGACGGTGAAGGTTAACGTGCATTAGCCGTTGGATTGATTTGCTGCATATGTGGTATGCGCCTCAAGCGAAGAGGATTCTGGCGTTTACTTACTGCATCGAAGTTTTTTACGGCCCATGAGACAGCCTGGAGCCCTCCCGCGATGATGATGTAGAGAAGGACTACTCGGCGTTCTCCGATGAGGAGGTTAATGAAAGGTAGGCAGACCCTTCCAACGGCAATGCCTTAGTGTGATTATTGTTAGCTATTTTTCATAATGAACGAAGGAGAACTGACCAAGGTAGAATCCAGACGCAACCCACGCAGCCCTTCCTGCAGTCCCATGCCTTACGACAGTCAGGTACGAGACTATCCAGCCACCGCTATATTTGTAAGATTGAGTCAATGAATGCATGACGAAAATTTGCTCCACTCACATTGACTCCTCAGCCCTTGGTAACAGGAAGCAGACTCCATGAGTGTGACTTTTTCAAAGAAAAGAAAACCCTCACCCGATGTAGAAGAGCAAGAAAAGTGCTAATATCCAGACTTCTGGTCTAGTCATCACCTCCTTCACCGTGGCATCCGATCTCTCCAATGTTTGATTTACTATGACAACAGGCTCTCTCGGAAGCCTGTCATACCTCGCAGAACCATGAACGAAAGCGAAGTATGCTATTATTATGGAAGGCATGATCAATCCAAGGGCCGTGAGATAGAACAGGTTTATCTATAAACGCTTGGATCAGTGGCCAATTATTGAATAGGGCGAACTTCCGCTTCAAGACGGACCTTTATATTGTGAGAGATGAAGGCAGAAGCGACCAGGGGACTTGTAAAGGCACCAAAGCCTAGTGTGAGAGTAAATATCATTGATGAAGCGCCGATGTTAGAGTACGAACCGTAGAGTCCATGTAGCAGGCCCATTCGAAGCATTGGTTGCGGCAAGGTAGCAAAGTAGGCATTGGCAAGACCGAGCTATGGAAGGAAGGTCAATAACCTCCGATTATGCTCAAGATGTGCAGGGAGGTATACAGCTCACCTGCGTTGCAAATCCCAGACCTACAAGAACGAAGGCAACACACATCAATGGGAAAGAGATAAGTTGCGAGCAATTGATTATAATCTGGCCACTCGGGTAAGCTTTTCACGATGGCCCAGAGCGCTGGAAAGCACAGACCCCGATCATCATCGACAATCCGGCACCTATGAAGGTCATCCCAAATCCCCATCTTAAAAAGTCAAAAGGTTGCGACCGGGGAACAAGGTATCTAACAAACCTTTCTATCACCTTTCCGGATCCAAATGCCGAGATAAAGTAGCCGAGACAAAATGCCACGAATAGGAGGGCGACGGAAGCATAGCTGAGGTGATAGGTTGCTTCTATTGATGGAAGTAGAGTTCCGGTAACACCGCAACTAAAGTGCAAGGAAACATGGACAATCAGCACTTGAGATACCCTGAACCAGTGGGTATTGTGACTCACTTATACCCGGATATGTAGAGGCACAGATAGCAGGATACCTCTCTCAATCGCTGAGTCCGAAGAGAGACAGGGTTCTCTTGATCAACCATCTGAAGCGGTTCTAGGTGTGTCTGCAGACCGACAGACGGAAGATTCTGCAGCGACGGAGCTGCAGTTTCCGATTCCACATTCTTGACAGCAAACTCTGCGACTTGTATTGCCTCCGTTGGATACTCTAGGATGGTTGTCGCCGCGGATTGGGGTAGGGCATTAGATTCGAGCATGGCCTTCCTGTGCGACCAGTCAGAAATACCCTACGGCTATCGGACAGGATGGAACAGATTGCAGTTCATTGTGCGTCTTATATAGCTGACTGATACACGTAACATCGTTATCATGTAGTCGTACCCTAGTCCACCGACGCAATACATGAGGTCCGCCCGAGTCCGCTCGGCACATCGCAAGTCTAGACCAGAGCCTATAAAAACAGTACATCATAAATTCTAGCCACTGAATATCGTCCAAGATCAATCTACTTACATCAATAGAAGCTGCTAGTCCGGATCTCAAAATCAATAGAAATCTGCCGGAACGGACTTTGCTTACTGTTCTAGATGTTTAGGGCCGCATCCGGTTCGGACCAACCATTATCGCGACTAGAGTTCATTGAGCATCTACAGAGACTAGTGAATGCCGTAGCCGCAGCTTTTCTCTCTGGAACACTTATGATGCGTCTATCTGAATTCGAAGCATTAGGGGGTATGAGCCAATTATAGAATACATGGACATACTTTCTTCGTTATTTAAACTTCTGAAATGCTACTTTGCCCGTAGTAATACGTAGACTATTACTAAGGCAAACCATATCAAGGCTGCACGGAGAAACTGCCCATGAAGGGAAGGGGAGCATTTATCCCTGCGAAGCGATCCCAATGGGCAGTGGGATCGGCCTCTGTTTTTCTTGAAAACTATACATCTCGCCTCACATCTTCACCCACGAATAGCGAATAACGTCCGGAGATTAATGCGATAGAACGGGCCGTCGCTGAGTAGGCCTCGGTCCCCGAAGTTGCCTGTATAGTAACGACTCTCAACATTGGGAGAAAGACTCGTTGTTATTACGCATGCACAGACCGGCAAACTCCTGAGTAACCCCGATTGAGAACGCGGCAGGAAAAAGAACCGCGGGGATCCATGAGGTCGCTAGATGCCAGTAATTTCTCAGAAGTACTCAAGCATTCAATATAATCAGCTCGACCAGGTTGGGATGGGAAATGCATAGACGTCGGATGCCCAACCCAGAGAGCCATGGGCACAGTAATGTTCACATGAAATACGGTGACAGCGTGTGGCGTACTAGCAACTCCAACCCGGTTGCGCAGTAAATTGGAATTGCCCAGGAATCAGTGATGGACACAATGGAGGAATATCTTTCGGTGTCCTTGTTGGCTGCGCGGGACGGGAACGGCAGCCGAGGTTGATGTCGCGCGAGTGGCTCAGGGAATCTTAATTGTTATGAAGTCCGTACTCCTGAGGTAGCATCTCTGCTTCCGCGAATTCAGTTAGGGATGCTTCGATTCGCGCCGTAGTGTCGGCACTACAATGCACGTCCCACGGCTACATTCACTCCTTCGATTGAGTAAGCTAAATCCGAGTGTCGAGGCGGTGCTGTAATCATTCGTCCGTAAAAAAACCATGGAGCACCGTGGAAAGCAGTCTAAAGGACGGCATCAAATGTTCTGCAGAATATAAAAGGAGCGTCTCTCTTGCTTGAAAGGGACCTCTCAGTTCACAAGACGATCCCACCATCATGCTTGCCCTTCACCTTGTACTCTTCGTCTTCTTCGCATACGTCCTCGCCCTCCCTGGGCCGGTAGAGAAACTGGATAGCAATGGTGAGCGTCTCCGTGCCGTACTCGTCGATGTCACGTGCTGATAACCCCAAAGCAATCGATGGCGCGCCACTGGGAGAGACGTTTAAATTGCGAGGTGGTGAGGTGTCCGCGTCTAATAATGCCTGTCCAAGGTTCCTGAATAGCGGTAATAGGAATCGACGGAGCGCCACTTGGTGAAACTTTCCGCCGTTCGAGACAAGGTACGATTGACTGCGCCTTATTTAAAGCACAGAATTAAGGTCCCGAATGCAGGTTCGGCTGGTGCACCACTAGGAGAGACTTTCCGTCGAGACGGTAAGCATTCAGCACCCATAGTAAACCAGCCCAGACGCAGATTGCCAACACAGGAGCCGATGGTGCACCTTTGGGTGAAACGTTTCGTCCCAGAGATAAGCAGGGTGCACCGTTGGGAGAGACTTTTCGTCCCAGAGATAGGCAGGGCAGCGCCGGGGCACCATTGGGCGAAACTTTCCGTATTCGCGACAGTGAGCACTTTCACCTAATTTAGCTGATGACAATAGAGAGAAATCGATGCAATATCGACAGATGATTCGTGAATGTCCCGCAGTGCTCGATAGCAAGTTAGGAAATCTCTTGACTTTCTGGGTATTCGTGTCTTTCATTCCGGTTCGGTTTCATTGGTGAAGGACATGTAACTTTTGATTGATTGGTTGATTTATCACGAATTCGTGTATCTGCTTTGATTGATGAGAAACGACCAATTCCATGGCTAGAAAAAATGCGAATTAACATTGGTCTGAATACTAGACCGTCATGAACTTACCGAACAGACGTGAAAGAGATTCATTCTCATACGATCATTTGCATAATGAGCAGAGTTTCAAATGTATCGTCGTTCTTGGGTAAATCTGAACCTTGCGCGCCAATTCCTGCCAATAGATCATCGTCTTTTTCAGGTACAGTCCATTCGAACGATTCTGGGCGTCTAAGTCCGACAAAAATAAAGCTTTCCGATCCGAGGACGTGCCAGTCCTGTACCTCTGGAAGTTCTTGATCTGTGCTGATAGCGGATTCCTGGAATGCGCGGACCATCTCATGGCGAGCAAGTACCGGAGAGAAAGTGAACCACAGACCAAAGGCAGACCAGAAGGTCGTTTCTTTCGAAAGGCTCCGGACCTTGTACGAAATAATAACCTCAAGCACTTCCTCCGGGAGGGTGAAAGGTGGAGCTGTGAGCTGTAACAACGTTCTGAGTAGGGGTGCGAGCAGATGAGGAAAGTATACCTAGTCTAGTCAACTTCGTCCGGTAGATGAAAACGAGGGACTCACAAGATCGCTGCAGATGATGTGAGTTAAAGGTCTTGATTTTCCCGTACGATTTCTTTCGTCACACAGAAATTTGAAGAGACGCTTAGCTCCTACGGCATCTCCCCACGGAAACGGTAGTATCTTGACGGGAATTGCATCCGCAGACAATTCGTATGAAGTTATCCACGTATGTTTTTCACGCTGCAATATCTCTTCAAGCAACGAGCACGCATCAGGAAGATCGGTCAGGACGATAAGATCCTGTCTTTTTCCGAGTCTCAAGAGCTGTTCTGCCAAAGAGAGGCCGACATAGCCCGTCCCTGAACCTAGTTCAACAATCGCTAGTCCGCGTTCCCATTCTTCCTCTCTGCAAATGATCGAGCAAGGCGGGTCAAGCTGCCAATCGGATGCCTCAGACAAACGGAAATAGCGTGTAATAAGCTCAGCAGCTTCCCTTGGGTGCACAAATCGCGTGTGAGCTTGGAAGGGTAGCGCGGATGCGATGGGAGAGGAATCACCAAATTCTTCCAGCAATACCAAACCGCTGTATGGCATGTCTCTGGGATTCTGCACTGAAGGAGGTTTTCCCATCGATACCCAAGATTAGGGGTGTGATGTCAAGGCCTTGAGGGAAATTGGGATGGGCAGACATCATGGAGGTCTGTACAGATAAATAAAAGAAATTAAATCGAATAATCAGCCGAGTCGCGTCGTCTTGCGCTCGCTGGTCTTGGTCGTCTATCACATGGCTCGCGTTCGGGCAACCACTTGCCCGAGATTTGCTCTCAAATTGTACAGCTCTCTTGCCTTCGACCACCACCATCATGAGCTCGTCGAAGCCGCAGGAGCAGTTGACTCCCTTTGGACATGCATTGGCGGGGGCTTTAGGAGCAGTATTCAGTAATGCGTACGTCCCATTCTTCATCCCGTTCGTGTGCCCAGTCCAACAATTTATTCCTTCAGGTCGGTTTATCCTCTTGATACGTGCGTGTCGTGACTGGATTTGCTGTGATATATGACAGATCTGATAAGTGATTAGTGTCAAAACACGTATTCAGGCGGACTCTACGACGAAGGACAAGAAACGCAATCCGTCATTAGTGTCTCTCCTTATCCGAATGCTCCGCGAAGAGGGCATAACGAGCCTATACAACGGGTTCGGGGCGAGCATGCTAAACACGTTCTCCGGACGTGAGTTCCTTGCTATCTTATGGTGTGCTATCCTGATGCATCCATTCGGTCACAGAGTATGCGTACTTCCTCTTCTATTCGTTGGTTAGAGGATCATACCTTAAGAGGTTATCAAGTCGACTTCCGAAGGGCTCAAAACCACCGACAATCTCAACAGCCATGGAGCTTCTGCTGGGAGCTATAGCAGGCGCTCTTGCTCAGATCTTTACCATTCCTGTTTCCGTTATCGCAACACGACAGCAAATCGGTCAACTTCGACACGAAACCAAGGGTCCTGCTCCTTCGTCACCTTCCGAAGTATCCCCATCCAAGCCCTCCTATAGCTCAGTAGCAGACCCAGGATCTTCCACTTCTGCGTCTTCTGAGACACGTCTCGATAATTCATTCTTAACTGTCGGAAAGGAGATTATCCGAACTGATGGTGTGACAGGCTTATGGCTCGGACTCAAGCCGTCTTTGGTGTTGACTGTGAACCCTGCGATAACTTATGGTGTATTCGAACGAGTCAAAAGTTTAATCCTACTTGCGAAGGAGAAAAGTGGTGCCCTACCCAAGTTAACACCGTGGCAAAGCTTTCTCATCGGTGCTCTAAGCAAAACGCTCGCTACTGTGGTAAGTTCCTTCCCCTATATCGATACTAAGTGATCGCACCTTATTCAACGTATGAAGGTAACATATCCGTATATCATGGCCAAAGTCAAAATACAAGCTGGAACTCAGAACTCGGCTGATGAACTTCCAACTACAAGTACCGGCACCTCAAAGAAGACCAAGAAGGATGGTGCGGTCGCATTACTGACACGCATCCTGAAAGAGCGCGGGGTAGTTGGATGGTACCAGGTACGAGGCGCCCTTTCCATTCGGTTGGCTGCATTGATAATTGAGAATGCGTAGGGAATGAGTGCCCAAATTATCAAAGCTGTGCTTTCACAGGCTTTGCTTTTTATGTCAAAGGATCAGTTTGAGCAATACGCTCTCGCCATCCTGAGAGCGCAACAGAAGCTCGCAAACTGATAGACAATTACAATACTGGGATAGTGTACCGCAGTTCTGCCTATCATTTGACACTGAGTAAAAGAGCGTATTGTACTAGCCAATAGAAAATTGAAGCTGAGATTGAATATCTGGACGCGTTCCTCGACGCGTCTGAACCCTTTCCAATGCAAGCTGAGTCTTGCGAATACTGCCCTTCTCATAACTTCTTTCCCTCTCTTCCTCCTCAAAATACAATCTCGAAATGGCAGACCTATTAGACTCGATGCTTGACCTAATGCGTCGGCTTCCTCCAACAAATGTAGAAGGGAACGTCCATGCGCTGGTAAACATCTGCCCTGAATACGCTGATGATTTACTCGGAAGTGTCGACCAGCCGTTGAAGCTTATGGTTGATAAAGCGACAGGGAGGGAATATCTTGCGTGTGATTATAATCGGGATGGGGAGAGCTATCGGTATGTGGTTGGGATTCATGGAATTATGCAAGGAGCTGATTGGTAGTGTCTTGGTGATTCTAATGTGCGTACTATCGCAATCACTGCTGTTCTTATTACACGGAATGAAACGGCTTGAAATACTATCATCGTATCGACCTATAGATCACCTTGGTCGAATGAATACGACCCACCAATAGACGACGGTACGACACCATCACCAAAACTGCGTAAACTTGAGATCGCAGCAAATGAAGCGTTTGATACTTATCGTGAGATGTACGTTCTCCGCTTTTCAAACTTATAACTTTTACTAATGATACTTTATCGTTCTGTCGTGCGATAGGTACTTTGAAGGCGGCATATCCTCGGTATACCTTTGGGACCTTGACGATGGTGGATTCGCGGGTGTCGTCGTGCTGAAGAAAGGTCCGTCACTTCACCTCATCTCCCATTCACCTATGTCTAACATCTCTCCCTACGTTCCTACAATCCCCAGTCCTCTCCCCAAACTCAAACGAGGCACCATCAGGAGCATGGGACTCCATTCACGTCTTCGAAGCTTCCGAACGCGGACGACACGCCCATTATAAACTCACAAGTACTATCATGCTTCATTTGACGACTCAAAGCCGGAGTGGTGGTAAAGATGAGGTGCAGAGGAAGAATGAGAAAGATGGAGTGGAGAGTAATGGTGAAGGGACGATAACTTTGAGTGGGAGCATGACGAGACAGGCAAGTGCATTCATTCTCCATTCGTCTTTCTACCCTCCCATATATCTGGTCTCAACCACATATGACACAAACAGATCGAACAAGACCACCCCTTAGCAGATCCATCCACACACATAACAAACACAGGTCGTATGGTCGAAGATCAAGAACTCAAAATGCGTAACCTTTTACAAGATGTCTATTTTGGTAAGACTAGGGATGTAGTACACGAATTGAGGTCGTATGAGAGTTTGGAGAAAGCTAGGAAACAGAGAGAGTTGCAGAAGGAGCTTGTTGGGCTTATGAAGAAGTGATTTTTTTTACCTTAAGGGGAGGGGCTGTGTTGGAGGGTTGGATGGAAGGTTGTGTAGGTCGGCGGTGGCAAAGGGAAATGGAAGGACGCATTAATACGTGGCAGTTTCAAGGAATGTACCAATGACTTTTTCATTTGCATTGAATCGCAATCTTTTGTTCTCGACAAACACAGGTCTATTCCCTCCGCTCCGATAAATTCAAAACCGTTCCTTCCATCTCAGGATTTCCACCCTTCGCTTCGGTACTTTGATGGAGTGGCGGCCGAGTTGAGGCTGCGCTGTAAGATTTTCGAGCGAGGGATATGAACATGATTATGGAACGAGTGCATGTCATGTCGAAATGAAAGAGGATGAAAGAGCATAGAGAGACGCTAGGTTCTCCATCCAGTTCCACAATCCAAGTTTCCTATTCTTCACCTCTGGAATCCGATTCTCGAAGCCAAAGGGATCAAGTCAGATCAAACCAAAAAAAGACCAATCGAAGACCGAACTGGACCGAAGGACAATGAGATACGGAGATATGGGGATATGAGACTGAAGGAATAAAAAAATCTACAAGACGATTCGACTGTTGCCGAGCGACCGAGCCTCGCTATAAGGAGAACAACGGTACTCCCGATTCCTTCTCTGTGATGTATATACCGTAGGACGGAAGCAGTGGCCATTAAGATTATAACGAACAATCTTGCAAAGATTCATCAATCAATTTCTTTGCGCAATCCCTTTCCAACTCTTCGCCTCTCTCGTTCACTTGACGAATTGGAGCTATGGAACGAACAATCGGGTACTATTTGAGCAGCGTCGTATCAGCGATAGGGTTCGCGTGGATAGTTACCTATAAGAACACGAACACCGGGAAAGACATCGCAGTGAGGTGGAGATTTAGAATGTCAAGTTCCAAATGGTTAGTAACCCGATTATTATGTTCGGTAATGGCAAATGGAGCACATACGTCGTTGAGAAGAACTTCTTTGAGTGGTCGGTGTTTGCCGTCGACCGGTTCGCGTTCAATAGCATCAAGCGTTGAGTCAGCGCCGTCAATTACCCTAGGTGTGTGGAACAAAAAAATCAGTAAAAAGTCCTAGAATAGAGAATGGAAGGAAGGAAAGGACTGAGAGAGAAACCTATGACGCACTTGCCGAAGATGGTATACTTCCCATCGAGATGTGATTGTTTTGAATAGGTGATGAAGAATTGGGATTTGTTGGTGTCTGGACCCGAGTTAGCCATAGCGACGATACCTCGGGCGTTGAACTGCATAAGAAAAAAACAGAGGGAAAAGAAAGCATTGTAAGTCAGTACACTTGTAAAGGTCAAATTGATACTGAGTCAAAGAAGGATGGAAACCGAAGAGAGGTGAGAGAGGGGTTGAGATGGATGGCGGGTGGATGATTTGTCACTATGATCGGATTACTTGGGCTTCCGATGGAGGGATGATGGAAACAGAAACGGCAGCTTTGAACAGCAGAAAGCGAGAAAGCACCGCGACAAAGATGGAGACAAGTGATCGTTGGTTGATGCTGTGCGATGACTCCTTCATTCATTCATCGCCTCAACGTATCAAATTTCCACCTCATCTCAGACTCGTTGCCTTAAAAGAACAAGAGCAACCGGCGATACCGCAACACTCGGATCCAAAACACACTAGTGTGCTCATCAAAGTTCGCAGTTCGCCTGGTCGATAGTTCGAGGCTATGAAGAACCGAGTGACCGACTTGCCTTTAGAGTGGCTTTGAGCTCGTCCGAGAAAGGTTTACCCCAAATGCTTTGGCCACCTTTTCCTGTGCCGGAAGGATCACCTGTTTGTACCATGAAACCTGCGATGTTGCGGTGGAACTTTACGCCATTATAGGTTCCGGCGGCGCAATGAGCGAGAAAGTTTTCTGCAGCCTTTGGTGTGGCTTCGCAGAATACTTCAATCTGTGAAATAATGATGAATAAGTTGTGAAGGCGTACTTGGGAATATACGCACTTTCAAGTCACCATGGGTTGTGTGTAGAGTGACTGACTATGAATGATGTTTAGAATTGATGAAATGAAGAGATGAATGAGATACTTACCATGGTTGTTATAGAGAGAGATCTACAGAATAGTTTATTTTTATATATATTTGTTCGGTGATGGGAGCAAGTGTCTCATAACAGGCACATATACTTATAACCACACATCCCATCCCATCCCATCATTCTCTCTCTCTCTTTTCCCCCTCATCCTCATCGTCCTCAACAATGATTCGTACTCAGACTCGCACTTCAAGCATATACTCAGAAAACGACCCTCTCGCTCTTGCCCTCAGACCACCGCCCTTCGAGTCTGACCATGAGCGCGAAATTCGCCTCGCAGCTGAGCTTGAGGCCAAGCGCATCTCGGACAAGATAGACGAGGAGCTTCGCCTGGAGCGTGAAGCAAATAAACGGGCCAACATGCAAGTAAAGGTGTGTACTCTCCCCATCCTCACCGTTCAGCTCTGCCTCCTTCGCTTCCCTTGCCCTTCTTCACGCTATCCATTTATATCATTCGCTGCTTGTTACACTGCTTTTGGGCGTTCGCTGCTCCCTAATCTCGTTACCGCGAGAAATGAGATCTTTTTCTAATTGATCTCGGACTTTGCGAACGCACTAGAATCATGGTGCAGCGTCCCTTGCCGCGGAACGGCGCTCTGTCTGGCAATAGACGCGGCTCCGTTTAACAAACAACACTCGTCTTTGTCATTTTCCTATCTACCCGCTGTGTCCTGCCTCTCTCAACTGTTCGCTGGGCATCCGCTTTCACACTTGTTTCATCCACAGGTGTGAAGTTTCATACGTGTCACGACGCCAGCTTCCGTTCCTGTTGCGCTAGATCAACTTCTCAAGCCTCCTACTATGCCCAAAACTTGATCTCGTTTCCGTTCTCACCTCATGCCCTTACTTCTATTCTCCGGCACTTACTGATCTTGGTTTGCCTCTTCTTTTTTTATCCACGCTTTCTAGTTACTTCTCTTGGGTCAAGCCGAGTCGGGGAAATCGACCTTGCAAAAGCAGTTTCAGCTATTCTATGCTCCCGCTTCGCTGGATGAGGAACGCGCATCCTGGCGAGCTGTAGTCTACTTCAACGTCGTTCGCAATGTCAAGCGCATAATTCAGGCACTCGATGCACTCAATCTAGGATCTCCCCAGGGTTCATCTGTTGCTCTGCCCAATATTGCAGGTCCCAGCACTTCCTCGGCTGTTGCAGGTCCTTCCTCGGCAGTAGATAACTCTATCGATGCGCAGAATGAAACAGAGCTCGCCGAGCAAGATGCCTTGGCAAAAGCTGAAAGCGAAGGTGGACTGCCTGCTCTTACAAGTACGACGCGCAGGGAACTTGCAACACTCAAGCTCCGTCTCAGCCCATTACTCACCGCGGAAGCGAGCCTTGCGGATCGACTGAGCGGCGGTGTCCAAGTGGGAACTCTCGCGCGCCGTCGTGGCGGTGGCGTGTATGTCCGCTCAGGCTGGCAGACGACGATGAGCTTGTCCGGGAAGAAGAGAAGACATTCCGAAGATGGTCAGGAGGACAACCCGGATAAACCTAACATCGTGGAGGAAGAGCTGAACAAAACTTCGCACTTGCTGTTCGCATGTCGGGACGATGTCAAAGCCCTTTGGGCACACCCTGTTGTACGCGCCATCATCGACAAACGGAAGCTTCGCCTCCAAGAGAGTGCCGAGCAGTGCGTGCCGAGTTTACATGCGTACCTGTGACGAATGATAGATCTGATGTTTTTCCATTTTTGTTTTAGTTTCATGAACAGCATAGATCGAGTCTCCGCCTCAGACTATTCACCGTCTACGGATGATATTCTCCGTGTGCGTCTCCAGACGATGGGCATCGCTTCACATGAATTCATGGTACAAGTGTCCGGGAAGAGCATTGTTTGGCATTTATATGATGTCGGTGGTGCACGCGGTCAACGACACACTTGGGTACCGTACTTCGATGATGCGAATGCTATTATTTTTCTGGCCCCCGTGAGCGCTTTCGACCAGGTATGGGATACTTTCGGATAGTAATTTGTTGGTACTGAAGTCTTGATGGATTAGTACCTTGAGGAAGAGCCCAAGACGAATCGGATTAATGACTCGCTTCAATTATTCACTGTGATTTGCTCGAACGAATTGCTCAAGAAGGTGCATCTTGTTCTTTTCCTCAGTAAGTATTCCATACCATTTGTCGTAATGCTTCCATTAAACGGGCATCATCTTTTCGCAGACAAAACGGATGTACTCAAACAAAAGCTTGCCGCGGGTATTCAAGTCAAACGCTAGTATGTCCGCCATACTTCCACAGTGCATTATACGATTCTGATAAAAATTTATCAAACCTATAGTATTCCATCATACGGCGACCGCGCAAACACATATGATGCTGTCGTCGACTACTTCCGAACGCATTTCCTACAGGTACACCGGAAGAATAATGAGGAGCACCGGGTGCTGTACACGCATCAAACGAGTGTTGTTGATACGAGTACGACACAAAGTGTAATTCGTAATGGTGAGTGAAATCATTGGTTTATTTTTTCTGCTCCCTTCTCGTTTTACTCCACCGCCCTTTCTCCCCTCCGTATCTGCGTTCCTTTCTTGCGTCTGCCTGCGCAATGCGATACGATACGTTGCAGTGCAGTTTAGCAGTGAAGGTTATGGCAGGGCGAGATACAATGCAATGCTCTTTGTGATGCATCTATCACATCAAATTCGTCAACATTCCAATTATTTCTTCTTCGTTCGTGCAGGCACTTTTGCACTTTTCCTTTCCCTTCGGCTTTTTGGCGGAAGGTTAAACTTTCTTGGGATTTTTTGGTGTCGCACTGCGCTGCATCATGATACTGATGGTGCGCTTGATATGCGAAATGGGTGTCGTGGAGACTTGGTGGACGGTGGACATTGATTGCAATGTACTCCTGTCATATCCCATCTCCCACATACCTCTTTGGTTGGGATCAACATCGGGCATCAGTCAGCCTGGCTAGTCACATTTGCCTATATCATTCATCATTCATCCATGGCTATTGCGCGGCTTCTCAGGGAGTGAGTTCGAGATGATCTTTCTTCCTTTCGGCATTCACTTCATGGAGCTGTTTACTCAGCAGACCGGATGTCCTATCCGAGTTCATTCATATTTTCAACACCACCATCATGCGCTGTTTCGGTGATATTATACTGCTATCTGCGCTTCTGTGATTTTTTGTTCCCTCGTTCCTTTTACCTCTTTGCAGGCAGTGCCTTTTTGCTTCATGCGTAATGCTTCGCTGCATTGAATATTCCCATCCTATCTATTTCACATCAACTTCTCTCATTTCCGACTTCTTCGTTTTGATCTTGGATCTTGGTCTTTGGTATTGATGCTGACCAACACTCTTATTTTGACAGTACGAGACTCGATTTTCCGAGGGTATCTTCAAGAAGCTTCACTCGTCTGATGACCACGATGAAGTTTCATGTGACTCGTAACTCAAATACCTTCATTCAAACTCCAAACTCTCGATCTCGGACAAACGTTTTACCTGCATATCTATCTCGTTTTCTGTTTCTGTATCTCTCCTGTATCGATTGCGCGTCCATGTTCATTCATGTTATGTTATATTCTTTCTTGATTTCGATTAATCTACGACCTTTGCCTTGCAGCCTGCATCTTGGACCTTCGAAATCTCCTTTTTATTCAAGTTGTTTAAGATGATGGTGATAATGATGATGATGAAGATGATTGATGGGCGTAGCCTGCTTCTGTCGCTGCTACTGTTGTTCTGCATGTCTGCATGACTCTGTTGTTATAGCTACTCCCCGTTTGCTTGACCAGGCTACTGTATCTTTTCTCAAGTAGCTGTAGCTATTCTGTTCTCTGTCCTCTGATTGTTCGCATATATCCACCTCACCTTTCTTTCTTCTCTAACTTTACTCCCTTTCTTATTTATGTGCCTTCCCACTCCCCTTTTTGCTTGTCTTGGACACTGGGTATCTGTTTTGTTTCTGTCGTTCGTCCCCCTTCCCTCTCCATTCCCCTTTCGACGTTCTCCGCACTCGTCTCAATTATAATTACAATAGTAGAAGTAGTAGTAATCTAGGCATGCCCATGCTATTTATCCATCATCCATGCTCCTTCCATGCTCCTCACTCCATTCACTTGTGATACATGCGTTTTGTTCTCTAGTTAGGCTAGCTATAGTAGTTCTCTTCCAGAATTAATCTTGATTTTTAATGTCTATTGTATTCTAACGGACCGGTAATGCACTGAACGTTTATTGTTGGACGTAGAACGTTTTACTCAAAACACTTGTCTGATACTGATACGGAAAGTACAACATACTATTGAATTTGCATAACAACAACAGACAGCATAATGTACATTGTACCGCTGGACGGTGGACGTGATAGGCAGGACCATGGCAAGTAGCAAAGTTACATATAATAAATATTTTTGAAACACGGAACAAAGGATGAAATATAAAGGATAAATATTAAAAAAAAAGGGGGGGGGGGGGGATTTACACTGGGTCTGTGTGTATGTAGTAATGATCAGTTGAATGGGCGAAGAGTACTTTTGTAGCAACGTAACAACAGGACTGAAATGTAATAAGGCGAATAGACAGTACAACAGGAGTATATGATATGAAACATTCGAGAAAAGGGGTCGAGGCGCGGAATCTAAAGATAGGAAAGCTGTTCCCTGGGATGCAAGGGCCAAACCAAGCCAACTCCGGGTTCTTGAAATCTTCAATTTCAAAAACCCCTCTCCCTCGAGGGAATCCGGTATGAAGATAAGAGACCCAGGAGTCCCTATCGGAGCCTCATCACCGCATCAACACTTTGGCAATAATGCGATTAAAACCGAACTTCAAAATCAAAATGAAAACGTTCTCCGTTTGGGGCAACCCACAACGAACTGCGTATCATCGGGTATATTGTCGAGATGGAAACGGTGTGCGCCGATCCAGGGAAGAGGAGCTTGTAGTAGTGGAAATACGAGGTGCCGTCGCAGCTCGGCGTAGGATAGAATAAGGAGAACATTCCGATCTCGAGTCCTTTCTTTGTTCATTGAGGTCGATTACAGAAGGAACATCGGGTCGTTCATCGTTAGGCGTTATTCCGCACAGGAGGCGTAATCGTCGGTTGTTGTTACTATTACAGGTACGAGACCGAGTATGATCTTGATGATCCGGTTCCGACGAGCCTGTGTCTGCGTTGGGGGGTAAGGAGGGTAGAGGGCGGTCACGATCGTAGCTACAACGGACAGGGTCGCTACGCGGTGATGGCCACGATTCTGCTTCATTTTGAGGTGGACTTGGAGGTGGAGGTGGAGGCGGCGGAGTTGTTGCCTCGAGTGCGTGTGACAGAATGGGCGGTGGATTTGTTGATGTCTGCATCGAAGTATTTGTATTTTGAGATTGAGAGGCGGTATTCGGTCGTTCATGTCCCGAGCTCGAGTTCGACCGCGACAGAGATAAAAACGATGATGCTGCGGATCCCGGGCGCGGTGCTGACGAAGCTATCCCAATTTCCGTTCTGAAGAAAATGGCTTTCTCGCCGTCTTCGGGCACAAATCCTGCTGTTTTAAAAGCTAACATCTGGATCTCGTACTGCACGCCCAACAACAAAATTATGATGCAATGCTCATCAGTGTTTGCTTGACTGTGTATGTATGATGCATGACACAGGACGAACCTTGAGAGACATCTTCCCGAAGGAGAACGACGGGGTGATGTCCGATGCAAGAGGTATTCGGCCAATCAGTATCTTGGAATGTGCACTACCTCTTGTACTTTCTCCCAGCAATCGCAGAGCAGCTCGGGTTTCACTACTTTGATCATCACCAGCTTCAGCCACAGACCAACTTGCAGAACTGACGAATGTGCTTGGTTGCTTGATTGCATCCCAAAATCGGGCAATCTTTGTTTCTAGACCCGAGTTTGTATCCTCGACACGGCGACTTAGCTGGACGCGTAAAGCGCGGGGATTCCCGAGTAACTCCAAAATATTTTCATCAGGGCTCTCCAGCTTCAATGCGCAGAGGAATGGTGTGCCTCGCGTGTAGCACAAGGGTTTCGGAAGGGCAAACTAGTAAGAGAAATATCTTTAGGTGAACAACAAGCGTAGTAGACAGATGTGTGGCTTCGGCTCACAGTACAGGATATATCAGTCGAGAACGCGGTAAACGCAATTCCACGTATCGAGAAAGCCCGGAAGACTTCCCATCGATCTTCATTCACTACTTGATTACAAGAATATCCCAGAGGCGACGCAAGGGAAGAAGGGCGCGTGGTAGGTACATAGTTAAACGGATAAGAAAGTCTTCATATGTCAAGTCAACACTACGCTGGGTACCAACAATACGGGCTACTCACGTTAAGTTGCGAGTTCCTCTGATAGTGACGCACAGCTTGTAAATGATGCTTGAATGGTAGCTGGGTACTGAGAAGGAAGGAGGCAGACGTCCTAAAAATTGGTTGTCGGTTGCGCTATGCAGTACGCCGTCGCATTGGGCAATATGGCTAGGCAGCTTTAAACAGAAGGGCCAGCTGAAAGAGCCCTTTAGAATTTGTCCGATTTGCGCGTCTCGGCTTGTGGTTTGTTCAACCCCACTCGGGCTCCATAGTTGCTCTGTAACTTCGATGAATTCTCGCGAATGACCAGTCAAACCTTTCATCGTCCCCTTTATCTTGAAATGAAAGAATGGTGTTAGCCTAGGCCCCAGAGGTCGTAAGTTAGGGCGCACCGAAAGTATTACTTCCTGTACAAGCTCCGGCTTCAAAAGGTTGAGCTCAACGCTGCCGACAATATTTTCGTCCTCGTAGAAGACGGGCACCGAAGATGGGCATGACGAAGACTTGAAAACCCGAAGCAAAACAACTGCTCTACCGTTACTGTCGACTAGAGCGTGAACCTTGTCCAGCACTTCCCTCGAAACTTGGTTTTGCGATGTGCTACCCCCGGATTTCTCGATGACCCTCCCATCGAAGCACTGAGATCTAGAGCCGAGAGCCATTGATTACAGTAGCAAGGTGTTGCTTGAAGATATGCTAGGTGTTCATCTGTGCAGAACAGAAGGGAAAATAGGTATCAGCCCCGAATCGGTGTCCTTGGTTTATAACGCATCGGGGCCTTTCAGCACCGCCGATGCCATCAAGGCTAGCACACGCAAATAGCCAATAATTATAAGACATCCTCGACTAGTTGCTGTTCGCTAAGAGCAAAGAAGGGGCAACCGTGGCCTATTGGCGCAAGAGGTTACTGTTTGGAGCTATCTTTTGCAACAGGCAACCTGGGGAGATTGCAACCATCAGGAACGAGGCAGGACGAAATTAGACCCAATAAGCACAACTGTGTAGGCATGAGAGAAAGAGAAAGCCCAGTGCCTTTCACACCCAATGAGAGTCGTAGCACTGCTAGTGGATCGGTCGGCTCGGTGAGTGTTGCTGCGCTCATGATGTACATATCGAGAGGGAGACGCCGACTCCTTACGTAATTCATGCAACATGGCTGACCAGTCAATCATGGACTCATCCTCGACATCCATGGCTCGAAGATACGGCTGAACGTCGCAGTACGATAGGCAACCGCAATGAAAATGGATACATCGCTGGCATCATCCTTCATTCACCAAGAAGAATACGCTTTAATCCTCCGTGATGTAGAAACCAAGCCGAGCTATGTTCGTGAGCCTCGAGTTTTATCACAAATCCAGGATCATTCCTCATCTTTCCATCTTCAAATACTCAAGGTCATCGAACAAGCGAGAAAAGGCTCTTTGCCCGCTTGCATGGTCATACGCAAAGCGGCCGTTGCAAATTTACTCCCCCCTGGGATTCTTACGGAAGTAATGGAGATGGTCGCTGAACTCATTGCAGATAGCTGTCCTCCTGGTAAAGTGCCACTGCTCAAATTCGCGCTTGCCGAGGTAGCATTTGCAATCATGTCGTTTGCACTCCACGAGCTTCTTCCCGCAATGGATAATCCACCTCTCGATCCCCTCCTGAAGACCTGGCCCAAAATCTTAGAATGGGCAAAGGCTCGATTCATTATCAATATCCATGAGAGAGACCGACTCTCTCAACATCAGCATGATACACGGTTTTATTTAACCATGTTCTTATACGGAATTGGATTGTCGCAACACCGCCACGAAGGCCTGCGGAAGACAGCCGCCCCCGATCAACGTGTTCTTGAGCTGGCGATGCACCTTTACCTTTCGAGCAAATACGATGAATTTCATTACATTAATGTAGCCTTGGGGACCTTCAACCTCTACATCGAGGAGCACATGATACGCGGAAAAGACGACATGACAAGTCACTTCAGGAAGGCGCTTGACGACATACAATCTGCCGCTTATGGTGATCCTGAGACGCTCTTGAAGCCCATTTTCTCTCTGATGAAAGAGGCTGATACAGTCGAACAAGGAAGAGCTGTGGTTGATATTCTGCACAGCTGCAATGAAATTCTGGGTCGGTTTATTGGAGTACGGAATCATCCCATCGCCGTATACGTGGCGAAAAATGGTTTGAAAGCCATAGCTAATGGACTTCGTCTATTGACGGACATGACGCCAGAGAAGCATCAGAACAGTCGGTTCGCGGATGCATTCGGCCTTTGTATCTGTATCTTTTCGATTCACTCGCAGCTACCGAGTGGAGAAGTTTGGATGTCGGAAGCTCTACAATATCCGATATTTCGTAGCATGGCTATGTCAAGCTCTTTGCTTTCCAAAGCCCCTGACGAGCGTCTTCTGCGTATAAAAGAGCTTCTATACTATTCCATCCCGTGCCTCCTCACCGATCCTGAAATCATTTTCGCATGTGAGAATGCGCTCTTCGCCATTACTGCCGAGCACCGCGAGCATATCATGAACAGTGCATTTGCATCCGATTGGGTAGCCTTTGTGGAACGCTTTTTCGACGTGTACGTGTTCTATTGCTATTTCGAGATTGCTGGTTACCACAAGGGCTGCTATAAGGTACGTACTATGCACAAATATAAGGAGTTCACTGCGTTGACTAACTCTATTCAGTGTGGACTTGTTGCTAGTGACGACAAAAAGATCGTATTAAAACGATGCGGGGCTTGCAGAAATGCGGAGTACTGTTCGAACGATTGTCAAACGTCGCATTGGAAAGAACACAAGAAAGACTGCAAAGGGCTGAAAAACAGAAAATGTACTGTTGTCTTCGTTTCATCGAGTACTGAAGCAAGTGGACTGACACGATATTTTCTCAGATGGTCCGCTTCCTCGTTGGGCCATTCCATTATTCCAAAGGAGGTTGGCTTCGCACGATGCAAGACGTCACTTGCCCGGAATTCGCACAATTGCGGCACAAAAATTTCCGTGTTTTCCGTTGCAATGTGTGTGTACGAAGATTCTTTACGATACCTACCCTCCGCGCGTGTCCGTCACGCTAGCCAACGAAAATAATATCCCGTACGATCAGCTTACAAAGGAAGCAGCAAACCTTCTATTCAACGACTTGTGCTTCGATGATGTTCGCCTTCACGATGGCAGCTCTGGCATTCTTGAAATAGTCGACATAAAGAACGCTAACCCCGACTTTGACAGACATTTTCAGCACTTCCTTTGGGCGCCGCCATATTTCTCATCAGTTTACGGTTCTATGTGCTCTGATATGCGAACGAGGCGAAGCGTTGTACCACCTTATTTGGATGAGGAGGGCCATGCGCTCGAGAGGACTTGGAGTGTAGTCGATGAAATCACGTATCGTGGTGACTTGAATCCGCAAATGATCTCGGACGGTAAATTGTCCGAAATCCGTCGCAAGGTTCTTGAAGTGATAGTTCGAGAAAAGGCCCGCATGCGATCGGGACCATGCTAGTATTTGTTCTCTTTTTCGTTAGCATGTCATGTCTGCTTGTACACATCTATTTTTCGTTTTCTAGTGCTATCGTTGTGTATCGTCGTTGTCTGCATCTATATTTAGAACCTCGCTATACTTTTTTAACGACTCACGAGATAGATCATCTGTTCCAATATTTCATGAGTATTCATCACGTGAAGAGTATCAGACGCGTCAATAAACCACAATAACGCGTCCATCAAGGAGTGAGATCTCCTGATCGCATCCTGCCGTAAGTATGACAATCAATCCTCTCTACCTGCAGAAAGTCCGAAGCATATATCTGCTCACGGCCATCCGAAACTACGGTTCCAAGGCGATTTGGTGGTAGACTATGTGCTGCGGCTTCCGCTGCCAGCCAGCCACCACGTGCTTCACTACCGCGACACTACAGAGCGCTCCTCGTCCTCGTCCTCATCCTTCCTTCCTTCCTTCCCACTACTTATCACCAACTCCCCTTCTTCCTAAGTCATCTAACTACCTTTCCTCGCCCATCGTCATTATGCATTGAAGCTGGCAACAGCATCCTCGCACCCTCCCGTCTTTCACCATATTCGCTCCATGGCCGCACACCAGCAGCAGCGAGCACACGTACGTCCACTTCAAGTAGTCTCCGTCACAGTGTCGCACGCCTCGTGTCGACCATCTCACTGTCGGGTTATCATGCCACGCTTGGCGGCCATCGCCAATATTCAGGACTGAAAAAGAATCCTCCTACTCCACGGCATGGGATAGGAGGGTTGTGATGTAGCAGGAAAGGTAGAAAAACTCTCCTGTCTCGTCATGTGTGGAAAGCAGAAATGTGGAAACACATGAATGGATTTCCAAACAATTTCCTGCACTTCCACAAAGTGATAGGTTTCTTCTCCAACAATTTGCACCCTACAAGAATCAAGCATCTGGTCGGTGAAGAAACCTATAACATATGCATTTAACAATATGAAATCACATATCAACAGACGCTACACCACGCAAAATGACGGTGGTGAGCAAGTGTGGCCGGTTATGCCGCCATATCGCCTATGCGCAGCAGTCGTGCTCAGATCAGTCGTGCTCGGGACACTGAAGCGCAAGTAGTATTGCTGTTAGTCGCGAGTCGCAGTGATGTGGATCAAGCCGGTGCAAGGCTCTCCCTCCTAGCAGACGGACTCGAAAGAGGGTCTTAGTCTGGGTAACTGATGGGTTCTTGGGCAGTCTATATTCGATTCTTTTAGACACAGTGAATCCTCAGAGAGAATGAGATGAACTCAGACAGGAGGCGTAGAACGTTCACAAAATCGTTATATTCTTTGCCTGCCAGAGGCCGTTCTTATATACTAAAGTACAAGATAATTTAAGCTCCGTTTGAATCTAATAATACACGTTCTATTGTGATCACATGTGATTCGTTCTTATTGTCTTTTGTCGTTATTGTTCTCGTCCTATTGTTCTCGTTCTATTGTTCCATACTAGGTAGTCATTATCTTAAGACTCCCCTTCAAACTCATGATAGACTTAATAAGTCTGAGAGATGTTTGACTTGTTTAACGTTCAGCGCTTTCGTGAATATATCAGCTCGTTGATTTTCAGTTTGCACGTATCGTACGTCAATTGTTTTGTTTTCAATGTAACATCTTACAAATTCTTTTCGTTTATCAAGATGTTTTGTTCGTATGTTATAAGTAATTTCTTCCGTTTTTACAGTCTTTATGGCTGCTTGATTGTCACTATAAAGTATAATTTCTTTATCGTATCCTTCAAGTACTTCGTTATAAAAATGTTTTATCCAAATAGCTTCTTTCGTTGCGTGTGCTAAAGCTTGGATTTCTCCTTCGTATACTGATAATGGTACTAGTTCTTGTCGTTTACTTGACCATGATATTGATGCATCTTTTATTTGAAATACGTAACCGTTTATTGACCGGTATCCTTCAGTGTTTGCACCGTCTGCGTCGCAGAATCCTCTGATGTTTATTTCATTTTTGCCGCCTAATGTTAAGTAATATTCTTTTGTATTATGTAAGTATTGAATTGCATGAATAGCCGTTTGATGATGTAATATCGTTGGTTTTTGTAAATGTCTAGCTAACTGTCCAGCGACAAATGATATGTCTGGTCGTGTTGCATCTGTAGCGTATCGTAAACTTCCTATCATTCTCATGAATTTTTGTTGATCTATTATTTCGTCTTCATTATTGTTTGATAATAATCTTAACCCTGGTGTCATCGGAGTTTTGTAAGCTCGCGGTTCTATATTGAATCTTTTTAGAATTGTTTCAATGTATGATTTTTGCCGTAACGTGATCGTTCTTTCTTCTCTGTTTCTTTTTATTTCGACACCTAATAACCAGTTGATTTCGTTTCCGTCTGTAAATTCAACAGATTTAGCTAGTTCTTTCTTAAATTCTCGTATTATTATATTATCTAATCCTATGATCGTAATATCATCAACATGCATAAACGTTATTAATGCAGGTTTATTGTTCATTCTCTTTTTATGAAAGAAAACAGTGTAATCATAGTATGATCTTATTAATCCTAATTTTTCTAATATTTCTTGTATTTTCTTATACCATCGTCTTCCTGCTTGTTTCAATCCGTATAATGCTTTCTTTAGTCGTAATACTTGTCCTGGGTTAATATCACCTAGTAAGTTTCCAGGTGGTGGTTTCATATATATTTCTTCGTTTGAATTTAATTCTCCGTATAGGTATGCAGATTTTACATCAATTTGATGTATCTCGTAGTCGTTTGTTGCTGCCCAGCTTAGTAGTAATCGTGCCGTTGATAGTCTTGTTACTGGTGCAAATAAATCGTCTGAATAAAAATCTATTCCATCTTTTTGACTGAATCCTTGTGCTACTAATCGTGCTTTGTATTTGTCTATTGATCCGTCTGATAAGTATTTTATTGCGTAAACAAATCTGCATCCAACAATGTTTTGTATATTTCGTGGTGGATAAGCGTATTCCCATGTATTATGTTTTATTAGTGATTGTATTTCTTTGTTCATTGCCTCGATCCATTTGTTTTTATCTGGACTTTTTATTGCTTCTTGATACGTTTGTGGTACGTCGTTGTAATTATTTGTAAAAGCAAATTCTGTTAAATGTATTGATATGTCTTCGTCTTTTGTAAAGTTTATTCCTAATGATCGTTTCGTAGGTTTTCATTCTCGTTCTGATCTTCTAATTATATTTTCTTCGTTGTCTTTTTGTTCTTTATTTTGTTGATTTGTTTTTATGCTGCTCGTATTTTTCTCCCCTTCAATTTGAGATTCTTTGAAATCGATAAATTGGATATTTCGTTCCGTAGTTATTTTTCCATCATGATACGTTAATATTCCATCTTTAGTTTCCTCGTCGTAACCCATAAATATTCCTTCAATTCCTTTATTTTGTAATTTATTCGTATTTTCTTTTCGTATTATTATTTTCCTTCCTATTTCATATAAGTTATCTATTTTGAAGTTTTCATTATATCGTTTAAAGAAAGGTGTTTTATATTCTATTGCTACCCTTGGTGTTCTGTTGTAAATGAATACTGCGTGTTGGGCTACATATGCCCATAAATGTTTTGGTATTTGTTTTGCAGTTATCATTGCTCTCGTATGATTTAGTATTGTTTGATGTAATCTTTCTGCGACACCATTTTGTTGTGGCGTATCATGTACTGTTAATCTTCGTATTGTTCCTTGTGATTCTAAGTAATTTGTAAAATCTTTTGATAGAAATACTGTATCGTTGTCACTTTGTAATACTTTTATTTTTATTCCGTATTGCGTGAATAATTTTGTAGTAAAAGTTACGTATTTTATATAGCCGTCTGATTTGTGTTTTAGCATTATCATTTCTGCCCATCGTGTGGCGTCGTCTACTATTGTTAATAAATATTCAATATTTCCGTATCCTTTTACTGGTGCAGGTCCCCATATATCCATATGTAATATATCTCCGTATTTCTCAGATAGTGAACTTTGTCTTATTTTTGGTATTATTGATCTTTTTATGTTCGCCTTTAAACAATCTTCGCATTGTTTTTCTTTATTGTCAATAACACGTGTGTTGATAATATCTGGTGAGTCATGTAATAATTTTCTTATGTAATCGTAGCTTACATGTCCGAGTTTTTTATGTAATTCTTCTAACGTGATTGAATTTATTTGTTGTTTCTCAGGAGTTCTAATAATTTGCATTCGTATCGGATATAAGTTTGTTTGATTTTTCTTAATTTTTCCGCAGTATCGATTTTTTGAATCATAAATAGTACAATGTTCATTTTCAAAGATACATATATATCCACATTTACATAATTGAGATTGAGAGACTAGCGTAAAAGTTAATTGTGGGTGATAGTAAACATTTTGAAGTCGTATAATGCTTACTGTTTTTGTATTTTCATTTTTCAGTATTGGAATAAATAAGTCTCCAGTCGTATTCGTGAATAATAAAGATCCGTTCGCCGTTGATATTACTATAGGAACTGCGTTTTTGTTAATATTTCGCATTAAGAATAAATGTGGTGATGAGTGGATTGATGCTCCTGAGTCAAGTATAGCGTAAACTTTACTTACGTCAATGTTGTTTTCCAATTCCTTATAATGTTCATCAATAAAACTACTGAAATCGTATTCCTTCATCGCAATGTCAACTTCTTCGACTGAGGCAATGTTAACCTCTTCAATACGAGCAGTAGATGTCGAGGGAATTGGTTGTTTCTGTTTCTTGTTTTCGTTTTGTTGATTTACAAAATTAATAACTTCTTGAGGCGAGTTAAACGTCAACTTTCCGCTTTCGATTCGTTTTGTGCGTGCATTTTTTGTAGCGTCGGTTGGGGGGAATCGGCAGTCCTTCGAGTAGTGACCGAACCTGTTACAATTAAAGCACTTGACCTTCGTCATGTCTTTTTGCTGTGCAGCGTTTGAGTGATCGTGGTTTTGATAGGGAGTGTGACGCGGGTTAAAGTTTGATCCTTTATATCCACGTCCGCGTCCTCGTTCGTAAGGGGTTCCTCTGCCTCTGTTAACGTATCCTCTGCCTCGTCCGGGAGAGGGGTGATAAGGCTTGTATTGCGACTTCCAGGATGCGAAAGCCGCTCGTAGTTGCACAATGAGTGTTTCAGGTGATAATGTTTTGTGTTGCGCGGGGTTTTGAGCTATTGTATCGTTAAAATACTTGATTTGGTCTTCAAGCATAAGCGCAATTCGTTTGTAAGGCGGTGGCATTGCGAGGTTAATAGCGCTGATGTACGTTTTATCGTCCGGTTGATGACCATGTGCGCAGAGTTGAGCGTAACTTTCTTGAACTTTATCGAGTGTTTTGTCAAATTCCGTAACGTGTCCGCGTATCGTAAATAGTTTCGAGATGTCAGCAGAGTCGGTAACCGTTGTTTGAATATCGTATCTATCAGCTAAAGCTGACCAAATAGTTTTGACCGTCTGCTTCGTTAGCAAGTTTCCAAGTAAATGATTTGGAATTGAACTTATTATGGCATGATAAATGCACATATTCATTCGATATTCTTCAGCATCGTTTGGGTCTGGTTCGTACTTCAGATGATCGGATAAGCCTAGGGCCGCAAGCCCAGATATAATCCTAAATTTCCACGTTTGGTAGTTTGCAATGCCCGACAACTTTTCGAGTTTATCGAAAGTGCAGTTAACATCGCTATTGTCTATGTTCGTAACAACAAAGACTGGCGTATACGTTGCCATTGGGTTCGTTGGTGGAGGGGTAGATGTGTTAGATGAAGATGAAGATGATGCGTTAGAGGGAGATGGTGGCGGTGGTTGAGGAGTAGCAGGTACGATGACTTGAGTCGTCGGTGGAGTAGGGTTAACGGCAGCAGATGCTCGAGAGCGTGTTACAGGGACGTTCGACGTTGAGCCAGTAGACATAAAGATGTTGAGCGTAGATCGAGGGTGCGTGCAGTGTCAAGCAAGGCTCATAACCTTTTAGACACAGTGAATCCTCAGAGAGAATGAGATGAACTCAGACAGGAGGCGTAGAACGTTCACAAAATCATTATATTCTTTGCCTGCCAGAGGCCGTTCTTATATACTAAAGTACAAGATAATTTAAGCGCCGTTTGAATCTAATAATACACGTTCTATTGTGATCACATGTGATTCGTTCTTATTGTCTTTCGTCGTTATTGTTCTCGTCCTATTGTTCTCGTTCTATTGTTCCGTACTAGGTAGTCATTATCTTAAGAGATTCTTTGCTAGTGGGGGCGGAAAGGCCGTCGAGAGGTCCAGAGTGACAATCGTGTTCGCTCGGTGGCAAGGCCGGCGACGCATAGAAAAGCAGATGAGCAAGCCATCCAGGCGAGTGACCGCTGCCAGTAACAGGTCAACCAACATAAAAGTATCATCTTTCAATCGACCCTCGCCATTCTGATTCGAATTGCCGACTGCAAATGCCATGATGGTCATCGACAGGTCGGAGCCTGCAGATCATCATTTGAACCGCGAGTGGCGGCGGTGCGAGAAGACTGAGAGCGCCGGTATTTGCAGATGGGACTTGCTCGAAGCCAGGCCGTCGGCGGTCACCAAGCATGCTTTATAGCTGGCCTCGCAATCAATGAAGTGTCTCGTACGCACCGCGCTAAATGATGGATTATTCTCACTGCAATCGTAAACCGCTTTCATAATGGTTGCGATACAGTATGTATGTTACATTCAATGCTATGCCATCGCGCTCTATTAAATGTATTTATCGAGAGAAAAAGGATTAGTATCAGTACAGGATCGTCAGTTTTACAGTCTATTATTTCGTAAGTGCACCGGCCGGGATCAATCAAGTCACTCGAATGTGCAACATGAAATCAATCAATCATAGCATGTAGAAGATCGTTACGCAATCATTTTCGGGTTGACGACCTCGAAAGGGTGGACTGAGCAGACTCGGGAGCGCGTCGTTTCTTCCTCCGTCGAGTTTCTTGTTCAAGGTCAAAGATCTCTTGAACGCCTTCTCTGTTGAGTCCAAGGAAGTGGATGTAGATTTGAATCGGGAGTATGAGTTGACTACTCATGAAATTTGACCAAAGAGACGTACCGGAAATATACGATGTTGTATTCTACTAGACCGCGCTTGCTTTCCCAAACAGTTGTAGGGAGAAGAGCAACCAACGCAAGACGAGGCGCGACTGCGTGAAAAATGAGTGTTGTATAGGGCGTTAAGCTCGATGATGATGATGGATGGAACATCTCTTTTGGCCGGTGTGAGTTCCTGGTATTGTTCGTTCCCGGAGATTCTTCAGGAGCGAAAGGGGTAGGCCCTGTACTTGAGCGAGAACGCGCGTTGGAGATTCCGGGAGAAGGTGATTTGGAATCCGTGTTACTTGTGGTACCTGTGTGAGTAGGCGTGGGTGCGCGTGAGGCAGCGCCGGAAGTCGTCTGGGGACTCTGTTCTGGACGACTCTTTGTAGATTTAGGACTTGATGGCATGGAAACATTAGGAGTTGAAAGGGGTGACAAAGGTTTGGGAGAAGTCGAGACCTCTTCGCGCCGGCGGGGATGAGTACCGGGTGACGCACTTATGGATCTTTGAAATGGGTCAGCTAGACGTTAGCGAAAAGAAAGAAGCAGGACCTACTTATAGAGATTGCCAAACTGATTGAGCATGTGCACATAATCGCAGCATAAACCGAGTGTTACAGAGTCCACGGGAGAACTATCTGTCGCAACGAATACTTTTGCCTTCGTATCGAAGAGAAATGCCTTACTGGAGGATGAGGTTGAGATGAAAGCGTTGAGGAGCTCTTCCAAGTAAGGAAGTGATCCAGATTCCAAGATACGTGTGAAGACGCGGGAAAACGCTTCCTGCAGAGAATGGTCGTAGACGGAGGTTAGATGGAACAAATATGGAATTTGCATTGGATCAAGGGTCCCGGAGGGAGAAGGTGGACTTGATGACACCGGAGAGGTAACGTTGATGCTTAAGGGTGGAATATCTGCTAGTTCCTCCAAGAGGCGAGTCTGAAGGTGTCGATAACTCTCTAGGAGAAACATACAAACACGTCAGAATCACGTGTGGTAAGCGACATGAAAGACTTGCCAGTCCGATACTCTTCTTGCAGAGCTTCTGCCTTATGAACAAAGATTTCGAAATTGACGTGGGGATTTTCTTGAAAGGCAGTGATCAGGAAGTCGATGAGTCGTGCAATAGGATTGTGATACGAATCCTGAATGTCGATAACGAATATTATTGTTGTGAATATAGCCAGTGAAACGCCAAGCGTCTCTGTCGTTACAGTTCCCGGAAAATCCCAGATTTCGAGGGGGATGAATGAGCTGTGAAGATTGTTAGACGGTGTACCGTCAGTCAGGAATCCCAGACCACACGTACTCAACTTTATGTTTCGTTAATTTCGTCGTCGGCTCGACAAAGAATGCTTGCTTTGGACTCAGGTCTTCAAACAGAACCTGTCGTATACTAGTCTTCCCACTCCTACGTGCAGCTCAATCATAAGTTACCTCAACGTGATGCATTGGTGCTCACCGTCTGAGGCCTAGCAGCAGAATCTTTGTACGAACAAATTCATCATCCGCGTCAGAAGAATTAGCTTGTTGAGCCAAAGTAGGCCGTGGTTTGCTTGGACCTGGTGCGATTGAAGTAGATTTGGTCGCCATTGTAGTTGAACAACCTGTTTGTGCAATGGACGGCATGAAGCGCGTCGCGCGTGTCACTAATCTGTTTCTTACTCTTGGCGTTCGGCAGTTACCGATCACCTCGCAATTGATAGAAATAGAACGATAAGTGCAACTAACGATATATATATTTATTAGTACATTTAATTCTACTCAGAGACCGGTACAGTTGGTACATTATACAAGAATGAGTTTTGTTGATGAAATTTTCGTCGTTGGATAAACTTATAACAGTGGAGAAGAATGTCGATTCAAGTTTCAACCAGATTCCCCTCGTGTCGAACTTCAAAGAACATATACAAAGTCCTCATTCTGGAAATCGGTGAGATCATCGAATGCTTGGTCGTTCGTCTCGCCGACCTTCTCGTTCCTCTCACGAGCGAGAACGGCCTCCTCGATCGTGAGGATGCTGGTGTCGACAACAGCTGACGCCTTTCCCCTTCTCACGCGCTTCGCGGCCTGCCGGCGGTTGAGGTAATGTAGATAGAGGGCGGTAAATCCAGCTAGCACTGCAAGAGCGATCCAACAGGCTAGATCAGTCACAAGACCTTGCGCATACCGTGGTTTCATATCTGTCTTGTAAACCTGCGGACCAACGATCTGCATACAAAGGATAATGCTATGAGTTATATCATGGATGAAGGTGATAAGAATAGGGAACGTACGTTTCCAACGCATTGCGCCACGAAGAATATAGCAGTGGTTGTGACCTTCTTGGTATGTCCGCATGCATTAAGCGGGGCCCAGGCGTAAAGCATTGGCTGTATACCCCCCATGACACTTAGAACATAATAGGAAGCTAGTAGCCTATCACGATACTCTGGCCCACGGCCAAGCTTGAGCATAGCTGTTGAACCAGCAATCGGGAACAAACACAATAGACTGTGGCTGGTGTCAGCTTCACCTTCTTGAGAAAGAGTAGAGTGAGACACACATGATGACTGGGAACCTCAGCTTGATCTTGTTTGTGAGATATGCACCAACGACGATTGCAACGACAGTGAGGACACCGAAGGGCATATTGAACAGAATGGACTGAAAAGAATTGAATCCGAAACCTTGGATGATGAGAGCTCCAAAAGCACCGATACCGCCGGAGGGGCAGGCAGCCAGGAAGAGCATTGAGAACCAAAGATACGTTTTCAAGTCACGGAACGTTTCCCAGAATTGATCCCACTTCCAAACCTTGGTCTCTGTGCCCATATTGTTGTCGCGCAGCCGTTCAATCGCAACCACACGATCCTTTCCCTTCAGGAACTTGGCAGTCACTGGGGAGTCAGGCAAGAAGAACCATATGAGTGGCGTGCACGCAAGCGTAAGGCAGCCGCAGAAAAGGAAGATGCCCTGGAGCGAATGGGATTGTTAACCGAGAAACCACTGTCTACTCGAGATGTGGTAACGAACCTGGTATGGTCTCAAATTTTCGTTGTTGATGTGACCAATGCCATAGGAGACGAGCGATCCGAATACGGCACAGGCGCCGTTGGAAGCATTCCAAGTAGCCGTACGGTAAGTTTGTTCTCGCCGACGCCACCACATCTGGGTGATCGTAATAAATCCAGGGGCGATAGATGCCTCGAAGATACCAAGTAACAAACGTGCAGCCAGTAGTCCTCTAAAGTTGCGCGCCGCGGCAGACGCCGCGACGACCGCACCCCAGCACATCGTGTTGAAGAATATCTGGCGAGATTCTACTCAGCTGTGAGCAGAAGGATACAACACCGTTGAAGCGTACCCATTTCCCTACAGGCAGACGCACGATAGCATAGGAAGAGAGGGGCTGAAATACAAGCTGCGCAACGTAGACGATAGAAGAAAGCCAGGAATACTGGCTTCCGACAAGGTTAGCCTCTTCGACAATCCCGAAGACGGAGGTGTACGACAGGGAGGACTTGTCAAGTTGCTGGAGGAAGTAAACGAGAAGCATGACCGGCAAAACGTTGAGATCAATTCGGCGCAGAATACGACGGTCTTCTTCAGGAGTGACTAGCACGCGCTCAGTCACTTCAGCGAGTACTTCTGCAGCCTTATCGCGGTTCTGAATCTTCGACCTGTCGTAGTCGCTCGGGCTGATTGCGAGAGACGACTGAACACCCTCCTCGTGAGCTAACGACCCCTTCTCATCCGTAATCGAGAGAGTGCGTCGCTGAACCATTGAAAAGACGATCTCTGATGAACAAGGTGAGGGAGGAGATCGGGTCGTTCAGCACCTGCGGTCCTGTCGTATAAATACCAACGAACAGGGCATCCAGAAATGTGACCAAACGCCGGGCCGCGGGCACGCAGGTCGTCGACTTCTATCAACTCATTTACATAGAATTTGGTTCATGTTCCTGGCTTCCCAATACCATGCGGGGGTGGCTGAGGCAAAAGATCAACCCGGGCGGAGAGTATCCGAGGGTGGAACAATTTTCCATTGATCGTGGTCACATGACTGGGAGGAGAAGCGGGCCGCTTGGTCAAATCCAATCTCTTTTAAAGACCAGGAAGGTATCGCGAGATGTAACGAGTGGACTGCAAATCATGGCACCCACAGTCAGCACTCCTACTATCGGGCGCGTTGCAATCGTCGGCACCGGCTCCCGTGGACTCATGTTCGTGAATGGGGTTGCTCAGCGTCCTAGTATGGTTATCGCAGCGTTATGCGAGCCGAACTCCATCAGAGCTGAGTATTACAACGACCACCTCGAGAGCCTTAAGCAACCTCGCGTGCCTGTTTATCCCCCGGAACAGTTCAAAGAAATGCTCGCGAAGGAACGGGTTAATGTCGTCGTTATCACTTGTATCGACGCCCTACACGACAGGTACATCGTGCCTGCTCTTGAGGCAGGAGGTATTGATTATTGCATCTTTCGTGCTGCTACTTTGTGAATTCATTCCCTCTCAGTACGCGTCATTTCCGAGAAACCGATGACAACAGACATCGAGAAGTGCCGTGCGATTAACCAAGCAGCCAAACGCACTAATGGTGACCTTACGGTCACCTTTAATTATCGTTACAATCCAGTGCACGAAGCGGTCAAACGCCTCATCGCGGGCGGAGAGATTGGAACCGTTCTCTCTGTCCATTTCGAGTGGCTCCTTGACACCGTCCATGGCGCTGATTACTTCCGACGCTGGCATCGCTCAAAGTCGAATAGCGGCGGATTAATGGTCCACAAGTCTGGCCATCACTTCGACCTTGTCAATTGGTGGCTCGACGCAAATCCAGTGGAGGTTGCCGGCATGGGACGAACTGCATTCTACGGCGCTGAGAATGGCAAACGATTTGGCTGGGCAAGAGACTACGAACGCGCCCGCGGGAGCGACGCAGCAAAAGGGGACCCATTTGCTTTGCACCTTGATGATGAACCCACACTCAAGAGTCTTTACGCGGAAGCGGAGAACGTTGATGGATATTACAGAGACCAGAACGTGAGTCCGATGCGAATTTGGGTCCGATACCTTGATTGACTATTTGATAGGTCTTTGCGCCGGACATAGGCATTGAAGATGACATGGCCCTGATCGTGCGCTACGATAGTGGCGCGACAATGACCTATCATCTCACCGCATACTCACCTTGGGAAGGCTACCATGTGATGTTCAATGGATCACAAGGACGCCTCGAGCTTGAAGTGGTAGAGTCACGGTTTCGAGAACCAGCAGGACCGCAGATCACAGGCGGTATGGTACACGGTACCGAGGCAATGGCGAACGCTGGTGGTGTACGTATCAGTGTTCATCCGCTGTGGCAGAGGCCGCGCGAAATTCCCGTCGAGTACGAACACGCGGGACACGGCGGCGGGGACGCGCGTATGCTCAGTGTTCTCTTCGGACCGCGTCCGGGCGAGGAAATGGACAAAGGCGATGCGACGAAGCAAAAGGCCGGTGTTCATGACGGTACCAATGCGCTTGCTGTCGGACTTGCCGCGAATGAGAGTTTCAAAACTGGCCGCTTTGTTAAGATCTCAGACCTTGCGTTGGAGGGTTAGGATGGCTCATGGTCGATAAAACCGTAATTTGTTTGTAAAGGACTCTATAAAAGCGATTGGATGTCAGGGTATAGTCTTGTGTGGAGAGCTTTCCCTCGAGCGATGTGTTCCAATTGTCCAGAGATATTGAGTTTCGGTGGTGAACTCAATCTCAGCCATAAAACACCCGGAGGCTTCGAGGGCCGTTACAAGACTTGTCTCTCCGTGTCCAATGGACGGATTAAATATGCCCAGGGCGAGCCGGGCTGGATAGCCCGTTCCGAAGCGTCAAGTGTAAATGAATGACCGATCCTCGAAGCCTGTTCGTAGGCAAATATACAATGGATGGGCTGCTTCTCCATTCGAATTGCATAACGCGTCTAGGGTGCTGATTTTCGTACATGCCGCCTGAAAGTACAAAACACCGACACGACAGGGTTTCATATGCATTAGGCGGAGAAAGCATAGTCCAGATGGAAGCGATGCCCATATCCAAACCGTGTATCTGCATAGAAGTTCGTGCTGACAGTGCCAACAAGACACACCACAACACAAAACCCCTATGAGAGACACATGATCAGGGTCGCAACCGAACGCGTCAACAGACAACAGCAAAGAACAATAACGCGTCAATAAAGGCCACTCTCGGCCGATCACAGCCGATCACGCAGCTACTGAACTGCTTCGTATACCATAACGCAGGGTAAATGCGTGCCAGCGACCACTGTTGCTACATCCCGCCCGGGTCGCCATTCGTATCACGTTCTAGTGGCAGACCAGACTACATCTCAGTCAACGAACCATAACGTGCCAGCAAGTCCACAACGATATAAGAGGACGTCCCATCGTGCTCTCCGCCCCACCACCTTTCCCCCCTCCAACGCACATCCCATGGTATCATCCTCACTTTCCTGAGATCTACCGCGCAAAGCTAATGCACTTGCTCGTTTCATTCCTGATCCGCGAGTGCGCGTGGGGATACAAACAGAAAGTATGAACGGAGGATGTTGTCGAATCTCTGCTGTAGCCTTTCCTGAAGGGTATCGACCTTTCAGGAACCACTGAAACTCACACAAGCCGCTAACTGTGCGAACATTCAGACAATGAGCCTGGTATGAGTATGCTGTATGTGTTGTATGCGTTATGTGCATGGTCTATAGTAACGGATCACGTTCATCGTGGTTCTGCCTCTTCCATCTTTCTGCATCATTGGTTTCCCCGGGGCTGCTATCGTAGTTTACTCCTCTTCCGCCTCTTTGATCCAGACAGGCAGAAGAGGTCACAATGGTAGGATATTTGCGCACAAGCCGAGCGAGGCGCGCACCCCCTTCTAGCTCTTCAACCTCCTCTACGACTTCGTATCCGCCCAGCCATGGTAAGAGCACAATCCAGACGTAATAGTATATAACGCATGCCTTGGACAAAATGTTAGGGCATTTCTCCGGAGAGATGGTTGGAATGATGAGCCTCACAACTAGGATAAGAATTCCGACAATGCAGTATCTTAGAGGGGAAAAATGATAAGAATGGCAAAAAATGGTTTACAGCAATGAATGTTACTTACGTCGCGTACCAGAACGAGACATCGGACTGGCCTTTCTCAGGAGGTATCCTACATAATTTAGGTTAGAAATACTTCAGAGAATCGACGAACAGAGACGAACCAGGGAGTGACAATAAGGAATATGCAGCTCGAAAGATACAGAATAACCGATGGGTTTGATGCTCTATACTTAGCCGATGCCTTTGGCATCCCGAGACCAGTTTCTCGCTTCCGAAGAATCCACACTCCAAAAGCTGTCGCCGCAGAGAAGAACTGGAGAAGAAAGCAATCTCGTTTGTTACGTGGACTTAGTCATTTAAATAGTTGCTCACAAGGTGCGGGTACGAAAACAGATCAAGGAGGAAACTGAACGCATCGCCTGCCGGTATGATGAGAATGACGAAGATCGTAAGCACATATTTCATTAGTAATGGGCCGAGAGGCGTTCCGAAAGGTCTTGTGGAGACAAAAAACTCGGGCCACGGGAGAAGACCCTGACGCGCTATTTCTCGAATGATACGGGCCTTTCCGATGGCCTGGTTAAAGGCCAATTGGTGAGCAAACAGATGATAAGGTGGTTCATACTTACACTAGCCATCTGAAGTTAAATCAGCGGTGATAATTGTTGCTAAATGATGTACGTACAACATTCCCGAGAGAGCTGAACATAACCATTGCAGGCAGCAACTTCGCCGCCCACGACCTTCCGAAGACCTTCTGGAAGAACAGTGCGCCAATAAGCTGTCCTGAATGACGAATCTCCTCCTTAGGAATGGCGGAGATGTAAGCGATATTCGTGAGGAGGAATAGCAGCGAGACAAGCGAAAGGGAAATGCGCCCTGCGTTGCGGACAGTCTTGACAGGGTCTCGGCCTTTCACTTCAGCGAGGACATTGAATGCGTTGTTCCACCCAACGAAAGCGAAGTGTGTCTTTACGAAGGCGGTGGCGAGTGCATTACCGTTAGATGTTGTCCCGGACCATGGATCGGAGAAATTAGACCACGGGTCTTGCACGCGCGTGAGACCTGCGAGAACGGCTATCCCACCGAGAATAAGGCTTGGGGCCCTCTTAGAAGGAGACTCCCCAACCAACGACCGGAGCACTTACAGGAGTTGTTCTAGAATCTTTACAAAAGTCAATGCATTGACAACCCTCAATGACCATTTCGTCGAAATAGCAGGTACTGGTAATAATTGTCTGTGAGTCATTGGGTGTCAATTCGCAGGTATTACCGAAAGAGCTGACTTGATAAGGCGACAGTGACCATGGAGAGCGCGAGGAGGGTCTGTCTTCCCGCTGTACGTGGGAGGTCGAAGAACTCCATGAAGTATTGCGCAAACACTATGGAGTTCGTAGCACTAAAACTGCATAGCAACCTGATGTCGAGCTCTGATAAGGGGAAGGGAAGGAGTTTGCGTACGATAAGAGGACTGTCGTCACTGCGAAAGAAACCGGGACCAAGGATCGTGGACGCGGATATGCCTGCTCCAAGTACACGACTTCAGCTCCTGATCTATTGGGGAACATGCTAGCAAGTTCCGAGTACAACGATAAACCAGCTAGAGAGAAATTTACCAGTGAAGCTCAATCAGTCGGTGAACTATACAGTCCGATGGAAGCTCACCGAGTATGAAGACTGGAGAAAGGACCCATGCCAGCATAAACATGCCTACGGATCCCAGAGAGTTCATTACGATTCCAGGAATTGAGAAGATACCGGACCCTAGCATTTCGCCGAGGTTAAGCATCACGCAAGACAGTAAACCGACTTCACGGCCAAGCGGATTGATCTCGATATCATCATTGATGAGAGGTCTTCGAGATTATAATCTTAACGACGAGCTAAATACCGTTTCTACTGGAGCTCCCAATAATGGATCACTTTCACCATTCCGAGAAGGTCCTTGACACTCCTCTTGAGTGGTAGAGAGCTCCTCGCCTTCCATCTCTGAATATCAGCAGTCATTGACAGCGTTCTCCTGGAGACTAAACGGCATACCTCTGGCTCAAAATATTCGTTAGTAACGAAGCAGAACACGTGGTGACTGTACTTGATGATGAAGCAGCGGGCGGGAATAGTCGGAGTTTCTGAGTTTAAATTTTCTCTTTATATATTGATGAGATGCGTTTGTCCCTCTTCTGATTCCTCCACTCCGTCGGTGTCAGAGGTCTCCCCGAGCAAGGGTGCAAGACCGCTCTGCCCTCGCTTCATCGCGAAGGCAGAGCGGTCTTGCACTCTGGGTGGTCTCGGTATACGTGAAAATCAATTACCCCTTATCCTGTCTAGCGAAGTTTTACGCCCTTCGTATCGTATTCGTCGGATGGGAACCTCCCACGTCTGGGCTGGTGTGAGCGACTGTGATAGACATTCGCGCTGGCCCTTCACGCCGTGTGGAACCCTGTGGCTTGACGAGTCGCCGCTTTAACTTGGCATCGATTAGTTGGCAATGATATGCGTTAAGAACTTGTCCAGTAAGGTTGCATTCGCTTGTCTGCAACTGTGACTCATTAAAAAACAGTGGTCGCAATTCTTCTTGTTACGCGCCACTGGTATCGTCCGTATCATACCATTACTCCATCGCTGCCGCGACGACACCGATAGCCGCGCTGTTCAAAGAGAACATCTTACACGCCTACGAGCAGCATGGTCGGATATCCTGTTGTAATCGTGGGACCGTACGGAAGACTTTTACGTCATCCATGACTGGTGCAGGCAGATTGTCTGCCAGTTATCACCTGGTGTTGAAGAACAACAAGAGACCGCGATTGCCATGCAGGCTTTGACGCGCTTTGTTTCGACGCGATTTTCGTTGATTCGGTTTATTTCGTCGACCACGCCCTACCCGTTGGTCGTTATCGGTCGCAACCAGTCTTCGAATACCCACCGCATGGCGCTATCGCAAAAGGTACAATATTGTTCGATTCAGCACGAGGTGCCCCTCAAAATTAAATAACCCTCAGTCTCTACCGAAGGAGGCTTGTCGACCGCCACGAGATCGCGGGTGTAGTGACCCGGAAGACTTGATATTTTTGCAGGCATCCGATTTGTCTTTGTTGGAGATTACTTAAAGGTTCATAAAACAAAGAGTTTCACAGGGCGACAGGTTGTTGCCGAGCGCCGTCGGCGCTTTTGGAAAATCAATTACCCCTCATCGAGTTCTCGAACGGCTTTGCTATGTTGCATGCTGAAGGACAATGAACCGTCTGGCTTCTGTTCGTTACGAAACATGTCATGTATGTTGATAGGAGATGATGTTTTGCGTGTAGCTCTTATCCTTCAATATCACTCTTCCGACGTTGTCCTTGCCATACAAAGTTGGGGAGAAAATGTTCACTAATGCATGTCATGAAATTTAAGCCTATGACATAAAGTATGTACACAAAGAGTTTGATAGATAGCCAACAGTCCAACACATTCTATGCGTCCAGAGCTAGTCGGACGTTTACAAGATATGGGATTATCGGTTGTATAGTTCATGTCGTTCGTCCAATGAGTGCACCGGTGCCTTCATTCATCCCGCTGCTTTGAGCGAATGTTGCGTCCGCAGCTGGACTTCGCTGCGGCGATGTGATAGGCGTCCGGTGTCCACCAATCGCGCTTAATCTAGCGCGATGGAAATGAGCGGAGCTTGCTGGTGTTAGTGCTGGTTCTCCTGGTTCGCGTCTTGGTCTCCGACGTCCGTCAGACGTGATTGAGTTTGAATGTCCGAGCTGTGAACGTGATGATCCGGATGTACCATTTCCACTGCCGTTTCTTCCGTGCAGCTGTGATGAACTTGAGCCTAGGGAAGATGAATTATATGCTCGGGATGGAGCTCGAGAGTTAGAGCCCGAGCCCAAAGGTGATAGTGGGCTGAGACGGTCCGGGATTGAATGTAATGATGCCATTACACTATGCACATCGTCTACGGGGTCTTCAATTTCGACCTGGAACGATAATGTCGGAACTTCTCCTGCACGCTAGACGGAAAATTTGACTTACCTGGCCCAATGTTCTTCGACCTCTTTGAGATGCAATTGCATCCGCAACAGTGACCGCACGGAGCTGCGTCCAATTCGACATTGGCCTTGGAGGTGCTTCTTCAAGTATATCACCACCACTGCCTATAACATCCACATTCACGTCTCGATCGCTATGCGTTCCGAACGTGGCAGAAGAAGGCATATCCGAGCTTGAGTCTCTCCAGGAGCGAATGTTCGCAAGATTTTCCAAGCCTGGAGGGAGTACAGGGCCGCTGCGCGTTGAAGTTGTTGAAAATGGGGAAACAGCTGCCCGAGGTGGTACCGGCGTATCAAGAATGTCTGCAGGGTCTAAGCGCGCCTCGGCGCGAGTGTCTTCGCGTGGTAGTTGCCTCGGCATCGGAGGAGGCGTCGGGAAACGTGGACTACCGGGAGCAGATCCAGAAGGTGGATCCAGCAATAGGAGAGCGGGACGATTGAAACCGCTGCTTCTTTCGCTCCCGCTGTCAAACTGGGGTTGCGGTGTCTGCGGTGCACTACTGGGGCCAGCGGCATCAGGAGTTACTATGGAACGGGGAGGGAGAGGTGGCATAGATGTGGGCCTTGGAGGAGAAAGGCTTCGATTATATTCATTGGCAGAGCGAGTAGACATCGTCGAAGGACCTGAAGGCGCGTCAAAGTATAGTGTGTCACCTGTACTTGACGTCGTCAGGTGTGATACAGGACGTGGGACATTTAGACTAGCTTGTGTGTCAACTGAGCGAAGCAAATGGCTTGGTGGGCGAGTCGGTAATTGACTTGGTGTCCCGGATCGAGGTATGGGCATTGCGCTGCTGGGTGAATGCGCCCGATTCTCGTTCATGCGCTGAAACCAACTGAGTCTACTTAGTCGTAAACCTTGCAAACCAAAAGCCAAACTTGATCGCCAGCTCGAAGGGCTGGATGTCTCATCATCTGATTGCACCATAACAGCCGGCCCACCTTCGCTCATGTTGAATCGATGAGCCATCAATAGCGTTGTTCGCTCATCACCGTCACTGACGGCTGCATCGGGATGTGATCCCATGGTGCGCATGGAGCTGCCCTGCATCGAGGAACTTGTGTCGTACACGTTTGGCGGACGAAGCGGAGAGCCCGCCCGTTCACCAAGCTCTGATGGACCGCGACGCAGAGCGGCAGCACCGCCCCGGCCTCCATTGAAGTCTCCACGCCAGTCATTGTCCATCTGCATTAGCTGCTGAGGCGAAATGATTCTACCCGCATTTCCATTTGCAGGACTGGGAGGGCCCGTGGAAGCAGATGAACCTCGTGTGCTGGCGCTGTCTCGCTTTGCTGCACCGACAGCTGCACCGACTAGAGACTGATCAGGCCCTCGTGATGGGTTGAAGAATAGCGAAGAAGATGATGCATGAAAGAATGGACTAGGCAATTTTGGTCCTGATGAATGTGATGGCGAGTCAGGGGGCGTCTTCAACGCAGTAGGAACAACACCTTCTGGCGGCACAGTAGTCCCTGTTGTCCTTTCGGTAGCCGTGGGACTAGGATTCTGCACTAGCCGTGCGGTTGGGCTAATTTCGCGCATTTCATTGGTCGTTTCACCGCTTCTACTTCCCCTCAGGAACGAATCTTCTTCTTCCCCTGTTGGACGCGGACTTCCCTCGCCCGCGAGACGGACTTGTCCTTCTGAGTCAACGATGACGAACTCACTTATGTTCGGATGCGTATATCCGGCTCTGCGGCGACGATGGCGGTAATAGCAGAGTATAATGAGCAAACTAATAACTAGGGCCACAATTGACGCAGCGATGATAACTCCAATCAGCTGCCCAGTAGTGAGGCCTGATCCGCTCACTGCACCTGCACCAGCAGTTGGCGTACTTTCGGGCTCTGTTGAGGAGGTAGTTGGTGAAGCGCTTGGTTCGGACCCATTTGAAGTGGGAACCGAACTTGACGCGGTCGAAGTAGTGATAGAAGATGTTTCGGTGGAACTGGGGGAAGGTGTCGCAGTTGAAGTTGAAGTGAGAGAGGCAGGAGTCGTCGAGCCTAAGAATGTCCAGACACCGTCAGACCCGAGTGGTATCTACATGAATGCAACTTCATAAGTACCTTGTGAGCCTATAGGAGTTCCGGGATCCAGGCTACTCACGCTGGGCCCGATGTAGGTCAATGGAACTCGGACAATCGACGTTCCTGTGATCTCCACTCCATCAACAGTAGTTGTAAAAGGTGACGCAGAGAGATAGGAGGGCAGCTCCTGTGTTGGTAGCACTGAGGTGACAACAACAGTCGCAATGCCTGTCTGCGTCGTGCCATCGACAACACTTGTGAACGAGGACGCAGTCAGGTAACTCGGTAGAGCCTGACTTGCCATGGTTGGGGGGTCAGGTCTCGCTAGAAGAAAACAAAATCGTTAATAAAGAATGTGGGTTTTTGATATCTATAGGTGCGATTAGCACCAATTGATTAACGGAGGTAAATGAACGGCCGTACGGACCAGAGTCTGGAAGGGTGCGGTATCGCCGAATAACGCTAGACGGAAGCTTTTTTTCTGTTCTAATACAGTCTGTACTGAGTCTCGTGAATATCGTGTACAGTCGTTATGATCCAAGAGCTAGTTCGAGAGATATGGGGGGAGAAGAGAAGGCTTGGACTGGCAAAATGCCGCCAAGGCGTGGAAGTCGCGTCTTCGATCAAGTTCAACTTTCCACGCGTGGTAAACACGTGATCGTAGACGCCTCGATTGGCTAAGTGCAGCCCTGCTCTTGCTCGTCTCTTCGTCGTCGACTCTTCAACGGCACCGACAGGGATGAGTGCACGTCAGCAATTCTTCTCTGCTACCGCAAAGTCGACTCCATCTAAGTCCACTGATGCTGGTGCCACCGAATCAGGTATCCAGTCAACAACTGATAGACAAGAACCTGTTGCTCTCAAAGATGCATCAAACTCCCCGCGTCCAGAACGCAAGTCCGTGAGAAGCAAAACCCACAACAACAAGAACGAAAATGGATGTGGTGTGCCAACTACTGCTGCGATGCAACCACCAGCTTCCGCCATGTCAGGCATTGATAAGCCTCTCAATATAAGCTCTCTTACTCGCGCAAAACCAAAGAAGGCTACCGACTCTCAGAACAAGAGAGACAAGAATTCAATGGTGGATAGACTCAAAGAAAACGAGCCTTTATCCCGCATTCGCTCGCCGAGGCCTCTTCCTATGTCTCCTCGTCGATTGCAAAACTCTGGCTCTACAAAGCCCCACTTGTTCAATTCTTCAAATGCACCTCTTCTATTAGATGATCAGTCTACGCCGTCGCTTTCTGTTCAGAAGCAGTCAACGCGTCTTCAACACCTTTCAGCCGCCCACTTGTCGCCCAGTGGCGCGAGGCATATCCGCGCCCCAGTTGCTTTATCTGGAAACGTTTTTGCTGCGCCCGACCAATCCCTCATGAACGGGTTTTCTCCTCCTACATCACGTACATCATACGGCGAACCTCTGGAACCTGCAAGGCGTGAGGTCTTTCCCATGAGAAACACCAATGAAGAACAGGCAGAAGAGGCGCATACATTCAATTCTCTGTCTCCGCCCTCACCTCATCAGTTCTTCAGAGAAAATCGATCCTACGACTATCAGGCTCCCATAAATGTAGATAATGGTGATGAAGAAGATACGGAGGCCGTATCTCATAAGCACGATCAACGTGTGCTTCGTCGCGCCACAAAACGCATTGGTCAACATGATTCTGACGATTGTGTATTGAATAGAGAAGGGAAACGTACTAAGCTTGACATGCACTCAAAGGAGGTGTGTGGCTTCTTGGATATCACTCTGGTACGAATTGACGGAAATAGCTGGTGATCGAACAACATGACGACTTGACCTACGAGCATCCGGCTCGTCCATCCAGAAGCTCGACTCCCACGCGCCGTTATCAGACTCCCAATATCCAGATTGATCCTTTCAACTCTCATCATACTGAGCCTGGACCTCACTCGCAACCAAATACATACGTTCAAAATGCAGCGCGGTTTGGCGAGGAAAATCAGGCACTTTATCGCCTCCTCGGGATTGAACTAGATCAGTATCTAGCGGAACACATTGAACAGTACGAAGCCGCCAAGAAACGTTGGACCAGCTGCACAATGGAAGAATGGAAGGCTGGTGCAGAAGGTTTGTGACGAAGGAATGTTTTCATGCGTTTATATGAATCGATTTTATAGAGATCTCGGGAAAGTTTAGCAAGCTTGTTGATTTTGTGAGTATCGTTCATCAAGTCTTTACTATCCACTGACATTTTCGCAGGTCAAGCAGCATATGACGTACGTTGCATACAGATCTCCTCCTGATTATTGCTTCCTTGCAAGCATGTGCTCATAAATATGACAGTACCAAGCTCACACTCTACGCGACTCTTCACGATAAGGTTGCACAACACAAAGTTACCCTCGGCGAGCGCAGGACGATGCTCAAGAGCGTGCAGGAAAAGCTCGTAAAGGATTCTGGCACTGTTCTAGGCGGAACAACTGGTGGAACCTCCTAATCACTGATAACTACTGACGCGCTCCTTCTGTCCGGTCTGTCTTTTCGCTTTCATGCCCTTCGTCTGCTATGCGACTACGAACCTTTTCAATGCTCTGGCAATTCTTGGTGTCTGCTTCTCACAGTTGAACGCTGACTAGTTCAGTGGAACAGTTATCAACGAAACGAAATAACGATTGGGACTGTGTTCAGCGTGCTATTCTCTACTTGTACTCTACAGGCTCTCACTCTGTTCTGACCCCAAAATGGTAGATGAAAATATGTACATTATAGAGTATAATTTAGAGCTACGCCTGTAAGCTTACGACAAGGCATTGACGAACTAAAGTATAAAAACAAACATCTTGTCACGAAGTATAGTACGTACGGCCGGCGTGATCATTGTTATGTGATAGCAAATAATTGGAGTGAAATGAAATTATGTGACGACAGCAATTTTTCGAAAGCAAAGACGATAGACGATAGACGATAGCACCTACTACATCCAGGCAAAGTTCCACATCTCATGATATCACGATGAGATGAAAACATTGCCCAGAAACGTAGTAGAACAAAGCAAGGAGCAAAAGCAAGGGGAAGGAAATAATCAGGAAAGCAATACGATAGCAAGTTAGGTCTTTCAAATCAGTTACCGGAAAAGATGGAGGAGAAAAAACGAAAATGGAAGGCAAAGGAGATAATAGCACAACATGATAAAATCAGAAATGTGGGTGGGTGGATAGGGGGAAGGGGACGAGGAGAGGGAGGAATAGGAATAGAAGGTATATACAAGAATTGTAATGTGAAGGTTTTTATTGTAAGAATAGAGGGAAATAGGATAGGAGCTAAGTGCAATGATAGAAGGGGAAGTGCATGTCAGTCGGTTAGTTGGTTAATTGGTCGTCTACATTAGTGTTGCTTCCGAATCGTGTAAGAAACCGAAAGTCACAATAACGCGAGGGGCATGATAATGGACCAAGACATCCTTGCATGTGAAAACAAACTGGAATGAAAAGGGGGTAGGTTGTGAGTTGAAAGCAAATTTCGAATTCGGGATAGTGGAATGTGAATACTTGGGTTGCTTTTAGAGCACCATATATATCCAACAGAAAAAAGCGAAATACAGCAAAGAAGAATACCAGAAAAACCAAAAAGTAAAGAAAAAATGTGCTGCGAGAGCTAGAAGTCGGCGAAGCTAATCAGTGGCGATGGCCTGTTATTTCGGCTTGATTGCGAGGGGGATTCCAAGCGACGAAGTTCGCGTACTGAGGACTGTCGCCATGTCGGCCTTGGATTCGCATCGTGAGGTTCGTTGCGTTTGTAGCGCTAGCATTTTGACGCGCACCATTGACGTAAGGCATGAACCCATATGAGACGGCGTTAGACATCGCAGGAGCCGATGTGGAACTACTGCTGGGAATAGAGTTCGACGTTGTTCCGTGATCAGAATATGCAAGGTTATGATTGCTATAAGTGGCAGATGCAGGAGATGCCGATGAGTCGTTACGAATGAAATGGTTAGGATGATGCGCCTGCTGCTGCTGCGACGACGTATTGATAAACGGGAGGTGCGACTGCGTATTAGCGATAGGGGATAGGATAGACTGATCTGACATTGGTGATTGCGATGAAACACTGTCATATCCTTCATTATTGTTGAGAGTATATTGTCGAGTGTATGCGCTACTCCCATGGTTTGCGTAAGCAGCGACTCCATGGGCAAGTTGCGGACTATGCCTTTCTTGTTGTTCATGCAACGAGGGTGTTCTTCTATTCACTGGTTGGACGCCCGGATAATGTCCATTCTGATAACGCATATCCACAGGTGACATGGATACTTGCTGATAATCACGTTCGGAAGAACTAGACACAGATGCACTCCGTGATGTGACAACTGTCGGTGGGTATGGTGAGTTTCGCACCGCCCCACGTACAACACGACCGCGATGAGCACCGATATTACCCGAATGCGCCTGCATATACAGATCAGGTGCAGAACTCGAGTGCGATACCGTGCCAGGATCTCGCATCATGTTGTCTACAAACATGGGATCGGGGCGTTCGTCGAAATTATCTCGCGTTCTACTTAATGAAGTCGAGACGGTCGCCGTTCCACCATTCGGAGTGTTGACCAGATTCTTCGGTGCCGGTTTTCTTCCACCTTTCCCCCAACCTCTCGGCTTTGGCGTTTGCGGTGGATTTTCTACAGGTGACGCAGAGATCGGAGAGTCAATCGGTGTCTCCGTTGAAGCGCAAAGTTGCGAGTCCTCGGTTTCGGATCCGTTATCCGGTTTCTCGTTGCTGCCGCGTGCATCCTGTTTGCTAGCGCCAGGCTGACCATCCGCAGTCTTTTTCTGAGGTTTATTGCGTTTTCGTACGCGCTTGTTGCCTTCCCCTTTCGAGAAATCGACTTTCCAGTAAGAACCTTTACCTGGTTCTGTGACGGGCTTAGGCTCTCGCACAAAGGCCGCGAGGAGAGATAGCAAGTGACGAATGGAGTTCTACAGCGGACAAAGTAACATGCCCAATAAGGATGAAATAGAATCAGCGACTGCGATAATAAGTGACGAAAGAAAGGTAACACACGCTAAACGCAATAGCTTCCTGCTTTGGTAAATTAGCATAGTACGGAAAACGCATTCGAATAGCCCTAAGGATGTCCTGCAATGTTGCCTTCTGCCCCTTGTTACCAAGAATCGCAAGCTTCACAAGGACGTGGTAGTTATATTGGGGTTTTGCGTCGGGCGCGTCAGGATCTGCCAAGCTCCAGAGATTAAGTGGCGCGCCTGCTGGCAGACCCAGTATCTCGTGGGGAGTCCGAGGTCTGTTCTGGATATGCGAGAACGAACTGACGCCATAGTGAGGATCAGGAGGAATTCCAGCGATCACGGCAGACACTGGAGGAAGAGGTCCCTGTTCGGGGTATTTGCTTTGAGCTGGCATTTGCGAGGGGAGATGCAGAGGTCCACCCCGCGTGTTGTCGTACTCGTGCACGTGTTTGCGATAATATCCATTGGATTCAGCCACACTCTGAGGGTGATCAAGCCCGATCCGCCGTCCGCCATCGTCAAAGGTTGAGTAGACATCTTGCCTCCGTCGGGTTTGCTCGTCTAAAGCACCGGTATGGATTTGCGAGTCGTGCATAAAGGACTCACTGGGGTGTTCCGAGTGCTCCCTTCGTTTCGCCGAGCTTCTTGGTTGATTTGACACGCTCTGCGAACGCGACATGCGCGAGGACGACAATGCTGGGTCGAGTAAAGTATCCGGGCGAGACGCGTCGTGAGGCTCATCATCAAAATCGGCGGGCCGAAGAATGAGAGAAAAGTTATTGTTATCACCGTTTGCCGAAGTGTCGGTACCGTCGCGTGCATCGTAGACGGAGTGCCGAAAGCGAGGCTCGAGTGTGCCTCTGTCGGCACTCATGGAGGATGTGGACCCACAGAAGAAGGCCCCGGAGAAGGGAAGAGAGTGAGAGTGAGTCGGGGAATATCGTGGCCCGAAGGGAAAGAAGCACGATCTGCAAGCTTAAAAGCGGTCCGATCAGTACAGTTTATACCATCAAAAGCGTTTAATGTAGTTTGTATAGCCTCACCTAAACGCCGACGGGTGAGAAAGAGCACAGTGAGCGATCGAAATGAAAGAAGGCAACTAATAAGAGGGAGGAAGGACTAAGTATTGCTACTAATTCAGATGGCTTGGATTCATCTGGTCGACTTTATATCGGAACGGGGGGAAAACGCGGTAAGAACACGAGGCGCAATGCAAGGCAACTTCTGATCACGCTCTCATACAACCATAAGTCCTATCCACGGAGCAAGTAGAAATGTGGGTGTATCTAGAGGATGAAGTTGGTTGGAAAGCCAGATATGCTCAGGAAGCAATTTGGACGCAGGCGTTTTATTATGTAAAGCACTAGCAAGCAGTGATCAACAAACCACCCCACACCCCATTGGTTCATCATCACGCAACAGTGAAAAATACAACAAGTCTTTGTAAACTTGATTGTCTTTCAATTTGATGCGAGCTCCCCGGATCACTGAATGATGCGTCGAATACTACATTATTTCTGTTAGAAGGGCAGGTTCACTGGCATTCTGAGGTGTCGCAAGGTATACATCCGTTCTTCTTAAACCATATAAACTAACGGGAGAACCAACATGTGTCGCTTGATCACGCAAATCCTTGTAGCATAAAGCCCTGGACAATCATATCTTTCTGTCTTCGTAGCAATATCTTCCTTAGCTGTCTTTCTAGCTCGGTTCTTGTGCCCACCGTCATTACGGTAGGATTGTGCGCGGCATGTACGTCGAGATTCTCTTTAAGAGCTGCGCTTGTGAGTGTATGGCAAGTATTCGGGTCGTGTACCAGAGGTGGGACTAGAACAGTTTCGTATTCGTTGTGTAGGTCTGCGCAATAAGACGTCGCCTTACTTCAAAGGAGCTAGTAAAAGAGAGTAGACTCACTGCACATATACTCCTCGCAATCTGAAGGTAGTATAATGCTGATTTTCTTTTCCCTGTCCCTGGCCGAACAAGCCAGTCTCCGAAGTCCTTTCATTGTAACTCCTGTACCTTTCAGGGAAAGAAAGCTAAGGCTTGAGAGGCTGAACAGGGTGGGTATTGCATCGTCCGTTATCCTGTCGTTCCACGACAGCTCCAGATGACTGAGTCGTCTCCTATGATGAATGAGGTGCATTACTCTGCAAAAAATAGCTTAGGAAATACGATGATGACAGTGTGAATGACTTGCGCTATGTCGCCTATCCGTGTGTCGTCAAGAAAAAGAGTTTCAAGCGATTGGAGATTGCCCATGCAGGCCAAGTCGTCGTCATCCAACGGGACGTCGGAAAGAATAACGGATCGGAGGGAAAGGAAACTGGTAGGATTATTGAGCACTGAATAACTGTCATCGGACTCTTCTGTAGAGCGAGTTCCAGAAGTCGGACCTTTCAGGGTATCATATCTCAACAGATTAAGCCCGTCAGCATCGGCCATGGATTCTGTCAGTGTTAACGATTGTATTTGCGTGTGGTGAAATAACGATAGGGTTCTAGGATTGAGATGACCTGCAAGGACAATCATGAAGCACGCAGAAAATGCCTAGGAATGTAGTTGGTACCTCTCAGCCCAAGCAGATTGACTACATCTTGATATGTTGCTGTAGACGCGTCAAGCTGACCTTGGAGTCGCACACCGGGCAAAAGCTTCTCAAGACGACCGAGTAATTCTAAGACACTCGCTGGTGCTTCAGATCCGATCGTCTTCGCGCCTTCTGTCGCGGGTTCATATCAAGGTTCCGAAGAGAGACATGCCACAGTTGAAAGCACGTTCTTTAGAGAGTGTCAGAGCGATGCAAGTAATCCTATCACCTTTGGTTGTTCTCCCTCCCTCAGGACTTGATGCGATACCAGACTCTTCCAGTGCTAAATAATTAATGTTCTCTTTCAGTTCATCCGGCCAGAAAAGCTCTTCGGCGAGAGAGCGGCCAGTATTTTGGCGGAATTTAATGCCAGAAGAAGATAGTTGAGTAATCTTATCAGAAAACCGTAGACATTCAGCTTTAGCGGAGAGCACAAAGGACATATCAACGTGACTTGATGATCGCTTGAGCTTCTTCAGAGGGCGTCTTTGAAAGGCATCAGATACGCTGGATGAAAGTTTGTGGGAGCGTCGTTTCCGATTCTTGGAGGCTGTATTTGCAGAGCATTGCTCGTTGTTACATCCGTCTTGTTCTTGCTGGACCATAGAGAATAAGCGACTTGGCTGTTGAAAGTCCGGAGAGCTCTGGAGGTTGTTGACCGTGAAAGCATTGCACAAGCGGTGGAAATAAGGGAACCTAGAGGCATCTGCCACCGAGGCTTGGAATAGGCGAATACTAGACAAGTACTGTAAATTATTTCAGTAACATAATGGTTTTGATTCGGTGGCTTTATGCACACCTGGTGAGCTGTCACTTCGGGACAATAAAGCGGATTATCATGATCAACAAGAGGTGCAGAGAGGGCCATGAGAACAAAGCGGGTGGCACAAGGGGACAAGAAAGCAGGAAGCGAGAATTTGCTGAGAGTAATGCAGATAGCGAGATTGAAAGCACAAGTTTACAGAAAGAGCGCTACAAGTCGAGGATATGCATGAGATGGGAGCCAAGTTATGTATCTGCGATGGTAGTGACGGACAAATTGTAGAAGACGCGACTGTTCACGCGTCGTGTCGGTGTCACGCGTTTCAAGGACAGCTCCGTCCCCTCAGTGTGGGTGGACAAGTGTCCCCTTCTTCTCTCGGCCCCTTCTATCCCATCTCTCATCACCCGCGCTGATTGCCATCTCGCTCAGAGAGGCGTTCTGCTTGCGCCTGCCCGTACTTTTCAATAAATTGTTCTTGTTGGCCATTGGGGTATGTGTTGTACAGTTGTATGCGCACACGGTCCGGCAACTTTATGATAGCTATAATTACAGATCATCATACACAGCCCGCAACCCCATCTTATTCACCTCGACCCGACTTTCTGATCTCCAAGGTGACGCTCGTCCAAGTACAAGAACAAGCGCTGCAACTACCCGGGTTAACCACCAACTGCCAGTATGCCCGCAAAGTACTCGCACGCGAAGAAGCGATTGAATGTGCGTGACCCAGCCCGCAAAGGCGGCTCTTCGTCGCAAAAGAATGGTTCCATGTTCAACGGCCATGGCCATGCTCACCGAAATCCGAATCCACATCTTGACCGCACAATCACCCAAACGATGAGCGCGGTAAGCCGTTCTTCTTGAGAACTACTCCACAGGTACCGCCTAATCTGCCACTCTGGTGCTAGACAATTATTGCCGTCTCAGATCTCGAGCGGGCCATTTCTCGGATATTGTTATTGCGCTATGAACACGATATTTGCAGGCTATACTCGACTCGTCTGCACAATGTTGCTCTTATTTTCCTTCCGAAGCTTATGTTTGACTGCATTGATCTGACATCGCCCGGGTGGGTTGCCGCTAATGCAGACTGCGATGAGGTCAAGGATTTCTTCCGAAGTGCCATCGCAATGGATCTCCGTCAGGCTGGAGAACGAGTTGCGACCAAGAGCGTCTTATGGTCATACACAGCTTTGCGGCATTTCGTGAGCGCACGCCTTATCATTCATGACATGACATGAAACTGACAAGAGCTGCCAAAGGCCCTATCGAATAACGTTCCGATATGCAAACAACGGGGCCTGCACTCGCTCCGCCTTCTACCTCACTTTCAATCCCTGAAAGCGCATCTTGATAATTTGGAGGCCATGCCAGTGGCCTCCTTTGCGAAACCCACACATCTTCCCTCCGTTGAAGAAAGCCTGGAATTTCTCGAAGACGACTTGACTCGGAAGAAAAGAAGCAGTCCAGCTTGGGATGATTGGAAATCGAAGGTTCGAATCGGGTATGAGCGACTTGTTGATACGCTTTGGCAGGTCAGCAAGGAATTTGACGTGCGCGGGTACGGACTTGTCCTTCGCGAGAAGCTCACGACCAAGTGGTGTGATTGTGGGTGCTCGACTGATCACCTTGGCGAGGTATGCGAGCGGACGGTCAGGGAGGATGAAGAGGAATCGGGAATTCGTTCGGGCAAGGAGAAGGAGTGGGACGGAAGAGGTCAGTTAATTGGAAGCATCTTTAATGGTCGTCAATTTTCCTTATATACTTTCCACGCCTAGGGAGCGGGGTGTTTGGCTGGCAAACTGAAGAAGAAGAAGACATATGGGAAATGGAACTAGACTTTGGCGGTATCGAAGTCGACGAACGCGAAGGTCTCGATCCAGAAATGACTATCGGCGAATTAATGGAGTGGCGCTATTTTAAAGCAGAGAAGGCAAAAGAACTCGTACGCTTTTCTATTATGTATTATGTATCATTGAGCCTTCAACTTCTTTCAGGGTAATAAGGCTTTCCGGAACGGTGACTTCGAAACCGCTATCAAACAGTACCAATCCGCTTACGATATCGAGCCTGAACTCCCTCATTATCAGCTTAACCTTGCTGCTGCTCATCTCAAACTTTCGAAGTCAGTCTGTTTTCTGATTCGTGTATTGACGGTGTCCTGATTTTGAGTATCAAAGCTGGATAGCCGCTGAAAAGGCATGCAACAAAGCGCTTGTACAGCATAGAAGTGGAAAAGGCTACTGGCGTAGAGCCAAAGCCCGACGCATGCAAGGACGTACCGTTGAAGCCGTCAAAGGTATGCACGATAAATATGTCTGTCTCTGGACGTCGTATCACACAAGCTCATCATTACACTTATATTATTACCGTTATTAGATTTGCGGACTGTACTTAAGATCCAACCAGGAAATGCAGAAGCTCTCGCAGAATTGATGTCAATCATGCCATCTGCCGCCGCAGATATAACACAAAGGGATAATAATGACAAAAGGAAGCAACGAACGCCATCACCAGGATTGCCATCTTCCTCTTCATCCCGGGTACGACAAAATGGTATTGTTAACGGCCATGGCGGCAATAGCAGTGAGATCAATAATGGAATCGGTGATAGGAATAGTAGTGGCAGCAAACTTTCTTCTTCCTCATCGTCGTCATCACCCTCCTCCTCCTCCTCCTCCACCTCACACTCAACGTCATCATCATCAAATCCCACGAACAAAACGCCAACCAACCCCAGTGGTCCACTTCCTTTCTCCTTACACGACACCGATACGCGTAAACTACGTTTATACACCTCACCTTTACAAGTCGAGATGCCTATTATCGGTGCTTCGAAAGGTAAGGGCAAGGGTGACAAAGGTAATGGTAGTGGCGTTGGTAATGGTAAAGGTGGAGGCCTTAACCTGAATTTCGAAATTCAAACCGAAAAGTTCGCCTATCCGACTTGGGAGAGGTGTAAAGTTCAGAGGGTGTCTTGATACTTCCGAGTTCGAGTTACGATGGTCGGTTCGATCCGATATAATACGTGCGTTTATGCTTTATGCCTTTCCCGCTCTCCTGCGCTCGAACGTATCCGAGTTCAATTTAGACACGATATCGATACCGGAGATGAAACCGACCGCATATCCTTTTGCTGCTGTACTTGTACTTGTACTCGTAAATGTTACCGGCCATTATTATGCTTGTTCCATTACTCGCTATATGCTGTTACCCTGTCTTTGTACTCAACTGTATGCATTATGCTTTCAGAAAGCTTTATCATTTTCATTCCACCTATGGATTATAATAAAATACGCGGAAAGTTACTTTTACTTATTTTCATTTCAGATTTTATGTACATTGCAGTCTGGCATTCTTTCTACATGAAATACTGAACAAAAACGAGAAGGATTTGTAGTTTTAGAGGAATTAACAATGCGGCAAGAAATTACTATCAGCACAAGATAAGACTTCTTCACTGTCTCCAAACCCTAGACACGAGTCAGCCACGTCGATATGATCATTTAAGAACAAGTAAACGACTCACAAGAGTTCATAATCTCTCACGGCATGTTCTTGACCTGCAAAAGCAACATTTGCGCCTCCCTAAATACACAAAACACAGTATAAGCACATTTTCCCGTAGAACAACCACCACAAGAGAGGCTCACCAAATGTTCTCCACTTTTACCTGGAACGCGGACACCGTTGATCGTAGCGACAGCATGATAGAGTTTCTCGTCACGCCCGTTGCACTCTTCGTATCCACCTTCGACGGGTCGACGATCTGGTGGGACATGCCCACCGCTTGCTGGGATTAGTTCCATGTCTTGCGTGAATGCTAACAGTCCGATGTGAAAGGGGAAAAGAGAATATGAGTTAGGACATCACTGTTCAAATGGTGAAGTGAGTAGGCACTTACGAAGGAGATCGTATCTATCGTTGTGCTCCGTTTCCCTTCCTCCATAGGGAACGCGACACGGATTGGGCAGATGAGGCGCTACCTTGCATGGATGAACCGCATTGGGGAAGATCGCGGACCTACATCACAATATTACTTCGAAAAAGTATAAGATAGAAGACTCGGATATACTCACCCAAAGTACACGGGCGACACTCCATCCGCATCACGCTACCATTCGTCGTTCAACATTCATCAGCCATCCTTTTTTGAGAATACATACAAAAATATAAGAAGGAAATTGAGAAATAGCCAACTCACACAAGGCGGAGGTCCAGCTTGCCGAGGACTAGGGAACTGAGCGTCCGCAGAAAGCGGGACACGAAACCCAGAAGGTGGAGGACGTTGGTAGCTCTGTTCTTGTCCCTGTCCTTGCCACTGATCATGTCCCTCATCATGCTCTCGGGACCGAAACTGCTCATTCCCATACCCCTGAGACCGGAATTGTGACTCCTGTGGAGGTGAAGGTGGAACCGTTCCGAAGAACTCGGCGGCTTCACCATGACCATAAGCACGCTCTCCTCCATACGAGAACGCTGGTCCTTGAGGTTGCAAAGGTGGCGCTGGTGGTCCTCCAGATGGGTCCCAATATCTGTTACTAGTATCCTGATGTCCTCCGCCGTATCCGTATCCGTACTCGCCATATCCGGGTGGCTGGGGCGGTGAAGGGAAGAACATGCCTGGAGCAGTTGTCGGTATGTTAGATGCAGTAGCGTTCTAAGGAGGGATGTGGTACAGTATCAAGGAGGTGGGGATGATTTGTGGACGTGTGTCGACCATATACGTCCGAGTCGATACGGATCAAAGTATGATCAAGTTGAAATGGTATAGTAGGCATGAGAATGCCGAGTCGGCAGTTTTGGCGTACGTCAATGCCGATGTTCATAAAGTAAGTTACAATGTTCTCCCGATAAGTGTGTGTAAACTTGTAAGACGAGCACGTTATAAGAGGCGACTTACCGAGTGTTTGTCCTGTTTCTTTTCCTTCTTGTCCTTATCCTTCTTCTCTTTCTTGTCCTTCTTCTTTTCCTTATGTTTGTGTTTCGAACTAGAATCACTATCGGAACCTGAGCCACTAGAGCTCGACGACCGTCTGTGACCCATTGCTGATAGTCGTCCTTCGTCAAGTGTTGCCAGGATGATTGATCCCAGTGTCGGAACGCTCAGCGCATACGGGCGGAGTTCATATAATTCTTATGGCGCGTCAATATTAGACAATGACGTTAAATGCGGCTCTATTGAACAACTAAGAAACTTGTTTACTTGCTTGCAATTACACAAAGTTGTCGACATCACGGAATAAAGACCTACTATACACGATTATAATTAAGCGGTGGCCACCCGATGTATCACAGAAATCTAATATTACAAGACCGGAGGGGGGGGGGGGGGGGGGGGGGGTGGAATACGCAAAGGAGAAGAAAGCACAGCCCCTTTCCGTTTGTCATTGAGGCCTATAACGACTATCCACCCTTGATTGACCAGACATAGCGGCTGGGCGATTGGCGGGTACAGGAGTCGTCTCCCATTCATCCGAGTCTGGAGGAGGTAGATCAAGAGCCGGCCCTTTCCCTTTAATTTGAGACACCCCACTCGCATGAAGCGTTCCAGACGAAGCCTTGGGTGTCAAAGGGTTATCGTCGTCAATGCGCAAAGCCTCAACATGAAGTGAGAGTGTCCTAGGAGGAAAGTTGCAACATCAGATTCGATATAATCTCAGTAAAATGGAAAGGAACATACCGCATCTCGTCACGTCGATACCTCACCCATTCTTTGCAAGCTTCTCGAAATTGTGCCAAGATGTTCAGAAGGTCATTGTAGAACTGAAAGCTGTGATGAGCAGGCAGAAAAAGCATCTTGGTCGATAGTATTATCACCTTGAGGCCTTCTTCTAGGTTACGAATGATCTCGCGATATTTGTGAAAAGCAAGATCCAGTGATTGCAAAGCATGTTCTCGCTCCTTGATAGAAGGGTCATCCTGACGAGATCGAATGAACTGATCATGTCGATTCTGAAGGTGGAGCTTGTCAGAACCCCCCAGACGAGTATGAAATCAGATATGAAGGTACCTTGATCAACTCCGATAACTCGATTTGCTTGTCGGCACTCCCCTCCACGGCATCCTTGAATTTCTCATACTTATTCATTTCCGAATCAAGTGTGTTCTCAAACATGGCGGGTTCGATTTCCGTCCAGCGTTCGATTGCAGCAGCTTCGCGCATGATACGTGGTTGAATATCGTCGGAATCTGCGAGACGCCGTGCCCTCTGGACGAGTTGTGCTCGGGATGTGCGTAGGTCATCCAATGACTCGAGGTGTCCTCGGAGTATTCGTGCATGTGATTGAGTTTGAGCATAAGAGGGGTCCTTTTTCTTGCTTGCTGATGCGAGGGTCGACGATGGCACCCAGCGCTCGAGGTCCTTCTAATGAACATCAAATCTGAGAATTGTTCGTAACTGCTTTGGCAGCGATTGGAACGCACTTCGTCCCAAGTCAATCGAGTAATCGCTTCCTCCCACTGCTCCCACTTGATGCGAACGATCTCATCGGCTTCGGCGGCCTGGTCTAGCATCTGACGATAACGTCTCTCCTTTTCTGTCAGACCAACATTGGCCTCGTAAGATGGCGTTCTGTTCCATCGCCTTCCGTGTCTTGCTGCATTCTTGCGGACACCCTCATCTTCCGACGCTTCTTGATCCAGAATGTCCATTGCCTGCGGTGAAAGTGCGCTTAGAGAAACTGTCAAGGCAAGGATGAGAAGAAAGATGCGCTTACTTCATCAAGAATCTCCCTGCAGCGGTCAGCAAGGTGTTCCGCATCCTCAATCGAGGCATCGATTCGAGCTGGACCGTCTTCTAGCCGCACTTCCTCCGCTTTCTTCAGTAGGCTTGGCGGAAGGCCTACGGGCTTGTCTAGAGCTTCGAGTGAGGCAGGAAGACTCAGTTCCTGCAGCATTCTATTTTTATACAACCGATTAGTCGGAGCGGAGAAGCCAAATATTAACTTAACACACCGGTCCGCAAAGCCATCCAGTTCCGCCACCCGGTTGAATATCTCTTCTTGTAACCAATTATGCACCCTATCTTGGTATATTTCTGAGGGACTGGGTTAGTCGTCGAACTGATTCTCATTGAACGGATGTTACAAACCGACGGCAACTTTAGCCCCCCAACTTGCTAAATCACTGAAGATGACATCATCACCGCTGAGCGCAGACTTGGGGTCTTGCAATCCGGTTGGTACTACACTCTCTACCATCGAGTGGTCCTGGATCGAGGGGATGGCGGAAATTGGCGGAACAACTTGATGATATATAAGGTCATTATCACGTTCGGCACGTACAATGTTCTTCTCTATCGCATCTAAAAGAGACTTTACCAGTTCAGTTCAGTATGGATGATTATCTTCTCGCATCACGGTCGAGACCTACCTTCACATCTTCCACTACTGGTCTTGCCACGTAATCACGACGAGCAATTTCATAAGCTCTCTTGGCGAGTGTTTTCGCCTCCATTAAGCGGGCGAGCTCGTGCCCATATTTGTTCGATTCAAGATCGTCCATACTCTTCCGGTATTGGGCCGCGGACTCAAAATGGTGGTGCTTGGCGTCTATATGGGCAAGCCATTCCTAGAACACGTACAGTTTGAGTTGAGGTCTATCACCCACATCAACGGAGTCTCTTACCGATGGAAAAGCTCCACCCGGTATCGATTCTCGTACGGTGCTAGAGGACAGACGGTAGAATGCAGCTATCTTTGAATTTTCAGAGAATATCCACACCTGAGCGGGGCTTAGTCTTACCTTCGCCGCAAGTCTGGCCACGATAGAATTCTTGAAACGATCTAAGTTGCGAAATGAGCTGATTGAGCGGCACTGAAAAAGCGATATCCTCACCCATGACAGCCATTTGCCAAGCACATTCCTGGGCCTGAGCCAACATGAGGTATTCGAGGCCACGGAGAAAAGAATCTGATAGCTCGTCGATGCGGACTTCCCCGTTCAAGGATTGGGCCAGGGGAGGTAATGCCGAAGAAATCAGAAATGACAACGTTCCCGCTGCTTTCTAAGATAAGGACGTTATGACTATCCGAAAAGATCCTGGAGGACAAGCAAGCCTCTTACCTGATAGAACGCATTTGCTCGTTTTATGCCTTCTGCATGAGATCGATCTTCTGCCAGTGCCAGCTTTGAGTACAGAGCAGCGAGATTGAACAGTAAGGCAGCCCTTTCATAAGCGATATTCGAGAGGTCAACGCTGGTTTCCGAGGGTTTCAGTGCCGCAGAATACGAGAACACCAAACCAATCTTTCAAGTGAAGATGAAGTTCAAAGCGCAACTATTAGCTGCTTGGCAAATCACGCACGTCAACAGGTATCTTGGTGAGTACGAAGGTAAGCTGTGCGCAATATCTTACTAGCCCCGTAAGCGACCTGAAAGTCGGGATGGACACAAACATCTCACTTTATTATAGCCTGAACGCGCGACACATGGACGGATTCTTCCATTGCGTCTCTCCTGAGCTGCTCCCATCGCTCCACATCCCACTTGAACGCCTCCGGGTGCGTATCTGGAAGATTATCTTGAATATAATCGCGCACGCTCTTGCGAATTGTAGCGGGGGATGTCCTCTTGAACGGTATGGACAGTTGGTTTGACATGCTCGAGGGCAGGTCTTATTGAGAGGGTTACCAGTTCCTACCCAGAGGCCGAGCTTCAAGGGGCCGGAGTAAAGTGATGGTACAAGTTAAAAGTAGAGACCGATTTCACCGAGAGTTGAGTGAGTCTTGGCGACCAGGACTGAGAGTCAGTGCCCGAGGGCACGTGCCAATATTGCTCTTGTAAAACCGCTCAAGCTTAAGTTTACCTCGGAGATGATTTTTCAAGCGACGGACTATCTGAAGAAGATCCAACGTGAGGGAGATCGTGTAGAAATTGGTGGTAGAAAGAAGTAGGAGGCAGAGAAATCGTTGACTCGACATTGTGCCAGTGGCAGGAGTCAGGACGCGTTTCGACTTTTTTGGACGCGCCTTCGTCAAACTAGCACCTGCCTTTCGTATCCCTGCTTGCTTCTGCACACGACTCTCTCATTCCTTCCTCAAAATTTTCACCGTTCTGAACGGTGACCGATCTCTCTGATCATCCCGGTCCGTGCTATGGACGAAATCGACCAAATCGCACAAGCAATTCTCGTAGCCTCCGATCCAACCCAACTGCCTTTGCATCAGGAGGCGCTGAACTTTGTTCAAAACAATCTCAAGAACTCTCCTGAACCATGGAGGATCGGTCTCTCACTCTTCATGGATGGCAGTCCTGATGGCAACCGAAAATATCAGCCTCAAGTTCGCTTCTACGGCTTACGCGTTCTTGAGGACTTTCTCGACAGCCGTTTCGAGCAACTGCCTCCAGATGCCTTTGAGGCACTTCGACATTCCCTTATGACATATGTCCAAACAGAATATGTGAGAGGTTCGGCGGAGGCTAGCGCACCATGTAAGTCTTGGTGCGTGTCAGGCGTTAAATCACAAATTGACTCCGTCTTCCAGATATTAGAAATAAGTTCTCGCATACATTGTCCTTGTTCTTCTTATGCAGCTATCTTGAGCAATGGCCGGATTTCTTCACGGACTTCTTTTCCCTAATACAATCCCCATCAGACTCGGAATCATCGGGATACAATCCACACGTCTCCTTGCTTCTCTTCCATCTGGTTCTCGAAATCTCAGGGGAAGTTGCAGACCAGATATTAAAAGCTGCTCGCCAGTTTTCGCCTCAACGCCACCAACGCGATTCAAAAGTCCGTGACGCTGTACGAGAACGGGACGCGGGCAGGATCAACGAAGCAGTTCTGACAATTGTGGCGGATTCCGCGCAACATTTGAACAACTTGCGAAAGGGCGTGCCTGGAGGTGGGAGTATCGAGCGCCTGACAGAGGTCGTAGACTGGGGCATAAGAACATTTGGGTCCTATGTCGGTGAGCCTTTGATATTAGATTACAATTCCGGCCATGCTGTTAACACTAGGCTTTAGGTTGGATTGACATCAATCTTACTGTTACACCGACAACGATTCAGTTACTTTTCTCCCTCCTTTCAGACCCGTCTTTACCCATTCGCCTTGCTACTTCCGTTGCTATTCTGCGCATGGTGGCAAAGGGTTTGAAGGAACCGAGCGACAAAGTCCAAGTATTGAAAGTTCTTTCCCTAGGCCAAGTCCTAGCAACTTTGGAAGAGAAGACACGACAGGAACAGATGACTCGGGGAGACGATACAGATGAAGGAGAAGAATCTTACCGTGAAGCTCTCGGTCGTCTTCTTAATACCCTGGGACTTGAGCTCGGGAAACTGGCCGAAGATGTAAGCCCACAGTTCCCATCGCCTGTGCGGAGTGCTCACTAAATATTCACTTCAGAGCAATGCTTCGGACGATGTCAAAGCTGAAGCTTCGTCTATGCTTTCTGAGCTACGACCAACTATGCTTCGATTCCTAGGCGATCCCTACGATGATACGACATCCACAGTTTTCCCTTTACTCTCGAATATCCTGGGATCGGTGAGATAGCAGTATTTCTCAAGGAATCGTTTGGACTGACTGACGACTTGGTTTACCCGACTTTTAGCTAAAGAAGATGAAACGCTCGTCACCTCGTGAGATAACCGACGACTCACGTGCCTTCCTGGCATCGACTCTCGCTGTCCTCCTTCAAAAAATGAAATGGGATGAAAGCGAGGATCTGGATGACATGGATGAAGACGACAAGCATGCATTTGAAACTCTACGAAAAGTGAGCGCTTGTTGTGCGACTGTACGGCCGATAATGAGACCTATTCCATTTACAGGGGGATCTCCGCAATCATCTAGATTCTATTGTCGTAATTGATCAAGACATGGCCATTAATACCGTTCGAACCCTCGTCCTCGACACATTGGCAGCATACGAAACGGGATCCCAATTAAAATGGAACGATGCTGAGCTCGCAATCTATCTCATCTACATCTTTGGGGAAATAAACAAGTGTAAGTGATATTGGAATGACTGGCGTGAATTTTTGCTCATCCAAATACCATATTCACTTCAGCTGGCGGAAAAGGACGTGCAGCGTTCTGCCAGGCACCGGCCGTGGCACGGGAACTGAGAAAAGGGACGGATTACTCCGAATATCAACTGACACCTCATGGTGAAATGCTAATGGCCCTCATTCGGTCGAATATATGCGCGTATCCAAACAACGCCGTGGCCATGCAGTTTTTTGAGACGTGTGCAAGATACGGCGACTTTTTCAAAGTTCGGAAAGAGTGTATCATTCCACTGCTGGAGGCAATGATCGGACCACGGTAAGTGCCAGACCCTTCATTGGAGTCGAAACTAATTCTGTGGTTGATCAGAGGGGTTCATCATCCTAATGCCTCCACTCGATCACGCATGTTTTACTTGTTCTATAAGTTCATCAAGGAAGACCGAAGTGATATCTCGGTGGAACTCGTGGCCACGCTCCTGAACGGAGTACGGGACCTACTAGCAATAGAGGTTGAGCTCCCGGAACTCGAGAACCCAGCGGAGCAGGATCTTTTAACCGAAACTATAAATAACTCTAGCGTATTCGATTCCCAGCTTTACCTCTTTGAGGTGGTCGGTCTACTCGTATCTCTTTGCTTCAAGAACGTCGACGAAACTGCAGCACTACTCCTGAGCTTCGTTCAACCACTTCTCGACGAGCTAGAGGAGAGTCTTCAGGCCATCAAGGGCCATCAAGATGTTATACAAATCGTCAAAGTCCACCATGTCATGATGGCGTTAGGTGGCATTGCGAAAGGGTTTCCCGAGATACCACAACCCATACCCGAGGGTTACATTCTCCCACCAATTGCTGTATTCCGACAAATGACTCAGGCTATTGTAGTCTCGTTGGGTGCGATGAGTGGCTTCAAGCCCGTACGCGAGGCAGCGCGATTCGCCTTTGCGCGCATGGTTGCAACGACTTCCTCGCACATCACGGACTTCATACCTGCAATGATGTTCAATCTTCTTTCTTATTTCGAACCGACTGAGCTTGTCGACTTCATGAGCTTCATTGGATTGCTTATGCACAGGCTGAAGGGCGAGATGTCGGATGTACTGAACCAACTTATAATACCCTTGCATGCTCGAGTAATGGAGCTGCTTGCGAGTCCTATCACTGGCACGGATGACAGAATGACCCACAACGATACGAAGAAAGCTTATCTCACCTTCCTCGGTAGCATAATGCACAATAAATTGCAAGCAGTTCTGCTTTCCGATGGTATGTCAATCCCAACCCCTCCTTCCCCTCTCCAAAAGCAGTGGAGGACATGTTCGTTTTGCTTATTTCGTTATCTAGCCAATAGATCTCACTTTGTCCCCCTACTGGAAGTAGTGATGGGTTTAGCCGAGGATGTCTCGGATCCTAATGCTCAACGTCTTGCCTTTTCTTTCCTAGGGCACTGCGTAGAAGAGTGGGGCCAGATGAACGTGGCGAATGGCGATGCCGAACATGTTCGTCAGAGTCTTCCCGGCTTCGAGTCCTTCATCTATGATCGCCTTGTTCCGCTAGCCGTTGCCGTGCCGTCTAATCCGTCTTTCAATGTCAAAGATGGACAAGTGCTTGTGGTACGTCACGTTGCTTTGTTCCTCACTGGACCCTGATGAACCAACGCACTTCAGCTTTCTCACGAAATCGCATCCTTCCTACAAACTGTCGCAAAAGTCCGAGGCGATGAAGCGTACCAGTTCTTTGTTACGGCATTTCTTCCATCGCAAGGGTGCCCCCCAGAGGTATCTGTAGAATTTGCGACGAAACTACGAGACCTTGACCAAAAAGCCTTCCGGAAATATTTCACCGACTTCATCCGAGCCTCCAAACCCGGAAATTCATAGTATAACCGGCGCGTTACACTGCACGATCCTCCACGACGCATCCTGATGATTATATATGTACTAGACCTGTAGCTGCTTACAACTGGCAAATTGCCTCTCATCACTGCACGGTACTGTGTTAAAGATTTGCATACTTACATTATTACACTCGCTTTTCCATCTGCTTTCACGACCTCTTGTGATTAACAGAGCAAGGATGTTGGCCATATAATCTCCCCCTTACATCTAATGCACTTTTTGTATTGAGGAAATATTGAATTTATTGAGGGGGGAATAAAGTACCACACGTGACTCGAGCCGGAATGTGTTGTACAGGTTGGTTGCTGCATGTCCTTGCTTTGTTACAAAGTACCACTCAGATGGCGACTGGTGAGTCTCGCTAAGTGATCGCATAAGGGTGGGCTAACAAAATTTATTACAGCACCGCGTAAAATAAAGGCGAAAATAGTAAGCACAGTTAGTTCAGGCCGATTCCCATGTCCTAACCAGAGTTGTGCCTGCATGGAAGAAACCACCGCGTAAGGTATGCCTTTGTTGACAATGCATCGACGCGTCTTTTACTGACCCCGTTATCTCAGCACGGACCCGATACCGCTCTGCCAGAGATCTGGGCAAACTTGAGCAAGGCTATCCGAGAAATACACAACCACAACGCATCCAACCTTTCCTTTGAAGAGAACTATCGCTTTGCCTACAATCTTGTCCTCCATAAGCAAGGGAACAAGCTGTATGATGGTGTCAAGGATCTCGTATCAGAGAATATCGACAAGCTGGCTGAAACCGTAGTGAAGCCGGCGTTCCCTTCTTCGGTAGATGGCGATCCGGCGCAAAAGAGCCAGGAAGTTGAACGCTTCCTCAAAGCTGTGAGGGATAGTTGGGATGACCACTTAGGAGGCATGTCGAAACTGCGGGACCTTCTCAAGTACATGGTGAGCCACTCCTCGATCATCCTCCGCCGCAATTTCAGACCCATCGTGTGCGTACTTCTTAGGATCGGGTCTACAGCCCAAATGCAGGAGTACCTGTAATCTGGGACGCTGGCATGAACCTTTTTCTTACACGAATGATCAAGTCCCCGATTAAGGAGCACATTGTCAATGCCGTTCTCAATCAGATTGAAATCGATCGGGAAGGTTATGCTATTAATCGATCCGCTGTAAAGAGTTGTGTGGACATACTACTGTCATTACATTATCAAAGCGAGGTAGGGCGGGAATCCGTCTACAAACGGGATGTCGAACCCGCGGTGCTAAGGACGAGTGATACGTACTACAAAGGGGAGGGAGAGAAGTTGCTCAAGACATGCGACAGCCCAGATTACCTGAGACGAGTGAGTAGTTCATTCATCGTGACGAATATGCTTTAGCTGAGCTCGTAACAGGCTGAAGAACGGTTCATACAAGAAGAAGCGCGTGCTATCCACTATCTTTCCTCCCAGACTGCCGCGCCACTCCGCAAAATCCTTGAAGACAGCCTCTTGTCACCCCATCTCTCCCACGTCATTTCTAAAGCCCACTCTGGCCTGGATAATATGCTTGACCTAGATCAAAAGGATAACCTTGCTCGATTGTATCGCCTTTACATCATGGTTCCAGCTGGTCGTACCACTCTAAGGCGAGCTCTGAAGGATTCAATATTGCGAAGAGGAACCGAGATTAATCAGGCGTACGAAGGTGAATTCGTACACGATGGTGCTGCCGATGGTGCCGATGATCCGAAGGGAAAGGGAAAGGCGCGAAGTTCGGCCGCGCCGGCGGATATTGCTTCAAAATGGGTGGAGGACGTTTTGAGCTTGAAGGATAAGTTTGACCAGTTCTGGAGACACTGTTTCGACGGAGACCGCGAGTTCGAAACGTCTTGCAATGAAGTAATGCCTTTCCATCTCTATCTTATCCTTTATTCACCCCGTTCTAGGCCTTCGAGACGTTCATCAATCGTAATAAACGGGCAGCTGAGTACATATCACTATATATTGACGAGAACCTGAAGAAAGGACTCAAAGGTGTACGTTTCCAACTAAACCACAACTGCGCCGAGGTTAACGAAGTTAATTATCATGTAGAAAACCGATCAGGAGGTTGATATCGTCTTGGATAAGACTGTCACAATCTTCCGATACATCACAGACAAGGATGTCTTCGAACGCTACTATAAAGCACACCTCGCAAAGCGCCTCCTCCATAATCGCTCGGTCTCAGATGATGCAGAGCGTAGTATGCTGGCGAAACTCAAGATTGAGTGCGGCTTCCATTTCACACAGAAGCTGGAAGGCATGTTCAACGACATGAAGCTATCGACAGACACTATGGAAGCATACAAGAAGCATGTCTCCAAGAGCACAGTAAGGCCATGTTCCGTCTCCTTTCATCGTTCTAATCTTGTCACAGGCTCCCGAAATTGAAATGACGGTGACCATCTTAACATCAAATGCCTGGCCGAACACCATGACGCAAAAGCCACCATCATGCAACCTACCCGATATCATGCGGACTTCCGCCCTTCATTTCGAGAGGTTTTATTTGTCACGACATTCGGGTAGAAAAGTGACCTGGCAACTATCGCTTGGCACTGCTGATGTCAAAGTCGCGTTCAAGAATCGAAAGCACGACTTGAATGTCTCGACGCTAGCTCTAGTAATCCTCCTGTTATTTGAGGACGTTCAGGATGGAGAGTTCTTAACTTACGAGGTGAGTGTGGACGTTGTCATAGTGGTCGTATCTGACACACGCCCATCAGGAAATCAAGTATGCCACGGGACTCCCTGAACAAGAACTCAAGCGGCAGTTACAATCACTGGCATGCGCAAAAATTAAGGTCCTAAAGAAGCACCCGCCGTCTAGAGATGTCAACTCGGACGACTCGTTTTCTTTCAACGTCGACTTCTCGGCACCTATGCAACGTATTAAGATCAATACTATCTCTGCAGCCACGAGAGTGGAAACCCCAGAAGAACGGAAGGAAACGTTGGATCGCATAGACGAGGAACGAAGGCACCAGACGGACGTGAGTTTTCCAGTAATTGAAGCGGCCGCCTTTCTTCGGTGACTAACCAATATTATATCAGGCGTGTATTGTTCGCATCATGAAGAACAGGAAGCACATGACGCATAACGACTTGATCAATGAGGTAACGAGACAGCTCGCCGGTAGGTTCTCGCCCCAGCCGTTGGGCATCAAGAAGCGCATTGAAAACTTAATTGAGGTATGTGGCCTTTCCTGCGTATCAACAATTATTGAACTTATTGGTACGTCACCAGAGGGAATACTTGGAGAGATGCGATGACAAGAAATCGTATAATTACCTTGTAGGTCTTCGCTAAAACGAGTCCGTGGTCCGTTCTAATGTTATCATAGGCATAGCGCTTTTGAACATTCACCATGTTTCTTATCTTCTGCGCACCTACTCCTGCAATTGTACAGCAACGCAACCCATTACTATATTCTTATCATTATTCCGCTCAAGTCAACCGGCCCTTGCCGTGTCAATTGATTCATGCACCAATTGGGCGCTTTTGATTTCGTTCGTCAAATGCGTCAATTAAGATACAGCTGTGGCGATACATGCGAACAGTCGTAGCTCAAGAAAGTCCGACCCAAGAAAAGCGGTATAGAAGAAAGTCCGAATAGGTAGGGAAAATGTCCGAACTATCTACAGGAGGAATGACCACCTCATGAGCTCTCCGTAGAGTTGGATGCCAGCCTCGCCAATTCCTTCGCCCTCTGGACAGACGCAGGAGATGTTGCATCGTCCCAGTTGTTTCCATCGACGAGGATCGAGTTTTTGCCGATGTCCAACCCAGAGAAGCCGAGGTTGTTCGTGTTGAGAGACCCGTCTTGGAGAACAACCTGGCCGAGCAAACTCGCGATATTGGAATCGAAAGCCGCCGAGCGACCTGATAAGTGGGCGATCTCGCTGCCAAACGAACTAAAGACGCTGGAGAACTGCTGAATGATAACTGTCTGGACCTCAACCTGGCAGACTTGTTCCAACAAGACCCTTTTCAGATGAAGAGTCAAGACGTCAGTCACTTGGATTCAACGCGATGAAGAGTTCTACCAACCTCTTGAAGACTTCCGTGAGGATCGCAAGCTTCTGCTGGACGACTACGATATCCAAAGACTGACAGACGAGTTGCTGCTGCTGAGCAATGATTGTCTGAACGTTGAGGGAGGCAGCGAAGTTGTCCCGGCCGAAGAAGTCATCGAAGTTGCTGAGCTGAGCAAGACCCAAATAGTTGTTGAACGAGGGGATCTCTGCCGTTACGGATGGGATCTCCTCAGACAACGTGAGGGAGGCGATGTCTTCAGATTCCGTCGCGGTCGCGATCTCTTCAGATTCTGTTTCTGTCACCTTCGCGATGTCTTCGGTAGATTCAACCTCCTCGACACTTGCAGTTTCACCGCGACGAGCTTGTCCATGATGTAAGTTTGTGGGTCTAGATGGTCAAGTTCGATGTACTTACCGTATCCGACAGGCTTTGCTACAACGCCGGACAAAGCGAGAGCCACAACAGCGGCGGAAGCGAAAATGGACTTGGCGAACATTGTGAGGATTGCGAGAACGCTTTCCAAACAAAGTTGAGGATCTCAGGAAGTAATTAACAAATCAAACGGCAACACTCACAAGGGCTCAACCCGTAAGGAAGGTGCGTGGAAAGTGAAGGGTGGTTGAACGAAAGGACGAACGAAAAAATTCAAAGAGAGCGAAGAGCAAAGGCAACCAGGCCAAGATGTGACTTCGAAGAACGAAAGAGGGAACTGAAGTGAAGTTCAAAAGCTCCTCATCCTCCTCGTATTTAAATCCTCTGGCTTCTGGCAACCAGGCAACTTCAACCACCGGGTCCACCGTACACCTGCATATCCAAAGCCCAAAATAGCGGTATATGGTACGGAGTTGGTCTTGGCGCCGGGACCACACGCATTTAGTCGATCACGGGATTCTAAGATCAGATAACTCACACGGCATTGTGGGATGGAAAGAGATGGTATCTTCGGCGGTCACCTTGACAGCCATAGTGGGATGCCGAACTTCTTAGAATGGTAGAGTGTGGTTCGGAGAACAACTGTGATTTGGTCGAGTGGGATTCGCGGTCAGTTGCTGATCATGTTCGGTGAGGGCAAAGTGTAATGATCAGGTCATCATCTGGCAGTGCTCCACAATTCCATTCATGTGTTCGTGTGGATTATCGCATCTCATCTTTGCTGCGTACAAGACTCTTGTCCTTTCGTCGCGCCATCGCTCATCTACAACCGTTTCGGTTTCCTTGGGACAAGTAAATCGATTCCCCGCTCCGTTCTACCAACCGTTGCCCTCCAATCCACTCCGAGAAGGCCGAGTTAGCTACTAGACCCTCCGAATCAGCTTAAACACCATATTGCATTCCTTGACCAAGGTCTCTTTGTTTCGCATGCAGATCTGACCACTGGTCCGGGTCTATGATACCATCGGAATAGTCTACGGTTGTCAAGGCATCCACTCACCGACTCATCCTCCGCGCAACGTCGGTGGTTACAGGCGCGTGATCGTCGAATCGCCTCTATACTGGATTTTATGAAGTACTTCTTTTTGGGGAATGTTGATGCAGAACCGTAAAATCGTGAATTACCATCAACGGAAGCTACCTGGCGACGTCCTTTTTGGGCGAAAAAGGGGAAAAGGAAGCTGAGCAGTTGTATGTGTTTTCCGTGCTTCTTGCTTCTTGGTGTTACGATCAGAGCATTCTACCCACAGTTTCACAGAAACTTACCAAGGATTCAGAGTTCGCCGCGGCCATGATTGATGGTTCTGGTCTAATGACTCTAGTCGCAGTGTTCTATCCTCCTTGCCAGCCCGACTCGGGAGAAAGGAAGAATCCTGATGGAAAAGTTAATGATTTAGGCTATGTTGCGCGAGAAGTCGTGCACTAGACTCAGGTCAAAAAAGAATCCTGCGGAAGGTATTGAACACGGATGACTCAACCCGTGGATTTGGGAGTCGTACGTACAAAGCAGCGGGTTGCCCGTCGCTTGTATCCTTGCAACACCAGTCCTCATTCGAAACGCGGACGCGAAAAGCACGACTTCGGCGTAAGAAGGGTGATATGATATTAGGTTGAGATTGCCTGTAGTCCTTTCAAGAATGCCATGAGAATTCCGGGAACGAATTTACGTCTGAAGCAGTTCCAATGCCCGTTATTCTCGCTTGGCAAGGACGGTTGAAAGAGCAGCTACAGTTTTTCCCAGTCATTCGCGCAAACAGAATACAAGCGGGCGTCCAGACTTCTACGGAGATGCATCGTTTCCAGACCACGGCCCACGTTTATACATCGTGTCCGTGAGCTGTTCCTTCTCTGGATGTGAATTACCGCAAGTCCGGAAATATCAAGCCTGTATACCGTATTGAAGGTGGTTATTGCGTGAGCCTCGTGTAACGCATATGAAGGTGAAACGAGCGTAGCGTACACGCCGTGTAAATGGAAATAATCGTGTAGTTCGCTTGCGAGAAAAGCACATAGAAGGGGGAGTATGGGAAAAATCGATAGTGAAGACGAAAGAAGTGTTTCACCAGACCAGGAACCAATAGTCAGCAAAACAGGAACTCTTGTCAAAGAAGCCACGGGCGCTTGTTAATTAGGTCAAGAGTCATCGGTAAGGGGACAAGCGGTTGAAGAGTCAATGCAGTACCGGGCGGGTTTTATCGTTTGATTCGTAGTTCGTGATTCGTGTTCCATGTTGAAGTTTCAACTGGGGAATGAGCGACTTCCAGGCACTTTCGCTGTCCAGAAAGCTGAAATAGTCTATTGCAGTGTACATTAATCTAAGAGACGCGGCTACGGCCGTGCAGATGTTAGCTGTACTATAATTCGTCCTTACCATGCCCTTGTGGGTAGAATGCCTCCGTCAATTCTAAGGGCCATGGTCAGTATTCATACGCGAAAACATAGAAAGAAGGGGAAAGAGGGAAAAGGAATATAGGAAACCCACTTTTTCGCAAGCCGGGTGAGACCTCCGTTGGTAGGACGACGGTATACTCGACGAAGAGATCGCCAGACCTATTCTCTCGCCATACTCGCATACCTTCGCCCTTGATAGTTTGTACGAAGCCTGGTTGGGTGACACCTTGTCGCTTGAGGATGACGGTGTGGCCATCGAGGTGCGTCAAGTTTCTTTCAAACCCAAGAAGTGCCTGATACAGTCCATAAGAACGGAATCAAACACTGAAAGGCGAGACCCCAGTGTACTTGCCTCATCAATGCCGATAACCTGCTTCCAATAGAGGCTACTCTCCTTCCTACGCCATCCGCCTTGCTCTCTTTTGCTTCGTACGCGCAGAATGACATCTCCAGGCTCCCAGTCAGGATTCTCGTCCCCTTCACCCTCGAAGACAACCTCATGTCCTTCTGGCATTCCGCGTTCAACTTCAAGCGTATAGTGCGCCGTGTGGTCCATGATTTTCGCACCACCGCAGTGTGGACACTTGCGCGCGATAATACGCCCTCGACCACCACATTCGTTACATGATGCTTGACTTTGCGCGAACATCCCAGGCCAGATTTGTTGACGGACGATTTTGACGCCGGACCCGCCACAGGAGGGACAAGTGTGGATGTCACTGTCGGATGCGGCGCCACTACCCCGGCAGTGGTCGCAAAGGATTCGTTTTTTGATCACGAACTACGCGCAGAGTAAGGTAAGTAGATTTTCTTGATTCGTTTTCTTCAAGATACTCACATCAATACTAGCACCAGTATACCTTCGAAAAGATAGGTAAACTCAAGTAATGCCATTGTGATAGCGACTCAACATACATGTCAGCCAGTGAGACCTCAAACTCCGTCATGGACGTTGGTCCCTTGCGTACTTGATCGGTGTGGTCTGTCGAAGATATATTTCTGATGAACATTTCTAAAGGTGGCCTAAAGACAGAGAATGACTCACGGCCGCCGAAGAAATTTGCAAACATGTCAAATGGATTGGCATGATGTTGGCCGCCTTCGTGTGCCTTCAAGCCTTCCTATTCAACGATAAGCTCAGTTGACATGACATTCAAAGCGCATGGCCGTACCTCTCCATGGCGGTCGTATATTTGACGTTTCTAAACACAACATTAGTAGACTTGTGGCAGAGATATCACTACGAGCATACAGTTGTATCAGAAAGAACCTCGTAGGCTGAGGATGCGGACTTGTCAGAAGAAGTGACGGAATAAAGTAAACTCAGGCAAACGCACCATAAGCAATTTCTACGAATTTCTCCTTTGCACCTTCCTCCGAGTTCTTATCCGGGTGGTATGTTTTGCTGAGTTTCTTGTATGCCTTTCTGATCTCAGAATCCGAGGCGTCACGTCGTACTGGATGCAATGAAGAATCAGGGGGGATGTTTCTCAAGACACAAGCAAGAAGACCACCTGACCTCCGAGAATATTGTAGTAATCTGCTGCGACACAATAGGTTACACACAATAGTAATATGCACAGATAAACGAGATGGTGGTGCATAACAGCAACGAAAGCCAGAGCGAGTCAAAAGCCAAGCCAGGGAAGAAAGAGGTGAGTAAGATGCGCGTTTGTCGTCGAGCATGGTGGAAACGCGAAGTGCTAACGTGTCACGTCGATCATGGCTACACGTGACCGGAACTGATACGCGAAGGCGGGCTGTGATTGCCGTTCGCGCCAGAGTCTGCAACTCTCAGGGGCAATACCGCGCCCGCTTCTCGACCAGACGCTCTCTATTCCCGATGCTTTACCACACTCACTCTCTACCTTGACGTCTACGACCAATCAACTAAAACGTTGTATGGATAAACAATGCTTGCCGCCCTTCCCCTAGCATTCTTATCCTTACTCGACGCCGTCGTCTGTGCCGAATACAACACATTCTCGGCACCTTCTGTGCGGTTCCCAGCTGAAGCGCCCAGTGGTCCTCTCCAGCATCTCTCGGCGCCGTCAAAACTGAGGCCGCGCGCCTATTCCCCAGAAAATGCGACCTCAACGGTCCTTCAACTCGCTATAAGCGAAGATGGCAGGCAAGTAACTGTATCTCTCTGCTGAAGTGCAAGGTCTAACGAAAGCCCTTCCCACCCAAACCAATCGAATCGTTCGTTGAATCTAGCTCGTACTTCTCCGTAATACAAGTTGGAAATATCAGCTTTCGTGTAGCCTTAGACACGGGCTCCTCCGATTTCTGGCTTTTGTCGTCCGCATGCTCGGAATCAGACTCATGCAGGTCATCCCCCACCTATCCCCTCCTTTATGACAGTCCTTCCTTTGGCATCATCAATGACAACCAGACGAGCTTCAGTCTATCATTCGCGGACGGGTCTTGTGAGTCTGCACTGCGTTTGAATCTGTCCTCTTCATTCATTGCTTTTTCAGCTTCGTCCGGATTTTTGGCTACAGAGACCGTGCAGATAGGCAATGTAACCAGGAATGAGCAAGTATTCGGTGAGCGGGTTAATATTAGTCGCGGCACCGAAGAACTTAAACCTTTCCGCAGGTCTGGCCAACTCAGCCGATATCCGGTTGGACGGTGACATTAGCGGAGTCCTTGGCATGGGCTTTCCTCGTCTTTCTACTTTCTCGTCCTCAGTAAACTGTGAGTCAGGAAACTTTCCTATTTCCGTCCCCGGAACTTTCGAGCTGATGCAATGACAGCTACACCCTTTGTAAATGGTCTCGCGCAGGATGGTGTGCTCGAATACCCGTTGTTTGGCATAAGTCTTACTCGAGATGACGGTGGCAGTCTTGCTCTCGGTACGTCTGACAACATTTACGATGATTCCAATGCTTTTACTTATCGTGAGTTATAGGAGCTATAGATGCAAATGTAGTACAAAATCTGAGTGCCATTGAGTGGCACAGAGTTTTGCCTTTCTCCCCCTTCAACACCGAAAGCAATACTTCTAGTTATCTTCACTGGGTCATTCGATTACCGGAGATCGGGGTATTCGTTATTTTTAATCTTATAAATTAGTACTTACAGCATTCTTTCAGGTCAACGGGATGAATATTGAAACGGAGCCAACGTATCCAGACATAACAGAATCATCTCTTGCGTTAATAGATGTGTACGTCAGTTTCGGTGGCTTATAATGTGCCGCACTTACCTATGATTAGAGGGACGAATGGAATCTTCGGACCATACCAAGATGTTTCGAGGCTATTTGAGCTCTTCGGCGAAGCTCGTTTAGTGGATGATGAGGGTGAGTAATTCCTTCAGGAGCAAATTTGCTGATGCTGATTTGTTCACAGCGGGACAATGGGCGGTGCCGTGCGACACTCAACAAGTCCTGACATTTAATTTTGGGTCAGTCCTTTTCCCTTGTAAGAAGTAGCTGTCGCTTATCGGTAACAGCCAAGGCAACATAACGCTCCAACCGACGGACTTTCTCATTGGCCCCACGACTGGTAACCCGACCCTTTGTTTAACATGGCCTCGAGCTGTGGACAATTCCGGCGATGGGATCGACTGGCAGTTGGGCACCCCATTCTTGAGGACAGTGTATTCGATTTTCAGGTACAGTCGACAGTTACTTTTTATTCTAATGGATGTCTGTAACCGAGATTTTCAGTTACGGTATCAACGGCAAAGAGGTTCCTGTGATTGGCTTTTATCCTCTTAGCAACGCTACGACGATTACCGAGAACGCAATAGCGGTCTCCTCGTTCTTCTCGTCCGCGCATGCTACCATTGCAACTACTCTTCCGAATTCTTTGCTTCCGACTCCCGTTCCGAGCACGGCATCATACATTTTCAACACTTCAGTACCGGCGACTGTTGGTGCCCTTGTGAGCTCTGCACTCGGGGACGGGAATTATAGCGCAATCCTTTCGGGAAATATCGTCAATACAAGTGCACTGCCGGTCATCACGCCAGCACCGACGATGGTAACGCTCATAGTTACTGACCAGTCGGGTGCCGTTTCGACCTCGATCGAGCATATTACGACGAGCTCGATAGCTCTTGGAGTTCCACCGGGAGAAAGCTCCGCAGTGCAATCCTACCAACATGCTTCCTTGTCCGTGGCTATTCTAGCCCTATTATGCGGCGTCTTATCGACCGTATGATTTCCTGCTCAGACGGCCACCAGGACCATCTCTTATTTATCACTACATATCGCACTTGTTGATCCATCTTTCTAGTCATACTCAGATAAGTTTTCACTTGGACCTTCACCCTCTCTCATCCGTGTCATACTCTTCGCATTTCGTCATCTGTTTTAGTATTTAGTGTATCTTTTCAAGAAACGTCTCATGACCTTTGCGTCGAAAACGTTCACTTATGTGCATACTTCGGAGAATATAGTGTCTTCTGCATGTCTGAGCAACAAACGGCATGATAACACGTAGGAAAAACACCGATCATATGTACGACAACGACTAAGCAAGAAACGAAATGAAGGAAAGTAAGAAGGCAAACAACAAACAACTGGTCAGCATATAGTCAGCAGTAAAGATCACCACGCATAGGGTTCAAACATAGTCTAGTATATAAATCAAACCATTGTACAACCCAATACACAGTCTTCCCGTCGCTTCATCGAAGGCTAACGCGCGACACGAGCTCGGTTTGAAAGGTAGCTGGGGCTCCGGAGGAAGAAGTACGCTGAGTGAAGGTGCTTGACCTTTACCAGGATCGTAATCAAGACGTAGAACCTGCACGTAATCTGATTTCAATGATTGCTCAAGCCAGACACCTCGTCGTCCCGTTGTTCCGAGACACGGGTATTCCGGAAAGGAGCCCACGGGGATATCGAATGGTATTGACTTCTCCAGTTGTACTGATAAGTCGCGGAGGTCATTGGCTTTCGCGTCAGATGGGTCACCTGCTTCACGGGGAGTAGGAGGAGAAGTGGACTTGTGGAGGATCGAAAAACGTAGAAGCAAAGCCTTCTTGCTCTGTCTAACATCCAGACGTGACAGCGTAGGAAACACGATGAGAGAGATAGATGTTGGTGGAACGTAGGGTCCGAATCCTCCGTTGTTTGAGATACATATGTCGTAAAAGTCCATGATAGGTACGATCGCTTGCGGGAAGAAGGGAAGGTCAGGTTGTTTTATCCGACTTTTCGAGGGTTGCTCGAGTACACTGCCGTGGGTGATGACGGAAAGTGGAGCCAGTGTGACTTGCGCATTTTCCGTGGAGGCGGCGACAATACACAGATAAGGTGGAAGAACCTTTATGTCCATCTGGTCTATGCACTGCGAACAATGAGTATTTCCCGATACATTAGCCAGCGCTCATTAATTATGATAGTGATCCGAAGGTCAGCATACTCACATCGGTAAAGCGCGGACTTATGGTGATTTGTTGCTGAGTCTTCCAATTCGCAACTAGAACTTGGGAAGACTGCCCGCCTGATGGGAACGACTGGTCTAAAATAGACGATGCAATATAATCACCGTGAAGGGAGACTTTGTGGAAAAGACCCTCGTTGTGTAGCTCGAAGCTATACACTAATTCGCATGTTCCATTGCAGACCGTCGGAGAGTCAAGCGATAGGTGAATAGAATACACCTCAAGAACTCTGCAGGTTCCACATAAACGTAAAAGTGTGTCAACAACAATTTAACATATTACCTACTCATTGCCTCCTTTCGTTACAGTAGCGGCAAGGATAAGCGTCATTTCGTCAGCCTCGAGGAACGCGTCAAAGTCCTTCATTGCTACCGGTATAGCCAGGTGAGCGGCCAGATGTGGCTGTTTGACATTCATCAAGCCATAAGCCGAGATAACCATGAACGGTTTCTGCGAGTGTCGGTCCCTATGCACACCGAGCAGGATTTTCCCGCCATTGAGCAGTTTCAGCTCATCCAAGATACCATCATAGGTTCGTGGATGTAAATTGGCGGCGTGGACTCCGCGCACTCGTGGATTCTGGAGAGACCAGTTGTAACGAAGCTTGAGAGCTCGAAGAGCAGAAGCTTGAAGCTCGGAAGCGGTAAAGTTCCTGAAATCCACGAATGGGGATAGGTCTAGAGGAAGGTCCTCCCTGGGAAGGAGTTGGTGCCAAAGATAATCCGAGTCTGTTTGCCTGTTGAAGCTGCGGCATGTCTATTATCGATATGTTAGTACTGCCAATTTGAATTGATCAATTCTGAAGAGGGCGTGAACTTGCTTGTCTGAGAGCTAGGACGTCGGCTATGTCAGAGTATTCGGCAATAAAATGGACGATATCTTCTGGTAGATTACTCATAATATCGTGAGGCATGTTCATGGATTTGTCGTCGTTCTGGTGGTTAGAATGAAGTGAGGTCACTCAAGGTTCAGATCGCGTGAGTTGGTGATTATTATCGTTATCTTATCTAAATCAAATAATGACGTAACCATGCCGCTTTGTCAGGAATTACTATTTTAGCAGTTCCTGGCGGTTGCCCTTTCCCTCGCGCTCGAGTCAGACAGACACCTCGTCGCGCAATCAATGGAGTCCAAGCCACTTTGCTCTTCCCAAATGCCTCCACGTACTGACCGTCCTGAAGATGAAGAATTATCCAGTCTCTCTGATTATGATTCGGAGTGGACCCAAGTTTCAGGCGCAGAAGATGACAGTGACTTTCCACCCCTAACAGCTGCGTCTGATCGTCCTCTATCTCGCGCTGATACGCTCGATGGTAGCGTCGACGGCGACCTTTGGGAGGGTTTTATAGATGACACACATAGGTCCTTTAGCCAATCGAGCGACCAGATACGCCCCTTGGTTGTCGACCTCGAACTCGACGCCACGGACGAGGAATCCCACGAGACGCAACCTGTCGGCGTGACCCCCGTTCCTGAGACTGACGATCACGACTCAGTTAACGACGCACTCGACAGCGAACTGATAGGGACGCTCAAAGCCTCTCGCGCACGCTCTGCATCTTCCTTACACACGTCTCTGACAGAATCTCAATCAAAGCTCAGACTTTCTTTTCCTGATCCACTCAGTTCTACAGAAGATCTTGATATCGATAGTGCGGCTCAGGAGGGACGTGCACTGTTGGAGCCTGATAAAGAACATTGTGAGAGCTCTGCTGCGGAGGATGCGTCATCTTTCTTCGAAGACATTCATACACCTTTGACGCCCTCGGACTCGGAGACACCCAGTGAGCTCGAACCCGCAGCTTTGCCAATACCAGTCTCAGCATCTTGTGCTCTCTCCTTGTTTCTCTATGGCTCGGCGAGTTCGTCGAAGTGGCAGATTGCGGAGCGGATCATGAGGCTCGTCCTCCGACGTACTGACGGAGCACAAGTCATTTCGAGGGATGGCTCTCAGCGGGACTACTATTTCAATCATCCCTCTCTTCTTGATGATACTGCGTACGCGGAGAATGAGCAGATCTTCTTCGTGCGCGTTTTGGATCGGACGTCAAATTCCTCCGAGATGGTTAGTAATGGCTTCGTTGTAAGTTTGATTATACTAACACATCGCAGAAGACACCGGAAGTTGACCAGCTCGTACCATCTGTCGCAATCTTACTTCTTCCCTCCCGTCTTCCCGCGGTTCTCCCGAGGCACAAGTTTTACCTTCCTCTCATTAGCGCCTCTTCTTTGGATTTCGGTTCCGAATCGCCGGTCATCTCGTCAACGTTTTCGGAACAAGTCATGGTGGACTCTGCCCACTATACTTGGAAGAAGCTCGATCTCCCAACTGAGGATACCATCGTGTTAGACCGGCGACGGCCTCACGCAATCCTGGACGCCGCCGCATTGGAAAGCATTGATCCGGATGCGCTTGTACAGGCGTTCTCTATCGTGCTGAATGTTACGAAAGAAGCAAACTTAGCCAAGAAGTGTGACCAAATGCGACTCTCTACGAATAGATGGTAATGAATTCAACTTCTCATGAGCAGTGCTTCTAACAGCGTTGGTACCAGGAAAACACTCGCTTTGATCGCAGCCACGCTACTTGCCTTTACTGCCGGAGGCATTCAAGTTACTCGGAACTCGCTATTGACGCCAGTAACTGCCAATAGTACAAGTATCGGAGTGACAGATGGTCCAACCCCCGTTCTCGACCCTGTTCGTACTGTCGCAACGTTTGTGGTTCCCGCGGACCACCTTATTCAGGCCACTCATTCCTTACCCCGAACGGTTGCCACCACCGTTGCAAAGACAACCGTTCGCAGCACACCTAGGCTGCCCGAGAGCGGCTCCGAGCCATCAAAGCTAGCTGTCGTTACGCATGTTGATACATCCATTTCACTTTCGTCACTTACTGGGTCGCCGTCTCCCATGCCGTCGACCTGCCGTTCTAGGGCACGATCATGGGTAGATAAATTCAATCTGAGCCTGGGAGAGTATATTCCCAGAGAATTGATCGTTTGGCCTGTCGACACCTTTGGCATTGTCAGCAAGAAGTCGACACTGATTCCAAAGCCCGTGCGTAACCCGCCAAGCGACAAGGCTTCCAGAGGAAATAGTGTCAAGTCTCTGAGCCTACGCACCATGCAGAACTCTTTGGCAGTAGTTTCGTCAAAGGGCAAGGCTCTAAAGACGATGGCAGGAAAGGATCTGTCGGTAATTTATGAGGCTATCGATGAACTTCTTCGCAGTCTACATCAGCAGATGGACAACATGAAAGGCGAATTGAAGGGCACGCAATCAGTCACGCAGTCAGGATTTACAATTCGCAACGCACGAGCAAGGGAGAACGCTCGACGTCTTCGTCGAGCAGGCGAGCATTTATTCCAAGCCGCCGGCAAATGTCTGAGAAATAAAGGGGAAGAAGCCATACATGCTGCGAGGCAGGTGCGTGTGATTAGTAGAATATATTATCTATCAGATCATTAACTCGAGTTAGTCAAGGCCTTCGCGGCGAGGAAAGGGCAAGCAGAAGAGAAAGCAAGGGGCTACGTCAAGCGAAGGCAAGAACAAGAGAAGGAGGAAGTCCGAAATGTGAAACGTCGCCAACTCCGGGGCGTCGCGCAAATGAATAACATGAATAACCAAGTGTATCGAAGATGACGAGAGGGATCTGACGGGATCTACTATGTGGTTCTAATGGCTAAGTTGTGGTGTACTGATAGTGGCTTTTTGACTCTGGACACTGAGAATATGTTTCATGCATGGTAGATGAAATGCAGATAGCATGTAGTAGTAATAAGATTCAAATGTATTGTTGTCTTAAGAGGGAGAAGAATGCCGATCGTGGAACGTGACGACGGGGTGATACGGAAGTTTCCATCCAGAGCCGCGGTGAAGTGTTTTCTGCCATTTTATCTCCACGAGGTGAGTATATAACCATATGAGGATGTGTCATCGCGCATATTCGAGGCTTCGCAGGCTCTGTGCTGTGAACTTTAATGACGAGAATGGAAGGCGTGCCTATATTATGGAAAGTTGTTCCGCGAGGGATGCGTTCTGGAGCCGGAGAACACCGGATAAATTATGCCTGTCCTGCCTGCTTCTTACCATTCATTCATTTCAATCTTCTTCATCCACCACCACCATTACGGCGTTGTGATCGAAGAAACAAGGACAAAGTTAGTGTTCATTTGTTGCTTGCTCCCTTCCTTTACATATTTCCCGACACCAGATCTCACCTCTGACGGCAGAAGCAACTCACGCGCGGGTGAATAGTTAAGGTAGGTGATTTACCCCTAGCCGTGCGTGGGGCAGGGGAGAGATGACCTAATATGGTAATTATTGGGAAGTATTGTAAGCCGGTGATCATGATTTGACCGAGTCCGGGATGGGCGGGGCCTTATGACTTCAACCCGCGTACCGAACCTACCTTCCTTATCCGGATGTATTCACCCGGTGCCCGACCGACCTTCCCTTCATCCAACTTGACGCCTCCCTCAACAGTCACAACGGCCAACGTGACATCTCTTTCAAGGATGCTTCTTTCGCTCGGAGTGTCCTGCGCTATATAACCGCCCCCTCCTCGCCGTCTCGGTCTTGAAAGCCCATCATTCTTCATTTCCGAGTCACCCCTCGTTCAGCTTCCCCACTGCTGCAATACCCCGACGGTAACGGTTAATACTCATTGCTGTGCAGCGCCCCGGACTTTGCATTCATCACTGCCGTCCGATAGATAGCACTACTTGAGTCGCTCATATCGGTCCACTCAACTCAATACTTGCCCCCGTCCACCAAGCTCTACTAACTACGCCTCTGATCATTGGTGGGTGTGGACTAATATTATTTAACGTTTATCCGCGAGGCTTATCTCGATTGGACTACTTGATTTCCAAATATAGTAAGTGGGTATGTGCTATATGCATGGTTCCGAGAAGCTGCCCTGGACTGACGGTCATATCAATGCATGTTAGTTAACCGCCTCCCTCCCAGCTTGTTCTCATCATGGACACGCGCTGCCGTAAACGTCCGGCTATCGTAGTTCCCAGCACAAATACGTCCTCCTTGCCGACTCGCGCGTCTATGCCTTCAGCCTCTACTTCTGCATCCATGTCCTTCCGCTACTACCAGCCACCAAAATCTAAGCGCGTCGAGTCCGATTCAGAGGAAGAGTCCAGTGAAGAGGAACGTCCGCACACTTCTCGCAGGTCTTCCAATGCTGCTACTCAACAAGTTAAGCGGTAAGTCCACGTTCCACTAGTACTATCTCCTGGGCGATCTTATTCATTTCTCTTATGCTTCCAGCGGAGCGTGTACACATTGCAAAGGGTTAAAAGTTAAATGCCACTTTGTACCTGGACAAGCCTCTTGCCAGCGCTGCAGCTCTAACAAGCTTCAATGCATCATCGTTGGTCGGAAGAAACGGCGGGCGGTTGCGTAAGCGCTTTATACATTCTTCGTCGTCGTCGTCGTCGTTACCATACTAAAGCGAATAAACTCTTTTCAGAACCCACGAGGAACTTCTCTTAAAGTCTCACAAACAAGACGTTGAGATTGCAAACCTTCTATTGCAATTCGACGAAGTAACCATGGAACACCGTATCAAAGCCTGGTTCGATAAAGCGTCAAACAAGACCGGAAATTCTACCAGCTCTCCGCGTTCGCAACATTCCATACCGAGTTCTGCGTCTTCCAATATAGGTCGGGAGCAATCGAGTTGGGCGTCAAGTTACGGGTACGCAGAGTCAGAATCGCCTTGTAGTCCAGCCATGAAGATGAGCGCAAACTATTTGCCATCTCCGACAAGTTATTTGCAAGCTTCACCAGTCGAGAAATTTACCGTACAAGAACTGCTATCGTATTTCCCAGATAGTGAGTGCTACCAAACTGTACCTGCCAGTGTTCGCTAGACTGATCTTGTCTCAGGCACTGTCACCGCTTACACTAAACCTCCTGAAATCGTGGCGCGCGGTATTATTCACCCTAGGGACGTACATGACTTGTTTGTCATGTGAGTATACGGATCTTACTCTGTTGATTTGAACTGAGACTTATGATTGGTGAGGGTAGATACTTCAAGTTCATCAACGTACGTCAACTTTCCTAACGGCAATCGAAAGTGTCTGATGCTCAGGAACTTTCTCTCCAGCCCTACTTCTCGGTCCTTGATCCCGTTCTTCACACACCAGAAAGACTTTTCTGGCATTCGCATTTTCTATTTTCGCTGAGTTAGTTCTCTATATTGATGATTGCTGCTACTTTATTGACGGATATCTTCCTACAGTCTGCTGCGTTTCAACGAAATATTCTCCCAGATATGCCCCGATGGTTCCTGTATTCGTGGAGTTTGCGCGCGATCTTGCTGGCAAGACACTCGTAGGAGGACGAAAGACCATCGACGAATGTCAAGCATATCTCATCCAGTCAGCTTATCAGCTACCGCGAAAGCAGTTCGAGGATCAACGAACATGGCTAACCATGGGCTTAGCTTTCTCTATTGCCTTAGAGCTTAGACTCAACGAACCACCAAAGGATGATGAATTCAAGGAGGTGGATTCTAAAGCCTACATAGGCTTAGAACGCGAGCGGGAGCATTTACTACGTAAACGCATGAACCGTATCCGAACTTGGCTCCATTGCTATTCCGTCGACGCAACTTTCGCAACACAATTCGGAAAACCTGCTATGCTGGAAGTTGACGATTACGTGGTACGGACTTGTAGGGACTGGCATTATTCACCCTATAGTCTTCCTAGCGACATTAACCTCGCTGCACACGTCGAGATGTGTCGCATAATGCGACACTTCAGGATTGATGTGGAGTCTCTTGAACTTGCGGAGAAGGAGCATCCATCGAAGTTATCCAAGGTTCCGGAGGTGCTCAAGATTGTGGATGATTATCACAGTCAGATGTTGTGTAACTATAACGATTGGAATAGTCGATTCAACGCACATCCTCATCGCGATGGTAAGGTTTCGTTACTCGACGAAGTAGTCTGAAGCTAATCTATTGTCTTTGCAGAATACATGTGTGGTTACCGTGCCAGCATAAGTCGCATGTAGGTTCTTTCCATCGTCTATTCTCATTGAGCGGTATGATTGAAACTCTTCTTCATAAGGATAAACGCGTTCAATCGCCTTGTAGTCCTATCTTATGGATTACAGCGGGTAGTCTCGGCTAAGAAGCACGAGAGCGGGGCCGGCGCATCCAGGGATGATACCCTTGTTCGACAGGTAAAGGCTTAACTCCTTGACGACGACGACGAAACAGAATACTGAATTCGTTTGATCTTTTTTTAGTGCATTGAGACTGCCAAAGAGGTAATTAAGCGGGTGATCGACGAACTGTACCCAACTGGAATGCTTCGCTATAGTTTGGATGTACGTTGCCAAGTTTTGCTTTGCACCCGCTCATATAGTCTTACATCAAACCGCAGGCTCACTTCCTTTTCATCACATTTGCTGCCGCCCACCTTCTTTCAGTAAGTTCACAAACTCGTATTGATTCGTGATCTGATCATATTTCGATGACATTAGCTCTTGAGACCAGAAATGTCCATCCTTCTTCGACCGCATGATGTAGAAGACATCGATCACTTGGTACGCGGTCTTGTACGGATACTTCGGTCAAAAACCGTTTCAGAAGATGAACATGGACATCACGCTCCGTTCCATTACGCACGATATCTGACGAAACAACTTAAAACATTTTCCGCTTTTTTACCGCAACAGAATCGTGAATACCACCCGAAGCTATCTCATTACTCTGGAGTCACGTCGACAACGTCATCAAATAACTTTTTCTCACATCGGGCGGCAGATTCGGGTTTGACAGGGTCGATTAGTACGCCTGATTGGACGAGGTCGGGAAACGATACGATGTTCCGTGAAGATTCCGTAGGAACCGGACTTGACCATCAAAGTTTTTTTCATCAACATGGTCACAGTCAGCAAGGGCACGGACACGGTATCGTACACCATGACTGCGCCAACGCCAACACCAACGGAACCTTCTCCCCGGTCTCAGCCTCAATCCCAGACGAACGGCCAATCGAACTAAGCAATTTCCCCGTCGATTTCTCACTTATCAACCTTTTACATACGGTTAACGAACCTCAATTTACGGAACGTACACCTCCACCTGGAAGTTCGGGGGAGGATAAGTTGGGTGGTGATGGTGGCGGAGGGCATTGGTGGCAACATATGTATCCTGTGGCTACTGTGGCCAATCAGACGTCTTGGCCTATGCCGATGGAGCAATAGCAATGTGGGCTTGGGCTATACTGACGGAACACGTTGATTCTTTTTGTTTTGTTTTGTGGTGAGCTTGATCTACGATGGGTGTTTATCAATAATCGTGCTGATGCATTGCGTAGAACTGACTATACTCGATTTCCGACTCCCGACTCCGACTCCCGCTTGTCAGGATATATTCGTCGCTTGATACTCCACTAGTAATGTTCCTCTCCCTGTTCTGTTCTATTCTGTTCTTCCCCTGTATTTTATATATCGTGTTTCGGCATAGGCAGCGGAACACTTGTATATACATAGTTCTAGTTCAAAAACTTATTGGTGGCTGTTGGAATTCATTCGATCATACAAGTCATTCGAGTCATTTGGTCAAGGTTATTTTGGGTTTTCAGTTGTCAATATTCTCATGTTCTTACGTTGTTATGTTCTCGTGCTCACTTCCTCCTATGATAGTTTCATGATCATGATCGAACATCTAAAAATGTATGAATAGTACCGTATACCGTATTGATGCCGACGGAGGCTTTCGACAGTTTTTCCTTGTTCTCGATACATGGACCGCACTGCGGCGGGCATGATCGGCGAAGATATCAAATGCTAATCCAGGACATCAAGATTCAAATCAACAGGAGGAGGGAAGGTGCATATGCATCAGTGCATCACCAAGATCAAAGCGCTTCTTTACTTCTTTACACTAAGTGCGAAGTGCGATCAATAATTGTAATACTGGGGCCGATGACTCGATCAGCCGATCAGCCAAGCGGGTTAACGTTGGTCATGAGTTATGTTATCCAGTCGCAAAGTCGTGATTCGGTCAAATGGCAACGTATATCAAAAATAGTAATAGAAAGTGATCGGCGACTCATGCCAGCTTGTCCCGGCCGGCCGGCTATCTATAATTATACTCAATTATACTTCCGACCACGTTGTAGCCGCGCACGACGACAACAATTCAGAAAACCTTCATTCCCCTCTCTAATGCATTTCTCTTTCAGTCCACCATCATGGGAGTCTCTACCCTTCTCTACCTTCTCAGGTTCATTCTGAGGTTCCCGATGCTAGTAGCTCTATTCCTTTTTACCCTCGTCTTATCCGAGTCTTCGACATACATCCGACTCGGAGTACTAGTCTTTGCACGGCAGCAATGCAGGTTACGATCACCTCAGGAGGATCAGTCCGTTTTTGCTTCGCCGAACCCTAATGACCCGTTTCCGAGTCCACCTTCTGGTTCGAACGGTACTAACGGCTCCAATGGCTCGGACACGTCTCCTGACGCTATAGCTTCGTTTGCGTACGGTAAAGATAAGATCCGTGGAGTAAACTTGTGAGTTTGTTTATCCTTCGGTTTATCCGATGTTTTCCGAAGTCGCTGAAGCTTGATCAACCAGAGGCGGCTGGTTTGTTCTAGAGGTCAGATGTTCTATCCTTCTTCTTCTCCCTCTAACCAAATACTTGGAGAGTTTCTGACGCGTCGGCATGTTATTTCATTTTTATAGCCTTGGATTACTCCAAGTATTTTTGAAAATACTGGAAACGATGACATAGTTGATGAATTCACCTTTGGACAATTACTTGATTCGACATATGCTCGGCAAGTCCTAGAGAATCATTGGAAAAGCTGGATTACCGAGGATGATTTCAAGGCGATCAGGGATGCAGGACTAAACCATGTTCGGTCAGTACAACTCATACTCATAAACCCCCTCTTATTCCATTGCCGTCGCCGATATGCACTTGCTTGTGATGATGGCAAAAGCCGCGATTGCGAGAAGCGAAGCAAGAGGATTTTCATGTCGGCCATCAATTTAAACAACTAGAAACTTACTTCTTTTCTCTGTGCAACAGAATACCTATTGGATATTGGTCCGTTCCGATGAACGGTTCCAACTCCGTCTCGCCGTACATCTCAGGAGCTTGGCCATACTTCCTACAAGCACTCAATTGGGCCAAAGCTAATTCCTTATATGTGATTGTGGATTTACATGGTGCTCCGGGTAGTCAAAATGGTTATGACAATTCCGGACAACGAACGAATAATCCAACTTGGGGTACCGAGGAGGAGAATGTGAATCAGACGATAGAGATATTAACTTTCATTGCGGAGAATGTTGGTGGATTGATTGATATTTTGGAGCTTCTTAATGAAGCTGCTGGGTTCATTGATAACGAGTGGGCGACGACTATTCGGCAGTTTTGGAGGGATGGGTATAGTGCTGTTCGGGATGCTGCTGGACCTGGGATGAAGATTATGATAGGAGACGCATTCTTGGGCGTGCAAAGTTGGGAGGACTTCCTGACTTATCCGTCCGCTCAGGGGGTTATGCTGGACTATGTGAGTACCCTTCTTCGCTCAATAATCAATGACGAGAACATCTGACACACCAATGTCCCTCGCTTCACAGCACGAATACCAAATCTTCAGCGTCGACGAGTTATCTAGGTCTAATGACGAACATATAAGCGTAACACTCTCCACTTCATCCATCCATAATCCGTCAGTACTAATTTTAGACTTTACCTTTGCGTCTCGTGCAACACTTCTCCGTCCCCTCATCCAACGACTCGGGAAGTTTGCATGTTCACTCATTCCAGGTCTAGCCAACTTCGATCAGAACAATCTTTGGACAATAGTCGGTGAATGGTCAACGGCAAATACCGATTGCGCAAAATGGTTGAACGGACGGGGAGTTGGTTCTAGATGGGATGGTACATGGTTCCCTGGATCATCACAAAGTGGTACCAGTGTTCTTGGGTCATGTTCAAACCTTACAGGTGACTCTACGAAATTCTCAAATGACTACAAGACATTTCTCCGCAAGTACGTAATTTACTATTTACATATTATTTGCTATCTGCCCTACTAGGTCACGCGCCGCGCACCATGCTTTATCTGTATATGATGCATATGACGCATATGCTATATTATTAGTTCATTCATCTCGGGTTGACTGCTGACGCTGTGATTGGTAGATACTGGGAAGTACAGGTGGATATAGGAGAGTCTGTTCAAGGATGGGTATATTGGGCTTGGAAGGTACGTTCTCAACAAAAAGAAAAACTTTCTCAATCCCACACAACTTCCCCTCATGTCTCGCACCTTGCACCTCGCACCTTGCTCCAAGTTCCGCAATAGGAACTATTGTCAAAGTGCTAATTCACTTCGGAATTACCTCATGATGACTTACACACTTCGTGCTGCCAACTCGTTTACTTATACCGATGCTTGACACTGATTACTGATTACTGATTCTCATTTCTCGTTTCTCATTTCTCGTTTCGTCTCATTTCATTTTTGGAATGTTATTACAGACTGAAAGCACGGATGAATGGAGTTATCAGAAGGGACTTGAAGGAGGTTGGATACCAAGAGATCCTACTGAAAGGCTTTATCCCGGGCTTTGCGACTAACGACTAGCTATCGGCGAAAGGCGACTAGCAACTAGTAATTCGAACACCGTGACCATGACCATAGACGATATGACGGTACCATATAGGAAGCAACTTAAACGCGCCAAACAGAGACGATTCGGATGGAAGCTGGGAAGTTTCACGAGTTCGGGAGTTCGGGAGTCCGGGAGAGGTGGATAATCATTGAGTTTCTCTCCACGCGCATACATCTTCATTCTCGGTATACTGTACACGCACACGCACGGCCATGAGTCCATGACGCCTACGAAGTCCGGACGATTTCACCACCGCTACATTCATTCATTTATTCACTCGCACTACACTAGAAGCTGACTCGCCGGAATTTACCCTCGTAACACGTGTATAAAGGCAAGCAAGTATTAGTACCATGGACTTGGACGCAAATCACACGTATTATATATTACGTATTATGTATCGCTAAAACCTGCTTCCACTGGCAGTTCAGTTCCTATCGCGTTGTATAAAACTTGATTTGTATATAAGACTCAGACTCAGACTCAGAGTCGGGGCCGGGTTCGGGGGCGAGGAACGTTCAGGTTGGCAACTGAAGTAATGGAACTGCTATAAAGTCCAGAAACAATATTAACGCTCGATTTTTTAACTTTTGAGTTCCATTCTGATGATGGATGATGGATGATTTGTGATGATGGGGACGATACCATCAACTCATCGATGGTATGGAACATAAACTTGAGGGAACATTCCAGAACCACGGAGCCTATTAGTAGGAGTAGCCAATCACCATGAACGCCACAATCAGATCGATAAGATATTTTGTAACAACTACAATGCATCATGACCATCATATGCATGATTACTCACGGAAAAAATATGCAAGATAAAACAACTGACCCAACTCGTAAATGCGTGAATGCACCGCAGTGACCGCAGTGACCGCAGCACAGCAAGCGAACAAACGAACAAACTGAAAAGTTAGTTTTAGCGGATAGCGGAAATATATAATATAGTGTTCATTGTTCAATTGTTCAAACTTCAAACTTCAGGCTCCGCAGTCTGACGATCCGACGATCCGTTGTCCCGTTGTCCCCACATCACACGTCCACGGTCCCACACATCCCGAGATAACTCCGAGTCTACTGCCGCGTCGAGTGGACAGTAGGCCGAAGAGTTCAGAGCGCCGGGGATGGATATAGAGCGGGGAACAGCGAGAGGAGGAAGAGTAGAACTTGGAGTACTAATAACCAAGACCGTGCTAGAAGTAAGTCGTCGAGTAAGAGTAGTAGCGGGAGATGCCCAGGTACACAACTCTCCTACTCGAAGTTTCCATCATGATACCGTGATCCATGGAGTTATGGAGTTATGGATTGTGGACCCCCATGTTCCGATCACTAGCACTAGAACTGAGAAAGCCGAAAACTACGTATAGTCTTCAAGTTCACCGCCTTTAACGGCTACTCGGCTACGGCTACGGCTCCTCGGCCACTCGTTACTAGTAGTAGTGACCTGTGCTTATTACGATTTACATCGCTATATGCACTGGCATACGCTTAGATGCTAGAATATGCTAAGTGCGAAAGAACACCGGACACCGGGAAGTAATACCGGGAAGTAACACCGGGAATCCGGGAAGTAGAAGTTATAACTATTAGCGTAACGTATCATCTTACTCAGGCTGTATTTCATCCGAAAGGCAGGTCGACTCGGGATTTGAGATTCGGGATTCGGGATTAGAGATTAGGAAGACGGGGGATGATCTCCTAATTTGAACGAGTCAATTTCTAGCCCTAGCTCGTGTTTTCCAGGTGAAACGCACGAGGATGGAAGGAAGGAGAAGAGAAGGAGAAGCAAGGGGGGGTAAGCTTGAACTCGCTTGAAAGAAGCGGAAATCTGCGCATGCATCCGGCATCCTGAACCTGAATCGATCCTGAATCCTGAATCCTGACGGACCCTGGAATCTGGATAGCTACGAAACCCGGATATACCGATCATCGAAAAGAAGGAAGAAAAAAAGAAGAGAAACATTTATACTTATCTTGGAAATACCAGGTCTGCACTATAACAATATCACTGTAACAACATTCGGAACGGTGAGTCGCGGATTTCCAGGACTCGGCGAGTGTTTGTCCAAGTTCTTTCTTCTTTCTTCTAACTTCTTTCTCCAAGTCTGAATAGAAGTTTGTCCAAGTTATCTCATCGAAAAAAAAGGTATCATTATTAGTAATTTCAACTCCGAGCCCGAGTGACGCCTTTGAGTCACCATGTAAACCCTACCTGAGATTCAAGTGAGATTTCAGGTATATCTCAAAAGTTATAGATATTAGGGGGAGGGGAGGGAGATCGTTCTTCAAATTGAATTGAATCGATCGTCCGGACGTACTCCCGTTCTTCCTTATCCTTATCATCTCATGAATAATCGCGATTTCCTCCAAGTTTTTTTCACGCAGCTACCGTGCTTCGCCGCGAATCTAATCCTGAGGTCCTGAGGTCCTGCGGATACTACTCTCCGATGTCCAAGTCAGTGAGAAAAAAAGGACCAAAATTTGCCTATCTTTGATGTTTATCCGGTCCGGGTCGTTGGGAGTGTATACCGTTCCACTGGAAACCTCGGGTTTTTGAGTCATCTGGAAACTCTCGATTTTTCAGGTAACTGAACATGCACTTCTTAGAAGTCAAGTTCATGGGATGTTGACGTACTTACAACTGACTCGAGTCCCGCACGCACGCACACACGGTGAATTGTGATCGGTAAGCCCAAGCAAGTTACACTGGTGTATGACCCGTGCCAGTGGTCGTACGACACGCGTAGAAGTGAACGTGAAAGATTTCAAGAAGCTCTTCTCTGTGCGCGGGGACTTCAATTTGAAGTTGGCTTGGGTCCTTGGCCTTGGCCTTTTCGTCCTCAAGTACATCACTATATCAAAGTCAAAAGTTATTTATCATCCATCCGTATGCATGAGATGAGGATTATGAATGAGAATGCGCGGCTGAGGGCTAGTTAGTAATACGCGATATGTCAAGTCCGAGTCAATATCGTCATAACCTCAATCCAAGTCATACCACTCGTCTGTTGAACGGCCGTAGCCAAGAAGATGCAGAATTCCCGTGTAAGGGCTCCGTTACTTCACAACGAAACCAAACCCATCCAAGTCTCTGGGCTCCTGAGCAGGCTCCCACTGATCCGAAAATGCCGATGCCGCAGCCGAACCGCGCCAGAAATTGTGTACTTACGCCATAGCACGCGTTCGTTATACAAGCTGTACAAGCTGACAGATAACAAATCGCCACTGGCAATTCATTTCTCGTGACCCGTGACCCGTCTTCTGCCCGAGTCATCGTAGAAGCAGAAGCATCATAACCATAAAACACAACAATATTACTTACGATGCGATGATTTGATATGAATTGAAATGAATACGAGAGTCAGGGTAAACAATACCGATCAAAAGAGTCCGAAATCCGAAAGCAATAAAGCCACAATCAAACAAATACAATGTACCGTCAGTAAGCAATATCAATACGAACCTTTGGTTTATCCTTGATCGGTTTACCAGTAAAGATCAATAGAAATAGACGTCCGACCCCTAGGCTATAGATTAGCATCGCTAACGCGAGATATGCGCTCTATCTCCGAAATCTCAGGCTAACAGCACCACATTACCATTAGTTAGACATCCGAGTCAGGGTAGCTCAGTTGACCTTCTCGGTAACCCTTCAATGAGTCTTGAATGAAGAATTCGTCAGCAGGGAGTCAGGGTCTTGTCAGGGAGCCATAAGACAAGATACCTTCTCATACTCTCGATCTCCGTCTTAATCTCGCACAGATCCAATAACCCACTCGAAAGAGACTTGAATGGGAGATCTCGTGAATGTAGCCAACATCCCGCACATCTTTCTTTCCTCTCGGAGTTTTCCAACCTGCGTTTCGTCACAGCTAGAAGAACTAATTTCAATTTGTCGCTACGTTTAGCTGACCCCGCCTCTGCTGAAATCTGCCTCCAAGATCTGTACTCGCGGGAGTCCGGAAGTCTAGAATATGGTGGTGAAGCTAGCAGCGGGAAAATCAAAAAATGCTTCCGCGAACAAAGAGATCGTGTGATCGACGTTCGTCGATCACGGTGGACTCACAAACGAACAATCAATCACAAACAGAATACTCCTTATTTCAAATAAACTTCCCTGTCTGACACACAGACGTAATATCCGCCAGTTCTTTCAAACAAAAACCCAAGTGCATCTTTAGCATGCAGTAAAACTATGCCAACGTTCCAAGAATACACGAAGAGTCATACAAGGTGAACGCATACATCTAAGGAAAGTAAAGGGTAACAATGAAAGAGAAGGAGCGAGTGAAATTGGAATCAAACAGGACCACCGAGTACAATAAACCTCCTGCCATGAAACCCAATCAAGTCGGCATGAGAAACAAATGGTATAAGGCTGGCAAGCGGGAATTGGAAGCAGGTCGTGAGAAGAATACAATCCATATATCAAAGGGAGGAGATGTACCGCATCTCGCGAGTACACTCCTTCCACGGGCGTATCCTGTGATTCATGAGACAGAAAGCGAAGACGGAGATTGAAGGAGCGGGAAGGAAGGTGAACATCCAGAGGGAGACCTGAAACCGATGCGAAGTAATTTAGGGATATACTTATTCACAACGAGAATAATAGGCAATATTAACCAGAACGGACGGGGAAAGTCGTGCATTTCGATAGAGGAAAGCATGAATACAACGTGGGCATGACGTGAACGGGTCGTTTATCGCTTCGCGAATACCTTCTTCAACAGCTGTAGAACTTTCGGCACATTTAGCTGCACGTATTCAAGGTCAAGCAAATGCTTGTTGTCCTTTTGCTGTAGCCACAAACAAATGAATGCATTCAGAGAAGGAACATTGCCTCATGGCCGAACAAGGGCGTACCTTCTCAAGCAGGTCATCTATCTTCAGATCCATCTCCAAAATAGCTTTATCGCGGCCCTTGTAATGCAGCGCAATGATGAAGGTGCCTGGACTTGGGGAGGTGATGTTGAAATAGATGTTCGGGCGTCTGCGGAGCAAATGAATAAGAAACACAATCAAATTCTAAGCGTTATGACAAACCTATTATCAGGAACGTTGCTCTCAACGATTATACCCTCCTTCTCCAGCTGCGCATGCGTGAAGCGATAAGGGCCCAGAACTGCAACCTTTGTTGGCTTCTTCTCCTTTCCGCCGACGGTAACGACACCGACAGCTGTCGATGAACTCTTGTCCTTCGTCGCAGTCAGCCGTACATTCTGCAGGTAAGCTTTGTATTGCTCAAGCTGTGCGCGTAGGTAATTATTGTGGTCACAGATCGTCTTGTACACAGCCTCGAGGGAGCGCATCTCCAACATGACCTTTTCACGCATATTGCCAAGGTGAACCAGCTCCGCAGCGACCTCCTCTTCCATTAGTTTGTAACCATCCGACCGATCAAGAATATGTAGCTCCTCTAGTTCGCGGAGCATCTCTTTTACCTTGATCCCGCGCCGGACAAGCATTGCGTCCTTGGAAGTCGCGGCCTTTTCGGCAATAGCCGCAAGATTGTATGGACGCTTGTCCCCATACTGTGGCATAGAGCGGATAAGCTGGACAAAAATAGACTTCGCCTCCATGTATAGCATGTCGCTTGATGATACGCTGTCAAGCAAGGCGCTCTGGATGTCCTGGATCGGCGTTTCCCAGCGGCTATACAGTTGAAGTTCAATCGTTCGGTTTTCCTTCCGAGGTACCTGAGGCGGAGCAGGACCAAGTTCATCAGTCAGGATGCGAAGATGCTGTTTGTCGTTTGGTGACTGGAAGTTTAAGTTAGCGTCAATTCAGAGTGGCAAAGAGCTCCACTCACCAATGTATCGATGTGCTGGAGAATAAGGGAATGCGTGTTGTACAGCTCGTTGAGAGTGATATGAATCATAAGATCCTTCTTCGACAACGCCATGTACTGATCCATCTGCACACATATGATATAGTCAGAAGACTACGAGTTATAAGGATAAACTTACTTCAAGGGTGTCATAAAAGTCCCCAACTTCACAAAGGTTGTTCAAAAACTGGTTGATACGGGCTTTGTTGTTTTCGACGAACGGATTCAGCTGGCTCATGTATGCTTCTTTTGCATACGAAGGTTTGTTTGCGAGGTTCTGCAGCATTTTCGCAATCTGAACATCAAATCAGCACTTTATGATAAGCGTAAAGGTATCATAAAGAAAACGTACCAGAGTCAATGTTCGCCTTGGATGTTTCGCGGGAACACCCTCTACAAGCATATACGCCTGTGGGGTCACAATAGCCGGGTTGATAAACCGCAAGAAAAAGAATCCACCAATCAAAGAACAAATCGCATAATCTGTAGCATCAGGGTATTTTCGCTGTAGTAACAGGTTATCAAGTAGCTATGATGTAGAACAAGAGAGCTTCATTACCCTTGTCAGACTCCTGATCTGTTTGCAAATCCAGCGAATTCCGTACGGAACGCTTTCCAGACTATCAATGATAGTTAACAAGAAGCTATTCGCAATCTCCATGAGCATGGTGAGCCGTGGCGCAATGATGGCCTGTACATCGGGATTCGCTGCTGCCACTTCTGGTGGAACGCCGCGAGGAAGATTATCTGGCAGGCTGCCAGTTTCTTCTTCGATTTGATTGATCATTTGTTCATATACTTTGAGGGGGTTGATCTCAAGGTTGAGGTCCTTGTGCTCGATAAGACTGTTGATTCGTTCCGCCAGCACGCTCTTGAGGTAGCTTTGACCTGGTCCGCGCCTAGTGTAGGTCGTCATCATGCGGCTTACAGGGGTGTTTGCACGCAGTAAAGATCCAAACTCTGTGGCTGTCTCGAACTGCGCACTCAAGACCGACTGGAACATTGTCAACAGCAGATGCTCCTCGCGGCTCTCGTACTGGTTACCGTATAGCGTGAACATGACCGTTTGCAAGAGCGTGTCGATTTCAGAGAGCGAGACGAGACGACATAGCGCAGCGATGTGTCGCGGTTCTGACTGAAGCAGGAAGAAGAGATTCGAATACTGTTGTAGTTTACGGTCATCGGGATATTGGCCTTCCGTTGGATCGACTTCTTCGAGGTGGCGTTCCACTTCGTTTTGCTTTATTACCCGTTTTAGTTGTGCTTCAGAATAGACGATAAGCAGTGGAATAAACGCACCTCGTCCAACGCCATCCTGTTTTGAATCAACAACGCAATACGAGAATCAAGATAGCGGACATCGCGTTCCAACACGAAGTTCCTCTTGGATTGAGCAGAAATACGGGACTTGAGATCGCGCAAACGTTTTTGTGCTGCATACGACCACCGATACAGTGAGTGGAAAGATCTTTACAAACGCCACGCGACTCGGGGCAGAAATATGAGTAGACGCACCTTTTGCTAGCTCATCCTGCACTTCCATATCCTGCTCAGCGGCCATACTGAAGAGGTGCGTAACGCTGTAGCGATTAGTGTTCCTGTTGGTGAGGCGCCTGGTGGACAGACTGCCCGGAGAAGTGGGCTGATCATAATACGTAGACATGGCTGGAATATGCTGTTCAAAGGACCAACACTGAAAGGCGACGCGGGTGCAGAACGCGAGAAGAGGTTAATAGAGGACTGGGAACGTGAACGGGACGGGGAATCCTATGTTTGGTGTGTAAGAGTGTGGAATGGACGGTTTGGTCAAGAATGACCAGCACTGCTGGGGAAGCGCTGGGCTTGGAGGACAAGAAACGAAGGTGGCGATCAGCGAGAAGTCAAGAAGAGGCGTGGCGAGTGGGTGTCGTTGGAAAGGATGTGGTTGCGGAAGGAGAAGTGCGCTTGGACACAGGCAAGACGAGCAGAGTTCGCTGTTGCTAACGCCCTAATCGGCTTCGGCTCCTTAAATGGAAATACCCCCGTCCGTCATTTGCCCTTTCTCAACCCACAACAACCACGACCAGCTAGTACTAAAGCCACAATAGTTCAAGTAAAATGCTCGCAAGCTTAAGGAACTCAAGATTGCCACTTCATTTTACGAAAAGTCTATTCCACTCTCTTCTCGCCGATCCAAGGCGTGCCACCCACGTTTTCAGCCACGTTCAAGTTAAGAAGCGGCTCAAAAGGTGATTGAAAGCGTAATATTGCTAGTACCTGCTTGTCTCTGGAATGAGTATCTGTATGGGATACCTGTATTTCTTCTCGTATCTACTGGTACTGGTGCTGAAGATCACTAGTACTGCTCCTGCTGATATCATATACTATGTCGTCATCAATACCTTAGCTGACTCTCCTATAAATTCCAAAGCTCTCAGCCATACTCAACTCTAAGACAAACCACCTCCACCATGCAGTCTGCAATTGATACTCTCACCGGTAAGCACACTTTCGACCAGACCGACGTGCCGAATCTACTTGGGAGGGTAATCATTTCCCTTCCTCTTTCACTTCTTCTGCTCATTGGGATCCCAGACGGCCATTGTCACCGGTGCCACTCAAGGAATAGGCTTCGAAGTGGCCAAGGCTCTGGCCGTGTCTCGTGCTCGCGTTCTGCTCTTGTCGCGCAAGTCCGAGAATGGAGCAGCTGCTGTCGAGTCGATCCAGAAAGAGACTTCTGGAGGTGCCGACATTGAATTCGTTGAGATCGACCTCGGTAACCTCAACAACGTCCGCAAGGTGGCCGATAGTCTTGCAGAAAAAGAATCCCGTCTTGACATCGTAAGCATGCCAATCATACCGAGTTTGATTACATGACCAACAACAATTCGTACAGCTCGTTGCTGATGCCGGTGTTGGTGTTAACAAATACGCGCTGTCATCTGATGGCATCGAGCATCATTTCAGCGTAATGCTTTGCAACTACTTAACAAATTATGGCACTGATCGTAACAAAACAGGTCAACAACCTCGGTCATATTCTTCTGATTAATAGGCTACTGCCACTGATCCGCAAGACGGCAATGCTCAAAGAATCTCCCGCACCGCGCATCGTCCAGCTCTCTTCTTCCTTGCATCAAACTGCGCCATCATCTGTCGCTTTTAAATCCCTTGATGAAATAAATGATGAATCGATGGGTCCCAACACGCTCTACGCACGAAGCAAACTAGCAAATCTATTATTCACTCGTTGGTTAGCATCGCGGGTCCTTGAGCAAGACTCTCGCATCTACGCCCTAGCAACCCATCCAGGTGCTGTGCACACCGAGCAGCAAAACCAGTTCAAAGACGCATATGGCGAGAAGACTGGTAGCGTCTTGAAGGCTGTTACAGTTCCCTTCATGAGGTCGCCAGAACAGGGCAGTCTGAGTACTCTGTGGGCTGCAACGAGCCCCGAGGTCGAGGAAAAGAACCTACAAGGCGTTTATGTCACTGACCCTGGAACCGTTGGTGGCGAAACTAAGCAGGCTCAGGATGACCAGCTAGCAGAGAATTTGTGGACGCTCGCACAGGGACTCATCAAAGAGAAAGCTGGCGAAGATGCGCTCTTGGAATGGGCGGTATTGAAAGCATAACGTGGTAGAGTTCAGATGCGCTGCACGAATTATTCAGTTTAAACTATTTGCACACATCACATGTTTATAATAAAGCTGCACAAGAAGATTCTATTTTGCGCTGCGCTGCGTCTTTCTTGGTCGGAATGTGAAAAACCCTGGCAATTCCCGCGATATAAACGTGTTGCGATCACGTGGTAGCCGAGTTCAAGCGTGCTGCAGTAACGGGGGCGTTTGGTGACCAAATTCTCTTCTCCTAACCGCCTTTAGAACCTCTTTGCATAGAGATGGATGCATCGTCCTCAAAGGAACAATTGGAGCTCATCGAGAAAGAACGTAAACAGCTTCGTGAGCAGATAGCGGCGGACGACGACGATGCCCTTGCACCGTACGAGCGGTATGTCGAATGGCTCACGCAGCATGCGCAGACTATGCCGCACGGACCATTCGACCTCGAGCTTCTCACAGTCCTAGAAGAGGCTGTTCGCTCACGTAAAGATGACCCTGACTACAAGAACGACGTGCGCTACGTGAAACTGTGGCTCACATATGCGCGGCTCGTCGACAAACCCGACGTTGTCTTTGTGTACTTGCTAAAGACTGAGATTGGTGCGAAGAATGCGCAGCTGTATGAGGATTATGCAACCTCATTGGAAACTCAGGATAGGTGCGTGTTGAACAGCTAGCGATGCAAGGCGCAATTGGAAGCTGAATTGCGAGCGAATGTGCTGCTCAGGTTGCGAGAGGCGGAACAGGCGTATCGTCTTGGGATCCAGAAAAGTAAACGGGGTGCTGATCGATTGAAAGCAAGATATCGCGAGTTTAAAGGACGCGTCGAATCCAAGAATACGTTAAAGCCTTCTCGGAAACCACCGTATATCCCACCAGGCGAGGTTGGTCGGTGCTATCCCTTTGAATAACAGAAACCGATTCACATAGCTGTGTCATTAGAGCTCGTCGCTTGGCGCAAAACTATATCGCAACCCGCTTAGGAACTTCACTAGTAAACGGTCAAATGGAATCACCATCAGTGCTGCACCGAAAGAAGACGACACTGTCGCAACACCAGAGTCCCCGGTTAAAAAGGAAGAGCTGGAGAAGAGGAGCTCGGATCCGTACGCGCACATGAAGGCTGTGTTGACCGCACCGCCGGCGCCGGGAAAGAGAGATGAGAAATATCAGATCGACATGTCTCTGCTGTTCAAAGAAGGGCAAGAATTCTGCATCCAGGAAGCTCGAGCTGCATCTCTTGGGTTACTCGGCAAGAAGTGGGACCCGCCATCACCATCTGAACTTGGGGCGCGTCATCAAGCTCCTCGTGCCAAGGAGGCGACTGTCAACTTGAAGGACGAAGGCACCCGACAAGCGACACGGACGAACAATATGCACCTGAATCTGAACATGACGGCTCAGTTGGCTGATGGTCCGACGGTGACGCTGAATACGAAAGAAGCTTTGAGAGACGTATATGGGATGTATAACTCTCCGGATAGGACAATCAGGACTGCGAAACTTGCCGTCGGGACCAAATTTGCGCCGATCAAGAAACTCGAACTTGCTGCACCACAACCGCGGCGTACTCTGAATGAGAATGAGGCTGATCGGACCCCGTTCGGATCAGCACGTATGTATTCAATGCGCTTCCATGCCTCGAATTGATTGTCTAACTAGCGCGTGTATTACTAGCTTTCCAGCCCTATATCGATCCCGACGAAGGTGACAGGAAGGAGAATGTAACGCCGGGACCAGCGCCAGTGAAGGTGAGTGTATTACAGGACCATTCTGTCTATTGCCTCTGATTCGGCGCATAGTTCAAGCCATTCGTGGACGAGAACGCGGGAATAACCCCTCGCGTCACGCCTAAGCCCCGCAAGGGCCTGGCCCTCAAGGAGATCCCATCTACTGCGCCAATTCTAAGACAGGAAAATGAACAGGAAGAGCAGCAGGAAGAGAAAGCAGAGAGCCAACCCGAAAAACCTGTCGGCGAAAACTCGAGGCCGGAGAACATTTTCGGCCCGGTGTTCAAACCTCGTAGTAAAACTGATAAAGGCAGAATGGCTCTACAACCGAAGCCAACCCAGGAGGATCGACCCAGTATCTTCAGCAATACGAAGACGCAAACTAGCTTGCAACGGCCCGATATATTTGGCCCGGTGTTTTCTCGTTCGAAGGGCTCCAGGCCGTTCTCAGGGCTTGAATCAGCCATAACACGGACTTCTCAGGATGAGAACAAGAATAATCAAGATGAGAACAAGAATGTGCCGTTATTTCAACGCAGTACGTCGGTACCACAGCACATATTTCGCCCGAAGGAGCCCCCTTTTGCTAGGAGACCGCCTCTAGAGCCTGCTGGGGCGGAGCCGCGCCATGAAGCAGAATCAGACCCAGAATGTGAAGTAGATCCAGAATTGGAACCCGAACCGGAGATCGAACCGGAGATCGAAGAGGAGATTGAGGAGTACGGTGACGACTTTGAGTCGGAGTCACCCTCTGACGAGCCGCAAGAAGGCGATTGTTATTACGATGATGATGAGCCACACAACTTGCCCATGGGTGGAAGATTCGGGCGATTTGATGTCTTGACTCCGATCGCGGAGCGGACCTTCGAGTGTACGATGACCCAACGTACTTTCCTGGGGACACCGTCGCATACAAAGGAGCCCGTCTTGGACAAGGATTTCCCGAGTCATAGCCGAGATGCTGCTTTGGCTGCGGAGAAACTTGCACGAGAGCTGCGAGAGAATGAACTGGAGGAGAAAAAGAAAGATGAGGCGATGAATGGGGTTATTGACATCGAGGAGGAGGATAGCCCGCCTCCGGAAGAGACAAGAGAAGAGGATAAAGAGCTCGTAGAGCGGACTGGTGCTCTGTCGCTTGCTGACACGTTAGCTGTGGCCTCATCATTCAAGCCACCAAATCCTTGTAATCCTTCGGATCCTCACATCCTCACCACGTTACTTTCGCTCATCCCACCGGAACCAGACTTCTACGACTTGAGGACAGAAGTATCAGACAAATTTGACAGCCTACAAAAATTCGCGAACAAGCACGTACGACGCGGCAGTGGGCGATCGACCTCCTCTCGATCTTCGGACGGCGCAGAGTCTTTCCGACTTCAGCTTCCAGATCAGGCGTTCCTGATCTCAGATAAGTTAGGCGAAGGAGGTTTTGGTGCGGTATTCAAGGCAAAAGTCATCCAACCTGACGCTGAAACTGACGACGATGACATGGATTTGGACGAAGAGTCAGACGAAGAGGACTCCAACTTCTTCGCGCTCAAAGTGGTTAAGCCGCGGAACATTTGGGAATTTCATATACTACGGCGGTTGCATAGTGTGCTACCTGAACCACGAGGAGAATCTGTGATATATCCGCACGCATTATATGCTTTCAAGGACGAAAGCTACCTCGTTCTCGATCTTTGCAACCAAGGGACACTCCTAGACGTGATCAACCACGCAGGTGACGCAGGTGTCCTACACCAAGGTGCTTGCTTGGACGAATTGCTTGTTATGTTCTTTGCAATCGAGTTGATCAAGTTCGTCGAGAGCCTGCACAGTATCGGATTCATCCATGGCGATTTGAAGATTGACAACTGTCTTTTGCGTCTGGAAGAGGTGCCGGGTGGTTCGAATGCGTGGTCGGGAATGTATCAACCTACAGGTGAAGGTGGCTGGAAATACAAAGGGATCAGGATGATCGATTTCGGGCGTACGATTGACACGAGGATGTACCCCGCCGGTCAAATTTTCATTGCCGATTGGAAAACCGATGTCTATGACTGCCTCGAAATGCGAGAAAACCGGCCATGGACGTACGAAACAGACTACTTCGGTCTCGCGGGGATTGTTTATTGCATGTTGTTCGGCAAGTACTTCGACTCGGGGACGGTGGTTCCCATCCCATCAACCGATCCGGTACGATACAAGCTCTCGTCACAGTTCAAACGATACTGGCAATCGGATCTGTGGTCTCGGTTGTTTGATCTTTTGTTGAACCCGACGTTGGTTAGGTCTGATCGATCGCTTCCTTTAGTCCCAGAGCTGGGAGCGTTGAGGGAAGAGATGGAGACATGGCTTACGAGTAATTGTAGTAGGAGCACGAACACTCTGAAGGGGCTTTTGAAGAAGATTGAGAGATCGGTTCTTTCTAGTTCAAGATGATGTTTGTTTCCACTGGCTATTCGGGTTTCTGATGCGTACGTATCATGGATTCGTGTGTTTTTTGTGGTTGTGCTGTATTTGGAATTCTCTGTTTTTCACTTACTGTTGTACCTTATCGTCCGAATGCTGCATGAATTGACAATGAGGCTTTCCTTCGGCCTACCATTCACCGCTCTCTATCTAAGTTTCCTCAACCGTTAGCCCGCGAAGCGCGTGAGAGGGGCAAGGCATCAACTGTTGTGGACACCAGCATCCTCACGATTGAGGAGGCCGTTCAACTCGCTCGTAAGAGGAACGAGAAGGTCGGCGAGACGAACGACCAAGCGTTCGACGACCTCAAAGATTTCCAGAATGAGGACTTTGTATACGTCCTTTAAAGTCCGACACGGGTTGAAGCGACTAATTCTCTAATTCTTCTCGACTGTTATGATATTCTATCAAATCCAAACACAGTTTAATCATCAACAGTACTCATTCCTGTATATGTATAATACAGCATGCTAGACTTCCATACATACGATTGAAATGATGTAAATATTAATAAAAATATGCACCTAATAAAGTTACACATAATCGAGCATGTGCTCGATCGCGCCCTTGTTTTGCACCTCGCAGTAAGCACCTGGTAACGAGTCATTTCTTTGTTAGAGCACACAACAAACGACGCCTTACATGCGTGTTTCTTGCATACAACTACTTCCTTGATATAATGAGGATCGCTAGAAACCTCATTAAGGGGGCGATCTGAGCTGCCGTACCACAAGCCAAGTAGATCAATTTTCATATTCATAGCTCGAAACGACCTCTGAGTTAACAGTCAGGAAGAATCATTTCACGATAACGGTATCAACAGCTCACAAAGTTTTCAGCACACTGGTACGGCTGGTCGGTGGCGGCGATACTATATGCCTCGACAAAGTATTCTTTAAAGTAAACCCTCCACATATCCTGGAGCATTCCACCCTATGCGGATCATTCAATTTAGATGAAGTGATAAGACACATGAACAGACCTTGAAAACCATATAGGCCAAAGCGTTGGCAACGAGTGCTCCCTCCTCATCGCCGAAGAGATACACCGCATCCCTTTCCTCTTTGTCTGGATCGATATGCCCTATGACAAAGACTCTTATCAAGAGAAATCAATTACAAGTGTTTTGTTGCCCACAGTTTTCGGAAAGATACTGATAACCAGCAGCGAGCTGCTGAATCAATTCTACCTTATTTTTTATGAAGGTGAAGGCGCTATGCGTGGGCTTCGGCATACTTTTCTTAGGAATGAGAAGGTCTCTAAGGAAGGCAAAGGCACTAAGCGTGGGCTTCGGCAACATTTCCTCAGGAATGAGAAGGTCGTCCCCTTTACCAGGGTAATGCTACAGTATCAGTATGTCAAGAAAAGGTTCACGTTGGAGTTACAGATGCAATCTGCCCACCACCACATGCACATCTACTACGTTACTCTTTTGCTCTATAGCTGCTTTGAATGCAGCAATAACAGGGCTGTTGATAGGCTGATCTCTCGTCGCCGGGACAGAACCTCCTGACGGCGGGTCAGAACGGTCAAACAGAATGATTCGTGTGATACAATCCTTTCCGTCGGTTCTGTAGGTGGTGCCGTCGTAAGGGTCGAAGGCAAATTCACCATAAACTTCGCGTAGGGTGCTCATAACGGTGCAACTTGTACGATGGTTGTGTGGGGTCGGGTGTCAGGGTGACTTAAATTATAGTATATAGGCAAACAAATGTCACTGATTGCATGTGAGACATGTTTGTGGATATTTAACGTCGATCACGTAGACCAGGCATAGTAATCGGTCCACAACGCGATCACGGTCACAAATTGTGCGAGCGCCCGACTGAAATAGAAGCTGCAACGGGATCACTAAATGTAATAGCTTGGTAAATGGGCTAGCAAGCTGTAATTAAAGGGCACGCACAACAGAATTAATTGATCCACGAGGACATTTGGGGCTCTTGATTGAGCTTTCTGTTAAGGACAACAAATAAGTATCGGAAGTCATAAGGAAAACAAAATAAAAATACGTACTGAATGCGATCGGTCAGCCGAAATCGTTGTTCAACTGTCGTATCCTCCGTACGATATCCTCTTCAGACGTGTTTGGTTCTAGCATTCCGATCTGGTTCTTTCATTAGAGAGGGACTGGGGTTGCACTCATTTCTTACTCACTATACGTATAAATCGGGATATCAGAAGGGCCATTGCAGCACCTCGTGAATATCCTTTGATTGTTATGGTGTCGTCTAATTTATCTATCCCAGTAGCTCTGTAAGGTACAGTGAGCAGAAACACAACTGAAACACGCACAGTTATTACTAAGGAATATAAGGGCCTGTGCAATCCGACGTAGGAGTGAATGTCCTGTAGCGGCATCCACTGATATATGAAATGTAGATCCATCTGAGCCTACACCGGGCTGCAAAATCAATCAATTATCAGTATTTACCAACCATTCTGGGCAAGTATAAGGCAAGCCACTCACTCTATAGTAGACGTTTTGGAACTTTGTCTGTTCGAGCAGTGTATTTAGCCGCACAATGTGTGATGGGGGGAATGTCCGTAAACTTCATCAACGGAACCGTAATGTCAATGATGTTGACAACATATGGGGGATGATAGGCAAGGCGTTGCGCACCACAAGTTTACTTACCTATGAGATGTCCCGTCCAATAGCAAAATGTGATGCGTAGACGTTTGGGCAAGAGCCCGATGACAAGGCTGGCGGTGGTAGGGAAGGAAGGTGGACAGGGAATTAGACAGAACTTGCTATGCGTTATATATGTCAGCCCAATAGAAGCAAGAAATACCACCCAAAAGCATTCTAGGATCAGTCAGATCCTAAATGCCCACTCAGCTAAGTCAGAGTACTTAAGTAGATCCTACTACTTTTTCCTACATCTTTCCGTCACAGTCTGATCAGCGAGAGTACGACTGCGATATGTGAGAAAGATACATCGCAGAAGAGTAGAGTGAACATGGATTTTGAGAGAGGGATGGGCCATTCTGAACGACGTACATTAAACTATTGACATGTATCCAAGCCGTCGATCCTAAACATAATTGTGTGAGTCTTTCCTTCGGCTTCATTTTCAGCATCTTTGTCAGCAAGATCCGCAATGCAATAATGGTATGAAAGTATGTAGCATAATGATACGTACAGCACTTCCACCAGTCAAGTTCAATCCGACTTGGTTGATGTTGATGCCAGGACTGTACACGGTATTGATATCTCAGCATCAAACAGACAAAAGACGGAGAGAAGCGATGCGTACCATGACGAGAGTGAGGGGAAACCCAATATAAGTTGAGAAAGGAACCGCAGAAGAAACGTAGGAATGTTTTTCTTGTCCGCCCTATATGAGACATATATCATCGGTGCCACCCGGTGAGATACCTAAAGATAGGACCACGATGGTCTTTACGCTAAAAACGAAGAGCGCCCATTGACCTGATACAGTGAAACTGGGTAAATTGGCATCACTCTCCGTCTCGCACGTAGATTCCAACCGAAGCTTACTTAGGAGGTTTGAACCCAGCAGGGAATGTATCGCATACCGATTCCTATCCCTCGAATGTCCTAGACACTAGCCCTTACTATACCCACCATTCGGACTTGCTTAAAAATCCTATTGCCACGTTTCATCTTCAAATACCGGTTTCATCGTACGTCGGATGTTGTCGAGAATTATAGGTATCAAAAACTAAACCTGCATTTGGTTGTTGTGGTTGTTGAGGTTGACGAGTGAAATAGTTCGGATGTTTGGTGTTGAAGAGCGCAGTATGTGTCCTGATAAAACGTCGTTCGATGCTACTACTTAAAATCAGCAGATGTGCAACTGACCGTAACTTAAACCATACATATAGCAAATAATGTATATAGCACGTGAACATTTCAAGCGTAATATAACACCATTTTACAACAGAAGAGCATACGTCTGCTAACAATATGAAGACTAGTAATCAAACAATCGGTGATGGTTTGCTGTATGGAGAACTATTCTACATACCGTCCTTAAGATGGTTATAAATGCATGTCAATGCTCAGCACCTCTAACAACCAGTAGGGGAGATGACGCCGCTGACTCGGAAGAACGGACTGCGTCAAGCATATGCTTAAGCAAGTCCTCACAGTTGCCTGGCAACTGGTCACTTTTCTTATTAAAGCACACAACAAATGACGGCTTACATGTATGTTTCTTGCATACAACCACTTCCTTGATATAATGGGGATCGCTGGAAACCTCATTAAGGGGGCGAACTGAGCTGCCGTACCACAGGCCAAGGAGATCAATTTTCAAATTCATGGCCCGTAACGACCTCTGAGTTAACGATTAAAAAGAATTATTTCACGATGACGGTATCAACAGCTCACGAAGTTTTCAGCGCAATGGTCCGGCTGGTTGGTGGCGGCGATTTTAAATGCGTCAACAAAGTTTTCCTTGAAATAAACCCTCCACATATTCCGAAGCATTCCACCCTATGCGGATCATTCAATTTGAATAGAATGATAAGACGCATGAACAAACCTTGAAAATCATCTGTGCCAGAGCATTGGCAACGAGTGCTCCCTCCTCATCGCCGAAGAGATACACCGCATCCCTTTCCTTTTTGACTGGATCGATAATACCTATGACAAGTTTCTTGTCAAGAGAAATCAACTACAAGTGTTCCATCACCCACAGTGTTTGGAGAGATACTGATAACCAGCAGCGAGCTGCTGAATCAATTCGTCCTTACCTTTAGTGAAGGTAAAGGCGCTATGCGTGGGCTTCGGCATACTTTTCTTAGAAATGAGAAGGTCTTTGATGAAGGCAAAGGCACTAAGCGTGGGCTTCGGCAACATTTCCTCAGGAATGAGAAGGTCGTCCCCTTTACCAGGGTAATGCTACAGTATCAGTATGTCAAGAAAAGGTTCGCGTTGGAGTTACAGACGAAATATGCCCACCACCACGTGCACATCTACATCACTCTTTTGCTCTATAGCTGCTTTGAATGCAGCAATAACAGGGCTGTTGATAGGCTGATCTCTCGTCGCCGGGACAGAGTCTCCTGACGGCAGATTGGGGCCATCGACTGCCGGGTCAGAACGGTCAAACAGAAGAATTCGTGTGACCTTTCCCTCGGTCTTATAGGCCGTGCCTTTGTAAGGGTCGAAGGCAAATTCACCATAAACTTCGCGTAGGGTGCTCATCACGGTGCAACTTGAGTCGGGTCTCACTGGTTGACCTCATGTGAGACATGCAATCCTCAATCCCTATGGTCCGTGAAAACCCGTAATTTTATTTCGGAGCTTGGAGGGGCAAGGCATCGCTGTTGTGGACACCACCAGCGGCGGTTCATCTCAAGGGGAACGAACGAGAAGATCGGCGAGACGAACGACCAAGCATTCGACGTCCGGTCGAAGCGACTAATTCTTCTCATATTCTATCGCGCTTTTGTCATCAACAGTACTTATTCCTGTATCTTATTTTTAATCCCGCACCGTTATGCACAGAACTTTGTTCCACTTGATATCAACTACTTCCCGCACCTCGCCTCTACCGTCGGCACCATCTGATGTAAGTCGCGTACGCACATAATGGAGCAATACTCTTGCGTTCGAAACATAGATCGGGTATCACCGCAACACGCTTTGCCGGATCGGAGCCAGAGCTTGAACGAGCGCAGGATTGCCCGCTGTATGCTTTTCGTGCGTAGCAAGGTGCGGAATGTGGGACGCGTCAAGAGAAGTCATGACAATTAGTTGGTGACTGCTATCAAAAACCGTGCGTTCCCACGGCCTCGCTTAGAGAAGCCGCGAGGATGCCGAGTCATGGGAGTTCTCCATTTCTTCCACCTCACACATCAAATAAACGGTCATTATTTCTTCATGGTTGGGGGTTTTTGATCTACTAGATCATTATTTTTTGAAGGAATTTTGAGATTCTCAAAAATCTCACAAGATATTCACTATTTACATGTGTTTTCTCAAAAAGTAAGTCGAGTTTCGGAAATGTTTTTTGAAGGATTTGATATAATGGAATGAAAAAGTACGATCATATATTAAGCACAGAGATTCAACATGGGAATGGATTATAACATTAATGACAAGTTGGTTGCAACTTACTTTAGGAACAAGTACAGAAAAGGGAAGAAATGTTCACGTGATGTGACGGAGCTATGCAAACCCGGCCCTCGGAAAATGCAAAAAAAATCACAAAATTATATTTCTTGAGCAAACATTAACTCTGTCAGTACTTATCTGTATTCTTGGTGGACTACATTCTCAGAATTCAATCTGAACCCAGTCAACTAAAGATAATAACCCTGCCAATGATGGAGTTGAGCACAATACAACTCCTCAGATTAGTGCTATTGTGTGAAGGACATGAATTCAGAGTTGCTATATGCTATTTGGATATAAAGAATATTCCTCAGTACAATGTGTGAATGTATGCTAAGTATATGCTATACCAGAATGATCAGATACACCTTGCTGAACTCAAGTTTGAGTAGTAAGTTATTATTATTCATTGAAGAAGTGCCTCTGATCCTCTGGAGTGCTGGTACAATATTTTTCTGGCTCATTACTAGCATTGTATTCACTTCCATAGCATGATAAATGCTGAATTTGTTAGAAAGATAGTATTATCCATCATTAATAAGCCAATAACTATGAGCGTCCTACGTTGGATACAAGAGCGACTAGCGGCAGTAATACAAGTACTAGAACAGCCCATCGTTCCCCCGACACCACGAAGCAATATATTACGATGTTGCAACACGTGCCGCCCAGCTAAAGAACTAGCTAGAGGACTAATGCGAGAATTAATCAGAGAGATCACGTACGGAGACATAATGAACGGACAAGCCGACATAATGATACGACGTCGATTTGTAGAACTAACCTACGACCCTAACCAACAAATGCAAAAGGCTTACGAAAGGGAGATACGAGTATTATCCTACGATGCCGGACACTTTGTAATGATGATCGGAATACGAAACGTAGCACAGGAAGGAAGACACGAACGATGCGATGCAGCTATAGTAGATGTCGACATTGCCTACAAGCGAGACCAAGCCGGAACGAACGAGAGAACTGCATATGCTTGGGGGCATTGGATAATGAATTACATAAGCCGAGGATTACCATATGGGTATACCATAATGGAAATAAAGGTAGAACAGTACGGTGGAGTAATACACCTACAAGGAGTACAAGGGATAACCCTACAACGCGCAAGGACAACGCCAGGATATACACGAGTGCAAACTATTCGAAACTGGCTAACTATACCACGACCGATCCTACCGATACAAACAAGAACCGAAATACAAGCGAGGGAAGGACAAGAACAGATGACTCAGCAATTACCTAGAATAGCTGAATTGGATCAAGTGCCGTTACCGACACAGGAATCAAACCTGTCTACGAGATGGTACCGCCCACTACACTAAACTAATCAAGGAGATGCTAGTAACACAGAGGTAGTGAAATGAGGAAGAAAGTAAAGAGAAAGCACGGACCAGGTATCATAGGAGGAAGAAACAGATAAATACTATAAACAGTAAGTAACAAGGTAGTAACGTCACACATGTAAATTAGTATATAAGGAGGCCATCGTAGAGCCGACCTATCAGTTTAATCCAAGTCAAGGGACCCTACCATAAGTCCCTAAGTTAAATCGTAACATCAATTACTTGCGAGCCAGTAAATTACTAGTAGCGACACGGCTGAACTAAACCGATTGTGTGAAATCGAAGTAAAGCTAAAATACGGATTGCAACTAGATTGTTCTCCCTATTGTCTGCACGGTACGAGCTACTCACAACGTAGTGCGATTCCCGATATTCCCTTATCGTGAATAACAATCAGTATAACAATCGCGTCTGCACGCCGACTTAATACTGTACGATTATAATATCAGGTTCAACTGCAATATCAGTTAGTTGCTAGTTGTTTCAGATCGGATCAGCTACACAATCCACTAAGGTGATTAGTAATTCCATAACCAGTATTGTAGAATTTGGATTAACCCCTCAAACCGAGGAATTAGCCAGATTGGTCCGTCGATCAAGAATCAACGAACCCTCCACGGAGATAAACAGAATTCAGAAGTTACAAAAGTAGTATCAGTTAATGTTCATGGGTTTCTATATATGGTAGGAGTTCAAGCTCCGAAATAGAGAGACAGGATCTCTCGGACCATAGGGATTGCCAGTCACCACAATTAGAGGTATGGAGGTTTACATGGTCACAGTCACTCTCTTGACAGAAGAAGTGACAGATTGTCTTTCCAATTTGACATACTCGGCTCAGAATTACACACAATTGAAATAGTATACTGTAAATATTAATAAAAATATGCACCTAGTTATACATAGTCAAGCATGTGCTCCTTATTTTGCACCTCACAGTAAGCACCTGGTAATAAGTCATTATTTTTCTTACAGCACACAACAAACAATGCCTTACATGCATGTTTCTTGCATATAATGACTTCCTTGATATAATGAGGATTACTTCCAACCTCATTTAACCCATTATTGCTATACCACAGGCCAAGAAGATCAATTTTCATGTTCATAGCTTGAAACGACCTCTGAGTTAATGAATAAAAAGAATTATTTCATGATGACGGTATCAGCAGCTCACGAAGTTTTCAGCATAATAGTCTGGCTGGTTGGTGGTGGTGATCTTATATGCTTCAACAAGGTACTCTTTAAAATAACTGCTCCACTGATCCTGGAGCATTCCACCCTATATGGATCATTCTATTTATATGAAGTTGAATAAGACACATAAACAGACCTTGAAAACCATATAGGCTAAAGTATTGACAATGAGTGCTCCCTCCTCATCGCCAAAGAGATATACAGCATCCCTTTCCTCTTTGTCTGGATCAATATTCCCTATGACAAAAACTCTTATCAAGAGAAATCAACTGCAAGTATTTCATTATGCATAGTTTTTAGAAAGATACTAATAACCAGCAGCGAGCTGCTGAATCAATCCTGCCTTACTTTTAATGAAGGTGAAGACACTATGCTTGGGCTTCAGCAACATTTTCTTAGGAATGAGAAGGTTGTCCCCTTTACCAGGGTAATGCTACTGTTAAGGCAAGACAGGTCTTACTCAACCACCGATGATATAATCAGAGGTCTAGTCTACAAGGACACTTCCTGTCTTGGAAGGTTGAGTCAGAGTTCAGAGGTTCAGTCAGCCTGAAAGGCTTAGAGTCAAGTTGAGAGACCAGTAGCTGTATTGCACTGAGAGTACAAGAGGTCAAGCTAGAGAGTCAGGTCTCTTATACATGGGGTTTATATAGACTATAGGCCCTTAGGCAAAGTGGGAGAGGGAGATGGGAGAAAAAGTGAGAGGGCAAACCAGAGTCAGGGAGACCCCCACCAATACACGCAAAGTGGTACATGTGCTTCAGTAGAGTGAAGTGGAGTCTGGTGAAGCAAAGTGGAGTGAGACCATGTGGGCGCAATGTAGGATAAATAATAGAACCATGAGAACACAAAGTGAATGAGAAATAGCACGTGCAATGTGCGATGAATGTGCGAGAACGCGGCCGGTATCAGAAGTACCGGACGAGGGGGGTACGATTTAGATGCTTTGGGAGGGCCGGTACGTGGCGGTACTAAGTCGTACAGTCACAGACAAGTTGTCAAGAGAGAATAGTAGGGCCTGGCTGGATTGATGAGTACAGGAGGCTATAGGTGACCACTCAAGAGGCGAGGTATCAGGAGACGATCAATACCGAGACGAATCCGTCGATACCGAGTCGTCTGGTGTCCGGTATCACGGTAGAGAGAATGAAGCAGTAGAGAAAGCGAGCTGAGGAGGTGTTTCTGATAGGACTGGTCGTGAGACGAGAGGCGAGGGCGACGAAGACGAGAACGATGACTACCGGTATCGATACCGGTGACTACGAGACGAGACGAGCGAACAGGGGCTTGAACGAGATGAGCAAAACCCGGACCTTCACTCTGGAAGTTCCTCTCAGATTAGCTGGTTTGCTACAGTATAACATGCAGGCTATAAATACCATAATACCATAGCCATTCAAGATACCAAATGGGGGGTTTTTACAAGTCGAATCGTACCGTAATCCGGTACAAGAAATGGAACATAAAGTCGAATTGAATGTAAAATTATAATCAGGGGAAACATAAGATGATGAATGAATAAGAAGTTTTATCAGGGGGTAGCTAAGAATAGGGTGGGACGAGACAAGAACCCAATGAAAACTCACGACGAGTGATACCGAGGTAGGGCGGCGATACCGACGTCGACCAGCGCTAAAATAAGGACGTGTCTCAAGCTACCGCATGGGCGCTCCTGGCGATGTCCCTGTCGTAGGAGAAGCACGTCATCCTGATTTACCTTTGTTCCGGTATCATGATCCGTGCGGCATCAGTCTGGGCGTCTACCGATCGATCGGACGGCGTGCTCCGATGTTGACGTGTCGGTACAACCCAACCTTGGCAATGGGGTACTCTACCGCTCGGTACCAATCAGTACCCTGGGGTCGTCCCTGAGCATCAACGAGATTGCTCGAGCCCCTCAATATCGATCGGTACACGTTGCCTGACTCGACTGGGCATTGCTTGGCCTCCCCTCCGAGTCGGATCGATGGCCTCCTCCGAGATCGAAGCAGCTTACGGCAGACTTGATTCATTTCCCAACCTTCCTCTCGACGTAGATCTCCGAGGGCGTGGTCTCGACCTAGCACACGTTACGAACTCCGGTACAGGAGCGGACCATCGGTATCAACACCGGTATCGTCGGTATCGACACATGGCAGTTCAGAAGGGCATACCGTCGGACTGGGAGCTTCGGCCATGATCCAACTCTTTGCAGCAACGCATGGCAGACTGATCGTAGCTTTGTGAGCCTTTCCCTCTGGTATGGGCTGTCGAGGGCGTAGTACCGACTAGACGTGGACTATTAAGCGTCGGTATCAGGATGGGTGGACGGTACGGTATCGGTATCATCGGTATCGAAGTCTGGTGGTTCGGTACTGTGATGGAAGACGGGCGTAGGGATTGGTGAATCAGTATTGGCGCAGAAGTCTGGCTAAACGTATGCAGGACCAGTTCTCAGTCGTTCTTAGCCTTGTCGAATCGCAGAAGCCTCGTACTTTGTTGGAACCGCAGGCGTAGATAGGACGGCAGAAGTACCGTGGTCCGAAGAGAAGTAAGAAGTGGTAGAATCACAGAAGTATTGTTAATTGGAAGAAGCGGTAGAATCGCAGAATTAAGCCCATATCGATCGTAGCCTCCGGTATTACTCTTTAGCGATATAAATAAAGGCTGAGTTGAATCAGCAAGGATGAGTAATAAAAGATGACCAAGCAGTAATGACTGTTGAAGTCTTAAGTAATCGCAGTTTTGCCTTATAGAATTTTATTGTAACAGCTACAGTATCAGTTTGTCAAGAAGTGGTTCGCATTGGTGTTACAGACAAAATCTGCCCACCACCACATGCACATCTACGTTACTCTTTTGCTTATAGCTGCTTTGAATGCAGCAAGAACTAGACTGTTGATAGGCTAGTGAAAGGATTGTGCTGAAATTTTGATTCGATTAGGAACGTCGATCGAAACTACCCCGGATGGGACCGGTTAATTTCACTGGCCGGAGACGATCAGGATCGACAGCGAGAAGCGGAGAACACGCGAATCTAATACAATCCGAAGCCGACGATCAAGAAGCATCGGCTAGCAGGATCGACAGCGAGAAGCGGAGAACACGCGAATCTAATACAATCCGAAGCCGACGATCAAGAAGCATCGGCTAGCAACGCTAATCCCGACGATCACACTAAACCTTCGCAAACGATGCAGCACGTACAGCAACCTCCAACGGCTTGCTATAAATGCAGAAGAGTGCGACAGATCATCGAAGACCTACACAAGATAATACTACGGGAGACAACGGGCATGTTGACATATCATGTGTCCAGCGAACGAGCAACAGCTTATCGAGAATATCACAATCCCCCGGAGGTCGTTCGAAATCGCACGAGGTCAACAATAGCAATGGATACGGCAATAGGCATGCAACCAAAGACGCACTGGACAATAGTAGGAATCCACGACATATTAGCACTCGATGTTACGACGTCTTTTTTCCTTTCTTCTTCATACGGCCTTTCTTTCTATTTCGTCGATGCATATTTACTTTCATTTTAACCACGTTCTTTCAATTAATCCCTACTGGCTTAGCTAATCACAATCTATAACAACTTTATCCCACCATTCCCTTTCTTCCTTTGTTTCTGTTTGTCTTTGTTTATACTGTACAGTTTATGTAAAGCTTTCCCGCGACATCTGTGTATATAAGGCTGGATCAGAGAGTTAGGGTTTCCCCACTCTCTTGTTCTAGTACTATCACCTACGTCGCAGGTAAGTCGTATGATACCTGTATATTAGATAGGCATTCTAATCTAGTACTATCACCTACGTCGCAGACTCCGGTCTCTTGTGATTAAGTGGTAGCTCGTCTTCTTGCTCGTCGACGCCTCTGATCCTGTGATCGACGTCTCTGACTGCGCAAGGCGTAACATAACAAGAGAGTCTCTTAACTCGTGTCGTTGTTGTCGACGTTAAAACAACAAACTCGTACGTGTCTCTGACATCCTCCGTTCCACCTCTGTTTTCTCTCGTTGTCGACGCTGGTCAGTGGATAGTCGTCAGACCCCTGAGACGAACGTGTACCTATTGTTAGTGAAGTGTCGTCCCACGTCCTTACTCGACGTTTGACTTAGACACCGCTCTCTGACAACGCTGCCGTCGGTTGTCGCTTGCGACGAGAAAGCCCAGCAGTGTCTAGCGGATACGCTCGTTGGAAAGTCGTTTGTCGAAGTGTTGCTGAACCCCCTGAGACGACGTGAGAGTTCACGTGCTATCTGAGCGTCGAGTCGATCGACGTTACATGTCCGGTGTACCACGTTCCCTCCGTGAGTATATCGGGTTTCTCGAGTGTTACCCCACCTACGCGATCGTCGGTTATTACCTCGACGATAACGATCATCTTGTTCCTTTCGAAGTCGGAGCTTATTTTGAGGTCGTCGGTCACTTCCATCGCGCGCTCATTACCTGGGTACCGACCGTCCGCATCTACGAGTTGTGGACGCCTCTAACCCGTCGACGTTGACAAGCTGCCTCTAACACAAGAACAGTTAGCGGCGCTCCCCTCCAACTCCGTCGTTGACGAGCAAGACAACGTTACAGTCACCGACAAACAAGGCAGGACTTTCGAATCCTGGTGGTCGCCAACTAGCAAGTCTTGGGTGTCGTGGGACAACGACGAACACACAAAGACCTTCAGGTGGAAACCGAGAAATCCGTCGCCGCTGACAGCCGCTCCTACTCCGCCTCCCCAATCTCCCGTTCCCCCGTCGCCGTCTCTACCCTCGACATCGACCGCCTTTGGATTGACACGAACCATGTCGAACCCTCAAACCACGACGTCATCCCTCACTGCCCAACAGATCCAGGACTTCGCCGCTTTAGTCGCGGCGGCGATGTCTGCACAACAGAGACAAGCGCCTAAACAGTCGACGATGAAAGATCTTGGGATCGCACCGCCGACGCCTTTCGCTGGAGGCAAAGACTACCTCCGATTCCGTCGAGAATGTCTGGCGTACATCAGCGCCGACGATACTGGCTCGATCTTCGTCAACGACAAGAAGAAGATCTCTTTCGTGCTGTCGTACATGAAGGAAGGCACAGCGTCGACGTGGGCTCAAAACTACTACGACGGAATAACAAATGACCAAGGTGCGATAACGATCGTCGACACCTTTAAGAAGTTCCTTGAAAAGATCGACCAGTCCTTTAAGGACCCTGGCGAGAAGGACCGAGCGTACACTCGGTGGACGGAAATGCGCCAAGGAAACGCCGACGCCGGTGTTTTCCTTGCCAATTTCGAGATCGCAATGAGCCAAGCAGGAGTCAAGACGACGGACGTCAACGTCGTGCTCCCGCAGCTAAAGAAGGCTCTTCGGGAAGAAGTAGCAACGGCGATCATTCGTCTTCCGGCGAAACCGACGGATTATGACACGATGAAGGGGTACGCCATCATGTTTGACGCGAACGAGCGCGAAGTTCGCCAACTGCGTAACCAGAAGGCAACGACGCAACCACTACCGCGTCGACAAGTCCACCCGCCGGCACCACAACAGCCGGCCCTGTTCGACCCGTCGCGCGGCGACAAAAAGGACGCGACGGGAATTACCTTTGGGGGCCAAGGCGAACCGATGCAGGACGTCCTTCGACGGCTACGCCGCGAAGGAAGGTGTTTCCAGTGTGGTAAACAAGGCCACATCTCTGCGAATTGTCCGACGCCGACGACCAAACAACAAGTTCGTACGGTCGTCGCCGAACTCTCCGAGCAGGCGAAGGAACTGCTACGTGAAGTGTTATTCGCAGACGCTGACGTAAAAGCAGCACGGGCATCAGCGGCGCGTAGTATGCAAGAGGAAGAAGTCGTCGAAGAAAGTAACCCCGACGACGAGGATTTTTCAGTCAGCCAGTAGATGACGTCGGTGTCACTGGCTTAGGTTTTTCGGACTCTTCGTTTCGATCCCCAATAAATTATAATTCGTCAAATGTACAATTATTAAATGCAACGTCTGCAGATAAAATTGACGAATTAAAAAATCAAATCGAAACTGAACCGTCTAAAGGAAACGAATCCGACAATGATGACTTTGAGCTCCTCCTCGACGAACTCATCAAAGGCCCAGTCGTCAGAAAAATAAATGAGGAAACCCCGGTGAAGGTTCGGTATGAGCTGGATCTCTACGTCGACATGATCCTGAGTGATGGGAGAGTGTTAGATGCCCATGCGTTGATAGACTCGGGTTGCACAGACTCGTATATCGACGCTGGCTTCGTCGAACGGTACCAAATTCCGACGATGAAACTTCCAGACGCGACGAATGTCATGAATGCCGATGGAACACCGAACGAAGGAGGCAAGGTGAAGCGATATGTCGAACTGAACCTCCGGATTGAGAATCATGAGGAAAGGATACGTCTACCCGTCCTTACGATTTCAACATCAAATCTGTTCCTAGGCTACTCATGGTTAAGCCGACACAACCCGTCGATTGACTGGAAACGGGGACAAATTGACTTCAACGAATGCCCGACGTCGTGTAAACGATACGACATTCCTAAAGCTCGCTACGTAATTCCTCAGCGCAGGCCATCATCAGAGCTACCGTATCTGAAGGAATATTACGACGTCTTCAGCGAAGAGAACTTTGAGCGGCTACCCGAGCATAGGGTATGGGACCACGTCATCGACTTGAAACCGGACTTTAAGCCGTCCGATTGTAAGGTCTACCCGTTAAACATGAAGGAACGCGAAGAATTGCGCGCCTTCATCGATGAAAACCTCAAGTCAGGACGCATACGTGAATCGTCATCCCCCATGGCGTCTCCTTTCTTCTTCATAAAGAAAGCAGACGGTTCGTTAAGAGCTATCCAAGACTACAGGAAACTCAACGAAGGGACGATTAAAAACAAGTACCCGTTACCGCTCATCGGAGAACTCGTCGACAAGGTCAAAACGGCAAAGGTCATCTCGAAACTCGATGTCAGATGGGGATACTACAATATCCGTATCAGAGAAGGGGATGAATGGAAGGCAGCCTTTAGAACGAACGAGGGACTTTTCGAACCCACCGTCATGTTCTTCGGCTTATGCAACGCACCGGCCACATTCCAGACTTTCGTCAACCACATCTTCAGAGACCTGATCGGACAAGGAAAGATTGTCATCTACCTCGACGACATACTCATCTTCTCGGAAAATGTTGAAGAGCACCGACGGTTGGTTAAACAGGTACTTAGCGTGCTGAGGGAGCACAAGCTGTACCTGAAATCGACGAAGTGCGAGTTTGAGGTGTCGACGGTTAAATTCCTTGGTTACATCCTCGGTAATGGTGAAATACGCATGGACCCTGCAAAAATCGACGCCGTCGCCGAATGGCCCGTACCAAAAAACAAGAAACAGCTGCAACAGTTTCTGGGGCTCGGCAATTGGCTTCGACGATTCGTCAAAGGTTACAGTGCTGTCATCAAACCGCTTACTCGTCTGACCGGAGACGTCGCATGGGAATGGACTCCACAGGAGCAGGCAGCCTTCGAGGAAATCAAACAAAGGTTGACCAGCGCTCCCGTCCTAGCGATCCCAAACGACGACGACCCGTTTCGAGTAGAAACCGACGCGTCAGACTTTGCAACTGGAGGTGTTTTACTCCAGAAGCAGGATGACGTATGGAGGGTGATCGCCTACAGGTCCCAAACGTTGTCGCCGGCCGAACGAAACTATCAAATCTACGACAAGGAGCTTCTTGCAGTCGTCCAAGCATTGACGGAATGGAGACAATATCTCCTAGGCGCTAAAAACCCCGTCGAACTCTGGACGGATCATGCCAACCTGACATACTTCAGGAAGCCGCAAGATCTGAATCGTCGACAAGCTCGTTGGTCGCTATTTTTATCAGAGTTCGACCTTACGTTCATTCACAAACCCGGTACCACCATGACAAAGGCAGATGCTCTCTCCCGTCGGTATGACTACGACGAGGGAAAGGAGGACAACCAGGGGCTGATGCTGTTAAAGGAGGAATGGTTCGGGGCTAGGGCTGTCGTAGAAACGACGCGAACAAAATTGGAACAACAGATCAAGGATGCAAGCGAAGGACTGGAGCCCAGGATGGACGGTCGACTCGTCGTACCGATCGAACTGATCGGAGACGTCTTAAAAGAGTATCACGACTCACCGCTAGCAGGTCACCCAGGCCAAACCAAGACTTGGAGGTCCATCGGTCAAAAGTATTGGTGGCCTGGACTAATCCAAGACGTTGTCAAGTACGTTAAGGGTTGCGACGTTTGCCAAAGGACTAAACCGTCTAGACAACCAAAGCGGCGTACCCTACATCCACACGACGTCCCCGAAGGTCCGTGGCAGACGATATCCGTAGATTTCATTGGTGAACTCCCCGAGTCAAACGGTTACAATGCGATCTGCGTCATCGTCGACAAGTTCTCAAAACAAATACACGCGATACCGACGACGACGAAGATAACGGCTCAAGGAACGGCAAGGCTCTACAGGGACCATATCTTCAGGCTACACGGACTCCCCAAAAAGATTGTCCATGACCGAGGTCCCCAGTTCGATGCGGATTTCATGAAAGAGCTTTACAAGCTTCTTCATATCGAAGGAAATCCGTCGACGGCCTATCATCCTCAGACTGACGGACAGACAGAGCGAGTTAATCAAGAACTCGAACTGTACCTAAGGATGTACGTTAACCATCGACAGTCGGATTGGTCTGAATGGCTAGCGCTTGCGGAGTTCGCTTACAACAATCGGGAACATTCGTCGACAAAGATGTCTCCTTTCTTCGTCAATACGGGCCTCAATCCTCTTAACCCAGGAACGATCCATACGACGTCGAGCAACCTGTCAACTGAGGAATTTGCCAAAGAACTCAAGGAGGCACATGCTCAAGCAAAAGAAAACCTTGAAAAGGCAAACGATGCAATGAAAAGAGCACACGATCGACAGGCAACCGACGTCGTTGAATATCAGGTCGGAGATAAGGTTATGCTGGACGGACGAAACGTTACAACGGTCAGGCCCACTCGGAAGTTCGCGGACAAATGGTACGGCCCTTTCGACGTTATGGAAAAGGTTGGCGCAGCTGCGTATAAACTTAAGCTGCCCAAAACATGGAAAAAAGTACACCCCGTTTTCAACGAGGTACTCCTTAAACTGTACATCGAACCATCGTTCGAAGGACAAAAGAAGCCACCTCCGCCTCCGCCAGAACTCGTCGACGGTGAGGAAGAGTACGAAGTCGAAGAAATTCTAGACTCGCGCGAACATCGAGGAAAGCTTCAATTCCTCGTCCGCTGGAAGGGCTACAACGAAACCACCTGGGAACCTCGTGATAATCTCGTCCCAAACTCTAATGAGGCTATCGACGACTTCTATAAGCTACATCCAGGGGCTCCTCGAGTTTTCGCCGCACGTCTAGGTCTCTCAACGTTCAAACCGATTTTCCGTTACACCGAACCGGATCGAACCAACGGTTGGTCGGGTCGCCCAACCTTAAGGGGGGGGTGATGTTACGACGTCTTTTTTCCTTTCTTCTTCATACGGCCTTTCTTTCTATTTCGTCGATGCATATTTACTTTCATTTTAACCACGTTCTTTCAATTAATCCCTACTGGCTTAGCTAATCACAATCTATAACAACTTTATCCCACCATTCCCTTTCTTCCTTTGTTTCTGTTTGTCTTTGTTTATACTGTACAGTTTATGTAAAGCTTTCCCGCGACATCTGTGTATATAAGGCTGGATCAGAGAGTTAGGGTTTCCCCACTCTCTTGTTCTAGTACTATCACCTACGTCGCAGGTAAGTCGTATGATACCTGTATATTAGATAGGCGTTCTAATCTAGTACTATCACCTACGTCGCAGACTCCGGTCTCTTGTGATTAAGTGGTAGCTCGTCTTCTTGCTCGTCGACGCCTCTGATCCTGTGATCGACGTCTCTGACTGCGCAAGGCGTAACACTCGAGTGCCCAAGCACATTCGTGGAGATCAGTGCAGACTATGTTACGAACCGCCGCTCACCAATAACAGCAGCATGGGTTGCAAACACACTCAGGGAACTATGGGCATACTGCAAAGCTATTCGACTACAAGGAGACCTATACCTAGGCTGGAGAATACCTTCGAACGATACTCGACGAAGTGTACGGCTACTCATCGCCATAGGCACATACGTTAAACCACCTTGGTTTCCTCACGATGATATCCGATGTCGAATCACACTTGACGGCCCCGAACAAGAGTCCCGAGGCGACAAGCAAATCACAGCCTTCATAGCCCCAGATGCTATACAACGGAACCCCGACGGAATTCCTTAAATGCACGAGCAACTGCGGACGAGCGAACTTTAACTACGGCGCAGCCATGCAAAACCAATGGCATACGAACACGCGTTCAATGACTCACTCACTGACTCACTCTATGCACAGGGCGCAGCACAAGGCCGACCCCGAGCATAGGTTTCAATTCAGTTCAAGTCAAGATGAGTCACCGCCGAGTCATCGCCTTGCACAGTGCGCAGTCGATGAGTCAATCCGCAGCAGAACAATAGGAATACCGCACGAGTTTGGAAGCTAGAATAACGAATCAGATCGAGAGTAGGAACTACGGAGCGTAGGAAATGGTCCGTCCACAACATGAGGAAAAGGTATAAATAGTTGTAGACTTAGACCGTAGCTCCCTATCTTTCTTTCGATCGTCTTGTACATCGAGTCCTCTTAGGCATCTAGCTTCTAATCTGAAGACCACCTAATCTGCTTAACCTCTCTTACTCTACGGCGTGGAACGATTGATTAGTCGTCCACCGACTAGAGGAGCTTGCGAACGGCAACCTACCTGTGTTTAGCTGGGTACTTGTCCTACTAGCCTGTCAACGAGGTTGAGGCCCGACTTGATCAGTTAAACGAAAACGTCCGAGGCAACGCTTATTATACTTGGGAATCTGCCCTGCTTGTGAAAACCGAGTAGGCTCCGGAAACTCTTAGAAAAGCATCGCCGAACCCGTAACACTGAGGCCGTCCTATTGTGGTTACTGTATAGTCCTGTAGGGCGAGCGTTTTCTAACAGCTAGTCTTGACTCTCCTGCCGCCAGCACAGAATCTCTTGATGGCAGATTGGGGTCATCGACTCCTAACCATTCTGATTTAGGTAAAGAAAAGTCACTAGTACTGATTGACCTTATGTGAGTAAGAGAGACATGTTTGTGGACATGGCGGGCAAATCAGGATGGAGTTGAGGTCGGAATTTTAAATGTTTTTTTCACCGTCATTTTAAATGCCGGTAAGCATATCAACCCATAAGATATTATAAATATAAACCACGTGTCAATATTTTAAATATCAATTTGCATATCAACTTCACTCTGATATTTTAAATATTGATGGACTTGTATTTTATAACCCAACTGATATTTAAAATGGCAACCCTGTTGATATCCAAATCGATATTTAAAATGCCAACATGTGACTTATATTTTAAATATCGAACAGTTGGATATCCTTATCGGTATTTAAAATGACAGAGAAGAAAACATTTAAAATATCGACCTCCATCCTGATTTGCCCGCCGTGGGATGGATATTTAATGTCGATCACGTGGAACAGGCTTAGTAATCACTGGCACATGCGATCACGGTCACAAATTGTGCGACGCGCCGCTCAACTCACTCCATACTCCCAGCAAGAGCTATTCATGGACGCCCCAAAATCCGCAAAGCAAGCATTCATATAACTTGGGAGGCTCGTGCTTACTGACAACAGATAATTATAGGAAACGCAAGTTTACCGACAAGTCTCTCCCATCGTCGGTGCTGCACTCTCCCGAGTTTACGGACTCGAAGTTCTACCAGCAGCTACTTGACATGGAAAGAAAACTTGATTGGACAATGTCACGAAAGCGTGCGGAAATACAGGACGCTCTCGGAAAGCCCTCACAAGTTCGCATCGTCCAACCTCTTCCTCCTCTTGACATTTCTGACGAATTTCTACCCTCGCTCACTACGATCAGACGACCCGAACGCTCCGAATATTCCTTAGTCACACTGTCTCTGACCAATTGTGGCAGACCGCCGGCTCTGGCTCCCAGATGGGAGGAGGAGATCCGAACTTTGAAGCGGGCCAGGGTATTCCATCATGGGCGTTCAAAATTGAAGGAAGGCTCCTTGAGACGTCCAATAGGGCGAGAGATAGAGCTACACACAAACGATTTTCGAATGTCGTCAAACATCTCGTAATCGATTTGGAGCGTGATCCTGTACTCTATCCCGATGGGAATACTGTTGAGGTACGTTCCTAACCGTTTCCGCCTAATGATGCGTTGTCATCTAATGCCGACTTGGACTTGTTCAAAGTGGCGACGTCCACAAGCTGTCCCTAATGTAGCCCCTCCCCCGGTTGATGGCTTCACAGTTCGAAGGACAGGAGACACGCCTACAAAAGTCCGAGTACTTATGTATCTCGATCACTACCCCGACCAATTCAAAGTCCATCCTGAACTTGGCGCGATCCTCGATATAAAGGAAGAAAGTCGTCTAGGGATCATAACAGCGCTTTGGAACTACATTAAAATCAATAACTTGCAAGATAAGGTGGATAGGAGAGTGGTTAGGTTGGATAATAGACTCAAGGCGGTGCGTCTAAAGGCTATGCGCGTTTTCTTTCGCTGATGCGGTTTTTACTTTGGTTAAAGGTCTTCCGCACAGAACAAGTCTCATTCCAACAACTTCCCGAACTCGTCAACCACTGCCTCCAACCACCAGACCCCATCGTCCTCTTCTACCACATCAAACCAAACGAGCCACCACCATCCACGCCCCAAGCTTTCGACGTCGAACTCAAAGTCGAAGATACATCTCTCAAATCCCGTATGAACCAAGTCATCGTAAACATCTCCAGCGACACCGCACGCGAAATCGCAAAACTAGACGAAGAATCCGCTATCCTCGCACAACAAATCCAAAATTCTCAGTTGAAAAGAACCTTTTTGGAGGCGTTTGCTGAAGATCCTGTTGGGTTTATTAATAAGTGGTTGGAGAGTCAATCGAGGGATTTGGAGTCTGTTCTCGCTGCTGGGCCTAGTGAAGGACTTACGGTGAGGGAAGAGGAGTTGAAGCGTAGTGAGTTCTTTAGGTTGCCTTGGGTTGAAGAGGCTGTTGCGGTTCAGGAGGGTTTGAGGATGGCTAGTAGGAGCCACGCAGTGATGTAAATACTTCGTGCCTTTGATTTGCTTTGTCCTGTCTTGTTGTATCTATTGTACCTTCCCGCCTTGTTATTCTCACTATGACCGATTCCACTCAAGTGCGTACGATCGATATATCGTACGAGCCATTCTGTTTCGATGACACCAGAAAAAGCACACGGACGTGACATTTCATCTGCTGAAGCGGCGCTGAAGAGTAGTAGCTAACTACGTCCCAAAACAAAGGGCTATTAACAAAAGAACAATGCCATAAGAAGGCCACTGGTGAAAGGGATAGCATCACAGCAGCTCCAGACCCCCTCTGCGCTCAAGGAATGCCTCAGAGTTGTCACCAGAAACCATGGCCGTAGTGCTGATTAATCAAGCATGCCCAACACCACCCATGGGGACGGGCGGCGGTGGGCCGGCTTCGTAAGGATGTGGATGTCCGTTAGGTGCGGGTGGAGGCATCATCATCGGATATGGCATCGCATGCTGCACTGTGTTCATCGTCAGTACCTCCCCGTTAAAACCCACAAAAGAGACCATACGTTGCGGGCTTTGGTGATAGTAGGGGTGGGCGTGAGCAGGAATGGGGGTAGGTGGCATGGATGGACGTGGGCCACCGCTACCCGGAGGCGGGGGATATGCGCCAGGTGGTGGCGGAGGAGGCATGTATTGCTGCGGAGCTAAGGTGATTGTCAGACAGTGTTGATACTAAAAGATCTATAAGTACGAACGAGGCATTTGTCCCATATGGGGCGGAGCATACATGGCTTCAAAAGACACTAAACGTGAGTAGATGTACAAGCACAAAATTAGCCTGACGTACGTTGACCATTAGGAGGGTGCATGTTAGGTGGGTATGGCATAGGCTGCATATACGGTGAGGGTATGAAAGCGCCAGGCGGAACACCTGCCATTCCGGCCATCATGGGCTGTGGAGGCTGAAGGCTAGGGTCAAAAGACGCGAGAAGGGATAATCGGAGACCGTACTTGTCCAGGGTAATAAGGGGCATAAGCATATACAGCATATCCGCGTTGAGCTGCAGCGGCTTGCGCTTGAGCAGCAGCATCTTCATCATACGAAGGCGGAGGAGGCGGAGGGGGACCATGAGGCGCCATGTGTGGAGATGCTTGCGGTGGAGGAGCTGTAACTGTGGGAGGCGGCGGCATTGTATGCATATACCGTTTGCCGCTGTACGGCCAGTTCGCATCTGCCAGAAGGAAACGCGTTAATGACCGAGCTTGGAAAGGAAAACAAAAGGGGCCCACTAGAGCTCTTGGCATCCTGGACCTTGCTAGACTTGAATGGATTGAAGTCCTCCTTTACGTTGACGGGTGGACTCTTTTTGATAACTTGTGTGCCGAAGAAAGGGTTGGGAGTGGTCGGCGCACTCGAACCCTGGATAACACAGTTCAGTTAGTCCGTTCGATGATAAGCACTGTTGGTGACTTACCGGGTCTTGCCTCGGCTTCGGAGAAATAGTCTGTGCCTGGACTTGTGGACTTGTAGAACCCGTCTGGCACCAAATGAGTTAGAGATGAAACTTAGAAGCTCCACAGATAACCTACTGGGGTGAAGGCAGCTGCCTTTGGATTCGGTCGGAACGATGAAGCATTCACGTTGAGTCTCTGTTGCGAGGTTGGACTCAATGGTTGGGAAGAACTTGAAGCTGTAGATGCCTTTCCATCACTGGTTGATTGCTTCTTTCCACCGCGGAACGGTGGTATGGGCTGAATGACCATGCTAATCCTGGGCATCGTCTTGGATGGTTCCAGCTTTCCACCAGTGCCATTGGGCTTCGCCGGTGCACTCGTGATCCCAGTGGCATTGCTCTGCAGTACATTCGAGCTCTTGCTTGAAGGAACACGATCACTGGATTTCAGAGCCGATGAGGTTTGACTTGTGGGCTTGCGTGCAGACTCGCTGGCTTTAGCTGAGGACGCAGCTGCAGAGACCTTCTGCTGAGCACTTGCAGTGAGGATGGAACTAGATACACCGATAGCACGGGCCTTCGTTGATTGCGCGTCCTGAGTCGATTTCTCTCGGATTTGACGCTGTTTCTCTTCGTCTTTCGCAAGTATCGGAACGAGATCCTCCGGAATCGGCTTGTTCAACTGTAGAGAGAAAACAGTCCGTTAAACAATCAGGCACCCCTAGAACTAAACTAACAACCCTCCGTACCTTGAAAGTTTGGCTGAACTTCATAAGCTCAGCTACGCGCTTTTCCATCTCATTCTTAACGAGTGCCTGCTTCTTCTGAGTAAGTCGCTGCTTCTCGTTGGTAACAAAATCACGGAATGCAGGCAGCGCATCAGCAGGCTGCTGTTCATAAGATAAAATAGATCAGATCGAGATATGGTATGTTAACCAACATTAGCTACCTTCGTAGCCGGATTGCCAGACGCGTTAGTGGACGCTCGAGAAGGTGTCTTTTCTGTACCATCGGGGGCATTCACAGAGAGTTTGGGTACTGGGACGTCGGGCTTATTTTGATTTTCTTTATTCTCCTTATCGGGACCCTTGGAAGGCGGCGGAGACGCAACATCATTCGTAGCGGATTGACGACGAGCACCAGGAGGAACATAAGCATTTGCACCACGGACTACGGCACCATATCTTGAGATTGGTGAGTATATCTCTTGACTAAGAAAAGAGCCAACATACTTATCCTCTTCGTTGACGCCACTGTCATCAACTGCCAACCCACGCTCCTCAGCGATATGTGGATTATTCGGCACCGTCTGGCACGCCTCATTAGCATCCGCGTAAGGAGGTAGATATAGAAAAACTCACTCCGGTGATTTCCGCTGCGATTTGTTCTGCGCGGCGTTCCCGTTCCTTGAAATCCTTTGCGGATCTGTCGAGCCGCGTAGTATACTCCTCTTCATCGAAGTTCGTGCGTACGCCGAAGAGACGCTCATTAACGGCAAACTGATCCCACTGACCTCCAGAAGTGGCACCAGGCCCGAAAGTCACGTCATCCCCGTGCGAATGATCGAACCCATTTCCAGCTGAGTTCGGAGCAGCGTCGGTTGGATCTGGCTGCCAGGCCTGAAGTTCACGTTCTCGTTTAGCAGATCCAGTGCGCGAGATTTCGGTATCCGTGCGGAAAGCTGAATGAACAGTGATTAGTTATGACTGGTTAAGAAGCATCAAGAACGTAGGAGAACGTCTTCAAAGGCAGTGGCACAAGAATGATCTCATGCAAATCTTCCCGCCAGCTCATGAAACGTAGGATTTATAGCCCGTCATTATCCCTTTGGCAGCCTCCTTAATTACCTCCACGGCTTCATCCAGAAGACGCTGAATGGAAACTGCCGAATGGAGCACTCACAGTCATGAACCTTAGACATGGTTCCAGAGCCCGACGATCCAGCTGAGAACGATAACACGTTCGAAGCCTGTATTTTAAAGGAGTCCTTTGGAGGCGCATTGGGGGCAGAAAGATCCTTCGCATTCTTAAGTATTAGGTCTAGCAGCAGGTAGGACAGCCAATGAAAGGCAGTGAACCGAGTAGACACGGGAATATGATCAGAATGATGCATCGCGTCACAGTTAGCTCAAATATGCACGTACTAGCATCATCGCTGGCAGATGGGGAGACGAATGTCAGAGTGCCTTCGTAGCGAGCGTTTGAGCGTAGCGTAACTGTGATTACTTGGTTCTTCACAACCGCGGAATGAAGATAGACGTGAATCAACGTCAGAACAAGTTGGAGATCAGAAGACGCTGCGGAAAGATCTAAGTTAGGATTAGACTAACGATGCTTCCTGCTAAATTTGCCAATAGCTGTTGCTTGTCTTCATTAGAGCCCCATGCATTTGAAGGAGCTTTGCCATTAGCCTGACTGCCTAAAGGCGGAAATCCATTCGCTGGACCACGAGAGTTGGCATTAAATGCCGGACCAGGAGATGGTGAAGCGCGGTTCGACCACGCCGGCGTGCGCCTGTGGACAATGATGCCATTAGGACAACCAGACAGACAAAGCGTAGATATGAAGCCACCGCATGACTTGCCTTCCAGGCGCTGGGCTTCCCTGATTAGAGTCTGCGCCCTTCTTGAGAGGGCCACCTTTGGAAGTACGGACAGTCGTCATGTCAAGACAGATCGAAAGGGGAGAAAAGATGCTATGTGCAGTTGAAGTGCAAAAGATAATGAGGTGGGTCCGCGCTAACGGCAAGGATGTGCGCGAATCGTCGTCTGATGGTACGCACGAAGCAACTAGCAGATAGACAGAGAATCGGCGATAAAGAAAGACTTTCGCTCTTTGTCGTCGGCAAGCGTCGATGGGCAAAGGTAAAGATGATACGAGTTCGAAGCACGAGGGCCTGGAAAGCGGATGTAAGAACAGAAATGGACTGGCCGGGGCAGGTTGCGCGAAAGCAAAGTTCGTGAATGTGCACCAGAGATAAAAGTTGAGGAGGGCGTCAAGCGCGAGAAGCTAGTGCTCGCTGTCGAAACGGCGGCGGCGAGGGCGAAGGCGACGAGGGCGACAACGTTGGCGACGTTGGAAGTTCGAGAGCTACACCTGATGGCTATGCCAAATTCAGCTATATTGCAAATATGTACAAATAAGTCCCTGAGCCTTAGTCACGGTCACAACTCAGTCACTGCATACAGCATAGCTTGAGTGCACAGCGCCCGCCATAACATAACATAAGTAACCTGTTTAACTGTCCTTGTATACCAAATACCATTAGTGACCACATTGTATGTTGTCTGACACGCAAGACCAAGCGCAGTGTTGTTGATTAGCGCTACACCGCTGACGAGCGCTGGTACACGCACTTGCGCCGCGCTATGCAACAAATTTGAAGGAGACATGCATATGGTCCGTCATTATCATAGACAACCCTAGGACCTCTGATAGCGTCTTTCCGATTATTGCATGACGATATCACGCTCGAGTCTTTCTGGTTGCGGGCATGCATCTGCCTGCAGGCCGATAGATCAGGTCCTTCATTCCTATCGATTACCCCGCTGCGACGGATTTGCACGCCGTTGTTTCGCCGCCGCCGCTGCATGGATGGCGGGGTCCCCTTGGCTCTAACTGTGCCAGCTGCGGAACCACACGCAAGAGATATACACGAGGTGGGCGTCTCCGACGATCAAGAAGTATATGTGCGCGCACTGCAAAGCAATGAAGGTCTCAGAGTCATCCAGGAGTTGCCATCGCCCCGAGGAAGAGGATCAGAGAACGTGGATGGTAGAGAACTTTGCTCCGGGATGAGTCGCTCCCTGAAGCAGACCGACGGACGAACAGCTGAGGCTTATAACTACGATCGGAACTGATCCAGACCGACGAGATGTTGTTAACTTCTTTGTAAAAATATCCAGCTAACGCTCTACAAGGCGCCAACCAGGGCAACTGTCCAATGCTTATCATTTTCCTATGATGAAGAGATGGATACGAAAGAATTGACGCTCAAAGTAATAAGCTGGGCGAATCGAGGAGAACGGTGATTACGTGATCGGGAGTCTTCCGACAATGGATACGCCTCTTGCCTGGAAGCTCGTATTCAGTGATTGAATATAGCTTCGGAGAAGGCAACGCGCCTGAAGCATGGACGAATGCATCAACGAAACAAATCTAACAATAGTCGTTGCAAAAATCTTCGTCCTTTCGGAATCTTCCCGACATCTTCTCTGCAACAAGCGTGTCTGGAAACCCAATGGTCAACTACCACCACCAGCTATGATTTTCAAGATTCCCGGTGAGGATGGAGCGAATGTCTGGTCCGGTTGTCAGTCACACGGATCATTGCTTCAAGACTAGCCGAGATGATATTCTTACCTTACCGCTCACTTGAGCGGGCAATCACATTGAGATACCAGGGGTGTCAAGAAGATAAATATGCAACAGAATCAACCGGAGCACAGTGGGGGATCTAGAACTGGGAAATCTGAGGGCCTTTCTGAGAAGAGTAGACCTACGTTGTTCCCTCTGTATTTGCGTCCGAGCGCATGTGCTTGCACTGAAACAGCAAGTTCAATACAAAATCACAGTCCTACGCGTTGCACGGAACGTAAGGCCGAGACAGGAATAACGACAATACAAGCAACGGCGAAGTCAGCAAGAATTATGTTGCTGCAATCTTGCATTCGCGGTGTGGACCGTATGCTCATTTCGTCCCGTGATCATTGAATGCATTGCACCGCATTAAATTGACAAACAAACGCAAATCTCAGGTATTTTCCCCACATTTCTCCACAACCTTAACCACGGAACGTTCAGTATTCACCACGGCCTGAACGTGATTCGCAAACAGTCTTACTCCTCTGTCGGTTACCGGAAGTACCAGCTGAAAAAGCAATTCGTACTGTTTGAGATTACACCATACTGGCTGTAAGAATCCCATACGGGACCACAGGACCAATGCACTGAGAATATATACCTGAAGCGCCTTGGCACGAGAGATTCTGGACGGTATCTGTCGATGCACATCGGCCCTCTGTAAGACCGATGATCACTTGCCTTGCATCCAATCCTCCAACGTATAATTTCAATACATTGGCAGGCTGCACGGAAGTTACCAACCCCAGGACAGGAAGGTCATTTTTCTTTTAGCACCATCAAATGCTCTCACAAAATTTTTAGTTTCCCTATGCTTTAAATACTCGGCGTTGTTTCATCGTCCTCCTGCTTTATGCCCCCAGGCCTTGCCAAAGAGACCGTACAGACCATGCACCACGAGCCACCCAAGTTCATCCACATCAGCGACATCGTCCCACGCCCTGCTCCCCTCCGTGCTTGGGAGGGTCAACGACATAGAAATGCACACTGGCTAGTCGAATGCGTGGCAGAGTTTGTGAGTACTGTGCCACTCGAATTATCACCTCAATGCAAAGGCGGCTAACGACTTTGGATGGAAGATGGGCGTGTTCATTTACACATACGCTGGTGATTACTCGGTCTCCTCTTCCTTGGCGTGCCACGCGTATTCGGCGAGTTATTTATAGTGCGCTCATCTTCTTGTGCAGGGACGGGCTCGACGGCGTCGATGGTTATCGGGACACTCGCTTCACAACCACAATTGGGGTGTAAGTAAATCAGAACCTCAGAACCAACTATTTGAATTGAAACTGGCGCCTGACACGCTCTTTATCAGCTCTCTTCCAAGTCGGTTTTGCATATGCAGTGGGAATCGTTCTCGCGCTCAGTGTATGCGCATCAACGTCCGGCGGGCATTTCAACCCTTGCGTTACTGTCGCCTTTTGTTTATTCAAGGGCTTCTCGTGGAAGAAAGCGCCGAGGTACGTATTGTATTCTTTGATCTTCACACTGATTGGTTGACGATCCCGACTGGCTCGGATCTGTCTTCTGCGTTTTAAAAGATACATCATCTCACAGATCCTCGGTGCTTATGTGGCTTGCTTGATCGTGTATCTGCAGTGGCGAACAAACATTTTGGTACGTGGTATCTCTACCCGGAATATACATCACCCAGCTCATCCATCGCCTAAAGGGGGTCGAGGAAGCTTTAGCAGCTGCAGGAGAGCTTGATGCCATTCAATTCACGCCTAATGGACCAGCAGGTATAATCGGTCTTTATACTCTACCCGGAGCGAACCTCGGCATAGTCTTCGCAAATGAATTCTTCGCAGTAAGTCTCACGTACCTTCCTCAACACTATACATTCTCCTCATCTCGGTTTTACTAGGACTTCTTCCTGGGCCTAGTAATCTGGGGATGCATCGACCCTTCAAACTTCTTCTGTCCACCCTTCCTCATTCCATACACAATCGGATTCGCATACGCCATTGTCATTATGGGATTCGCCCCCAATGGACTGGCGGCAAACTCCGCACGAGATATTGGTGGACGTCTTGCCGCTTTGACACTTTGGGGAAGGGAGGCATCAGGTGGAAAGTATGCTGCTATTGCTGCGCTTACAAATATCCCGGCTACGGCGCTAGCAGCGGTATTTTATGAAGTATTCTTTACTGATTCAAGTCGAGGTGAGTAGTACTGAATATGGGTTTATCCCAATTGGGTGACGAACTTTTCTTTACTTTTCATTAGTTCTTCCTCCTGCGCAACGAGATTTCTTATACGGCCACAAGGCACACGAAGAGCATCGGGAAAACGCTCACGGAATTGGGAGGATACCTACCTCGGAATCACGATCATCTATCAAGTCGGATATTGCCCAGAATGCGTGAGGTGTTTTACGCCCACATATACATAAGACATATCCCACTTCAAGTTCGGATGCGGCGCTACTACATAGTACTGACGACACCCCCATGATTACGATAGATAGAACTTGTTACGATTCAAAAATACATCAGTATTTCTTTTATCTTTTATCTTTCGGTTTTCGGTTTTCAGCTTTCAGTTTTTCGTTTTTTCCCCTTTCTTTCTTTTCCTTGTGTGTATGTACGTCTCGTCCCACGAAATAGAGTACGTCTAATTATCGGCTCGTCACTTCGAAGTTCGAACTTAAGTATGTACCTGGAGTCCCGGACAACACGTTCGCAAGTGAATGGCATGAAAGATCAAACTCGAACAAATATTGCGTCCTCCCCCGGATCTGGTATCGATATTGAAGTTGATACTCTATCAACATATGTACACCTTATCGAGATCGTCGACAAAACTACTTAGTACTGTAATCAGGTTGACGGAACAGTGACGTTAAACACCGTTCACATTTTGTCATTTTGATCTTTCGCCAACCCCCGGACTCATGTTCAGGTCTCCAGGCTGAGAGCAGAGAGCATATCACGGTCCATCGGGGTGGTGGGATGACTCATGACTCATGACTCGGAGCCAAATTCCGAGTCGATGCATACTCATGCACGACGCACACTCAACAACAACACTTGAAGTTCCTGTGCTAATTCCCTTTTATAGAAATGAAAAGTAACGCGGATCAATATTGTTCATCAAGTCTTGAAGTTTGATTGGGCGAGATTTCCAGAGAGAAGTAGAAAAAAACCATCCAATAATATCATGTCCCGAACAACAGCCACTTTCAGATTCCAATGCCACGTGAAAACGTGGAGTCGATGATAGTATAATATACATGTCAGAGCTTACTTTGCTCGCTCGGGGACGATACCTGGACGACCCTATTTTAAAGTTAAATCACCACCTATTCGCACATCAACAGGGAAAAGTGAAACGATACATACGTCTTTCCAGTATTCCCTCCAGTAAACAACATATTCAAAGCGTCATACGCTTTATCAAGTCCATTCACAACGGTAAACCGGCTCTTGAGTTTTCCTTCAGAGAGCCAGTTGGCCATCTCCGCGAGGGCTTCCGGCCATTGATCCTTGTAGTCGAGTCTAATATCGAAGAAGGACAGGCGTGTGAGAGTTCCGGGCCAAAAAGATGAGACTGGAAGATACTTACACAATGAAGCCCTGTATTTTAGCGCTCATGGCGATGAGATTGAGATAGCTCCTCAAACCGCCAGGGGATGATTTGTCTAAAGTGGTGCAAATGAGAACTTTGGCATTGAAAGGGCCGTCGCAGTACATACTATAGTCAGAGATGCCACCTAAAAAGTTTTAATGTTGAGCGAAATCTCACATAAGAATAACGAAAAATTACACGCACCACACAAAGCAATTCTCGCCTTCTTATTCATTCTCGTCAACGCAAAGTTCAAAAGCTCTCCTCCAACATTATCGAAATACACATCAAAATATCCAACAACCCTTTTAAACTCTTCATGGAATTTCTCACTCTTATAATTGAGAGCCGCGTCAATTCCGAGTTCGTCTGTGAGCCAGGAGCATTTCTCTTGAGAGCCAGCGATACCGATGACTTTTGCGCCTTTGAGTTTTGCGAGTTGGCAAGCGGTGGAGCCGACTGCGCCTGCCGCCCCTGATACGACTACGGTTTCGCCGGGTTTGATCTGGGCAACGTCGAAGAGGCCCTGGAATGTCGTGCAAAATCAATGAGCTGTGGAACCAAGAAATGACCGGTTGAAAAGATGCATACGAAATATGCAGTCAAGCCTTGGAACGTGAATAATGAGAGTTATGAACGTTACAGAATTGGTGAAATTGTACCTGACGACCCAAGAATTCCGAGAAAATCAAGTAGCTGGGCGTTGGGAGGGACACTACGTCATGAAGATAAGTTTGGTTCCGTTACTGATCGACTATAAACATACTCGAGCTTCTCCAATTGCTTATCCTTGAGCAACGCGTACTCGGTCCAGCCTGTTTAAGAGAATGCCAACTTGAGCAACGAGTTTTATAAATGTAGACACGGATACAGATAACGAACCGACAATACCGGAGACTATGTCACCGACTTTGAATTTCGAGTCTGGTCCTGTTGCGACGACTCTACCTATTCCTACTGCTCGCATAACTTCACCGATCTGGACTACGGTAGGCATTCGAGTCGGAATGCCGAGATGCATAATGATTGAGTATGGGGACGTACCAGGAGGAATATAACTTCGCCGGTCATCTAGTCGAACTCTTTAGCGGGCAGTTTAGTAGATAGAGATGCTAAACGACCGACTTAGCCACCCTCTCATCGCTGGTTCAATGCTCAGGTAGTATACTTGAACGAGAACCTGGTCGTCCTTAGGCTCCGAGAGAGATACGGCTTCTTTCTTGAAAGTCGTCGATGTAACATGTCCTTTGGGGCGCTCAGCAAGAACGTATCGGGTGTAACTCTTTGGCGCCATTGTGGGAGTGATAACGATGCACGGAGATGGGTGAAAAAGTTTCTGTATCAGCTTTTTTTTGTGGTTGCTTTACTTATATATCGGCTCGGGAAGAAGCATGAGGTCGGTCCGGCGAAATCAGATTCACTGACTCTGAGTGGCGAGTCAGAGGAAGGCCCTATTCAATCTCAGTCGACAAACGTTGAAAGAACCTAAGAAGGAGAAACAAAACCATGAGTATGTGAAAAGAAATTGATAGCGTCAAGACTGTTAACTTGCTAGATGTTCAGAATCAATGAAGAAAAGACTCCGTACGCGTGTGTCGGTGTAGCCGAAACTGTGGGTACTATTACGTAATAATGCACGTGAGACAAGACCCAAACTTCCATGCATGTGATTTTTTCGGAACTTGATTTGGCCTTGTTCGCTGGCTGAGCTAGGGCGGTGAAATTTCATCCATTCGCCTACCCACATCTTCCTTCGCCACCAATCAGCATTTCATCCTACCACCACTAACGCACCAATCCCATTCGATCAAGCCTCTTTGCTCATTGCTTCATGTCTACCTCAAATCCATCATCGTCCAGGTCACGATCAGGCTCTAGTGCTCTTGGCCATCATGGGCTACCTTCGGGACACGTAGTCCAACTCGTTTCACGACATACCGTAAAACAACTCAAGTTTGTTCTTCCCGGGGGTGCTGTAACCTATTTGCTTGGGACCTTAGCTAGGTTATGGCATTTGGTGGAAGAGGAAAGAGGCTGGGCACGGTGAGTAATCTATCCTTCTGTCTAGCTGGGTGTCTCCTATTGATTTCTTGTCTGCCTTGTTATCGAAGATTATATGCACGAACATCGTTGGCGTGCGGTCTACTAACAGTCGGCCTGTTTCTCTATCTTCTGCTCATGCCATGGCTGAAAGGCTCTCAACCAAATGTACGTGAATGAATTTTTTCCCTCAATGTCCTCCCTGTCTCCGCTCCTCTCGTCATTAAGCATTTTTCTAACTTCTCACTTGCATCGTCTTCTCCAGTATTCTCAATGGCGAAAATCTGGGGAACTCTCATTCGTAGTACCTGTGAGAACTAGCACCGCTTTCATTGGAGTATTTGTTGGCTGACAACATTCCCTACGTCAATTCATGACGCTTTCCATTCATACCTATTTCAGGTCCTCACAGCTTTGATGGTCCTTGGGTGGCCACTTCTATGTTTCACGCTCAGCCGGTGGACTGACCTTGGTTATCTCAAGGGTGTCGTAGCTTGTAAGTCTCCGTGTTCTTGTTTTTGCCTCCGTTGGCTTGGCATTTACTGACGCAATCATCTCTGCATTTCTTCACAACCTCCGTTGAACGCCGTTTCAATTGTCATTGATTTGCCCCCGTGTTTCTTTGTTATTTTGTTTAAACGCTTTTGGGTCCCGTGTTCAGCCTCTGGGTTGTACGCGTTGATATTTGGACTACTCGGTCTTATCCCAGTGCCGAGGCTGACACGGAATTGATCACACCCTCCCGTCCAATTAGGTCAAGCTCATCAACTCCGCGTCGCAATTCACTGTTGGCTCCCATAAATGTGTCGGGTTCTCCTTCTTCCCGGATGACTATCGCTTGGAAACTCTCCACCAGCCACTTGCTCTCGCTACTTAGTATTTATAAGGTGGAAATGATATCTACTACAGTCCAAGTCCAAGTCCAAATTCTTGTTTTCACGACCCCACCAATGCGACGTAAATAGCTATATAAATAAATAGTGTCATAGTGTAAACTTGTAATGAAGATTTCAACTTTCTTCCCCCCTTCTTTGTGCTCCAAGTCTCCAGCTATCTTCCCATCGAACCCTGAACTATCAATCCCATGTTGTGTGTGTGTTTAAAAAGTAGTGCTCCGTTCCCCATGTTATCACCCGTTAAGAATTGCCTTTGTCCCGTCCGATTTTCCGATTTGCAGATCGACAACAACGTGGCAATGTATTTTTTTCGCACGTAGTTATGAGCAGTGTATGATGTAATGATTGTAGACATGTTTGCCATCAAATTCATATCGCCGGCAAGTTGGTTGATATCCTTATATTATGTAATACCTTCAGGCTCTCCTGTGCTTTGTATATCTGTGAATCTATTATCGACTATCGATGTTATCATCGATCATTGAACAAAGACATCAGTTTTGGATTATCATTCTGATCTTGCAGATCAATAAAAACTACAAAACTTCAATTGATTCTAATCGATCGTGTTTATCGTCAATAATGGGTACGGCAACAGCAACAACAAGAAGTGAAAGCTAGTTAGAAGAAGAGTGAGGAGTATAGTGTGTACAGTATTAGTATATAGTAAGCCTCAAACACAAGAAAACAAGGCAAAACGCGAGCAGAGGGGAAATGAGAAGAAAAAAAGAAAGAGTATGGTGATGGAATGAAATCAATCAAATGCACAGGGGATGTCGTTTCAAGAAAAAGGAATACAACAATGGGTTGACTCATTTTGAAGAAAGAAAACAAAACAAGTAGTAACTTTGTCACTACCAATTTTGCGGTGGCCAATCCGGTAAACTCGAGATCGCAGCGTTCAAAGATTCGCGAACGCGGTTCCTACTTGCGTAGTCAGCTGATTGACGATAACCGGAGAGGACTTCTTGCATTTGTATGGATGAAGCTGCGACGGTGTCTGAAAAGATTATGGATCAGTTAGACTCTGCTAGTCGGTATGGCCAAATGTGGGCACTCACCGACATTAACCTCAGCGTCTCTCTGGAGCTGGACAGCACAAAGTAAATCAGTCTCATCACGTTCGAAATCAATAATAACAAAGACTCACCCCTTGCAACCTCTGCCCATCGACAGGATGTAAATAATATCCGCCCTGCTGAAGTTGAGAAGTAACCCGACTCTTATGCGCCTCCCAAGCTTCCCGTAACGAGTCAAACAAACCAAGCGCCTGTTTCCAAGTTACGCTATCCCACAGCTCAAGTTCCTTCTTATGTGACCGGATAAACTCTCGTGGATGTGTCTGTCCGTTGGGTCCGAGTCCGACATTAGACGGGGTAGTCTGAGATGTAATTTCAATACACCACCAGTCGGACAGATGGAACTATGCACGAAGAACACAAAAATCGATCACATACCTGGGATCGTAGTGGGTCGAACTCTGAGACGCTAGATTGAGCCTGAGGCTGAGGCTGAGCGGCATAGCCTTGCTGTCCACCATAGCCAGGTCCGGGTCCAGGATAACTCCCCGCACTATACTGTGGCGACGGATATCCTGTCAACTGTTGCTGCTGTTGTTGAGGATACTGCTGTGGCATCCCCCCGCCAAACGAAGTTTGATACTGCATGCCATTAGGCTGTGGACTTATCGATCCGGACCCAAAACCAGAAGGCGCTCCATAGCCATACGGACTCGATGGTCCTTGGGGCTGCCACGATCCATAAGATCCTTGTTGCTGTTGAACCTGCGGTTGGGGTTGGAGTTGAGGTTGAGGTTGAGGTTGAGGTGAGGGTTGGGAATACTGTTGGTACGGGGGCTGCATTCCATAGCCAGTCGGCTGCGGCTGCGGATATCCCATACCAGAATTATTGGTAGGATAACTGAATCCAGAAGGACTTGGAGAAGAGTATCCCATACTCGATCGCTCGAGAGTGTTAATGTCTGGGAACCGACCAGCTGAGTTTGTCGGGTCATCAATGAATGGGTTGTTAGAAAACTGAGATGCTGCTGAGTTGGACATCGTGAAGCAGCGGCGGAGTCGGAGTCGGTGAGGTGGATCGAAACAAAAGAGAGGAACTTGGATTACTTTAATAGCGACTCCAAGACGCTTAGAGAGCTGCGATAGAGATGAAGGATGGTGAAGAGAGGTACTGTCGTGGTGAACAGGACAAGGTTTCCATCCCGTACTTAGGTGCTGCGTCGTGGGTTCCTAACAAACAAATTGTATTTGATATATATAAAATTAGCCTAAGGCTTACAAATTCCCAGGACAAAGCAACTGGACCGCCAAGATATGAAGACCGACCTAGTAAACTAGCGTGTACCAAAAGGTAAAGGAAAGGGGAAAGATAGAGTCCCTACATATGACTAAAATGAATGGCCACCGCAGGCGTCAGGAAAACGTCACAGCCGGGGCTGCGCGTACAAAAACCTGGGCCTATGGGGGTTTGAAGATATTGATAAGCGCCTCTTTAGACGCCAGGATGTTGTGGAACTGGTGAAACCAGTTCAGCGAAAGGGCGTGCGGGAACGCCTGTCTTCCTCTAGGACACTGCAGAAGGCGGTGTCGGATGGTATCTAACTCCCCACATGTCTGACAGTCAGGGTATTCGTCATTGAACATGTGATTAAGGAACTCTCCTACTGCGGCGACACCCGCTAGTAGTCGGAGGGCTGTGGTTTCGCCGATACGAGAAATACTGGCGTGGGTGATATGAACCGGAGAGAAACGGACTCTGCGGAGAAGCTCCCTTTGCGCAGGAGTTTCCATAGTGTGGTGCGTATGAGCACCATTCTCAGCCAATGTCTCCTTCCAGGCCTGGAGCATCGCTGCCCTCGTAGATATCCTGAGCCCTTCCACAGTAGCGGCCGGGAACAGCAGGTATTCATTGTCCTCCAAAGGAGGCTTGACCGGAAAAAGTCTAGCCGGCCACGGTCTAAAGTAGAGAAAGGCATTAGTTTGGGCAAGTGCCGCAACTATCTGTTCAATGATCGCGAGGGATGAAGGGGTTGGAGAGATCAAATCCGCGCGAAACTCTATAGGGATAAAAATCGGAACCTCAAAGGGAAAACCAAAGTCCACAAAAGGACGGGCCAAGTGGCCGTAAAGAAATTTAACCAACGAAACCAGGACTAAACAGAACTGGTCCATGTCCTCTGTCGCCTGGTAGGCAACTTGTTTCTCCATCGGCTCCCTACCCACAACCGTCCATACCTCCGCCCTCCGCGGCTGGTTCGAACAGTAGATCCACACCTGTGGTGGAAGGCCTTGGGACATCATAGAGACTATCCTCGCAGTCATCCGCTGCCACACTGCCCGATACTCTGATCTCGGGAAAGGTAGCATTGGAACCATGGGGCGCGGAACAATACTGCACATGTATGCTTCCGGGATCGGGGGTGATCCTAGGCGATGGGCGTCTATCATCGCATTTTGTGTCTCTGCTATGTGAGCCAAGCTCAGCATCAGTGGGGGAATGCCCGCCAGAGCCTCCATGATGTCTGTGCGTGTGAAGGGGAGCCATGAGCCCAGGTCGCGTAGCGCCTTCTGGTGTATGCCATCGAATACCACTGCGAGTTCTGGCTGCTGCGTCATCCAAATAGGCGCCCCCCACGCTAAGACCGGGAGCAGGATGTTCTGGTAATATCTGTGCATCGCCTTGAGACGGAGCCCAGTTGTGGAGCGCGTTTGCCATCGTAATGCGTTCCATGTGTGTTTAGCCGCGTTTAGTCGTGACGCGACATGCGGCCGAAAGTGTTACGACGTCTTTTTTCCTTTCTTCCTCATACGGCCTTTCTTTCTATTTCGTCAATGCATGTTTACTTTCGTTTTAACCACGTTCTTTCACTTAATCTCTACTGACTTAGCTAATCACAATCTATAACAACTTTATCCCGCCTTTCCCCTTCTTCCCTTGTTTCTATTTGTCTTTGTTTATACTGTACAGTTTATGTAAAGCTTTCCCGCGGCGTCTGGGTATATAAGGCTGGACTAGAGAGTGATCGTCTCTTCACTCTCTTGTTCTAGTACTATCACCTACGTCGCAGGTAAGTCGTATTCCCCTTGTATATTATATAGACGTGCTAAAATCTAGTACTATCACCTACGTCGCAGACTACGGTCTTTTGTGATTTAGTGGTAGCTCGCTTTCTTGCCCGTCAACGTCCCTGATCTCTGATCGACGTCTCTGACTGCGCAAAGCGTAACATAACAAGAGAGTCTCTTAACTCGTGTCGTTGTTGTCGACGTTAAAACAACAAACTCGTACGTGTCTCTGACATCCTCCGTTCCACCTCTGTTTCTCTCGTTGTCGACGTTGGTCAGTGGATAGTCGTCAGACCTCTGAGACGAACGTATACCTATTGTTAGTGAAGTGTCGTCCCACGTCCTTACTCGACGCTTGACTTAGACACCGCTCTCTGACAACGCTGCCGTCGGTTGTCGCTTGTGACAAGAAAGCCCAGCAGTGTCTAGCGGATACGCTCGTTGGAAAGTCGTTTGTCGAAGTGTTGCTGAACCCCTGAGACGACGTGAGAGTTCACGTGCTATCTGAGCGTCGAGTCGATCGACGATTACATGTCCGGTGTGCCACGTTCCCTCCGTGAGTATATCGGGTTCCTCGAGTGTTACCCTACCTACGCGATCGTCGGTTATTACCTCGACGGTAACGATCACCTTGTTCCCTTCGAAGTCGGTGCCTATTTTCAAGACGTCAGACATTTCCATCGCGCTCTCATCACCTGGGTCCCGACCGTCCGCATCTACCAGTTGTGGACGCCTCTGACCCGTCGACGTTAACAAGCTGCCTTTAACACAAGAACAGTTAGCAGCGCTCCCCTCCAACTCCGTCGTTGACGAGCAAGACAACGTTACAGTCACCGACAAACAAGGCAAGACATTCGAATCCTGGTGGTCGCCGACTAGCAAGTCTTGGGTGTCGTGGGACAACGACGAACATACGAAGACCTTCAGGTGGAAACCGAGAAATCCGTCACCGCTGACAGCGGCTCCTACTCCGCCTCCCCAATCTCCCGTTCCCCCGTCGCCGTCTCTACCCTCGACATCGACCGCCTTTGGATTGACACGAACCATGTCGAACCCTCAAACTACGACGTCATCCCTCACTGCCCAACAAATCCAGGACTTCGCCGCTCTAGTCGCGGCGGCGATGTCTGCTCAACAGAGACAAGCGCCTAAACAGTCGACGATGAAAGATCTTGGGATCGCACCGCCGACGCCTTTCGCTGGAGGCAAAGACTACCTCCGATTCCGTCGAGAATGTTTGGCGTACATCAGCGCCGACGATACTGGCTCGATCTTTGTCAACGACAAGAAGAAGATCTCCTTCGTGCTGTCGTACATGAAGGAAGGCACAGCATCGACGTGGGCTCAAAACTACTACGACGGAATAACGAATGACCAGGGTGCGATAACGATCGTCGACACCTTTAAGAAGTTCCTTGAAAAGATCGACCAGTCCTTTAAGGACCCTGGCGAGAAGGACCGAGCGTACACTCGGTGGACGGAGATGCGCCAAGGAAACGCCGACGCCGGTGTTTTCCTCGCCAATTTCGAGATTGCAATGAGTCAAGCAGGAGTCAAAACGACGGACGTCAATGTCGTGCTTCCGCAGCTGAAGAAGGCTCTTCGTGAGGAGGTAGCAACGGCGATCATTCGTCTCCCGACGAAGCCGACGAATTATGACATGATGAAAGGGTACGCCATCGTGTTTGACGCGAACGAGCGCGAAGTTCGTCAACTGCGTAGCCAGAAGACACCGACGCAACCACTACCGCGTCGACAAGTCCACCCGCCGGCACCACAACAGCCGGCCCTGTTTGATCCTTCGCGCGGAGACAAAAAGGACGCGACGGGAATTACCTTCGGGGGTCAAGGCGAACCAATGCAAGACATCCTTCGAAGGCTACGTCGCGAAGGAAGGTGCTTCCAGTGTGGCAAACAAGGCCACATTTCTGCAAATTGTCCGACACCAACAACCAAACAACAAGTTCGTGCGGTTGTTGCCGAACTATCCGAGCAGGCGAAGGAACTGCTTCGTGAGGTTTTATTCGCGGACGCAGACGTGGAAGCGGCAAGAGCAGCAACGGCTCGTCGTTTGCAAGAAGAAGAAGTCGTCGAAGAAAGTAATCCCGACGACGAGGATTTTTCGATCAGCCAGTAGATGACGTCGGTGTCGCTGGCTTAGGTTTCTCGAACTCTTCTTTTCGATCCCCAGTAAATTATAATTCGCCAAATGTACAATTATTAAATGCGATGTCTGCAAATAAAATTGGCGAATTAAAAAATCAGATCGAAAGCGAACCGTTTGAAGAAAATGAATCCGACAATGATGACTTTGAGCTCCTCCTCGACGAACTCGTCAAAGGCCCGGTCGTCCGAAAGATAAATAAGGAAACCCCGTCAAAGGCTCGAGACGAAATGGACCTCTACGTCGACATGATCCTAGATGATGGAAGAGTGTTAGATGCCCATGCGTTGATAGACTCAGGTTGTACAGACTCGTATATCGACGCTGGTTTCGTTGAACGATACCAAATTCCAACGATGAAACTTCCAATCGCGACGAATGTCATGAATGCCGATGGAACACCGAACGAAGGAGGCAAAATGACGCAATATGTCGAACTTAACCTTAGGATTGAGAATCATGAGGAAAGGATACGTCTACCTGTCCTTACCATCTCAACGTCAAATCTGTTCCTAGGCTACTCGTGGTTAAGCCGACACAACCCGTCGATTGATTGGAAACGAGGACAAATTGATTTCAACGAATGCCCAACATCGTGTAAACGATACGACGCTCCTAAGGCTCGCTATGTTATTCCTCAGCGCCGGCCATCGTCGGAACTGCCGTACTTGAAGGAATACTACGATGTCTTTAGTGAAGAAAACTTTGAACGGTTACCCGAACATAGAGTGTGGGACCACTTCATCGACTTGAAACCGGACTTTAAACCGTCCGATTGTAAGGTCTACCCCTTGAGTGTGAAGGAGCGCGAAGAACTACGCGCCTTCATCAACGAAAATCTCAAGTCAGGACGTATACGTGAATCATCGTCTCCTATGGCATCCCCTTTCTTCTTCATCAAGAAGGCCGATGGTTCGTTAAGAGCTATCCAAGACTACAGGAAGCTCAACGAAGGAACGATTAAAAACAAGTACCCTCTACCGCTCATTGGTGAACTCGTCGACAAGGTTAAAACGGCTAAGGTTATCTCGAAACTCGACGTCAGATGGGGATACTACAATATCCGTATCAGAGAAGGCGACGAATGGAAGGCAGCTTTCAGAACAAACGAAGGACTCTTCGAACCCACCGTCATGTTCTTTGGCTTATGCAATGCCCCAGCAACCTTCCAGACGTTCGTCAACCACATCTTCAGAGACCTGATCGGGCAAGGGAAGATTGTCATTTACCTCGACGACATCCTCATTTTCTCGGAAGATGTCGAGGAACACCGACGGATGGTTAAACAGGTGCTCAGCGTGCTGAGGGAGCACAAGCTGTACCTAAAATCGACGAAATGCGAGTTCGAAGTGTCAACGGTGAAGTTTCTCGGGTATATCATCGGTAATGGCGAGGTACGCATGGACCCTGCAAAGATCGACGCCGTCGCCGAATGGCCAGTCCCAAAGAACAAGAAACAACTACAACAGTTTCTGGGGCTCGGCAATTGGCTTCGACGATTCGTCAAAAGTTACAGTGCTGTCATCAAGCCGCTTACTCGTCTGACCGGAGACGTCGCATGGGAATGGACTCCACAGGAGCAGGCAGCCTTTGAGGAAATCAAACGAAGGTTGACCAGCGCTCCCGTCCTAGCTATCCCAAACGACGACGACCCGTTCCGAGTAGAGACCGACGCGTCAGACTTTGCGACTGGAGGTGTTTTACTCCAGAAGCAGGATGACGTGTGGAGGGTAATCGCCTACAGGTCCCAAACGTTGTCGCCGGCCGAACGAAATTACCAGATCTACGACAAAGAACTTCTCGCAGTCGTCCAAGCACTGACAGAATGGAGGCAATACCTCCTAGGCGCTAAACACCCCGTCGAGCTTTGGACAGATCATGCGAACCTAACGTACTTTAGGAAGCCGCAAGATCTAAATCGTCGACAAGCTCGTTGGTCCCTGTTTTTGTCGGAATTCGATCTCACGTTCGTTCACAAACCAGGTACAACCATGACAAAGGCGGACGCTCTCTCCCGTCGGTACGACTACGACGAAGGGAAGGAGGACAACCAGGGGCTGATGCTGTTGAAGGACGAATGGTTTAAGGCTAGGGCTGTCGTGGAAACGACGCGGACAATGTTGGAACAACGGATCAAGGATGCTGGTGAAGGACTGGAACCCAGGGTGGATGGCCGACTTGTCGTACCGATTGAATTGATCGAAGAAGTCTTAAAGGAATACCACGACTCGCCGTTAGCAGGACACCCAGGTCAGACCAAGACTTGGAGGTCCATCGGTCAGAAGTTCTGGTGGCCGGGACTAATCCAAGATGTTGTCAAGTACGTCAAGGGTTGCGACGTTTGCCAAAGGACTAAACCGTCTAGACAACCAAAACGACGTACTTTACATCCGCACGACGTCCCTGAAGGTCCATGGCAAACGATATCGGTCGATTTCATTGGTGAACTCCCTGAGTCAAATGGATACAACGCGATCTGCGTCATCGTCGACAAGTTTTCAAAGCAAATACATGCGATTCCGACGACGACGAAGATAACGGCTCAAGGAACGGCAAGGCTCTACAGGGACCATATCTTCAGGCTACACGGACTCCCCAAAAAGATCGTCCATGACCGAGGTCCCCAGTTCGATGCGGACTTCATGAAAGAGCTTTACAAGCTTCTTCATATCGAAGGAAATCCGTCGACGGCCTATCATCCTCAGACTGACGGACAGACAGAGCGAGTTAATCAAGAACTCGAACTGTACCTAAGGATGTACGTTAACCATCGACAGTCGGATTGGTCTGAATGGCTAGCGCTTGCGGAGTTCGCTTACAACAATTGGGAACATTCGTCGACAAAGATGTCTCCTTTCTTCGTCAATACGGGCCTCAATCCCCTTAACCCAGGAACGATCCATACGACGTCGAGCAACCTGTCAACTGAGGAATTTGCCAAAGAACTCAAGGAGGCACACGCTCAAGCAAAAGAAAACCTTGAAAAGGCAAACGATGCAATGAAAAGAGCACACGATCGACAGGCAACCGACGTCGTTGAATATCAGGTCGGAGACAAGGTTATGCTGGACGGACGAAACGTTACAACGGTCAGACCCACTCGAAAATTCGCGGACAAATGGTACGGTCCTTTCGACGTTATGGAGAAGGTTGGCGCAGCTGCGTACAAACTTAAACTGCCCAAGACATGGAAAAAGGTACATCCCGTCTTCAATGAAGTACTCCTTAAACCGTACGTCGAGCCGTCGTTCGAAGGACAGAAGAAGCCACCTCCACCTCCGCCAGAACTCGTCGACGGTGAGGAAGAGTACGAAGTCGAAGAAATTCTAGACTCGCGCGAACATCGAGGAAAGCTTCAATTCCTCGTTCGCTGGAAGGGCTATGATGAAACTACCTGGGAACCCCGCGATAACCTCGTCCCTAATTCTAACGAGGCTATCGACGATTTCTACAAGCTACATCCAGGGGCCCCTCGGGTTCTCGTCGCGCGTTTAGGTCTCTCAACGTTCAAACCGATTTTCCGTTACACCGAACCGGATCGAACCAACGGTTGGTCGGGTCGCCCAACCTTAAGGGGGGGGTGATGTTACGACGTCTTTTTTCCTTTCTTCCTCATACGGCCTTTCTTTCTATTTCGTCAATGCATGTTTACTTTCGTTTTAACCACGTTCTTTCACTTAATCTCTACTGACTTAGCTAATCACAATCTATAACAACTTTATCCCGCCTTTCCCCTTCTTCCCTTGTTTCTATTTGTCTTTGTTTATACTGTACAGTTTATGTAAAGCTTTCCCGCGGCGTCTGGGTATATAAGGCTGGACTAGAGAGTGATCGTCTCTTCACTCTCTTGTTCTAGTACTATCACCTACGTCGCAGGTAAGTCGTATTCCCCTTGTATATTATATAGACGTGCTAAAATCTAGTACTATCACCTACGTCGCAGACTACGGTCTTTTGTGATTTAGTGGTAGCTCGCTTTCTTGCCCGTCAACGTCCCTGATCTCTGATCGACGTCTCTGACTGCGCAAAGCGTAACAGAAAGCTGCGGAAATCCGTCATTTCTATTCCCAGCCACTTGATCACCGGTTTGGCCCATTCCACTCTCTCGTCACCCAATTGGATCGGGGAGGACGATGTAATCCTTCCGCCTGCCCGTTCTCGGCTCCTCCCCAGCGCTACGCCTTGGACGGATGCCTTGTCGATTTGAAGTCCAATACGGATGAGCGCGTCATTGACTTGCTGCATACCGTTTTGAGTCTCTCTAGCCACCGCATATGCATTGTTGCCTGTGGTCAGCAGGAGCCCGTCGTCCATATAGAACATGAGCGAGCGGTTCGTTAGTAGGCGAATTGCAGTGTTAGCGGCTATATTCGCTAGGACTGGAGACATGGGTGATCCCTGAGGAACTCCTGCGTCCGGCTTCTGTATCCATTGTGATCGCTGCCCGTTAAACAAGAAGGCGATTGTACGCTGTTTCATGAACTGCATGATGGTGTTGTTAAGCGACTGCGGGACTCCTAGGAGGTCTAGTCCTTTCCTCAGGTGGGCCGACTCTATACAGTCAAAAAACCCCTGGATGTCAAAGCCTACCACAGTGTAATGAGCTTCCACGTTACCGATCTTGGACATCAGAGCATGCCAGGCCGTCATGACCGATGCGCCGCGTCTACCACCGTATTGTCGGCGGTCAAATGATGGGTGACGGTATACCAGCGCTTGTAATCGTTCCGCAACCATGCGCTCAAAGAGTTTGGCCAATACTTCCTCCACACATATCGGTCTGTACGCCCTGGGGGAGTCTAGGGGGTAGGGTTTGGGTTTGCGAACCATAGCCACAATAGAACACTTGAACTCCGGAGGGTAGACTTCATATCGTACCATCGCGTTGAACATACTGGTGAAACAACCCACGTGTCGTCGAACCGCAGGGCTGATTGCGTAATGTGTCATTCCCGACGGACCCGGAGCGCTATTAGGTGGCATTCCCTTAAGCGCTGAAGAGAACTACGTGCAGCTGAGCTCGGTATCAAGCCCGGTATCCCATTCTACGCTTACCCCATGCTACGGTACAGTCCCATCTACACCTTCCAGTATCCACCAGCACACCCAGAGAAACTGTTGGTCCCATTTCTCAAGATACCGAACGCCGAGAGTACCGGTACCAAGCGCCAAGAAACCCGGTACCGAGAATACCGAGAGTACCGAGTGCCGAGAAACCCGGTACCAAGACAATTTGACAATTCGACGTGCTCTCATGACATGGATCGGACGTCTCCCTCTCTGGTATTTATTCCTGATGGTTGGAGAATGCATGCTGGTTCTTTGGAGAAGCTCAGGGTCAGTATCCGTTAAGGTTTTCAGGTCCGGTACCACCAGGAACGTGTCGGTATCAATTGGCAGGGGCTCAAATCTCTTGTCCTGAGGACTTTTCATCCAGGGGTACTATATGCTACGTTTTCATTGGTATCTTGTCCTACCTAACCCTTTCTTGTTGTCCCCCTGATGGCTCTACTGTATTCATTCTTCTTATGACATTTTTCTTTGTTTTGATCTTCCTTTTTACTTTCTCCTTTTGGACTTATGAGCTAACTATGGTACAGTAGTATAAATATCTCCTCCTGTACATAGTAGCTCTAGAGGTAATCTTAGGAGCTAGCCTCTAGCGTGAGGGCTCGGGTTTCCTCACCCCCTTCTTAGTCTCATCTCAGCTTCGTCTCAAGTTCCATCCCAGTTCTGCTCAAGTGAACCTTCAGAGTTAGCCTCCCGTGTGAGGGCTCAGGTTTCCTTCCCAGTCCAGTCAACACTCTCAGCCACCAGCCTCCCCCAGTCTGTTTCTTGCTATACCACCCCGTGCTAGCTGTTTCCTTGCAGTACCGACCTGTACCGACATTTTTCCCACGGTACCGACATTTTGTTATCCTTTGTATTCTGCACATCCACCTTTCGTTTCTGTACTGAGCTTTTGTTTTACAACGTTTCTGCACATACCGAACCCGTTCGTTCAAGTACCGACCTGTACCGACATTTTTCCCACGGTACCGACCCCTTTCTTTCTGTACCGACCTGTACCGAGGTTTTTCCCACGGTATTAGACTCTTGTTTTGCTACGTTCTCTCCCATACCGACCTGTACCGAAGTTTTTCCCACATTCTAACCTGTCCTTTTCATACCAGAATCACATACCCTTCACTTCCGGCCCATCCATTAACTCCCCCTTTTCATAGACAACAAGTACCGTGACCGTACTGGTTAAGTACCGGCACGTATTAGCCCTCCCCCACTTAAAACCATACACCCCTCGTCTCGGTATTTCGGTACCGGACGCGACCTCGAACATTTAGCGCCGACAATACCTCGCTTTCCAAAAAGGATCGCTGCTGTTCCTGAGACATGAGGTGTTCCTCCACCTCACCTCTTCCTATATTCCGAGCGGGGAAATAGTGCTGTCGGAACACTTCCGCAATTTCTACATGTCGGACTGCGCGGAAGGGAGACGTCAGTGTTGGGATGTTAGTCTGTCGCCTAGGTAGGCCAGCCTTATGGAACTTCCACGGCATAACGTTGCCCGCTTCATCCCTTCGTGTGTGGTACCATTCCCATCTCCGGTTGCGGAGCCAGAACAGTAAGTCCGGCGCGCCTTCCTCGACTCGTCGGTCACATTCCTCATCCCACCACCTCGCCTTACGCTGGGAGATAGTTTCGTACGTGAGGCAGCTTGTGGCCTGGTTTGCGCTTGCGAATAGCTGAGCGAACCATGACAAGACAGCCTGCCCACCTGTAGGTTGACTATTCCAGAAACCAGGGGGGACCGCATATTCTAGTTCAGCCGCCCAGAGGTCGGCTTTGTTGTTCGGGATACCCGTACATTCGAGACTAGCCCGATTGCTCCAGTTGGATAGGTCCGCCGTAACAATGCAATGGTGGCCTCTCTTCACGATATGTGGATGAATCTTCCATGTCTGGCGCAAATCTGGGAGGGACGCCGGAGTGAAGAGGATAGCGTCTGGGTGAGTTCCCGAACCAAGCCGGTCGCCGTGACACGTTATTGTATCCGGGTCATCCGCATATATGAATTCCGGGTGACTGTCCAGCCATCCAGTGAAGAAATTGACCCGCTCTATGCTGCGGCCATCTGGTCCCCTGTTTGACCAGTAAGACCCTGCGTTAAAGTCGCCGGCTATGATTGATCCTTCCGGGAAACCGCGTCGAAACCACGCAGCTGTGGCGCCCCACGTAGTGCGATGCGTAGCGTGTGGGCAATAAACGGAGAAGATGTGAAGCGTGCCTTCGCCTACATGTAATTCCGCATGTACCATGGTATCGTCTGGAACATCATCATGCTGTGACCAGCGTATGCCCCTCGGGATCGCTATACCCACCCATGGGTTCTCTCCCCTAGCTAAAATTATTGTGTGCGCTCCAAAGAGTGGTGCGCCCATCGCCGACACCTCCCGCTCCCCTGTCGTGCGCGCTGTTCCCACCTGTATATGAGGTATCTCCTGGATACACCATATGTCCAAATCCCACGCCGTAAAGTGCGTTTGCTGTAGAAGATGTTGAGCCATAAATAATGATGTGCTCGAACGACCCGCGTTGTAAGAGACGAGCTTTAGTTGTCCCTTCATTAGTAAGTGGGAGGGGACGACGATCGCCTAGCGTTCGTAGGCTTCTTGGGGCAATTCGGATGATCGGCACAATGCGCTCCGCGGCAATTCGTGCATTTGACCACGTGGGTGCATGACGTAGCGTCGGAGCAGTCCGCGCACTTGTTCTCGCACAACTCCGTTTGGTGCGGTTCAGCGCAGCGAGCGCACCTGTACAGCTCCGTACAGTCCTGGTCGCTATGACGGTAGCGGTAGCATTTCTTGCACTGGATTGGGCCAGTCCGCGCCTTAGGTTCCACTGCGTACTGGTTGCGTCCGTAGTACCGAATGGAGCGGCGTACAATGCCATTGTTATGGAAAATAGCTTCCTTCGCCTTTAGCGGGTGCGAGACTGCAACTATAATTGCTGCCGTAGCTGAGCGGTTGCGTGTGAGCATTTTATGGAGCGTCGTCGGTTGGCCCATGAAATGTGGGGCTTCTGTGAAAGGGAACTCGTTGAACACCGCATTGGATAAGCGGAGTTCGGCTGCGATTTCCGCCGGGGTGTGGATTTGTTTCGTCGTCGGGTTTAATATCGGGAAACCCGGGACGATAAATTGGAAGGACTCCGTGAAGGGAGTGAACTCCACTGACGTCATCGCGTCCGACATAATCCTGAGCTTAGCCTGTAACGCTTCGGCCCATTCTGCTCCCATATCCGTCGCATCTGGTCGCGCTGCCACGTCCACGACAAGGATGCCCTTCAGCGACCAGCTAGCCTTAAGTAAGGTCAACGGTCCGCCTTTCTTGGGACTGGGCTTGGTTGCCCGAGCTAGGACATATACCTCCTCCCGCGAAAGAGAAGGACGCGGTTTGACGGTGAAACCCAGGGTGGTTGCGGTCTTAGCCTTCCGCATCCGGATGTCGTTGATAGTGGTTTTCTTTTTCTTAGGCACTGCTTTGGTCGGACCAGCGCCCTGTTGGCCCGCGTTCGCTGCCTGGGCATATGTATGACTACCCGCGTTCTTCCGCGTGACCGGGACGAAAGGGGCCGGGGCCTGGGCAGGGACGTATCGGATGTAACGGTCCGGGATACCCTGAGCTTCATTGGACGAGTTGATAGCGTCCACATCTATGACCTCGATCTCCTTTCCCTTGCCTTTATTCTTCGGCTTGGGAGGAAGAGCCTGTTGGGGGTTAGCGTTATGCACAACCTGCGCACCGGGGGCCGCTACCTGCACACCCGGGCGTCGAGTAGGGGTTGTTTCCTGGGGTGCTTTATGCTGTCCACCTCCCGGGGCAGCACCCTGCGCAGCGGGGGGTTGTGCCCACCTAGACGCCTGGAGCCCTTGGCCCCCTGTGGTCGTCTGGTGGACGGGACCCGGCAAACGTCCCTGTTCGACCTTCTTCAGCCTTTCCCCCAGAACGGCCAACTGCTTTCTGGTCTCGTCCGCCGCCTCCCGCGCCTGGCGTCCCGCGACCATCTGCTCTTCACTCATGAGTTTAAGGCGATCAAGGATCGCGTAAAGCTGTGGATCGACATCCTTCCCGTGTGTTGGGTAAACAGCCGGTGTGAGGGCGCAATCATCGGCTAGGTGACGTAAGCTGTCTTCAAAGCTGCCGGGCCAGAGGGATTCCTTCATATACCCCCCGGAAAAACCCCACATGAAACGGTCCATAACGTCATTCTGAGCGAACGGGCCGTCCTCCCGGGACTGGGAGATAGCGGAGAACAGCATGGCTGTCACCTTGCCCAAGGTGTAGCCCATCTGTTCATAATTGTGCGCCATTGAACCCGGCTGTGACCCTGGCGATTCCTCAACTGGATCCGGCAGACGAAGTTCCGCTTCCACCCGGTCCATAACACCTCCCACGAACGTGTAAGTTCTTTCATAGGCGGCCTGTGCATCAAAAACACTTTCCACCTCCATCTGTTCATCCCACGTCTTCTTCCCAAGCTCAGGGGCCTCCCTAGCAGGAGCCTCCCCTGAAGCCTTGCGTTTCCCACGGCGCTGTGCCAGGGCCTCCTGTTGGTCGAGGGCTTCCTGCTGATTGAGAGCGTCCGCCACCGCTGTGTCGACGCTGTGACCGGCGGGAACAATCCACCTGTCTGAATCGTGGCCGTCGAAACCGACCTCTGCCGCCCGCAGGTCGGCTGGGGACAACTGGGACCTTATCAGATTAGGGTCCGGTGCAAACGACGGCGCCCCCACCGACTGGGAGACGCGGCCGATAGCGGGTTTTGGTGGCGCAAGGGGAGCCCCTTTGCTAGACAATGCTGCCTGGATACGTTTTACCCCTCCACGAGTTACCGATCGTAAGCTACGGGACTCGCCACTATCAGACATGGCGGTCAAAGAGAGAGGTCGTGGGTTCCTAACAAACAAATTGTATTTGATATATATAAAATTAGCCTAAGGCTTACAAATTCCCAGGACAAAGCAACTGGACCGCCAAGATATGAAAACCAACTAGTAAACTAGCGTGTACCGAAAGGTAAAGGAAAAGGGGGAAAGATAGAGTCCCTACATATGACTAAAGTAAATGGCCACCGCGCCAGGAAAACGTCACAGCCGAGGCTGCGCGTGCAAAAACCTGGGCCTATGGGGGTTTGAAGATATTAATGAGCGCCTCTTTGGACGCTAAGATGTTGTGGAACTGGTGGAACCAGTTCAACGAAGAGACGCGTGGGAATGCCTGTCTTCCTCTAGGACACTGGAGAAGGCGGTGTCGGATAGTATCCAGTTCCCCGCATGTTTGGCAATCGGGATAATCGTCTTCAAACATGCGGTTGAGGTATTCTCCTACGGCTGCGACGCCCGCTAGTAGCCGGAGGGCTGTGGTTTCGCCACTGCGAGAGATACTGGCGTGGGTGATGTGGACCGGAGAGAAACGGACTCTGCGGAGTAGCTCCCTTTGCGCAGGAGTTTCGATGGTATGGTGCATATGTGCACCGTTTTCGGCCAGCGTCTCCTTCCAGGCCTGGAGCATTGCCGCCCTCGTAGATATCCGCAGTCCTTCCACCGTAGCGGCTGGGAACAACATGTATTCGTCGTCCTCTAGAGGTGGTTTAACCGGGAAACGCCTAGACGGCCACGGTCTGAAGTAAAGGAAAGCATTAGTTTGGGCAAGTGCCGCAACTATCTGTTCGATGATCGCGAGGGATGAAGGAATTGGTGAAATCAAATCCGCGCGAAACTCTATGGGAATAAAAATTGGAACCTCAAATGGAAACCCAAAGTCCACAAAGGGACGGGCCAAATGGCCGTAAAGAAATTTAACCAGTGCGACCAGAATTAAACAAAACTGGTCCATGTCCTCTGTCGCCTGATAGGCAACCTGTTTCTCCATTGGCTCCCTTCCAACCACCGTCCATACTTCTGCCCTCCTCGGCCGGTCCGAGCAGTAGATCCATACCTGTGGTGGGAGGCCCAGAGGCATCATCGAGACTATTCGCGCAGTCATCCGCTGCCATACTGCCCGATACTCTGATCTTGGGAAAGGTAGCATTGGGACCATAGGACGTGGGACAATGCTGCGCATGTATACTTCCGGAACCGGGGGGGAACCTAAGCGATGGGCGTCTATCATCGCGTTTTGCGTCTCCGCTATGCGGGCCAAGCTCATCATCAGTGGGGGAATGCCTGCCAGGGCCTCCATGATGTCTGTACGTGTAAAAGGGAGCCATGATCCCAAGTCGCGTAGCGCCTTCTGGTGTATACCATCAAACATCGACGCAAGTTCGGGCTGTCGTGTCATCCAAATAGGCGCTCCCCAGGCAAGAACCGGGAGCAGTATATTCTGGTAATATCTGCGCATCGCCTTAAGGCGGAGCCCCGTCGTGGAGCGCGTTTGCCACCGTAGTGCGTTCCACGTATGCTTGGCCGCGTTCAAACGCGACACGACATGCGGACGAAAGTTACGGTAGTCCGTCATTTCTATTCCCAGCCACTTAATAACCGGTTTAGCCCATTCCACTCTCTCCTCACCCAATTGAATCGGGGTGGACGCTGTAATCCTTCCGCCTGCTCGTTCCCGGCTCCTTCCCAACGCTACGCCTTGAACGGAAGCCTTGTCGATTTGAAGTCCTATATGGATGAGCGCGTCGTTTACTTGTTGCATGCCGTTTTGAGTCTCTCTCGCCACCGCATACGCATTGTTGCCCGTGGTCAGGAGTAGCCCGTCGTCCATATAAAACATGAGCGAACGATTCGTAAGTAAGCGAATTGCGGTGTTAGCCGCTATATTCGCTAGGACTGGGGACATGGGTGATCCCTGGGGAACTCCTGCGTCCGGTTTCTGCATCCATTGGGACCGCTGCCCGTTAAACGAAAAGGCGATCGTGCGTTGCTTCATAAACTGCAGGATGGTGTTGTTAAGCGACTGCGGAACTCCTAGAAGGTCCAGCCCTCTTCTCAGGTGGGTCGCCTCTATGCAATCGAAGAACCCTTGGATGTCGAAGCCTACTACTGTGTAGTGGTCATCCACGTTACCAACCTTGGACATTAGAGCGTGCCAGGCAGTTATGACCGATGCCCCGCGTCTCCCACCGTACTGTCGGCGGTCAAATAAGGGATGGCGATATACCAGCGCTTGTAGTCGCTCCGCAACCATTCGCTCAAAGAGCTTGGCCAATACTTCCTCTACGCATATCGGTCTATACGCCCTGGGAGAGTCTAGGGGGTAGGGTTTGGGTTTGCGAACCATAGCCACGATGGAGCGCTTAAACTCAGGCGGGTAGACTTCGTATCTTACCATCGCGTTAAACATGTTAGTAAAGCATGCCACGTGTCGTCGAACCGCGGGGCTGATCGCATAGAATGTCATGCCTGATGGGCCTGGAGCGCTATTAGGTGGCATTCCCTTGAGCGCCGACAGTACTTCGCTTTCCGAGAAGGATCGCTGCTGTTCTTGGGAAACGAGGTGTTCTTCCCCTTCGCCTCTTCCTAGATTCCGGACGGGGAAATAATGCTGTCGGAATGCCTCTGCGATTTCCACATGTCTAACCGCTCGGAAGGGAGATGTCAAAGTAGGGATGTTGGTCTGTCGTCTAGGTAGGCCAGCCTTGTGAAACTTCCATGGCATAACGTTGCCAGAGTCGTCCCTCCGTGTATGATACCATTCCCATCTCCGGTTGCGGAGCCAGTACAGCAAGTCCGGCGCACCTTCCTCCACTCGCCGGTCACATTCCTCATCCCACCACCTCGCCTTGCGCTGGGATACAGTCTCATACGTGAGGCAGCTCGTGGCCTGATTGGCACTCGCGAACAACTGCGCGAACCAAGACAGGACAGCGTGTCCGCCGGTAGGTTGGCTATTCCAGAACCCGGGAGGAACCGCGTATTCCAGTTCCGCCGCCCATAAGTCAGCTTTATCGTTCGGAATACCCGTGCGTTCTAGACTAGCCCGGTTACTCCAATTGGATAAATCTGCAGTGATGACGCAGTGATGGCCTCTTTTCACAATATGTGGGTGAATCTTCCACGTCTGACGCAAGTCTGGGAGTGACGCCGGAGTGAAAAGAATGGCATCTGGGTGAGTGCCCGAGCCTAGTCGATCGCCATGACACGTTATTGTATCTGGGTCGTCTGCGTATGTGAATTCCGGGTGATTATCCAGCCATCCCGTGAAGAAATTGAGCCTTTCAATGCTCCGACCGTCCGGTCCCCTATTAGACCAGTAGGACCCCGCGTTGAAATCGCCAGCGATGATTGATCCTTCCGGAAAACCACGTCGGAACCGTGCAGCCGTAGCGCCCCACGTAGTGCGGTGCGTGGCGTGTGGACAATAGACCGAGAAAACATGTAGCGTACCTTCGCCTACGTGTAGCTCTGCATGAACCATGGTATCATCTGGAACATCGTCATGCTGTGACCAGCGTATGCCCCTCGGGATCGCTATACCCACCCATGGGTCCACTCCCCTGGCTAAAATCATAGTGTGCGCTCCAAAGAGTGGCGCGCCCATCGCCGACACCTCCCGCTCCCCTGTCGTACGCGCTGTTCCAACCTGTATATGGGGTATCTCCTGGATACACCATATGTCCAAATCCCACGCCGTAAAGTGCGTTTGCTGAAGAAGATGTTGAGCCATAAATAAAGATGTGCTCGAACGACCCGCGTTGTAGGATACGAGCTTTAGTTGTCCCTTCATTAATAAGTGGGAGGGGACGACGATCGCCTAGCGTTCGTGGGCTTCTTGGGGCAATTCGGGGAATCGGCCCGATGCGCTCCTCGGCAATTCGCGCACCTGACCACGTGAGTGCATAACGTGGCGTCTGGGCAGTCCGCGCATTTGTTCTCGCACAACTCCGTTTGGTGTGGTTCGGCGCAGCGAGCGCACCTGTACAGTTCTGTGCAGTCCTGGTCGCTATGACGGTAGCGATAACATTTCTTGCACTGGATCGGGCCCGTACGCGCCTTGGGTTCTACCGCGTACTGGTTGCGTCCGTAATATCGAATGGAGCGGCGCACAATGCCATTGTTGTGGAAAATGGCTTCCTTTGCCTTTAGAGGGTGCGAGACTGCAACCATGATTGCCGCCGTAGCCGAACGATTGCGCGTAAGCATTTCTTGGAGCGTCGTCAGTTGGCCCATGAAACGTGGTGCTTCTGTGAAAGGGAACTCATTGAACACCGCGTTAGATAAGCGGAGTTCAGCTGCGATCTCCGCCGGGGTGTGGATTTGTTTCGTCGTGGGGTTCAATATCGGGAAGCCCGGGACGATAAATTGGAAGGACTCCGTAAAAGGAGTGAACTCCACTGACGTCATCGCATCCGACGTAATCCTGAGCTTAGCCTGTAGCGCTTCAGCCCACTCTGTTCCCATGTCCGTTGCGTCTGGTCGCGCTGCCACGTCCACAACGAGGATGCCTTTCAGCGACCAGCTAGCCTTAAGCAGGGTCAGCGGTCCGCCTTTCTTGGGGCTAGGCTTGGTTGCTCGAGCTAAGACGTATACTTCCTCCCGCGAAAGAGAGGGACGCGGTTTGACGGTAAAGCCCAGGGTGGTAGCGGTTTTAGCTTTCCGCATCCGGATGTCGTTAATCGTAGTCTTCTTCTTCTTAGGCGCTGCCTTGGCAGGGCCAGCGCCCTGTTGACCCTGGTTCGCCGCCTGGGCATAGGTATGGCTACCCGCATTCTTCCTCGTGACCGGTACGAAAGGGGCCGGAGCTTGGGCAGGGACGTACCGGATATAACGGTCCGGGATGCCCTGGGCTTCGTTAGACGAGTTGATGGCATCCACGTCTATTACCTCGATCTCTTTTCCCTTGCCTTTATTCTTCGGCTTGGGAGGAAGAGCCTGTTGGGGGTTAGCGTTATGCACAACCTGCGCACCGGGGGCCGCTACCTGCACACCCGGGCGTCGAGTAGGGGTTGTAACCTGGGGTGCTTTATGCTGTCCACCTCCCGGGGCAGCACCCTGCGCAGCGGGGGGTTGTTCCCACCTAGACGCCTGGAGCCCTTGGCCCCCTGTGGTCGTCTGGTGGACGGGACCCGGCAGACGTCCCTGTTCAACCTTCTTCAGCCTCTCTCCTAGCACGGCCAACTGAGTCCTGGTTTCGTCCGCCGCCTCCCGCGCCCGGCGTCCGGCAACCACCTGCTCTTCACTCATAAGCTTAAGGCGATCTAGGATCGCGTACAGCTGTGGATCGACGTCCTTCCCGTGTGTTGGGTAAACTGCCGGCGTAAGGGCGCACTCGTCGGCCAAATGTCGTAAGCCGTCTTCAAAACCTCCTGGCCAGAGGGATTCCTTCATGTACCCCCCGGAGAAACCCCACATGAAACGGTCCATTACGTCGTTCTGGGCGAACGGGCCGTCCTCCCGAGACTGAGTGATGGCGGAGAAAACCATAGCCGTCACCTTGCCCAGGGTGTAGCCCATCTGTTCATAATTGTGCGCGGTCGAACCCGGCTGGGACCCCGGGGATTCTTCGACCGGGTCCGGCAAGCGAAGCTCTGCCTCTATCCGGTCCATTGTTTCCCCCACAAACGTGTATGTCCTCTCATAGGCGGCCTGTGCGTCAAAAACACTTTCCACCTCCATCTGTTCATCCCACGTCTTTTTCCCAGGTTCCGGGGCCTCCCTAGCCGGAGCCTCCCCAGAAGCCTTGCGTTTCCCAAGGCGCTGCGCCAAAGCCTCCTGTTGGTCAAGAGCCTCCTGCTGGTTGAGAGCGTCTGCCACTGCTGTGTTGACGCTGTGTCCGGTGGGAACCGTCCATCGGTCTGAGTCGCGGCCGTTGAAGCCGACCTCTGATGCTTGAAGGTCCTCTGGGGACAGCTGAGACCTCATCAGATTAGGGTCTGGTGAGAACGACGACGCCCCCACAGACTGGGAGACACGTGCGATGGCGGGTTTTGGTGGCGCAGGGGGTGCCCCTTTGCTAGACAAAGCTGCCTGTATACGTCTTACCCCTCCACGAGTTACTGATCGTAAACTACGGGACTCGCCATTATCAGACATGGCGGTCAAAGAGAGAGGTCGTGGGTTCCTAACAAACAAATTGTATTTGATATATATAAAATTAGCCTAAGGCCTACAAATTCCCAGGACAAAGCAACTGGACCGCCAAAAATAAAACCTACTAGTAAACTAGCGCGTACCAAAAGGTAGAAAACATAGGACAACGTCCCTACATAAGTAAAATTGAAAGACCACCGCAGGTGTCAGGAAAACGTCACAGCCGGAGCTGCGCATACAAAAACCTGAGCCTATGGGGGTTTGAAGATATCAATAAGCGCCTCTTTGGACGCAAGGATATTGTGGAACTGGTGAAACCAGTTCAGCGACGGGGCGTGTGGGAACGCCTGTCTTCCTCTAGGGCACTGAAGGAGGCGGTGTCGAATAGTATCAAGCTCCCCGCATGTTTGACAGTCAGGGTAGTCGTCTTCGAACATTCGATTGAGGTATTCCCCGACTGCGGCGACGCCCGCTAGTAGCCGGAGAGCCGTGGTTTCGCCATTGCGAGAGATGCTGGCGTGGGTGATGTGAACCGGAGAGAAACGGACCCTACGGAGTAGCTCCCTTTGCGCGGGAGTTTCAATGGTGTGGTGCGTATGCGCACCGTTCGCGGCCAACGTCTCCTTCCAGGCCTGGAGCATCGCTGCTCTCGTCGCTATCCGAAGCCCTTCCACCGTAGCGGCTGGGAAGAGCATGTATTCATCCCCTTCTAGGGGAGGTTTGACCGGGAAACGCCTGATTGGCCACGGTCTGAAGTAGAAGAAAGCGTTAGTTTGGGCAAGTGCCGCAACTATCTGTTCTATGATCGCGAGGGATGAAGGGGTTGGTGAGATCAAATCCGCGCGAAATTCTATAGGGATAAAGATCGGAACCTCAAATGGGAAACCAAAGTCCACAAAGGGACGGGCCAAATGGCCATACAGAAACTTAACCAAAGAGACCAAAATTAAACAGAACTGGTCCATATCCTCCGTCGCCTGATAGGCGACCTGCTTCTCCATCGGCTCCCTGCCAACCACTGTCCATACCTCCGCCCTCCGCGGTTGGTTTGAGTAGTAAATCCACACCTGCGGTGGAAGGCCTTGGGGCGCCATCGAGACCATTCGCGCAGTCATGCGCTGCCACACCGCCCTGTATTCCGATCTCGGGAAAGGCAACATAGGGACCATGGGGCGCGGGACTATTCTGCGCATGTATGCTTCCGGAACCGGAGGGGAACCTAAACGATGGGCGTCTATCATCGCGTTTTGTGTCTCCGCTATACGGGCCAGACTCATCATCAGCGGAGGGATGCCTGCCAGGGCCTCCATGATGTCGGTGCGTGTGAAAGGGAGCCATGATCCCAGGTCCCGCAGTGCCTTCTGGTGTATGCCATCGAATACCGGCGCAAGTTCAGGCTGCTGTGTCATCCAGACTGGCGCTCCCCATGCTAGCACCGGGAGGAGTATGTTCTGGTAGTATCTACGCATCGCCTTGAGGCGGAGCCCAGTTGTGGAGCGTGTCTGCCAACGTAGCGCATTCCACGTATGCTTGGCCGCGTTCAAACGTGACGTGACATGCGGACGAAAATTGCGGTAATCCGTCATTTCGATTCCCAGCCACTTGATAACCGGTTTGGCCCATTCCACTCGCTCGTCGCCTAGGTGGATCGGAGAGGACGCTGTGATCCTACCGCCTGCTCGTTCTCGGCTCCTTCCCAGTGCCACGCCTTGGATGGATGCCTTGTCTATTTGAAGGCCTATGCGAAGGAAAGCGTCGTTAACCTGTTGCATGCCGTTCTGAGTTTCTCTTGCCACCGCATACGCATTGTTGCCTGTGGTCAGTAGTAGTCCATCGTCCATGTAGAACATAAGCGAACGACCCGTGAGTAAACGAATCGCAGTGTTAGCCGCTATATTTGCTAGGACCGGAGACATAGGTGATCCCTGGGGAACTCCTGCGTCCGGCTTCTGCATCCATTGTGACCGCTGCCCATTGAAGGAGAAAGCAATCGTGCGCCGTTTCATGAACTGCATGATGGTGTTGTTAAGCGACTGCGGCACTCCCAGGAGGTCCAGTCCTTTCCTCAGATGGGTCGACTCTATACAATCGAAAAACCCCTGTATGTCGAAGCCTACCACTGTATGATGAGCGTCCACGTCACCGATCTTGGACATGAGGGCGTGCCAGGCCGTCATGACTGATGCGCCCCGTCTACCGCCGTATTGCCGTCGGTCAAAGGCTGGGTGACGGTACACCAACGCTTGTAGTCGTTCCGCGACTATGCGCTCGAAGAGCTTAGCTAATACCTCCTCCACGCATATAGGTCTGTACGCTCTGGGGGAGTCCAGGGGGTAGGGTTTGGGTTTGCGGACCATAGCCACGATAGAGCGCTTAAACTCAGGCGGGTAGACTTCGTATCGTACCAATGCGTTGAACATGTTGGTGAAACATCCGATGTGACGTCGAACTGCGGGGCTGATCGCATAGAATGTCATTCCTGATGGACCCGGGGCGCTGTTGGGTGGCATCCCCTTGAGCGCCGACAAGACTTCGCTTTCCGAAAAGGATCGCTGTTGCTCCTGAGATGTGAGGTTTGCTTCCCTCTCGTCTCGCCCCATATTGCGGGCGGGGAAGTAATGTTGTCGGAACGCTTCCGCGATCTCTACATGCCGGACTGCGCGGAAAGGAGACGTCAGTGTCGGGATGTTCGTTTGTCGCCTAGGTAAGCCCGCCTTGTGGAACTTCCATGGCATGATATTTCCTGCCTCATCCCTCCGTGTATGGTACCATTCCCATCTCCGGTTGCGGAGCCAGTACAGCAAGTCCGGCGCACCTTCCTCCACCCGTCGGTCGCATTCCTCATCCCACCACCTCGCCTTACGTTGAGAGACGGTTTCGTATGTGAGGCAACTTGTAGCCTGATTGGCACTGGCGAAAAGCTGGGCGAACCAGGACAGAGTGGCCTGCCCGCCTGTAGGTTGACTATTCCAAAAGCCGGGGGGGACCGCGTATTCCAGTTCCGCCGCCCAGAGATCAGCTTTATCATTCGGGATGCCCGTACGTTCCAGACTAGCCCGATTACTCCAGTTGGAGAGGTCCGCCGTAATAATACAGTGGAAACCCCTTTTCACGATGTGTGGGTGAATCTTCCATGTCTGACGCAGATCCGGGAGTGACGCCGGAGTGAAAAGAATGGCGTCTGGGTGAGTACCCGACCCTAGCCGCTCACCGTGACACGTTATTGTATCTGGATCGTCCGCGTATGTAAACTCAGGGTGGTTATCTAGCCATCCGGTGAAGAAATTGAGCCTCTCTATACTTCGGCCGTCTGGACCCCTATTAGACCAGTAGGACCCCGCGTTGAAATCGCCAGCGATGATTGATCCTTCCGGAAAACCGCGCCGAAACCGCGCAGCAGTCGCGCCCCACGTGGTGCGATGTGTTGCATGTGGACAGTAGACCGAGAAAACATGTAGCGTACCTTCGCCCACATGTAGCTCTGCATGCACCATAGTGTCATCCGGGACGTCGTCATGCTGTGACCAGCGTATGCCCCTCGGGATCGCTATACCCACCCATGGGTTCTCTCCCCTTGCCAGAATCATTGTGTGTCCTCCGAAGAGTGGCGCGCCCATCGCCGACACCTCCCGCTCCCCAGTCGTGCGCGCTGTTCCCACCTGTATATGAGGTATCTCCTGGATACACCATATATCTAAATCCCACGCCGTAAAGTGCGTTTGCTGTAAAAGATGTTGCGCCATAAATAACGATACGCTCGAACGGCCTGCGTTATAAGATATAAGCTTTAGTTGTCCCTTCATTAGTAAGTGGGAGGGGACGACGATCGCCTAACGTTCGTGGGCTTCTTGGGACAGCTCGGATGATCGGCCCGATGCGCTCCGCGGCAGTTCGCGCATTTGACCACGTGGGTACATGACGTCGTATCCGCGCAGTCCGCGCACTTATTCTCGCACAGCTCTGTTTGGTGCGGTTCGGCGCACCGCGCGCACCTGTACAACTCCGTGCAGTCCTGGTCGCTGTGGCGGTAGCGATAACACTTCTTGCATTGGATCGGGCCCGTACGTGCCTTAGGTTCTACCGCGTATTGGTTGCGCCCGTAGTACCGAATGGATCGGCGTACAATGCCATTGTTGTGGAAGATAGCGTCTTTCGCCTTTAGCGGGTGCGACACTGCAACCATGATTGCTGCCGTAGCTGAGCGATTGCGCGTGAGCATTTCGTGGAGCGTCGCCGGCTGGCCCATGAAATGCGGAGCCTCTGTGAAGGGGAACTCATTAAACACTGCGTTGGATAAGCGGAGCTCCGCCGCAATCTCTGCCGGGGTGTGGATTTGTTTCGTCGTAGGGTTCAGTATGGGGAAACCCGGGACGATGAACTGGAAAGACTCTGTAAACGGAGTGAACTCTACGGACGTCATCGCGTCCGAAGTAATCCTGAGTTTAGCCTGTAAAGCTTCAGCCCACTCTGCTCCCATGTCAGTTGCGTCTGGCCGCGCTGACACATCCACGACAAGGATGCCTTTCAGTGACCAGCTAGCCTTGAGCAAATTCAACGGTCCGCCTTTCTTGGGACTAGGCTTGGTTGCCCGGGCCAGGACGTAGACTTCCTCCCGCGAGAGAGACGGACGTGGCTTGACGGTGAAGCCTAGAGTGGTGGCGGTCTTGGCTTTCCGCATCCGGATGTCATTGATCGTGGTCTTCCTCTGTTTAGGTGCAGCCCTGGCCGGGCCAGCGCCTCGTTGAGCCGTGCTCGCTGCCTGGGCGTACGTATGACTCCCCGCGTTCTTCCGCGTGACCGGAACGAAAGGGGCCGGGGCCTGGGCCGGGACGTACCGGATGTAACGGTCCGGAATGCCCTGAGCTTCGTTAGACGAGTTAATGGCGTCCACGTCGATGACCTCAATCTCCTTTCCCTTGCCTTTATTCTTGGGCTTGGGAAGAGGAGCCTGTTGGGGGTTAGCGTTATGCACAACCTGCGCACCGGGGGCCGCTACCTGCACACCCGGGCGTCGAGTAGGGGTTGTATCCTGGGGTGCTTTATGCTGTCCACCTCCCGGGGCAGCACCCTGCGCAGCGGGGGGTTGTGCCCACCTAGACGCCTGGAGCCCTTGGCCCCCTGCGGTCGTCTGGTGGACGGGACCCGGCAAACGTCCCTGTTCAACCTTCTTCAGCCTTTCTCCTAGAACGGCCAACTGAGTCCTGGTTTCGTCCGCCGCCTCTCGCGCCCGACGTCCGGCAGCCACCTGCTCTTCACTCATAAGCTTAAGGCGGTCTAGGATCGCGTACAGCTGTGGGTCCACGTCCTTCCCGTGTGTTGGGTAAACCGCCGGCGTAAGGGCGCAGTCGTCGGCCAAATGGCGTAATCCGTCCTCGAAACCTCCTGGCCAGAGGGATTCCTTCATGTACCCCCCGGAGAAACCCCACATGAAACGGTCCATTACGTCGTTCTGGGCGAACGGGCCGTCCTCCCGAGACTGAGAAATGGCGGAGAAAAGCATAGCCGTCACCTTGCCCAGGGTGTAGCCCATCTGTTCATAATTGTGCGCGGTCGAACCCGGCTGGGACCCCGGGGATTCTTCGACCGGGTCCGGCAAGCGAAGCTCTGCCTCTATCCGGTCCATTGTTTCCCCCACAAACGTGTATGTCCTCTCATAGGCGGCCTGTGCGTCGAAGGCGCTTTCCACCTCCATCTGTTCATCCCACGTCTTTTTCCCAGGTTCCGGGGCCTCCCTAGCCGGAGCCTCCCCAGAAGCCTTGCGTTTCCCAAGGCGCTGCGCCAACGCCTCCTGTTGGTCAAGAGCCTCCTGCTGGTTGAGAGCGTCTGCCACTGCTGTGTTGACGCTGTGACCGGTGGGGACTGTCCATCGGTCGGAGTCGCGGCCATTGAAACCCTCCTCTGCTGCTTGAAGGTCCTCTGGGGACAACTGAGACCTTATCAAGTTAGGGTCTGGCGAGAACGACGATGCCCCCACCGACTGGGAGACACGTGCGATGGCGGGTTTTGGTGGCGCAGGGGGTGCCCCTTTGCTAGACAAAGCTGCCTGAATACGTCTTACCCCTCCGCGAGTTACTGATCGTAAGCTACGGGACTCGCCATTATCAGACATGGCGGTCAAAGAGAGAGGTCGTGGGTTCCTGCATCCTGTACGATCACGTGAAAATTGGAGACAACCCATTTACGGACGGATGCGTCTTCTCTTCCCCGAGTTAGGCGCCCATACTCGTAACACGATCTCACAGAAAATTGACGTCGCTTCAACATGATCGTTTATTGATGTCCGACAAGCAAGACAGACGCTGGCTTTTGAGACTCTTCGGGAAGTCACTGCCGCCGAAAAGTAACTTGAAGCGATTCATGAAGACCTTCTGGCAAGAATCTGTGTAGGTCGTAGGTCAGAGGTCACTCGATATCTCCACATCTCTGAACTACGAAGAAAACAAGAACTCGCTTGCCTGGGAGGAAAATCTGGAATTTCTGACAAAATATGAAGATTACGGACGAAATCGGGTCTGGATCTCTGTAACGCCTTTTCCGATGGGCAAAGTGGGTCGATACCGACGTATAATTATACAACGCCTTTTTTTCATCTCCTGACTTTTCGTCCGTCCTCGACTACAAAAACCCGGCAAGCCTCATACTCATCCTCCACTTCATCCTCCACCTTCAGAAGACAATGTTGAATGCGACGGCTCCGGTTCTTCACCGTGCGACAGAGTTTCTCTACTCCGATGTTGATTTTACATCCCTCAGTTGGTTAGAGCTCAAATGGGCTCAGTGGTACCTTCTATTCGACGACCCTGCTATCGCGACAGGTCTCATGTCCTTCATTCTTCATGAAGTCGTTTACTTCGGGCGATGCATACCCTGGATGATCATCGACGCCATGCCGTACTTCCGCAAGTGGAAACTTCAACCTAACAAGGTACCGACTGCCTTGGATGAGTGGGAGTGCACGAAGCTTGTTTTGTTCTCGCATTTTACTATCGAGTTACCTCAGGTTAGTTTCTCGAAACTCGAAGCAGTAGAGTTGTTTCATCAACCCCATCCTCATAGATTTGGTTCTTCCACCCCATCGCAGAGTACTTCGGCCTTGCAACATGGCAAGTACCCTTCCCGCACTGGCGCACAATGTTCGGCCAAGTCGCACTATTCTTCATCTTCGAGGACTGTTTCCACTATTGTGCGCACCAACTCATGCACTACGGCCCGCTCTACAAACACATTCATAAAATCCATCACAAATATAGTGCACCATTCGGTCTCGCAGCAGAATACGCGCACCCGATTGAAGTTATGGTCCTTGGAATGGGTACCATTGGCGGACCGTTACTTTATTGCTACTTCACGCAGTCATTGCATATTTTCACGGTATACGTGTGGGTGACACTTCGTCTTTGGCAGGCCGTGGATGCACACAGCGGTTACGGTAGGCCTCTCAGCTATCCCTTTTACCTCTAAAAACTAACCTCCCCGCGTAGATTTCCCCTGGTCCCTACAACACATTCTCCCATTCTGGGCCGGAGCAGAACACCACGACTATCATCACATGGCCTTCATGGATAACTTTGCTTCCTCATTCCGCTACCTCGACTTCATCTTCGGCACCGACGAACGCTTCCGAGCACACAAAGCGAGGCTCCTGAAGGCGAAAGAAGCTGCGCAACAGAGGGGTGCGTCGCGCGAGGAGCAGGACGCTATCGAACGACAATTGAATGAAGAATCGGAGAAAGTTGGACTTGCTGCTGAAGCTCAGGCTGAGGCGAAACGCATTTGGTAAAAATGGTTGCTGTGTGCTGCATTGAGCATGATACTCAGTTCACACATGTTTCTTGTACTTGTAACGTCTAGAGTAGTTTATGTTCAAATAAATTAATCTCAAAAAAGCGCATATGTTTGTAAGAGAAAGCCATATTCTAATTATGTAACCAAAATATGTGTGTCATCATCTTTTAGTAGGTCTGCTGTGGCAGTGCTGCGGAAATGCCGATCATACTTACGTAGCACGTGCCACTCACACCACTTTTCACCTCATCCATCCCGCGAAGTTACTCACGTTCCTTTCCGTCAGCTTCTACGACGACCTGAGCGCGACCAACGCCCTCTCAAGACACCGAGGATGACGACGAACGCTACGGACATCCCTTTTTTCAATGATAGCGGCTTATACCACTACGTACACTCCTCGCCAGCCTTCTACCATATCCCTCGTCAATCTGTCTTGGATTCAGTGTCAGACGACATTCTCTCTCTAGTCGCCCCCATGATCGCATATTGGACCTATTCGTTGTTCTTCCATATCCTCGACTCAATCGACTCGCCGTGGATAAATAAATATCGAATACACGAATCGAAAGAAGTCAAATCAAAGAATCTGGTTTCGAGGAGAAGTTGTTTGTTTTGGGTTTTATTCGAACAAGCTATCCAAACGGGTCTCGGGTTGTGGTGGTTGGATTCGTCTGTGGAGATGAAGACCGTTTTAACGGATGTAGGAAAAATTAGGAATGGTGTTGAGTTTGGGGCGAGGTTGATACTTGGAGAAACGAACGCGGTCAGGCTTCTACGATCGTATGGACCTGCTGTCGTTTGGTTTGCGTATTGGTATGCTATACCGTTGGCACAACTACTCTTTGCTATGTGAGTGCTTCCTTAAACCGCGATTTCTTTAGCCACTCAGCTAAACTCGAACGAATATTCTATTCCCTTTTCCCTTTGTAGGACATGTATCGACACCTGGCAATACTTCCTCCACCGAGCTTTCCACGTAAACAAATTCCTCTACCGTCACTTTCACTCATGGCACCATCGCCTCTACGTTCCCTACGCCTACGGAGCTCTCTATAATCACCCCATCGAAGGTCTAGTATTAGACACAGTCGGAGCAGGAGTAGCTCATTTCGTTTCTTTGATGTCTGTCAGACAAGGAATCGTTTTATTCGTATTTTCAGTTTTGAAGACTATTGATGATCATTGTGGTTATCGATTACCTTTGGACCCACTTCAGTTTTTGTTTAGTAATAATGCGGATTATCATGATATTCATCATCAGGTATGTCTTTCTCTTCTTTTGTTTTTCGTATGTATTTGTGCATGGCGGCTGACATGATATTTGGAATAGATCATTGGTATCAAGAGCAACTTTGCTCAACCCTTCTTTATCCATTGGGATGTCGTTCTGGGTACACGTATGAGTCGGGAGACATTAGAGGCGAGGCAACGTCGTACAAAGGGGAAGAAGGACAAGACATCCTAAACGTCTCTTCAGACGTGCTTGCCTATGGCGAAAAAGTAGTATTCGTTGTATACCACCACCACCGCTGTCAACATAGGCCATCCCCAGCACACCTAGTACTACACCCTACTCTGCATCACCTCTCTGTTTTCACTGTCTCGTTTCCTTGCTGTCTGTCCCGTATCGTGTCTCTTGTCGCGCAGCTGGTTCTTCTGGTTTTTTGGTTTTGGCTAGGATGTTATGTTTATGTAGTTATGTATTTATGTTTAATACAGTAGTTAATTATATAATGTTCTTCACAATCTTCGAAAACGAGAAGTTCTTCTCTCTTTCAATTTCTGTACCGTAACCGCATGTCTAGGAATCTAAAGCCCAAGGAAACCGAAGGAGCTTTAAAAAAAGAAATAGCGAAGGCCGTAGATGTGATGAATCCGCGGGGGCTTATAAACGGAAGCGGAGGTACGCCATAAGGAGAGCAGAGCATCCAGTAACTACAAAAAGAAACCATAAATATCAACGTTCGAATCAACAGACACAAAGACGGAACAGAGCACATACCAAAGCCAACGAGATACTGTAAAGTGACAGCCTAGAGAAGGTTCAATATCGTATCAGGTTAGTACAGGGAAGAGCTTATAGAGAATATGAAGAGGAACAGGATAGGGGAGAGAAGGGAGAAGGGAGGGAGAAATAGGCGAAGGCGGACCTTTGAAGCTTGAATCGCAGTACGCAGTTCAGCGATTTCCCTCTCGATTCGAGTATCCACTTCTTTAATCTTGAGCTCTTGTCCTGAGGATGCTTCGCGCATTCGGCCTGTGTTCATCGAACAAGTAATCAGCTCACCTTCCGAGTCGACGAATAAACGCAACAGATAAAACGAAACATCCAACACTCCAACAAAGAAAAGCACGAACGAACGAACGAACACCAACACCAAAAAAACCAAAACATAGCAACACACCTTTCTCCAAATTCAAATCCAACCTAACACCAGCCTGAGTCCTAGTGATCTCTTCACGTAACCTCTGCTTAAGCCTCTCAAGATCCGTAGCTAAATGATCATTATCTGCTTTCATCATCGAAAGATCGTTCTTCTCCATTAGTTGTAATTCGGATTTGAGTTGAGCAAAGTCGACTTTTTGAGTGTATTGGTGCTATTCGTTTGGATTTGGGTTTGGTGTCGTCCGTGAGTCCATGATTGATGCCACACGCCGAGGCCAGGTCAGTAGTAATGAAGGTCGACAAGGGTCCCGTGTAGCAGTTGACCCATGAATCGCATTCATTCGCATCGACAAGCAACCCAATGAGCATGAACCTCAAAACACAGAAACCCACAAATCACGCGTACCTTCTCCTGTTCAGCCTTTGTAACCATATTACTCGTAATATTCCTAATACTCTCATCAATAACCTCCGCCATAGCACTCATAATCCCCTCTGCCTGAGCTCGGTTCAACCCTTCTCTTTCTAATCTCTGTACGAAATGGTGCGTGTCAAAATGGAAATCGTGGACGAGAGGGGAGGTGGAGAATGGGCGTCGAAGTCGAGGGGTTCGAGGGGTTCGAGGAGTATGAAGTTGTGTTATTAGGGTTCTGGATGGAGAGGAGAGGACGCGGGCCTCCTGCGAGGTAAGACGAACGAGATGAGAATGCATTGTTATTGAGCGAGCGATGTAGAGTGCAAGAAATCGAAGGAATGTATGCAGTTCGAGTCTCCAGAGACTTCGGCCGGAATCAGGGGGACGTGATGTTGGTAGTAGATTGGTACATAGATTGATACACATAAGTTGTAATCGTGAGAAACTTCACTTTGTAGCATTACGCTTTACTATGTACACCAGAAACTATGAACATGCGCTTGCAATGAGTTATGAGGATATTTCATGAACTAGTGGTCAAGTCATCGTCAGAGAGGCATAACAGAAAAGTGAATAATCAGTAACGAAACTATCGAATCGCCCTATCTAATCAAACCTATCGCTGCAGCTCCTTGTCCTTCGATAAATGGGTAAGCACACCCTGCTCGATAGTCGTCTCCCATAATTCAATTTTCGCACGCGCTATCTCCGCAGCTAACTGTTCCCTTCGTATCCTCGCACGTCGCAGAATATCTTGTTGATCCAGTTTTTTCGAAGAACCATTCTTACCGTGAATGGGTGCGTCCACCACAGGAGGCATAAAATGAAGTTCCATTGGCTGTTGGGCCGCCTGACTCGAAGCAAGAGGTTGTTGTTGTGGACTATCGGTACTCTGTGTTGATACAACTGGTTCACCCGCGGTCGGGGAGGAATATGCTTGGGTATCAGCGGCAATCATAATCGTGTCAGATGCGACTGGCGTTCCTTTGCTCCCAGAGTTGTTGACTGAAGAGAGAACAGATGAGAACAGATCCGGATCCTTGCTTATTGAGTCCCACAAACCTTGGTCGAATAAGAAAGAGTCCGGAGCACAGGTCCCATTTTCGCTGTGGTTTCCCGTGACATTGGATAACTCAGCCCCCGACGGAGAGGCCAAGTCGAACATCGCATCCACCGGATATTGCGTCGCCGGTGTCGACGAATCCGCCCATACGGAGTCGAAAAGGGCCGGATCAATAGGAATATCAAAGTTCAAGTCTTCGAATTGAGAAAATTCGTTTTCTTTGCCATCAGCCAAAGGGAGCTGGGTGATATCGCATGGAGTTGAAAGACGAGTGGATGAGCTCAAAGTCGACGAGCTAGACGGGGTGGGCGAAAACGGATACGATGACATCATCTCCAAGTCGTTACCGGTAAGCTGAACATTGGGGTCGCTCAGGGCATCGTTGACGGCACCCAGGAACGAGTCGAATTCAGACGTGAAGTCCCAAGAAGAATCCACGTTACCGGACGAAGGGGAAAATAAATCCGAAAACATTGCTTGTGACTCCGGCGGGGGCGATGTTGACATGAGTGGGGGAGGGGAAGCAGAGCAACTCAGAGGTTCATCAATATCCATATCCAGTACGGGCGTATGTTGCTCGGTGGGGACAATGGCTGGGGGATTCGACGTCGGCTTTGAAAACTCTTCGTGTACCGGAGTTGTTGCAGCCGCTTTTTGGACCGCTTCACGAACCAAAGAAACAAGCCGCATCATCAACTTCTTACCCCGCTTCTTCTTCCAGCCATCCAAGTAGTTCGGTGGGCCTTCGTCTGCGGAGAACGGATAAGGAACGTCCCAGTCTTTCGCACCCGCCGGCACAGAGTTAAGCTTCCGTTTCTTCAATGGTGGGGCCATTACGTGCGTGGTGGGCTTGTTACTGGAGCAACGATACTGCTGCAAACCCTGACCAGACCACCACCCAAAATTCGTGTTGGGCCCAAGGAAAGGCATAAGAGACTGTAAGACGGGAAACAAGTTACCCTGAGAAACCAATGTGTCCGCAATCGACTGGCTGCTCGGCAAAGACGCGTTCGTTGGACGATGCATCGCAGAAGCCTCTGTTACCTCCTCCTCTACTACTATCGGATTATCCTTAGACAACCCTCGCGCGACGTGAGGGGGTAACTGTGCAAGATCGATGCCTCCTAGGACGTTCGTTGGACGAAGAACGGATTGCTGACTAAAAAAACTAGGTGGAAGCGTAGTATTCGATCTGCTGGTCCTTGGATTAGGCGCAGCGGTATTCGCGATATTCGCCTTCTTTTTCTTCTGCGTAGGCTTTGGCCGATTAGAGTTGGTTATGTGTTCATAAGTTGCCCCCTGCCCCACCCAATGCTTGATTCGTAGGGGAGGTTGGACTTGCCGCGTCGGACGAACCGGATGGTTATGATGCGGCCCAGGGAGATACACTGGATGACTGTCTTCAAGTTCAGAACAGTTATGGGAACCAGGAAGTGCAATGGTCCCCACATTTTTTGACAATGCTGGTAGTATAGGGCAGCTTTCGCCTGGCCCACCTGGCAATGCTAGTTCTGGTGACCCACCTCTATTAATACCAAGCGCAGGTGAGGGAGGCGGTGACCCAAAGAGCGAGTCCGCCTCGACGTCGCTGTCGCGATCGTTCATGGAAGCCTTGACGATGGGAAGGTGGACAAGTCATTGATGGCGCTTCAACCACGCAAGTGATAAAACTATCATCCTTCTAAGGCAAGATATTCACACGATTTTCCTCACTCATTTCTCACAGCGAAATAAAACTTATGAAAAACCAAAAGCAAACCAAATGCTTACAGTTCATCTGAAGCCTAAGGCAGAGCCAACTTTTCCGAACACAGAACGTGCTGGCACGGCATCTGTCTCTTTTACTGGAGATAACTGCGTCGGGATATTCAGCCCCGCGAACCCCTCACCCTTACAGCATGGATGCCTCAGCAATTAACACGATAATATTGATGAACGGACATACCTTCGGCAGCACGTCCCAGGGGAACGTTTCCGCCTGTGACGGCGGGAATAATCTCTTCTTTTTCTTCTTTGGTTGTGTGTCCTGTTCGTCTGTGTTGTCGGCCACCTTTATTCGCGGGCCTTGACTGGAACTTGGTTTGCGGCTTTTCGACTGACCGCCTGCGTTATCAGTCTTAGCATCCCTATCCGCTTTCCGTCCCCTTGTCCCGCCTTTCTTCGGGACATCGTCCGAGTCGCTCGCATCATCATTGTCGACTTTCTTTGCCCGTTCTTTCTTCTTTGTTCTGGGTTTGTCTTCCATGTCGCTAGCAGGTTCCGTCGCCTTCGCCTTCCCTTTATCTTTACTTGTGTTTGGTGGCATCTTTTCCACCACCTCCGGATCTTCTTCGCTGTCTGATTCCGTAGCTTTGTCCTTACGTTTTCGTATCGATCCCTCTACTTTCTTTCGGGTTTGCGACTTTCCGCCGCGCTTGTTTCGTGGAACCTCGTCATCATCTTGTTCGGTTTCTGTCCCAGCTTCCTCAGTAATCTGCTTCTTACTGCTTGAAGCAACTCTCGCTCGGGGCTTGTTCCGTCTTGGTCTATCGACTTCAACCGCAGCATCTTGTGTTTCTGCCTCCTTTCGTTTGTTCGCGGGTCGGGGCCGAACTCGGGATTTCGGTTGAGGTGTTAACGCTGCTTCAACTTCACGCTCGGATGGGTCATGGTTTTCGAGTGCATCAGCAATAGGTGGGTCATCCCGTGCCGGCAACTTCCCCTTTGTGTCCAGAGTTAACGTTTGTGGAAATGTGGACCGATACGGCTTACCTTTCGGACTTGTCCCTTTAGCGTCCGGTCAGACTGCAGTTTCTCAATGAGGCTTTGGGCCGCGAGCAGCTGGTTTGCTGCTTCCTCATACTCATCTTGAGCTTTCTTCGCGATGGTTTGTGCATCCTCTGTAACTTCCTGGATTGACCGTGGTGTGTGGGCAACATCAACGGTAGAGAGGCAGAAACACGACTGACCGCCATTCTATCATTATCATTCTTCAGTTTCTCGACCTTCTTACGCTCCCTCTCTAGTGTCTTCGTAAGGTCCTTTTCGGCCTTTTCCACATCCTTCACTCTCCCCTGGAGCTCCTTGACCTGGACTTCCAATTCTATCTTCTGCTTTCTCATTTCTTCCACCTCAGCGCCGCCCTTCGTCTCTAAGTTTTGCCATCTGTCCATCTGTCGTTTTAGGTCTGCGTTTGTTCGCTTGAGATCTGCATTTGTGCTCTCTATTTCAGCTAAACTTGTCTTCGCGCCTTCAAGTTGGAGGGTTGTTCGCTCCAATTTCGTAGCAGTGGACTCGGATGAGGCCTTCAATGTAGCATTCTCTTTCCGTAGTACAGACAACTCGGACTAACAGACCAGAATATTGAATGTCCATTATGTTGTATCGAGTACATGGATAGGAACGAACCTGCAAGGACGTAAACTCAGCTTCTCTGGCCTTCAGGCGCGATGCGACATCCGTACGGAGTCTCTCTGCCTTGTGCAAGCTCTTCTCCAAGACACAAATCCTCTCCATATACTCCCTGGCGTCTTGATCGTGTTCTTCCGTAAGCTCCTCCAATGCATCCTCCAGCTCCCCGACCTTTGCCTCGAGTTCAGACTCCTTCGCCTGGAAGAGCGTGAGCTTATAATCACGATGAAGTACGCTGATCTTGTCCCTCCGATTCTCCTCCTTCTCTAGCACGCAATTCATCCGTTCCTTGTCCAACTCGATGAGTGTACGGATATGTACAATACGATGGCTGGCTAGCAAGGAATCACAGCCTTCTCTCCATTCCTCCCGTTCTTGCTGCAGTTCGGATCTGAGACGAGAGACGACATCAGTGCCACGCTCCTTCTCATCCGCGAGGGCCTGTTGTAACCTCTTGATGGTGTGTTCGCATGTACGATTCTTCTGGACGAGTTCATCTATGTGAGCTTGCAGCGAAGCTGCCATCGCCTCTTGGGGAGCCGTCGAAAAAGCAGCTGTGACCTTTATGGGACTTCTACCCACGAGTGCCATGGTGGTCAGTGCTCAACGTAGGAAATGAACAGGTAACGCGACGCGACACGGTCAAAAACGAACACGTGATTTCCACGAGGTCAAACCACACTAGTCACTACAGCCAGGGAAAGAACACTAGTAGTAGTAGGATCACTGAGAATACATTACAATTTACAAATGACCTTTTTATCCATCTTTCGTACGTTCGATACAACACGAATGAGTCGACATCAAAAAGGCGGGTAACTTCCATAACATCTCGATCGACGCTCAGGGTGATGTGCTTTCCCACTTCCACATATGCATGTTGCTCAATCTAATTCACAGTTAATCACCTCATGTCGGAGATCCCAATCCCAGTTCAAGACCAAGGTCTGCGTTGGTACGTGTTCGGTGAGACAGTTCAATGGGCGTGCCAGTGGTAGCTTGGGCATGGAAGTTTTTGTGCGATCTATTACCTCGTCCACTGCGTATGCGTTTCTTGCCCGAGGCGCCTGGTACGTCTTGCCTTGGGGTGCGAGCCATAGTTGACGGACTGCCTTCTTCCAGAGACAAAGAACCGAGCCGACCACCCAGCGAAGTCGACGGCATGAAGCGATCCTCGCCCGTCAACTTCCCGTGCCGGCCGAAAGAGAAATTTCCCATTCTTAAAGATGGGCCCATTTTACTATTCAACACCCCAAGGCCCAAGCCGATTGAAGCTTGGCTGGTTGTAGTTGATGACGTTGGTCTACCGCGTCCATTACGGCGTCCGCGAGGTGTATAATCAGTGGGTATCAGTCCAATGGCTTCAAGGTCGGCAAGATTGTCCGGCTTCTCTTTGCAGATAGGCATGAACTGGAGGAGGAAGTTGCGATCATAGCTAATTGAAGGCTGCATTTCAATACGCCTATATCTGAGCGGAAGGTGAATACACGAACCGGAATTTGCCGTCTTTGGCGTTCGCATTGAGCTGGGGTTCAGGACTCACGATGCCCTCAGGATATTTGATCTGGTACACGTTCTGGATGTGACGAGCGGTAGCAAGGGCAGATGGTGGTTGATCGATAGACTTGCGCGTGGATGAAAGCTCGAGTGGGGCAGAAAGAAGCCGTTGTTTCAACCTTTCGAATGCCGACATAGGTGCGTTGGTAGTGGTCAAGGAGTCCGCATCTTCCCTTTTTGATTCGATGTCGAGAGGGACAGACTTTGTCTTTCTGGCTTCGACATTAGCCTCAGTTATGGCTCTTGCCTTCTCCGCGTCCTCCCGCTGGTTGCGATCCTCAGCCTCTTTCGCCTCGCACTTCTTCATCTCCTCTTCCTTCTCCTTCCTCCGTGCCTCTTCCTCCATTCTCTTCAATCGTGCCTCTCCCGTCTCCGGACCAACTTTCTGTCGTGCATCCTTATCTAAGGCAGGAGAAAAGGATGTCAAATACGGAGCAGCGCAGGGCTTTCGGAGACGATCCAGATCTACTTCATGACCTGATGCATCCGATAACTTGAAAGTCTTCCTCTGACCGGGAAGTGCAGTACGATTCTGAGGGGATGCACTAGCGTTGGAGTTACATAGTGGTCCAGCGCCGGAAAGAGGATTCGAGTTCTCTGTGGATGGTTTCCTGGGTTTAAGGACGCTAGGATACTGTGATTAAATAAGAACTTAGCGGGAGCAAATCAGAGCTTATGAATTATACTGACATAGCCACCGTTACTGGGATTTTGCATACCTACAGTAACAAAGGAAAGTGGTGAGTGTTGAGTGTGTAGTCGATACGGATACGGTTGAGCGTGAAGTACTGGGTCCCCTATGATCAGGCGTGTTTGAGTTTGAGTTTAGGAGTCCACGATCAAAACCATCCCATGACAAGCAGATTGTTACAAGGACATGCATCTTAGGCATCCATTCCGTATCATTTAAAACAATATTTTCGACCTCCAAGTGGTACACTTTATCACATTCAAAGATGTCGCCACATCATGAAACTCCATATCGACGTGGATGAGCGTGATCAGAGCGATTAAGGAGGCTTATCGATCCCGGCCACATATAGAACAGAAGCGTTCTTGCCTATACAGAGTCTTCCTGCCCACGAAATGTGAGCAAAGACCCCGTGGCAGTCGTGGACGAATGCGAAAGAAAGTGCGAGCGAAAACTGACTGAGGATATCGTTGCGGAGTTGCAACTTAAGCCCGAATTAGAAGGGGAGATCGACGCCTCTCGGCAAGCCTGGGATATTTTCAAGTTGCCAATATTTCTCACGTCTACTAGTCCCGGTTCCCCACTTATCTCATACGGCGTATGCAGCTTACCTGGGACTAAGGCCTCCACAATCTGAAAGAGTGCCTCAGAAGTGAATAAGGTCAAGAAAGGTTGGTCATTAAGTCCTCACCTCAAATTTGTCTGCGGGTAATCACCCATCCGCATGCGAGTAGAGCTTGGATTGATCAAGTCGTCAGATTGTTCAGGTCCTCGCTTTGAAAGCATTAGTCGACTCCCAAGGTATGTACTTACATGTAAAGTAACTCTACGCCATTCTGATTCTTTGAAGACAATGGCTCTGCAACCCAACAGTCAAGACAGGAATCCTTTAATGGTGCATTAAAGTCTTTTGTCAGAGTTCTTAATGTCTTCCTAAACTAACGAATGGTCCAGATACAATTCTTCACTTGGGACACTCGCGGAAATGAACAAATGAGCTGGTGGAAGCATTTCGAGCGCGAAGTTCCCCGCCTTAAGGAGCGAGGTTTTACCCATGTCTGGCTACCGCCTATGGCAAAGAGTGATACCCTTGAAGTAAATAATTCGTGAACTCGCAGAAATATGTAATTTCTAATGATTTCAGTGTTGTGGCTACGATGCATATGATCTCGTGCGTGTCCATTATCTTACAAGACCAAGTGACTGACTCCAATCTTTGAAATAGTGGGATCTTGGCGAGTTTTATCAGAAGGACACGGTCGCCACTTGCTGGGGAGTAAAAGACGAATTAATTCAGGCTTGCTCTGTTGCCAAGTCTCACGGACTTGGTGTAATCGCCGACATTGTTTTGAATGTCAGTGATGTTATTTTCAACAAGAAAAGGTTTCTAACAAGAGTATTTATAGCATAGATTTCGCGGGGACCAGAAAGAGACGATTCAAGTTATCCCCGTAGATGAAAAGAACCGACTGGTTCGCAAAGGCCCTCCTAGAGAGATCGAGGTAATCTTAACGATCCTAATGCCATATCGAAGTTTGTAATACCGATGTTCTCAGGCATGGACAATATTCAACTTCCCTGGAAGGCAGGACAAAGTATACCGCTTGAATATTCAGATGAGAGATCGCTGATTGTATCCTCAGTACAGTTCGATGAAATGGAATCATCGTCATTTCTCTGGTCAGTCATCACCTTGCCGTTGCAGAACCCCGCCTCTAGAGAGGACGATCCACAGGTTGTGAGTGGGATGATAGGACAAGGACTCAAGGCATCTTCTATATCCCTGGCCCTGGGCGAAGCGGATGGTCTAAACACGTAGCGAATGAGCTTGGGAACTTTGACTATCTTCTCGGGTGCGATGTAAGTCGTATGCTCGGGCCACAAGAATTGTAATACTTATAATACTCTTAGATTGATCACCGTCAGCCCGACGTCAAGCAGGATCTGTTCAACTGGGGAACTTGGATTGTTGAGGTAGGAGTTGTTTGCGAAGGTCGCAGCACGAGGCATGACACACAACTGTTAAGCAAACAGGTGTGGTCGGCTTCAGGATGGACGCAATGAAACACTACGACAGGAGATTCATGTGCGAGTTTGTTCGTCAAATATCCCTCTTTCCATCGTACCGTGGTCTCATACGATATCCAGCTTCAACGAACGAAGAAGAGCATCGGGAAGCCTGATTTCTTTGTCGTATCTGAGTTTTGGTCCGGAGAGTGGGTATACATTCCTTGACGACTTGCAGCTTTACAGAGCCCTTTTGTAGCATCAAAATCCTAGATCATTATTCCGACTTGCTGAGAGGCTCGGTGAGTATCGTGCCGGCATCTTGTACAGTGCAGTTATTCACGACGCCTTTCCAGACTTCATTCTTCGACGTTCCTCTACACTACAACTTTCATCATGCTAGCAAACAAGGTCCGAATTACGATTTGCGCCAAATACTCAAGAATACTTTAGTTGAAAGACGTCCATGGGATGCTGTGACATTTGTCGACAATCACGAGTAAGTTGAATTATTGGACTTATGGTTGATGATGGCTGATAAAGTGATCCAGTACGGTACATAAAGTGACTGATTTTAAAGTGTGAATCTATACTGAGGATCCATGTAGGAAATTGGACGATCATTAGAGAGCTGGGTAATAAGGCTTTCATCCATCCAATCTTCCGCCACCCAGCTTATGTGAATCACTCCAAACAGGTATACTCCGGCTTCAAATTACAAGCTTATGCACTCATCCTACTACGTTCGGAAGGATTCCCGTAAGTACTCGCTATCTCCCTCCTTCCCTTATCTCCCTCCTTCATTACAATAAGTCCAAACTTCTACCAACTAACGAAAATATCAAAAAAAGTTGCGTATTCTACGGAGATCTTTACCCGGACAACAAGCGCTACGATCCTACCATCGGTCCAAAACTAGAGCTTCTCATCCAAGCACGGAACAATTTCGCTTACGGATCTACAACGGACTATTTTCAAGAAAAGAATTGGATTGGATGGGTAAGGTCAGGAGATGTACAACTAGGTCATCTAGGATGTGCTGTTGTTATTCGATCGAGTATCGGGTCCGAAGAAGCGGGAGCATCGAATACTCATCACCATCCTGATGCATATTCGAAAGAACCCGTGAACCACTGGCAGAACGACGTTCAAGGAATACGGATGAAAGCCCCCGTACCTCACCATAAGGTCAGTCTTCTCAGTCTCACGAACATATCAAATTACTCGCGGGACTACTCAACTTTAACTTACATATCCTGATCTGTATTCAATCAAGAAGAGATGCTCCGAATCCGATGGACCAACGAAATTCCGGGATTTTATGGGAGGAAATTCGAGTATTGTCAATGTATCCGATGATGGGTGGGCGTTGTTTCCCTGTCCGGTTGGTAGTGTAGCGGTTTGGGTTTTCGAAACGTAGTGTTCGTTTCTAAAGCATAGAGAACGGATAGGGATTTTTTTGGATATGAGACTACCAATATATCATTTTATTTCTAATGCTTTTCATGGCGATAAAGCAAAACGAAATAAATAATACAAGTTGTGGCATAGATAAAAGCAATAAATGAAAGTGACGAGCTCATGGTCGGTCAGTCTATGCGGAGTTGCATTTGAGTCCCAGATAAAAAAAGCATGATCGGCGCTCGCCCAATTCCCACGCCAAATCCCGAAAATGTATATGATAACTTGATGTGATCAACTCATCACAAATATTGTCCAGACTCTGTCCTTGGAAGCGTCGACTGTTAGTCGAGTACCATCGAGGCAAAGAGCTTGCTTGTGAAGTAACTCTACGCGACTCCGATCGATAAGGACAAAATTCTAGTGACGTGTACGACTATCATGGATGCTCTGAACGAATTTGTTGCTTCCGTCAGTGACAGTCTATGGCCCTGGCGTTCCCCTTCTTTAAAGACAATGGCTCTGCAACCTGATAGTCGAGAAAGGAATCCCCTGATGGTACGTTAAAGTCTTCTGTCGGAGTTCTTGATGTTTTTCTGACTAGTCCATTGTCCAGATGCAATTCTACACTTGGGAAAGTCACGGAAATGAGTATACGAGCTGGTGGAAACATTTTGAGCAGGAAGTTCCTAATCTAAGGGAGCGCGGTGTCACTCACGTCTGGCTACCTCCGATGGCAAAGAGTCAGACGCGTAAAGTAAGCAGTTCGTGTACTCGAAGGAATCATATAGGCTCTAATTATTTTAGAACTGTGGTTACGACGTGTATGATCTCGTGCGTGTTCTGAGTCGAACAAAAAAAACCAGCTAACTATCATCTTTGAACCAGTGGGACCTTGGCGAGTTTGATCAGAAGGGCACTGTTGCTACCCGCTGGGGAACAAAAGAAGAACTAATCCAGGCTTGCTCAGCTGCCAAGTCTCATGGGCTCGGGGTAATTGTCGATGTCATATTAAATGTCAGTGATGAGGCTACTGAAGTGGAAGGTGCTAACAAAGGCATTCATAGCATAGGTGCGGCGGGGACCAGAAAGAAGCGTTTCAGGCCATACCTATAGACGAAAGGAACCGACTGGTTCAACGGGGTCCGCCTAGAGAAATAGAGGTAACTTGAAATATTTCAGCGCCGGATAAAGGTCGGTAAAAGAGGCATTTCAGGCATGGACCATATACAACTTTCCCGGACGACAAGACAAGGTATAAAATCAAACCATTTATTGAACCACCATTGAATGTATCCTCAGTACAGTTCGATGAAATGGAATCATCGTCATTTCTCTGGTCAGTTCTCTCCTTATCACCGCATAGCCTCATCTCTGAAGCGATTGATACTCAGGCGTCGACTGGGATAGCAAGACAAGGACCAAAGGCGTCCTCTACATTCCCGGTTCTGGGCGAAACGGATGGTCAAAATACGTAGCAAATGAGCTTGGGAACTACGACTTTCTTCTCGGGTGCGATGTGGGCCACGTCTTAGAGTTACAACAGACAAGATACTTACACTTATATCGTACTCAGATCGATCACCGCCAACCCGAAGTCAAACAGGATCTATTCAACTGGGGAACTTGGATCGTTGAGGTAAATCATCTTCGCTAAGATCGTGACGATCGGTAAGACTCACGAATACGTTAAGCAAACAGGCGCGGTCGGCTTCAGGGTGGATGCGATGAAGCACTATGACAGAAAATTTCTGAGGGAGTTTGTTCGTCAAGTTGTCTCTTCTTTCGTTGAGCCGTGGTCTCATCTGAAATCTAGCTTCAACGAACGAAGAAAAGCGTCGAGAAGCCTGATTTCTTTGTTGTATCAGAGTTTTGGTCTGGAGAGTGAGTATCCAATCCTTGGCGACTTGCGACCTTACTGATTCATCCCGCTGCAGCATTAACATCCTGGATCATTACGTCGGTCTACTCAGAGGCTCGGTGAGTAACTTGCAAGTATCCGGTACATTGCAATCATTTACGATACATTCGCAGACCTCTTTCTTCGACGTTCCCCTTCACTACAACTTGCACAACGCTAGCAAGCAAGGTCCGAATTACGATCTGCGCCAGATACTTAAGAATACCCTGGTTGGAAGGCGTCCATGGGATGCTGTGACGTTTGTTGATAATCACGAGTAAGCGAGTTAATCGGCTTGAAAGTTTTTGGATGATTACTGATGGTCTATTCCAGTACGGTGCGTAGTCTGATAACCTATGTAAAAGAGTGAGTCTGTAATAAAACTCCCGGTAGGAAATCGGGCAATCGCTAGAGAGCTGGGTATTAACATCTCCTCTTCGATCTTTGACACCGAGCTTATGTGATTTATTCTGTATGAACAGGTAAATCCTGGATTCAAACTGCAAGCTTACGCGCTCATCCTACTGCGGGCAGAAGGGTTTCCGTAAGTACCTCACCAATAATCTCTCTCCTCAATCATTGAATTGAATAATCCAAATTTATAATAACTCCCCCCCCAAAAAAAAAAACACCACAGATGCGTATTCTACGGCGATCTTTACCCTAACAACGAATGCTACGATCCTCGTATCGGTCCAAAACTAGAATTTCTCATCCAAGCACGGACTAATTTCGCATACGGGTCTACAACGGATTATTTCCATTATAAGGATTGTATTGGTTGGGTGAGGAATGGAGATGCACGATCTGGTTATTTGGGGTGTGCTGTTGTTATTCGATCGAGTATTGGGTCCGGAGAAGCTATGAGGTGCGTAAGAACTGGGCGGGGTTTAGGATTAATTTATTCCAGAAGAAACATTGCTATTTTCCTCCTTCCCCCTCCCACCTTCACAATTTCCTCTCATTTTGTCTTGATCATGTTTCGGACTACTATATCTAACCCTTTCATTCTAGCGAGCCACCATTCTCAGTCCCGGGTGAAGTACCGACTACTGCTATTCATCCAACTACTACGAAACCTAAAGGGAAAGAGAAACTATCCGTCGTGAACGGAAATAAAAACAAAAACGGAAACGGAAAAGATGTTCAAGGAATACGAATGAAAGCTCCCGCATCTCACCACAAGGTCAGTCTTTTCATCATCAGCCTTCTCATCTTCTCACAGTCTTCTCACAAACATATCAAAATCACTCTCGCGGAATTGCTCAACCTTTACTTTCTATTCACTAATATGTTCAAAAGAAGAAACGGCCTGAGTCCGAGTCCGAGTCCAAGTCCGAAATACCGATTAGATTCCGGGATTTGTTAGGTGGAGATTTGAGTATTGTTACCGTGGATAAAGGTGGATGGGCGTTGTTCCCTTGTCCGGATGGTGGTGTCACAGTTTGGGTTCCCGAGACGTTGACGTAGACGCGCTAGAAAACTCATTTCTAGAGCATAGACAACCTGTTTGGATAACCGCTGCGACTACTACTACTAATACATTGTTCCTTTTACATTCTTCTTTTGATGGTGTAAAAGCAAAGTCAGAACTATTCGTACGAGTTACGATGAACGTACAAAGCAAAAAAAAACGAATGACGAGATCAAGGAGCGAGGTTCTAATCCTAAATGTCTAGAAAGTAAATGTCCAAGGTCCAAAGAGCAGCAAAGACAAGCAACCCCGCCCGTGGGAAGGGGGATAAAAGACAAAAAAGTTCATCGAAATCCTTTAGACGAAGAAGGAAAAATATCCGATTCCGTAGTCTGAGAAGCAAATGACAGATAAGAAGACCTAGAACTCAAAGGTGACTCTTCAAGTTCATAAACATCTCTCGGTAATTCCGTCTTTTCATAATTGGATGTAATTGTTTCTCGAGGTTGATGTTGATGTTGACGAGGATGAGGATGAGGATGTGGATGGGAATGAGGATGAAGAGCAGGTAAACGATTCATAGTCATCGAAGCTGCTTCTCCTCCTGCTGTTACGAGATCTTTAGGAGCAGATTCTCCATCGAAAAGTGCGGCTGTTTCTTCCAGAGTTCGTCCTAAGGAAGAGAGAAGAAAAGGAGGAAAGAAAGGTCAGGAGATCGAGTTTGTATGGAGATCGAGGCGGAGTTTTGAGTACGTACCTTTTGTTTCGATGACGTATCGCAAGACGAAAATCAGCTCGAAGACTAGCCACCCGCAATATACGATGTACTTGAGGGTAACTCGAATGAGCGAAAGGATATCACAAAAGCGGATCGGTGGAAACGTACATATCTCCAAGTGATAGCATCCAAAGCCCAAGGATTCACGAATTGGTTAAAAGCGAGTGTGAGGCAAACAGTGATGTTCTAAGACCACAGAATACGTCAAACGGCGGAAAACGATGACCGATATCCGACATGTTTACTAACCAGGATTGCGAAACCTTTGGCACGGAAGTTATAAGGAAGAATTTCCAAAGTATAAGCGACGAGCATGGGCGTGTATGCAATGTCGTAGAAAAAGAAGAACACGAATATCATTGCGATGGTGGCTATGTAACGTCAAAGGACTTTCAGAATTGATATAGCGCTTGTATTAGATGGATTGCATACCTTTTGCAGCATCGGTGTTGTTTTGAGTTTGGAACAGAGCTGTGGTAAGTGTCCACATGCTGAATGCTGGAGCAAGTGTTTCCCGTTGAGTCATAATCAAGGGTGCGATACACAGGAACTAGGACATACTGATCAACATTCCAGTGTTAGAGATGATGAACAAAGTTCGTCGACCGAGCTTATCCACGAGTAACGCGGCACCTAAAGCTATAACTAAATTGAAAATCTGAAGACATCCGTTGATTTCCGCTTTTATCCCTGCATCATGGATTCCAACTCCCGTGAGGACAAGGTCAATATAGTAGGACACCAAGCCGTTGCCACTGTAATAACAAAGAGTCAGCTTCCTCCGTATAAAGAACAATTATTCAATGAAGAAAGAAGAAAGAAGCACCTCCACTGCGAGAATAGCGCGATAGCAATAATAATACGCAATCTCTTTCGGTTCCCCGGAGTCGTCAGAAGTCCATACCACTTTGTACTCCGCGCAGATTCTCTCTCGAGCTTCAGCGCATGGCGTATCTGCGCCATCTCAAAAACGACTAATGGGTCCCGTTCATCCCCTCCCGAAGCGTGGAAACGCGCAAGTGTGCGTGCAGCTTGTCCTTCACGGCCACGCGATACAAGCCAACGTGGACTTTCTGGAGTAAACCAGACAAGGATCACTTGGACTAGTGAACCAACCACCTGGATGAACGAGGGTATTCTAAGGAGCCGGACAGAACGTGAGTGACGCGAGGCAAGACAAGACAGAAATCTAGACTCGCCTCCAAGCCCAACTTGATCCATCGTTCCGTTTGAATGCGGCGAAGCAAGCCCACGCAGCTGCCGAAGTCCGATCAATGATCAGTATGCAAATCATTATGACGGCAACTGGATACAATCCGACATGCGATATTGGTGGTCCAGGTACATCTCAGCGGATGCCCGAGATTGTCGCAATACAACAAGGAGGAAGACAAAAGCGGCGGTCGATTGCCGCGAGATAACTCACCAATGATGCTTCCCATATACCAAGAGGAATTATATATAGAAGTGAATTTGCCACGCTGGAAGAGCGGATGATGAGTTTCCGCTTTCTCTATAATAAGGGGGATTTTTGACGTACCTGAGTCGGATAGGACAGTTCGGTGATTAGGAGTGGTGCCGCATTCAAAGCGAACGCTAGACCAAAACCAACTGCAATTTAGCATCGCTTTCATATCAGTTCTGAAAATGCACATTGTGAGAGGGTGATGCTCACGTATAAACCGAGATCCGATGAACATGGCGACATTCGACGCCGCGCACTGTAATATACCTCCTCCGACCATAACGCATGAACCAAAGAATAACGTAGCACGGCGTCCAAGATGATCGGAAGCGAAAGGAGAAAATGGCAGCCCCTGCGTTGTTTTGCCAAGTAGCATTTTAAGTTGACAGTCAGTATCAAGGGAAAAGATAGCATACTTACAACCAGTGCTCCCACGTTTTGAGCAGAGTTAATGAGACCTACGTCAAAACTATTTCAGGCACCCAGGGGTAAACCGATATGAGGCCACGTACCCAATGTCTTTCCTTGCGGTCGGTTGAAGTATCTTTGCCAATCCGGTACAATTTGAAGACCTTCATTTTGAAAACGCAAATGAGTTCTAAGCTCGCATTATTCGGTAGGTAAATCGCACCATTGACGAGTGAGGAGTCATATCCATTGATCGAAGAACTCATGAGAGGAATAAGCAAGTAAAGGTTGAGCATTAAGATTCCTAGTCCATGATTTTAGTTGCGTTCAATTCGTAGAAGGATGAGATACGTCGGAACTCACCTTTATTTCGCCACCACGGTCCTCGATGTATGAAATCGACAATCGACCATTCCGGTAAAGATTCACGAGACGCCATATTGAAGCCGGATCACAACCAGAGTGCAGCAGAGGAACCCAGGAGGAGGAAGAATGACAAGAGGGGACAGTCCACAAGCAACGGATAACGTAGATGAGAAGGAGAGAATCACGGGCGAGCTACACAGGCAGCCAGCTCACACTTATAACTTATCCATTCCTAAAACATCCAGGGAGCGGAAATACAGTGCAAGCAAGAAGTACTCTCGGCGACAAACTCTATCGGTTTCCCAAATCCAATCCATATTTTCTCGGTTTCTGAGCAAGAAGTTGACGGTACCTGACGGAGGTTTACCGCAACCCACGGGAACTCTGGCGGAAAGCGAAGAACGCGGAAAGCAGAATGCGGGGTAATAGAGTGGCATTTGACACCCCTTATGCGCGGGACGGAAATCGCAATTTGTATTGAAATAGATACCGAATTTCATGTCATCAGTCGTCCATAACATATAGCCCGGTGTATTCAGAAGTAAAGGTTGTTCCCATGAAAGTATTTGCGCTCACGCGCTGGATCGCGGGGAAACTGCGGGAGCGTCATCGGGACCTAGGATTGCGGTGCAGGAGTACAAGGGTAACCTCAGCTAATAGAGGGAGGAAGAGATGGAAAACTCTGGCTAGCGTAAAACGAGTGACGGTGGAGCCTTGGTTTGTACTTACGGCCAACTACACGATACTTCGGATGTTTATCGCATGACCTCAATCGTTCTTGCTCGTTTAAATGGTACTGGACTGGTTCAATTTTCCGTGAGCCACCGTGGGACATACAGAATAAACCTCGGAAAATTAGATCGACGAGCCTGCAAAAACCGTTGAATCCGTATTCTTCAGCTTCAGCACTTGCAATGGTGGATCCAAGGGCGGTGAAGGACACCGGCATAAGCGTACTATTCACGTCTTCTGGTCATCAAGAATTCGTAAAATTCGCGCTATTCCGGGGGCCGGGGCTGAGGGCGAATATTGAAAGAAGTTGATATCACTAGTACTGCTTGAAAGCTTGCACCTGATGGACCAATTGGATCAGAGCGCACTTTTATAGAGCGGGCCGCCTTCAAAGGGGCTCAGAGCGAAGTAGATGTGGTGCACATGTGAGCAGCTCGACAAAGTGAATGTTTTCACGCCAAGAATTAAATCCCTGTTAAAAGTGCACGTGACAGAGAGATGACTATATTCAAGCTCCGCTTAAAAATACTGACGCGTTCGTTCTAACACAGCTACAGTACATGATATAATATTATTGTCCTTATTAACAGTTTCCGAACATCATTTGACCCGTATCTGTTCTATTTAGCTCAATAATCATCGTAATCATCGTAATACTAACCGGGCTACTAATAGGTCACCGGTAGTACAGTCATATGACAAAAGTTTTGTCGCGTCTACATCACAATACAACCACTCTTTACCTTATACCACAACAACCACTGACTCAATCATGCCCAAACAACTTGGATCCTCTAACACTACTCCTGCTCAATGTGCTGCTATACTTAATCTTTGCCAAACTCAACTCCCTCGCAAGGAAATTGCAAAAGCATTCAATTGCACTGTTTGTACCATACAGCGCATTCTCAAGAACCATGCCGAGCGAGGCCATATCGGTGATCTACCCAGGAGTGGATGTCCACACAAGATTGGTGACAGGGGGTTACGTTATCTGCAGCACTCTCTTGATGGCAACAGACGTCAAACACTTGCCGACATCACCTAAAATCTTAATGCTGGTGCACTCAAACCTATTGCTCCCAGGACTGTCCAGAGGTCCTTACATTGTGATTTGGGGATGTTCTCATGCCATGCATGCAAGAAACCATTTCTAACTGACGAACACAAGGAGAGGAGGCTGGAGTGGGGGGAGGCTGCAATTGATCATGGGGAGGAGGAGTGGCATAGGGTGATCTGGACAGATGAATCCTCAGTTGAGCTTGGAAAGCACTCAAAGGCCCCTCTGGTATGGCATTGCACTGAAGAGGCATTCAACGAGAAGTGTCTGGCAGCCACTTTCAAGTCAGGAAGGACAAGTGTCATGGTTTGGGGGTGTATTGCATATAACAAGAAGGGCCCACTCATATTTATCCCCAAGGATAGGAGGAAGGGTGTGGATTATGTTGATTTGGTTATGGCAGGACCCCTCTGGGACTTTTATGCAGAGCTGTATGAGGAGAGGGGGGTTGCAAAGGTGATGGAAGATGGGGCACCAGTTCACAGATGCAAGGTGGCACAAGAGTTTAGGGATATCAACTCAATGGAGAGGTTCCCCCACCCAGCTCCATCACCAGACATGAACCCTATTGAACATGTTTGGTATCTGATGAAAATTGCAATTAACAAGAGGCCAGTTAGGCCTAGAAATGAGGAGGAGTTGAAGAGGGCACTTTTGGAGGAGTGGGAAAAGATTGACATTAAAGTAATTAATAAACTCATAGATAGCATGCCTAGACACATTGAACAGTTGGTGGAGGTCAGGGGAGCATCTACTAAATACTAATTAGATGAATTTTTATTTTGTTGTGGAGTAATGCTATTCAAAAGTCTACGGTACAAAGTGAAAAATGTGACGCGACAAAACTTTTGTCATGTGACTGTACTACATACATAATGAACTGAAGATACCATGAAGTATATTACTTGAACCCGAGTTCACAAGATGAGTTGATCAAAGCTCAAGCACGACAAATCGTGCGGGTCGAGGAAGCAGGTGAAAGAAAGAGGACACTATGTGTATGGTCTGCAAGCCTAGAAGTATGAAAGTATGAAAATAGTGAAACAGAAGGATGTCCGATAAACCTTTGCAATAAAGTGAATAGCTGCCTTGTAACTTCCAAGACATCATCAATTTGATGTAAGTAGTTCGCACTAGTACTAGTAAAAGATATGCAGTCGGTAAATGAGGTACATTCGCTCTGAAATGTGTAACCGAATTGACTTAATTTGCACCATGTCAACATCGTACACACCAGCATAATTCAACTCATTTCTTACTCATTATTTTCAATTCACAGAACCCTCATTATATAAATGACTACGCAACTTCTTCCACAAAAGAGAGCTCCATGAGACGAGCAAAACATCCATTAAAGAAAGTCTAGAAGAACAGACCTGACTATGGCCACGCGACCCTACAAGCACACACGTAAGACCTCGTAACTTGAGATTCAGAACAAGATTGAGACGTGATAAAAGTAAAAAGTCAATGTTAAGAAGGAGCTATCCTTAGAGATCAGTTGAAATTAGAAAAAGTGGAGCATCAAAGATGGAGACCAAATGAAAGGGAAAGGAAAGAGGGAAAAGACAATCGTCTCCAAAGCCAGGGTTAGTTGGTTGCACACTGTTCGCAATGGTATAAAGATAGAAAACCAAGCCAAGGAGTACATTCGTCATTCCCCGCATATATTTTGGACACTCCAAGCGATGCAACTGATTGGTGCCACACTAGTCTACAGACTCTCGAAATTAAGCAAGGATCGCAGCGACGAGAGCACCAACGACACCAGCAGATCCAATTTGCGCGAAGCGTACTGCAGCATTGTCCGTCTCTGATGCAGCAGACGTCGTTGGCGAGCCATTTGAAGCACTAAAGGGATTGTTAGATGAGATAAAGCAACAAAACGAAGTCAGGCGCACGTTGTTCTGGTCGTAGCAGCTCCAGTCGTAGTTGCTCCAGTACCGGTGGTGGTGGCAGAAGTGTCGCCAGATGTAGCGCCACCTCCAGTAGCTGTCGCGGTGCCCCCCGAGACTGAGAGAGACTCGGAAAGACAGCCAGTGTCGCCTGGACTGGATGAGTAACCCGATGCATGGTAAATTGTATAGTAGATACTTACTACTCGAACCAATGTTAAACGGAGCAGAATTTGCGACAGTACCAGTCTGATCACGGATAGTAAGACCGACGGAAGTTCCTTATATTAATAAGCATATTATTAGTCATCCGCAGCAAATCGAGGTAAGAATGCCGCGGCTGCCGCCTAACATACCCGCCGGAACGTTTACGACCCATGTCAGTGAAGTACCGCTCTGCTCGCCGAAATCAACGAGCGCAGCCGCACCGGGTTGTCCACCAGGTTGGATGCTATCAGAGAAAAGAGCAAACTCAGAAGAAGAAAATAACAAGTTGAAAAGGTGAACACACCTCTATGATAAAGAAATCAAAGGCACAATTTATCCGTGAGTACCATGTTTCACAAACGCAGCAGATTGGATTCATATACGCACGACGAAGTAAGGGCCTGCGAAACTCCATTAAAACCGATACGCGAAAAAACTTTAATTTTCAAAGCATACCTTGTCCACCAGACCAAGTGAGAAGTTGAGGTAGACATTGGATGGGATTAGTTCTAGATGTGAAGGAGCGAGAGGAAAACGCGGGAGGCCATCAGCAACCGAAAGGTTATCATGAACCTGTCTGACAGTACTTACGGGGTGTCAATTTGGAGACTCTGTGCGCTAACGCCAACGGCTGCGACAATAGCAAAGATACACGACGCAATGCGGAACTGCATGACTTAATATTTGTGAGGAAGGAAGAGAGCGATGGGGAGGACGGGGTAAGACAGCGACGAGAAAGAGAAGGAAGTGGTTGCCTGGGGGGAAAAGGTGGGACGAGGCGCGTGGGTTTTTGTATGGCGCTTGCCGATGGGCTGGCCGTGAATGGAAAGGCATTATCTCATAGATCCTTGGCGTTTCTCCCCAAGACTCGGAAAATCACTCCTTTACTTCATTGCTTCGACACAAAACACTCTGTGTATCCATGATGCAGCCAACACAACATATTTGTTGTTTTTTCGCGAATTATTTCTGTTGAAAAAAAGAAAGAAAAGTCGTGGTATCTTATGATGTAGTGTGCGGTCATCGCATCACCGTTCGATCAAACTCTCTTCATCATTCCTTCGCAACCGACACCGTCGTCGACAATCCGTAATGGTCACTTGCCCAATATCCTTCCGCAGTCTTCACATCCACGCCGACTCGTTCCGGCTCTTGCACGATAAGTCCGCGTCCCGGAGTGTATAAAATTTTGTCCAATCTCTTGGGCGGAAAGTTGCACCTGGGCTGATATCCCCATGTATGTCCCTGTGGATCATCATCATTGCCGATATATGCGTCGGAAAGCCCCAAGGAGGATGGAAGGTTCTTATCACAATCCATGATCGAGTTCATATCCCCACACACCAATCCTGCTTTGATTCCTGGCTCGTTGAGTGCTTCGGCTACGAGTGCAAGCTGCTGTGGTCTGGCGGACGCCCCTTGCTCGAGTGATTCCAAGTGTACGTTCACAAATCGAATCCGGAACATCACGGCATGTGTTTCAACATTCCCGACAATCTCCGTTTCTGTGCCCGTCCCCGTGTCTTTGCCCAGCAGCTCGGCCGGCCCCCGTGCTAAATGCACATCGACAATCAACGCGTTCCGTGACATGTGTGAATTAGCGAACACAAGACTTGACGCAGACAGCACGGGTATGCTGCGCGCGATGAGCGTGATGCTGCCGTAGTGTGCTTGGTTTGGCCAGTTCCAATTGGAGATGGGTGTCACCTGGAAGTGTGCACGCACCCACTCGTTACTGAGCAGCACAGGAATTACTTCCGCTTCTATCTCCTGCAGTAGAATTATACATGGTTCCGGTGGGCTTCCGTCTGGACGCTTGAATACATCGTGTTGTATGTGCTCGAGAGCGCGTTTAAATCGTCCGTCAGCTCGTGGAGCCATGAAATAAACGTTCCATGTGAGTAGGCGGAGTGAGGTAGGTGCCGACGAGGGTTGAGCGCCCTCAGCCTGCGCGTAGTTAACGCGACACCATCTGTTCTTGTCTGGACTGAACACGTAGATGGACAGTAAGCCACGAGAATTTGGCTCAGCATCCACGGGGCGGAGGGACTGGGATTGCATTCGAGTTGGAATGGGGCGTCGTAGTGCTCTAATAAAAGTGGATACGCCTTGTGCGTGCGCCAGCTGGGTTACGGTGTGACAAACGCGAGCATTATTCGAGACAATGAGTGATTGTGGCTGTTGCTTGCATCGATAAGATGTCGTAGCTCTGCCTGAACGGAAAACAGCCGGCAGAAACTTATTCATACGGTCAACTATCTCTTTACTACCCACTTTTATGCGAAAGAAATAGCGCCCTCAGACGTTTAGTGGGCGGTGGAATCAAACTGAGTGTATGCGTTTGGTTGCCACCGTTGCCGGCCCTGTTGCCGTCGGCGGACTCGGGTTATCCATTCTATGTACATTCCCTCTAATTCCCTTCGACAAAACCTCTCCTTTTGTCTGTTTTTCCTTTTTACCTTCTGAACCCACCCGTACAGGCCAAGCAATAAATTAACAAGAAAGGGAGATGTTACGTGATCGGCAAGGAATGATGCCATCTCGGCCAGAGCGATGCTTTCCTGGTCGAGTGCACCGCTCTCTTTAACTGCGCAGTCCACACTAGGGTTCGATGCCCTCACACTCTATAACTATCATCCATGTCTTCATTCAACCACACTGGCAGATTACAAACTCACATCCAAATCCCAACGGCACGCTCAACAAGTCCAGAACGACCTCCACCGTTGCCACCAAAACCGACTAATATGAGTCCAATCGCGTCTACATATAACACCTCGGGAATTACCTTTCCAGAAGCACCTCAACTCAACTGGGCTCAATATGCGGATGCGGCAAATGCTCAGTATAACCCCCACGGAGATTACTATGAAGGCTATGAATATGGGAGGCAGGAGACTGGGTACGGTGGTGGTTATGGATATGGCGGGGACCTCACACCCAGCGCGGTGCGGCGAAACGGCAACGGATATTCCAATGCAGACGAGGATTACTTCTCAAATCCATTTTCACCCAGCGCATCGCCCTCAGATGGATCTTCTCGATTGCGAGAGCAAGAAGAGGCCGATCTATATGGGCAAAGCTCTAACGCAAATGACTTTCATCGTCCAGTGAGCTACACGGAAGGCGTTCGTCCGGCGACGAGCTCGTGCGATCCAGATGGTGGCACGTTTTCATTCCCGGAACCTGAAGTGCATCGAAGCTTGTCGCAACGCGCACATGCTCCCAGTATAAAGCGACATTCCGTTAGCGATATGGGTCCTGCGACCGATCTTCACCGAACAACATCGTACGCCTCTTCCTACGCACCATCATTTCAAGCCCTAGTAAGCCTAACCATCTCCTCACTCTCCCTCATTCTGTGGCTTACGATACGATGCATTAGGATTCAACGGATGAGCTGACAGAGGAATTATCAAACTTGACGTGGGTCGCCTCTCTTTATCATGCGTCGCCAAGCGATTCGCTGATTGTATGCGCCTTGTTTTCACAGTCTGGATTCAGAAGAGGGTCTGCGGGCGTTCCAAGCCGGCGAGCTCGCTCCGAGTCTTGAGGAATGGCATAAACTCGTGCCCGAGACTGCTCGGGAGGCGCTGGGTGAGAAGGAGGTCCAGAGGCAGTCAATGTTATTCGAGTTATTCAAAGCTGAAAGAGATTACGTTCGTGATTTGGAAACTATCTTTGAGGTATATTTAGATGCCATGTTTCATTCATTAAAGCTGGACTAAAGCCACTTAGGTGATCATTGATCCCTTGAGGACAAATGATGTATTCTCCGAAGGCCAGGCCGACGAGTTCATATCGAACACGTTCTGGAACCTACACGACGTACTTTCTTACCATCAACGGATGCTGGGCGCACTCTTTGCTCGGCAGCGAGATCAACACCCACTCATCCAGAGTGTATCGGATGTCATTCTTGAAAGTAAGCGCCGCGCAAATTCCGAAGGGACATTACTGATCAGAGCCACCTCTCATATCTTCAGCTGTCCTCCAATTCCAACCGGCTTACGATGAATATATCAAACACTATCCACTCTCAGAAGCGCGACATCGTAAGGAGCACAAGCAGAATGCTGCGTATCGCTCTTTTCTTCAGAGCGTGTCCCAGATCCCGCGAATTAGCAAGCGCGATCTCGTCACGTTCCTTTCACGGCCTGTAACTCGCCTACCACGCCTTGCGCTTCTTCTCGAGAGCCTGCTAAAGAAAACGGATGCGGACCATCCGGATCAAGAGTCAATGCCGCTTATCGTCAGCATATTGAGCGACTTTGTGAAGAGTACCCAACCCGGCATCGAGGCGGCTGAGAGCCGAGTGAAGTTTTGGAACGTGGTGGAGAACTTGTTATTCAAGAAGGGGGAGATCATTGTAAGCCATTCGACTCTGAGTATAGAATTATGAGCTTATTGGGATTTAGGATCTCGATGAGCAAGATGAGCATCGAACATTAGTTCATTCTCAGATACTAGCAAGGAGACTTCGTTCTGAGATTGACTGGCATGGGTGGAATGATTTCTTTGTCGTTCTATTGGACCACTACTGTGAGTACTTGGTGGTCCATCCCATTGGATAAAAGGCTGATTGATCTAGTCCTGATTACACGCGAGTGGAAGCGATCAAACAGCGTAAAATATGAAGTGGCATCCCGAGTATGTCTGCACGTTTCCTTACTGTGATTGGCATGCTAACAAACAATACCATCTGACAGCCAATCCCTCTTGATTTCCTTCGCCTTGGGCAATTTGATCAACCACCGGAAACACGAAAAGATAAATCTGAAGAGGGTGGCCTCCTCGACAGCCTGAGATACCAAACGCGCCCACAATACCCCTTTACCATATACCACGCGGCAGCGAAGAGCACGCGCCGCTATACGCTATATACCAACACTGAGGCCGGTCGTCGCAAATGGCGAGACGCATTACTTGAGACAATCACACTTCATCAAGTTAGACAAGATGCTAACAAGGTATGCATTTAGAATTAGCTGGCGATCGACATTACTAATACTAGTACAGTGGTTCGCACCAAGCACGATTGATGATGGTGTGTTCCGAGCGAAGAGTGTGCGGGTCCCGCTATCGTCAACGGAACTATTTACTGGAGCTATTACCGCAGCTGCTACTTTCGGTGCGTGCTACTGGTGTTCTCTCCACATGATCTGACGGAGATTACAGCTAGCGGAGGGAATAACTTCCTGATTGTCGGCTGCGAGGGCGGTGTCTATGTATCCATGCGAGGCGAAAAGAGTAAGAATTGGAGCAAACTCAGCTTGGAGTAATAACTGACTAATGCTCTTGCTAGCCTTCAGACGAGTGCTAACTCATCAAAACGCCAGCTATATCGCGGCATTACCTGAACACAATAGGATTGTAATATTGACCGACAACATTCTTCTCTCATATTCTGCGGATATAATGGCACGGGTGAGCCAGAACGCTTCTCCGCGAAAAGCACTCGATGCCTCCATGGAGAAAATCTCGGGATCGGATAATGTCATCCTAGCGAAGGTTGGGATCGTCCAAGAGCGCACTGTTGGTGAGCTATTTATGCTGACGATCCATTCATCACTTTCTGAACCTGCACCGCAGCTGTATATGCCACGAAGGGCTTCAGGCAGACAATTGTGAACGTGATGGAGGCATTGCAGCAACCAGCTATATCACGCTTCCAGCCTAGCAAGCCGACGTCTTTTAGGCCTTTCGGAAGCGTACGTTCCTTATTCGTTATGCGTTGGAAATTGCTCACATATGACCCTGTGTAGCCGTTTTATGTCCCCCGCACGGCGTTTGATATAATCTTCTTGTCGAAGACCGTCGCTGTTGCCGGAGAAAAAGGTGTCACTATCGTAAACCCTACCAAGTGAGTCAAATCTTGTTACCATTGGATTGATTATTTATTCACGTTTCTCTAGCTTATCCAATGTACTCGTAGTACCAGATTGCGCCTCCGCTTCCCAGGAACCAAGTATCGCAGAACTCAAATCGCGATGTGACGGCTCTAAGCCTCTAGGTTTGGCACGTGTTGACAGGGATGAGAATTTGGTCATATATGAAGGTACGTGGATTAGCAAACTCATAGATAAGGACGAGGAACCAAATACTTACACGTCGACGTAGAATTTGGCTGTTACGTCAATCGTTATGGTCAACCTTCCAGAAATGCTCAAATCATTCGATGGGAGAGTAAGGCAAGTTGGTTTGTGGATCGACGAGAACATGTCCTACTTTTCAGTCCGGATTTCGTGGAGATACGGCATAAAGCGACAAGTCAACTCGTCCAAGTCATCGAGGGTGCGGATATCCGTCTGCTTAACGCTGGATTTGTGGTCCCTACACCCGCACGATCGGATACGGAATCTACTGCGGATCGTGAACAAGATGCGTTGGATGATATACCGATATTGATGACTCGACGAGGAAGGAGGAACGATGTGCATGGACAAAGCTTTGAGTTGTTGGAATTGTTGAAGACATCAGCTATTGTATCGTCACCGGTTGGACCTACTCCAGCTTCACCTGTTCCGATTAGCGAGGATGTCTGGAGGTTATAGTATTTCTGATGCATTTTCATTTTCATCTCTCTCTGTGAGGAACGATCTTGATGACATGTGGACGTGGATATGTATTATTAAACAGGTGCTGCATAATGTAAAAAAGGGCATATTCATCATGTATGATTCTGATGAATGAATGAATGCCACGAATGCCACGAAGACTTCAACCTCGCTATCCAAGTGATAATCAACAATTCAAGTACCCTTGAATAATGACAGCGACAGCCTGCAATTAGCCATCTATCTACACAACGAAGTACGAAAAATAGTACAAAATCAATTGTCTTTACTCCATGAGCCCATGACCATGGCCACGATTTACTCCGTCTCAAAGACAAGACAAACACCGTCATCTCCAGCACTTACAACAATCGACCCATTCAGTCCTAACGCAGCTCCAAGAACAGCGCCAGAATGACCTTTGTGTTCTTTTAATAGTTTTCCTGTACGTGCGTCCCATGTTCGAAGGGTTTTATCTGCTGATGAGGATGTTATGAGGTGGGTTTTTGGGTTGGGGTGTGGGAGGAGGGAGGTTATTGCATCCTGTGATGTGAAGAGAATGAGAAATAAGAGATGAGAAAATGGATGTTAGGAGGGGATACTCCTTACCGAATGTTCTAAAGTAGCTCGAAGTCTCATGGTTGATAAATCCCAAATGCAGGCTTTACCATCCGTCCCACCCGTAACTACAACGCCACTTCCACCTCCACTACCCGCTCCAATTCCAGAACTAACACCGACACCGACACCAGCAAGATCAATAAATTCCACAGCTTCAACACTTTCACCTTCCTTATGTCCTTCAAGAGCACCAACAACATCACCTTTGCTTAGACTTACAACTCTTATACCACCTGATACACCACCGACGACTGCAAGGGTTGACGTAGAGTTGATTGATAGGGATGTTATGCCGTTTAATGAGAAACGGGCGTCTGAGGAGGTGAGTTTGAAGAGAGGTGTTGGGGAGCGGGGGTCCCAGAAGATTAGAGTTCCTTCGTCGTCGGCTGTTACTATTCGCTTTCCTAGAGCAGAGGGGGAGAAAGAGGCGGAAAGTGAAAGTCAGCGTATAGCATAGCATATAGTCAGGGAGGGGAGGAAGGAAAGTACCGTCGGGAGTGAACTCGCCGCATTGAACGGGAGAGGAGTGACCTGCAAAGACTTGCAGTGTGTTTCCGGATGGTACTATAGCGCGGTTAGAATAGTCCAATCCAATGAAAGGGAGGTGGGTAGCTTGGTGCTTACATTGCCATAACCAAACGGTTCCATCATTCGATCCGGCGAGTAAGGCTGGACCTCTTGGATGCCATCGTAACCACTGTCCACAGTCAGTCTTCATATATATCTTGAAAGTTAGACGACAACTTACCATGACCTCATCAGGACCTTGTAACTCAGTCAAGAACTCCCAAACCGTCCAACTTTCCTTCCCAACCCTTCTCCAAATCCTAACTCGTCCATCCATACCACCAGTCGCAACAAGTTCTCCATCAGAGCTAAACCCAATACTCGTCACACTATCCGTATGCCCGGTAAGCTTCACGATAGTTTCTCCGGTCTGAACGTTCCAAAGGTAACCAAAATCATCTTCCCCTCCAGAAGCAGCGATTGGTTGAGTTGGGTGAAGAGATACTGCAAAGACGGATTTTCCGTGCTCTGGAAAATGACGAATAGAGTTATCTTCGTAGACCACTGCGCCGTCTGCCTCAGCTAGCTCCTCTAATTCCTCGCCATCGCCGTCGTCGTCGTCCATCGGGACATCCCCGCTATCGTCGACTTCAGCGAGTACATCCTCTTGATTTAAGTATTCTTCCTCGGTAATGTCTTCCTCGATTTCAAGGTCGCCTTTGCGCGCTGTCGTATCCATCCGAGTGGAAGTGGACTGAGTGAACGTTATTGCATTAGAAAGGTTTGAGTTGCTTGCTGAATTTATGCGCAATATCGCAGCACAGAACGCTGAGTAAAATTCTGAGCTGAGGAATCGCGACACGTGATTGAAAAGCTTTGTAATCGCATTTTCTTATTCAGCCGGTTCTGATCAGCCACCCACCGGACAAAAAGTGTCTTTTCGGTAAGTAGTGCTTACCCATCGATGCAAAACTTGTTACGAAAGATACAGGAATCGTTGTTCAACTGACACTGCCACAAGATACATGGATAATCAGAAGCTCCTCAATGCGCTTCCGCGCCGACAGAATGATATCTGTGGCAACCTATTTTTGTCAAGTTTCACTTTCGACACGATACTTGTGGATTGGACAAGATCTGCTACTATGGTATATTCTGCGTTCTTCTTCCTCTGCATCTGGATGTAGGTTGCAACTTTGGAGGAATCTTCTCGTTAGTGAGGATCAAGCCAAAGAGAACTGCTGAGCTACCAGCGGATAGTTATTCAACACTCGTGATCTGGTCACTTAGTACCGTACCCTGACGTGTTAGTGGGTGGTCAGATCGCGTCAAAGAGTGTTACAGCCAGCCATCGGTAACGCAAAGACCGTGAAAGAAATAAGCACCGAAGTTCCGAGGGCGACGTTTGGCCGGAATGATGGAAAATGCTTTGCCACGTCGTTCAAAAGACGTGCGCACCTTCCTTTCTTTGTTAACATGTGCAATATACAGGTCAGGATTAACTCAATAATGATGATGGTCTCCATGATGAGGTGGATCCGGGACAGGATGCATGCTTATTATCATTCCAAAATGCAAAAAGCGGCCATATACTTTCTATCTTCTCATGTTCGCCATTCATCGCATCTTGCCCTGCATCAAGAGGCAAGAGATATAGTTCGATCGTAAGGAAATTCCGACGTGGACGTTGGACCGGACCATAGCTTCTTAAACCAGTCCTTCACCAGCTCCAGTCATCTTCACCCTTAGCTTTGCTCGCAGCAACTATCCGACACATTCTCCAAATCTCATGGCTTCAAAATCTCATGAAATCTCTGTAATACACGTTGTATCCACGACTATCAGTATGATATGTCAGACCTTGATCTACGGTACTTCGCGATGCATTTCTTCTGAATGACGCTAATACTTCCCCGCCTCCTCGGGACAGGTGTATATGTTTCACTTATACCCTTTTCGACGTATATTCTGCTGTGAGTGTAGCAAGTCTACTTTTCTTGCATGATTCTGTGACTTATTGACTCGGTTCCGCCTTGAAACAGTAAAAAGAAGAACATGACGGGAGGAAACAAGCTGATGTTCAGTGTTACTATTTTCATGTTCTCGTTATCAACTGCCTACTGGATATCATCGCTTGGACATCTGTTAGCGATTATCGCCGTTTCAATGTCACTGAACGAACTTGCCGTAGACCTTACTTGCGACCCTGTATCATTTTCACTTGCAAGTAAATTCTGCGTTCACTGTCCTCTTTTAATTCGGGACTGATGGAACATGACACGAAGGGCTCGAGACTTATTTTCGTTTCGCAACCATCCGAGCGCGCTACAGCCTGGTTTGCTATGTTTCCGTTTTTCAACGCACTACTCCTGATTAATGTACGTGATTATATTCTTGCTCTACCTACCTGGCTAAGTGTTTCGATTGTAGTTTGTTTTAACGGACGGGGTTGTTGTCTGGCGGGCATGGATCCTTTGTCGATATAGCAGCCGGAAGCTCCTACTATTTCCACTTATTTTCCTTGCGTGTACATCCTGTGAGTATGCCAGACAGAAGTTGGTCCAAGCGAGAATTGCTCACCAGCTCATAGTATCCTTTGCGGCAACTATTGTAATCAGAGCACTCATGTCGTTTAACGCAGAGAAATATGGAGGGAATCATAAACTGATTAGAAGTTTAGACGTCACTCAAGTAATAAATCTGGCGGTATCTCTGCTCACCAACATAGGAGCGACATCCATCATCACGTTCAGAGCATGGTACGTGTCTTCCCTCAAAAGACGTACAGTGGTACACACCCTCTGTATGACTGACTTGACATCCAGGCAACACCATCGCGAAGTTCGTGAGACAGTATCAGGGAACAAGACCGCTACAAAAGTAGAGAGGGTCCTGGTCCTCCTCGTTGAATCAGGTTTTATCTACTGCGTATCAGGCGTGAGTGCACTGACTCATGGATTAGATACCAACCTGAAATCCATATCAATAGCTGTTTGTTTTATTGGCATCTGTTATCCGCCTTCCACATGGCACCCTTGGTGATATTTATGTCCCTATACATGTTCAAATTGCTGTGAGCGGGCTAGTTCTGTAAGACTATTTATAAGCACTTTACTGATGTACGCTCCAGGGTATATATCCCACTGTTATCCTGGTTCTCGTCAGTCAGAAACGCTCGTTGAAAGAGGGCGTCTTCTCTACTGTAGGAAATACGACTGCGAACGCTCCAAGTCGCGTGGAAGCTATGGACTTCTGTCCAAACCCTACTTTGGAGACGTCAACGGCCCGCTGCGATGAGGAGTTATACTGCAATAACGACGACTATCATGGAGCTTCGCGTTCTTAGATGGAGACTAGTGTTGATCATCCAGAGGCCAGAAGTGCACAAGGTAAAGTATTCGACTGACAATGTTGTGAAGTTAACATAATAACCGTAGAATGCATTCTCCTCCAAGGCAGTGAATCAAATACAACGTCGTAAACCTTGCGGTGTACTGCATGGCTACAGCCGTAGAATGATTAGCGCTGAAGATCCAGTTACTCGCGGCTTCCAAACCGGGGCAAATATCATGATGCGCGTGGTACAAAATCCAATAGTTTGAAAATCGGTCGCTATTCCTTGATGTGTGATGTGTGTAGTGTGATGTGTAGTCAAACAATTGCCATTTATTACAAGTCTGATGACCATCGGAACTACCGAACTGCGTTACGACACCTACTTACGTTGGTCTTCTGGAGGTAATGCGATGACCGATCCAGTTCCTAAATGAAAAAATAATACAATGTTCGCCAACCGTCTTCAAACTGAATCGGTGGCGACTGATTGAGCTCAGCCAAGTGTTGCATAGTGAATGGAATGTGGCCCTACAGTATTCAACACACCCTTAGTAGTCATACGGCTCGTCAATGTCGTTGATGTCGAGATGCCTATTCGACTACGTTGAGGTGCGCGTTGGGGAATCCGTTGGCCTTGATACGCTCGAAGAGCCACCAGAACGGCGTGGCGTAGGTCAAATCGGAGGAATGGGTCTTACCAGAACCGCCGGTAAGCAGGCCGCCAATGCGGCCACGGATGTCGGCGATTATGGAGCCCGAATCGCCAGGTTCCGAAAACACTTCAGACTTGCTGTCGTAGTTGATTATCCCCCACTCCATGGAGGTTTCCTTGAAGGACATGTCCAAGTGCCAGTACTCGCGAACGATGGAGTAGACCCCGTTCGCGCGGCCGAGGGTGATGCCAGTGGCACTGCCGTTCTTGACGACCAACAGGCACGGTTTGCCGTCCAGGTCCCACATGTCAGGGGTGCGCATGAGCTTGTCGGTGATGGTGCCCTGAAGTGGAAGCAGACGATCTCCAGGATATTTGAACCGCCAGTTGGCATCTCCGCGGGGGAAACACTTGTCGGTGAACTTGTCGGCTGGTAGCTTGGTTCCTTTATATAGGTAAAAATCAGACTAGTAGACTGCCTTAGTCAGATAGTCAAAACACACCGAGGTTGATCTTATTGCCCTGGAAGCCAACACCGAGCTTGGCCCGGTTGATCCTAAAAATGCCCCAATCCTCTGTGAAACCGTGCTCACCGGCGCCAAGAGTGAAGGCTGGGGAGCGGAGGACGCAACCAAGGACGCAGTTTTCAAGTTTCCTCCAATACTTTTTGACCTGACTGAGGAGTGCTCCAAGCGCCTCCGTCGCTGCCTCCGCATCGTCCAGCAACGTTTGAGTCTTAACCCGGTCTTTCCTAGCCTTCTCAACATCGTCAGCGTCGGTGCCCTTCTCCCTCTCCTCAAACCCTTTGATCTGCTCCCCCCAGCGTTCAGCCGCGATAGCGTGTTGTCCGATCCTGAGTTTGATTGAATCGATGAGGTTAGTGTAGGCTCTCTCGCCAAGCAGCAGGACCTTCTTAGTAGGTGCACTGCGGCAGCGAATATAGTCGACAGTGGCTTCCATGGGTCCGAATAGGAGGTGATGGCACGTGAGGCCCAAGAGTTTATTGCTGCCGCCACCCTTGGCAAGGTAGAGGCCCATCGTTCCCTGAGCTTGGGACCCAGTGGAGATGCAGAGACCGAGGGCGGGAGTGAGGGGGCTAATGACATCAACGAGTGGGTTCAGGTCATCGACAGGTTTGAGAAGCTGAGGACCAGCCTTAAGCGAGTAAAAGGACTCGCGGAAGTCAACATCGACGTCGGTGATCTCGTGGCCCCTGAGAAGGGCTAGGACAGCCTGAGCCGCATTGTAGGCAGCCGTGGCGGAGGTAGTGTCGGGGTAGACACCAACCCAGATAGTGACGGGACTGACGACAGGTTTCTTGGCCTCAGCCTCTACTGCTTCTTCATTGACATCTTCTTCGTCCGAGGGCGCTTCGTCGACCTCGACCATCCTGAAACGAATGACGTCCATGGTCGTGAAGAAGACCTAGAAATACCAGTTAGCAAATTCTACGAAACAATGAATGCCTATTAAGTGACGTTGTGAGCGTCCATAGCCTTGGCAACCTCCCAGCATAGGCCGTCGTTCCAGAGGTTCGCAATCGGATGCTTGAACACTTCACACAGTTCCTTCCGACAACGCTGAGCCTCAGGTCCTCTGGGGGGGGGACCACTCCTTGCCCGTGCGGTATAGCAACGTGGGCTTGGAAGGAAGTCCAGCGTAGTAGGATAGTGCCTCCTCATTGGAGACAGCGTGCGGGTCAGGAGCGCAGGAATCAGTGCTGGACGGGTCGCCGCCGCCAAGGTCTAGAGAGGAGAAGGCCGACATGGTGTTGATCAGGGAGATAGTAGCGTCCTCGTTGTCGTCTGAGCCCTGAGCCGGGACGTAGTTCTTAGTAAAGTGTATATATACACTTCTCGATGAAATCGGCAGAGAGTGCTGAAGAGAGATGGTTTTAGTATGGAAGGGATAGGCTTTTGTATAATTCGAAAGAGCTGCAGTTACAGCAGGGTTACGCGTTACAGAGCCTACATAAGGAAGTGGGTGACGTTACAGTGGCAGTGAAGTGTGAGCAACTCCTTCTCCGACTCAGGTCAGCATTCTTTCAGCCTTCGTACCATTGACCGAACAAAGCATACAACATCTTAAGATAATGACTACCTAGTACGGAACAATAGAACGAGAACAATAGGACGGGGACAATAACGACGAAAGACAATAAGAACGAATCACATGTGATCACAATAGAACGTGTATTATTAGATTCAAACGGAGCTTAAATTATCTTGTACTTTAGTATATAAGAACGGCCTCTGGCAGGCATAGAATACAACGATTTTGTGAACGTTCTACGCCTCCTGTCTGAGTTCATCTCATTCTCTCTGAGGATTCACTGTGTCTAAGAGGTTATGAGCCTTGCTTGACACTGCACGCACCCTCGATCTACGCTCAACATCTTTATGTCTACTGGCTCAACGTCGAACGTCCCTGTAACACGCTCTCGAGCATCTGCTGCCGTTAACCCTACTCCACCAACGACTCAAGTCATCGTACCTGCTACTCCTCAACCACCGCCACCATCTCCCTCTAACGCATCATCTTCATCTTCATCTAATGCATCTACCCCTCCACCAACGAACCCAATGGCAACGTATACGCCAGTCTTTGTTGTTACGAACATAGACAATAGCGATGTTAACCGCACTTTCGATAAACTCGAAAAGTTGTCGGGCATTGCAAACTACCAAACGTGGAAATTTAGGATTATATCTGGGCTTGCGGCCCTAGGCTTATCCGATCATCTAAAGTACGAACCAGACCCAAACGACGCTGAAGAATATCGAATGAATATGTGCATTTATCATGCCATAATAAGTTCAATTCCAAATCATTTACTTGGAAACTTGCTAACGAAGCAGACAGTCAAAACTATTTGGTCAGCTTTAGCTGATAGATACGATATTCAAACAACGGTTACCGACTCTGCTGACATCTCAAAACTATTTACGATACGCGGACACGTTACGGAATTTGACAAAACACTCGATAAAGTTCAAGAAAGTTACGCTCAACTCTGCGCACATGGTCATCAACCGGACGATAAAACGTACATCAGCGCTATTAACCTCGCAACACCACCGCCTTACAAACGAATTGCGCTTATGCTTGAAGACCAAATCAAGTATTTTAACGATACAATAGCTCAAAACCCCGCGCAACACAAAACATTATCACCTGAAACACTCATTGTGCAACTACGAGCGGCCTTCGCATCTTGGAAATTGCAATATAAACCTTACCACCCCTCTCCTGGACGAGGTCGAGGATACGTTAACAGAGGCAGAGGAACCCCTTACGAAAGAGGACGCGGACGTGGTTACAAAGGATCAAATTTTAATCCGCGTCATACTCCCTATCACAACCACGACCAATTAAACGCTGCACAGCAAAAAGACATGACGAAAGTCAAATGCTTTAACTGCAACAGGTTCGGCCACTACTCGAAGGACTGCCGATTCCCTCCAACCGACGCTACAAAGAATGCATGCACGAAACGAATCGAAAGCGGAAAGTTAACGTTTAACTCGCCTCAAGAAGTTATTAATTTTGTAAATCAACAAAACGAAAACAAGAAACAGAAACAACCAATTCCCTCGACATCTACTGCTCGTATTGAAGAGGTTAACGTTGCCTCAGTCGAAGAAGTTGACATTGCGATGAAGGAATACGATTTCAGTAGTTTTATTGATGAACATTATAAGGAATTGGAAAACAACATTGACGTAAGTAAAGTTTACGCTATACTTGACTCAGGAGCATCAATTCATTCATCACCACATTTATTCTTAATGCGAAATATTAACAAAAACGCAGTTCCTATAGTAATATCGACGGCGAACGGATCCTTATTATTTACGAATACGACTGGAGACTTATTTATTCCAATACTAAAAAATGAAAACACAAAAACAGTAAGCATTATACGACTTCAAAATGTTTACTATCACCCACGATTAACTTTTACGCTAGTCTCTCAATCTCAATTATGTAAATGTGGATATATATGTATCTTTGAAAATGAACATTGTACTATTTATGATTCAAAAAATCGATACTGCGGAAAAATTAAGAAAAATCAAACAAACTTATATCCGATACGAATGCAAATTATTAGAACTCCTGAGAAACAACAAATAAATTCAATCACGTTAGAAGAATTACATAAAAAACTCGGACATGTAAGCTACGATTACATAAGAAAATTATTACATGACTCACCAGATATTATCAACACACGTGTTATTGACAATAAAGAAAAACAATGCGAAGATTGTTTAAAGGCGAACATAAAAAGATCAATAATACCAAAAATAAGACAAAGTTCACTATCTGAGAAATACGGAGATATATTACATATGGATATATGGGGACCTGCACCAGTAAAAGGATACGGAAATGTTGAATATTTATTAACAATAGTAGACGACGCCACACGATGGGCAGAAATGATAATGCTAAAACACAAATCAGACGGCTATATAAAATACGTAACTTTTACTACAAAATTATTCACGCAATACGGAATAAAAATAAAAGTATTACAAAGCGACAACGACACAGTATTCTTATCAAAAGATTTTACAAATTACTTAGAATCGCAAGGAACAATACGAAGATTAACAGTACATGATACGCCACAACAAAATGGTGTCGCAGAAAGATTACATCAAACAATACTAAATCATACGAGAGCAATGATAACTGCAAAACAAATACCAAAACATTTATGGGCATACGTAGCCCAACACGCAGTATTCATTTACAACAGAACACCAAGGGTAGCAATAGAATATAAAACACCTTTCTTTAAACGATATAATGAAAACTTCAAAATAGATAACTTATATGAAATAGGAAGGAAAATAATAATACGGAAAGAAAATACGAATAAATTACAAAATAAAGGAATTGAAGGAATATTTATGGGTTACGACAAGGAAACTAAAGATGGAATATTAACATATCATGATGGAAAAATAACTACGGAACGAAATATCCAATTTATCGATTTCAAAGAATCTCAAATTGAAGGGGAGAAAAATACGAGCAGCATAAAAACAAATCAACAAAATAAAGAACAAAAAGACAAAGAAGAAAATATAATCAGAAGATCAGAACGAGAACGAAAACCTACGAAACGATCATTAGGAATAAACTTTACAAAAGACGAAGACATATCAATACATTTAACAGAATTTGCTTTCACAAATAATTACAACGACATACCACAAACGTATCAAGAAGCAATAAAAAGTCCAGATAAAAACAAATGGATCGAGGCAATGAACAAAGAAATACAATCATTAATAAAACATAATACATGGGAATATGCTTATCCACCACGAAATATACAAAACATTGTCGGATGCAGATTTGTTTACGCAATAAAATACTTATCAGACGGATCAATAGACAAATACAAAGCACAATTAGTAGCACAAGGATTCAGTCAAAAAGACGGAATAGATTTTTATTCAGACGATTTATTTGCACCAGTAACAAGATTATCAACGGCACGATTACTACTAAGCTGGGCAGCAACAAACGACTATGAGATACATCAAATTGATGTAAAATCTGCATACCTATACGGAGAATTAAATTCAAGCGAAGAAATATATATGAAACCACCACCTGGAAACTTACTAGGTGATATTAACCCAGGACAAGTATTACGACTAAAGAAAGCATTATATGGATTGAAACAAGCAGGAAGACGATGGTATAAGAAAATACAAGAAATATTAGAAAAATTAGGATTAATAAGATCATACTACGATTACGCTGTTTTCTTTCATAAAAAGAGAATGAACAATAAACCTGCATTAATAACATTTATGCATGTTGATGATATTACGATCATAGGATTAGATAATATAATAATACGAGAATTTAAAAAAGAACTAGCTAAATCTGTTGAATTTACAGACGGAAACGAAATCAACTGGTTATTAGGTGTCGAAATAAAAAGAAACAGAGAAGAGAAAACGATCACGTTACGGCAAAAATCATACATTGAAACAATTCTAAAAAGATTCAATATAGAACCACGAGCTTACAAAACTCCGATGACACCAGGGTTAAGATTATTATCAAACAATAATGAAGACGAAATAATAGATCAACAAAAATTCATGAGAATGATAGGAAGTTTACGATACGCTGCAGATGCAACACGACCAGACATATCATTTGTCACTGGACAGTTAGCTAGACATTTACAAAAACCAACAATATTACATCATCAAACGGCTATTCACGCAATTCAATACTTACATAATACGAAAGAATATTACTTAACATTAGGCGGCAAAAATGAAATAAACATCAGAGGATTCTGCGACGCAGACGGTGCAAACACTGAAGGATACCGGTCAATAAACGGTTACGTATTTCAAATAAAAGATGCATCAATATCATGGTCAAGTAAACAACAAGAACTAGTACCATTATCAGTATACGAAGGAGAAATCCAAGCTTTAGCACACGCAACGAAAGAAGCTATTTGGATAAAACATTTTTATAACGAAGTACTTGAAGGATACGATAAAGAAATTATACTTTATAGTGACAATCAAGCAGCCATAAAGACTGTAAAAACGGAAGAAATTACTTATAACATACGAACAAAACATCTTGATAAACGAAAAGAATTTGTAAGATGTTATATTGAAAACAAAACAATTGACGTACGATACGTGCAAACTGAAAATCAACGAGCTGACATATTCACGAAAGCGCTAAACGTTAAACAAGTCAAACATCTCTCAGACTTATTAAGTCTATCATGAGTTTGAAGGGGAGTCTTAAGATAATGACTACCTAGTACGGAACAATAGAACGAGAACAATAGGACGAGAACAATAACGACGAAAGACAATAAGAACGAATCACATGTGATCACAATAGAACGTGTATTATTAGATTCAAACGGAGCTTAAATTATCTTGTACTTTTGTATATAAGAACGGCCTCTGGCAGGCATAGAATACAACGATTTTGTGAACGTTCTACGCCTCCTGTCTGAGTTCATCTCATTCTCTCTGAGGATTCACTGTGTCTAAGACAACATGAAACTGCCGCTTCAGGATACAAGCTTCATTACAATCTATGCTCATCTTTTCCGTGCCATACCCGGTATCTGTAGCATGCTGTTCTAGTCAGTTCCAATGTCGCCGCACGATATCTATCAAGATGTGTTATATGGTATATTAAGTGTTCTCCATCTGATTGCTGGATGCATGCATCATCGTACGATTCTTCACGCTAGTGAGGAGAATCAAGCCGCAAGGAACTTCTGTGATTATTGATGTGCTTTGGTCGCTTATAAGCCTGACGGGATCAGGTAGTGGGTCTATTTCTATTAGGTTCGCAGCAGTACTATGTGGTGGCTTTGGCATTTCTTCAGTAGGGAAGTTCTAGTGACGGCGCTGCAAGCGATATATCTCGGACCATGGGCTCCGCCATTTCGTTCAAAGAGTGTCAAGGATATACCTTTCCGCAGGTTAATAATAAATTCGACCACCTCAGAGTGATGATGGTCTCCGTGTCACTAGTTACCACCCCATCCAGAAGGATGCAAGATACGGTCAAAGCGGTGAGATGCTTCTATGTTCTTCCTTTATCACACATCTCTTAAAAACATCACCTATCCCTTTTCATTCTGCTATTCTTGGTATCTGTGCAATTATATTACCCATTACGACTCTGTGAGTAAAGCAGGGTTGACTTTTGCAAGATCCTTTCTTTAAACTGATTGTTTTCGCCCTGAGACCGCAAATAGAAGGCCACGATGAGGTGAAGGAAGAAAATTGTTACTGTTTTCTGATATGGGTCTTGCGGTCCGTGATGGGTGGTGAGTGATGTGTGTCGCGAAGTCCTAATGCCGCACCGTGTTGCAACACCCCCACAACGAGTGGTCTTCTGGAAATCCGATGCCTTGTCAAAAGAAAAATCCAATCGCCCACAAGATGGATTACCGGCTACTGATTCAGCTCAGACGATGCCAGAGTCGTGTTTCATAGCCGCGCCTAGCGAGGGGGCTCTTTCGAAGTTGCCTATCAATCAAGCGAAGCCAGTTGGTTGGGAGGGCCGATTAAGTGCTGGATATAAGCCTGATATTCTCGTGGATGTCAAAGAATTCGAATGTCTCCTCGTACCTAACTCACTCACCAGCCGTTCTGTTCGCGACTTCACAAGGTTACTCGTAGGCATGGTGTCCCAAAATGAACTGTTCTACATACTCCTGGTCAAGAGCATTAGTATCATAGGCCAGTCTTTCGTCTATGGTACGTACGAAGAGTCCCTCGGTGCTATATTGTATCGGCAGCGTGAGGATGTCTTTGCTGACCCTCGCTTTGCCCGGTGACAGGTGCATATACGACACTGATACCCATTTCTTCATATCTCCTCCTGTAAGTGACATAGAGGGCCACATTGGCACACTCACGGAGAGTTTTTCACTTAGAAAAAAGGAGCCAGTGACGAGGACAAAAGGAATCATGTTCGGCATTACGATTTTCATGTTCCTCTTGTCAACAACGTATTGGATATCTTCGATCGGAAACTTGATTTCGAGTCTCATCATTTCTTTCTCATCTTCGCCTGAACGTATAGACACTGGTATCTGGAAGAATGTGTTCAAAATGGTCAACGCGATCCTCCTGATAAATGTTGGCGCGGCTTCTTTCGTGAAAACGTTTACTGACATCGTTTTTGTAGTACGCGCTGACGGACGGTGTTGTTGTTGGCGTGCATGGGTACTATGCAGCGGTCAAAACAAAATGATTCTGATGGTCCCCTTGATTTTCCTAGCATGCACCTTCCGTGAGCGGATATTTGAAGGGGCAACGAGATTCTAACTGAAATTTATCCTCTCCGTTAGCATCCGTTATAGCTACCATCGCGATTAGATCAACGATGGTTGCCAGCGGAAAGAATCTAGAATCCGAAATTAATGTCACTCAGATGATGACAATTGGTCTATCGCTACTTGCGAATGCGAGTGCAACGTCAATCATAGCTTTCAGAGCATGGTAAGCGTCAGTCCTACTTACGAACATCATCAAATAGTACTGTACTGGGGACTTCCACAACTATCTAGGCAGCACCGTCGGGATATCCGAGAAGCATTTTCCAGAGATCACCGTACCAGTACAAAGGTTGAAAGGATATTGATCCTTCTCGTCGAATTGGGCTTCCTCTACTGCATGTCTGGCGTGAGTACCTGAGCTTCATTGATCCACCGTCTCTATTGACCCTACGCATAGATCATAATGGTGGTCACAGCCTCAGTGCGCCTTCCCTATAGCACTATCGGAATAATCTACTCGCCTATTCCTGTTCAGATCGCCGTGAGTCAACCTCAAAAGCAGGGTAAAAGTGACTAACGTCATGGTGCTGTTAAGGGCATATATCCCACAGTTGTGCTCGTCATGGTGAGCCAGGAACGATCGCTGAAAGCAGGGGCACTATGTTCTACCGGAAACACCACCGCCAAGGTAGAAAATCGAATCGATTCCATAAGTCTCGGGGCTGGTTCCGCTTCGGAGACGTCGACAATCCCAAACAATGAAGAACCACAGAGATAAGTGATGTATGTTGCCTTGAGCGTGAAGCGATACGGGTAGAAGACTCGGAGACGGCAGGGAGAGTAAAATATCGAGCATCAGTCAGATGTAATCTAGGCAGGACCATTCTCAGCTAGCAGATCGAATTCGTAGTGATTTTGGTGATGCCTGGCATTGCTATATCCGAAATAGTAGTGTACAAGTTAGGGGAGAAGAGCGAGTCCGGAAGCATATATATCATAGGTTAGACGAAGAATAGACCTCCGGCATTGCATAGCAGAGTACATGGTGGTGGGTACGAAACCAAGCGGAAGGGAGGTCGACTTTACACGGTCGCGTGAAATGTTCCCACACTCGACGCGTCTCCACGTTAGCAATCAAATGCGGCGACGTGTCACGCTCAAAAGATAATAAGCACCAGAGCCTCCGTTTCTTTCAGACAACCACCATCATGTTCGCTCGCTTTTCTGCTTGGGCGACACTCTTCGTCGCAGCAGTCGCCGCTTCGAATGTTCTTGAATTGAATCCCGACAACTTTGACGAACACGTTGGCAAGGGAAAGCCTGCTCTCGTTGAATTGTAAGTCCTGTCCTTTCTGATTTACAGTATTCTTGCTGAGAGACTTTTACAGCTTTGCCCCATGGTGGTACGTTTTAGAAGCACTAGCTAGTCAAAACTGATAATGACGTTCAGAGAATAGCGGTCATTGCAAGGTAGCCTTTAATACAGATCAGGATGAGTCCAAAACTGACGAAAATGTAGAACCTTGCACCAATTTATGAACAACTTGCGGATGCATTCTCTCATGCCAAAGAGAAAGTGGTTATCGCCAAGGTAGATGCAGACGGTGCAGGCAAGCCCCTTGGTCAGAAGTATGGCGTCACTGGCTTCCCGAGTATGTTATTCACGCCAATGTCGTGGCCATGCCTCTATTGACGAATCTACTATTCAGCCCTCAAGTGGTTTGGTCCGGATGGTGGAGAGCCTGAAAAATACGAAGGTGCCCGTGATTTGGATGCTCTCGCCACCTTGTACGTCGTTCGCCCTTCGATAGTTTTCTACCCGATTAATGTTCTCCAGTATAACCTCAAAGTCTGGTGTAAAGTCGAAGATCAAGCAACCTTCTCCCGGTTCCACTCTTATCCTGGATGTACACTCTTTTGATGATGTCGTCTTGGTGAGAATAACTGCCTGTTGAATATCGCCTTATAAACTGATTATGTTGTTCTAGGATCCGAAGAAGGATGTTCTGGTCGCATTCACTGTGTGTTTCCTGCTGTCTCACATGATCCTTCATTTCGGGTGCTTATTCTTACTTGCCATAGGCGCCCTGGTGTGGTCACTGCAAACGCTTGAAGCCGACGTATGAGGACGTTGCAAAGGTATTCCTACCTGAAAGCAACGTACGCCACTTCCCTCCTCAACTCGAGATCCTGCTAATACTTATGTATTATTCAGTGCATAGTAGCCAACGTAGACGCTGATGCGAAGGTTAATGCACCTCTGGCCGAAAAATACGAGATTGGCTCCTTTCCAACTATCAAATTCTTCTCAAGGGACAACAAAGAACCAGTAGACTACGAAGGTGAACGTTCAGAGCAAGCCTTTGTTGATTTCCTTAACGAGAAGTGTGGGACTCAGCGTGCGGCCGGTGGAGGACTGAACGATGAGGCAAGCTTTTCTGGACATCGTGTGGCGTGACCTCAGATCTAACCGAGTCGGATTTTAGGCTGGTCGTATTCCTGAATTCGACGAGCTTGCTGCCAAGTTCTTTAAAGCTGCGGTAGATGGAAAGAACGCGATCCTCACGGAGGCGACTGCGTTAGCCAATACTGCAGGTGCAGCTGCTCAACACTACCTGAAAATTATGAACAAAGTCGTAAACAGCTCCGAAGACTACCTCGAGAAGGAATCAGCTCGGTTCGTTTATTTACAGCACCCACTCACCTACTCTGGAACGTTTTGCTAACCGAATTATTATCAGATTGGCCTCGATTCTTAAGAAACGAACTCTCAACGATAAGAAGCTCGACGAGATCAAGGTCAAAGCTAATATCCTCGCATCTTTTGCTACACAGAAGGCTGAAGACGCGAAGGATGCAGTAGAACATACACTGGGACGGGCTTCAGAGGAGGGTGAAAAGATCATTCGGGAGGAGCTATAGAGGATCATTATTTTTTTTATTTGTATCGCATCCTCAGCTAAAACTCACAATCAATTCTAGCATCACATATTCATGCATGTGGATCAGTTTGCTGTTCCCTAAATTATACTGATATGCTTAAATATGCTTGCCTTTTGTGTGAGAGTGCGTAGCAAAATTAAGCATTGCTTCCGCAGTTCTGTATCAGATACTCGATGGGAGGTCCAATACGCTAGCACGGATTTGTCAAGTTGATGAAGGAAGCGACTGGGTCTTGGGAAATTTGATGAAGTAATGTGGCTTCCAATCCGTTGCTTCGGAACTGATGAATCGGCATTGTTGGAATTGAGATGACAGAACTCGACTTGGCGAGTTGTCTGTAGAAATTGAATGCAATGGGAAAGCTTCCTGAGCAGGTAGATAAAGAAGATATTGATCTTGAACAGACAAGGTTTAACAACCTGAAATACAAGCATGACAGATACGCAAACAGCTTCGACTATCCGAAAGAAAACATAAACAACCATTACTCAAGGAATAAGTTCATTCACTGTCTAGGAGTCCGAGTAAATTATCGCTTTTCGTCCCGGAAATTTTGCAGTCTCTGCTCTGCTCGAGTCCACTGTCCACGACTACGCCTCGCCTCGCTCGCGCTCACCCAATCATGCCTCTGCCCTTTCCGCACCTCTAACTCAACTTGAAGGATACGATGGCAAGCACGAAACGAAGTGAGAGCGATCTCTGCTGCTTTTGCTGATTCGGGTACGTGGTTTCGTAAGAAGGTGAGTATCTCGTCGAACGTAGTTTCGTTGTATTCTACAATTAACAAAGGAAAGCATATAGGATAGATTCTTGGAACTTTAAGAGTGATTGAGGTAAACTACGTACTGTCTTTGACCATCTCACAGAGCCGTGCCGCAGCGCCTGAAAGGAAAGATGCTCCTCCGATAGCGACAGATTCAACGAACCCAACTGGATTGAATAGTGAAAAAATAGCTCCCCCTGTCGATATCAACGCCGAAAGAACCTGGAAGACTCTGGCCAACCAACGCCAAATTTTCCTCTTCAGAGCCCGCTTATCCGCGCTCTCTTTGGTCTTCTCTATGTCCCTCACCAGTGACCGAAGCCGATCTTGCATTTGTTTTACGTAGCTCGATAGGGCTCGTGAGTGCGCAGATATGCTAGACGCGAGCGCGGAAATCTCAGAAGAGAATATAGCACCGCCAGTTCTGGAACGAGATATGTGTTCGAGGTTGCGTTCGATTGTTCCCAATAGATTCTTATAGTTCTCGATGAGATTGCGCGAGGCGCGCAGGGCGGCCGACGCTCCGATGTGTAGTTTGTAAACTGTTGAGATAATAGCCTTCTCTAACTTATCGGTAGTTTTTGGCTCCGCTCTATTAGAGTTGAACTCAATACCTTAGTTTATATATTGAACAATGTCAGCTTACATCTTCAACTGCGCACGCCAACCAGAGAATATCTCTTTGCATATCTCCATTTCCGCGACCGCGATGACAAGGACATCGCATTGAGTTAAATCAGGTCGGAAATCGTCCAAACGGAGGCTCTGAGTCCGACGAGCATAGACCTGAATGGGTCTGGCGGAGATACGCTTTTCCCGTGCATCGGCACGATTGCTGTTTGTAACGGCAGAAGGTGCAGATACTGGTCTTGGTGGAGCGGCGATGGGGACAACGCGGTTTATCGCTGAACTTCTCTGAGTTCTTTGCTGGACCACGTTGGTGGGACTCCGTCGACTCGAATCAAGTCTTGTTTGCCTTTCAGGACGGCTCTGTGGGTACCTCGTTTCCGTACGAGGTGTCTCTCTTCTGTAGGTACTCGCTGTCGCTCGTGGTCGTGGGGGTGCACTTTGGTGAACGACCTTTCGCGCGTTGCTTTGAGTATCGCGATAGTACGTCTGTTGCCTCACGTAGGCTCCGGGATATGACGTCCGGACTTGCTTTGCTGGAGGCCAAGGATCCGAGAATATCCTCGTGAGATTGCGGTCTGCAAGATCGGCGAGATCAGTGATGGTCTCGAGTATTTCACCTAGAGCTACGGGCATCGTTTCGCGATAGTGGGTCTACGGGTATGCGGGAGCAAACCAGTCCATGCTTTTAAGTATGAAGTCCCCGTCCCGCGCGAAGGGGGAATCCGAACGGGGGGCTGGACAGGGGTCGAGTCGTTCGGTAGCAATCATTGGCATTTCATACATCATTCATTTCCCATAGGCTATAAGCATTCATTGGATTCGCATTGAGTATAGAACGCAGAGCAGGGCCAAAGTTCTAATAAGTCAGGAGGCTTAAAGGGTTCTCACGAGAAGCTGCCCCAGAGCTGTCTAGAGGATAGGCCAGTTTCTCCGATCCGACAAGCGACCTCATACATTCCCGAGCATTGACGAGCTATGCCGACTAGGCCACGTTACACGTCCAAATCGTTGCACGACGATACATACCGACTATAGCAACGTCGACAAAGTTAGCCGTGGTGAGAACCCAAGTCGACCCGAGCTAGGAGAGCTAAGTTTCGGTCACATTGGGAGGATTTGGACGCAGATAAAGTTATCGTCCGCAAGACAACCGAAAGCACACGCGATTCGGCAATCTCCGTACGACGCGTCGCGACGCGTCCTTGTATCATTATAGTTTGAATTTATTCTTCCTTCGTCCTCTGCAATTGTCTTCTGCGAAAAGGATGGACATACCTAGCACGTCAGGCTCACAGGCAGAGCTCAATGAAACGCAGGAATCTGAAGTCATCGAAGAAACCCAGGAGCAAGATGTCATTGTGGATGCCAACTTAGCGCACTCTGGCGCAATTCCTTCCCTGCCTACTCCGTTGCGTCCGCTGACCGAAACATACTCTTATCACTCTCCAAAACCCATTGCGGATGGACCATATATGCTCGGTGTAGATGAAGCTGGAAGGGGACCTGTTTTGGGGCCGATGGTGTATGGTATTGCGTATTGTCCGGTTGCGTACAAGGACCGATTGGAAGAGCTCGGCTTTGCAGGTGGGTAATAGATATGCTGTTGGACCATTCTACGTCTCGTAATCTAATATCTCAAAGATTCAAAGACACTTACGCATGATAACCGAGCTGGTTTACTCGAGATTCTCGGATCAGATCCAGAAAATCTCGGTTGGTCCGTCAGAGTTATAAGGTGTGCTATCACTGTTCTCACGCTGAACGAATAGCTGAATTATCGCAGTCCGCAAGCAATCTCAAGCGGAATGCTCAGAAGACCGTCGACTAATCTTAATAAGCAGGCCGAGGATGCGACGGTCACTCTCATCCGAGAAGTCTTGAATCAGGGGATAATCCTGTCAGAAGTGGGATTTTATTCAATGTTGCAACTTTGAAAGCCACAGTTCTCTCACACAGGACATAACAGGTATACGTCGATGCCCTAGGAAACACGACCTCCTACGAAAAGCGCCTCTCCTCTCTCTTCCCTGGTATATCTTTCACGGTAACCGCAAAAGCAGACTCGAAGTTCAAAATCGTTGGTGCAGCCAGTATCGCTGCCAAAGTGACTCGAGACGCTTGGATGGCAGGATGGGCTTTTGAGGAACACCAGTCAAGTCCTCAGTATTCTTGGCCCGAAGAACGAGGGAGTGGATATCCATCAGGTAAATAAATGGTGAAGTTGTTTAAAGGTGTACAAATGATAATGTTGGTATGCAGATCCGAAGACGCAAGCGTGGCTTCGAGATGCGGTTGAGCCAACGTTTGGATACCCATCTCTGGTAAGGTTCTCCTGGGCGACAGTGAAAGTGGCACTGGATAAAAATGCGCATGCTGTCAAATGGTATGCAATGCTTCTCTCCTGAACTGAGTACACAAATTCACGTTCTCGCAGGACCGACGAAGGACAAGCGTCACTCGTGAAAGCATTTGAAACTGCGAAGGGAAGAGACAAGGATCGATGTATATTAGCAAGGGAACTTTGTATCAAAAGTGTTGGAGATCTGTAGACCGTAATGGTCTTGTTTCTTACCTCACCAATGCATCATTAATATTCTGCTTCTGTTCGCGTGCGTACCATAGGAACGGAAGGAGTATAATTTAAGGAGTAGAACCAAGAGCAAATCTAGAATACACACATGACGAACAACGGATGAAAGCACAACTCAACCAGCAAAGCCAGGAAAGCCATCCGACATTCCTCTCGTGATCCGTCTTCCGTATATGTCCTGTGTCCCGACCGCTCCCATACCGTTCATCATCCCGCCTGGTGGCCTTGTCGGAGTACCCATATCACCAAAGAACTGTCCGTGACCCGGCGTCGCACTCCCAGGCGTACCTCCAAATGGCATCCCCGCTCCTGGACCTGCTCCTGATACGTTTACACCTGGACGAGTGGGTGTACTATGCATAACGGGTGTACCTCCTCCACCAGCGTTAATATTCGCACCCATGTATCCAGCAAATTGTTGTTGAGTAGCAAAAGCTGCTTGACGTTGCTGCTGTGCCAGTTGTTGAGCCTGTAGTTGCTGTTGATGTGAAGATGTTTGAGCAACTTGTTGTCTTTGCTGCTGTTGAAGATGTTGAGAGCTGCTCTGTCCAGCTTTGGAGGATTGAGGGTCTTTGTTGTTTGATGTGAGAGAGCGCGTTGCTTCGAGGAGTGGAGTTGGGTCGTAATAGACTTCTGAGCCCTTCTCTACGAGGAATCTACGTCGAATGGACTATCAGGCTTGCGACTCTCCAGGTAAAGGGGGTAAGGGCATATAACACATACTGTTGAGTGCTCACATCCCAGAACGGTCCCCTCTGCGCCCTGGCACTAAGCAGTAACGAATTCCATTCCGAAGCATTCTCCTATCGAACAGGAAGCCACAAAACACATCAACACTAATGTCCACACCCAAACTTCAAACCAACTTAAGCAGAACTCACCAACGACTGACCCGTCACACCAGGCTGTTCTGCAACAGGTGGCGGGAGCTGCACCAGCTTCTTCTCTTTAGTCGCAACAGCGCGTATAGTTGAAGTCAACGACGGACCCAATCTCTGGGCGTTGTGCCGTGTAACTCGAATTTTAATGGACTTTGCTGGCTTGCAGGGCGCCATGGCTCAAACAAAGCAGAAAGAAGGGTCCACCACAACATCATACTGATCATCTTGTGTTTACGTAATCCACCAACGAAAATCTGGTCTACAAATTTGGACAATTTGTCTAAAGCCGTTGTCACGAGTCCTACAAGCAGAAAGAGTAGAAAGACAGTTCAAAGGGCGTAGTAGTATCATCGTCTCTTTGTGGGAGGCGTTTCCAACCCATCCTGTGCATCTTCAGCCGCCTTACGTTTCGTACCAAACCCAAATGCAACTTTCGTTCGTTCTCCAGTAACCGGTGTACCCGACCCTGAAACTGGCTCTGATACTTGTGAAAAGCTGGGTCTCATCATGGAGGGCGCTGGGGAATTCGAATTTCTTAAATGGCCAGGGCCAGGGCTGGACGATAGAGTCCGTGCAGGTGGAAGAGAGGTGAACCCGGTCATGTCGACAGAAGCTGGTTGATCCTTCGCCTTTTTCTTCTTCGTCTTCTCTGTCTTTCCTTTCGAGAGTGTTGGCGGATCGAGGAATTCGGAGGCTTGAGGAACTGTACCTCTGTTCCCCACAGATAGGACGAAGTGCGCTTGGCCAGTCTTCTCCTGACGCAGCTGGAATGCCCTATTCATAGATAACGGTGTGTCCCCGCTCATCATTGCCTCTTTCTTCTTCTCTTCCGCGATCTTCTTCAACCGTTTCTCGGTCTTCATCTTCCCTGAGCCCTTCCCATGGAAGCGGTGTGACAATGCCTTCCATGCCTCTTTGGGAGTCAGCTCTCGCCCAAACTCGTCATGATAAACGATGTTGACGTCGGGCTTGTAGCCCCTGTATAGCTCCAGAGCCTCACGCGCTTCCTGTTGCTCGCGTAGTCGGTTTTCATATTCTCGCTGAGCTTGGTCTTTCTTCTCACCCTTCGCCTTGGCGCGTTCCAGTTCACGCAGAGCGAGACGCGCGCGATACTCCGCCAGCCACAAGTCACGTTGCTTCTGGGTTCGCTCTCGATCTTTCTGGTCATCAGATGGAGCCGCAAGCAGGCCCGAAGAGCGCAGGATCTTCAGGGTTGAACCCAGTCCCGGCCCGTACGTCTGTTCAGCCGCTGTGCCCACCTCAGCATCGCCATTCTCCCCTTTCTTAATCTCTGACTCCGCAGCTTGTATCGCGCTTTCAAGCGCATGGAGCATAGCCTCGTCGTCCTCTTCCTCCTTCATTGTCACTTCTCCAGCCTCGACTTCACTCAGTTCCTCTGCATCTCGCATAAGAACGTCTGCTTCGGAGTTCTCAAACTTGACGGAAGACTCCTGAGGTTTCACCTTCGGCTCCGTCTTCACTTTGATGGGATCGTATTGGACAGATCGTACGAATTCAGAGGTGTCGTCAAAGACGAGACCGGAATCCTCGTCCTCGTCCTCTTCAACTTTCACTACACCATCTTCCGGGGCGGCACTAGCACGGGCCCGTTCTTCCGCAACTAAATGACAAATATTCAGTTATACGGGAAGAACTAGCCTGGGGGACCAACTCACGCTTCCTAGCAATTTCTTCTTGCGTCAAGACCTTAGGCCTCTGCATCGTTTTTGTTCGCCGTTGTCTGGCAAGAGAGGCTTGCAGCTCATCATCATCAACGAAATTGTCGTTTAAGTTCCTGGACCTGCGGATGAAAGGTTTCTCATCAACATCCATGCTGACCTCGCCATTCACTGGGGTAATATCAGAATCTTCGGCGACTCGACGAGAAGGACGCTTCTTCTTAGTCTTGGGCTTCTTGAAGCCAATGTCGCCCTCTTGTAAGTAGTCTGTGATCTCCAAGTTTTCTAAGAGTAGGCTGATGAGCCGCACTTAAAAGTATGTCAATAGTACTGAATACTTACTAGCATAGTCAATGGAGAGTAATGATTTCTTGATGGAGGTCGCGGCCTTCTCTTGTTCGTCCTTGAGCTGTGCAGATTTTCGCGGAAGATTGCTGCCCAAGCGGAAACCCTGACCGCGATACAGAAAATAAACTACGTTGTGTTCATCAATATGCATAAAGGCACCTACAGTCTCTTTTGACCCCTCCAGATCTTCATCATACTTGGCAAGGATCGATCGTCGTACGCCAGCCTGCCCCTCAGTAAATTCTTCATCATCGTAGCCACTGTAGTCCCGTTTCTTTATCTTGAGCTCATTGTTCTTCTTCGTACGTTCGTGTTCTGCCATTTCCACATTTTGCAGCTCGTCCTCTGAAGAAAAAAGAAAAAGAAATTGTCGGTTACGCTAACAAGGAACAAACCCATTGAGGCATACCTTCATCGTCAAGAATACGGCTATCTCTCAGAGTGAGAATACGATCTTCACCTTCGCGGAGCTCTTCAAGATCATGAGCGACTCTCAAGCCCTCGAGGTCCTCTGTTATGACTCGTGGTTAGCAAGCAAAGTCAGGGTTACACAATAAAAAGCCACGCACTTTCAGTGTACTCATCGCCTTGAAACTGTTTGTCCATATTCTCAAGCTCCTCCATCCTCTTCTTCGCAAGCGCCTTCTCGCGCTTCTTCGCCTTTTTGATCCATTTCAGAGTATCATCTGTATCCACGTCTGCGTCGCCCAATGTAGCACCCTTTAGCGATGCATTGAGTTCACGCTTGTTCTTTACCCTGAACGACAGAGATCAATGAGCCTCTGCTAGACTGCAAGGATAGGTAGAAGCATCGGCCGGGCCACACTGGTGGGGAAGAGTACTTACTTTGATATTTTGTCCTGGATCCTCCTATAAGAAGCACAGACCTCAAATCAGTGAACGGAGAGGATAGGCAAGAAGATGATTTACTTCTTCTCATTCTCTCTTTCTTCTTCTTGTCTCTTTTTTGAGTAGTTATCTTCCGCTTCTTTTTCCTTCGAGCTTGCAGAACCCTTGCTGTCGGTCAAGGGCTTGAGACCAAGTGAGATTCGGATTTTGTTGGTCTCTTCCAAGCTGATGCTCTCTTCCATTGCTTTGACCAGACGTTAGACAAGTTAACTGATGGAAGACCTTGTGCAGGATATTTAGAAAGAAAGAAGTATTGTTGAGCTCAGCACTTGTAGGGGAGGTGGTAGTTTGAGGAAGAGCGTGACAGGACGTGATCAAGCCAGACTTACTATATTTGTAAGCAAACTTTCCGTCCCAAAGAATCAGAATACTGCGTCGACGGTCAGGTTGAGCCTTTTCTTGCCTTCCCATTTCGTGGATACGATTTTCTGATTTCTACAGATGAATTTTATAGGGTCTATTTTCTGGCGAGGTCTCCGTGCAAGTTCTTCCAAACCAAATTACTCTTCGAGACTTCCTCGAGTTAGACCTCCATATTCGTACACATCCCGCAACTATGCCTCGAAACCTTCCAGTGATACTCAACCACAAGAGGTAGCAAAGCAGAAGCCAAAAGCAGCTACGCAGCTCAGGCGGACAGCAGCAGCTTCTATCCCAATTCGTTCAAACCCCAATCCCTCAAGAGGCGAAATCCGACCCGTCTCGGTGTTAACTACAGCAGAACGCTATTTATTACCTCAATTACGATTCCGGCTCCCCGCTTCTACAATAAGGCTGCAGAGTGCCTGGTGGATTCCTCGATGGGCTGGACTTGATGGGAAAGAAGGGGAGATTTTCGTATTCGAGAATGGAAGTCTTGTATGTTGGGGCTTGGATGAAAAGGACGCGCAGAAGTTTGCGAGGGATTTTATAACCGGTTCCATTGCTGAAGTGGGACACTTGAATGAGCCGGAGACGGAGGACGTTGAGTTCGTGACAGATCCAAACGAGTGAGCGAATGATTCCAATCGCCCTGCTCATTCACCACTCTAACATCGTGTGCTTGTCCAGGAAGACACGTATCCAAGGGGACCTCATTATTCTGGGAGAAAGTCCACCTCCAGAAGAGTCATCATCGCTACCGGCCTCAATCCCCCAGATGGTTCTACCCAAAGACACTCTACTTGCCCGTTATACCTTTTCCCAAGGACTTGCTCGCTCATCAGCGTTGTCCGTGCTCGAGGCGAAGCTAGATTCTTTCCTGCTTTCTGTATCCGCGCTTCCAGTAACATTGTCGAGAACCGGCAAAGTCGGACTTCGACGTCGAGAAGTAATCATGAAGCTTGGGGAGCTCATGATCTTTAGGCAAGGGATCAATCTCAATCATGAAAACTTCCTTGATACACCAGATTTCTACTGGGCCGAGCCCCGATTGGAAGGTACGAGGTTCTCTAACTTAAAATTGCGCGCATTGACACTTTCCTCTCAGCTTATTTTAACTCGATTTCCGCTGCTTTGGATATTCGATCACGGACAAGTTCACTAAACAACAAGATTACTTACGCCGCTGAAGTGAGTATAGCCCAGCCTTATTCTCGATACTATCTCCTGAATTTGCGCAGGTTCAATCGGTCTTACGAGAGCTTCTCACTGAGGTACGCCTGCACCCACGCAATTCTGCTTCACTATAACTCACATCACTTGCTTAGTCCTCCGCACACCGAATGGAACTTATCATTATACTCCTTATTTCGGTTGAAGTCGTCATTGTGAGGCGCATTTATCTCTGCTGTGTGTCCCTCCGCTGACTTTTCTGCTATAAAGTGCCTTATCCGCGACGGTCCCGACTTATGGCAAATGGTGGTAGGGACAACACAACCAGACTCAACAGCGAGCCGAAAACATCACTAGACCAACGATGCTCACATATTAGATAGTACACCCATCTCCGTCAATTACTTCTCACCAAACGTCAAGCCCGTACCACAAAATAGACACATACCACATACCATCATGTAATGGATCTAATTTAACAATGCAAACACCCAAACCCAAACACACAACTTTTCCACGTACTGTGAATTGTCCGACGAAATCAATTATATCAAGACATTTCTACATCCTCATCTGACTCGTCGACGTCCTCCCACCCGTCTTCTGCGTCATCGTCTTCATCCACAGATGTTGGCTTTATACCCAGCGCATCTAATTGTCGAATAAGTTCTATGGCATGCTCATGGAGACCCTCGTCTGGATGCTGAAGTGTCGTGTGGAGCTAGACGCATACGGAGTGATGAATATCTAATTGGTATGTACAATAACAAACTTACAGTTTTGCATGTCTCCAAGCATTCTCGGGCATCTTTGCACAGTTCTTCCCAGGTCAGCTCCTCTATCCTTATCCCGGTCCCCTTGGCTTGTTCTGACATGAGGAAAAAGCACCATCCCTGAAGGTACCATGCCATAACCTCTTGATCATCGGATGCCATAATGCTTTGAAGGACAACCAACGCATGTGAGAACTCCGATAATTCGATCAGCCGTTTTGCAAGTTCGATTCGGATAGGTATTGGAAGTGATTTTGAATCGTCTGAAGACGGACCCTGGTTTATGAATTTTCCGGGCTATGGCGAAGTTACACTCACCTTCTTCATCTTTGGAGGATTGCCATGCCTTAATTGCAGCCAGCTTAGCGTCCTCCGTACGCTGCTGTGATAATCGGAACGAAGACAAGCAAATGAGAGCTTCAACATTATCGGGATCAGTCTCGAAAGCCGTCTTCAGCAATCCTTCGCATGTTTCTTCAGCTCTATGATCATCACTATGCTCTCGTCAGAGCAAGTCAAAATCAGGTAGGATAAAGAAAGGGTTATACCATAAGTCATATTCAGGTGACATCCAAATCTCAACCATCGCAACCAATACGCGAACAATATTTCTTCGAATGTCCAACTCAGTCTCGACAGAGCTCCCGTCGATCGCACGCTCCTTTCCCTTTAGCTGTCCATGCAGGATTCCAACCGCTGCTTCGTAGTGACTAAGAGCAAGCTGTGGATCATCTTCGCTAAGTTGTGCCAGATACAGATGCGCAGAAGGTGGAGGTGGATTCGGAGCGCCGGGTGCGGGCGGCAACAGAGATTGGAATGTCTAAGGGGGCATGCATTAGGCATGCATGGGCGGAGCTCGTGAGTAGAGAGTGAACGCACCATTTTCGCCTCCTCAAGCTCTCCCTTCTCAAGCCGGGTGACTCCTAGCAACTCTTTAGCATCTGCATTGTCCGGCGCGCGCTCCAGAATACGCAGGGCGAATTTCTGAGCGAGATCGTAATCGCATTGCGTTAACAAATTTTGTGCTCTCGCAAATAGAGCATCTATTGATGGACTTTTGTTTCGTGGGTCTGTCGATGTTGCTGCTTTCTTGCTTTTTACTCGTGTTCGACCCATGAGATTTACAAGACTTCCAGACAGAGAGCTTTGATTTGCGGATTTTTTAGCCGCGGTAGTAGTCAAAAGTAGAACGTGGATCCGGAAATCCCCGAACATGCTTTTATAGGCAATTTCAAGTACTACTACTTTCCTACAGCCGCCTCTCTATTATAAATGGCTGACGCCGATTCAAGTTCATTTGAAGATGCCCTTTTCTTGGAGCGCCTCGACGTATTTCTCGAGAAAAGTCTCGATGACTTGCGCGACTTTGCTCGAAGAGAGGAAAGGGACTTTGATCAGGTACGACGGAATCAGTTTATTTGGAGTCAAGCATGATGCATATTAGTACTCCAGATTCGACTAAGAGCCTCAGAGTGGCATAGCAAGCATCTCTTTGAAGTAGCCCGAACGGCATCAGTTGAACAACAGGCCGGAGAAACTGCATCGGCCATCGGTGGGCAAAAACTAGTTGTTGTATCTGAAGTGTGGCTTTCTTATAGAACGAACATAGTCGATGATGTACTTATCAGGACGTCAAAAACGCTGGAGTCACTGGAGTCTGTGGCCGGCCGGCATTCTTTATTGTTGGTGGTCGATCCCACAAGTCCCGATACCACGGATGATGACTTCCTTGGTGGCACTAACATGGGTCGTGAATTCTGGCGCGGGCTTAGAAACGGCGGCGCTGCTGGCGCCCGAAATTTCAAAGAATATTGCAGAAAGGCTTCGGGTGTCCAGACTCATGATCGCGCGGTAAAATGCTCGAACGGGACGAAACAGACCCCAGCGGTGACTATGAAGAATAACCTTTATACTGAAATGCGATCTAAGTTGAGGCGAGCTCTTTTCTTTTCTCACCTTCGTGTCTTCATTGATGTGCATTCAATTTTATCAGGGCAATAAGTGGTGTTCGGAGCGCTGAGATGAAATGGAGCAAGCCTGACAAGTTATCTATATATGGTGTCGCCTTAGAAGGATGGCCCAGGAACATCGAGTATAAAAACCCTTCCAAGATGACGTTCAGCGAAACATCGACGCTTATGCAGTCAATGCTAGAGAATAAATTATACTTCCGTTCTCTTCGGGAAACTGCGGATACATCTTTGCTTCAGTCATCTGAAGCAACGCCATCGTCTTCGGCTGATGTATCGTGGGCACTGAACGAAGACAACGATGATCCTGTTTTATCGGTTCATGATAAATAATTAAACATTCTCTGGTGGGCTCCGTCCACTCCTACATATCGATGAGGTTGGGGTCTCTGATACATGCTCCCCTTTACAGATGCACGTCAACGCTGCGCAATAGGAATCGCCCCTCTTGATTCTCACCCATGAGTCTTCATCTCTGAAGTGATCAGGATGATTTGGACCACGTCGAGGCAAAGGTTATTCTGCGTGGCTCGGGGTGACGTGGTACAATCTCGTGGATTGTATTCTCGTGCTGGTGGCTCATTATTCTATGTCCTCTAAGAAAGCCATGCCCTCCTCGGCTTCGCCGCCTCTATATTTATGCTGGTTCAGATGATGTTGGCGATTTACAGAAGCGCAGGAATCTACTATCTGCAGTGACTGGTGGGCGCCATAGCTCAAGCACCTCGTCAGTTGGGCCGGACAACCATGTCTATGGCTATTTAGGAATGTGAGCACTCTACGCTTATACATGGAGTCATATGACCGAGGTGACGATCGTCCTCGCTGCTTGAATCGTTGGCGGCACTCGTTCATTTACATACCCTAGAAATGGTGTTACATCCGATAGCGGATGTTGATCCTTTACCAAGGACGGAATTACGTTCCCTCAAGACGTTGTACATACATGTGTCCGGGTTAAGCGAAGATTAACCCTATACAGATTTTCGCAATCTTCGGTTAGCTCTTCAACTCCCGGCTCTGTTATGTTGTTGATTTCAGTGGATATTATTGGACAACCGGCTGATTTTGAAGCACTGTTCGACTGTGTTGTCTTCGAGTCGATGCAGTGTCCGTCTCTTGAAGCTCTTCATATCCAACGCAATGGGCCCATATATGACGAAGACGCACCCATCATTTCCCACTTAAACCTCGGAAAGGTCTTCCAATCATTCCCAACCGTACGACGGCTTTCGGTGACTGCAGCGGAACTATTCGTGTCTTTCCCAACACTTACCGCACCCATGAACCTCTTGACCTTTACCCTCGTCATCTACTGGATTCCGGCGCTAGATCTGGAGCGCCTCATTGAGTGGATCATATCATCTCGTGGATATGGAGAGTTCCAGGGGATAATTATCTCTTGCAAGTGCGATAGAGGGTCGATATTTTTCGATCTACTCATGAGCAATTATTATCAAAATCTGCATGAAACTATGTCTGGGAAATTGGAATTTGATTGTGACGCAACGTACTTCTCGTTTTTTCAACTGTTGCCTAATGCTGATTACTCTTCTTTTGAGAAATTGTCCGTCTTGGGCTAAAGATTTACTTACTTTTTTGATGAGGTGAATTGAGTTCTGGAAGTTCAAAATATTCCCACGAATATATCATGTAACCTCGATTACTAAATAAGCACGCCATGAAGTTAGTGTTGTTCAGCATCCTGCCTCACTTCAACAACGAACTCCTTTAATACCCTTCTCCTACTGTCTCATCGACATGTCTTGGTTATGGGGGTGAGCTAAGAGTTAGTTTTCTTTCTCGCCATTTGCTCATTAGAAACCAGAGCCGCACCTGCCGATCCTAACGCACCAACCTTCAGCCCCGTAACGTCGCGTTATCCGGAGAGTGAAGTTGTCGGAGAGCTGGAGCCCAGAGACCTGGAATGGATGTGTGCAGGAGGATTTGTTTCAGAGACTCAAACATACTACAACTTTTTGGAGGATGGCACGTTCCTCATGTGTCAGGTAATCCATTCGTCTATTGGGTGAGTCGATTCACCACCTCCGGTATCATGCTCATTTTGAACGCCTCTATCGAAGGGTTTGGTACCCGAATGTTCAGTTTACATTTAAACTGTATAATCCCACCACGAAGGAGCACGTATGGAGGTCAAACAACGTGTCGAATTTCGTTAGTCCCGCACCTGGTCACGACAAGAGGTCCTGCAAGTCAGATCAATTCACAATCACCTATAAATCGCATCCTGGATCAGATAATCCAGAATCATACATCATTGTTTCTCGTGCCGCTGACGACGTCCAGATTACTCTTGAAGTCACACGACCTGCTTCCGCTCCCGGTTGGAAGATCGGGAAGGGTCCGAAATCGGGTTTCTCGTATTATGGCCCGGATATCGAGAATCCGGAAGGTTTCGTCTACCATAGCTTTTGGCCTCGCACGTTTTGCAATGGACATATCATATACAAGGGGAAAGCTATAGAAGCGAAGGGTCCGGGAATGTATGTTCATGCTATCATGGGCATGCGACCGAATCTCGTTGCTTCGCGCTGGAACTTTGCGGATTTCCAGAGTACTGAACATGGGGGTGTTTCGTCGATCCAGATGGAACTTACTACGCTTGGTGCTTATGGACCGAAGGGAGCAGGCTCGGGAGGTGTGAAGGTTAATATTGGTTCGTTGGTAGTCGGTGGGAAGCTTGTGTGTGTCACTGCCGAGACGACTTTGCCTGGTCAAGAGCAGTCTGCAAATGCGAAGTTCAAATCTCGTGCTTTCCACCATGATACAGAGGTTGATCCAGACACTTCATATGCGAAGCCGAAAGAACTCGAGTTCGTTTGGGAGGGACCTTCACTGTTGAAGGATGCGCCGGGTCAGATTTCTGCGTCTTTGAAGGCTGACGTGGGTAGCGTTAAAGTGCCGAAAGGTCTTGTAGATAAAGTGGATGTTCTTGCTGAGATACCAGCCGTGGTAAAGGCTGTGATCAGCTACGTCTCTGGTACGAAACCTTACATCTATCAGGTAGGCACAATCTTTTCGCGGCCCTTATTCCTGGCTAACTCTTATTAGTGGCACAACCCAACGATTCTGAGGCTTACGGCACCAGACTCCATTATTCCAGGCGCATCTGCAGGGATTGAAGTTCAAGGAGCTATATACAACGAAGCATCATTTGTCTCTTAATCGTTTGTGGTCCGTTTGCGTCATTTATCTTCCTTTTCCGCCGTATAACGTTTGCATCGTGCATTCACCCACACACATAAATACTTTGTTTTACATTTTTGTACGAGCTAGTAGAAATGCATATCAAGAACGAATCGAAGAAAGAAATGAAGTCCACGACAATTTGTTTGTTATATGTACACACATCCGAGTCAGGACCGAGCCATTGTACTTGATTTACATGTTACGAGTTAAAGGATATGAAAACTGCGTTTCATTGTTTATTCAAACGACACCGTCGCTCCTAATCGCACATTGACCGAGGTTTTGTTTCGTGAGTCCTTCCTCATGAGGAAGGATGGACTATAGCACGGTAAGGGAAGTGAAGTTATCAAGTCGAGAAAATCGGAATTTGATTAGAACATTACTTACGAAGTCGAATATCCCGATTGGGACTGCAAGAGTTACACAAGCGTTGGGAGAGTCAACGATTGCTCCGACGTGGCTTTCAACCGGGGCAGCCGAGAGCAGGATATCTGAGGAGAAGAGAGTTGAAATAAGTGTTTGTTGGGAAAGAGGAGGAGAGAATGTGAAGCAGCACGTACATGCTTGTTCACGAGCTATTTTACAGTTATACTGATTGAGTATCCAAAAATGCCTGAAAGTGGCGGTCTAGGACTTACTGTACCCAATCTGATCCGTGCAAGACACGTCAGAACCCAGAAGACAAGGAAACGACGAAGGAGTTTTGAAACGTACCTTCATGAGATACGCGATCGCATTCAGAGCGGCTTGCTTGTATGCGACAGTTCTGTAAAAGTAATAGCACTCGTCAGCAGGGGAAGGTTCACGATTCCCAGTGGTACACTGACGCATCCATGTTGTACTGCTTTCCATCACCATCTAACGCCGTCCGTTAGCGATAGCGATGAATGCGTAGGGAAGGACGAGATAGCTTACGATAGTCGACGGAAATGCCTTCAAAGACGAGCTAGGCAAATGTCCGGGTCAGAGGTTGTAAATACCGCATGGAACGTGCATGTGAAGTTGCGTCATTCGGCTTTACCTTCGCGGAATAAAGCGGATCGATAGGTGAAGGCTGCGGACAACTTCATTTCAAGTTCCATCTGTGGGAAGAAGAGGGTAACTTACCAGGAATATCGGTTGCTTCAAGGCGAACTTCTCCACTCCGCCTTTTATGATGCTTGTTTTAAATGTGATGATACCAGCCTTGTAAGCCAGTCTGAGTTGGTATGGGATAATGGGAGAGCCCAAAGCTGGAAGGAGTGAAGTGCATACCATTTCTATGGCTCCGCAGAATGACATCTGTTATTGTTAGCCGGATAATTTGATCTATTAGTAATGAGGAGTTACCTCTCCCTAACGAACGTCGAGAAAGTTTGAGTAGGGCCGAAAGAGATTTCAATGACACTCACGTCGCCCTGGGAGAAATGGAGATCTCCAACAGATAAGTTAGCACCTTTGATGAATACCGGGAAATAGCATCTCGATCCCCTGAACATGAAGAACAGTAGTTGAGTCTGTCTTCGACTAAGCCACGTTTACTAGGTTGCCTTACCTTGACAAGTTCTTGATCTTTAGAACAACAATCAGTAAGAACACGACCTTGCAATTCAGCAAAAAAAGGCTTACATCACAATTACCACCATGCTCCCGACCAGGAATCGTCCTCGCACCCTCTTTCGCAATTTTCTCATACACGTCCTTAGATAAATCCTGTCCGACATACGCTCCCTTCGGTTCAGGAGGGAATGCAACGGCAGGTACGGAGTTGACGTGCTCGGCTATGAGTTTACCCTCTCGCTCGTTCCACTTGGCGAGAAGTTCCGGAGATGGGGCTGTTCCACTACAAAATGAGTAAGAAAGATTAGAAGAAGACACAGCCTTTCATGCAAGCTAGACGGCGATATTACATTAGTCCGGGATGGGATACCCCCGCAAAGCGAACGCCTGGAACGTGTCTGGACGTTGCATATACGCCTGGTAAGCACAAGTATTAGTTTCTGATCCCTCGCTTTTTCTGCTTTACCTTCAAAATCCCAAATTGCTTTTGCAGCCTTGCTATCGAACTCGCGTGCTGCGAGATGCGGTGAGTCTGTTTATCTTTGTACAATTGAAAAAGAAGTACCGAATAAGCCGCCCCCGTTCGTCAATTCAAAAATGCCCTGATTTGAACAGAGGGCGTGAGGACTCGTGTGAGCAATTCTGAGGGACCTCAATTGGACTTACGGTATAACCCCAAGGCATTTGTTCAAATGGTTGCACTGCGTCGAAATCAGTGAATCAAAGACAATGGAGTAGAATCCATTCTAGAACTACCATCAAGAATGTCGACAACCAAGCAGTCTCCCGGTTCTGCGCCTTCGACAGCAACGGGTCCACTCAAGTTGTGTACTTTGGTTAGGTCGACGTTTTTTATATCATCGCTGTCTAGTTAAATGATTTAAAGACGGCGCGCTTGTTCGGGGTTCTTTGGACGTACAGTCGTTGTTCCCAATCTGTGCACCAGTCCAATCTAGAATTCGGTACCAGAGTTGCAGACTCTCAAAATTTCACAATGACTCTCTGGACTTACCGATGCATTCAACTTTAAACACCTAGAAGAATTAAGTCGCCATAAGATGGTAAAACAAACAGGTGCTACTTACATCTCCAGGTTTGACCGTCGCAACAGGAGGAATATCCGGGCTAGTAAACGTAAATAAGCACAAATAACAGGTTCGATGTCCGAAATTAGAACGCGGAAACTTGAGTTGATCGAACTGACTGCCAGCGATTGTGAAGACCCTTTTCAGAGCATGAAGTCAGAAGGCCGGTAGATCAAAGGGGACGGTAGAACCTTTTGCTTATCTGCAGGTCTACGAGCGCAGAAGAGTGTATGCAGTTAGTATATCCGTGATAACGAAACCTGAGAAAGGTCGTGATATTACTGGAAGGGATCAACCTGATAACTCATTCCAATCAGTCTCTTTATATCAAGGACACTACATGCTTACCTTGATAACAGTAGGATGCGGGACAGAGTTAGCCTTCGTGGCCATTCTTCCGACTGCGTGAAAAGTTCCTAGAGTAAAGAAGATGAGAGTCAAGGGAGACGAGAGATGTCTCAGCGTCTCAGGTTGTTTATCAATCCTTTATGATAGTGATAGTGATGACCCATGCGACGCAGCAGTGAATAAGATAGAGATAAGGCACATAATTCCGCTCCGAATCCGCCAACAAATTCCGTGTGCCAGTCTCAAATAGTTTCAATCCTCCCGCGCGTGCGAGCGCCCGGTAATGTAACCAAGATAGATACGAAGCAGAGAAGTACCATATGACTTAGTACTTCAGATCCTCACGCGAGGCTGTAGTGAGATACGCGATATGCGATATGACTGGGACTTCGTGGGACCATTGAGAGAACTTCGAGACACGGCTCGAAGTGACGCCAGCCAAGTTCTCCAGCATATCACGAGGTTCCATTCAGTACTTGAAAAAAGCGGGTAAGAAATGCGGTGAGAAAGAATAGGTAGTATTGAATGTAATGAGTGGTGTGTCGTCACATGGGAGGTTGGTTTGTCATCTTTGTGGTTGAAGGTCATAGTCAGGTCGTATCAAAGGTCGTTAGAGGTAAATACAAGCAGGGAATAGATAAAGAATAGAAATTAAGTGCAAAATGAAGAATATTGGAAACACGTGTGTCAGAGCGGGAGTTAGTTCTTCCATAGCAAGCAAACGTAGAAAACGGAACACATTACACATTACACATTACACAGCCGGAGGTGAAGATCGATTGAAAAGATAAAAATACCAAATTGTAAGAAACCAAAAGGAAACGCTAGAAAACACAAGCCAATATGCCAAGTTATTGAAATATATGTCGCTACCGACGACAATATCATTGTCCAAATCCTTGCTGATACTTATTAATCAAGTCCTTCAACCGTGCTTGTCCAAAAGCAAGGTCGGTTGTAACCGGTGGAGATCGTGTCTTCGACGATGATTGAGCTCTTGGAGGCGATGATAATGATTCCTTTGTCTGAGAATGCACTTGCGGTTCTTGTTGTTCTGTAATTGGAGTGATAGATGTGGAAAATGCGTTGTTGGTATGCATGGGTGGGTATGATCGTTTCGGGTATGGAGCCTGTATAGGACGTGCTAGCGAAGCGGTGGACGATAACACAGGCGTTGCGAGCGAGGAAGATACAACGGCAGGAACGGAAGTAGCTTTGACCATTCTTGCACGACGAACAGTCAAATCGGCGACATTCGGCATTCCATTCCCAGTTCCATCTCCGTTTGTAGGATCTTCGTGTCGTTTCTTAGCGTGAGGTGGTGTCCTTGGCGGTTTATGCTTATCCGAAGGAGACGTTTTGTCTTGCATCCTTTTGAAAGTGGGTGTGAACGCTCCTGCTGCTTTCCCTGCTTTCTGGATTGAGAGTGGAGGATTGTCTTGCTTCTGCTGGTCCTGCTGCTGAGATGTAAGGGATGCCCACAACGCCGCAGCAGATGTGACTCTCCCTCCCTTCCCCCCGCGCGCAGAACGGACATCATACTTATTCTCCGAAGGCAAGCCTCTGCTATTCGGAACCTCCGCTACGAGTCGTCGAAGAACTGGCTTGAGAGGAGAAGGTGTGCTCGCCTTCGGAGTAGGCACATCAGGCGACGAGGTAGCCCTATTCTGAGGCGACGCTCGGTTGTTGGGTTCTTCGGAAGGCTTAGGGGGTGGAGGAGCCTCGAAGGTCGAAGAAATGTCCTTCGCTGCGTGAAGAACGAAACCAGACGAACGAGTGGGTATCGTATCTTGTTTCAAAACCTCTGGAGACGTAGATTCAGGAGCGGGTATAGCTGGAGAACGCAATAAAGGATGAGGATTCAGATCCATGGTTGGAGAAGGAAGGTCTTGAAGGGATACTTCCGGACTATTAATGGGCGGAGTTTGAGTCTCAGGAGGCGGAGCGGAGTCAAGTCCTCCCAGCCAAGCGGCGACACGCCCAGTAGCAGATTCTCGTAAATGACGCGCGTTATTTCGTTTGCCTCGTTTCTTTCCAAACCCATTCACCATACGCATTCCTGGCGAGCTCTCCTCGATGATTTCGCCTTGTTTGAAGGGAGGCGATGTGCCAATCGCCGCGTCCAGTTTCGTTGGCGGAGTCGGAGGCCCATCATGAAACGATACATCTGCACCAAGAGCGAGGCTAGAAATAGCAGAATCATTCGGAGGATCACAGCGCGGATCGTTAGGAGAGGGTATCTTGATCGGATCAGGTAGTACGCTCCGTACGTCTGGTCGACGATCGCTATCTGGTTTACGAGTTCCCACCTGATCAAGGAGTTTACGTTCAAGAGCAGCCAGTCCACTTTCTCTACTCCATATCTCCGGGCGTGGGTGTGTAGGAATGGGCAACAATGTCGGCTCTGGAGGAAGCCTTGGAGTAGAAGGCGACTCGGAATGAAGAGGAGCAGGCGGGAGAGTCTTATTCCTTTCATCCTTTCCCGTCTTGCTCTTCTCAGCATCCTGTTCTGCTGCCATTCGTTCCAAGTCAATCACATGCTCGCTCTTCACAGTCCCACGGTCCAGCGAGAACGATTGCTTAGGTGTAAGTACGGGTCGAGGAGAAAGAAGCTCATGGCTCTGCGTCGGACTTGTTCTTGGAAAGTCCACGCATAGCGGAGATGGCCGAGGAACTACTTGCAATTGCTGCGCTTGAGCTGGCACAGTGTCGACAACCGGAGAGATGGGCGCTTGAGGGAATCGATGCGCAGGAGGCGAAGCCGAACGGTTACGAGAAGACATACGAAGATGAGCAGAAATTCGCGATGCTCGTTCTCCTTTCCCAGGCTCGCCCTCTTCTGGGCGGACGTCTGGAGCCAAGTTAGCAAGAACATAGTTTTGAGGTGGTAACCCTGGAGGCACGTTCGTGACTTGGGAAGGTAAAGTGGGCAACTGCCGGGTAATGAAAGGGTCAGCACTTGAGGGACGAGCCGGGTGCGGATATTGCATGGGAGGGTGAGGTGGATAGTAGTACCATTGATCGTGTACCATCGGTTGCAACGGTGGGAGAACTTGTGGTGGAGGAGACCAGATAGGTTGTTGAGAAATCAGAAGTGGTGGGGACATCGGAGGGCTCATGTATGGCGCAGGATACGCGTCGTACGTCGGTGCAAACGGTGGTGACTGATACGGAGAGACTGTTTGTGAAGGAGGCGAGTATAATCTATGGGGAGGGGGTTCCAACAAAGCCTCATATCGGTCGAGAGGCACAGTAGGAGGAGGAAGCAAGTGTACGACGGCGGGGTGAAATACTGTGATTGGCAATTCAAGGATAATATCCTTGTTGCCCAATCCCATCCCGATTTTAATCTCTAGCATGCACTGAACATTGAAAAGACTTTCTACCGGTTGGCGACCCATGTCCTCTTCTCCTGTTTCTAGTCGCCCAGAACGGACGCCTTGAGCGTTTCTTGGTACGGAAAATACGAGGTTCGCTATGCCTTCTGTGCCTGGCTGAACGATGTAATCTGGACCTCGGAAAGGTACGTTCGCTAGGACGTCGGATAATTGAAGAGTCTTTTGTAAGTGAGAAGTTTGAAGGTGGAGGTATCGAGCCAATGTTACGGAGAGACTTGTTGTCTAAACAATGAAATGGTTATGGGATGCACACAGACCGATAAAAATAGACATGCTTACACGTTTCGTCGAGTGATTCTTAACGAATAGCTCGACACACGCATCCCGTCCAGCAACAACATACGGATTAAGAACACGTCCCCTGGCCCAAATCTTTCCATTCTCTCCTACGACAATCCGTTCAACGTCCTGTGCGTCACTAGGAGATTCCACGACAGAAACTTCTCTTCTCTCCAACACTCTCTGTCTCTCATTCCTCCACGAAACACCCACGCTCGCTCTGACTTCATATTTCAGCTTCGCAAGCCCTTTACCGAAATCGATACTTGCTGGCGAAGACACAGGGAGGGGAAACTGAAAAAAGAATGTCGTTGTTCCCTTTCGTGCTAGGTAATAATCAACGGGTAGGACGTTGTCGTCTCCTGGTAATGGATGCGGATGTACAGCATTCGAAGGGGGTAACCCTGATCCTTGAAAATATCGTGTTACGTGAAGGAACGCACTCGTTGCCGAGTGATCTCTCGACGTCAGCTCTGGCAGCGTCATCAGAAGACTATATATCGCTTATTACTTCGCGGCCTTGCAGACGCACCTTGGATCGCAAACAACTCGACCTTGATATCACCAATGCCCAAACCCCTTTCCGCCTTGCACTCCAATTCCATCTTACCTGATACATTTCCTCCTGCGATGAAGAGGGGGTCAGGGAAGTATAGCGATACCTTAGCTTTGCTATGAGCATGGGTTGCATTTATGGGCTCTGGACGAGCCATGAGTACATGAGGCACGGCTTGAGATGCTGGTTCCGGTGGGTGAAATAGCAGTAACAGCAGCCGTGTGACTATTTCCTAAATAATGGTAATTATGTAATGATCAAATTCACCCGTTCCCTCTCAGAAAATAAATATATTATTGTCTTTCCATCGTTCTAATGAAAGGTAGAACTACGTAGTGTAGTACTTGTTTTATGGTGGGTATTGTAGAAAAAAATGTGAATTTTTCACCAAATGAACCCGACCCGATTTGAATGGATGACTCTTGACTTATAGCCATCTGCATTAGTAATGGCACTCCCCAGGATTTTAGGGAGAGAAGTAACATATGATATCATGTGATACTTCGGACTTCGTGAAGAAAATCGTGCAGCACAGGGTGAGTTTATGTGCCTCTGTCATGTCATATTGTATGTCATTTTTGATCGGCACGTCAATCTTTCTCCTTATAAGTTCAAGTTATCAGAACCTACCTCTCAAACCGCCACAGGCAGACAGTTTTTTCTTCTCAAAGTCCAAAATATCACATGATATAATAAGTTACTTCTCTCCCCAAAATTTCCGAGAGTGCCATTACTAATGCAAAGTGCTGTAAAGTACCAGGTCCAGCTCTTGTTTGGGTGCTTTGGGCCTAAAATATCTATATGATGTCATATATATATATTAATAGCTGGGTGACAAAAGTGATGGTCACTGTCACAGAAATCAGGTGAGGTGCATGCCCATACCCTTGCATCCCTTCTAAAAAATAGAGAGTCGACAAGCTATTTTACTAGTAGATAGAATATGTCTTGTGTGAAGTGCAAGCAAAATATGTACATTTATTTACCAATGATAGATTTGTTAACTCTTGCATCTCTGCCAGGCTGTTGTTATTCTCCCTCTCCCTTCCTGATGTCTGAGGCATATCTTAAGAGGTCTCAGCTCATGTCCCCAGGGAAGAATCACATTGTTGGCATTCAAGCAACAAGACACACAGAGTGCAGAGGCTAGCACATACAAAGCAACTTGTGAATGCTACAATTATCTGAGTCGCACCTGGGCTCTGTTTACTGTACCAGTGGTGCTTGTGAAGTCTGGCATGAAGACTGTATTATACCAACCTTCACCAAGTCCTCTGTACATGTAATGGTCTGGGGTTGCATCATGTAAAGGGACCACTTATCGTACTCAAGTACCCAGGTGGAAAGAAAAATGTTGATGCAACAAGACCCTTACTTTTCAGCAGGACAATGCACAGTATCATGTGGCAAAATCAACACTACAATAACTTGAACAGCATGGTATTTCGAGGTTCTCTCACTCACCATCATCACCAGATATTAATGCAATTGAACCTTGCTGGTTGGACCTTAAACGGAATATATGGGCCTGGTCCCATCCACCAAAGTCACTCAGAGAGCTCAAGCATTGAAGCATGAGAGCAGATACCAATACAACTATACACTCATAAATGTACATATAAAAAATCGAGCCAGAATTTTTTGATTTGCACTGTCAAGAAGCAGACAAAGTTGCAAGGTCAAGATGCGAGAGTTGATCAAGTGTGACAGTGACCATCACTTTCGTCACCTGGCTGTAGAGGGTTGGATGAGCAAATGGGGAGCTACTTATATAAGCGAGTGTTCGCTTGAAACTTCCCGTCCATCAATTATAACTGTAATTGATGGACAAACACTACATAGTGCTTCTGATGCATCAGCCAGCATACAGTCGCTGCTCAATAGGCATCCAATCAACTTGCTCTCCTCTCAGAAAGAATTATTCAAGCCACAAGTAGCAGTTATCTATTTTTTCTGACTATCAAGTGCCTGTTCTAGGCAGATGTGGGAATGTAAGTTGTGAGGTTAATCATGCATCACTGTAAGATGTTACAATAGGAATGAGTAGTAAGTGTTGAAATTGGTGTACAGCATAGCACGAATGTACATGTCATGTGATCATCTCATTATTGTTATCTCGACAGATTCCACATCTCTCTTTTTCTCAACAACAGCAATTAACATCTGTTTACCCTCAACAGCAATAATGCAAGTTACGAGAGGAGGGGATGGAGAGGCTGAAAGTGTACACATCTCACTTGAGTATGTAATGCATGCATGAGTAACCTCTAATAGCGTGATGAGCAAAGATACGAAGACAATAGGTTCATGAACCGCATCAGCCTAAGTAATGACTCATCTGGGCCAAATGTCAAGATATCTATGGCTACCAGAATTGCGTACTTGATGTGTTTCTTTGCGGTTTTTGCATTCTGGGATATGCTCAAATACAATTCTTTGTCGCGCAGAGATTGCTTCACCGACGCTCTCATGGTGCTGAACGAACACTTAGAACACTTTGACGATGAGATTGCTCTCAGTCTAGTCTCGCGATAGAGGGCAAAGCAAGGACTTGCCAGAAGTGCTTTCAAAGAAAACAGTGGCAAGGAACTGGTACCCAAATTCTCACATGGGATTCTGCTACTTGCTGTACTCGACCAACTTTCACTCACTTTGTTGGATAAGGACAGCATGGTATATGCCCATAGGCCTCTGCTCATCTCTTCTGTGTAAGGTGTAAACCTAGCATAGCCTTACGTACCTCGGCATGGGGAGCCAAGCAGTATCACGTGGTGAGGTAGGACGAGGTCACGAGGGAATAACCCACACAACCATATCCTAAGAGGTAAGAGGAAGGATCTCTAGAACGATATGAGGACGTAGCATTGAGGAGATCTGGAGGAAGGAAAGGGATCGGTACGGTCATCAAAGGGAGACAAGAGGAGAGGGCCAGCAGCAGTCGAACCACCACTACTAACCTAAAGGGCTTCAGAGTTGAGGAGAGGACGGTATCCACATAACACGTTGGAGGGAAGGTGACAACGGCCCTGGGGTTCCCACACCCATAGCACGTATATCCCGGAGTACGAGGCCTAGAGATATAACCCCTAAACCAAGAAGGTACGTCGCCGAAGGAAGGCAATGCGCAAGGTAAGGCACACCCTTAGTAACCTCGTTTAATATCCCTGGACGACTCAGGTACGTCTACTACACAACCACCCACCAGTCTATCCTACTAAGAGGACATCAGAGAGACACGCTAACATCCATGCATCACAATGTTGTTTAGTACGCAGTACAACTCTGCAACCTTAGGTGAGAAACTACATCCCGCCATCTACTGAACACCATGACGTCCTATCTCAGGCATGTCCCTCAGCCATAGGATCAGATGGTTAGACCACCCAACCACGAGACTGGCACCAACGTCGTAGACGAAGGTGTGTATGCTTTAATAACCCAGAGCACTACTGGTGCATCTACTACGCAACACTCCCCAGCAGACTACATTAAGAGCTATCGGTAATGCCCTCACACCGTTGTTTGTAACACAGTACAACTCTGCTCCCAGTGCCTGTACACCTAGCGCATCAACACACATACTAGAGTCTCACCAACAAGCACTCCTATGACGAGTATGGTACATCTCGTCAAACCCTGTTTGTGATACAGTAACAGCTCTGCCTTGAAAGGTGACATCCAGCGAGATGCCGGACATCGGTATAGGGGTGACCTTAACATCGTATCACTAGAGCACTGTCCGCACCCGTGAAGGATTGGCATAGCACCCTAGATCCCTTACGACGTCAAGATCGGGAGAGAAGGGGGGCAGGGGCGAAAGGACGGAGGACTTATCGGAATACACGGTCGACATCACGTTGCTGGGCAAGGTAATAATCCTAATGCTGAACTACGGCTCCAACGTCGGGGGAGGCCAACACGCTCAACTGTGAGGTCGAGACATTCTTTGTTCGTCACGTTGAAGAGAACTACGTGCAGCTGAGCTCAGTATCAAGCTCGGTATCAAGCCCGGTATCCCATTCTATGCTTACCCCATGCTACAGTACAGTCCCATCTACACCTTCCAGTATCCACCAGCACACCTAGAGAAACTGTCGGTCCCATTTCTCAAGATACCGAACGCCGAGAGTACCGGTACCGAGCGCCAAGAAACCCGGTACCGAGAATACCGAGAGTACCGAGTGCCGAGAAACCCGGTACTGAGACAATTTGACAATTCGACATGCTCTCATGACATGGATCAGATGTCTTCCTCTCTGGTATTCATTCCTGATGGTTGGACTATGCATGCCGGTTCTTTGGGGAAGCTCAGGGTCAGTATCTGTTAAGGTTTTCAGGTCCGGTACCACCAGAAACGTGTCGGTATCAATCAGCAGGGGCGCAGATCTCTTGTCCTAAGGACTTTTCATCCAGGGGTACTATATGCTACGTTTTCATTGGTATCTTGTCCTCCCTAACCCTTTCTTGTTGTCCCTCTGATGGTGCTGCAATGTTCAGTACAGTAGTATAAATATCTCCTCCTGTACGTAGTAGCTCTCCAGGTAATCTTAGGAGCTAGCCTCTAGTGTGAGGGCTCGGGTTTCCTCACCCCCTTCTCAGTTCCATCTCAGTCTCCTCTCAAGCTTCGTCCCAGTCCCATCCCAGTTCCATCTCAAGTGAACCTTCAGAGTTAGCCTCCTGTGTGAGGGCTCAGGTTTCCTTCCCAGTCCAGTCAACACTCTCAGCCACCAGCCTCCCCCAGTCTGTTTCTTGCTATACCACCCCGTGCTAGCTGTTTCCTTGCAGTACCGACCTGTACCGACGTTTTTCCCACGGTACCGACATTTTGTTATCCTTTGTATTCTGCACATCCACCTTTCGTTTCTGTACTGAGCTTTTGTTTTACAACGTTTCTGCACATACCGAACCCATTCGTTCAAGTACCGACCTGTACCGACATTTTTCCCACGGTACCGACCCCTTTCTTTCTGTACCGACCTGTACCGAGGTTTTTCCCATGGTATTAGACTCTTGTTTTGCTACGTTCTCTCCCATACCGACCTGTACCAAAGTTTTTCCCACATTCTAACCTGTCCTTTTCATACCAGAATCACATACCCTTCACTTTGGGCCCATCCATTAACTCCCCCTTTTCATAGACAACAAGTACCGTGACCGTACTGGTTAAGTACCGGCACGTATTAGCCCTCCCCCACTTAAAACCATACACCCCTCGTCTCGGTATTTCGGTACCGGACGCAATCTCGCACATTTAACGTCGATGAGACAGCATGCGGGGACTCTCCACAGGGGAGGTGCGCACTATAACACCTAAGCAACTCGTGAAAGGGATTGTACCCACAGTCGACACTTGAGTACTTCTCCTACGAGGTCAGGGAGGAGGGACATCGTCAGGCCAGCAGACTAGACTAGTAGACGATCAGAGGATAACGCAAAAGAGACTTTGAGACAGACAGCGGGGAGCGAGGGTCTCGCCACCCATCTCTAGCACGTCGCGAGAGTGGACTAGGCCACGGGAGATACCCGGATCCTAGAGGAGTACGTTGAAGACACAGACCACGAATGCCAACCCACAACAGCAAACCCATGCCGACCATAAAGACCGACGACTGGAGACAGAGGCACATGCCCAGGCGCAATACCCAGACGAACACGTATCTCCGAGGTCTACCATCACAAGCCAGCTGCAGCCATGTCGACGATGGAGGGTAGGCTTGGCAATCAACCTTTCCCGGCCAGCTTACTACGCTTACAAAGCGCAGCATCGAGGTGAGCTTCGCTCCCTTAGAAGGACAGCACACCAAGTTTGACTTAACACCGGGAGGTAGAGGAGATACCAAAGCTGAGGTGGCTAAGGTGGACTCCCTACTCCTTTTATACTGTATTGGACTGTGGGACTATCTACGACATTAAGTGTGCACAGACCAACATCAAAGATAGTGCACAGACCAACAAGTGTCAGTCGGCAGTGAATGTGCGAGAACGCGGCCGGTATCAGAAGTACCGGACGAGGGGGGTACGATTTAGGTACGTTGGGAGGGCCGGTACGTGGCGGTACTAAGTTGTACAGTCACAGACAGGTCGTCGAGAGAGATAGTAGGGCCTGGCTGGATTGATGAGTACTGGGGGCTCTAGGTGACCACTCGAGAGAAGAGATATCAGGAGACGATTGATACTGAGTCGAATCTGTCGATACCGAGTCGTTTGTCGTCCGGTATTGTGGTAGAGAGAACGAAGCAGTGGAGAAGACTAGCAGAGGGGGTGTTTCTGATAGGACTAGTTGTGAGACGAGAGGCGAGGACGACGAAGACGATATAGACGACTACCGGTATCGATACCGGTGACTACGAGACGAGACGAACGAACGGGGGCTTGAACGAGATGAGCAAAACCCGGACCTTCACTCTGGAAGTTCCTCTCAGATTAGCTGGTTCGCTATAGTAGAACATGCAGGCTATAAATACCATAATACCGTAGCCATTCAGGATACCAAATGGGGAGTTTTACAAGTCGAATTGTACCGCAATCCGGTACAAGAAGGGGAACATAAGATCGAAATGAATGTAAAAATATAACCAGGGGAAACATAAGACAATAAATGAATAAGAAGTTTTATCAGGGGGTAGCTAAGAATAGGGTGGGACGAAACAAGAACCCAATGAAAACTCACGACGAGTGATACCGAGGTAGGGTGGCGGTACCGACGTTGACCAGCGCTAGAATTAGGACGTGTCTCAAGCTACCGCATGGGTGCTCCTGGCGATGGCCCTGTCGTCTCCTTCTCTGGAGAAGCACGTCCTCCTGATTTACCTTTGTTCCGGTATCATGATCTGTGCGGCGTCAGTCTGGGTGTCTACCGGTCGATCGGACGGCGTGCTCCGATGTTGACATGTCGGTACAACCTAACCTTGGCAATGGAGTACTCTATCGCTCGGTACCAATCAGTACGCTGGGATTGTCCCTGGGCATCAATGAGATCGCTCGAGCCCCTCGATATCGATCGGTACGCGTTGCCTGACTCGACTGGGCATTGCTTGGCTTCCCCTCTGAGTCGGATCGATGGTCTCCTCCGAGATCGAAGCAGCGTATGGCAGACCTGATTCATTTCCCAACCTTCCTCTCGACGTAGATCTCCGAGGGCGTGGTCTCGACCTAGCACACGTTACGAACTTCGGTACCAGAGTGGACCATCGGTATCAACACCGGTATCGTTGGTATTGATGCATGGTGGTTCAGAAGGGCATACCGTCGGACTTGGAGCTTCGACAATGATCCAACTCTTCACAGCAACGTATGGCAGACCGATCATAGCTTGTGAGCCTTTCCCTCTGGTATGGGCCGTCAAGGGCGTAACGTGGACTATTAAGCATCGGTATCAGGATGGGTGGACGGTACTGTATCGGTATCATCGGTATCGAAGTCTGGTGGTTCGGTACTGTGATGGAAGACGGGCGTAGGGATTGGTGATTCGGTATTGGTGCAGAAGTCTGGCTAAACGTATGCAGGACCATTCATAGCCTTGTCGAATCGCAGAAGCCTCGTACTTTGTTGGAACTGTAGGCGTAGATAGGACGGCAGAAGTACCGTGGTCCGAAGAGAAGTAAGAAGCGGTAGAATTGCAGAAGTATTGTTAATTGGAAGAAGCGGTAGAATCGCAGAATTAAGCCCATATCGATCGTAGCCTCCGGTATTACCCTTTAGCGGTTCAGTCATTATCTAATGAGAAAGAAAGGAGTGAGAGGTCATGGGTTCGAGTCACGACGTCGGAAGATAAAAGGAAGGGATGACAAAAAAGGAAAAAGAAGGAATCAAATAATGCTTACGAGAGCAGATTCCTAACATTCTGGTCTTGAGGTACCAAAACACACAAAGGAACTCAATCTCGCTACTGTGGACTGGATATCTGTCATGAACAATTTTGTGTCCTGTATCAAAACTGAACTTTTCATTGGTACTCAGTCACAGGCCGCAGAAGACACAACCCAATGCATCCCGATCATCTCTCTGGTAACATGTGCAGTTCGCTCGAAAAGGGATGCCTTGCTTTCTATCATCAAGTACAACTTTTATATGGCCAGCCTCAGTTTTATCACGCTCTCCCTTGTATGTCATACAGATTAACCCAAACTCGGTATTGATTAATTGTCCCTTTTTAACAGCTGATGTTGTCTTCTCATGACTCTGTTGTTAATCGCTTATTGTGTGTATGTTCCTTTGTCTAAATGACTATCTAACTGGAATGCATCTAAAGACATGCTATTGATGCAGACGATGTCAGGACTAGAGAACTTATCAAGACCTACAAGGATTACGATTTGCTCAAGTCTATTTATTTTGCGGTGACTTTTACTCCTTTTTCTCTCCTGGCTGGACGACGCTTGAGTCTCAACAACTCAGATTAAAGGATTCCTTTGCCAAGTATTGTCCAAGTGCATTGAATGTGCGAGAACGCGGCCAGTATCAGAAGTACCGGACAAGGGGGGTACGGTTTAGGTGCGTTGGGAGGGCTAGTATGTGGCGGTACTAAGTCATACAGTCACAGACAGGTCGTCGAGAGAGATAGTAGGGCCTGGCTGGATTGATGAGTACTGGGGGGCTCTAGGTGACCGCTCAAGAGACAAAATATTAGGAGGCGGTTGATACCGAGACAAATTTGTTGATACCGAGGTGTTCGTCGTTTGGTATTGCGATAGTGAGAACGAAGCAGTAGAGAAGACGAGTAGAGGGTGAGTTTCTGATGGGACTAGTTGTGAGACGAGGGGCGAGGACGACGAAGATGATATTGACAACTACCAGTATCAATGCCGGTGACTACGAGACAAGACGAACAAACAGGGACTTGAACAAGATGAGCAAAACCCGGATCTTCACTCTGGAAGCTCCTCTCAGATTAGCTGGTCTGCTACGGTAGAACATGTAGGCTATAAATACCATGATACCGTAGCCATTCAAGATACCAAATGAGGACTTTTACAAGTCGAATCATACCGCAATCCGGTACAAGAAGGGGAACATAAAGTGAAATGAATGTAAAAATATAATCAGGGGAAACATAAGATGACGAATGAATAAGAAGTTTTAACAGGGGGTAGCTAAGAATAGGGTGGGTCAAGACAAGAATCCAATGAAAACTCACGATGATCGATACCGAGGTAGGGTGGTGGTACCAACATCGACCAGCGCTAAAGTAAGGATGTGTTTCAAGCTACCACATGGGTGCTCCTGACGATGGCCCTGTTGTCTTCTTCTCCGGAGAAGCGCGTCATCCAGATTTACCTTTGTTCCAGTACCATGATCCATGCAGCGTCAGTCTGGGTGTCTTCCAAGCATTCGGACGGCGTGCTCTGATGTTGACATGTTGGTACAACCTAACCTTGGCATTGGAGTACTCTATCGCTCAGTGCCAATCAGTACGCTGGGATCGTCCCTGGCATCAATGAGATTGCTCGTGCCCCTCGATATCGATCAGTACGCATTGCCCGACTTGACTGGGCATTGCTTGGCATCGTTTCCGAGTTGGATTGATGGTCTCCTCTGAGATCGAAACAGCGTACAGCAGACCTGATTCATTTCCCAACCTTTCTCTCAATGTAGATCTCCGAGGGTATGGTCTCGACCTAGCACACGTCATGAACTTCGGTACCAGAGTGGGCCATTGGTATCAACACCGGTATCGTTGGTATCGATGCATGGCGGTTCGGAAGGGCAGACTGTCGGACTTGGAGCTTCAACAATGATCCAACTCTTTGCAGCAACGTATGACAGACCGATCGTAGCTTGTGAGCCTTTCCCTCAGTATGGGCCGTTGAGGGCGTAGTATCGACTAAACGTGGACTATTAAACATCGGTATCAGGATGGGTGGACGGTATGGTATTGGTATCATCGGTATCGAAGCCTGGAGGTTCGGTACTGTGATAGAAGATGGGCGTAAGAATTGGTGATTTGGTATTGGCGCAGAAGTCTGGCTAAACGCATGCAGGACCAGTTCTCAATTGATCTTAGCCTTGTTAAATCGCAGAAGCCTCGTACTTCGTCTGAACCGCAGGCGTAGATAGGATGGCAGAAGTACCATGGTCCGAAGAGAAGTAAGAGCGGTAGAATTGCAGAAGTATTGTTAATTGGAAGAAGCGGTAGAATTGCAGAATTAAGCCCATATCGATCATAGCCTCCAGTATTACCCTTTAGCATGTTGAATAACGTTTTTGTTCACTATTTTTTTAACCTTTTACACCAGTCATTGGCAGTGGATAGCTGCTGCTATATCACAGAATGCATCTACATGGAAAGCAGACTTTTTTGGCTTGTGAGGAGTATGGCCATGGATGGATTGTTACGCTTTGCACAGTCGGAGACGTCGATGGGCAAGAAAGCGAGCTGCCACTAAATCACAAGAGACCGTAGTCTGTGACGTAGGTGATAGTACATGTCTATCTAATATATAGGAGGGAAAGCAACTTACCTGCAACGTAGGTGATAGTACTAGAACAAGAGAGTGGGGAATCCCTAACTCTCTGATCCAGCCTTATATACACTTTGGTTGTGGGTAAGTTCTACTCTGAATAGGTGCTGTCTAGCAGCAAGTAAATATGAATAAATAAACAACGGGGCCCAACGAGTCAGCAAGAATGAGTAATGATGAGTAAGTGTCATCGGGTTAAACGGAAAGAAGAATAATAAGTCAGCAAGAATGAGTAATAATAAAATAGGAAAGGAATAAGAGGGAAATGGCAGGATAAAGTTGTTATAGATTGTAATTAGCTGAGCCTGTATGTATTAAGTAAGGAATGTGGTTAAAGGAGTGTAAATATGCATTGACGAAAATGAAAGAAAGGCCGTATAAGGAAAATAGAAAAGACATCGTAACATGGATGTGATGCATTTGATACGCATGTTCCAATGCTTGCTGAGGAGTGGAGTCAAGTTTGCTCACAGATAGAAGGACAGAACAATGCTGAAAGCCTCTGCGAGGAGGCCCCTATACTAAATCGAGGCCTTTTCACTTGCACACAGGATCTTCTTGCTGGTATAATAGATTCATCTGTGAAACCTGCCCCAGACCAGACTCCCAGATGATACATCACCTCTAGAATCATGCAAGCTGAATCAGTCATACAACAGACAGGCGTTCATTACAGAGTTGATAAGTATAATGATGAAGGCGAACACGAGGAGATGTGTAACAGGGACCAAGACAAGGAAGAATCAGCTATAGTCGAGTGTCACAATGATATCACACGTGAGAGAGTAAGTACACTTTTTTTGTATTCCTGTATGTCCATGATGAATAGTGTTAGACACCAAAACAAATTAGACTGACAAGCAATACCCCGGATGATCGTATCGAACGAAACATTTTCGGTGAACATTCAGACAAGAAGTTGCCTTGCATCTCAGACCTGATCGCATCAGTTAGGCAATGCCATTGGTATAACTGTTCTTTAATGATAAAAAAATTCATCTTTCAGATCACGAGTACCAAGACATGGTGCCCTGAATTATACAAATTTTATTTGGAATACGATGATGATGACAGAATTATACAGTCGAACCTGTGGATAAGCATAGCCCTCGGTGGACAGGTTCGGCTATGCTTAACTACAGGTTATGCTAGTACACGTTGTCAGGCCAGGATATTGCCTGGACATAAACAATCGTAATATTGGCACGCTTTACACTATCGGAAGCAAGAACATAGCAGGACATCAGAAAGGATAAACAAGAAATATCGGACGTCGCAGTAACTCGTAATTCTGCACACAAGTTAGTAAATCGAAAGCCGATGGAAAGTGCCAAGCTTACTATCAAGCATTGAGCACAACTCGTCTAGTAACAAGCACCGGTACCCACTCGACCCACTCCTCCTCGATCATTATAGTCGTCTCCACAAATACTCTTCGTGCTATTAAGCATAAAGATCGCAAAAGTGTCGAGAAAGTAACTCACTGAATCGGGTTAGAGGAAGCGCGACGATACACAAAAGCCAGCCTGAGAAGTTCAGAAGCGTGGCAGAGCAGATGGTGAAGTCGTGCATGAAGTCGTGAAGGTGGCATTAGAACAAAGAATTGCAGAAAAGGAACTCGAGCGGCGATAGATAAACAAACCATTCTTTATATGGTCACGCTCTAGAAGCAGAAATGAAGGTTCAAGAACCACCGGTTGCACCATTCATTTGGTCTTATCTGAGAAGCCATCCGATCCATCGCTCTGGAAAAACCAAAGACCACAGTCTAGATACCAAAAACCAAATAAGCCCAAATTGGGTAATTGATTATATCATTCATCAGGTCATTGATTATATTATCCATCAAGTAATCGATTATATCATCCATCAGGTCATCGATTATCTCATCCACTAGGTCATCGATTATATCATCCATTAGGTCATCGATTATATCATCCATTAGGTCATTTATCAAGTCATCGATTAGATCATCGATCAGGTCATCACCTTAAACCATATTCTGGACTCATCAATTGATTCATTGATGGCACATCATTCATCAAGTAACTCATTGATGCGCATCATTCATCAAATAACTCATTGATGCACAGCATCTATCAAGTAATTCATTGATGCACAGCATTGATCAAGTCATGCATTGATGCACATCATTCATCAAGTAATTCATTGATGCGCATCATTCATCAAATAACTCATTGATGCATTGATACATATCACTTGATTTGGAGTATTTGATGCATAGCTTTGGAAGGAGACATCAAATTTTGATGATGTGGTTGATGCAGATCTATTTTTAGCTTATGCTGTGGATTATGTAAATTGGTCTTGGAATTAGTATTTAAGGACCAGCATGTAGCCCCCCAGAGGAATATAGAATTAACTCCCCATAGAACTAACTCAGTACAAGTTCTCCTCAGAACAAGACAAGCTCACATCATTCTGTGACCCCTTGTCACACTATTTGCAAGTCAAGTCAAGTCAAGGTTTCGTCGCATACAGTTGACCACAGCTCAAGACTGGGTAACTGCATTGCTTAAGGACTAGTTTGGTACTAGTCAAAGGTATTAAATTGCCTCTGTTCCAATTGGACATTGGTGATAAACCCCTCTCAAAGTCAATATCTGATAACTCGAGACTTCGAATGTGTGTGTCCCTCTAGACATTGACATCTATTTTGCATAGTTTGTCATTGCCTACCTCGGTGTGGACAATTTAATTGCTCCTCACCCACTGTGACCTATCACTCGCTTTCAAGAGAATTGGATAAAGACTCATCTCTCACTCACTCTACATCTCTACTCGAACTCGAGTCCCTCAACCCTCCAACTACAACAAGTTGCCTATAGCTTCAACGAACAACTGGGAAGACTACCTGCCTAGATAATTAGACCGGTTGACTCAGTGGGAGTGTACTTGGTTATTCAACAGCCAATACCATCCCAGCACGACAATGTCATTACATAATACCTAATCTTTCTAAATATGGAAAGTTAAGCAACATAAATTGTCGACATGTGACTTACAATTACATTTTCTTTCACACATCAGTTTTTGGAGTACTATATGCCGAATTGGGATAAGAAAAAATGCTTTCTTAACCCTTAGTTGCCTTTAAAAATTTGTCCCGGATCAAAATTAGTCACACTTTCTCTAAATTAGGCAACAAAAGATCATCTGATTACCTCCCGGTAAGCATTATTTCATTAGGACTTCCCCAAAAACGTTATGCTATATGCTTATATGGAATTATGCTTATTAGACCCTGATTTTACTGTCTACCGACTCGGTGGGCAAAATTTTCTATGCTTACACACAGGTTATGCTTATCCACAGGTTCGACTGTAGTGAGGTCTGTGTTTGTCAACACCGTAGAGAGCATACAAGAATGGGAAGCAGGTACAAGTGTGAGATCACATTCTATCACATGTCACTCTTTCATGCAGCTGAATTTTAGAAAAGGTATCACAGATGATACTAGGGAATCAGTCAAACCCATTGGATCTCATATATATCAATGCTGGGCCTACTTGGGATAGCCTGGGTTATAATGTTTGCCGAAAGAAGGCCACACAGCAACCGATCCTCATGGTTCGACATGAAGCTACGAATTCTGACAGGCTCCATATTAAAGATTGGCAGTCAGCCGGCTTGAGTTCGCTTATCAACATGCACGATAAGTGTCTTGTTAAAGGTGAGAAGCTGATATAGATTACTTCAATTGACGCTCAGAGGAAAAAAGATTGTGCCGTGGATATCAATAATCCACAGATGCATTATTTGAGGGCCTCTGTCACAGAGGTGATAAATGACCTTGAGACGATGACTGATCGCACATTGTATTGTGGATACATACCGATAGTCAATGGTGCCGTTTCTCTCAACGTTCAGTAAGTATTTCCAGTAATGTAATTATACATGCTGCTCAGTGCTCCCAGGGATTTGGATGACTTGTCTAGCATGCTGTACTCTGAGAGGGCAGATTCCAGTATGTGGCACACACATGACGGTCATTCTATCCTCGGTACAAAATGGGTCCATGTTGCAGGTCCATTGACAATCATAGATTATCATTACGGTCCTTCTGGTCTAGGGACTTGCTTGACTCCGTTGATAGGCTCGACGATTGTCTGTATACCCGAGGGTCCACCGAGGCTCAATCGACGTGGCGACGGGTACGAAAAGAATTTGGGGGGTCAAATGGGCAGTGTTGCAAGTCGAGCAGGGCTGCGAACTGTGCGTGTCCCTGTCGCAATAAAGGGTAATACCGGAGGCTACGATTGATATGAGCTTAACTCTGCGATTCTACCGCTTCTTCCAATTAACAATACTTCTGCGATTCTACTGCTTCTTACTTCTCTTCGGACCACAGTACTTCTGCCATCCTATCTATGTCTGCAGTTCGGACGAAGTATGAGGCTTCTGTGATTCAATAAGGCTAAGATCAATTGAGAACTGGTCCTGCATGCTTTTAGCCAGACTTCTGTGCCAATACCAAATCACCAATTCTTACGCCCATCTTCCATCACCAATACCAAACCACCAGGCTTCGATACCGATGATACCAATACCATACCGTCCACCCATCCTGATACCGACGTTTAATAGTCCACGTTTAGTCGATACTACACTCTCGACAGCCTATACCGGGAGAAAGGTCACAAACTACAATTGGTCTGCCATACATTGCTGCAAAGAGTTGGATCATTGTCGAAGCTCCAAGTCTAACGGTCTGCCCTTCTGAACCACCATGCATCGATATCAACGATACCGGTGGCCCACTCCGGTACCAAAGTTTGTGACGTGTGCTAGGTCGATACTGTGCCCTCGAAGATCTATGCCGAGAGGAAGGTTGGGAAATGAATCAGATCTGCCATACACTGCTTCGATCTCAGAGGAGACCATCAATCTGACTTGGAAGCGAAGCCAAGCAACGTCCAGTCGAGCCAGGCAATGCGTACCAATAGATATCGAGGGGCACGAGCGATCTTATCGATGCCCAGGGACAATCCCAGCATACTGATTGGTACCAAGCAATAGAGTACTCCAATGCCAAGGTCTAGGTTGTACCGACATGTCAACATCGGCACACACCGTCCGATCACTCGGTAGACGCCCAGACTGACGCCGCACGGATCATGATACCAGAACAAAGGTAAATCTGGATGACGTGCTTCTCCGGAGAAGAAGACAACAGGGCCATCGTCAGGAGCGCCCATGCGGTAGCTTGAAACATGTCCTTACTTTAGTGCTGGTCAACGTCGATACCACCACCCTACCTCGGTATCACTCGTTGTGAGTTTTCATTGGATTCTTGTCTTGTCCCACCCTATTCTTAGCTACCCCCTGATAAAACTTCTTATTCATTCATCATCTTATGTTTCCCCTGATTATATTTTTACATTCATTTTGACTTTATGTTCCCCTTCTTGTACTGGATTGTGGTACGATTCGACTTGTAAAAAGTCCTCATTTGGTATCTTGAATGGCCACGGTATTATGGTATTTATAGCCTGCATGTTCTACCATAGCAAACCAGCTAATCTGAGAGGAGCTTCCAGAGTGAAGATCCGAGTTTTGCTCATCTTGTTCAAGTCCCCGTTCGTTCATCTCGTCTCATAGTTGCCGGTATTGATACCGGTAGCCGCTGACATTGTCTTTGTAGTACTCATCCCTTGTCTCGCGACTAGTATCATCAAGAATTCTTTCTCTACTTTGTCTCCTCCTCTGCTTCGTTCTTACTACCTTGATACCGAACAACAAACGACTCAGTATCGACAGATTTGTCTTGGTATCAACTGCCGCCCGCCATTTTCCCCTCTTGAGCGGTCACCTAGAGCCTCCCTGTATTACTCTATCTTGCTAGGCCCTACTACCTCTCTCGACTACCTGTCTGTGACAGTATGACTTAATACTGCTACATACCGGCCCTCTCAACACACCTAAATTGTACCTCCCTCGTCCGGTCCTTCTGATACTGGCCGCAATCTTGCACATTCAGCGATGATCGTAGATCCATATTTATCACATACACAGCTTCATCCTCCCTTCTCATGGTTACATCCAGCTAAATATTGAAGGATCATTGACGCTTGGGGGACATTATTATTGCAGCGAGCTAATTTCACAGTCGCTTGACGTCATCACTATCCAACACTACTCTCGCCTGCAGCCTGATATTCTATTCAAAGAATATGCCCCATTGGTGTTTTTCAAGTTACTCGATAGGGTTGTCGATGGGTTAAATAATTTAAATGCTATCGAAGCTTTACCAGGTGCGCGTCACCAGACCTGAGTCATTCACCCACTCATCTGATTCTTTCTTAGATTGTTATCTGCAGAGCAAAGAACATATCGCAGCCCTCGTTGTGTTGGTTATGTATCTGGATCAGCTTGCACCTCGAGGTTATATGAAGCCGTAGCAAGATAATGACGAATTCAAGATAGACCACAAATACGCAAAAAAACTCATAAAGAAGCTGCTTCATGGCGATGCACTGTATAACGGTCGTCTGAAAGCAGAAGTCAATAACATTGGTGCCAGATACAAGAAACGTATTGAAGAACTGAATGCGCAATTTGAGGACAGCCCTGGAGTTCATGTGAAATGCTTCGATATATGCGATGTGGCTGTGAATGTCCAACTGTAACTTTTTTCTCATTGCTTCTTGTACGTATAGTCGGTAATCTAAACATTATGCAAAGTGGTAGACATATGTACAGCGTGGAGTATGAATGACAAGTAAGTAGTTGATATAAGGGTTGGGTGGAAAACAGCCTTTGTATCATGATGAAGCAGTCAATGCTATAGAGTCAAAGTTGATGCAAGTTGATATGAGTTCCACATAATCTAAGGAGCACAATTGAGTCGACATAACAAAGCAGTTGATCTGAAAGAGCGGAATAAGCAGTTGATGCATAATCTAATGAGCAATTGTGATTGCTGTGGGGTTGTGGTAACAAAACAGTTGATTTGAAAGAGCTGTCGCTGTAAGGGTTCGGGGTTTGAGGGTGAGAGCCTTTGCCAGTAAAACATAATAAAGCAGTTGATGTCATAGGGTCGAAGTAATGCGAGTTGATCTGAAAGAGCAGTGAAGCGACAAAACAGTAAGGGCAGTGACAGCGAGTTGATAGGAGATCTGCAGTCAGTTGATAGGAGATTCATAGTCAGTTGATAGGAGATCCGCAGTCGACGTAGGGTTTGGTGAAAACAGCCTTTGACACTGTATCATGATGAAGCAGTTGATGCCATAGAGTTGAAGTTAATCTGAAAAAGCAGTGAAGCAAGTAATCGAAACGACAATACATTTGTTGGAGGTGTGCAAGAAGACGACAACGCGGTGGGGTTCTCTAGTCCAGGAGCTCCATCATCTGATCCAAGGACAAGTGGTGGACCTCTGCGATGTCTTGTATCATCTCGTTTGTGATGAGATCGCCAATGTCTCTTAATACCTCCTCGTTTCTCAGCCCTGATGCATTGTGGATTAACTGCATCTGTTCAACCAAGACGTCCTCGCCTGGTAACCATTCCACTAGACGAGTCTCCTCCTTGTCCTTGTCCTTGTCCTTGTCCTTCCCAAAAATAGATCTGAGGGTGCTCACATTGATGATTGTGTTGCAGCTACGGTGATCATCCACTGACTCCTTGATAGCAAGTCTTGTATCTACGGGAATCCGCTCATCTTTCCCGTGCTTAGAATGCAAGTGGCCAACAAACTTGCGAAAAGTCATTCGCCCCTTCTCACTACAATATATGCACCACCAATATGCCTTACCGGTCCCATTACGAGTTCCATGAGTGTGCGTGTTTGTGTAATAGCAAAGGTAGACGGTAAAGGTGTTTGGGTACTTGTGCAGTAGGCCTTTCTTGTGCTCACCATAAATATACATATGAAGAGGCAATACCAGAAAGTGAAGCAGGACCACATGGCAAAGGCCATCCATGACGCACATGAGGAGCTGAGGGCCAGGATGACACTCAACCAGTACAGGACAGCAGTTGATCAAGAGAAGTACATCAGCATACAGACGGTGGACGACTTGCTAAGCGGTGGACGATAACACAGGCATTGCGAGCGAGGAAGATACAACGGCAGGAACGGAAGTAGCTATGACCATTCTTGCACGACGAACAGTCAAATCGGCGACATTCGGCATTCCATTCCCAGTTCCATCTCCGTTTGTAGGATCTTCGTGTCGTTTCTTAGCGTGAGGTGGTGTCCTTGGCGGTTTATGCTTATCCGAAGGAGACGTTTTGTCTTGCATCCTTTTGAAAGTGGGTGTGAACGCTCCTGCTGCTTTCCCTGCTTTCTGGATTGGAAGTGGAGGATTGTCTTGCTTCTGCTGGTCCTGCTGCTGAGATGTAAGGGATGCCCACAACGCCGCAGCAGATGTGACTCTCCCTCCCTTCCCCCCGCACGCAGAACGGACATCATACTTATTCTCCGAAGGCAAGCCTCTGCTATTCGGAACCTCCGCTACGAGTCGTCGAAGAACTGGCTTGAGAGGAGAAGGTGTGCTCGCCTTCGGAGTAGGCACATCAGGCGACGAGGTAGCCCTATTCTGAGGCGACGCTCGGTTGTTGGGTTCTTCGGAAGGCTTAGGGGGTGGAGGAGCCTCGAAGGTCGAAGAAATGTCCTTCGCTGCGTGAAGAACGAAACCAGACGAACGAGTGGGTATCGTATCATGTTGAGACTTGTTGTCTAAACAATGAAATGGTTATGGGATGCACACAGACCGATAAAAATAGACATGCTTACACGTTTCGTCGAGTGATTCTTAATGAATAGCTCGACACACGCATCCCGTCCAGCAGCAACATACGGATTAAGAACACGTCCCCTGGCCCAAATCTTCCCATTCTCTCCTACGACAATCCGTTCAACGTCCTGCGCGTCACCAGGAGACTCCACGACAGAAACTTCTCTTCTCTCCAATACTCTTTGTCTGTCATTCCTCCACGAAACACCCACGCTCGCTCTGACTTCATATTTCAGCTTCGCAAGCCCTTTACCGAAATCGATACTTGCTGGCGAAGACACAGGGAGGGGAAACTGAAAAAAGAATGTCGTTGTTCCCTTTCGTGCTAGGTAATAATCAACGGGTAGGACGTTGTCGTCTCCTGGTAATGGATGCGGATGTACAGCATTCGAAGGGGGTAACCCTGATCCTTGAAAATATCGTGTTACGTGAAGGAACGCACTCGTTGCCGAGTGATCTCTCGACGTCAGCTCTGGCAGCGTCATCAGAAGACTATATATCGCTTATTACTTCGCGGCCTTGCAGACGCACCTTGGATCGCAAACAACTCGACCTTGATATCACCAATGCCCAAACCCCTTTCCGCCTTGCACTCCAATTCCATCTTACCTGATACATTTCCTCCTGCGATGAAGAGGGGGTCAGGGAAGTATAGCGATACCCTAGCTTTGCTATGAGCATTGGTTGCATTTATGGGCTCTGGACGAGCCATAAGTACATGAGGCTCGAGATGCTGGTTATGGAGGAGAAATAGCGAGTACTAGACTATGGTGCGGAGCGGCTAAAACCGACAACTGAAGCCGCATCATTTTGCAAAGGTATCTCCTCCTCCACAACTCGCTTTTTAGTCCTGTAAAGCATATTATTGGATAGCTAGAGGTCATAGCTACAGAGCTTGCATTTTTTTAGATTTTTATTCCGAGGTTGAAAAAAAATTTGACCTGAAATTGAAACAAATATTTAAATAATTGAAAAATCATTTTATTTATTAGTAATCCATCAGAAATCACATCAAATCTAATCAATAAAGGCAATATAACATAATGCTCACGCCGATGATATCCATTCCAAGAAATTTTCAAGAAATGCACAAGAAAAATACAGATCTATACCACATGGGCACAAGATGAATCATAGAGTCTTTCTGTCCTGATTATTATAATCAGACAATGGATGATGGTTGTTGAGCTCTCTCTCCACAAAGATAAGACATTGTTGGTCAGGCATGATTCTGATGACAATTAGCTCAGAGCCTGGCAAAGAGTAAAAAAGAACATACCCTTCCTTGGCCTGGATCTGTTTCTTAATCGTCTTGATTGAGTTGGACAGCTGAATGTCAAGTGTGATGGTCTTTCCAGTGAGGGTCTTTACTTTAACTTGACATTATTAGGCAGTATTTTTAGTTCAAAGAGTTAAATGGAAAACCATCAAATTGAATAATAGGGACACATGTTAGGCACCTCTATTTTTAATTCAAATTTTTCCTTATTTTTTTTTCCAAAAAAATTGAAACATTTTGATGACTCATCAAAAACCTCGGATTCACTCGTATTTTTGTTACTTGTATTACAGTAAAAAAATCCCCAGAGTTAAAAACTAAAAATTACAGTCTCTGCCGAATTGATAGAAGGTGACGCTCTGCACCATAGAGTAGCCATGTGTCATTCACAATTATATAATATTGATATTCTAATTAGCCTGCTCTGCTGAAACTGTAAGTGTTAAAGTATGGCAAAGGTCAGCTACAGCATATTCATAAAATGATGTTAGTCCACTCCTATTTTCGTCCATATTCTCACTTTTCGTCATTTAAGTAGGTAGTATTAAAAGAAAAAAACAACTAAATATTATTAGCTGAACCAGACCCGATTTGAACGGATGGCCTTGAGGAAGCTTAGTCAGCTGGAATCTCACGCTCTACCACTGAGCTACAGGTCCCTTACTTTTTAATCACCATTATCACTTACAAGGAAAACTTACAAAAAATGGCAAAACGTACTAAGTCGATGACAACAAAGAGGACTCAACCTCCAGAAGACAACGGGGAGATTGTGTCCTTCGACGTGGATGACCCCCGTATTTGAGAGGCCATCAATTGCACCGTTGCTGGAGCAAGATCAGCAGCAGAACTTATTTACAAACCAATTTACATACCTGGCATGGAGAGGCGTGCTTTCCCTCCTGGACACTGCATCTACGAAGAGGTGACATGTGTATGGAATCAGAAACATTGTATCTCAGTTCTTATGTGCAACTCGAAACCCACCTCGGCCACGGCCACGGTAGGAGACAAGAGGCACATACCTACCCCAGAACCTACCCCAGAGCAGCAGCAATCCACGAAGGCCGCAAAACCTGCACTCCTCCAGTGGGATGACAAAAACACAACAATGGACAACTATACAATGGAAGATATGGTCAAAACTGATAATTCAGTAGTCCTGGCCGTCATGCAGGATGCCCTGAGGCAGGCGATAGACTCACTCAACAACCCCGGGGGCCAGCAGCCACCCCAGGAAACATTCCAGACAATTCCGTGCCCACCATCCCTTATTATGGCTCACTCCGATGCCTACGTGCTTGGGTATGTGTTCAGCCAGGTTGCCAATTTTCTGGACGACCTAGAACATTTGCTACCTAGAACAGAGAGATCGTTTAGCGAGATCGCAATGCAGACCTTCAACTCCGGTTTCAGGAATGGACACTTACAAAGAGAAGGGCTGAAGGAATGGCTTGAGTCGAAGCAACATGGCGGTTTGGAAGAGAACCAAACAGTGTTGTGTGACACGAAGACCATCCGTGATATGATCAGCTCGAAATTTCGCAAACTAAAGTCATGACTCACCATCTTGGAGAGTCACGTGCCACATGGACAGTCGTCAGCAGCCCCTGTCAAGGATAGAAGTCTCAACTTCTCTATTCATGCCCCCACAAACACTGCAAATCTCATCCAGGGCAGAGCCTCATATGCAGCCAAGGCTACCTCTGCACTGACGACAACAATGACAGTCATAGCGAGACACCCACCCACATATACGGCAACAGACTGAACACCACAACTACCTCCAAGCAAGAAGAAGAAGCAAGGAGTGACCGTAAACACACAGATCGCAGCCAGATCAAAGAACGGTCACACACTGTCATTCTCTGTTGAACCGGTGCCAGAGAAGAGATCAGCAGTAGACATGTTCGCAATGGTGAAGAGAATATTTAATTGACTTGATTTGAAATCTGACTGTTTACTCTGCACTACGTGGTCTGACAGACCCCGACTTCTTATCCATGTGGGCAAGGAATCCAAACCGGCAGAGCTTGGCTCACGCTTGAGCAGTGCATTGCAGGACTACTACCAACAGACAAACCCAATGACAAAGGTGACATACCATCCCTTCTCAGAAGGTTTTCAGATCTGGGTCCCTAACATACCAATTTGAAACCCCAAGACGAACACCCCATTCACTCTAGAAGAGCTCCAAGAGAAATTCCATGAGTCAAACGTGGTATTTGACACACATCCGATGGTAGCTCCTCTATAATACCTGGCCATCCAAGAGGCTCTTCAGACATGCCTTCAAGAGGACAGAAACACGATAGCCCCGGTCATTCTGACAGTTGACAAACCAATGACGGTGTACAACATTTTCTTCAACAAGCACTGAGAAGCCCTATATTTCTTCAGTTACCAGCACATCATATAAGAATCAAGAGCACACTTCAAACGGGTCCAGTGCACCCATTGCTGGTTGTATTCTCACTTAATACTGGATTATCTGCACGTACAGGTGTGCAGACGATGCAGCGAACTCCACTTGGAACTACGATGCACCAGCAAATGTGCCAAGTGCATGATGACTGCTGACTGCACTCACACTCTCAGGTGCACCCTTTGCCAAGGGACACACCATGCTGATGCTGAAGAATGCCCTAAACACCCAAAGTTGTTATGGATAACTGTCGATCGCTACATGTCATCTTGCTAAATTGCAGGGGAAGCTGGGCCACTCTATTAGCAGCCCTACAGATGATCGAATTATGGCACTCTGGATACCTCAAATCAGTTATATTCTCATTTCAAGAAGTTCCATATGGACCAGTGGGAAGAGCTCACTCGACTACACATAAGGAGGGAGCTGAACAGTACAGCTCAATCCTCATCAATCGGTTCCAATAGTTCTTTCTAACAGAAAAAGACCCAAAAGTGGCATGGTGCATCTCCAAATGGCTTCGCACCACCTACTACACAGAAGACAATGTGGGTCGCTGCGGTATTCATATATCAATCGTGGGAAACCCAACCATCCACTTGTATAACTGGTACTGCCCACTAGAGCCTAGCATGCATGCTCAGGCATGGCCAGCCATAAGGAGGTTTTGGAAACAACACCAGTACCCAGACAACAGCATCATATGCAGGGATTTCAACACCCACCCAACAAGATGGGATGTAGACTCTGTATTCCGTAGAGGGGGACAGACTACACCTGTATGTACTGTTTTCTTTGAACAATGGCTTGAGAACCACCCAGAGTTCCAGGTGGCTGATGACCCAACTGCTCATACTTTCCACATACACAATACGGAGGGCACACACCTGGATGCTATCATGTACAAGAGACCAGATCTGCCACCCCTCAAACTTTTATGGACAGCAGTCCTGATAAGCAGTACGAGGTGTAGGCATACGATAAACTCTGTATTACTGCAACACAACACATATGCCATCCCCTGAGAAATGCTCTTACTACCAAACTTACTGATAGGGAGATGGGAGGAGGTGTTTAACTGGAGGGTACCAAGAAAGTTCTGGCTCGAAACCTGGTGAAATGCAGAGAAAATGAATGAATGGGTCCAGGAGCTCTTCCACCACAGCAAGCAAGCAACAGAAGATATAACCAAGCTGAGCAGTCTCAAGTCTTTCGTCTGATGGTGGAATAGCCAGACAGATGAGCTCATGAACTCAAACCGGCCAGACAAGCTATACTGCCTGATGAAGCAACGGCAGAATGCATATGCGGAGGCACAGGAACAAGCCACGGTGAAGAGTATATGGAAGCATTACTGTGCTGGGGAACTATGCAAGGTGACGTACATCCCACCGCTGAAAGAACTGTTCCAAACAATCTACCACGTTGAAATAAGTGAAGCTTTCAGACAACACTACTTCTCATATATACAGGAGGGCCTGGAGGAGCCACTACCAGAATACAACAAGCTGAGAAACATGTTTACAGAGAAGGACATATGGGAGGCATATTGAGAGATACCCCTGAACGTCTCCCCAGGCATATCTGGCATGTCAACAGAGATGCTGGGTGCCCTTCTGTGGCAACACACTAAAGGGAAATACCAGAGGCTACGATTGATATAGGCTTAATTTTACGATTCTACCGCTTCTTCCAATCAACAATACTTCGGCGATTCTACCGCTTCTAACTTCTCTTTGGACCATGGTACTTCTGCCGTCCTATCTATGCCTATGGTTCAGACAGAATACAAGGCTTCTGTGAATTGAACAAGGCTAAGATCAATTGAGAACTGGTCCTGCATGCTTTAAGCTAGACTTTTGCACCAGTACCGAACCACCAATTCTTATGCCCGTCTTCTATCACAGTACCGAACCACCAAGCTTCGATACTGATGATACTGATACTGTACCGTCCACCCATCCTGATACTGATGTTTAAGGGTCCACCATTAGTCAATACTATGCCCTCAATGATCCGTACAGTTGATACTACACTCTCAACAGTCCATACCATAAGAAAGGTCATGAACTGCAATCGGTCTGCCCTATGTTGCTGCGAGGAGTTGGATTATTAAAAGTATCAAAGCTCCAAGTCCGTTGGTCTACCTTACTGAACTACCATGTATCGATACTGACGATACCAATATTAATACTGGTCACCCACCCCAGTATCAGCATCTGTGACATGTGCTAGGTTGATACTGCACCCTCAATGATCTATATCAAGAGGAAGGTTGGGAAATGAATCAGATTCACCATATGCTGCTTCGGTATCGGAGGGAACCACCGATCTGACTCAGAAGCAAGGCCAAGCAAAACTCAGTCAAGCTAGGCTACATGTACCGATAGATACTGAGAGACACAAGCGATCTTATCAATGCTCAGGGATGATCCCAGTGAACTGATTAGTACCGAACAATAGAGTACTCCACTGCCAAGGTTGGGTTATACTGATATGTCAACATCGGCGCATGCTGTCCGAACGCTCAGTAGACACCCAGACTGACGCCACACAGATCAGGATACCAGAACAAAGGTAAATCTTGATAACATACTTCTCCGGAGAAGAAGACGACAGGGCCACAGTCAGGAGCGCCCTTGCTATAGCCTGAAACACATCCTTACTTTAGCACTGGTCGATGTCAGTACTGCCACCCTACATCGGTATCACTTGTCGTGAGTTTTCATTGGATTCTTGTCTTGTTCTACCCTATTCTTAGCATCCCCCTGATAAATCTTCTCATTCATTTGTCATCTTATGTTCCCCCTGATTATATTTTTACATTCATTTCGAATGTATGTTCTCCTTCTTGTACCGGATTGTGGTACGATTCGACTTGTGAAATTCCTTATTTGGTATCTTGAATAGCTATGGTATTATGGTATTTATAGCCTGCATGTTCTACCATAGCAAACCAGATAATCTGAGAGGAGCTTCCAGAGTGAAGATCAGGGTTTTGCTCACCTTGTTTAAGTCCCAGTTCATTTGTCTCATCTTGTAGTCGACGGTATCAATACCGGTAGTTGTCAACATTGTCTTTTGCAGTATATGCCTCTCATCTTGCTGAAGAGAACTACGTGCGGCTGAGCTCGGTATTGAGCCCGGTATCCCATTCTACGCTTACCCCATGCTACGGTATGGTCCCATCTACACCTTCCAGTATCCACCAGCACACCTAGAGAAACCGTCAGTCCTATTTCTCAAGATACCAAATGCCAAGAGTACCGGTACCGAGCGCCAAGAAACCCAGTACCGAGAATACCGAGAGTACCGAGTGCCGAGAAACCCGGTACCGAGACAATTTGACAATTCAACATGCTCTCATAACATGGATCGGACATCTCCCTCTCTGGTATTCATTCCTGATGGTTGGACTATGCATGCCGGTTCTTTGGGAAAGCTCAGGGTCAGTATCTGTTAAGGTTTTCAGGTCCGGTACCACCAGGAACGTGTCGGTATCAATCAGCAGGGGTGCAGATCTCTTGTCCTGAGGACTTTTCATCCAGGGGTGCTATATGCTACGTTTTCATTGGTATCTTGTCCTCCCTAACCCTTTCTTGTTGTCCCCCTGATGGCGCTGCAATGTTCACTTTCCTTGTTACATTTTTCTTCAGACTTTTCTTTGTTTTGATCTTCCTTTCTACTTTCTCCTTTTGGATTTAAAAGCTAACTACGGTACAGTAGTATAAATATCTCCTCCTGTACGTAGTAGCTCTCGAGGTAATCTTAGGAGCTAGCCTCTAGCGTGAGGGCTCGGGTTTCCTCACCCCCCTTCTCAGTCTCATCTCAGCTTCGTCTCAAGTTCCGTCCCAGTTCCGTCTCAAGTGAACCTCAGGAGTTAGCCTCCCGTGCGAGAGCTCAGGTTTGCTTCCCAGTCCAGTCGACACCTTCATCTACCAGTCTCCCCCATTCAGTCCCTTGCTATACCACCCCGTGCTAGTTGTTTTCTTGCAGTACCGACCTGTACCGACGTTTTTCCCACAGTACCGACATTTTGTTATCCTTCGTATTCTGCACATCCACCTTTCGTTTCTGTACTGAGCTTTTGTTTTACAACGTTTCTGCACATACCGAACCCATTCGTTCAAGTACCGACCTGTACCGACATTTTTCCCACGGTACCGACCCTCTCGATTCCAGACAAGAACACATTCCCCCCGACGTCTAGCTGATCCAGCACCCCATTCTATTATTCCCTTGACTCCCCTTACATCCCTCTACTACAGACAATAAGAACCGTGAGCGTACTGGATAAGTACTGCCTCATTTGGCCCTCCCCGTACTCTTATACCATACACCCCTCGACCGGTACCTTCGGTACCGGCTGTGATCTCGCACATTTATCGCGACTCGTCTCATCAAGAACTCCTCATCTGCTCGTCTCCTCCTCTGCTTCACTCTTACTGCCTTGGTACCGACTACAAGTGACTTGGTATCAATGGATTCGTTTTGGTATTGACCGTCGCCTGCTACTTTCCCTCTCGAGCGGTCACCTAGAGCCTTCCTGTACTCCACTATATTGCCAAGCCTTATTATCTCTCTCGACGACTTGTCTGTGACAGTACGACTTAGTACCGCCACATATTGGCCCTCCCAATACATCTAAATTGTACCCCCCTTGTCCAGTACTTCTGATACTGGCCATGTTCTTGCACATTCAACGCCTGCATGTTTGCAAGGTTCCTAAACAGGTGTATTGAGCTAGGACACTACCCGCTGATGCTGAAATGCACAGCTGTAGTAATGGTAAAGAAGCTGAAGCCCTATGATCCAACAACACTGCGGACATACAGGCCTATTTGTGTGGAAGAGTCGCTAGCGAAACTACTTGAGTGAGCTATTATACTGCAGCTACAAACCTACATAATGCCAGACACGTATTTCCTACCAATACAGCATGGCAGAAGGCCAGGGGCATCGGTATACAGAGCATGGCATGGCCTATACAATTGCCTCCTCACAGCGGAGGACTCATGCATAGGCTTCGTTACATTCGACGTTAAAGGGTATTTCGACAATGTAGACCTCAGACAGCTATAGCACACCATGAGGCTACATGAGGTACCTCTTTACCTGATCCAGCTAATAGAGGTGTTCGCATGCGATCACCCAATTTGTTTTGCATTCAATGAGGATCGCTCACAGTGGTTCATCAAGCTGAACAGAGAGGTACCCCAGAGATCCTCAGTGTCACCAATCCTTGCGAACATGGCAGCCATGTCAGTGTTACACTGGTTGAGGGACCTGCCATGGCTGCAATTCTACATGGACAATGGAGGTTTCATTGCAACTGCAAGCACGCCTGGATGACTTCTGAATCGAATTGGTGAAGGGCTACGCAAGATTGGGGAGGAGTTTGCAAATGCATCCCTAACAATAGACTCAGACTCAGTACAGTTTATCATGTTCTGATGAATGTGCGAGAACGCAGCTGGTATTAGAAGTACTGGACGAGGGGGGTACGATTTAGGTGCGTTGAGAGGGCCGGTATGTGGCGGTACTAAGTCGTACTGTCACAGACAGGCCGTCGAGAGAGATAGATAGGGCCTGGCTGGATTGATGAGTACAGGGGGGCTCTAGGTGACCACTCAAGAAACGAAGTATCAGGAGATGATCGATACCAAGATGAACTCATTGATACCAAGTAGTTCGTAGTTCGGTATTGCAGTAGTGAGAACGAAGCAGGGGAGAAGACGAGTAGAGAAAGAGTTCTTGATGGGACAAGTTGTGAGACAAGGGGCGAGTACAACAGAGACAATATTGACGACTACCGGTATCGATGCCAGCAACTACGAGACGAGACAAACGAACAGGGACTTGAACGAGATGAGCAAAACCCAGATCTTCCCTCTGGAAGCTCCTCTCAGATTAGCTGGTTTGCTACGGTAGAATATGCAGGCTATAATTACCATAATACCATAGCCATTCAAGATACCAAATGAGGACTTTTTACAAGTTGAATCGTACCACAATCCGGTACAAGAAGGGGAACATAAGGTCGAAATGAATGTAAAAATATAATCAGGGGAAACATAAGATGACGAATGAATAAGAAGTTTTAACAGGGGGTAGCTAAGAATAGGGTGGGTCAAGACAAGAATCCAATGAAAACTTACGACAAGCGATACCGAGATAGGGTGGTGGTACTGACATCGACCAGTGCTGAAGAGAACTACATGCGGCTGAGCCCGGTATTGAGCCCGGTATCCCATTCTACACTTACCCCATGCTACGGTACGGTCCCATCTACACCTTCTAGTATCCACCAGCACACCTAGAGAAACCGTCGGTCCCATTTCTCAAGATACCGAACGCCAAGAGTACCGGTACCGAGTGCCGAGAAACCCGGTACCGAGACAATTTGACAATTCGACGTGCTCTCATGACATGGATCGGACGTCTCCCTCTCTGGTATTCATTCCTGATGGCTGGAGTATGCATGCTGGTTCTTTGGGGAAGCTCAGGGTCAGTATCCGTTAAGGTTTTCAGGTCCGGTACCACCAGGAACGTGTCGGTATCAATCAGCAGGGGTGCAGATCTCTTGTTCTGAGGACTTTTCATCCAGGGGTACTATATGCTGCGTTGTCATTGGTATCTTGTTCTACCTAACCCTTTCTTGTTGTCCCCCTGATGGCTCTACTGTATTCATTCTTCTTATGACATTTTTCTTTGTTTTGATCTTCCTTTTTACTTTCTCCTTTTGGATTTATGAGCTAACTACGGTACAGTAGTATAAATATCTCCTCCTGTACGTAGTAGCTCTCCAGGTAATCTCAGGAGCTAGCCTCTAGCATGAGGGCTTGGGTTTCCTCACCCCCTTCTCAGTTCTGTCTCAGTCTCGTCTCGATTTCTGTCCCAGTCCCATCCCAGTTCTGTCTCAAGTGAAACTTTGGAGTTAGCCTCCCGTGTGAGGGCTCAGGTTTCCTTCCTGGTCCAGTCAACACTCTCAGCCACCAGCCTCCCCCAGTCTGTTTTTTGCTATACCACCCCGTGCTAGCTGTTTCCTTGCAGTACCGACCTGTACCGACGTTTTTCCCACGGTACCGACGTTTTGTTATCCTTCGTATTCTGCACGTCACCCTTTTGTTTTTGTACTGACCTTTTTGTTTGACAACATACCTCCACGTACCGACCCCTTTGTTTCTGTACCGACCTGTACCGAGGTTTTTCCCACGGTATTAGACTTGTGTTTTGCTACATTCTCCCTTGTACCGACCTATACCGAAGTTTTTCCCACGTTCTAACCTGTCCTTTTCGTACCAGAATCTCATACTCTTCACTTCCAGCCCATCCATTCACTACCCCTTTTCATAGACAACAAGTACCGTGAGCGTACTGGTTAAGTACCAGCACGTATTAGCCCTCCCCCACTTAAAACCATACACCTCTCATCTCGGTACCTCCAGTACTGGATGCGATCTCGCACATTTAGCGCTAAAGTAAGGACATGTTTCAACCTACCACATGGGTGCTCCTAACGATAGCCCTGTCATCTTCTTCTCCAGAGAAGCGTGTCATCCAGATTTACCTTTGTTTTGGTACCATGATCTGTGCGGCGTCAGTCTGGGCATCTACCGAGTGATCGGATGGTGTGCTCCAATGTTGACATGTTGGTACAACCTAACCTTGGCATTGGAGTACTCTATCGCTCGGTGCCAATCAGTATGCTGGGATCATCTCTGGGCATTGACGAGATCGCTCGTGCTCGTCAATATTGATCGGTATGTGTTGCCTGACTTGACTGGGCATTGCTTGGCTTGGCTTCCAAGTTGGATCGATGGTCTCCTCCAAGATCGATGCAGCATATAGCAGACCTAATTCACTTCCCAACCTTCCTCTCAATGTAGATCTTCGAGGGCGTGGTCTCGACCTAGCACACGTCACGAACTTCGGTACCGGAGTGGGCCATCGGTATCAACACCGGTATCGTTGGTATCAATGCATGGCGGTTCGGAAGGGCAGACCATCAGACTGGGAGCTTTGACACTCTTGATGATCCAACTCTTCGCAGCAACGTATGGCAGACCGATTGTAGCTTGTGACCTTTCTCTCGGTATGGGCCATTGAGAGCATAGTATTGACTAAACGTGGACTATTAAACGTTGGTATCAGGATGGGTGGACGGTACAGTATCGGTATTATCGGTATCAAAGTCTGGTGGTTCAGTACTGTGATGGAAGATGGGCATAAGAATTTGTGATTCGGTATTGGTGCAGAAGTCTGGCTAAAAGTATGCAGGACCAGTTCTCAATCGATCTTAGCCTTGTCGAATCGCAGAAGCCTTGTACTTCGTCTGAACTGCAGGTGTAGATAGGACGGCAGAAGTACCGTGGTCCAAAGAGAAGTAAGAAGTGGTAGACTTGCAGAAGTATTGTTAATTGGAAGAAGCAGTAGAAATGCAGAATTAAGCCTATATCGATCGTAGCCTCCGGTATTACCCTTTACCGACATGTCTGGAGTACACAAGGAAGGTACACGCCACTTATCAACCAACCACTAACATACCAGAACCGACAAATCTACTCCTCGCCATTGGTTACGTAGTTGGGAATCCACATTGACAAGAACTTGTCCTTCACACCATTCATCAAGTCACGAGTAATAGCAGGCCATTTTACATGGTCTGCATTAGAGTAGCTAACCACACAGTTCAGAGGACTGAAAGCCCATTACATGAGGATGTACTACTTGCAAATCCTAAGGCTGGTACTGTACTGGGGAGCTCCGGTATGGATGCAACCCATCCATCGACACACATTGATGAGATGCGGTGGCTTCCTAAACTTCATGCCAACAATTACAATGGAGACCCTGCTCTCTATTCCCCCAATTGTGCAGTATGTGGCAGTAGAAGCAATGAGTAGGAATGTGGGGATAGTGGTGCACACCAGGACAAACCCAAACCTACATGCTGAATACTACAGAGGGATGTGGCCAAATGACCCAGTAAGCCTAGCTGTTTGTATAATGCACCCGGAACTGAAGGGAAAGGCTAGTGTCATCATTCAAGGATACAGGCAGACCCTCTCATGCCGAGAAATATGGTATGAACTATGGTACAACGAGGCAGAAAATTGGATAATGGTATACTGGATTGAAAACCCCTACCCACCAACCATTCTCTTTACACTTTGTTTCACTGTTTACACAGAAACACTTTCTAAATACCTCATCACTTTCTTACATGTACTTTGTCATGTTACAGGGAAATTCATAAAAATCTGGACATGTGCCAAATTGCCAATTTTGGCCCCTTCAGTACCTTAGAACACAAAATAAATCATATCTCACTCAATTCTTGACCATTTCATATCATCTAAGTTGCTAAATTCATGCCCCGATCGTGCCGTCCGAGCTGTAACAAACCCGAGCAAATCCGGGCAAGAATTGACCCCGAGATGGTGCAAAATGTCGTTTTTTCATGTATTCCTCATGTCCATTTTTTCCTGCACTCAATTCTGGGTCTGCAGCACCCACAAGTGTCTCAGAATGCTCAGATGGAATAACTGTGAATTTAGGGCCTGCATTTGAGATGAATTTTGAAGGTGTATGTGCCAGTCTGGGGGCATGCCTGGAAGGCAGAACTGCCCCCTCATCCCTCAAGCTCCCCATGCCCTAGAAAAAATATCTGAAGCCAAATTCATTCCAGGCCTATTGAAAGTGATCTGAGTACTTCTCATGTCTGCTATGAGGATTGGTGCATTGTTTGAGGTGGGGGAGACAGGGCATATGCACCATGCTTCCCTGCCTTTCCCCAGCTTCCCAACATATCCATTTGATCTGGGAAAGGCTCAGATACATTTAAATACACTCTAAATGAGTTTCTATGCATGAATTTGGCTTCAAATATTTTTTCTAGAGCATGGGGAGCTTGAGGGATGAGGGGGCAGTTCTGCCTTCCAGGCATGCCCCCAGACTGGCACATACACCTTCAAAATTCATCTCAAATGCAGGCCCTAAATTCACAGTTATTCCATCTGAGCATTCTGAGACACTTGTGGGTGCTGCAGACCCAGAATTGAGTGCAGGAAAAAATGGACATGAGGAATACATGAAAAAACGACATTTTGCGCCGTCTCGGGGTCAATTCTTGCCCGGATTTGCTCAGGTTTGTTACAGCTCGGACGGCACGATCGGGGCATGAATTTAGCAACTTAGATAATACGAAATGGTCAAGAATTGAGTGAGATATGATTTATTTTGTGTTCTGAGATACTGAAGGGGCCAAAATTGGCAATTTGGCACATGTCCAGATTTTTATGAATTTCCCTGTAAGGAAACTATTCCAGTACATTATCTTTATTCGGTATATACTGTCATGAACTGGAGGTAGGCAACCGTAATGCGTAACACAGAGTTGGTTGCATCGCTTCAGTAACGTGTAACGCAAGACCGGTTGTATAAGTTTCGGGCATGTAACAAATCAAAAAAAGGGCGCATTTTTTTTTCATTTTAATACAAATTTTTGCTTCATATAGCATAAGTTTGCACATCCACAGGGAATGTGGTACTCCACAGAGTACCGTTATCAGAAAATTTCCAGACATCTTCCTCCTCAGCATTCAAAGTGAGCCTAAAGGAGTAATTGGACTCACTTGATGCTACAATAAACTCAGTATTTACACAAAAAGAATTAAAAGGCTTGTCAGAAGTGCTCATACACAAGCTGGTTGCTTACTTTGTGGCCTGTAACACGTAGTACTGATCAGGTTTCATGAGTTTGAAGCGACGTAACATGTAACACGTCACCAGTGGTTGCCTACCTACAGTTCATGACAGTATTGTATCTAGTCATCTTTCTTCTCTATTTTCATTGGAACGCTCATGCGATCTATACACCTGCCATTTCATTTACATGATTTCTCGTTCAATCAAAGATTTACACCCTAGATGCATTATATTCACTTACACCTCACTCCATTTATTCAAATCACCTAGGGAGGAGCCGGAACATTTCTTGGACATCCCACTTGCGACGGTACCGGGAAGTGTGGCCTACCTTAAGGAGTACTTTCTAGGGGAATGGCAGCAGATGAACGAGTGATGGCTGCAGCAGGGACACCACACCATTTCAACCCCATCACTGCATGTCGGATCCATCTGGTAGAGGCTGTCCAGATAAACGAAGGACACATGGAGAAGTATCATCAAAATTAGAAATAGATTGTCTGTCTCATTTTCAGTTTAGACGAAAAGATACCTACTTTGTTTATCTATCAAAGTACCACTCACAGATCATCTAGACAAAGTGTGGACAAGATAGAATCAAATGGTCTGTGTTTACGTATAGCTGTTTACCCAGAGAAAGTCTATTGCAGTCAGTTGTTAGATAACACTACATTATCTGGTGCAGCTTGTGTCAAATAATCATATGTTCCCTGTGTCGATCTAGTATGGACGCGTCGAGGTCAGATTTGACTTCAATGCATTGCACATGTGTGCCACCATACGTACTCTCTCTTAACTTCTTGCCACCATGTCGCTAAAGAGTAATACCGGAGGCTACGATCGATATGGGCTTAATTCTGCGATTCTACCGCTTCTTCCAATTAACAATACTTCTGTGATTCTACCACTTCTTACTTCTCTTCGGACCACGGTACTTCTGCCGTCCTATCTACGCCTGCGGTTCCAACAAAATACGAGGCTTCTGCGATTTGACAAGGCTAAGAACGATTGAGAACTGGTCCTGCATACGTTTAGCCAGACTTCTGCACCAATACCGAATCACCAATCCCTACGCCCGTCTTCCATCACGGTACCGAACCACCAGACTTCGATACCGATGATACCGATACCGTACCGTCCACCAATCCTGATACCGACGCTTAATAGTCCACGTCTAGTCGGTACTACACCCTCGACAGCCCATACCAGAGGGAAAGGCTCACAAAGCTACGATCGGTCTGCCATACATTGCTGCGAAGAGTTGGATCATGGTCGAAGCTCCAAGTCCAACGGTATGCCCTTATGAACCGCCATGCATCGATACCGACGATACCAGTGTTGATACCGATGGTCCGCTCCTGTACCGGAGTTCGTAATGTGTGCTAGGTCGAGACCACGCCCTCAGAGATCTACGTCGAGAGGAAGGTTGGAAAATGAATCAAGTCCGCCGTACGCTGCTTCGATCTCGGAGGAGGCCATCGATCCGACTCGGAGGGGAAGCCAAGCAATGCCCAGTCGAGTTAGGCAACGCGTACCGATCGATATCGAGGGGCTCGAGCAATCTCGTTGATGCTCAGGGACGATCCCAGCGTACTGATTGGTACCGAGCGGTAGAGTACTCCATTGCCAAGGTTGGGTTGTACCGACACGTCAACATCGGAGCACGCCGTCCGATCGATCGGTAGACGCCCAGACTGACGCCGCACGGATCATGATACCGGAACAAAGGTAAATCAGGATGACGTGCTTCTCCTACAACAGGGACATCACCAGGAGCGCCCATGCGGTAGCTTGAGACACGTCCTTATTTTAGCGCTGGTTGACGTCGGTACCGCCGCCCTACCTCGGTATCACTCGTCGTGAGTTTTCATTGGGTTCTTGTCTCGTCCCACCCTATTCTTAGCTACCCCCTGATAAAACTTCTTATTCATTCATCATCTTATGTTTCCCCTGATTGTAATCTTACATTCTATTCGACTTTATGTTCCCTTTCTTGTACCGGATTGCGGTACGATTCGACTTGTATAAACCCCCCATTTGGTATCTTGAATGGCTACGGTATTATGGTATTTATAGCCTGCATGTTCTACTGTAGCAAACCAGCTAATCTGAGAGGAACTTCCAGAGTGAAGGTCCGGGTTTTGCTCATCTCGTTCAAGTCCCCGTTCGTTTGTCTCGTCTCGTAGTCGCCGGTATCGATACTGGTAGTCATCGTTATCGTCTTCGTCGCCCTCGCCTCTCGTCTCACGACCAGTCCCATCTGAAACACCTCCTCAGCTCGCTTTCTCTACTGCTTCGTTCTCTCTATCGTGATACCGGACATCAGATAATTCGGTATCGACGGATTCTTCTCGGTATCGATCGTCTTCTGATACCTCGCCTCTTGAGCGGTCACCTATAGCCTCCTGTACTCATCAATCCAGCTAGGCCCTACTATTCTCTCTGGACGACTTGTCTGTGACTGTACGACTTAGTACCGCCACGTACCGGCCCTCCCAATGCATCTAAATTGTACCCCCCTCGTCCGGTACTTCTGATACCGGCCGTGTTCTCGCACATTCATTGCTTGCCCCGCAAACACCTTCCCTTACTCCCAAACCCTCTACAGAGGAATCACTCCCTATTTGTATCTTACTTACTCTTCTAGATCTTTCTTATTGCCCACTCTGAGTCTATTCGGACATCTTCACTCTATATGACTAGGCATGGTAAGTCACTCCTTGCCTGCGTCATCATTTATGCCTTTGCTATGTGTGTTCTGTTCATCAAACTGTTCTTGCTGACCATGTCTTCTTTCTTTCTTCACATCTTTGTGTTAAGACAACACAGGTCTTACTCAACCACCGATAATATAATCAGAGGTCTTGTTTACAAGGACACTTCCTGTCTCGGAAGGTCGAGTCAGAGTTCAGAGGTTCAGTCAGCCTGGAAGGCTTAGAGTCAAGTTGAGAGACTAATAGCTGTATTGCACTGAGAGTACAAGAGGTCAAGCTGGGGAGTCAGGTCCCTCATACATGGGGTTTATATAGACTACAGGCCCTTGGGCAAAGTGGGAGAGGAAGATGGGGGAAAAAGTGAGAGGGCAAACCAGAGTCAGAGAGACCCCCACTAGTACGTGCAAAGTGGTACATGTGCTTCAGTGGAGTGGAGTGGAGTGGAGTCTGGTAGAGCAAAGTGGAGTGAGACCATATGGGCACAATGTAGGATAAATAATAGAGCTATGAGAACACAAAGTGAATGAGAAATAGCACGCACAATGTGCGATATAAATAAAGGCTGAGTTGAATCAGCAAGGATGAGTAATAAAAGATGACCAAGCAATGATGACTGTTAAAGTCTTAAGTAATCGCAGTTTTTGCCTTATAGAATTTCATTGTAACACTTTGTTTCTCTGCTCCAGTCCGACCTCATGGAGGTGGATGATCCTTTCTCCGTGCGAGATTATGAGTCGCTGTTCAAGTTGCTACAATGGAGACGGGCCTGTATGCACAGATAAACTTACTCATTCGTTTTTAAATTATAGATCTGGTGTTCGCTGCAAAGAACATGTCAGATCTAGGGCATGAAGTTGAAGATTTCGCTGTTTACCATTTGAGGTTGACAAATTGGAGGAAATTAGAAGAGATGATTACTAGTCCGGAGTTTGAGTGTGGAGGACATTGTTAGTATGACCTTGCCTTTCACCTTGATAATGATTTACCATTCATTCTTGGACACTTACTAGGCAAATACTTCTATTCCCTTTGGTAATTCAAATGTGTCATTGAACGATACCGTATCTGTGTATCTAGACTATACTGATCCAAAGAGAGCACCAGAGGGATGGCATGCATGTGCTCAGTTTGCTCTTATCATCTCGAATCCTAATGATCCCACCATCTACACTGTTTCTCGTACATCTTGCGCTTCCCCCATCATCTGAATAGTCATCGCTTTCGTGTGTCAGGGCACGACCCAAATCAGACTGATGACTCATGCTATCCCTAGATGCTCACCATCGTTTCATTGCTGAGGAGTGCGCTTGGGGTTTTACACGTTTCAGCGAGTTGAGGAAGCTATTTATTATACAAGAAGGTTACAGCCGTCCCATGATTGAAGATGAGACTTCAGATGTTAGTGTTTTTGTACATGTCCTTGAGGACTTAACGGGAGTGTTATGGCACAATGTTGTAAAGTTGGTTTTCCCATTTATGCATTGTGGCTTTGCATGGTTCTGATGCCTTTGTGTAGTTATGACTCAAAAAAGGAGACGGGATATGTTGGCTTGAGGAATCAGGGTGTGACATGTTACCTGAACTCATTGTAACAGTCGCTCTACTGCACTCGATTTTTCTGAGTACGTCTAGCTGGCTTTGATTTATCTTAATCTCATGCACCTCAAAAACTCTAGGCTGTCTACCAAATACCAACAGAAGATGATACCCACAGAAAGTGTGTTATGAACGCTTTTATTTCTTTTCTTCTATATTTCTCTTTGCTTACATCACCACCTCCTTTACTAATTACGTTTACTAAATTCCTATTAATAGTTGTATCTTACTAATCCTTTCCTATCATCTGATCTTAGTCCGTTCCGGAAGACTCTGGGGACATTCTATGATGTTCTATCTCATTCTATGACTTGTATATAGATAGTAGATAGTTCACATGCTCTCAGGGTATAAGTAGGAGGCGCGTTCACCTGTACTCCCCAGTTTCAACCTTGTCAATACACCGACTAGTGTCGTTCAAGCTCACTCTCCCCTCTCTCCCCTACTCTCTCTGATCAAGTTAGTGTAGCCTGGCCCTCTATTGTGAGCTGGCCTCAGTGCATTGCTGACAAAGTGCAGCTTTGGCTATTCAAACATGTTGGTGCGTGAATCATTATTTGGAGTTGATTCCAAGTCGCTAATGAGACCATGTACAGGGTTAACTGAACTAACAAATTCTTTCGGCTGGATATCCTTAGACTCATTCTAACAACACAATGTCCAAGAATTCAATTGCATGCTCTGGGATAAGTTGGAGGCAAAATTGAAGGTAGGTGATAACTTATCTCCCGGTTGGTCATGCGGCAGGGCTTGCTTTCCATTAATATTAATTCGTGTCACAAAACATGTAAACATACATTATTTGTATTTATTTATTTATCTCTAATAAAGTGAAGATTTGTAATTTGAGTGGACTTTCAACCCAAATTATGTCAGAATGAGCGGACTTTCAATCTACATTATGTCAGAATATGTGCCTTGTGCTGTCCGAAATAGATCTACACAGGTTATCTATTGCCAAACTCACACAGGTATTCACATAGTATATCTGTCCATCTATTTTATGACTGTACAAGTGTATCTGGGACGGGGGTTCTATATGCATTAATAGTGAGTGGACGTAAGTATCTGTCCGATTTAAGCTAGATTATCTAATACATGGCTCAAAAGGTCGAAATAGGGGATATATTTTCGTCTATGGCACCCTCTACCAGATGGACTCGACACGCGGTGCGTGGCGACGAGAACTCCTTTCAAAACCCGACTACAACCTACAGCCACCCCTTAAATGGGACTGGCCGCGCAATCAAGAAGTCCGCTACCTGCAGACCATAGCAAACGTATCTAATACAGGTACAACTAGGTCTCGCTGCACCAACGACGCATCACCTTTCTGTCCGGCTGAACACCAGTTGGACACAGTAGACCATCGACTCACAACCTGCACACGCTACGCTACATTACGTCACCGGCACTTCTACCGTCGCGAGTTGAGGTCTCCGGATCACTCCCTTAATTTTGGCAATGCGGCCAAAAACGGACAGTTTTTCTTTGATTTGTATAGACCACCTTAGAGTTTTTGGGGCCTGATGCCCGTTTTTTCTCTCTCGCACGCCGTCGTCTAGCTAGATCATAGCAAATCATGTACTATTTCTTCATTCTTCCATCTAATATAGTATTATGCCAAGATTTAATAATCGATGTTTTGTTTACCCCGACAGGGCTGCAAACTAAGTTCACCGAGTGTTCTCAACCCATCCAATGGTTGTTCCTCGGTCCAGAGAAGACACTGGGTCAACAAGCCAGCACATTCGTAGCGCAGCAGGCCTCAATTGAGATGAACCTCCGATTGTGCCCGGTGGCCTATTATGGTGGTATGTCCCTCCTGCACCCCTTCGTATTTCTGATGCCATGTTACGAGATTATGCAATATTATTCTTTCTATATCATCCCATTATTTGTAAATTCTACAGCTGTCCTATAGTTCACCGACTTTCTTGACACCCACCACGACCTTCTCGTTCCTCTTCCAGAACTCAACCACCATCTCAGCAAGACGTGCTGGGTTATCCTGCAAACACCAATAAAGTCAGCATCATAAAGACTCAGGAGAGAGGGCGAAAGTAAAGATTTGTGCACGGAGACGCACCTCGTGAATCATATGTCCCGTATCCGGTACAACCTGAAGCTGGAACTTGCCCTGCATCTGGCCGATCATGAGCTCCTTATCAAGTCTCTCTGTTCCAGCGAGAACCAGCAATCGTGCGGATCGTACGCTTAAGAAGGATGATGAGAGACCTCGGAACCAGCCTAATCCACAAGACAATGATCAGCTTTTTAACATCTGACAATGTAGAATTGACATTCAGACTAACTCTCCCAGTATGGTGCCGTCAGACGAAGTGGTGTTCGCCAAACATATTTTGGATCCGAGGTAGAATTAGAGGGAACGACGAGGGATGGTACGCTTATTCGTGCAGAAAGAGGATTTCGGATTGTATGATTCGAGACACTTTTCATGCATTGTGAATGTTAGCATATTTTCATGCATCGTAGAGCAGAGAAGTAAACTGTACGCACTGCCATTCTATGGCTTCTTCTAAACTGTCAAAGCCGTCTGGTCGTGTGTCTAATAAAGCATGCATATGCGGAAGAGCGTCGAGTGTAAAACCCTCCACCACATCGAGAACCGCGATGCCTGTAAGGCGGTATTTGGCGTCCAGAAGTTGCGCAGCAGCACGCACCAGGACGGAGCCGCCTAAGCTATGCCCTACGAGCTTCACCAAGAATTCAGATTTGCAATACAGAGGAAGATACTAGGACGTACGACGAATGTGGGAGCATTGGCAGAATCTGGAAAGAGAGTCTTGACTAGATTGTATGCATCTGTGACAAGGGTATCGATGGACAAATCTGGGTCCTCTTTCGTTTTTTCTAACGGTTCTGTTTTACCTAATACCATATCCTCCGGTTAAACAACGCCGCATAATAATGACGTGGATATATGCGCGCACCATGTCCCCTTGCATCTAATGCCAGCATACCACATTCACCCTTCGTCCTTTCCTTAACCTCCTTCGCAAACAGTGCAAAGCTAAGTGCAGAATGACCCGCACCGTGATGACACACCAATACCGTGCCTTCTCTTTGAGAGGCACCTGGAGCGAGGGATGGAGGGGTGTAGTAAACACGGAAAGAAAGACCAGATGCGGGGACGGCGACCTCCGCTGCCTGTGCAAAATACCCTTCTGCAGAGAGTGGTGCATATTGAGGATCTGGAATTTTCCTAGCTTTGTGGTGTGGTTTTCTAGAAGATCTTCAGGACGAGGGATGCTATGGCAAAGTGAATGTACTCACGATCGTGGCGGACCCATTGAAGGTAAATCGCCCAGAGAATCACTTCCTTCCTCTTCTTCATTTCCTTCGCCGTCGTCAGCATCGTCAGCATAGGGTGATATTGTGGGCATATGTGGTATTCTGTTTAGTATAGCGGCACGGCGTAGGTTTGACATGATGATCGCGGTGGTCAACTTCCAATATGGGAAATCTCGCGATAACCTATCGCGTGCACTTGATTACTTCATTTACGTCTGGTCATCATCTCTCTGTGGTCTACAAATCAAAACATTAAAAATGGAAAATAAAACATGGTCTGCAATACAAATCGAAACTGGGCTGGTAGATTTGTCTCTGTGATTATCTGCTAGCCAGCCGTGTCTCAGTCCTATGCTCCAAATGGGCTGACACTTGATGACTTCATGCCAATTCACACTATATAAACCTGGTCCATTTGACCGTACATTCCTCCTCAAGACACTGCTTTGACTATGGCCTCTATCATCCCAAAGGCATACGATCAAAAGCAAAAGCCACTCTCTGCGTTCACTCAGCCAGGGATGTTCCGAAACCAGTGGCGTCCGGTCGGCAACACAGACGCAACGAGCAACGTTCCTGGCTCAAAGGCGACCACGTCTCAGTCTTCCTCGGAACTAGGCCTTCCAGGAGGTTACCCACGCGAGCCGCGTGTTGCGCTTGACCAACTGAGCGACAAGGCCGAAAATGGTGCTGAGGATACCGGTACTATCTTCGACTCTGCAGCAGAAGATTTGCGTAATGCGATCGGTGCAGCGTCTCGGTATCTCCAGGATAGCGTATCTGGAGCAGTTGACTCAATCATTCGTTCGTACTTATACCAAACTTTCCTTCTGACATTGCTGACTGAAGTTCCAGCCTCCGAGTCTGCGGACATTCCAGAGTTGGATGGGAACGAAAGCTCCGGAAACGAGCATAGATCCGCGGTTCACAATCCGGGTCATCGCCCCCAACTTGGTGGAAGCAGATTCAACAAGAAAGATACTGCTGTTGCAGGAATTGCATCCGAATTTAGTGAGCGCATTTGCTTCTAACTTACTTCACGCTTTAGCTTATTGCATTCCAGCGCCTTCGTCAAGCAAGGCTCGGATACCTGAGTCTGCAGTCGACAGTCTTTCGACCCCCGCGAAACGGAACAGTAGATTTGTACAGAAGGACCTCGCCATTGGTGGCATTGCGTCCGATTTCAGTAAGTGGAACGTAAAAACTTTGCTTTTCGTCTAGCTAAACGCATCTTATATTACAGCACCGTCTTCGAGCAAGTCTAGAATCGCACAGTCCAAGGAAAGTGTGAATTCCCTGGAACACTCGTCTATTGCGCCAGGCGGAGTCCCCAGCACAGAAGCGGACGAGTCATCTACTAGAGGACATAGTGTTGAACCAGCGTTCGTCTCCTATGCGCCTGGGCCGGTTGTCACGGATCACACACCTTCTTCTGGCGTGGAAAAGAATACACCAATGACACAGCGGTTCGCTTCTTCGAACGTTGCGCAGGCATTAGACAGCACGGTGCCGAAAGCTGAGAACCAGCCGTCAAATAACCCTTTCGCATCAAGCGCATCAGTCCCAGCGTCGAAGGAGAAGAAGGACGATGATGTGGCGGGAGATTCGGCAGCTTCGGTACTGAAGAGCAAGGACTCGGACGGGTCTTCGGATTGGAGGAAGAGAGCTATTCAAACTTCTGCTATCGGAGCAGGTGTTGGTACTCTCGGCGGTGCTGCGTACCAGCATAGGCGTTCGGGGGGACAACTTACCACCGATGACGAAACTCAACCACCTTCCAAGGGATCGAGATTGGCAGGTGCGAGGCAGGAAAGGCAGCCTGCGTTTGCGAGTTACGCTGCGGCACCGATTGTTTCTGGTATTCCTACTCCATCTGTCGACGGCTCCGCGAATGACTCAGCCAAACCTGGTGCGGGCGCGGACGACTTGAGTCGTCCTGATGGTAAATATGATGAATCCTCAGAGCGCAAGAGGGTGATTGAGGTTGTCGCACTGGGAGCGGGCATTGGAACCGTAGGAGGAGCAGCATATGCAAATTCACCCTCTTCTTCTGACAAGATTCCCTCTACGGGCGCATCCCAGCCTGAAGCGGTCAATAGGTCAAAACGCGTTGCTTCAACGGGTGACGCTAGGGCGCCATCTACTTCCGCTACACGTGATGAAGGCTACCATAGCGGGGGCGAGAAGCATGTCGACGAGAAGGATCTGGATACTAACTCTGGAGCCAAGCAAGGTCTTGTCGGTGCAGTTGGTGTCGGTGCGGGCGCGCTGGGCGGTTCAGCTCTCGCAAAGTCTCATGCTCCAGGAAACACGTCTACTGCTTCCGCGGCGGAAGCCTCGCCCACCTCGTTAGACAAGCTGACGAACGGAACGCGTGCTTCGGTGGATAAGAATGACCGCGCATTCACTAGTGCAACGGTGGAAGAAGTTTCTCCTTCCGGGGCTGTCAACAAAGTTTCGGACAGTGCGCGCAGTAAGAAGGATGACAATTCTGAGGACTCGGCGTCAAAGGAGAAGTCAAAGGAGGGCCTTTCAGCCACTGCTCTTGGGGCGGGCGCGGGCGCGGGCATACTGGGCGGCGCAGCATACGCTACTTCGCGCGGGCGTGGGCAAAGTTCTCCGGAGACATCGAAGGAGATTGCGTCCGATGCAGGGATTGAGCGCAGGCCAGACGCTCAAGCTTCCGGCGGCAGTACCACCAAGCCAGTTTCCAAGGCGGATACGAAAGATGCTGAAAATGATGACACTGCGAATTCCAAGTCTTCTGACTCGGACAGGAAGAAGGGGTTTAGTGGCGCTGCTCTTGGAATGGGTGCTATGTTTCTGGGCAGCGTTGCTTATAGTGCATCTCATCACGACTCTACTACCGACCGCTCCCAGGCGCACGAGGCCAATACTTCAGCCGCCAATTCGTCGTCGAAGCCCAGCAAGGATGCCGCTGAGGCCACGGGAGTCGGGGCTGGAGCCGGGGGTGTAGCCGGAGCCGCGGCAGCGCACTCCAATAGGTTCGGTGAGAAGGAAGCGAAAGAGAGGACGAAGCAAGAGAAGAAGCGGGACGGGGATATCGCAACCACCTCTTCCACTGATGGCAAGAATGCGAAGGAGCCGAAGGGCTTGAAGGAAAGTGCAGAGGAGGAGAAAAGGGAGTCAAAGAGCAACAACGCCTTAGGAGCTGCTGGAGGCGCGGTGGTCGGCGCCGGATTTATCGGTGCTTCCGCTGACGGTACTAAACAATCTCCCCCAACATCCGCACATTTACGCGATCCTTCTGGGACCCAACGGTCAACTACCGAGCCAAGTGAAATCGGTTCAGTGCATCCTTCAGTCAAAGCCGCCTCAGCGCCTCCCCATCGTCCAGGATTCGCCACACTCGGAGCGGCAGGTCCTAACGACAAGCCCAAATCAGGAGCGGATAGTGATTTCTTTCTTCCTGCTGAGGACGCCAATGCCAACGATACTACTGGCGATGCGAAGGACGGTTACGGGGGACAGACTGGAGTAGCTATGGGAGGGGCTGAATCGGCAGGCGGTCTCACAGCGGGAGAGAGTGGAACGGATTTATACAGGCCGAGATCCCGCTATTACGGTACCGAAGGCTTGCAAGAAAAGCAGCAAGGCGGTGCTTTGAGATCGAGTACGATTGAGAACATGAAGCATGGTGCTCCTCGTAATGACGGGCCAAAGCCGAAAGAAAATTCGAAAGGGAACGGGAACGGGAACGGAAAGGGGAAAAGCAAGCGAGAGAAGAAAGAGGGGTTCGTGAAGCATTTGGTTGGAAAGGTGAAGGACAAGTTGCATCATCATGACAAGTAGAGGACTTTACGGAGATTGCTGTTCCTCGACGTTCGCTTTTTGTGTCACTGTCCGTTTCTTCTCGGTTTTGGCTTGTGATATCCTGTAGCAGATTTATATGTAGTGATCGCCTTGAATTGTTGATGTAGATAAATCATGTACAAAGTTACGTTTCTTGTATTCAATCGATATGCAAAGTGTAAATGCGACAATATTTTCAAAGCAAGACTTCAATCACTCTAAGATTGTACGGCACCGTTCCCAGTCGCCCGTCTTACAAGATTCCTCCCTCTCCTCTTCGGCTTCGTATGTGCCTTCCCATCGCCCGACTCTTCATGCACGACTTTGGAAGCACCTTCCACCCCATCCACATTCATCGCATCTGCATCAACATCCACATCGCCGCCCCCTTTCCCAGAAATCAAATTCAACAACCTCCTCTCTTCAGCTCTCTGACTAGGATCTTCATACGTCACACGCATACTCTCCTCCGCAACTTCCGTAATCGGTTTGATAGAGTCAAATAATGATAGTGATAAAGATTCCGTTGGGAGAGAGTTGGCGGTAAAGTCGAATGTGTAGGAAGAGGTCGCGGTTAAGGCGTTGTTTTTCGCCATTCCCAGAACTTCGAGACTTGTTGAACGAGAGAAGGAGCGGGCTGAATCTGGGATCGAAGAACCATCTCTTGTTAATACTTTTCCTTGGCGTGATTTCGTACGTGGAGGTGGTTTAGAGCGCTTTGTAGCCCTTGCGGGCGGTTGTCGACAGGTACTCTGATTCCGACCATCGCTCTCGGCTGTCCCTCCTGTCGTTTTTCCCGTCGCTGAAGATGATGCATCGTCCGAAGAGGGTCTCTTACCCAATAACGATGCAATAGCATCTTTAAGAACATTCGCACTCTCCTCACTCAGCGTGCTTGTACTTGTTAAGGCAGGGGCTGTCGTAACACTCGGTGAAATCTGTTCTGAGGGAGTGGAACGAGAGTTTCGAGACGGCATAGAAGGCATCCGTAGAGGTGAAGGGGTTGCGCTTGACGGGACGCGTTCCGCCACCTTTGACTTTGTCGGTGAAGTAAATGGTGAGATAGATGGCTTCCTCGACGGTCCATTCTCTCCTGCAGGTACAGTAGCATATCTTCGAATCGGTGAAGGCGTGGTACGAGCCGTATCAGGAGAGTGGCAGGACTTTCCTGGCGGAGACGAAGTTGGCGGGTGTTCAGGCACAGTATCTGAAAGAAGACCATCGGCTATCCAGGATTCGGAGAACATAGGCTCGATCTCGACATGTGAAGTTGCTGCAGAAATGGACGACGAAGTGGAAGATTGCGATTTATCAGAGCCCTTTCGGGAGCTCTTATTCTTCTTTGAAGATCCTTCGACGAACTCGCTGTTCGTTATGTCCGTCATCATCCCAGTAGTTTCGGAAGAGCATGTTGTAGGGATACCAGGTGAAGACCCAACGACTAAGTATTTCGCTGCATCCTGTATCAGGCCGGACTTCACGGTGTCAAAGAGCCAGTGCAAATGCAGAATAGGGATTTTCCACTCTTGTGCCTTGTCGAATTTCGGGCCAGAACCGCATGGACAGATAAGGTGTGTATTTCGTCGGGAGAGTTGGTCGGTCACAGTTGCACCTATGAGAAATGTATCAAATATGGAACACGAAAGTCAAGCCGGCGAATAGACATACCTAATGCCTTCAGAAGGCGAACTGACGGTGTCTTTTCCGAGGGATTCAGACCGGAGATGTGAACCACCAGCGAATCGGCACCTTCAAGAAAAGTCAGCCAATTCTTCATACACTGAGCTCTGGCGTACCAGGAATTGGTGCGGAAAGTCGGAGAGGGACAAAAGCAGGGTGCTCGTCGCCAGCACAGACTCTCTCTTCGAACATGCATTGCTCAATCCAGCATTCCGTCCTGAACTTTTCACGCTCTTTTTCGCTTAGCTCGTTATGATAGAAGGTGCTCCCACTGTGTATTTTGTTAGAATGATACTTGATGAGGCAACAAGAATGGAAAATGTTTACCCGACAAGTCGTACTATAATGAAGTCAGCGTCGTCGTCAGTGTCAGTGATGACAGTTCCGCCCCGAAGTTCAAGCGCTTCTGTAAGCCTCGGCCCACTTGCTTCACCCAATGTTCGAAATCGGAGTCTCGCGAAAAGATTCCGCTCGCCTTCAGGAACTTGATTGCTCTCCTTGGCTAATGCTGAATTTGAATTAGCTGTGGAAGCTGATTGTTTGAAGGCTGATGCAGGCATCGAACGCATACGCTGAAATGTAGATTTCGTCCCTTCCGGTTCCGTTGATTTAGCCGCGAATGACTTCGTCCGCTTAAAAGCAGCACTGAGGGAACTCTTCGTTCGTGATAGCGACGTAGAGTCTTCAAGTAACTGGACCGAGGACGGGGTTGATGGCTGCAAATCATCCACTGGGAGAAAGCTCGAAATCCTTGACTTGCTTGGACTTCTCAACAGCTTCCCGTCCCTCAACTCGAATCCCCTTTTACGAAGGGCATTTTCCCATAGTACGGCTGCGGCTTCAGGCATCCGCTTTATGGCCGCGGTTTCTTCTGCATCGGCGTTGGAATCTAGAGGAGAGATGGCGCTGGACCGACGTTTGACTTGTTCGGCGGAAGAGGCGATTGGTGCAAGAAGTGGAGAAGCTATCGGGCAAAAGATTAATCAAGTCCTGTAAGAAAACATGATCCTCGAACTTACGTTCCCGTCGTAACTTCCGTGGTGGCCGGGATCCAGTGGCTAGATATTCTTTCTCGCCAAGGGTACCTGATGAACAGTGAGCGGGCTGGCGAGTTATTTATCTGAAGTCCATACCTTTGAACTCCATACATTCCCAAAACCAGTCCTCCCAAACAAGATGTACCTTCTGGGCACGCGCCTTATTAGCCTTTATGACGAACTGCATCTTTGATGTCAAGCCTTTTTGCTCTGCGCTTTCTCCTCTGTCCGGACCGCACAGCAAATGTGTGAGCTCTGTGTCCTTATCGAGCGCTTCAATGAATACGCCTCCATTCTTTTCGAGCTGCCTCCTTATTTGCTTTCTCCTGTCAACATCGCTTATCCCTGTAAGGCAGAGCCTTACGCCCTCGAAGGTAGGGAAGCGGTGGATCGTGGCGCTCTTAAAAAAACTATGAATGGTTTCGGTTAGAAATTACTTTTTCAGCCACGTACTTTTGCAACGTCCACAGTCTCCCCGCTAAGCCATTTATCATACGCGTCGGTTATCCAAGAAGGTTGTAGTATTGGTATTCCATGCTCAACACAATACTAAGGAAAATAAGATCCCTAAGACAAGGAACCAGAAATTCAGAGACGTACGTTGTATTTTGCGCTTCCAGATTTTTCGCAAATGAGATGGGTGACTCTGTCCGTGAGGTCTGAAGAAGTTTGCGCTCCAAGCTGTACTGCTTGTTGAAACAAGTTAATCTGTAAGTTCAACTCATAAGCCACGTTGATGGATTATAACTGCCGTCCGGAGACATACTTTGTCGGTAAGTCCAGACGCACAAACTACCACTCCTACAAAAGGCTTCTTGCAGCTTTTCAAGATATCTGTAGAGTCGACGTCATCTGCAATCGATGATTGATAGTGATTTATCTGCCTGGACGATTCGCCTGGTTTGTTGTATTTGGTTGGAGCGGCTGGGCGTAGCTTCACGCCTGGGACCTTTCAACTCTTCAGCGTCGCACACCAGTATATCGGGCTACTCGCATACCTTTGTTGAGCCATGACCTCTTCGCATGGCCGGTGGATGTGTCGCGAGTTATAGAGAAGGACGACTTGAACGTTCCAACGCGACCAGTCACAGCACCAAACGCGCTTGGCAAACAACTTTAGGGCTGGCCGTAACGTTCCTAATATCACGTGCACAAACACTTTCTTGGCGCCAAAAAAAAAAACAGGCTAAAAGTGGGGAGTGGCAATCTCCAAGTGCCGCGCGAGCCCCCTTTTTTTCAAGCGGAGTTGTAACATCTACCATATATGGTAAGAAACAGCGATCCATATTTACCGCCTTTCGATACAATGTACCAATCCTTCATGAGACCAGATAATTAGCATTTTATGAGAAATATACCAGAGAATCAAATAAAGACATTTACTTGATATGATACTAGACAAATTAAGACAAAAATGAGCGTATATAGCATGTTTTATTGTAGATTATTACCGGTCAACAGTACTCATGGTCTTGAACAAGGTCTTTGGTGATGTTGCTGGTTATTCATTTGTATACACAGTGACTTTCTAATATGAATATATCAGAATCATACTATCTGCTGTATTTTAAAGCTTGCTATACTGATTCCTTGATGTAGATGGTGTCACTGTATGCATCTCTGAGAAAGACTAAGATAAGCATTATGCAGTATCATTGATGGCATTTTTGGAGCTTGTACAGGTACCATGGTATATTTACTTGACTTATCAAATGAATTTTGTGTTTACAGACATTTTGCAATATTTTCTTGCATTATTGCTCTTTTGCTGGTACGTGCACCCATACAAATGCAATGTCACGTGACAGAGTTTTTCTTTATTCGGTGAGATTCAATGCACTCTTCGAATACTCAGAACTCACTGAATTTCTCAACGATTTCCATGTAAATGTACGAATCGCATTGTTTCATGACTATCTTCATTTTGTTGAGAAAAAATTTTCAAGAAATTATCTAGTTCCTTAGATATGACCTAAAACTATACAATATCTCGGCGGATTATAGTAAAAGTCGATTTCTTTTTTGAAGATATTGGTCTAAAGACATCAAAGACATGATATACACACTTAATACTAGTGATCTTTGTGATGTGGGAGGGTTACATGGAGTCGAATGTGTCTCTCAAAAACCGGTCATCGCTTATGCTTAAGCGAGCTCCGGCACGACGCGGCATAGACCGTGAGAACGGTCGTTTTTTTGATAGGGATTGCCACTCCCCACTAAAAGGCGTTCCCAATATAGAAAAAGAAATATCTAAGTAGTTAACTAGCTCGCTGCAGCTACATTGGATTGACTTGAATCTTCCGGATCTATCTCAGCTCCCTTTGTGAACCGTAACGATAAGCCCGCGAACTTGTTCCGCATGGCTTGGTACTTCTTCCGCTGCGCGGGCGATACACTAGGCCCAATCTTGTTGAGAGTTGCATGGAAATCATCGAGTGTTACGTCAACGTTGCTACAATCCGCACCATCCGCCATTTCTCCGCTAGGTGAGCCAAATACTACACGCCTCAATGCGTTAACACCCGCTTCACGAACAATGGCACTCAGATCTGCACCGCTGAACCCTTCACAACGTTCCTTTACGAGCACCTCCAGATCACGTTTAGCTTCGTCGCCACCTGCAAGCGGCAGCCCCCGGATGAGCATGCGTGTAATTTCTACTCGCTCGTTAGCTGACGGAAGGTCAACGTAGAGGAGCTTGTCAAGCCGCCCTGGCCTGCACATTGCTGGGTCTAGCATATCCGGTCGATTTGTAGCACCAATGACATGTACACCTCGCCGCTCTTCGAGTCCGTCAAGCTCCGTCAGTAGGGTGTTTACCATACGTGCGGACGATTCAGACTGAAAGGTAGAAAAGATAATCATCAGGTGGATAATATTTGATCAGTAATATTGACTTACGAGACTGTCATCGCGTCGAGGGACGAGTGCATCCAGTTCATCAAAGAATATAACACACGGTGATGATGCTCGAGCTCGAGCAAAGACTTGCCTTACTGCTCTCTCGCTCTCGCCAACATACTAGATACTAGACAGTCAGAATGATCCTTCGCGATCAAAGATTATCCAACCTTATTCAGAAGCTCCGGACCCTTCACACTGATGAAGTTCGCACCCGATTCATTCGCTACGGCCTTGGCTAACAACGTCTTTCCGCAACCTGGTGGACCCCACAATAATACCCCACATGGTGCAGAAATCCCAACGCGCTTGAAAATCTCCGGCCGACGGATGGGCTGAACGATGGCCATGTGTAACTCATCTCGGATCGCATGCAGGGCACCAATATCTGCCCAAGTCACGTCCGGCACGGTCGTGAATCCTTCTCGTTTTGATGAGGGTTGCACTTGCTTGAGAGCCTGCATAAAGTCATCAAAGGAGATGAATAGCGGTGCTAGTTGTGCTTCTGTTAGAGGACTTGGATGTGCGACGAGGAAATGCACTATCGAGTTCGATTGAAGGGATTGAGGAAGGTTCGTGAACGTTGTTAACTTCGGTGCTTCAGTCAACGGCTCGTCAGCTTGCGGAATTGAGACTCCTGTTTCGGTACCATCTACTACCATCTTGCTGACTTCGGGCTCTGGAAGGACGATCAACCCATCGGACAGCTGCTGGAATATTCTTTTAACAGCAATAACGCCTGCTGCGCCCGTTAATGCAGCCAAGTCAGCACCAACATATCCAGGAGTCGCTTTAGCTAAAGCCTGAAAGCTGAAATTTCCTTCTATTCTAAGTTTCGAGCAGAATACTCGCAAAATCCTGAATGAAGCGTTAGTAACGGCTTGTTCTCGTCTGGCAAATATACCTACTGTGCCCGAGCTTCCTCATCAGGTACACCCATGCTGATTTCATGATCAAATCGTCCTGCGCGACGAAGCGCAGCGTCCAACGAGTCTGGGCGATTCGTTGCACCAATGATAATGACAGGCTTGTTGTCCGTCTTCTCCCAGGATATATCTATCCAGTCCGTTACATTAACAATTAAACAATTAAAAAAGACAATAGATGTCGGTACATACCGTCCATACACGTCAGAAACTGCGCGACGATGCGCCGCTCCATTTCTCGCTGAGCACTTTCACGCTTCGGGGTAATCGCGTCAATTTCGTCGATGAATAACAAGCACGGTGCATTCTTCTGATGGACAAAGGACAATGGTAGTAAGGATGAGTCCCTCTCAATTTAAGTCCAGTATAACGTACTTTTGCCTCTTCAAAAGTGTCCCTCAACGTTTTCTCCGACTCGCCAGACATCCCTGATACAATCGATGGAGCGGAAACACTGATGAAAGGAACACCGAGTTCCTGATAAGTTCCAGCTGGAGAGGTGTATTTCTATCGAGAAAAATCGTGACGCACCCCAGCTATAGCATTGGCCAACAATGTCTTTCCACATCCAGGAGGTCCATGTAGTAATACACCGCGAGGAGGCTGCACTCCGGTATGCAGGTATATTTCCGGATGACAAAGAGGCATCGCAACGAGCTCTAGCATCTTCTCTACGCACATCTCTACTCCGCCCAAGTCAGACAGTCGAGTGGAAGGCGGAGAATAGTCCTTGGAAGATGACGAGGGCTTGTATTTTTTGTTCTTTTCATCTCCATTGACGTTCCGAGAAGATCGTAGCTTCCTCTTCACACCCGTGGGTGCTTCAGACGGACCATCCATAGAGTTAGCACCCACTTGACTACTGGATACATTAGACGATGTACTGGGTCCTGCGGTACCAGCGACACTTATTGCTGATGCATCCTCGGTCTTTGGCGTTTCAGGAGGACTTGCGGGTGTAGATGTTATTGGCGAATTCAGGTTAACTCTACCTCGCCGATGTGTTGACCACAGGCCTTGCATGGATCTATTAAGAGCATTTCTTCCCTACGCATATTAGAGCCGCAAGAGAACGAATTGTATTGTAAAACTTACTGATATTTCCATACTTATTGGTCGATGAGGGTGAGCGCAATTTTTACTCCACCGTCGCAGTTAGCCAACTGCACGCACAAACTTTCGACAGAAACGTCGATCCTTTCGCCCCAAATTGGTGGAAATAAATCACGCCGATCTCTGGCTGCAAGGCCTCCAAGTCAACGTCGACCACGACTTCGACATGGGCTGGCTACCTTGGTCAAGCGACAAGAGCTCAGAACCTAAACCTCCAGCCCGCCGAGACCGTCAAAAATGCTGGGAAAGCCGAGATGCGTACTTCGCGTGTCTCGACACCGCAGGCGTCCTGAAACCCGGTGATGAAGGCAAAGCCTGTGAGCCTCAGCAAAAGACCTATGAACAGAGCTGTGCCAAAAGCTGGGTAAGCTGTCTTTATGCCTCTTTGTGGTAGCCGACCAGTTGACTGCATGGTTACAGATTGAGTATTTCAATCAAAGGAGGGTACTTGCTGAACAGCAGAAGGAACAACTTGCCATGGCAAAATCGCAAGCTGAAGACGCCCGAAGGAAGGGGCGATGATTGGGTCAGAAAAAAGTAAGTTGAATGCCTTCCTTTCTCTGATTTAAGCAGCCGCGTTCAGGAAGATTGACTTTCTTTTCTGTCGCCCTTGCAAAGTCAAGACTTCACCGTATCCCTAATTTTACCACATATTACTTCATTACAAAAATTCCATTTAACGCAAAGTACATCTATCTGAGGATTGTCCTTATCGTCCATAGCTGAGATGGAAATGAAACGACAGTGTCCAAATCGAAAAGTCCACCACGATGAGCGACCTGCTTCAAGAGCACAGGCGGCTAAAAACTATCGGATAGAGCGAAAGCTTCTATCGCGCATGGACGCCGGGTATGGGGGAAGGGTATTTCTGTCTTGCTGACCGGAAGCATCGCCCAGCCTCCCTACTGTGTCCATTTGTTGAGCGATTAGTAGAAGCAGCCTCTCTACAGTTGACAAGGGGACTGATGATACAGTAGGTCGGATATCAGTTCTTGCTGCGATCGCAAGTTGAGGAGGCTCTGTAATGGGTAAATGTCTTATATGTTCTCATCCATCTTTGACGCACCATCTGAATTTGATTCCGCTGCGGTTGATTCCTTCTTTGAACTGCTAATAATAGCACCGTTCGTCGCCTGTCATCAACCAAAATCAGAGTCGTCGCCTTCCAGTGTAGTTAATCGGTACTTCACGAGCCATTTCAAACGGTGCTATTGCACAGGGTCCTGTACGTGCTTTATTACGTCTCCTTCTCACGATAAGTATCCCGCAGATGATCACCAAGACCAAGATGATGGTAACGCCAATAACGGATCCAGCAATTGCACTGACGTTGATCCTACTCCGCCTTGAAAAGTACTATTTCATCAGCCAAGAGTACTATTTGGGATAGAATGATCACCTACCCTACCCAATAGGACCCGTAACTCCCATCGGTCGAGTTGAATGCAAAGACTTGCACTCTTGTCACAGCAAAACAAGTCTCTCCGTTTCCCAAGTTCGTTAGGAGCAACGTTGTGTTGTTGAATTCGCTGAGTCCATCTTTGTAGTAGAGAACTGTTTCACCAACTGGGACCCGTGAACTTGCATTCACGACTTGTACGTGTTCGTTATGTGTCTGTAAACTATCTTTCAGTCACATTATTCCACTTTAACGAAAGTGCGTCAATACGACACGAGACACGCACAACGGAGAACAGACCACTAGAAGCATTCACATGACCATATACAGCGGCCGCCCTTCCTCGAAAGGAGAATGATATACTGTCTCCAGGTTCCCTCGTTGCGCGAACAGACACGTCCGAAGTTGTGTTTAAGGCGAAATGATTCTGGAAATTCTTAGTATGCCATGATCCGTGGGTCCTCGCACTACTGAGGCTAGTTGAGACTGGGAACCGACTCCTAGTAGGTCATTAAATAGGCTGTTGCAGTGGCACCGCCGTTTTACTTGTTTTGCTCACCTACCCACTACAGGTGACGCAACGGTCGCATTGTAGAACTGAAAAACCTGATTTTCTTCTACCGGTCCAATTTCAAATCGGACGCGGTGTTCGCATCCCTCGGTGTCCTTTGCGTGAAATAAGACATTGGGAAGCTCTTGGTCGGAATGGTCATAAACCTCCTGCCCGTCGAAGAAAGTGGTAAACGATGCATTGCTTGAACCGAACATTGTTACCGTAGTGCCTTGAATAAACTGGTGAGATTGACGTCATCCACGGAGTGAGAAGACTGACCGAAAAACGTGAATGTGAGGCTTGCGTTCGGCATTGACGTGAAATGCTCCGACAAATCAGTCGCAGTTCTCCATCCCGTTGAAGCATGCGATTCGTCGCCTGCAAACCAAAGACGCACGTCAGGGGAATAATTTGGTGAGCAACTACCGATTCAGACTTACTTCGAGGGTAATACTCAAACATAGGGCTCGTATGTTCCAGAGTGAAATTTAACTGTGTTAGTAGTGCCATGTTGTTGTAAAGAGAGCCACCACGCGTAATTCCATTGGTTATCCTTTTCCTTTTATACTCGGACCCGGACTTGGACTCGGGGGCCAAGGAAGTGACGGCCACGTAAAAGTACGTTGAAAATACATCATTGATGTGGTTGCTCGACGGCCACTCGGAGCATGGGTGATCAGGTCAACAGCCTTACTGATTTATAGCTGATGCATAGGCATAGGCATCTAGTCACGGTATCAGATCACGGCAACCGACCAATCCGGGTGCTGTACAAGCCTTGTCGATGCAGGTTACTCTACTACTGGTAGGCATTTTGGCAGGCACTGGTCTGGGGACCAGATCAGCAGTTGTTACGACTCGGATTCCGCAGCAAAAACGATGGATGAACAAGGAAACTTCACAGTCAGACTAAGAAAGCCAAGCGAGATACATGTTCTCACCCAGAAAGATAAAAAGATGCAAAGCGCCAGGTGTAACATAGTTTTAGTTGTGATCATCATTATCACGTGGTCTCTCGGAGAGACGTCGTTCGGAAGTGATGGTTACACACACACACACAACACAGTAACAGTATCAACTCGGATGTCCCCCGCTGAACCATAGAAAGTATTAGCACACATCCATGGGATGGGATGTCTTCAACTCCAAGTACACCTGCTTCATCTAACGTTGCCGTCAGTCATCCTCTTTCTCCCGCCCTTCCTTCAACCAGCCGTCGCGGTCGCGCGAGACAAGCCCCTGCTGCAGACGAGGGAGTCCGACCTGGCACGAATTATTTTACTCTGAAAGCTCAAGCAGAACACAGCCAGTCAATTCTTTCCGAGTGGACAAGGCGCGATGGACGGTCCAGAGGCAACTCCGAGGCCTTTCCTGGTCCCGGTGCTTCACCAGTAGCACGCGACGCCTCGGAACGTTCCTTATCTTCTTTATGGGATGGTCGGTTGGCCTCCAAGGCGAACAGGACAAATAACTCTTCCTCAGAAGAGGTTTCTTCGATCCAAACTGTAGGGAGTGCTGCCCCGCCAAGAGGTCTGTCAGGCAAGGAGACTGGTGAATTTGGTCCGTTCACAACTTCTCAGGTATTAAGTACAAGATGGCACGAGCTGTCAGATGCTCAGATTAAGGAAACGGTCTCCCGGTATAGCACTTCCACTTCTTCCTCCGATGTACTCATTCAAGGATATCATTCCACCCTGCGTGCACTTTCTGCTGCCCTGGAAGATCTATCTGTGGAGCGCAACGAATTGGACAGGCTACGGTTCTTCATGGAGGAACGCAACAGATCTCTGAAGAGCAAAGCAGAACAGGTCTTGGATTTGCTAAATCCTTCGGAGCAAGAGATTGGAAAACGGATTCTATCCTCGATGTTTTCTGAGGTGGAGGAACCGCGCTTAATTGTGAAGCGCGGTAGCAAGATGGTAAGCTGCGCGTCGTCTGCGAAATTTACCTGACTAATCAGTATCATCAGTCGCTTGCACAGTCTATCACGGAAGCACTGATGGAAAATGTAGACATGAACCCGTCGTCTACTCTCGAGAAGACGATGGTTAAAAGCGAAATCATCCCATCGAACTTGGACAGTGGGCTGCATACCGGCATGTCAAATACTCGGAATGAACCCGGTTTATTAGAAGACCCCTCAATTGCGAAGGATGGCGGTCAGTCTGATTCGTTGCGCGGTGCATTTGATGGCCGTACACATGATAAAATCGCTTCCGTGGAGCGGCCAGCCTTCGGAAAGTGGATGGGAACATGGTGGACAAAAGACAAGGGCAAACGAGAGCGACTTGATATTGTGGTCCCCTCTGCAAGCAGTAGCCCTGGTATATTGACCCCGCCCCCTTCGACAGCTAGGCGACCCGAATCAGTCAAGTCTGAGAGGACCAAACGCAAGCATACGAAGAGTGTATTTGGGACTCTTGGTATCTCTATAATGAACCCCGCCCTGTCACCATCACCTAGAAAAACCGTCTCGGAGAATCAAGTCTCCGTGAGCGAACCCGATTCTCAAGACATAGAACAACCCGATACGCCGCATCCTGCCCTCTCTTCGCCCACCCATGATATCCCACCAGCAACTCCACTTCCCCCACAGTTAACCACATCTCCCGATCCCTTGGATGTCGAGAGTATTACTTCGTCTTTCAATTCTTCCCCCGATGTTCTTCCACAACAAGGCGCAAGCCTACAAGCGATTGTGAACGCGACCCGCGTGATGAGCAAGGACCCGTCCAGTATTCTTATCGACCGCGGTCTTGGAACGAGTGATCTCGTCGCGCGACTCGCGATGGCGCTTGTTTCGAACGCGCGGGAAGAAGGCTTATTGTTTAGAGGGAAACTACGCGAAAAGAAGCAACAAGCAGGTTCTTCGGATATCTTACAAGTTAGAGGAGTCATGGATCCTGTTGAACATGCAGATGCCCGTGCCACGCTTAATAAGAGCCTTTCCAGCCAGGCGGCAGTGAATAGAGGCAGACGACCGCAAACGTCAACGGCCTTATTTGGTGGCCCTTTGTTTGGACCATTCATCGCAGAACAACAACGGAAAATATCCAATGCTGTGGGTGTCGTTCAAAAAAGTGCGGGCATCGTCTCCTCAAGCAATGCCGGCGGACCCGGGCAAAACAGTGTTGATGTCCAATCTGCGCAACAGCGGGCACCAAAATCTCGTTCTGTACCATTGGATTCGATCATACCCGACACAGCTAAACCGCCAACTCAATACCTCTCGAAACGTTATGTATCCCTTACTTCGAAAGACTTCCGTTCTTCGATACTGATATCAACTGCGGCATCGCGTTATTCGAGGCAACGCGAGGGGTCAACAAGCGAACCTCTGACTGATAGATACGGCTTCATATATGATGTTACGCAATATGATGCTCTCTTGCTTCAGAGAGCCGAGGAGTGTCAAAATTCTGCTCCGGCTTGCTTGACAGGTATCAAAATAGCCGACCGGCGAGAGGAAGAAGAGTGGTCAGATGATCTCGTTGAGAAGACCACTCTGGGGATTGTCAAAGGCAATTGCAGTTGCGACCATTCGGAGGATGAAGATCACGATGAAAGGCCCCAGTCGCCAAGTAAAGAGTCAATACTCTCTCAGACCTCACGAAACACCAAAACACCATCTCTCCATCGCCAACCATCTTCCATTTCTTCTTCTCGCAGGAGGTCTGGAACCATCACCGTCCCTGCACCTTCTCCCAAGTCCCTGGTTTCAATCTTACACATCGACGCAGATACGCCGACACACGTTTGCGAGAAGCGAGTTCGCATCATGCTCGATCGGCTTAGAGAAATTCACGATCAACAACAGGAGACGCGGAAGAAAGCTTGGGATGTTTTCATTAGACAACGAAACAAGGTGAAGAATAAGGCTCAGCAATCTGTTGTGTCAAGTGTTGGTAGTTCGGGAGGTGCGGCTGCGATGCTAGGTCTGGGAACTCCGGATGTTGTAGAAGAACTCGATCATAATGATGGACTTATTGGGTTCAGCGGCATGGGATACTCATTGACCAGTGACGAACGGAAGGAACTGGAGCGGTTAATTCGTGGAGGAGTCCCTCTTGATTATCGGGCCAAGATATGGTTAGAATGCAGCGGTACATCGGAGATGATGGAACCTGGACTATTCAGAGAACTGCTCCAAGACCGTGCGGATGCCGGAAGTGTAGCTGCCGAAATTGAGAAGGATGTCGGGCGAACGATGCCATTGAACGTATTTTTCGGTGGAGATGGACCGGGTATTGATAAACTCCGCAGGGTTCTCCTGGCTTATAGCAGGTCTGTTACTTACCCTCCTTTCATGCATTTGAACACGTGCTAATTCATCTCTCAGACGCAATCCTTCGGTCGGATATTGCCAGGGCATGAACCTCATAACGTCTACCCTGCTCCTCGTTTACGGGAACGAAGAGGAAGCGTTTTGGATACTTTCTGCAACGATCGAGCGTCTTCTGCCCAACGACTTCTTCTCGCCTTCCCTCCTAGTTTCTCGCGCATGTCCCCTAGTATTGATGGACTTCGTCCAAGACCTTATGCCTGCCCTTCACAGGCATCTTACGGAATTGGGCGTCGACCTTCCGGCCATATGTTTTTCCTGGTTTTTATCTTTATTCACGGATTGTTTGCCAGTTGAAGTGAGTTTTTTCCTGTTTACGAAAGCTTGGGACATGCCAGGTGACTGATGCCCCGCCTAGACCCTTTTCAGGGTTTGGGACCTCTTTTTCGTTGATGGGCTCGATGTACTTTTTAGGATTGCTTTGGGCATATTGAAGATGAGCGAACCGGAGCTCTTAGCATGTCAGTCAATCTCTGCCGTCTATATTGCGCTCGAGAGTTTTCCAACGCGCATGTGGCAACCAGACAGGCTTCTGCAGGTAAGGCGGCTGTAATTATCCTTCTCGTATGTACGGCTCACCTCGTCACTCAGGCAGAAGCTGAACTGCGAAGTAATGTTGTTCATTCGGATATTCTTAAACGACGAAACGTCCACGTCAAACAGCTTTCGGAAATGTTATGACAAAGGTTGGGATAATCATACATTATTACGCATTTAGAGCCCCCGCACATGAACAGTGAACTGTAGTATAGTAATCAGCAAGGCAATGTATCATATGTATTGAATACTATTTTAGAGACCTCAATGCTCACTTGCACGACCAACAAGCCAGCCAATCATGTGACGATCATTGCTAAATTTATCCCGCGACCAATTTTCCCTCCCCGTCCTTTCCTCACTGGATTCTTAGCTGTTTCCACACTATACTCGCATGTCTCGCAGCTGAGAGAAGAATCGATCGACCTTAATGCTATCGCGCTACGCATCCTTTGGATGGGCGAGTATTGCTTGCCGGTATCTTGCCACAACCGCCAGCACCGACCGAGCGCGTACTTCCCAGACGTTTATCGAGAAGGTCGTTCAGAAATATGCTGTCGGACTGCCTCCAGGGAAGACCGTTAGGGCGGGCGACTATGTGATGATTAAACCCGAACACGTTATGACTCATGACAATACCGGGCCTGTAATCTCCAAGTGAGTGCGTATTTCCTAGCTTTCTGACGCATTACTGAAACAGTTAATGATCTGTAGATTCAAGTCCATCGGTGCGACGCGAATACACGATCCGAAGCAGCCTGTTTTCACGTTGGATCACGATGTTCAGAATAAGTCGTCCAAGAACTTGCAGAAATATGCGTCGATTGAAGCCTTCGCGCGGCGGCATGGTGTAGATTTCTATCCAGCTGGACGTGGTATCGGGCATCAAGTTCTCGTCGAGGAAGGCTACGCATTCCCCCAAACACTCACTGTTGCAAGTGATAGTCACAGCAACATGTATGGCGGTGTTGGGTGTGTCGGAACGCCAATAGTGCGTACTGACGCTGCAGCAATTTGGGCAACGGGAAAAACCTGGTGGCAGGTACCTCGAATGGTCAAAGTCGAGCTAAGGGGAACTCTCGCTCCTGGTGTGACAGGAAAGGACGTCATAGTCGCGCTTTGCGGGTCATTCAATAAAGACGAGGTGTTAAACGCTGCAATCGAGTTCACGGGCGACGGTGTTTCGTGTTTATCCGTTGATGATAGGTTAACCATATCGAATATGACGACGGAGTGGGGTGCACTTTCCGGAGTCTTCCCAGCAGACGACATCTTGCTTAACTGGTATGATGACGTGCTAACGAAACTTGAACTTCGAACGTTCGCCGCCGGCCTATCTTCGTCTATCCCCGCTCCACCTGAGCATCCTCGATTGAACAGGCGAAGGTTGGACTCTCTGAGAGCGTCGCTCTTGCATTCCGACTCCGACGCATCATACTCTTCACACCTCGTCTTCGACCTCTCAACTCTTGTTCCGCACGTTTCAGGCCCCAACAGCGTAAAAATCTCTACTCCATTACCAGATCTCGAATCACAGACCATACCCATCCAAAAAGCTTACCTCGTCAGTTGTACAAACTCTCGTGCATCCGACATCGCAGCAGCTGCGGCCGTAATGAAAGGACGTAAAGTAGCACCTGGAGTTCAATTCTACATCGCGGCAGCAAGTTCTGTCGTACAACAGGAATCCGAAAAACGAGGAGATTGGGATGCTCTGGTATCTGCGGGAGCAAAAGTCCTTCCGGCAGGTTGTGGTCCTTGCATTGGACTTGGGACGGGACTTTTGGAGGAAGGCGAAGTTGGGATCAGCGCTACGAATAGGAATTATAAAGGTCGAATGGGACATCCGAAGGCTCTGGCATATTTAGCCAGTCCGGCTGTCGTCGCTGCAAGTGCAGCGAGAGGTTACATCTGCGGACCTGACTCTCTCGACCCGGCTCGTCTACCCTCAACCAAAACTCCGACATTCTCGATCGAAGAAATGCCGGAGGTCGCAAGCGAAGCCGTCGGAACAGAGACGGCTAACGAACCTCTCCTTCCTGGGTTCCCGAGTAAATTTAGTGGACCACTCGTTTTCGTTCCTCAGGATAATCTGAATACGGATGGAATTTATCCTGGGAAGTATACTTACGAGGATGATATTACACTTGAGAGACAGGCTCAAGTCGTTATGGAGAATTACGATCCTACTTTTGCTAAGACAGTTGCAGAACTACTCGAGACGAATAACATCCCGAAACCGTCCCACACATCCTCTCCTCCTTCTCCCTCCAGTAACACTGGCACTGATACCAACATGAAGAAGGGTGTAATCCTCATCAGTGGATACAACTTCGGGACTGGTTCCTCACGAGAACAAGCAGCCACAGCTCTCAAAGCTTCCGGAATCCCACTCGTCATCTCCGGTTCCTTCAACGACATCTTCAAACGTAATTCCATCAACAACGGTCTAATCTGCCTCTCTTCTCCTTCTCTCCTTTCTTACCTCACTTCTCTTTTCACTAAGGAAGGTCAGCGGGGTAAAGGTGGGAAAGATGGAGAGTTGACTGTTGTTCCGAAGGGGATGGATGTAGAGGTTGATATGAGGAATGGAGAGGTCGTTGTTAAAGGGGAAGATGGGGAGAGGAAGGTATTTGGTGTTAAACCTGTTGGACCTAGTGTTCAGGAGCTTTGGCTTTGTGGTGGATTGGAGGGGTACGTGCTCAAGTCAATTAAGGAGGATTCTCGAACGCAATCGCAATCGTAAGGTTAGAGAATAGAACATCTATCTGGAAATACATGTAAAAGTATTGGTTAATGTAATAGTAATGATGATCTTTCTCTTTCCGCGTAAGAATGAAGCAAGGAGCATAACTATTATCGCAGTAGGTCCATCCATCCATTTGTTCACATACGACCTCAACATTGCGCTAAAGAACACTTGTATCTAACACACAAATTTGGGCAGAGGAAAAAAGAAATCATGTGTACCACTCGAGAAGTTATTAGTCGTTATTGAATCAGAATCAGAAAAGTGGACTCCAATTCGACCTCTTAAACTCCCCCTCCCCCTCCCCCTCCATCTCTTTCTCTTTTTCTTTCATACCTTGTTCCGTCCCCGTTTCAGTTCCAGATGCTCCTCCAAACCTTTCAGTTAAAACAGTCAACTTTGATCGGTAATCATCCATTCCAATGTAAGCTCCACACATTCGACGTTTACCGTCAAAGGCTGAACGGCCGTGCAGGACGCGGTGGTTGTCAATTACTACAGGAGAGGAGGAAAGGAGGATGAGTTTAGTTGTGGTCGAAGTTGAGTGGGATGTTGTGTACGTACTGACGGCTGTTCCGGGACTAAGCTGGACCCAATATTCTGAATCCGCGCTTCTGAGTGTGTTGTTCCATAATCGTAATGCTTCATACCTATCCGGAACATAAGACACCACACCATTATAAAATAACTGAACGTAAAAAAGGTGATAACCCACCACTTCTCCAACATCTCAACCCCAACACCTCTCATAGCACTCCTATCATCATTATTATACCTAACTTGCCACAACTTCCCATCTCCATCCAAGTTCAAAATCGGGTATCCACTAATTGGATTAGGACGAAGGAGTTCTCCTGGTTCGCCTGCGGCGTGTGTAGGTACAGGGACGGTGGAGAGGATGTGATAAGCTTCAGAGTGAAGTTCTTTTAGGATTGAAGAGACGTAGAATCCGTCTACGAGGAGAGTTTCACCGCCGTGTCCGTCGGTGTGTGAGAGAAGGTGGAAGAGTTGGAGGCCGCATGGGTCGGTCTGTTACAGGAAAGGGTGAGAATTGTTTAAGAAGATTACGTGGTAGCTTACGAAGTAGGTTGTATCTGTGTGTGCGCCTAATGCGAGAGTCGTGTACGCCGTATCGCCCTTTGCAAGGTCTGAGGTGAAATCCCAAAATGTTCCATCTAAAGAAGAGACTAGACTGTGAACACCAGAACCCTCAATAATGATAGACTAGAAAAATATGACGTACATTGAGTCTGTCGGATATTCGCTAACCGCAAAGCTAGTTTCTCCGTAGCCTCAGGTGTCGCCTCAACACCTTGAATGAAACAGAATCCGAATACATCCTAATCCCATTGTAAAAAGTCCAGCTCAGCTCCTTTTCTCGCTCTTACGAATATCTTATATCGCAAGATCAACGCACGATCTTTCTCAATAAGTTCCATAATCCTCGATCATCGTTCATAACATATTCGTTCTGTACAGCTGGAGGATCTTGAACGATCTTTGCTCCCCACAACACCTTTCTGGAAAACGCGTCGGGCGATTCAGCTATTATTATAGCGAGAGTGTGAGATTATGAGTACTTACTCGAATTGCTGTAGCGGAGGTTCCTCGGTGGATTTCAACGGGACGGGATCGGGTGAGTGCCATTTTAACCAGTCCCATGGGTAGATAGATATGTGAGGTTTCGACGAACCGTGCCCTGGAAAACCATTAACTCTCAGCCTATCCTGAACGAAGAAGCTTGCTCTCACATGTTACTCTCAAGCCTTCAGCTGTTGCTTCCGCTTTCGTAGGTTGTACATCTGGTGGTATCTAAACATAAAGCGATACACATCAGTCTCGGATAACAGAAGGGTACGGTACGCAAGAATAATAGAGGCATACATCAAACGTATTAACAAGCCGTTGCTTCGTGATTTGGTGAAAACATTCTGGACATCGACAATGATCTCTCAACCAGAAGTTGAGACTACAAACACACATTCAAATCAAAGGACAAATCAACGGTACATTAGTAAGAATGACGCATAGAGTAAAGGTGAGGAACGCACTATCTTGACCAAGTCAACGGATCCCACCCAACATGCACCTTCTTCTCATCCACTCTTACAAGTGGTAAATGCTTCTCTTTCTCTTCCACCTTCACCTTCTCGGGAGCATTCGAGGTTCTATTCGTCTTAGCAGCATTCAAATCATTCGTATTCGCATTCGATAAGGTCGAATCCCGTATTGTCGGTATCGGTTTCTGTAATGCTGCTGTCGCAAGAAACCGTATACTTGTATCTCTGGTACATCCTGCATTTGTGCGGATGTGAGAAGGTATTGAGATCGAATACGCTCTGGTCAATGTTGGTCTGTGGTTACATGTATCCTGACAAAATAATAGAATGGGAGCATCCAGTGGCATCCAGTGGTTAGTGCGATCGTAGACATTCGGAAGCAAAGATCTATGCACCTTCGTGGAACATCTTGAGCTTGGTCGTAAAGATCCTTTGCACAGAGAATACTTTATTCCCGGCCGAGTAGCAAACATCGTCCCCAGCAACGATGGTGGTACAAATGGTGAGTTGGTATGGCTGGCGGAAACAAGACACAGGTAACAGAAGCGGGAACTATTTCTCCGAACTGATGACGATCTACCCCCCGCCAATCATTATCATACAATCATTTCTCACGCCAATTCAGTGAAATTCATCCAGTCGTCCAGATAAATGTACATGTGCAGAAAAAAAAACAAGATAAAATCACTACGAGAAGCAACTCGGTCTATACGGCTAAGATCAAGATAGAAAGATGGTTTAGTTGTTGTCGAGACGTATACTGAAATGACGGTCTCTTTTTTCGGGATGAGGCCTAGGGCCAAAAGTGCGTTTACTGCTTCGCATCGGGACGCAAAGAACGGACAGTTTTGCCTGAGAAAAAAACAAACAACGTCAGAAAACTAGTGAACCTAATACTCGCGCATACCACATACCAGCAATCCAAATCTCCTGTTCATTAATCTCCTCAAGTTCCTTCGCAAGATCCTCACGATACGTCGGACGACTATTAAACTCAAGCGCATTCTTCGTCTCCGTGCCATTCTTCACACTTTGATACAACTTCTCGAATACCGGCTTATTAGCAGCTTCGAATATAGGTGCCCAATCCAATGCACCACGACGAGCAGTTGTTGAACAGGCGTTGTACATGTAGTCCATACCCTTTTCGCCGATAAGTGGGTAGAGGGATTGAGTTGCTTCTTCGACGGTTTCGTTGAATGCTTCTGATGGGGAGTGACCGTTCTCACGAAGGACTTTGTATTGAGCGAGGAACATTCCCTCTGCAAAATAACCAACATTAGAAAAAGTGCCAAAATGATAGCTTAGGATTTTTGACATACGGATACCACCCATAAGGACACCTCTCTCTCCAAAGAGATCAGAGTACACCTCCTTCTCAAACGTCGTCTCATACATATATCCAGAACCAATAGCAACACCGATAGCAGTAGCCTTCTCGATCGCTTTTCCAGTCACATCCTGGAACACAGCAATCGACGAATTAATTCCACGTCCCTCTTTAAAAAGCGTCCTAACAGTCCTTCCCGATCCCTTCGGCGCAACAAGAATAACGTCCACATCCTTCGGAGGGATAACATGCGTCTGGTCTTTATACACAACCGAAAACCCATGTGAGAAATACAAGGTTTTGTCCTTCGTAATCAATGGTGCGATTTTCGGCCAAGTCGAGCTCTGCGCGGCGTCCGAAAGCAAGTTCATAATGATCGTACCACGCTTGATAGCTTCTTCGATAGAGAAAAGAGTCTCGCCAGGTACCCAACCATCTTCAAGCGCCTGCTTCCAACTTTCACCGTTCTCACGGACGCCGATGATGACGTTCAAGCCATTATCACGAGCATTAAGACCTTGTCCGTGTCCTTGTGAACCATACCCGATGAGAGCAAGAGTATCGTTCTTGAAGTATTCCTGCAACTTTGGGAGAGGCCAATCCGAGCGCTCGTACACTTTCTCCTCGACACCAGCAAAGCTGAGAGTCTTCACTCCTCGTGACTGCTATTTCATCCTCTTTAGAAAACACGACGATACAGATTCCCTTCGATGTAGCGTACCTGGGCGAATGTAGCAGTTTTTTGCGCCATCCTTGCTCCGCGAGCAGCAAGGGAAAACGATCGTGTAGCATTGCGAGAGACAGCCGCAGCACTACGGGGTACACTACGTACAGCAGCACGGGCAGCGTTTGAAGCAGAGCGGGAAGCGATTGAGGCCATGAAGGAATTGGTCGCGGAGGAAGTGTGAGCTGTTTTCTTCTCGCCTGAAGTCGAGACAAAGAAAAAAAAATCTTGCACTTAGCATCGGCCAAAGAAGGCAGGTATTAATTACGTAATGACTATCTTCGATACTACATAGTAAACCAAATAACACGCAGAGAACAATTATTGAGACTGTGTATGACAAAACGTCGTAAACACGGCTTAAGCACGTATTGAAGTTGGCGTACAGGTCGACGCATTAAATTCTTTGCTTTGTATAATCGAGTCTGTTTCACAGACCGAGTTACATTCGTTTTATAGCGTTCATTAACACTACAGCAATCATTGTATACGAAAGACGACCAATGCACCGAATTAAGGATGCAAATGGCAGAAGCGTGGTCGGGATGACGAATGCTTCAGATAGCGCGAAATGAATAACACCAAAGTGTCAGTAATGCAAGAGCTCCTAGCTCGGACTTGAAGATGCACTTCACTCGATTAAGAGTATGTCAGGAGTGCACTAGGAAACATTCAGTCTGGGAGCTAGGGGCGAAGAGTGAGGACTCACTTTGTCTGCGTTCAAGCTTCAGTTCCCAAATATCCCATTCAGACGTTCATGAACAGAATGTCAAGACGGAGAAGTTCTCGATCCCAGGCCACCAAAAGTTATCGGCGCCTCCGTTCTTCCCTCCACTCGTCCCTCCCTCGTCCATGTCTCCTTTCTTCATCCCAAGTCCTCTCCCTAACATCGGGATGATCCCGATGTCTATGCGCCTCCGCAACCGCCCTCGCATTAAACTGATCACCATACCTAAACGTATCTTCATCACCACCACGAACAGTCGATGGCGTAGCACTTCCAGCAGCTTCACGTCGTCTTCGTTCTTTCAACGCCTGAGCTCGTGCTCGCTCGGAAGATTCGCGACTTTCCCGTGCTGCACGAGTGTCTTGAGGAGGGGGTTGTGTAGAGCGTGGAGGGAAGGATGGTGGGGCACCCCATGTTCGTCCGTTTGGTAGGTCGGAATCTCTTGTTGATTCGGTAGGGTAACGAGTTTCTAATTCCTTCTGTATCGCGGTCAGAGGATCAGAACGGGCCTTCCTGCTTAGTTCTTTCGAGCTATCATGTGATACTTTTAAATATTTGTCTTGACGAGAAATATCGACGAGCTTACCGTTCTGTTTCATCCACAGGTCCATCATCACCCTTCTTCCTCTCCGAGTACCACGGTTTAAGATCCTTCTTGCTCGGGGCAAGAGGGATACCCTGCTCCGTTTCGGCAGACTCCTTTGCCTTTGCCTTTCCGAGCTTCTGTAATTCCCTGGAGGTAGCAAGTGCCGAGGAGACCATGGTCTTCATAGTTGCTTAGTGGCGACTGAGACTCGAAACATGGAAGGACGTACCTGTTCGATATCTTCAAAGAGATTTATATGTTTCCCACTTCCCAGACCTCCTAACGATGAAGACGTTGGCGCAAGTGCTTCTCTTCGTGCCTCTGGATCTGTAGCTTGAGCTAGTAATTCTCGTTCACGTTTCTCGTCCTCTCTTCGCTTAGATTTTGATGAGGTAGTGACTCCCGCACGCTCTCGTAACGTCGCCAATCGTGCTTCAGAATCCTTGAAAGTCTATGAGCTTAAACATATTCAGCAAGATGGCGCTTAGTGGAAACGTACCGCGAGAGTCATCCTACCCTCCTCCTTCGCTCTTTTTATCTCCGCTTCTTCCTCATCCCGTTTAACTTTTTCGATATTGTCTCTCCGATATGGATGGTATGATTTGTGATGGGCGATATTCAGCTTTCCCATCTTTCCGACGAATGTATCAGACGGGCGTTGGTGGCGTGTGTGGCAACTGGAAAGTGTTGCGGGTGATGCCGAACGGAAATGATGGCAATGATGGCGTGACCAAATTTGGGCATCAACTGATCGACAATTCTGGTCTCTACTTATTGCGCTTTAGCCTCCAACTGATGTGGCTAAAGTGACTGTAAATATCATTCCACTTGGTATGCTATCCCATTACATAGCTGCAGTATGTGACGAGTCTAACTTGATCCTTGCGAACTGATTGAGGTTGCGACTCAGGCACTCTAACTGGAATTCAAAACGTGAGATAGGTAACCTCGTACTTCAAAAAAAGAGCGCCATCACGTCTGCAGGAGTTTTGGACTGTATCTGGGCGTGGTATAGCGCGGTGCCGTGCCCTGGAAGTTTTTACAGAGACATCAATATCAGGCACTGCATACTTGTACCGAGTCATGAAGACATCTCGAACAGAAGAGACCAACCGAACGTCTTCCAAGAATCCGAGGCTCATCGTCGCGGAGAATAAAACTCATTTGTGGCCCTGTGGCTCTGATTCCACGAAGAGTTTCCTCCTGCCCGTCGACTGCTAAGTTTTGTTCAACGAGTGTTAAATGTGAGTGACCCCACACGCTGTCATACTCTGTATTGTATTGTTAGGTTCGAGACCGAGGCTCACTTGGAAGGTACGGAGTGTCGGACCCTTTTCGGAGAATAAAGGTCCGACGATGCGTGGACGACTTTGGCCAACTTCTCGTCGCCGTCTCTCTAGCTTCAGCCTCGACATTAGATATAAACTTGACCAAGAGGCCTTTCTGCAGCGCACGTTCTACACCGCCATCTCAAAGCGATGGAGTAGAGTTATTCGTACACGACGCCCGTTGTATTCAAGTTGATCGTGGGATAACTTTCTCTAAGGTTGCCCGGTGCCTAGATTGAATATTCCGGGTCCAAGATAACATATACTTTCTTGAGTCACGTGTGTTTATCTAACAGCCAATGAGCGGTGACGAGTAAGCCACGTTCGACTCTAATAATATCCCCAAAATGGACTTGGCTGCCATATGCCGCTGATCGCCGGTATATCGCATGAAATTCCATCCGTGCCAAAATATTATAAGTATCCATCGGTTACACCATCCCCCTCAGAGTGCCGCTCTTTCCCCCACTAGTACTCTTGCCCCCCTCAGAGTACAATGGATCCCAGTTACTTCCCGGAAAAGACGTCCAGTAAAGGTTCAGATGGCGGCCATCCCGTCAATGATCCTTATGTCCTCGAACGGCGTCGGCGTGCTGCCCTCGCTGAGGTCGACAACGCAAAATTCTCGTGAGTTCATCTCATTCATAATCCTCACTGTCTTCGTTAACGGCGACTCTTCAGTTGGTTCCACATGAAAGTGGTCATGGTTGCCGGTGTTGGCTTCTTTACTGATGCGTAAGTTCATATCAAACATGTTCATTATCGAAAATGTCGCTCATATGCGACCAATCAGATACGATATCTTTGCTGTAAGGCACTCTTTGTTGACTCCGAGTCGACTCTCACATCGACTAACCCGGTGACTAGATAAACATAGCTTCGACGATGCTCGGTTACGTCTACGGAAAGGGGCAGAAGCTCTCCACTAACCAGGACTTGGGTATCAAAGTTGCCACACCGGTCGGTACCCTCATCGGTCAGCTGCTCTTTGGATGGCTTGCCGATCTCCTCGGCCGTAAGAAGATGTGTACGTACAATTTTGAAGCTACCGGCACTGCACTCTGGGCTCATCGATAATATTCCGTTTTTTAGACGGTGTTGAGCTGATGATCATCATTATCGGTACTTTCGCCCAAGCTCTTTCTGGACATGCTCACGCTGTTTCGATCATTGGTGTACTTGTCGTCTGGCGTGTCATCGTAAGTATGATTAACAGGTATCATGTTCAAATCAAACTTAGTCTTTCTTAGATGGGTGTCGGCATTGGAGGAGATTATCCTCTTTCCGCAATCATTGCCTCAGAGTTCTCTGCGACGAGGATCCGGGGTCGTCTCATGACGGCTGTCTTCGCCGCTCAGGGATGGGGTAATCTCTGTAAGTTAATGTCATTTTGATAAAGTTTCCTATCCGTTTACCGAATCAATCGTGTAGCTGCCTGCCTCGTTGCGCTTATCGTCGTCTCTGCTTTCCGTTCTGCCCTCTTACGCGACGATCCGAATGACTTGGCGCATGTCGATTTCATGTGGCGCCTACTCATCGGTTTGGGCTGCGTACCCGGATGCGTCGCGCTTTACTTCCGACTCACTATTCCTGAGACTCCCCGTTTCACAATGGATGTTGAACGTAACGTTCAACAGGCGGCTGCGGACATTGACAACGCCATCGCTCATGGTAAAATCGGCGCTGAGCCTGAAGCCATTGTTGAACGCTTGAATGTACCCAAGGCATCGAGACACGACTTTGCGCAGCACTTTGGCCAGTGGTCGAACATGAAGGTCTTGATTGGTACAGCCTGGAGTTGGTTTGCCCTTGACGTAAGATATTCAATCTGTGTCCTTTACTATATTCGCTAACATGACGATCTAGATTGCCTTTTACGGCCTTGGTCTAAACTCTTCCATTATTCTGGATGCTATCGGGTTTGGTAATCCATCACCCGACGTCACCGGAACATTAAAAGTCTACCAGAACCTACGCAATATCTGCGTCGGTAACCTCATTCTCTCCGTCGCAGGTCTCATCCCCGGATATTACGCTTCCCTCCTCTTTATCGACAAATGGGGACGAAAACCCATCCAACTCATGGGTTTCATTATGCTCACTATCCTCTTCATAATTATGGGTTTCGCGTACGACAAGCTTTCGACTTCGAGTTCTGGAAGGAAGGCATTCGTGTTCTTGTATTGCCTTACAAACTTTTTCCAGAACTTTGGTCCGAATACGACGACTTTCGTCATCCCCGGAGAAGCTTTCCCGACACGGTATAGGAGTACAGCTCATGGTATTTCTGCTGCTTCTGGTAAACTTGGTGCTATCGTTGCCCAAGTTGGTTTTGCACAACTACGAAACATCGGTGGTCCGAATGCTTTCGTTAAGCATATGTAAGTCCACCTTCAGTTCTTCTTCTCCTGATTGTGTGATTCAGACTGACGTGTTTGAATGTAGTCTTGAGATATTCGCCCTCTTCATGCTTACGGGTATCTTCTCGACGCTGCTTCTTCCGGAGACTATGAACCGCTCGCTTGAAGAGATCTCGAACGAGGGTCAAGATGACCTCACTCTTGGTGATTCAGGACGGAGGGCCGAAGACGTTGAATCTTCAAAGTAATATTACGCGATTCGGATTCGATTCAAACTTTACTTCGTTCCTCTTGACCCATCTTATCTCTTCGCTCGATCGCTGTAATAACTTCGAGATCCGCCTCGCCCTTCCGCATCATTTTATTCCTCGACAATTCTTCGACCATTCGATTTGATCCAACCGTCGACTATCTTGGATGTACTCACGATACAGCTGTAGTGCTAGATGACCTAACTAATCTATACGAGTTTTACGCTTTCAAGCGTATGTAAACTAAGGAAGTTCCAGAATAAGTAAAACAGATTGTAGCATAAAAAGCAACAAAAATAAATTTCTGGAACTACAGTCGAAATTGTCATAGCGCATCAAATCATAATGCATAAATCTCATAATGCATCACTTTTGCACATCTCCCATGTCGGGAGGCGGAGAATTATGCAAAAATACCATATCAAATAATGCATTGGATCAAGCATTGAATTTATGCATTATAATGTCAGCGGGGTATGACAATTAGGTCAATTCCTCTTCTTCATGTTGATTGATAGCCTGAATGTTTATGATCGACATTCAGAATACAAGAAATTGATCATATAGTGCATGTTTCGTCAGAGGTTCACATTGTATATGTCAAAAGACTAAGAATATAATTAGTTTTGCTGTTCGAACCTATGTGCCCGGTGCCGTGATGGAGAAGTTAGTTTTGGAGTATGCAGAGATGGAAACAGCACTTACATTGACAAAATCACTGAGGTAATTGCGTGGCGAGCTGTTCAGGAAGGGGATGCAAGCATCCAGACAGGCGACATTGCCTTCACTATGGTATGTAGCGAGAGATGGGATGGATGAGATGGACGGATGAGATGTGACGGACACTCCTGTAATGAGATTACCTGATGTAACTTCCAAATATAGCAATTTTTTCCTTCACAACCTATTGCATAAATCCGATAATGCATCACAAAATTGGGTCTCTGCGTTATGACAATTTCGACTGTAGGACTTGTCTTGGTTTTGTGGGTCCACGACGTCGATCATTGTCGATCAAGATCTACATCCGGTCGATGAGGTTTCCTTCTTCGGCTTTGGCATAGCTTTGGCGTCTTCCCTTTCCCAACCCAAAATCTACTTCCGTCGATCGATAAAAATCGTCCCCGCCCCGAATACAGACCTTGTCAAATCTACTGTACAATTTCCAAATGGTATATAAGTATCGAATATGTATACACGTATGTATGGAGTTGCGTCCTAGTCTCGAATCCGTGATTAGCGTCCTAGGGTTCCTGACAAGCAGCGCCTAGGACTGCCTAGGACGAAAAAGGGGCGCCCGAGTCCCAAGTCAAAAATACGGAAATGAAAGAGAAGCGAAGCTAAGGACCAAAAGGGCGAGGGGACGGCAAAGTGCAAAGTGCAAAAAGGAAGGTATTCTCTTCCTAGAATCCTAAGTATACGGTCCACAGAGAAAGTAAGTACCCGAATTGGGCAATTCAATCTATCCTGTCCCGTCCGTCCCATCCCATCCCGCCCTCTCCTCGCCCTCGCCCTCTTCCTTCATTTCCTCCTTTCCCCCGTTTACCCCTGACTAGAACTAGAACTAGGACCCATAACGGGAACTCTGAACTAATGATCGTCGTGAATCTCGCGCATCTCGCGTCCACGGAGGAGGAGGAGGAGATGATGAAGATGATGAAGTGATGTGATGCATCGGAATCGATTCAGTTTCGGGATGACTTTGATCCACTAATGTTGTACTCATGGCTAAGCTTGGTACGTGTACCGAACGGAGTCCCTCAGTCGTTAACGATTTATACGCACCGCGTAATCGTAGTAAGAGTCGAGCGCAGAGGATGCTATGGAGTACGCCCTGTGTTCTGTTTGGTAGGAGAAAAAATTGAGTGAAAATCCGAAACTCCAATATTGTGGCTTTCAAAGTTCAGGGAAACGTACGGGATGAGTAATGTTCGAAGGTTTTTCTGTGAGAAAAAAAGGTTCAGGTACGCCTTATCTCGTGGATGAAGTTTTGAACGGTGTACCCACTGTTGCGAGTAATAGGACTAGAAGATTTCCCACGGAGGTACCTGAAAACGCAGAATAGAACAACAGGTTGGCAATCTCGCGTGCCTGCTCACTTACCAAGAACACAAAGATAGTACAGAATACCTACCATAGAATGAGTGTCAGATATCCAATTTGGAGGAACTTTGGCACGTACCGTCCTTAACTAGCATGCGCAATATTCCCGACAGATTGTATCCATCTGTTTACGTCTCTGAGTTTGCATATATATGAACACGGCTCGATTGAACTTACGAGAAAGGAATGCCTTTGTAAGGATGAGCGAGAGCATAACTTAGGAAGGTCGCGAAAAGCTTAGCGCCATCTTTTATGAGATCCTTACAAGGGACTTACAGGTTTCGTGGAACAAAAGGACAAAGTAACATATCCAAAAGTCCTTGCTCGAGTATACCACAAGGCAACCCGGCCCAAGCAAGCCTGGTAATGATACTAATCTGCAGTAAGCTTGGTTCGGTCATAAAAACTGAGAGTCTTGGCATACCGGCGATGGCGGACCTCGTGGCGCGCACCGTTGCAAACGTTGCTCCAACAACGCCGGGCTAAGAAAGAAAATTTAACCAAAGTGATGGTTATCATTAATTATGATGTTACTCACCACGTAAACAAGTACTAAGAGTATCATCATTCGCCAATTGCAAGACCAAATGGCGTACACTCGCATGAACAGCACGACTAGTTTGGCGTCATGGGGTGAGATGGAAGCGACAAGTTGGTCTGACACGGTACCCCACCTTCTCCAACTACGAACATCATCTGCGCCAATACTGAGAAACAATATCCGTTAATGGGAATGTATGCAGATATTTTCCCCCGAGACCGGACCAACGTACAAGCAACTGCGTAAAGGTTTCGCTTGCACATCTGCTGCAATTGAGTGGACCTGACGAAACATTAAACACGAAACATGACGAACCCCTCCATCCGTTATTATCAGAAGCACTGTGGAGTCATTAGAATAAATTATTAGAAGAATTCCAGTATGGTCACTAACGATGGACCAAGAGTAATGAAGCAACCAGCGCGATGGCACGATTAAGAAAGTATATGCACTTTATCAACGACCATCGCGAGGGCCATACAAGGCGTATCTGATTTATACATTTAGAATGTCCTTAGAAGTCGTTCAGATACACTGACCTCATCCTCCAACGTACAGATATAGTCATAGACCTTCGCAAGCAATTAAATCTCGTCTTTGACATGCTAAATTTTGCACGTACGAAGAGGGCCAGAGTCACAACTGCAATAGGGAATTAGCTGCTGTAATCTTCTATTCACGCAATTAACCCTCGCCTGCTGAATACTTCATAGGGCTTAGTCAGCTTTGGACAGCTTTACACAATCATTATTCTCACCTTAAACACGTTGAACTGCTTAGCTGCAGTCTGCAAGTCTGAAAGACTTGCCACAGGGGGTGAGCTCATGGGGGCAGGAAGTGTGGGGGCAGCGGGGAAGAGGGGGAAGAGGAGGCGATGTTCGGAAGACTACGCTTATAAGGTGCAGGGCGTTATGGGAGGGAGGAAGCTCTTGTGTATCTCCCGAACCGAGAGCACCGCGAAGAAAGTCAGCACGAAAGAGAATAGCACTGATCTCCCATTCAGTCGGAGGAACCTAGTTTATAAAGGGCAAGCGGTAAACGCCGGCCGATTCAGCGGTAAAATTTTAAATCAACGGAACCAAGAGCTCCCATACCAGATTGCTATCCCAGCAGGTGCGTTAATGAAGGCATGCAGCGCCTTGCACTCTTGCAACACAGCAGTCTCAGTTCAGAAGATAATGCTGGATCATCTTGGCAAGAATGATAGGCTAGACCAGGTCAGATGGTGACCACAGATCTGGGCGGGCTCCATAAAAAGATCGTTGAAACTTGATATGCAACTTGATAATTCGCAGATGAGAACACGGGAGCAAATGGAGGCTTCTCGCGTTCAATCAATCATGGATACACGAAGCCTTTGTCTTCGTTCATGATGCCACTCGTCGAAGATCTCACGAGTCTCAAGATTGGAAACAGCTCGCGGAATGAGACGCAAGAATAAGTCAAGAACTGCGTATGGACGGCAAATACTGGGAAAATTGCTTTTTGGGGGGCCCACCGGATTGGGAGGAAGTTCATAAAAGTATTGTAGCAGATATCTCGTCGAGAAAATTTGTCGTTCGTTCGCGACCGTTTCTGAGACGCGAACGCGAGTGTAGAGGTTGTTCCCGCTCTTTCATTTGATTATCATGATGCGAAGATGGGGAGAACAGAAACCGACAATACAAGAATGAAGGGATCAACTCGAAAAAAAAAGAAGAGAAAAGCCATCGGGATTCCCCGGCTTGGATGCAACTCCGACGCGCAGCTATCACGTGCGTGCCGACAGGACGCGTCCGAAACTCCCTAAATCTGGCATCTCCTCCTTAAGTACCATCCAATCCAACCGTCCTGGTGGTTCACTTTGTTGTCTTCGTCCCTTGGCTACCTTTTTCACGTATTGAATGCTGAGAGCGACCGTCGAATCCACCCCAAGTGAGATCTAACACCGTTGTTTTACTCGCGTGACGCCGACAAGACTATCTTTACAGACTTCTTTTATTCGCCGTTCACCTGATTATACATATAAGATTCATGGCCATGTTCGGAAGGCTCGTCCACTATACCTTTGACGCCGTATTGGTCTCCACGGTTCTTGCGGGTGTACGTCGATCTAGCGGATTCAGGTGAGTATACTATCTGCTCACGGGAGCGGTGTGTATCTAACGTGGACGTGGTAACCTCAACTTCTCATCCAATTAGTCCAGAAACAAGCGCCATTGGAGATCCTACGTTGCGTTCAATCGCAGACCGCTTTCTCGGCTTCGGAGAGTCCGTATTTGATATCGCACAGAGCACCGCTGTGAACAGCAATTACTTCAAGCGCAGCGGTCGCGATCGAACGTGAAATGCAACCGTGGTGCGACTATCCAGAACTATGCTGGTGTGGTTCTCGAGCTCTCACCCAGGTTTTGGAGTAGGCACGGAAATCTACGAAATCGGGTTTCCTGGACGGAGGCTAAACCAACTGCTTCCTGTTGATTCATACGTCGGGTGTTGTCCACGTCGACCGTATTTGTACAATACACAGTCGCTACTATTTTATGTTCTCTTCTTTGATATGATATGATGCTACTGCTCATGGATGCGATAAGATTAGTGAACTCATACTCGTCCCTTGTATCACGTGATTCGAGGAGGCACAGCTGCTGCGTAACGTTGATGCCCGACTCTTACTCTTTCTACTCTATCGTTAGCCCCTGGTAACAATGGGCGCCCTTATATCTTTACCGTTTGCTGGAGGGTTGGCGAGTATAGCAACATCATGCATCGCAGGGCTGGCATTCTGCTTCACTTCAACTGCAGGTGAGTATTGGATTCGTGGTCCATTCCTAACATCCTGAGCCCAACGTGTTGTCCATTACAGCATCAATGTTCTGCAAGTCATGTAACTGCAACTCCTCCATTGCGACTCGTATTGGCTTTGCAGTACGTCGAAATTCCGATGATTCACGGATTCGTAGTCCTCTGACCCAGTGCCTGAAGGTCATCTTCCTCATCAACTCAATGCTTGCTTGGTCAATGAAATCACGATTCGCCATCAATCTCATTGAGAAATGGAGTTATGATTATATTAAGATGGACTGTAAAGATGGAAAATGTTACGGTGTCCTTGCAGTAAGTGCCACCTTCATTAGTAGTGTGGAGAAGCTATAATCACCTCTCTAGGTTCATCGCATCTGTTTCGCGCTAGCATTGCTCCACTTCTTACTAGGTTTGTTGCTTATCGGAGTCCAGCATACCCGTGATAAGAGAGCCGCGATTCAGAATGGGTAAGTTGGAAAGTGTCTGAAAACTCTACACACCGTTTACATAGTGGATAGGTGGTGGGGGCCAAAAGTGTTAGCCTGGCTGGCACTTATCGTTGTTTCGTTCTTCATCCCTAACGAGTTCTTCATGGTTTGGGGCAACTATATTGCAATGATTGGCGCCACCGTATTCATCCTAATCGGTCTCGTCCTTCTCGTTGATTTTGCCCACTCTTGGTCAGAAACTTGCATCGAGAACTGGGAGAATTCGCCAAGCTCAAATCTGTGGCAATGGATCCTCATTGGCTCGACGGGTGGGATGTACGCCGCTACCATCGCTTTGACTGGCGTTCTCTATGCATTCTTTGCCGGCTCTTCCTGCACGCTCAACCAATTCTTCATCACATTCAACCTTGTTCTATGCCTCATCATCACCCTTCTCTGTGTCCACCCGGCTATCCAGGAAGCGAACCCGCGCTCCGGACTTGCGCAGAGCAGCATGGTTGCTGCGTATTGCACATATCTTATCACGTCCGCCGTTGGTAATCACACACATTCAGCATGCAATCCACTGCATAGTGGAACCGCGAAGGGAACACAAACGACGACAGTCGTGATAGGCGCTATCTTCACTTTTGTTGCCATTGCATACTCCACAAGTCGGGCGGCAACGCAAAGCAGGGCACTTGTAGGGAAGAACAAGAAAGCTGGGGCTGTGGCCTTACCCATTGATGATGACGGGCTGGGTGATCATAGTCTTGTTACCACACAACCAGCCCGGAAGGATAATCCGAGATACCAAGCGTTGCTTGCCGCTGTTGAAGCTGGGTATGTCACTCGAACCTCTCGTCTCAATTTATCTGACAGACAGTTTGTAGTGCCATTCCTGCATCAGCGTTGAATGAGGATGAGGACGTTGAAGATGATGACGATGAGCCTTCGGGTGATGATCGTGATGACGAGAGGTCGGGAACACGTTACAACGTAAGCCAGTTTCACTCATGTCGGAGATAAGCTCACGCAAGTGCTATACAGTATTCGTGGTTCCACTTTATCTTTGCACTGGGAGCTATGTACGTTGCGATGTTGTTGACTGACTGGTATGTCTTTCGCATCTATCATTTCTCAATTGTTTACTAACGTTCGATTCAGGAAAATCGTCAAGACGTCTCCAATCGACGGCCCAGCTAATCCTGACGATGACGTGTACATCGGCCGCTCCGAGATGGCTATGTGGATGCGTGTTGTCTCAAGCTGGGTCTGCATGCTCCTATACATCTGGAGCCTTGTTGCTCCTGTCCTCATGCCTGACAGGTTCGTCGTGCGTCTCAGATACACTTAGGAATGAATGGTACTGATTCTTGAGTAGGTTCGGCGACTTGTAATGTAGCTGTCTATTATCATATAAGTGCATTTGCAATGTTTTTATTTCTATTGGAGCTATACATCAGTACTCTCGATCGCAACTCACAGGGTTTGCGCCTTCTGGTGTTCGTACATGTCTCTATGGTGTGTGAAGGCCGCGTGGTGACAGAAAGTCGCGGAGGACGCCGTTTTCGTCGACTTTGAAACACCACCACCTCGGTTGGACCTGTAAGGATAATACACAAAAAATCAGATAATAGTGCCAGATATGCTGTGGGAGACCAACATGAGATCTTGAGCGAAGGATTTCTGCGATGTACACCTTGTCTAAATTATCATCATCGCCAGTAAATTGCTGCATACCGGCCGTAACGAACGTAGACGAGCCCTCGTCACCAGTCGCATCCCCCTTGTAAATACTCTTGAACAAACTCCCCGCAGTTGCTAGCCAAATTGTTACGTCCGAAAGGAACGTCATCGTCGAGCCAAGAGCTGGTTTTGTCACAGTAGCTTCAAAGCATGAAGCAGTGGATCCGGATTGTGATGTGGACGCATTATTTGCAACCTACATCCCGAAATGCTCAGTGTTTCGGAGAATCGAGTGGTAGTCAGTCGTACCAAAGCAATTGCCCCGAGTTCCTGAGTCAGATCTTGAAGGGACCTCATGAATGCGGTCATCATGGCCTGACCTATTTAGCGAACTCGTTGAGCGCTTTGGCCACGTATGTGAGGCGGACAGAGGTGATCCCACCTTCAGACGATATAGCACTGATGTGAGGAGAAAAGAGCGGTGTTATAGGATCTATGACGATCAGACGGATGTGGCTTGTTCGCCTAGAACCATCCCGAAACGCCTCTAGGTTGGTTGTTAGTTACATGTAGACAGGAGCAGTACCAGGTACTCACGTACCGAATCCTGATGTCGGATCGAGTCAAGACCATCATGTACCTCTGCCGGTGTGAACGCAAGGGTGACTTTCAGTCGGCTGAGGGAGGACGAAGTAGGGACCTGTCTAGATGGCCCGCAAGTCAGAATCAGTTCCCCCGACTGGCATGAGTACTTTCAGATGTTTCTACTATATTCCGATTCCAAGAACCGGAGCTTAGTATTCTTGACGCTCTTTCAGCGGAGAAATCTCCGGTTGTATCAAACCAATGAACGATGTTGTCCTTCGAACTTTCAAGGCAAGCAATGACCGCGTTCAATATCAGCGCCTTTGAGTAGAACTGAGCTCAGCGCAAGAGACACAGGCAGAATATGATGTAGAGTTACTGTTTTAGCGGAGCCCTTATCCCCGCTCACTTCGATAATACCCGCTTGAGTTGCATTGAACAATGCCATCAACTCCGGACAATGCCCATTAGTCGTCCACCTTAATGAATCGAAATCATCACCAGTCACAGAGCTCCTAAGGATATCATTCCCTCTTAAACCATCCGCAGAGAGTGACTTGATAGTTATCTCTCTGATTTCCTCAAGCTGCGAGTAAGTAACGGAATCGGGGGGTAAACGCTGCCACAACTCCATCAATGAGGATGTGGAACAAAGAAGGTCTTCGTCCGTTTTGATTCCGCAGACATCCAAAGAGTCGATTACGGATTTTGGGTAGTCAGAAAGTAGTGCTCTTAGACGCATAGCTAGATGGCAGAATGAAGGTGTGAATCTGTCGCGAGGAGTTATCTTTTTCTGAGGCACACGTGACTGTTACGCGTCTCGCGTTATTTGGCTCTATTTACTCCCCAAGCTCGCTGACCACAACTATCACATCGGTCATTTCATCACCATGTCTGAGTCATTATATTCATGGCAGTGTACAACGTTAAATGTATTCAATCTCGAATTCTGAGCTGGCGGGTCCACCGACCACTCGCACTTATCCAGGTCCATTGTGGAGAGTATCATTGCATTCAGCCACGATTATTTAATATCTATTCAGTTCAAGAAGGTTATACAGGGTTAGATTGAATTGGGTGGGGTTATGCATTGTATCTCTTCCCGCCCGTCTGCATGTATCTAATCTCAAGGACAATCGCTGGGATCCCAATCCGTTATGAGATCTAGAACGAGAAGTTCATCTCAGGGTCTCGCCCTGACACGTATAATAAGACTCACGTTCGTCCAGGTTATCGAGTTCCTTCATTTCATCCTTGGATAGTTCGAAGTCGTATATCAGAGCGTTGGAGATGATACGTTCCTTCGAAGCTGATTTGGGAAGTGGTATGAAGCCCTAGATATATGCAGTCAGATTAGACAAGAGCCACGAGATCTGGCTTACCTTTTGAAGGGAGTAGCGAAGAAGTATCTGAGATACCTCTTTTCCGTACTTCTTCGCAATTGCTTTCAGGAGCGGATGATCGAACCTATATGCACGTACGAGTGGTCCCCAAGCCTAATGAAGACCAGTATTAGTGGTTTTTCAGAATGATCATACTATGATGGACTACACCTCTAATACAACGTCATGCTTCTGGCAGAAATCTACCAATTCCGTCCGCGTCATGAACGGATGCAAATCAATCTAGTCAATGCCAGTGCTCCTCAGCGCCCCTCCTTCACTACAAACACATGGCATCATTGAAATACCTGGTTAATAGCAGGGATCTCGACGCCAGCATCTATCATTTCTTGAAGGTGTCTCGTTCCGAAATTACTAACACCAACACTACGAAGTTTTCCTTCAGCTTTCGCTTCAACAATAGCTCTCCAACTATCCAAACGAGCTTTTCGGCCTCCGAGAGGACCATGAATGAGGTACAAGTCGATATACCCAAGACCGCAGGCATCTAGGGATCTCTGAATAGCTTTCTTTGATGATTCGTAACCGTTATTCGACTGCAGCTTCGTCGTATAAAAAATCTCCGATCTAGGGAGGTCGTTCTTCCTGCAGAAATCGAGTATTGCCTTGCCTACTTCCCTTTCGTTATAGTACCATGCTGCAGAGTCCTATGCTCTCATCAGAAGCAACACCCAGGCATTCTTCTGAGTGCTCACGATATGCCGATAACCGGCCTTTGAAGCCGAAGACGGCTGATTAGATGATGCTTCACTGAAACTTGTGAAGAGTGGAACCATGCCTCCAAAGCCCATGTTACAGGGTTGTAAGCTTCTTGACCATCGAGCTCGTATGTTCCTACGTCAGAAGAGTTAGGCTACTGAATCATGATTGCGTGAGATTTGTCGCACCAAAACCAAGGACTGGGATTGTGTTTCCATCACGAAGCTAGTAGTAATCATATTCGACACGTTAATCACACCTCTAGCCAAGCGCCCTAGGTCACATCACCCACGGTCAGTCTAGATTGTAAGGAAAGTGTTTGAGACATCGTCCTAAGTGTTGTGGTTGGAGATAAGTGTGTCGTGGTAAATTTACGGACCCAGCGCGTCATGACAGTAGTATTTCAGTCAGTGCTAGTGGTTACAGCCGAATTGCCGGATCGGAATTTAATCGCAGATTTGGATTGGATTATCGTACTCGACATGAATGCATTCGTTACATCAATAACAATGTTCGCATCGCTGGGACACAAAAATCACAATAATTGTACAGGCAAGAAGTTATACAGAGACCAGTGACAATGCGGAGTTCGAAACCGAAAGCGGTGCGCAAAGGAAACAGCAAGCTACATGGAACAAAACTGATCGGTACAAGGCCGGGATGGTCCATTAAGATGATTCTCTAGATGCCGCAGAGATATAAAGAATAAATATAGATGGCAAGGAGACTCTGGTTTCGCGCAGGAGCATCCTCAAAAGCGTCCCAACTGAATCAGTCGACTCTTGACGCGACGTAGCGCGGCAAACGATCGCGAAGTCCTCTTCATCGTAGTAGGAGGCGTAGGCTCATGACGGAGAGGGGTCTCCGGTAGATCGTCGGGAGCTGCATCTAGCATTGCTAAGTCATGATTCCGCGTCGAGGGCAATCCCTTGGGTCGCAGGGGGATTGGTGAGTCGAGAAGGGGTACGGACAAGGGGTGCTCATCCGAAGAAATATCAATGGATGTCGATGATGAAGCAGCCAATGAAGATGATCCTGGAGCAGGTGGGCGAGCCGGAAGGCGTAAGGTGAAAATAGGACTCTGTTTTTTCAGAAGCTTACGCCCTGCGGACTTCGCGGACAGCTGACTCTTGACGGATGGAGAGGCTTGCTCAAGAACAGGAGAAAGGGGTGGAAGCTTTCGCCGAATAGGAGTGTCTGGGATCTTGTCATCCATGAGATTGAAATCGAGTGAAGGCTGCGAGACCTGCTCGAACTCGCTCATTAGGTTATGCACATACGAAGGCAAAGGTATGTCGGGTAGGTCGTCGGGCAACTCCATTGATGGCCGTGGAATCTCACGTGGAAGGAGCGTAATGTTCCCGTACTCCGATCTATCCATCGACGACCGGCGCGATCTATTCGCAAATACACGTCTTCGTTCCGTTGATGTCATCTGTAGATTGCGAAGGGAGGATCGCGGTCTGGGATGAGAAGAGGAAGGAGCAATGACCCTCGACGAGAACGAGTTGTTGAACTCATCTACAACTGGTACGAGTCGAGCTGAGCGCGAGTTCGACGTCGGACCTGATGAGATCCCGGGCGCAATATTTCGAGTCGACGATGCCGGTCGTATGCTTTGATCACTTTTAGCATAGAATTTATCCGCGGAGAAGTTCTTCATCAAAGATTTTGACCGAAGATGAGTCGCAACTCGGTCAAATTCTCGCGGTCGTGATGACCCGGCCCGGCGAATATAATCTGCTGAGTATGGACGTGTTGATTTGGGCAGAGGACGTCTCGTTGGCGAATTCTGTAAAAACAGAGATAGGTTCGTCGCAGAACGAGATACGCTCTGAGAGCAACTCGAAGACCACTCTATTGAATTTGCTCTTGACGAGCACGCGCCATGCCGTAGTCGATCAAGCTCCCTATTCACCACCGCCAACTCTTCGCGAGATTGTGCTAGCCCATGTTCAACCATTAACCTTTGACGAAGCAAAGATTCGCGGGAGTCATCGTTCGCTCCGGACTGCCCAGCAAGCCGGTCACGAACTTCTTGAGCTCGCCTATCATGGTCTACTATCCTATCTTCAAGCTCAGCTTTTACTCGTTCCAAAGCCAGTGTTTGTAGTTTCTCCACACTGGGCTCTTCCGTGCATCGTGAGAGGCTGGCAAAGAGTTCCTCTCGATCCCTGACATATCTGTGTTCTCTAGCGCGCCAAAGTTTCTCTGTCGGGGACAGCCTATCGCAAATTTAGAATGGAAGCATTCGAGAATCATCCAAAGGATAGACGCACTCTGGCCTTGTGTCAGTTGTAACCTGTACTGGTCTAAACCGTCTTGAATCATCTAGTGATCCTGACGTACACTTAGTACAATTACAAAGTTAGCGACCAGACGTAATTGAGAAGCGAGAAACGTACAACAGTGTACCCGAAAGTCATGCCTTTGTTCTGACCTGTTGGATGCTCCGTCGGCGGTGAACAAACAACTGGTGCATACGACTTGAGAGTTGAGCAGAAACAGATTGGTGGGTGGTAGTGCTTTACCTTCACTACACAATACGCTTGTATAACAACTATCTTTTGCTACAATAGACACCGATGCGGGTAGTGAGAAGGAAACTAGAAGGACACGGGGGACGAGGAAGGGGAAGACAGAAGGGCGTGCTGTCCGGATACGGCATGGTTGAACATGAAATATTACATTATGTAAACCACACGTGAATTTCCACTTTTGGTATCAACTTCTGGCCCCCACCTCATTTTACTGCGGGATTCTTCAATAATCGACAGGCATTCTCTGGAATTTTCTCAACCGGCATGCAACGAAATGCGAATCTGTGAATGTACAGCACCCGCGGTACGACTCTCAGTTTCCTTTGCAACTTTCGAGCTTGGAACGCTGATCACTATCCAAAACAAGTATATTTGATCCACGCGCTGAGAAACCAGACACCATTTTATATTTTCAGTACATCTACATTGCCATCTATCTGTTCCAAACAGGACAATACACCTCACCCAGAGAAAGCGGCGGGTCCGGGGACCTACAATCATGGTGAGTTTAGTGGGAAGGGCCCCTAACCGCTTGTAACTTACCGTGTAAGCCGTAGGAACCGCTTCAATGTATAACATATCAGAATCGAGCAAGCCAGGATATAGTTTGCACTCACGGTCATAGATGTTGACCGTCAGACCTGGATCATCAGGACTTACGTATCCAGGGATAGAAACTTTGCTTGGACTGGAGGAACCTCCACCAGTAACCTGCGGGAAAGAATATTGTAATCAGTAACATCGGAAGAATACAAAGGATAAGGTTTTACGTTAATTTGAGCGCAAGAGATGTACCACTGTGGAGCGCCAACGACATGTAAACCAATTTGCTCAATGCGAATCAGATATTCGCCCGCAGGGACGTCGCTTGGAAGTGTCGTGGTTAGCTGGCTAGCACCCATATCCGTGAACTCGAACGGGTCGAAGGTCGCTCCCCATTCCGCAATCTGGCGACCGAGTTTTTTGAGCTAGACAATGTCCTACAAAAAGATAGCTCCTACCTTAAACCAGTTAGCACCGGAACCATCCCACTCAGCAGCAGTGCTCGGCGCTTGGCCGAGGTAAATCGCAGCAGGACCCTGATACGACGCAGTTTCAGACTCCAGAGGCCTTGCATAGTAAGGCTTTACAATACCTGATGATAGATGGTGTTGTCTAATATGAACCCAACTGTGGATCCAGCCGGGACAGAGACGGTATCCGAAGCAGGCGAAGGGTTCACATTGCAAGTAATGTCCGACGAAGTAACGTCAGTCACAGGAGAGTTGTTCTGCGGCTGGCGGACTGCGGTCGTGGAAGTCGTATCGCCTGCAATCAGCGTGTTCCAGATGTCTTTACAGGAATAACATTGTCAGCCAAGCCATAAACGAAAGGGTTGGCATAGTGACAAACTCACAGTGAGCGGAGGCACTGTGTGCAGTGGCAGCTCCCAATAGCAAAGCAGATAGCAACTTCATGGCGATGTGTGCGGGTCGACGGTTGTCAATCTGCCTCACAGTAACCTCCTGCTTTTATGTCTGTCATGGCAAATGGTCGGAAAAAGTTATGCTGGCAATCGGTGAAATGTTTGTTCATGGCCAATTCGGTGGATTTCATTCGGAGAAAACATGTGAACATTCCATGTAATGTCTATTGGTTCCGTTACGACGACATATGAGCTAAATTTAGAATATTTGATATGAGTGCAAGTATGGATAGCGCACCAAAATACTATAGACACGTATTCGCCGTCCAACCAAGAAACATGCAAGGTAGACGAGTGCTATAAGCATTGCATCAATGCCCCGCGACCAGTGCTATGCATGATGCCTACGTATGTATCATGACAAAATTGTAGTGAGAAAAAAGAAGGGATCTGACGTACCGGTTCTCCCTTCCCGTCCTCTTCACAATCCATCTCGGTCGCATCATATTGCACCATCAGACGGCATGCATTGTTTCTGTTCTGCTCTCTAAAGCCATCGAATGTACCGCGGGTGTGAGACATACAACATTGAACAAAGATATACGAGCTCTGCCAACTCGGAACTCGAATACATCCTGCACTAACGACGGGTCCTGATCACATCTGCATGGAAGCTCATGTCGACACTGAGCCTTACAGAGCTCATTCGTAAATATCACCGCACATGAGCCACAATCCGAACATGTCACGGTGTTCCTCAGCCACTAGAGACCTGGAGACCTCGAAATCTGAAGCCAGGGACGGTCCAATGGCTGCGACCGTTTGGTGATCATCGCAGGCAATCCCCTGATTTGCAGCCTTCCTTATTCAGGGAAAAATGATTGACGCCTGAACTGTTAGCGTGATAACTTAGTACCGAGTCTTATTCGAAGCCGAAGCGAAACTGCTCTAGTTTTTTCCAATGGTAATTCGTCAAAGAACGCTCTCCCTACGATGGGTTAGAGCTTGTGGGATATGTCCATTAGGGTCAAGACTTAAGAGAATCACTGCTTCATTGACATGGAACAAGGTGTTCGTCGCGAGAGTTTTGCCATCACCAGATGAAGCTTTTGCATTATTGCATAATAAGATTATTGAATCCCAACGAAGTTTGCGAAATGCTTCTTTAATCGGATAACCTTCGAAAAGAAAAGAATAAACAGAAGCCCTTTGAAAAACGTTCCCTGCGCTACTCTGCCGATGATGTGCTTTTCTCTCGGTTCGGGAGGAGATAAGACAACGGGGAAAGGTATCTCCGTGATTCATCCTCGGAAAACCGCAGGTCCAGGTACCTGGCGCGAAATTCAGTATTATGGAAACAACGCTCAAATAACTGCTCACGGTATAGGACGTGGGTACAGCTGCGATAGACACATTAGAGATATACATCACTCAGTCGGAGAAAGCCACTTACGGTAATATATGTTGACGGTAAGACCAGGATCATTCGGACTAACATAACCAGGGATTGATACCTTGGAAGGATTGGCGGAGCCTCCACCGGTGACCTGTAGTGTAACAGGTAAATCCGAGGATCATACGAAGTAATATAATACGACATACTCCAATTTGCGCGCAGGAAATGTACCATTGCGGCGCTCCAGCGACATGCAAGCCGATCTGCTCGATACGGACGAGATATTCGCCCGGTGGGATGCTGCTTGGAATCGTCGTAGTCAACTGACTAACACCTTCAGTCGTAAACTGAAAGGGATTGAATGTGGCGCCCCACTCCGCGATCTGAGTCGGAGGGAAAACTTCAGCTCCCAGAAAACGCGATACAACCGTGTTCCTACCTTGAACCAGTTTGAACCGGAACCGTCCCAATTTGCAACGGAACCTCCAGGTGCTTGTCCAAGATAGATAGCAGCGGGTCCCTGAACAGAAAAGTAAAATTTTAATCATGGGAATCGTTTTGAATAGCTCTCCTGCATACCTGGTGATAAATGGTATTGTCCAGCACGAATCCGATTGTCGATCCAGCGGAAACTTGAACGATTTCCGAGGCAGATGAGGGACTTCTGTTACAAGTTATATCCCCGGAGGTAACATCCTCCACGGGAGAATTACTTGGAGGCTGACGGACGGCATTCCTAGACTGAGTACCGCCAGCAATCAGCGTAGTCCAGATGTCTGATTGAAGTGCTATTAGCGCCGCTATCTGAAGCATGCCGTAAGTTCTCGACGCACTCACAGTGGGCAGAAACGCTATGCACGGCGCCTAGTGCTAACAGCAAAGAAGTAACTATTTTCATGTTGGTGTATCGAAGCCAGATGCTGGCAGATTATCTCGCGCCACTTGCCTTCTTTTATGCCTCGCCAGGGAAAAACTGGAAAATGATCGGAAAAAGCCACGGAAGCATTCGGTAAAATAAAAGTGACGCCAAGACGGACCCTCTCACTCGGAGAAAACATATTGAAAGGAATGAGCAGATTCTGCGAGAGCATGACGACCTCAAAAGGGCGACAAGAGACCAAGGCATTTGCGATGGGAACCACAAGCTCATTAAAACAGAGATGGCGTTATTCCATCTTCCCGAATTCGTCCCACAACAAACTGAGAGGATCTAGGCAGGACAAGGTGTCGCTCAATGATTCGTCGTTACTAAGAGGTGGAGAAACAGTCTGCAAGATATGGGAAATAATTAATGAAACTCGCTGTAGAGTAGCCGACCGACAGAGAACGCACGCTGGCGATCGCCTTTCCTCCTGGGTTCAAGACAACTTCGAAAACACCACGTTGGCTGATTCTAGGTCTTCGAGCTTGTCCCTGGTTTATAACTGAAACAAAATTGTCAATCCGGTATAACTCGTTCAGAGTTAAAATTTTGGCACACCTGTCTGCTTTGGTGCCTGTAAGTAAACGTGTCCCTCAGGAACTCTCTTGAGACGTAGCCCGCGTTTCCCGGACATCTTCCATGACCCATGCGATCATGCTAGGGACAAACTCCTTCGAAAAAAGATCGGCGACAACTCGAATTTGGAGGACGGAAAGAGCTCACAGAGATCGCACTCGTGACGGGACGTTCCATGCAGCATCAAAGATATCAATGTCGCAGTTATTCCGATCTCCCGGTGATCGGTCCGCATAGCGCATCCCGCTGAGGATCAAGATGTGGATCGGCGCAATTCTCTAACCTTTCCTTTCCAAAGCCAAGTACCCTCAGTTCTCCAACACGAAACACCACGCGGCGTTGACTTTTCCGGCTAATACTTTCAAGTTGTTGTTGAGTTCAAGACGAGAATGCACCATTTCTCCGCCGTGAATATCCAGAACACCCGGGACGAGGGTAAACGCTCGATCAAAGGCAATAAATCAGCGGCGATAATGTGGGTAGCCCTTCCCGAGAAGCAAGCTGTCGACAGTTGATGTATGGAATGTATCAACGAGCTCCGATTTCTTCGAAGGTAGATAACGGGGGAAAGAGCAGCAAGCAAAATTCGAGATTGAAGCTTCGAGCTTCAGGCCCGAGCTCAGTTAGACGGTCCCGGATCGTCGAGCGTATCTGAAAGCCCCATCTTTAGAGATACCAAAATCTGCAATCGACTCGCCGATACTGGCGCAGAGAATGGAAGTTTGTGCCACAATGGAGAAGCTGCAGGAGCGACCGATATGCGCGTAGAATTCCCTATTTCCAGTCTCAGCAGACTTTGAGGCGGAACTCGGACTAAGGCCGCCACCAAGGAGAAGTATGTCAGATGGACAGCATAACCGCGCGCAAACACACGTCGCTGTCGACAATAGATCAGGCTTTATTACTGAAGAAAGAAACAGACTCCCATACCGAGTACCAGACATTCAATTGTGCCCTCCAATAAACAGAGATCTTATCAAAGCCTATATGATGAGATGAATGGTGTTCCCGCTGTCATAAAGTCCTTGTCGTGCAGAGTAGCCTTTTGTTCTATGCAGAGACGAAAAGGTTTGACGAAACCTTCCTGAGTATCCGTGGTCACAAGTGAGTATCGTTGCGGCTGAACGGAAGGAAACAAGACTCTTCACTGCCGATGCCAGTGATATCAGTGGTGAACCCCATAAGAAAGGCTGAACCGAGTGCGGTTCACGGCGAGTAAAAAGATAACGAGCGCTTATACTTGAGAATTAGCGGATCATATGTTTCAAAGTCTTTGCGACGTTAGCGTCTCAAAGCACGGTCAGTATGAAGTGGCTCGGAATGTAATGTGATGAGCTGTAAAGTAAAGTGAGTTAAGCTCGGGGTAAAGCGAGAAAAGAGATTACGTATGCATCTCGTGCATCTCGGGAAGCGACGGGTTGATCTGCGTCGGTTAAATTCGTCGCAGGTTAATCTTGTACCGCTCAGTTATTCAAAGTTAATTCGTCTCGTGCCCTTAGGAAAATGGAATTGGACTCATACTTTGCCATTCGTCCCAGTATTCTCCTTGGGTTACCATCCTTCTAGATCCAATAAGCTGTTCTCGGTCGAGTTATTCAGTTTCTGATCTTTCTAACTGTGACCCTTCTTGATTGAAGAGACCCTGCTTTCCCTCGATCGTCCTGCTTTACGAAATGGAATGCTCAATCTGCTTTTGTGAAGATGGAGCGGAGAAGTGGCCCCCCTCTGTGTGCTACTTATAGCCGAGCCTAGTCCAACTGTTAAAAGGCCTTAAGCTCTCAGCTCAACTTACGCCGCACATCCTATCCAACTCCTCCCTCTTTCTTGTTCATACACCTAAATGGCTTTGACTACCCGTCTATCTTCTACCAGAGTTGAGCCCTTCTATGGCTTCGTGGAGACTACTGGAGATGCTCTACGACTTATCCAAGCCGCTCGCCAAGGCATCGTTCCGCGCATTACGCGACGTCTTAATGATCTTGAGCGTCGCGCTATGATCAGGAGTGGTGCTATCTTCATTTTCAGCGATGAAGAGAGCGGCATTAAGCGCTGGACAGAGGGCCTCTCGTGGTCTGCCTCCCGTATCGTTGGGAATTTTCTTGTAGGTCAAGGTGTGTTTTGAGAGATTCATTCTCCTGACTCGTGAACTCCGCAGGTTTATCGCGAAGTGAGCGACAGGTCAAATGCTCGGAGCGCAATGGAAGGACGCCGGGCTTCGAAGCGGCGCGGAAACACAAATGAACTATCACCCTCAGAACTTGCTGAGCAAAAATTAGCAAAGGCACTGGTTGGTTGCCTCAGTGATGGCAGCGGTCGTTTCAAACCTAACGGCCTCGTCAAGAAGGTATTTATGCTAACGATCCCTTGAAATACCCATCTCAACTATACTTCTCCAGACGATCACCATCAATGTTGACGGCTCCGACCATCATCTCATCGCGTACTATAACCAAGACGATGTTCGGCTAGGGAGATTACTACCTCTGTCTTCCCGCCCAGACATCATGGCACTGGAGATTCCTCCAGATCTGCTGGAGTCGACAAAGTTTCGAGTTACGCCTATCATGCAAGACGGCCCCGATGGAAGGCCGAGATACATGTTCGTGTTTCCTTCGTTCCCATTTCACCTCAGGCGCTGACTCCCTACATAGCTGTGATGCAGAGGAAGGAGACTTACCGCAGCATATCAGCACACCGTTCCCCTCTATGCCGCAGGCCCCACTTGCTCAACAATCCATCCCGCACTATGAGCCACAGATCCAGAATAGCACGACGTATCCAGACCTACCGTGGAACGCACCGGTACTGCAGACCGTCTTAGGCCCTCCCTATCGGCCGCTTGTTTCACCGTCTCCACTTTCCTCAATTCAGACTGATTTTATCGACAATACCTTTGAATGGCCGGACATCAAGGCTGCACATGGTAGTGCTTATTTGCTCCGTCCTATTGGCCAACAATTTCAATACGCCAGTGGGAATCAGAGTCCTCAGGAACTCTCCAATCCTGTTTCTATCGGCACCATCCGTAAAGTCGATACAGTCTTCGATTATCAAGAGTACTCTCCCTCTGATTTGTTGCCAACATGCGGTACAGATTTAGGAGCCAGTACAAAGGCGACTATCCTCGCTTATGACCCGCAGTCATATTACCCCCATTCAGCGTTCGCCTCGTGTGATGCTCAAATCGACTTTCAAAGGACGGCATGGACACAGCCTCATTTTCCGCAGCATTCTCCTTCAACGCACTCCTTGCCGGCAACGCCAACACAGCCTCGGTGCACCCAACGGTTCACCTCACTTCCGTCCTTGTACGAGAGCAGAGACTTCAATGTGTCCCCTCCACTATCCCAAGCGCGATCGAGTCCAAGACCAATGACTGCCGACGCTGCTTTTCCACAGGCGGAACCAACATTCCTAGCCAATGAACTAGTCCATTTCCTTACTGCATGAGTAAGGCAACATCTAAAGTTATTTCGGGTAGGAGGGCTATCTGGGCGCAACGAAGAAACTATTTCTCAGATATTGCGGTGAAAAAACATACATACTACGCAGCCTCTAATGCTAATCATGTATATTATTCCCATTTGACTTGCTCCACAAAAACAGAATAGACTACTGACAAAATTAACCCGCACCACCAGCAGTTCTGCGTTCTATGAAACCGCGAATGTTTGCATGGCCCTCAAGGGTCCCAAAGAAACATCTCTTGACGGGACTATCCCAGAGAACGACACCTAGTTGCTTAGCATACCTCAAAACAAACTCGTAGTCCGCCTGGGAGGCGAAAGACGTATATAAATAACCTGTGCTTACAACGTGAGAAGATATCAAAAGGAATGGAAGTGACATGGGTCACCTTCTTGTGACTTCACTCGATTCCTCTCCAATTCCCACAAGCGGATCTGATCTTGCACAGTCACAGGAATCAGCGGATCCTAGTTAACGATAGGAAATAGCACTTAGTCACATGCTAATAGAATCTGAAATTCGACTTACATTCTTGCGCATCTGTGGATGCGCATGCGTCGACAGGTACCTGATAATCTGTGCCACAAACACCATGAGAATACGCATCACTATAATATTCTTGGAAATAAACCTGTTCAGCTGTTATTCCATTGGACAGAGCTTTTCTGACACTTTCACGCGTGAGTGAACCAACAACGAGATTAGGAAACCGATATTTCAATGTGACGAATAGGTTCATGACAGCAGTCTGGAGTGGATTGTCTATTGAGTTTTGGAGAGCCATCACTGTCAGCGAGCGTAGGTAGAATGAGTCGGCATCGTACCGGTGTATGCATAAATCCGATAATTTGTTTCCAGAATTATGAAGCCTTGGGCCTGTGCACTGGCGCCCGCGGCACCAGAAGTAGGAAGCGGCGGTAGCGAAGAGGTAAGTGTAGTTGCCAGTCTTGTCGGATAAAATCTGCGCGAAGATGCCTGTGCAATGGCCCGCCGTCCACCGTCAGGCCGGAGCTGTGTCAACACCTAGTACTCCGTACCTTTTTCTGCCAGATAAGGCCGTAGTCTCGGAGGTCCTCCAACATGGCTTTCTGAGTTTCACCAAGATTCTCCGTGGAATACCCCTGCGATGATGCATTAGAAGCCTCAGAGGATAACAAATTCAAACACGAACTCGACCTAGTTCCATCGTCGACAACATGAAGAGAAAGCCGAGCACTTCGATCAAATCCATTAAACGCTCCTTGAAGATTGTGAGACCTTTTTTTTGCGAGCCGAGTTGACGTGCATCCATACCTCTGCCATATGCAGGTACTGTAACAGAAGCTCCCATAGCTGGGAATGAGGTGAATGCAGAAGGAATTGGAAGCCGAGCGATGTGATCTTCATGAAACTACTGTCGTAGTAGATCTTTAATTATTGATATGAATGGCGAAAGTGTAGGCTAGGCACTAACCCTTGTCCGGACATTAACCCGCTACGTTGAAGAAGAAAAAGAACGCCCTGTGATGGCTTTGATGGCATCTGTCCCGTGCCAGAAGAAACCATATAATGCAGGATTGTCTGTGTAGATTGGACATGAGGCAAAATCGGTACATCAACAGGGCTTAACGATTGACACATACCTCCCACCGTTCTACTGCATAAGCATCGAGCATGTCTAGACTGACACCGGAGCGTTTTTCTTCACCATCCGACGCGGGAACCCCGAAGCTACGATGAGTTCCTCTGCGTACAGAAATAATTGATATGCACGAAAATACGGAAGCGGAACTACGTACCCGCCCGTTATAGCTTGCCGAAAGCTGGCCTTGAAGGTCGGATTGAAACTCAGTTTTTGCGAAGGGTTGCCAATTATGTGAAGCCGAAAAAGTGTTGAGAGCGCGCCTTCGTACAGTCTGCCGAAAACCAACATCAAGACCTTTCAGATGCAATGGGAAACAATTGCTTTACTTTCTCCCCTTGGTATTTATCCAAGAAGACATGGTCGTCGCCGGTATTGAGGACTCCAGCCATAGTAGATTCATCACTATCTGACGTTCTATAGGAGCGAGAAGTCTTAAAAGTATTCTTCAGCCACAGGGATACAGCACCAAACGACAGAAGCGAACCGGAAAACAGCGAGGCATGATGAGGGGCGAGAGTACAGACGAGTCAATGCTCCTTGCGATTGTTGCTGAAGAAAGAGTATTAATTGATGAGCAGTTTCGGTAGGTGCTGGTTCGTCGGACATGGCTAGAAACAAGTGAATGTTTGGATTACGATTGCGTAATGGAAGAATTCGGCTATAGCCGGCAATGGCGTCACGTGAATCAAACGCGTGTGGACGCGTCAGACGCAGTCCGTCTGGACTCCCTCATTCACCCTCGACCACCTCATATCGGCATATAAACGATGGCACTCACGATACACAATGCAGCCAGACGGAGTAAATCAACTACTGCCGCTAACAAAAAGGCATGCATTGCTAACGTACTTTTCGTAGATCAGCTTTTCTTGCTAAGGACATTGATTGAAGATGAATCTCTTGTAAATGCCACAGACGACGTAAGTATATCCTCATCGGTCTCGGACACGCGTAATATTTCAACGATCTTACTCAGGACGGTCGAACACCGTTGCACTGTGCTGCTGCGTCTAGCGAGAATACCCTTGAGATTATTACCTATCTTCTTGAACATGGTGCAGAGGTCAACAAGCCAGATCCGAATGGATGGACAGCGCTCCATTCCGCAGGTCATACATTCAAGCTGCGAATATCTTCCTTTGGCTGATCGGGTAGAAACAGTTAGCGCTGGGAGTGAGACAATTGTCAAAGAGCTGATTGGTGCTGGAGCAAACGTCAACGCCAAAAACGACAAAGGAATGATCCCATTGTATGTTGTTCCCTGAGAGAGATATTCGTGAAACACTAAGAGACGTCGGCAGGCATTATGCAGCATCGAAGAATCACATTGATGTACGGTGCTGTTGTCTTATTTGCGGTGGATTTCATGACGAGTTGCCTTGTAGATCGGAAAACTACTCATGGAAAACGGCGCCGATGTAAGCCTCGTCAAGATTATCTTTTAATACCGTATTAGCAGTTGACTTTCGCCAAGTATAACGCCAGAAATAATGCAAACCAGTTGCCTTTGTAAGCGGGGCTCTATGTCGTGGCATACATGCTGACCTCTTGTTGAGACACCGCGCTGCAACGACAGGATCAACAGGCTTCGTCCATCTACTTTTGCACCCACCAGAGGGTTCTCCCAAGCCAAGGTTGAACACAGGTGATAGAGTCGGTAAGTCAGAAGCTCTAGCGGGGTTCAACTCCTCATCTTCTCGATAGGCAATACACCCTTGCATCTTGCAATGGAGTCCGCGCATGGAGAGGCTGCTGTGATGCTGATAGAAGCCGGCGCTGACAGGGACAGGGTAAGGTGTTTATCTACCCTTCATGAAGCTTTGATATAACAAACATTGCCCGTGTAGACAAATGTGGACGGAGAGACTCCCGAACAACTTGAGGGCGTAGGAGAGCTAGAACAGCGTCGAGCGAGAGAATATGTACGAGACCGCTGCGGTCCGCCTCCAGCATGACGACCCGTTGGAGAGGATATATGGCCAGTTTTGTATAAAGCGAAGTTATTATAACATCGCTGATTCAATTCGGAAGGCCCATAATGTACAACAAGAGTTTATTACAGCAAAAAATACATCCTTAAGAAACTGCGTCAATAAAAAACGGATGCCTATAAAACGTGACCAACGTACTATTCTGTAAACATTTGAAAGGAGGATCCTACGTGCTACGTCGTACGGTACCCGAAGAGAGGCTAGGCGATTGAGGGACGCTAGGGCCAACGGATATATCCCCATTAATTATATCTTGAATCGAAGTTTCAAGTGCATCAACGCGACTCGACATTTGGTTCACTGCACGGAAGATGGGGTAGAGACAAAGTTAGCACCCTCCATCTCTCAAATTCAATAGACAAGACGGAACTGCGGCACGGGCAAACTCACTTCTCTCAAGAATCTGAGACGACATGTCATCGAATTTAGACTCGAGTTTCTCTAGAACATTCTCAACCTATACAAGCACAAAAAACAAACATCAGACACATATCGTAACGTTCCGTCAGTGAAGGTACGAACAAAAGCGGTGAGTTCGTGCGGACTTGTGATATCTCCGGGGTTGGAAGCTGTATTCGATGCAGACGCCGACGTTGTAGGAGGTACCTCATTTGTTGGTGTCTGTGATCCTCCATTCGGAGCCTTGGATGGGGTTTTGAGAGGTTTAGCGGAGGACATGTTGGCGAATAAATCGAGAAGTGTTGTTTGTTTGTTACGCACTCAACGGTCACTAGTCACGATCGCGTCGACGCATCACGCGTGCCATGCACGTGCATCTCACTCTATTTTCAATTTTAACTCTTATAGTTATACTTTACCAATTTCATTCTCGCACTTCACCGAACCAAACTTCCATGATTCCGTGCACGTTTTGTTTGACGGAAAATTTCAAGAAGAAAAAGAAGGAAATCTTCTAGTTCCATTGAATTGGACTGAAACTATCATCGGATGTGGACAGCACTATTCGGGGTTACAAGAAGTGAAGCAATGAATCAAATCATACTGTGCTCAGGCCGCATCATGATATTCTGTGACAATGAAAACACCGGAACGATTCCATACCAATCACCACTCACACATGGATGTCATCGTCGTACCCCGACTCGGATGAAACACCCATTCCTGCAGCGAAACTTTCCATGCATGAAATTCGATAAGATATATGTAAGCATATGATTGTAAACCAAATATGAAAGGTGAATGGATGTGCAGTACTAGTGTATTGTGTGCCTTGATCAGTCCCGGTCTAACCTTCGCATTTGTTTTTTCTTCGATTGGAATTCTTTTTCCCTTCGTCTCTTAGCCTTCTCAGCTTTCTTCAATCCCTCCACTCTCTTCTTCTGTTCTTCGGATGCCTCGGTTTTCACGTTAGCCAACGCCGCAGAAACGATCAGTGAGCGAAGCTAGTAGATAGTCAATAGTTTTTAGCCAATAGTCAACAACTAATCAAAACACATGTTGATTGATGAAATTTTCTCACCTTCTGGAGACAATCATCAACGTTCTGGGCTTGAGATCGGTGAAGTGTAGAAGTAACGAGTAAGCAATCAGCGGACGAGACATAAGCAGGCTAGAACCACATTTCGCGTGAGATCCCGTTAGACTAGTGAGTGAAAGCTCCGAATAAACTTACATTCTTTCGCAAGGTCTGCTTCGCCCACGCAGGAATGAAAGAAGCACGTAAGGAACACCTCGCACTGCATTTCGTATTGACTTTATTGACATTCTGCAAGACACATGTTAACCCTTGGATTAGAAGCACTGTATCTTTTCCCACCACCACTGATCAATGTCAGAAAGGAGGATAAAACAGAAACAAGTACCTGACCACCAGGTCCAGAGCTTCGCGAAAAGGTTAGCTCGACTGCGTCTCGTGGAATGCTGACTTTTCGAAAGGAGTCTACCCATTGTTTTGCGGCGTTCATATCGCTTGGTGTTTCGAGCGAGGCTATCGAGGGTGGAGTGGGAGCGAAACTTTTCGATGCATAGGACCGCGAGGATCCAATCAAGAGACTCAGGAGCTGCTCGCGGCTAGCATTTCGACTCAACAGATGACATGAGCGGTACATTCGGCGGAACAGCATTCTTCATCCTAGCCCTCCAAAGTCCCCCTGTTCTCTGCCACCAGCGCACGACGTGAGGCAGCGATTTGTCCGCAAACGATAACGACAGTAAATGTCTTTTATCGCAGACGGGGAAAGCCGCGAAGCTCGATAATCTAGCGTCTCAAATCCGAGTCAACCATAAGCTTATAGTCCAGGAGAAACAAACCCGCGCACCAAATACTCAACGTTCTTGTTGATGCCGATGACATGACGCTTTTGTCAAGGACCGACGCAAGGTCAGGTTCAAAAAAGTGTAGCACGTGGCACATCTACGACGATCTCTTATGATCGACGCGAATTCCTCTATGACTTCCATTTTGGGTAATGCACTTCAGGTTGTGGCTTAATATATGGCTTAATCTGAAACTTGCCTATACCGGGCATGGCTTCGCGATTTTCACGCCTTCGCATTCTGCTGCCTATCCCCAAAGCCAGTTGGTGTTGTTATGGGTTTCCTTTTCGTTTCAATTCTCGCTGAAGATTGATTTATTCACTAACAACATGTCGCAAATCTGTGATACGACTACAAGCACATGCACTTAATGACACAGGTAGAAATACAGTGTTCCTTTGGTCTTCATGAAATATCGAGTGTTTCACGTCAATGTGTATCGTCTTCAAGCGATTTCAGGCTTTGACCCTCGATTTCGCTTGCACAGATGAAATGTCCAGGGTCACGATGTCCTGGGTTGAACGTCATGAAAGAGGTCTCTTGAGTATAAATATGTTACTAACCACGCCCGACTTAATCTCTTCTGCAGACGGAATCAAGCCCAATCGCATGAGCTCCGATGCCTTCGCCATAACTGGGTCGGCTTGCATGCTGCGTAGATCGTGAGATAAGTTCTCTCTTGTTTTGCTAGTCGATAGCTTACCTGGCGACAGCAACAACCTTGCCCGCAAAAAAGTAGTACGCGACAAACTAAACAAAACAAGGAACACATAATTTCATCCATGCATCGAGGAGATGAAGACTAGATGCACGGACCTTCATATCGGACGGGCTACCCTGAATAAATATGTCATCATATGAATGACCGAGACCACAGTAGCGCAGCTGTTGTCCCTCTGTCCATTCAAATACCCTGTCAGATCAGCAAAGTCAGAATTAGAATGAAGTACACGTACGGGCGCTCCAGAATATAGGTATCTTCGCAAACGGCTCTGGTTTCCCTGCAATTGCTCGTCCTACTGCACGGCCATGATTGCTCGCGACCTGCAAAACGATGCGGATAAATGTTCATCTGACCTAATACCGAGAAAATATGACGATACAAACATTCCAGTGTTCAATTCTCCGAGGTTCCGGAGATTCTGTCTGCGGGAAGACAGCAATGTCACCTATTTGTCATAGTTTCTCAGCACGGACCTGAAAGTGGCAAGCTCCCGGTATTCACCGATTGCATAGACGTCACCATCCTGTCCCTGAACTTTCAAATACTCATCGACTCGCACGCCACCGTCCCTCTCCAAGGTGAAACCGCTATCCTTCAGAAAACCGGTTGCCGGAGCTACACCGACGCCCATAATGACGAAGTCGGCGGGAAGTGTGGGCCCGTCATCGCCAAGCACGACTGCACCTACAACCGAAGAGTCGGATTCGGAGGGCAGTATCTTGGCCACTTTGGATTTCATATGGAATTTCACGCCCTGAGACTCATGGTACTACCCAAGACGCATATTAGACAGGCCAAGCTGAGAAAGTGAGGCATTATTCAGACCTGCTTAAGACTTTTGCCGATTTCTTTTCCTAGGACGGCCTGGAAGGGGTATTCTTCCATACCTATAACGTCAATGGACGCAAGCTCCCGCTTTGATACGGCTACCACGAGCTCCATGCTAATGAAGGAACTGCCAATAACCACGACACGCTTTCCCTTCTGCGCCGCTAAATCCCCGGCCGAGTCAATGCTAATCCTCTAGCAATAACATTAAACATACCGTTATCAATGGCTTTTGCATCCTCCGCATGGCGCAGAGTGAATATGTTTCCTAGACTGGCTCCTTCTATCGGGAGACGTCGAGGTGTTCCACCAGGAGCAAGGACGAGCGAGTCGTATGCCAGGGTCTCGGTGTCCATTGTGACAATCTTGGACTTTGTATCAATGTTAGTTACAGTCTGTCCCGATGTCTGTCAATCTCTCTTCTAAGCTGCGGAACCGGAAAAGAAGTGCATACGGTGCCTATGCGTAAATTCGTGTTGTACTTTATTTTGAGGTCGGCTGCGCTTCTCCATTCAAGTTTGGAAGGATCGTGAATGAGGGCCTTGCTCAATTTTGTCCTGAAACCAAGGATCGACAATGTCAACTAATCTGCGTTCCTATTTGGACACAGATTCCGACCTGTCGATGGGAGCATATCGCTCCGAACTGATTATAGTTATGTTCCCTTTGTAGCCATTCTGTCAAGATCGTGGATATCAGATCTCTTAAGACTACGCTGATAAGCAAAATTAGCACGAACTTCTCTCAGACTTTCAACTGTGTGAATTGCGCCAGCACCGCCTCCAACAATGACAACACCGTTTCCAGGAGCAACAGCGCCGTCTGTCGTAGTGACCAGAGGGCGCGATTTATTGCCTTTCAAAGTACGCTTCGGGTCGGCAGTTACCTGGATTTTGCCGTCCTTAACGACTGCCTTGAATGAGTGCAATCCGTCTAGAGCAGGAGCATCCTCTATTTACGTCAATGAGCCAAAGGACCGTCCCATTGACAGTCATGTGAAGGACTAACCGATGTCACCGGTGCAGACATTGAAGCAGGCTATATGCGTTTAGTCAATGCTTCATGCGACCCTTAAGCGATACACTGTACCTCCATGCCATGGACTAAACAATAGTAATGTAAGAACCCAAGGGATCAAGCTTTCAATTATTACTCACCAGACCACGCGACCATCAGCAGTGAGCACGCCCTTGGCCAAAGGCGCTCCGTAACTGATTCACACCACCGCCATTCAACAAAGGAACGCTATAACATGCGAACGTGACTGCAGCTTACTGGGTGCAGAACGCGCTGGTTGCATGAACCGTGTCACCTATTCTTGACAGGAGAACCTTGCCCTCGTCTCCAAATGACACCTCCTTGCTTTGTATGGTATAGAATTATCAGCGCAAGTATCATAGCAGCAGAGTTGTAGGACTCACAGCTGGCCGTCTTTAAGCTCACCTTCGTCAAGGACTGCGATGGTGGTGGATGACATTTTCCTGCAACTGAGATACTGGAGGTGATAGTTGTTTATGAGAGAAAGCCTTGGCTTGTTGCGGGCTATGCGATAGTAGTTAACGGGGAAGCACCTCGGGCGCATAAGGGAGCCCGTTCTCACTGCGGAATTGGGCTGTGCTTATGAATAGAGATGATCGTCGCGCTCATACCGTGTTAGCCAATCACAACGCGTCTTTTATATAAGCTCCTAGCACGTCATCCCTGACGACGGAAACAAACAAATCCTTCCCCGCGTGGGAGAATCTTACTAATACAACCTGATGGCATTTATTCCAATACTATACTGTACATACATATAAGCTCTCTAAAAAATGCTCTGTATTTACAAGATACATTGCAGTTTTGGTGCAGCCAGTGAACACCCAAGAAAAGTCAATAATAACTAGGTAGCAAGGAGTACCTATCCGTTTCGTGGAATATCGTCAAAATAAATACGGAAAAATATTCAAATATATCCAGGTGGCCCTTCTCGCCGAGCGGGTCGAATCGTATTACTGCGACTTAATTCCCCACCGTTATTACGGTTGTTCGCCGACGCGCCAGTACCATTCACTGAGCGAACTTGTCGAAGTAAAGGTGCTGGTATAGGTCGCGTCCGACGCGACCCGCGAATCACTTGTGGATTCCCACTGTTCTCGGCCGTGAGTTCTTCAGCTTGCCGCGTTGTTCTCGGAGAACCAAGTGAATCGAACCTGGAGTACATGTCCGCACCAAGAGATTCAGGAGTTCCAGCTCGTAGGGCCATGGGGATAGTGCTCACGCGTCTCGCCGTTCGAGGAGTGGGGAGACCATCATCGTCATCACGATCATCGTCCCATGTATCTGAGTGTACAGGTGACCTGAGCATATCCTCACCCGTCAGACGTTCCTGAATTGCGGCATGTGCGACAAGAGATGCCCATGCAATAGACGACAGTGCACCCTCCGCATTTTCAAGAGACTCTGTTCGGCTTCGGATCTCCGCATGCATAGTATCTTCCGACTCGCCTGTATTCAAGCTCATGTTTCCTACCGATTCGGGAAGGCTGACTACGCTTGCCATAGCAGCCTCGTTACTTGTTTGGAATGGTTTGGATACACTGGCATTTGGAGGGGTAGGTGGACGCGAAACTCGTGCGACAGCGCTGATCGCAGGTCGTAATCTTTCCCGCGACTCAACCCGCTGAATCTGGAAGTCTTCAGGGTCAAAGGACATCGACGTGCGTGTCGAGTGCGCATGACTTCGCGACGTCATAGGCGTCTTTGGTGTCGCTGGTCTACGGTCAGGAGACCCCTGGTTACCGTACTTTAATTCTGACAGTGAATCCGGCTGAGTGTAAATAGAGTCTGGGCTGTGATCTGATGGAAGAGGAGGTACGGGCGGGACAGGAGGAGTTGCCGCCTGGAAAGTCTCGGCAAGCTTCATGTTGACGTTCAGTAATGATTCGCGTATTGAGTCTCCTCGCGGTGGACGAGGCGGCGGTGGGAGTCCAGAAGACTCAGGAGTGGTAGGCCGAGTGATCGTAATTACAGGAGGTGGACTAGATGTCTGTGATCGAATTGGTGGACTCACGACATCGGTATCGACTCGCCTACTGATCTCGTTATGGGATAGAATTGGCTTGCTGAGAATAGTATGAATGTTCTCCGAGCTCGTTGATGTACTTGCATTCCGTGAGTGACCCATTCGTCTTGAGGAAGGCGCACGTAAAAGCGCCGTAGTACTGTCAACGCTCGAGCTGGAACGCTGGTGTCGCAACCACAACTCCTTCATCTCTGGAGTAGGTGAGTGCTCAGACCTCTGATCCTCTGATCGCCGCGAAGGTAGCGGTCGCACGTTACTCCTTGGCGAAGCCGGTAGACCATACGCAGAAGCGGTGCTTGACAACGGTGTCCCCGCCCTGGATGGCGGTGGCGGAAACGCTCTCCCATGCTGCAGGGACCTCGGTGTGGTAGCCACGATTGATCTCTGATCAAACGTCACAGGCTTCGGTGCTTCAATGGGAGAAGGCTTGCGCTCTTCTGGAACAAAGAAACTCTCAGATGCAGAACTAGCAGTTGCCTGGCGGATCGCAGGTCGGAGAACTCTTATTGTATTGCACAAGATCAATACATTGGCCAGCCCTTGAGGTACAAATAGTTAGAATCATTCCTCGATAGGGCATGCCCTACTCACCGTTAAGTGACGCAGTGATCCCAGCGAGTGCCAATAGCTCAACAGAGTTGCTCAAGCCGGATATCCGCATAAGACCGGCAATCGTGATAGGAAGAAGTAGAACAATGTAAGCTGCGAAGCTTGCATAAGCAGTTAATGTTGTAAAGGTATGGTCAAGACATACCAAAAGGGAACCAGAGCAAACTTCTAATTATCGCACCAAGGAAATGCCTGTACTCTTCGCGTCCATCCAGACGACCGGCCCAACCGTGCACGTTCTCGGCAGATAGATTGAGCTTGATACCACCGCCAATGACGAGGGTTCCACGAAGGCAAAGATAAATTACAGCAAATAATGAAGCAGTAACGAGTGCTGAAAGTATAAGCTAGATATCATGCTCAATCAGCATCAGAAGTTTTGTGAAGTATAGGAACTTACAGGAAGAAAGTAGACAACGAACTGTTCGGTTGTATAGCCGCTGGAAATCGCGCACCACAAGCCGACGCTGTTAAAAAATGGACCATGAATGGAGGAGCTGAGTCTCGTCACCACAGTTCCTATCAACGGGAAAGATTATAATTAGAATAGTTCGCTCAGAATAGATGTGCAGGAACCAGTCTGGAACACGTACCCAGGACAATAGCGATTCCCCATCCGAGACCCACAGTGGCGTAGACAACCCATATTGAAGAACGCTTGTGTAACACCAAGGAAAAGAAGGTATGGATGGCAATGATGGCTGTAAAATATGCTGCCGCGAAGTCTCCAATCTGAATCAAGGAACCTGTGAAAACAGATGAGTAGACAATCAAGAAACAATGATCAGATTCGTACCTTGCGCGGTACATAGAGATCCTGACCAGTAGGAGTCATTATCATGCTATGCTATGCTTCTGACCACAGGATGGTTTTCTTACCTGGAATTATTTCTCCTCGGCTTGCCCATTGAAATTGAATGAATCCAGCTATTCCACTGAAGAGATTCGCCAACAAGAGGCATGTAACATACGCCCCGAGCTGAGTTCGAAAGAACAAGGCCTCCCGAGAGTCTTTCCGCCCCTTCAGCCCTTGAAGGACAGGTCGAATGGCAGCAAAACCGGCCTTTGCCGAAAGAGCCAGAATGCTCAAAACTGAAATACAAGCAGCTACCCCGATAACCTGCATAATCGTTAGTAAACCACATCCTTGATCTAGACAGAAGAAAGCGACCGACAATCGCTAAGCTGAACGAGAAAGGCGCCGTCTCCGCGACCATGATGTTCAGACAATGGCAAAAGCAAAAAAAGGACCAAATAAAGAATGTGTGTATCTGTGCCGGACAGGGACAATAGCTGGCTGACTGGCTACAGTACCGTAGCAAGACTGGAGCTCTTATAAAAGGGCGCCCGGCGCTTGTTTGAAAGATCGTCGACTCGTCAAAATGACGAATAAATGCAAAGGAAAGGCACCAGTGGACCACAGGCCAAAGAAAGAAAACGGAGAGCAAAAGCTAGAGGACGAGACCTCGAAGAAAGGAGAGAAACTGGCCTCGACCAAGAAAGCAGGACCCAGTATTTCCTTGCTGACAGTATATATGATATTGCGCAGCGCCTCTGTCCAAAATTACATTCCTCCCGACTGATGTCCCGGGCGTAGTAACGGTAATCCGGATCGGAAGAGTAACCGCCGTCGCAAGTACTTCAGAAGCGTGGACGTGCGAAGCATCGCATGAGGAGCTATCAAAGATGTCGCTTGCTCGACAATGGAGGCCATTGGTCCCTAGGCGTGTATTTGACCGTGGGTGGGAGCGCATCAAGTCAGATCTGATGGAGTCGCCCAGGAAGTTCCCTTGGAGCTGTGCCTAGCTGAGACAAACGCGCATCACGAAGCGCTCGACACCTACATCTGAACGGACATGTTACTCGATGAGCAATACAATGCAGAGCAACGATTTTGGCCATGGGATGGATGCGACTCTGAGTTGTGGTACCACTTGACTGGCAGTGCGCGTCAGTCACGTTTCCGTCACGTCATCGTGAAACCCCTTCCTAATTTGTAAAACTCTCAGAAAACATCAACTGGCGTTGCGACGGGATGATGGAGTACAGATGCGACACTAGTCATGGCTACACGATGCTTCCACGGTGAATATAGTAATAATTTAAATGATGCAAATGCTCTATCGCTACAAATAATGCCAGGTCGTTAGAAGCAAAAATAAAAACCAAGATGTCCGAAATCAAAATCATGCTTTCTCCCTTTTGATGAAGTACTTAGCAATTCCTTCCGGTTCCTTCTCTCTCTTCCTTTTCCTAGACTTACGAGAGGGCGATGACGACCTCTGTAGCGTACGAGAATTTGATACGGGAGTAATTGTGTTCTTATCTTGATCAGCTAGATTCTGCGCGTAATGGAAATCGTTATGCTCTGTGCGAAGTTTCTCTAACTTTTGTCGCCGCATTTCCTCAAAGTCGTTATCAAGTGATGTGGTATCGATAGCAAATAAAGCAAACCGGTTCTGCAAGTCGTCAGGCAGGGAGATTGTCTTGTGGCATTGGTTACACGTAAAGGAGTAACGTTCATCCATGTCATCTGCCGAGTGGTTTAGGTCTGGTTATCTGGAGATAATTTTATACAAGCTTACCATCCCCAATATCGAGAACAATGGTTTCTTCTTTCTTCATTCCGAGGCTAGCGCTACGGTTCCGCTTACGCGCGCTGTACCTGTCACCAGTGCTCGGACCGGCAACGCCCTCGGAAACTCCTCGATAAGTATCCACTGGTGTCTTCGCACGAAGGAAGCTTTGGATGTTCTTCTGACCCTCCTCCGTCCAGCCTATTCCTGTCAAACCTAAACCCAGATGAGTCACCTTCATCCCCTTCATCCCATCCCACAGCAAGTCATTCCTCAATAGTTCTTTCCATAGCTTCTCGGCTTCTCTGAACATCAGGTCCACCGTCATGCTAGATCTTGGTGGAGGAAATGGTTGCTGCTTCGAGCGCGAGTTGTGCCATCCTTGGCTGACATGAAGACAGAGCGTGCGTGGCCACAGTCCAGAAGTTTTCTCGCGGGCGTCGTTGAGTCTAATCGTGAGTTCCGCCGCAAGCATGCGGATCCAGTGCGGACCCTCGGAGGCCTTGGTCAGGGGCTTAGGCAGATTTTTCGTAGCATTCATCGACTTATTAATCACCGCCTTCTCCTTCACTTTGGAAATATAGAAACTCAGTTTTGGGGCAGTGATGCCAAGCTTGACCCTTGACCTCACCTTCAGAGCGATCAATTCCACTATAAAATCACATTCTAGTTCGATCACTGGAGTAAGCACAGAAATAACGTACCGAAGAATCTCGTAAACCCAGACCGCACACTCTCCAAACTTGGACTGCATTTCGTCTGGCCCAAGTTAGAAACCAACCAGTCCCAATATGAGATGGCTCACCGATGGAAATATGTCTATACCAACGATGGATTAATCGGAGATCTGTGAATTCTTGTGGAAGGCAGACTTACAATAGGTCTCCCACAGTTGAGACGTCGTATTCATTCGCGAGAGCCTTGCCCAGCTTCCCACCAAGAAACCGTATCTGAAAATAAAAAGTCGTCGCTGAACGAGCAGTTCAAACAAAAAGTAACCTACCTTTTGGAATGGCATGGGCTTAAGGAAACCTGGGATTGCAGAGTTTCGAAGAATGTTCTGCGTATTGAATTTGCGATATGAGGCGCCTAGTTTGGCTAAGAATTTGTTCCTAGCAATTCCCTGTATGCTAAATGAAGTATCAAGTAATGAGGAGATAAGGATATTCGTACCGCAGATGTCAAGTAGCCAAGTTTTTCGTGTACTTCTTTGCGCAGAGAAGCCATCAGCTCAGCTGCTATTAAAAGACCGGCATCGTGCCAGGATGTCGGGTCGTTCCTCTCGATCTCTTCCACAAGTTCGGTAGTCACTTCTTTCTCTGGGTCAAACTTTGAGGGGTCTACTGGGATTAGGTTTCCCAGCCCCATGAAGGAGATCCGCGGAGGCGGTGGAAGAGGGGTATCGAGCCCATTTGAGGCATCAGCGGGAGGTTCAGTGAGATAAGGGTATCTTTCCAGTAGGATATCGCGTACAGGGATTGAGAAGTCAATAAAAGCTTCATCGATTGAAGCTTTTTCTAGTTTCATAGTTATTCTCAGCTTTTGCGAGGTAGAATATGATGTAGAGTGATTCATCCGCACCAACTTCTCCCGTTGGAAGTAGCTCTTGCAATAAACCATGAATCTTCATACTTTCGCGTCGATATACATCCAAAGAAATCTTAGGGAAGGCGTGTATCCAGATTCAGTTTCTAAATAAGAACGTGCGGAAAACCTGAGCATACCTTGTGCGTCTTGACGTCAGGTTTATCCCAGTACTTCGGTTCGCTTTCCCCCTGTGCATATGTTGCAACATGAACCACAACGAGATTAGGGCACCTTTTGCGTGCATCATCAATTTTGTCCATCCGGGATATCCCAAACTTGCGAGCAGGATAGTTTACCGCAATCAGCATCCCCCATTGAAGAACGACAAGAGGTGTTTCCGGGTCGAGCCCAAGCCGCACTTGCTCACAGTTGGCATAGAACGCGTTGCAGTCCACAAGGGCCACGATCCGAAGCGGATGCTTGGGACCAATGATCGATGACTGAAGATGTCTATAAGTTATTATCGGGTGGAGATCATCATAATCGGTGTTGAACTGCTTGAGCTTTCCCTTCTTCACCGGCGAGCTCGGTGATGCATTCATCAGAGAACGACGAAGACGAAGATGTTGTCAGTGTCAACATCAATATTAAGGTCAACTGTGTGAGTCTGTTGTCTGTGAGACAGAAACGCGATGTTACCTCGATCCCGTGATAACGTGACACGTAGCGCGCTTTCCATAACACGGATAACGTAATACTTGCCTTCTGACGACATACTTGCGGCAGCGGCACCGACCAAAGCCGTTGTGTGGTCTTGCCACCATGGTCTCAACAAGATGGGCAGCACTTGTGACTCGATTGAATAGGTACCACTTTCTTTATGAAGCAAGAACTTTTCACTGATACAGAATTAGGTCAACACAGGTATTACGGGACAACACGTCTGCCAGTATGTCTAGTCAGCCCGGAGCCTCGGGTATGGCGATTTCATGAAAATTTTACAGTTCTTCGCATGGATGGTCTAAACCAACCGAGCAGGACTCCCATGACCCTGCTTTCTTTCAACGCGAAAGAAGATCTCCTAAACTATTCTATCGGCGTCGACTCAGATATCGGAGGGACGTCTACTGCACATCTCGACTTTGTGCCGGATCCTCGCGATCCAAACGGGAGAGGCACAGCGCGGTTCTGGGGACAAATGCGTCTCGGTGTGCGCAGCGATTTGCGGGGCAAAATTAGGGGCGGTTATGCCGGGTTTCGCAGTAAAGTAACTTCCAACTTCAAGTGCTCAGCTCCCCCGATCTCACGTACCTCACGCATGCAGTCTCGGCCGACTTTGTTTGGAGAATTGACAGATGACATCTCAAATCATGAGTTCCTCGCCCTGCGAGTCCGTGCCGGCGGTCATCCTCGCACGCGTAATGCATACTTTGTCAATCTACAAACGGACTCACCAATTTCAGGAGAGCTCTGGCAGCACCGCTTGTACTTCCGTAAGAATGACGGCTCATGGGAAGACATCTTTGTATGTTATCTTTCTGACTTGACTTCTATCTCTCTTCCGTACTTCTGGTTGTTCATACTTGCTTCAGGCTACTGATGGGTAATCTGTTCACATTTAGATTCCCTTCTCTGCATTTGCCCTCACCAGTTACGGTGAGTTGGCCACGGGCCGTGCTTCCCAAGTGACTGTCGAGGAGGAAAAAATAAGATGGTTGGGAATTTCCTTGCTAGGCGGGAACGCCGGCGTTGAGGGTCCCTTTGAGCTTGGACTCGACTCAATCAAAGCCGTCAATCAAGAAGACGTTCACACACCACCTATAGGTGAGCGTGTGCCCTAGTTCTCCATCTCAGTATAGTCACATTGATTATCTTATTAAACTACACAGTTGATCAGCGCCGTGGCGACCAGGAGTTGAGCGAGGAGATTTCCGACGAGGAGCCATGGAGACGTGATCGAGGACTATGATTTCATTTTCCCATCGATGCTCAGGACAAAAACAACACTTCCTAGCGAAGGCTTTCGGAATTCATTTCTATACACATTTTCCCATGTATTGTACATTTATCCGAAAAACAGAAGCTCATAAAAGTCAGAGCAATGATGAAACGGGAACTGATCCACATGCTTTGTATTTTCGTACCAGCATAATGGGATGTCATAGAAGATGGCATAGACGAAGGCATGCAGTGAAGAATGGAGACCATGGTTTGTACGTAAACTAGCAGGAGATGAATATGGTTAAAGCTCGGGCAGTAGTAGAACAAGAAGTGAATGAAAGAAGGGAAATGTACCGCAAAAAGGGACAAATCCTCATGTATGTATCCAATGGATGTCGTCGATAATTCAAACGACGACACATCCTCCACAGCAGCCAGTATTTTCATCTGGGGAGTTCTGAGGATTATAAGCTCCAGGCTGCGATGGAGCCGAGGGGCGACCGGTTTGCTGTTCCTAAATTCCAATATTCTGAGAACAAGAAACTCGCAACTTCAGCGAAAGGAAAATACCTTGTTGTAGCGTCTAATTTCGCGAACCAGGTTGGAAAATGCCTCATCGACATTGATGCGCATCTTAGCGGACGTTTCTATGAACTTGCATCCGAAGTGTTTCGCAAGATCTCGTCCCTCTGGAAATTGACGATCATAAAGATCACAAAGCAACGGTCATCAATATCAAAAGCACGGACCGTTCATTCCAACTTGGCGCTCATACTCCAGATCACACTTGTTCGCGACGACGATCACTGGGAAATAGTCTTTGTCTTTGACGCGGAGAATCTGCTGGTGGAAGGTGCTGATTTCCTCGAAAGAGCTCCGAGACGTAATGGAATAGACAAGAAGGAATCCTTCACCCGTGCGCATGTACTGCTCACGCATAGCACTGTCACCTTTGTTGTCAAAAGGATGGAATATCAGTTTATCTGGCACACGTACCCGTACTCCTCTTGCCCCGCTGTATCCAGAACGTCGAGCAATGCGACTTCATCATCAATCACGCATTGCTTGCGGTAAGAGTCTGTAAGCGAAGCAAGTATGAGTCAATTGTAGGTAAGGGTGTCTAAGGGGTAATGCACCTTCGATGGTTGGGTCATACTCGTCGACGAAATGGCTCTGAATGAACTGAATGGTGAGTGCGGACTTGCCGACACCTGTGTGTACATCAGCCAGTCTGCCGATAGCAAACAAAAACCAACACTTACCACCCCCGCCAACGACCACAAGCTTGTATTCCCTAAGAAACTGTGCCTGAGAGGGGTGTTAGTGTTAATACTGTAAATGGGCGATGATACTGACCCTAGCCTGCATTGTTGGTTAATCGCTAAGTAAACGCAAAAGAAGGTTCGCTGAGGGAAAAGATACTTTTGTCGTCGACAACAAGGGCGATGATGGAAAGAAGTAGAAAAGATACGACGAGGTGGGTGACGCTATGGGAGATGCGAGCTAGCGTTTTCAGCTATTTCCCGGAATCAGATCATTACGTAACATCAAAGTACATTTATTTAGACTACTTGGCTGTGCTTGTGTCCCTTCTCCAATAGCAATCAACACGAAATCGTATACTTTGGACTGGTCCGTCCCTAAGACATTCTCTGATCTTCAACGCTACTTGCCCCTAGTGATCCATTCATCTTTGCCTAAATCCAGCTATCTGTACAGTGCCACGAGGACAACACTCCGGGGTAAACTGAATTCCAACTCTCACCAACGACTCTGTGTCGATATACACATCTGTATACTTTGATTGATGGGTTGATACTAATTTAATTCATTTTCATGCACCTGGACCGGCTGACGGCCCAGGGATGACTGAACGTCCACCCGCGCCCCCCTGTCGTTTGATTGAGATGGATTTTTTGTCTTCCTTTGGTAAGCACTAGTGGCACCTGCAACGTTACAGTATTCATCCGATCTTTGTTGGACGCAGGTCCTTTATGCTATTTCAAGAAATAGTACTGCATCAATCTCTGCGGATGCAATCGGAGACGAAGGCTTGTCGGGAGTCGGCCGCTGCGTTCAGTATATTTGTGCTTGCTTTTCGGCTTCTAGCTGCCGAGTACAGATGATTTGGGACATATATATTCTCCATTGTGTAATTCTCAAGACATGCGTTCCGGCATCGTGCCGCTCCATTTTACGATGAAGGGAGCCCTTTCATTTTTACATCCATTTCAATTATACTCATGGTACACGCATTCTAGTTTCTCGAATCAAACCTAAGCGATGCGGAGTGTCGGTGTCTCTCCCAGAACTTGACAGATGTCTGTAACCCTCTGTCTCCACATAATTGCGATTTGTACCCGTTGAAGGATGGTCTTGTAGTGGAGGCTACCAACTTGCCGTAAGATCTACTCGAACCAAGATTGGAGACTCATGAAACGTGCCTAGGGCGCTGTTGAGATGACTGGGGATACTAACGGAAGCTTACGGTATTCTTCAGTCGGCACATGTTGCGCAATGCAGCTATGCCGCACTCATTCCACTCAACAGAGAGCGGGTAAAGAGATGAAGTAAAAGACCCTAGAGACTTGATGCTCCTACGGATCATCCTCGCTCAATTCGGGATCCCACAATAGCACACATCCGGGCTGGGATTTCGAGGTATGTTGACGGGCCTCACAACTATCTCATCACCCGTATCAGAGTTCACGGTCGTACTCGTTCTTGACCTTGTCTTGGAAGCAAACAAAGGAGGACCCCGGCGCTTTAATCGGGCCTTTGCCATTTGCATGGAGTCAACCGTTGGCTTCGAACGTATCTCGCTGTTGTGTTCTCCGGCCACTCCAGGTCCCACGAATGGCGCATAAGCTGGCTAGGAGGGTCAAGGAAGAGATGCAAGGCACCATGCCAGTATTCTCCCTTCTAGCTCAGGCGGCGGTGCATCTCCAGTCTGTCTTCCCGTTACTGAACTTTGTTTCCTTGGTTCTTATCACTATCTCTCTCTCAATAGTATAAGTCTTGAACCTTCCGGTCGAACTTCTCGCTCCGGCCAACCTAAGGAGTAGTCTTCTCGAACGTACATCGATACAATTCATCGGTTTCTCGATACCTCCATATATGTCTGGATATGATAGAAGACCTGAAGGCATTCGGCCTAATCAAAGCAAACTTCGATGAACCATGGTGATGATGCAATCTTTCTTGTGGCCTTTCGATGCTTTGATCTCCGCAATGCAAGAATGGTCTATCCGATTCTAGACAATACTTCGGGCCACCGAAGATTTACTCAAATGGTTGTGCTTATCAGTCTTGTCCTACAAACAGCATGTAGGTTTCTCTATCGCTCTCTTCTTTGTTCTCCTAGCTCGAGTTTGGCAGCTATTCAAGGCATGCATGGAAGTGTGACTAACCATTTCTATTGTCTCTATGTATTCAGCTTTTGGTTTCCTAGAATTTTGTCCATCTTTGGCAAGTAAGTTCGGAACCTTTCTCCCTTAATACGCATCGTCCTTCCTGAAAAATAGTAAAAATTTCATCACCCTCGTAGAAGAGAATCGGTTGTTCAGGACAGGAACGTGTGCGAGTTCCCAATCTCCCTTATGGTGCTTCATCCTACAAGATACCCCTCGCGGCGGCGGTAACGGTATGGAACATCACCCACTTTGTGTTATTCGGCTCAAGTACCTCGTTGCAGGGATTGCGTACCGTCGCAGATAGTGCATCAAGTTCACCGCGGTCCGAGCTCCTTCACAATACATATTCAAGAAAGGAGTAAATAATATACTACACATTGGTTCCGTGACAATACTATGACGTACTTTTGAACCATGTTTCCTCGAATCTTCGTCTTGGCTAGTTTGCCGGAATCATCGTCTATTTCTTCCATTACTGAAGTCACGCGCGGGGTCTTGGGACCGCGACCTTATGCTTCTTTAATGAGCACAGGAACATGATCTCGATATTTGATATTTACTAACCTTCGACAGCACCATAATTTCAACAGCACTGTCAATATCAATATTAACGTCCCAAATTACCTAACCACAAGGCAATCCGTAATGCATGCACCAAGGCGCGTCAGTGCGGAGCTTCGGACGGTAACGGACACGCGCGAGGGTCCCTCTCGGATATTTCAAGCGGTGGCTCCGGAACCAATTAGTGAACCTCAAAGCAACCCCGAGTGGCTATTCTTCCTTCCCTTCCCTTCCCTTCCCTTCCCTTCCCTTCCCTTCCCTTTCCTTTCCTTTCCTCTCCTTTCCTTTCACCTTCAGCTCTCCGTCGGCTCAACGGAGAGGAATCCGATCCGTAACTTTCGAAGGTCTATGCGTAAAGCCGTCTTTACAGCATCGGGCGCAGATCAGATCAGATCAAACCCCTCCGAATGGTATACACATACATGATATTGCTTCGCGGCAGTTGCCTGACTTCCAAACATAGGACCAGTCATTCATCCCGCGATGGATGGATGGCTCATTTGTGGAACTTACATTTTGGTATGCATGTTACCGCTTGGCCATATGGTACAAATGATGTTCAATTACCTTGGTCAATGTCGGAACCAGAATTGATGTTCATTTGCTGCAGTGATCGAGCGCGCAATTCGCAATCTATCTTCCCTTTACGTTCTATCAAGTCATAATGTGACTGAAGTACGAGATTGTCGGCAGAGATGCCCCTCGATGTCAAAAAAAGGACATCTATTCTTTGTGCATTTAGTTCGGTCCCGTGTTGTTGTGCCTGGAGCCTGATGGGCTCCGGATGAATGTGCACCGTGAAGTGCGCCTCCTAAACATAAGAAAATGACTGGCTGGAACTTACAACGACGAAAGCTATCCAGCTAAGACATTCCAAGAAGCAAAAGACATAATCGCTACGTAGAAGCCTCTTGGAACAACGAAAACAATCAAACGAGCGCTGGGCACTAAGTCTTCAGCCCCCAATGCTATGGTTCTTTTACAACTTGCCATTTAGTCATCGCGGTTATTTGCATAACCCCGATATTGGCGGTAGAAGCACAGTGTAATCCGTATCAGCACAGCGTCGGCGAAAGGAATCGCCTCTTACCATATACTTTCGAGGCTCCGCAGCATTACCTTCAACGAAATGATCAATCATATCGTTCCAAGTAAAGCTGTCAATAGGTCGGCGCGTTCATCCCAATCCAGCTGGAACAGCCTTTTGCACGGTATCCATGGTCTTTCCTCCATCTCTGCCCGGGTGGCACATGGAAGCTTCCGATATGACTGGGGAGGACCTACGAGGATTGGGAAAAATGACAGATCGGCCAGTCTTTGGAGAGTCGGCTCCGCTTTCAAAGTCCAGTTCAAGGCACTGAACGAGCGCTTCAGAGGTATTCTCGTTGCCATTACCCGCACGTCAATGGTGGGTTCTCGGAAAGGGCTTCAACCTAAATTTAGCCGAGATGAACTGATGAGTATAGCATGTATGCATGTCAGGGCGGTCATGATCGAGCTGCGGTTCCGTCTCAACAAAACGACGCTCCTGCGCACAGACCATGCACTGAATTTGCGTTGTGTTGAGCAGTACGCACAGGCCGCAGCACCAGACACGGTCTGATAACTCCCGAACTTGTTGCGATGTTGCGCCACATATCTCGTCATCGTATGATAAGACAGGAGATGTGCTTCCACATTTGCTTCCGTGCAAGCGAGTGAAGGCCTAGGCAGGTTCGGAAAACCATCCCAAACCCGATTTCAATGAATTCCCGCAGGGACCTGTGTATAGAAAGACGATAGTACCCGTCTAATTTGACGGGAGCGGGCAGCACGATGCAAGTGACGATAAGTGGGTGATATGCTTACTGAGAGGGTTCCTGTTGCTTTCTCTAAAAGTTCGGCTAGCGGCGATGTTAGACATTCGTGTAACCCAAAGACCTGTAAGCATACGCGATCACCATTCAAGCCATATCATGATGCCGCCCTACACACGAGTGTGTAGCCTGAAGATCTTGGCCAATCCGTCCATCGCGATGGTCAGCGTCAACACGCAATACAAAATTTCCTTTCTGTGAAGGGTAGAATCCCAAGACCGGGCAGCCAAGGGCAATCTCAGGATCTTTGCGAGCCTACGACTGAATCGCTTTTGATCGAGAGTGAATGAGCGCGGCACGGCCAGACTTGTCAACAAGCGATAGTGGCGGCTTGTGCAAGATCGCAGTCAGGAGCAAGCTCATATTAGTGAGTGCATTATCTGTTGGAACGGAGATTTCGCGACCTTAGGCGTCGATGTGGCTTGATCAATATTCAAATGCCACTTCATCGTGGTGGTACAATAGAGACAAGATATGATGAAACTAGTCCTCATCTATAAATGATAGTCAATCGCGTAATGCCGGTGTTGCACTTCAATCGCTTACTCACCTGCGCTGAGCGTCCGGCGGTGGCGCTTGTCTATATAGCTTGGTATTTTCAACGTGGTCATAATGATTGATTATGCGACATCACGCAGTGCGCATAGGCCGGCAACGAGCGCCATTGGAGTTGGAGTAGCCTAATGGCGCGCTCAGGAGCTTTGGCAAACCTCGTCTGCAAGCATGTTGAAACATCGCTTCCGCCTATCTATCCAGCACTCAAGATGGCTGCCTACAATCGAGATCTGCTAATTTTTCGGTACTCCGGATTTCGCGGGTGTAGTGAACCGTCGGTCTGATTGATTGGCGAACGGTTTGAAAAGCCCTTTCGGAAAGAACAGCTCGATCGTACACGTACAAAGTGAGGATGCGGAGTAGTCCTTCCGGCTGAATCACCAAATTCGGTAGGTCTTCACGTGCCTTAGAGTTAGGAGAAGTCAGAGTACAAGGTAAAGGCAAATTGCAAAAGGTAATAATATTATTGACCATAGGAGAGGTAGCTAGTTTTACAGTCATGAGCAAGTACGTAATAAAGTAGAGGTATTTGTGAAATGTCCAACCAAAAAGGCATATACTCCGGTCCGCATATCGAAATCGAAAGAAACAAGTACACTATACAAAGTCTAGAAGTCTAGGTGTTGCCATATAAAAGGATGCGTCAACAGACAGGAGAAAGTACAGGTAATCATAAGTTACCGTCTAGAATACACCGGACACTCCGAAGGTTCATAATTGATTTTTCCATCCGCAACGTGCCAGGCCAATCACCGCCCAGTCCCCGACGCTGCCCCGCTGCCTGGCGGACCAGTCGCCGCATATGGCATGCTTCCCCGCCGACTCTTGTCCATCGTGCATGTGTGTTTCTCCAATGAGCGCTCATATGAAAAGAAGCTGTTACATCTCTTGCAAACCCATTCACATCGCTTTCCGTGTTTGTATACTTCGTGTCGTAGTTGATCATGTCGGCGCGAGAACTTTTCCGTACATGGCGGGAAGGAGCATTGGAACCGAATGCCCTTTCCCGCATGCGTCTTTAGATGACCGCCAAGTGTGCTCGTGCTCTTGAATTGACGTTTACACCCGGGCTGTGGACATGGGAGAAGTCGTGACTCGGTCTTGTTCGCTGGTGTAGTGGACTTCAATTCGCGGTTTGGGACCAGCTGTGGAAGTACTGGAGACTTTTGGGAAGATCGTTCCGAGGTGTTCTGAATGCTATCAATATGACCCGTAACGCTCCTATCGCAGGTCGGTGTTGAGGCAGGTAAGAGGAAGTCGCAAGGCGTAATGGGAGAACTCGATCCGCATGAAGACGAAGATGACGAAGACAAGTCCGGAGAAGGCGGCTCTGTAAATAGATTAAGGTCCTGAGTGACACCGCTTGTAGCTCCTACTTCAAGCATCGGATAGTCCGAGTGCTGATTATCGAAGAAACCCATAAAGGAATCGAGAGCTACCGACGTGCCAGTGTGAAAGGAGGGAATGAGGAACAAATATGGAAATGTAATAATGCCACACACCAGTCATTAGATCTGAATCCGCAGAACACATAAAGTTCATTTGTTCTAGGCACGCGGAGTCTGCTTCCCGTGCTACTGGCGGCGCATTCTGCAATCCATTTGGTATATCAGCATATCAACATGTCGCGTCGCGAGAATAAGACATGCTTACGTTCATGATTGGGGTTGGGGAGTACGCGAGTGGACTCCCGCCAATGGAGAGCGGTGAAGTCGGAGCGGTAGTTCGGGTTGGAGTACCTTCCAGGGATGTTACCATGTTCATTGTAGATCCCGACAAACCGCTCCCGAGAGAAAAGAGAGACGCATCGTTCATTTCGTGCTGGAGTGGACGCAGTCCAAAACTGTGCTGAGATCGGGGACCAGGAAGGAAAGATAATCGGACGAAGTGTCCGCGATGGTCCATGCCACGCTCTACGCTGAGGTCGGCCTGGTGTACTCCGAGAGCTCCCAGTGGCGAACCGCGTGTGCTAGAACTCGACGCGGGCGATCGGCCATCCGAGGAGTATGCATGAGGCGAATTGGGATGTTCTCGAGACATGCCACCGATGTGAGCCTGTTCGTCAAGGGCACACTCAATGTGAGGAGAAGCATGAGGCGAATCACAGCGGATGGTGATGACGGTGTGAGCCAAGTGTCCCGCAGGTATGACGATACTCATAGTAGAAGGATTCAAGGGTCCAAGAAAGAAAAGAGCCGGGTATGGGGCAGGGCGAAGGAACGGGGCTGGCTCACCGAGCTACTTATGCTCTGGATGGCTGGATTTATTTAGACCAAACGGAATGGCTGAGAACCCAAGACAACCAGAGTCGGCTACAGCGGAGGTATGGTCGCGAATGGCTGGTTAGGAATAGGACCCTTCCAATAGAGAATTGCGTATCTGGTGCACCACCCGGAAGCTTCGTGCCAAAAGCCGCTTCCAGTCCGAATGGGACTTATCTAAGTCAGCCGAAACAAGGATTAGTCTATATTATCCCGAAACAGACATGCCAGTCAGTTTCAGAACAAACATATCTAATCACTTTGTATTCCAATAAGCGCGAAGTCCCTAGATCCAGCGTTGACAAATAATGGAGCCCATACGATGCGTAGCATAAACAACATCAGCGTACTCATCATCATCGCATTCAGGATGAGCCGACAACCGAATGATGAACGACACAGACCCTGCACACACTTTATCCAATTCTAAATGCAGACTAGCAATCGTAGAGCGCGTCCAGGGATGAATGTTATACGTCAATAATAAAGGCTCGATATGCAGTCCAATCCTCACCATCGGGCAGAGACACCGGTCAAAAGTCCGACCTGTAGCTGCCGAACAACCTCCAAGCTAACTATTGGATTGGTTGGATGTAGGTCTCCGAACGGACCGAGGTCCTTGTGAAGCTCAAAGGCGGAGACGAAGTGCGCGAGCGAGTCGTACGTAGAATGAGATCAAAGATCAAATCGTGGCCCGCCCGATCCTCACTCGCAACTCGCAGTGACGGCATGCGTGCTAAAAAAAGTTCTTTTTCTGTAGCTAGAAAACACTAAGCATAATAGCTTACAACTAAAGAAATAACATAGAATACTCCTTTTATCATCATCTCGCCCCTAACAAATCCAGTTGGCTGAGTCTGAATGCAAGGCGGCGTAGTAGCCGTGAGCTTGAGGTAGTAAGCTTGAGCTTATTTCGACTATCCTCAAACCAATCGGACTTCCAAGAGCGAGTGAATGGAAGAATGATGAGTGCCTGGACGTCGATTGTGTGACGATGGCGGTAAAGCGGACGAAAGTAGTTATGTGGGCTAAGGTCGAGGAGTCATGGTATCGTGCCGAGGGAGATGAGTAGACGAGAGAGGACATTGATTACCGAAAGGAACAGGGAAGAGCGGAGGACTCCTCGGCATCAAGGCGAAGATAGACGCATCCATGCCGTCTAATATTTCCGACTGTGCTCGTTGCTCGTAATGAATGGTGATCGATACGAAGTTTCAAGGAGCTGAATATTGCTGCTTGGATTGGAAGCTAGTTGTCGGTGTTTGGATGACCACGAGCGTGACATGTGACTTCCCCATAAAGTAATTCCCTACCACGCATACATCACGCTCACGATGACGCGCCTTCTCCCGACGCGTACACGAACACGATGCTGCCACGCTTGTTGTCGTCCTGCTCGTCTGACTTTTACCACGACAACAATCACTGGGACCAATGTCCCCTCTTCCGTCACTCGCACCCATAAAGGCGGGCATACCGCCTACCTTTCAATGGCCTGTGAAATTCTGCATACATAATATACTGACGACGTATGTGCTCTCCGTTGTGACTGGCAATGTATCACAGGTAGACCGCCTGTGGACCTTCTTGCCCACGATTTACTCGGTTTACTACGCCCTCTTGCCTTTTTGGCCGAGCTCGCCTCCGCTCCCCTTGTTTCCGTATGCGCCAGATGGATTGGATCGGATTCTCGTCAATCAGATGAACCCGCGAGCGCTCCTGATGGCGGGCCTTCAGGTGAGGTCATCGCACTTAGCAGTTCTTGTGCGAATGTTTTGAAAAATGAAATTATCGTAACATGGGAACAGATTATTTGGATGTTCAGGCTAAGCTACAATACCTGGCGGCGCGGTTTGTTCAATCTGTGAGCGACGTCACACCCAATTATTTCTTCCATATTGTTCCTTACGTACCCATACAGTCACGACGAGGATTACCGCTGGGAGGTCTTGCGCACTAAATTGCCGAAATGGCTCTTCCAAGCCTTCAATCTCATATTTATTGCGACAATTCAGAACATCCTTCTCTTCCTTATAGCGATCCCGACGCACAACGCCGCAATCATTGATCCTGCACATCGAGCATTGATGCTTTCCGATTATATTCTTGCATTCCTTAGTGTCGCCACAGTCGTCATCGAGTTTGTTGCGGATAATCAACAATACAGCTTCCAGACACACAAGCGCACCGGTGTGTATAACGAACGGGATTGGCCTGGGGCACGCCTACGATGGACCCAAGCTGACGTGCAGCGTGGTTTCATCACGCGTGGGCTCTGGGCCTGGAGCAGACATCCAAACTTCGCATGCGAACAAACATTCTGGATCCTCCAAGCATTCTTTCCCATCCTGGCTTCGACACGCTATGGTAAAATTTCGCGGGGAGAAATTACCCCCTTTGTATCGCTGATCCCACCTCTCGCACTCTGTATGCTCTTTCTCGGTTCGACCCTCTTTACGGAGTCCATATCGGAAAGAAAATATCCAATAGCGTATCGCGCGTACAAGAGTCGAGTTGCCATGTTCGTACCGTTCCTGACTCCCGTATGGGGCTGGTTGCTGCATCTTCGCGGCAAGAAAGAGTATTGCGATCGCCTTGTGTATGGAGGTGTGGAAGAGAAGAAAGCTGAGTAGAAGGGGTTTATCGAGTGTCAAAATGCATGGGTCCCGGATTTTGTTGCGCTCATTTCTTCGCACAAAGTAGTATTCATATGAACATGTATTGTACTGTTTACCCCCACCCGTGGATAGTGGGATAAGAATTAACGGAGATACAGGCCCATTACCCGACAGGAGTGTTAATTTAAAAAATGCAGATAAGACGAGGTACGAATCTCATGCTCCGATAGCTGTAAGAGAAGTCGATGCCGCCGCGGTAGAAGCCGTTATTGGCGACTCAAGAGCCTTCTCAGTAAGCTCAGTTGCCTCTAGGGACTGATCCTCCGATGTGTGGTTATCTGCATTCGGGGGTGTCCCTGAAGCGCCAGCGCTCTTGGAAGACGAGTCTGATGAGGCGGGTGTCGCCGCCACCTGAGAATCCGGACTGGGTGATGTCTTAGCTTTCTTTCTCTTTTTCAGCAACCCTGCGATGAATAATTGATTAGATGAAGCAAATGAGTCAGGCCTGCATGACCAACCGGCAGCAACAGCACTTTTGACGTTATCCACGATTTCTCTACTTTGCTCAATGAACTCGGTATCTTCGAATCGCCGTTTCGCACCGACAGGGATGTCGCCGCCATCTTTGTCTTTGCCTTTCCCGCTGATGCCCAGACGTTTCTCTAGTTTCTCAAGCTTAGCGCGCTGAGCTTCCTGTTGAGCCTTCCTGCGCTCAGGCTCGGACTCGAGGTAAGCAGCCAACCTAGAAAGAGCCGATTAATCAGAATCTGTCGCCGCGGACCAGCGCCTAAAGGTGGGTAAAATCAACATACGACTTTGCTTCTTTGAGCGTGCTGAGCCGACGTCCATTCAGGTCCCTGCACGAATCACTATTGCTTGTCTTCTGACTACTCATCCGCCCTCCCGCCGCTCGGAGCTGCGAGCCGAACCCTCCTTTCCCTCCGCGGATGCGAGGCGCAAGTCGAAGACTGACTAGCCTTGATACTTGACTTCCATCATCATCATCTCCACTTTCGCTTCCCTGGTTACGGGGTTCAGTAAGAGTCCAGAGGTCGCTGAGTGTGGCGGAGTTGTCGAGTGGAAGGGAACGCGATGGAAGACTGAATGCGAGATCTGTTTCCGAAAAGGATGGTATGAAGTCTGGCAGGTGAGATGGTAGGTCGGTGAGACGAGTTTCCGAAGGCAGAGTCAGGGTCAAAGAAGGAAAAGGCGGGAAGGTGGATATCAGCAGAGTTGTCGCCATTGTAGTAGTACCGAATCAAGTTTCAAGTCGAGCAAGCCAAGCTGCTGGTTGATTGGAGTAACGTGCCACTGAGTGACATAGGTGACATGTAACACTGCTTACCAAGACATTCTCACGATTATTCTTCCATTTCCCCCTCGGCAGCCGTTTTTTGCTATTCCGCCACCTCGAGAGCCACATCTATGTTCATCCCGAGATTGAAATCTCTCCTCCTGGGCGCTTCATGTAGATCGTTTCCCAAGTCAAGAATGTCCTATCAAGCCCGTATTTGCCTACATGCAACTCTCTACTTAATGGGTGAGGTTAACAGCGCTCAACGTCCCCGTTACTAGTTAGCCCTTTACGCAGTGATGGGAAAGCCAAGCTTGACTTGCTATCAATCGACTGCAGCTCTTTGCTGATGGATGATGCTCCTATACTGTTTCAGCGCTACCCCTTCAGGAGCGTTTTCTTCTCTGAGCGTGGACGGTGGTCGCGGCGCCGCTCCACATGTGGTCGCCCGAATTTCAAGCGAGTGGAAGTTTGGACAACATTTTCCTTTCTATTTACACACCCTAGCATAGGTATCAAGATTTCCCGATTACAAATTGAAAGTGGCTCCCTGATCTTCCGAGATCTGGCCGTCTGGTGTAGACAACCATTCAGTGATACCTTTGGTCTGAACCTAAAGGCAAAAGGGTTCTTGTACTCACGGTACCCATCTTCCGCCGGATCCATTCGTCTATCCGCAAGTTGATTTATTTGGCCCTTAGCTAGCTTATGTCTTCATTCTTGGGTAGTGAGGGGGGACCTCAGGTAAATATGCAATAGTTTGTACTCTTGATTATGTTTCCGAAGAGTATGGATGGCCCGAGCAACGATGATACTCGGATTTCCCCTTTGACCTATCCTTACAAACATCGAGAAAACCTGACTCAACCGATCACTTCTTTGGGGTTTCTGTGATCTTTTCTGTCGCTTTTGCCTCCGTGACATCTCTGATTGTACAACACATAGGCACATTTTCTCGTATATCTAAGGAGTCTCCGCGTTAGCTCCTCGATCTGCTGATAGCAATCCAAAGTGAATCGCAGCTGCAATATCTCTCGTGGAGGTTTCCCGCGTATCCATCACCGATAGATACGGGAATAAGCAAAGGCACGAACACGGGTGAGAAGGATCCAGACCATTTTTTTTTCATAGTCTCGATCCTTATTGCGTTGTTGAAACGGACTTGTAGGATGGAAGATATCGAAAGCTTGGCCATGCCGTTCAATGCAATAGCGTGGACTCCGCAGACGGCCATTCTGAACATCAACTCGATATGAGAATCACGATCTTCTCTATCTCGACTCCTTAGAAACTCACTAATATAAAGGTCCTATTGCACAACTCTTCTTCCGGACGTCCCGGATTATCAAGAACGGGAGAACCGTGATTCATACACTATAGATGCGATTAATCTATGCCCAACGGGCAACATGAGCGCAAGTAAGGTGATCACGGGCCATGGCCCTTCCCGCGAAGAAGCCAACGATCGAATCAACCGAGGCAATTCTATGACAGACGGCGAGTCGCATTTTAGACTCCACAAATGCACCAAGGTTTGAACACGTCCGACGGATCGGGGGAAGGAGCGGGACTGTTGGATTATAGGAACTCGATGCGTAAGGTAAGCACTTGGTGTATTGATGCAGTTGAGATTGGTTCAATCGTCAACAGGATTTACGAAACCTATACCCATTAAGAATTGCCCTACTTAAGCCTTTATTTCGATTCTCAGATAGGTGCGAGTGAACGCATTAAAACGGGTTCCTTTAAAGAAGTTTACATTCGCAAGGGGTCCGATAGCTTTGGTCAGATCAACTGCTTTGATCGATTGCTGTTGCACTGTCTGGAGCCGTTGGATCGCGGTATCTCGCGTGTAATATCCAACACATCGTTCGCTGCGGAAAGGTCCGTGTTCAGTAAAGTTTGTTGACGAATACCACCGACATGCTGGCCCAGCTAATAATGCAATTGCCGCACCTTCTATTTCACTTGCCAGATAAGCAAGCAATTGACACGTTATTCTTGGGTCCTTTGGAGCGGGCATCTTTGGTTCATTCGCCAAGGCTTAAACGGTTTCGATCAGGTTGAAGAACTCGGACGGACGTCATGGTTTGTTTTCGTTGCTCGGTTTATGGGGGTTAGATCGCACTAACTCAATCGGCGCAAAACGCCGGCGTGTTATTCATTGATGTTTGATCGCAGTAGTGAGTGCTTAACACTGTACCATATTGCAATTCAAGGTGGTGCGGCTGATAACAGAAATATCGAAATAGGGATCACTCAATGGACCAAGCTAGCGCTGGCCACAACTTCCATGCCTCTGCCAAACAAACGTATGCAGTAATGTAACAAGTGGTCAAGACACTCTATACTTGGGATTTCTTGAAGTGTGTCTTATGGTCTTACTTCGCCGAGTCTCAATCACCTTTGAATGATTTGATCTGATGTGCCAGATATTGACAGTTTGGTCCATGATTACTGTTGCTACGTCTAACTCCGGGTCTCCGGTCGTAAGAGCCCACGGATAAGCATGAATAAGAATCGATATTTCTGTGCGATTCGCACTGGAAAGGTATGCAATTATTACTGTCCAAGCCTCGACAGACAGCCGAAAACTGTCATATGATTGCCAAGCGGCGTGTAATCCTGATCCACTTCTCTCTTGCCCATCAGTTATGCTCACCGCCCGGACCATGAAAGGGAACTATGTGGACTTAAGCCGTTTCTTGGAAAACCTGAAGACCCCGTTCTAAACCAGCCAATAGTAAGGACATTACGCATCCAACGCTCTACCATTGGCCAAACTTCTAAAGTCCTTATGATTGGCTTGTTTAGGAGATTGATTTACCTACAAGCTGTACTTGTGCTCACCAATGCTCACCAAGACTACTGGGTCAAGACGGGTTATACCGCACTATACAATGTACGTACTATTGATTAGCTACACCCGCGTTGGACAGAGGCATAGCTCGAACTAACCAGAAGTCTGTTTAAAGATCAAGCTATTTTCACACTCTTCCAAGACACCTTCACTGCCAAATACTCAGGTACGCGTGAATACAGATAAAGTTACCAAATTTGGACATTTGTGGCCACTAACCCTAGCCACCAACAAGCCACCAACACAGCTATACTACACTAAAATAAGGTATAACCTTCGGAAGCTGGGTCCTACCTGTGCTAAGCTAGCAGTCTAACCTACTTCAGACACAGGTTAAACGACCTCCTTTCTCCGAAAATTAGAAAGAAAGAAAGAAAGAAGACAACGAAGAATTTACTAGTGCCGATATCCATGGATCATTACATAGGGCAAAAATCGATCCAAATGCCAACCCAGTTAAAGTTTTCGAAAAAAGGGGGCTTGACCTGGTTTCAGAGCTATGACTCCGAGGGAACGCACGCCCAGAAACTTCATTTTAAATTTCAATCGTTGTCTTCCTATACCGGCCGATAAATTCTACCGACTGGATCTCTCTTATGGTGGTCATGCCAGAAGACAAATTCACCTATACTATTCGATTTGACAGGCCGAAGAATACGGCAATAAAGAAAATGGACAGGAAAATTTAGACATCCGTGCTGATTGAACATTCATTCGGGTCCCGATCAGCTCGAAAATTCGAGTCTGACTAGAACCGATTACACTACAATACACTTAATGCGACATTAAACATTACAACACTACGTGAAACGAAAGAAACTGTGCTAATGATGAAGTAGTGAATGATAAGAAGAGAAAGACAAAGTGAATTATTACGCGAGCAGACACCGCAGGAAAAAAAAGCCAGAAGTAGAGCATACTGTACCACCGTGAACTGTTCTTCGTTTTCGTAATTCATTCATCCGATGTGTTCTCACTTATTGAGTAACGCTGTTACACTGCTTACTCGAGTGTTTCCTGAAACCGACTCTCCACGGGCGCAGGTCCCGCTCCTTCACTCGAAGGTCCTCTGTCGGCATTAGGACTGGCGTCTGCATCAGCAGATCGAACTGCCTGTCCCTCCGGCGCTTTCTCTTGCTGGCGCTGACTAGGGCGACGCGAAACGCCGTTACTGTTGGGACCTTCGCCATTCGGGTGGCCGTTGCCGTTTTCTCCGGTTTTCTTGTCCTTCTGTAACAGAGCAGGATTATCACTGGACTGCAAATAAGAGAGTGGATAAGGAACTCACAAGGTAACCATTCGAGCCAAACTCGAGGCCGGAGCCCTTCTGCGGCTGCGAATACGAAGGTGGGACAGCTTCATCCTCACGCTCAATCGTATCTTGGGCAGGGAGATACAAATCACCATCCTCGTCCTCCTCTTCAACACTCGAGCCTTCTTCCTCTTCTTCTTCCTCACTAACGTATCCAGCAGCGCGTACGGCAGCTTCGACGGGTCCGCTGCGCTCCATTGATTCACTCGCTACGAGGTAGCGAGCGCAGAGCATGCGGATATCATTCCACCATTCCATCATCTCGTCATGACTACGCGCACGAAAAGCATATGCGTGCGGCGAACGTCCGAGACGCAAGGATCCCGTAATGGTGCCTGTACCGTCTTTTCGTCCCTCGATGTGAAATTTGTGGGATTTATTAGGTCCACGAGCTGCTGAAGGCGGGCCAAGAGTGCAAGCAGGCAAGAAAAGTGAGAATGCCGGTGTCGGTCTCGACTTTGGGTCGGATGACGCAAACTCATGCAAGTATCCAGCCGGTGTCAAGACGTAGTATGCATCACGATACGTACGCGTGAAGCGTTTCTTACGCTCCAAATGTCCCATGTGCACAGGGATAACCGAGGGGTCTTCTTTGCTGGGATAGTGAATCGTCTCTGGGTTGCGGAGGGGAGTATCCGGGTCGATAAGATGGTCTGAACGGGCGGAGAACGCAATCCACTCTCGATCAGGCGCGAGGGATGCCATTTGAGAACCAATGCCACGCCAAATGTCTTGCACAGAGTTATTCATACGAGATTGCCACTCGTCATAAGTTTGCCACGCGGATTGAATGGCACGGACAATTCCTTCTTCAAAATGAGCCGAGTTCTGCTGCATGATGATAATAGATTTCTGAAGTGCATTTTCCTCGTGAACTTGTTTCTGAAGCTGACGCGCCACGTTGATGTTTGCGACGAATCTATACCGTCATAAGAAACCTTATACACAAAAGCGCATCAGACGACTCACGGGTCATCCTTCGATGACACCTGCATAGGGGTGTTCTTGAACACTGCAATATTCTTTGAAAGCTCGGCAACAAGACGAGTTGACATCTCTCTTTCCTTGGCAACGTTCGCCGCCAACTTCCCCGTGTCATTTTGAACGTTCTAAGGAAGTGTTAGATTTAAATCGATCTCCGAATAAGATGGTTATTGCCTTAATGTGTGCTTTGATCTCTGTGCGAAGTTTAATCAAGTGTTGTATTATAGAACTGTCGATTGTTTTGTAAAGATTTGCATGCTGGTCAGCTATGGCACGCGTCTTGTCTCGGATACCATAAAAAATATCCTACAAAATGGTGAGAATTGAGGTATACGTCAGTGCATAGGAGGGTTAACGTACCTGAACACCTCCTTCACCCAAAAACTGGTTACCTGTGCGGAACGGTACTTGGATGACAGCACCAAGTTTCGTCATCTCGCGTGCAATGTTGTTCTCAATGTCCGCAACGCCCTGTGGCACAGCAACGCATTATCAACCGCATCTAACTACTTCCTCAATTCAAAGCACATACCTCGAAATAGGCGATAAGCTGCTTTACAACCATCTTCCACCCAACAAACCTCTCAATAAGAACGTCAGACGGACGCAGGTCATTCGGTGCGATGTTCTTCTTAATGAGAGATTGGTTACGACTCATTGTCGAGCCCTTGTTACTCGCACGCGACATAGAAGTCGCGCGTGAGATGGTCGCGCCATCATTCTGCATTATGCTCGCTCTCTGTACTCTGTCGGCGCTGATGTTGGTCGTGGTGGGGTAAGGGGTGTCTAGTGCGCGTTCGGTTTGGGTGGAGGATCTACGGTGAGGTGTTGGTCTATATACGGAAATCAAAATTGACGTCACTGATCCATCTTCGTCACGTTGTCTTATTCAATTCATCCTGAAGCCTTCTCTCTTTGACCGCCATGTCTGACAACGGCGAGTCACGTAGTTTACGATCTGTAACACGAGGAGGAGTGAAACGTATTCAGGCAGCATTGTCTAGCAAAGGGGCTCCCCCTGCGCCACCAAAACCCTCCATCGGCCGTGTCTCTCAGTCAGTGGGGGCGCCGTCGTTTGCACCAGACCCAAACCTGATAAGGTCCCAGCTGTCCCCAGAGGACCTGCGGGCAGCAGAGGTCGGCTTTGCTGGCCGCGATTCAGACAGGTGGATTGTTCCCACCGGTCACAGCGTCGACACAGCGGTGGCGGACGCTCTTAATCAGCAGGAGGCCCTCAATCAACAGGAGGCCTTGGCACAGCGCCTTGGGAAACGCAAGGCTTCGGGGGAGGCCCCTGCTAGGGAGGCCCCTGAACCTGGGAAGAAGACGTGGGACGAACAGATGGAGGTGGAAAGTGTTTTTGATGCACAGGCCGCCTACGAGAGAACTTACACGTTCGTGGGAGAAGTTATGGACCGGGTGGAAGCGGAACTTCGTCTGCCGGATCCAGTTGAGGAATCGCCAGGGTCGCAGCCGGGTTCAACGGCGCACAATTACGAACAGATGGGCTATACCTTGGGTAAGGTGACGGCCATGTTGTTCTCCGCCATTTCTCAGTCCAGGGAGGATGGCCCGTTCGCTCAGAATGACGTCATGGACCGTTTCATGTGGGGCTTTTCCGGGGGGTATATGAAGGAATCCCTCTGGCCCGGCAGCTTTGAAGACGGCTTACGTCACCTAGCCGATGACTGCGCCCTTACACCGGCCGTTTACCCAACGCACGGGAAAGACGTCGACCCACAGCTGTACGCGATCTTAGATCGGCTTAAGCTTATGAGTGAAGAGCAGATGGTGGCGGGTCGCCAGGCACGAGAGGCGGCGGACGAGACCAGGAAGCAGTTGGCCGTTATGGGGGAAAGGCTGAAGAAGGTTGAACAGGGACGTCTGCCGGGTCCCGTCCACCAGACGACCACAGGGGGCCAAGGGCTCCAGGCGTCTAGGTGGGCACAACCCCCCGCTGCGCAGGGTGCTGCCCCGGGAGGTGGACAGCATAAAGCACCCCAGGATACAACCCCTAATCGACGCCCGGGTGTGCAGGTAGCGGCCCCCGGTGCGCAGGTTGTGCATAACGCTAACCCCCAACAGGCGCCTCCCAAGCCGAAAAACAAAGGCAAGGGAAAGGAGATCGAGGTCATAGACGTCGACGCCATTAACTCGTCCAACGAAGCTCAGGGCATCCCGGACCGTTACATCCGGTACGTCCCTGCCCAGGCCCCGGCCCCTTTCGTCCCGGTCACGCGGAAGAATGCGGGTAGCCACACGTATGCCCAAGCGGCGAACGCGGGTCAACAGGGCGTTGGCCCGACTAAGACAGTGCCTAAGAAGAAGAAGACCACGATCAACGACATCCGGATGCGGAAGGCTAAGACTGCCACTACTCTGGGTTTTACAGTCAGACCGCGTCCCTCTCTGTCGCGGGAGGAACTATACGTCCTAGCCCGGGCGACCAAGCCTAGTCCCAAGAAAGGCGGACCGCTGACTTTGATGAAGGCTAGCTGGTCGCTGAAAGGCATCCTCGTTGTGGATGTGGCAGCGCGACCAGACGCGACGGATATGGGAGTAGAATGGGCTGAAGCTCTACAGGCTAAGCTCAGGATTACGTCGGATGCGATGACGTCGGTGGAGTTCACTCCTTTCACGGAGTCCTTCCAATTTATCGTCCCAGGGTTCCCGATTTTGAATCCCACGACAAAGCAGATCCATACCCCGGCGGAAATCGCAGCCGAGCTCCGATTGTCGAACGCGGTCTTCAACGAATTCCCGTTCACGGAGGCCCCACACTTTATGGGCCAGCCTACCACCATCCAGGAAATGCTGAACCGTAATCGGTCCGCCACGGCGGCGATCATGGTGGCGGTGTCGCACCCCCTGAAAGCTAAGGAGGCGATTTTTCACAATAATGGAATCGTCCGCCGATCGATCCGTTACTACGGGCGGAACCAGTACGCAGTGGAGCCAAAGGCGCGGACGGGCCCGATCCAATGTAAGAAATGCTACCGCTATAGGCACAGCGATCAGGACTGTACGGAGCTGTACAGGTGCGCCCGGTGTGCAGAGCCGCATCAGACAGAGCTATGCGAGAACAAGTGCGCAGATTGTGCGACCGCTACGTCATGCGAACACGTGGTCAAATGCGCGAATTGCCGAGGCGCACATCGGGCCGACTACCCGAATTGTCCTAAGAAGCCTACGAATATTAGGCGAGCGTCCTCCCCTCCCACTTATTAATGAAGGGACAGCTCAAGATCGTGTCTTACAACGCGGGTCGTTCTGGTATATCGTTATTTATGGCTCAACATCTTCTACAGCAAACGCACTTTTCAGCGTGGGATTTAGACATATGGTGCATCCAGGAGATACCCCATATTAAGGTGGGAACGGCGCGCACGACAGGGGAAAGGGAGGTGTTGGCGATGGGCGCACCACTGTTCGAAGGACACACGATGGTCCTAGCCAAAGGTCAAGACCCGTGGGTGGGCATAGCAATCCCAAGGGGAATACGCTGGTCGCAGCACGACGACGTGCCTGACGAAACCATGGTCCATGCCGAGCTACATGTTGGCGAAGGCAACCTGCATATTTTTTCAGTATATTGCCCTCATGCTACGCACCGCACTACGTGGGGCGCTACAGCCGCGAGGTTTCAGCGGGGTTTCCCGGAGGGATCAATCATAGCTGGGGACTTTAATACAAAGTCCTACTGGTCAAACAGAGGATCGGCCGGCCGAGCGAACATTGAGCGAGAAAACTTCTTCACGGGATGGTTGGACAACCACCCGGCATTCACATGCGCGGATGACCCGGACGCAGTAACGTGTCACGGCGAGCGACCTGGCACGGGAACTCACCCAGACGCAATCCTCTTTACTCCAGCGTCACTCCCGGACTTGCGTCAGACATGGAAGGTACATCCACATATTGAGATAAGAGGCCACCATTGCATCATCACAGCGGACCTTTCAAACTGGAGCAATCGTGCTAGCCTCGAGCGCATGGGCATCCCTAATGACAAGGCTGATCTTTGGGCAGCTGAGTTGGAATACGCGGTTCCCCCGGGCTTCTGGAAAAGCCAACCTACGAGTGGGCAGGCGGTACTTGCATGGTTCGCTCAATTGTTCACAAGCGCGAAACAGGCTACAAGCTGCCTCGCGTATGAAACGGTTTCCCAGCGTAAGGAGAGGTGGTGGGATGAGGAATGCGATCGGAGGGTCGAGGAGGGCGCGCCGGACTTGTTGTACTGGCTTCGCAACCGGAGGTGGGAATGGTATCACACGCGACGGGATGAAGCGGGCAACATCATGCCATGGAAGTTCCACAAAACCGGTTTACCTAGACGGCAAACCAACATCCCAACGCTGACGGCTCCTTTCCGCGCAGTTAGACACGTTGAGATTGCTGAGGCCTTCCGACAACACTACTTCCCAACGCGGTGAAGAGAACTACGTGCAGCTGAGCTCGGTATCAAGCCCGGTATCCTATTCTATGCTTACCCCATGCTGCGGTACAGTCCCATCTACACCTTCCAGTATCCACCAGCACACCCAGAGAAACCGTCGGTCCCATTTCTCGAAGTACCGAACGCCGAGAGTACCGGTACCGAGCGCCAAGAAACCCGGTACCGAGAATACCGAGAGTACCGAGTGCCGAGAAACCCGGTACCGAGACAAATTGACTATTCGACATGCTCTCATGACATGGATCAGACGTCTCCCTCTCTGGTATTCATTCCTGATGGTTGGACTATGTATGCTGGTTCTTTGGGAAAGCTCAGGGTCAGTATCCGTTAAGGTTTTCAGGTCCGGTACCACCAGGAACGTGTCGGTATCAATCAGCAGGGGTGCAGTTCTCTTGTCCTGAGGACTTTTCATCCAGGGATACTATATGCTACGTTTTCATTGGTATCTTGTCCTCCCTAACCCTTTCTTGTTGTCCCCCTGATGGCGCTGCAATATTCACTTTCCTTGTTATATTTTTCTTCAGACTTTTCTTTGTTTTGATCTTCCTTTTTACTTTCCCCTTTTGGACTTATGAGCTAACTACGGTACAGTAGTATAAATATCTCCTCCTGTACGTAGTAGCTCTCCAGGTAATCTTAGGAGCTAGCCTCTAACGTGAGGGCTCGGGTTTCCTCACCCCCTTCTCAGTTCCGTCTCAGTCTCGTCTCGATTTCCGTCCCAGTCCCATCCCAGTTCCGTCTCAAGTGAAACTTTGGAGTTAGCCTCCCGTGTGAGGGCTCAGGTTTCCTTCCCGGTCCAGTCAACACTCTCAGCCACCAGCCTCCCCCAGTCTGTTTCTTGCTATACCACCCCGTGCTAGCTGTTTCCTTGCAGTACCGACCTGTACCGACGTTTTTCCCACGGTACCGACCTTTAGTTATCCTTTGTATTCTGCACGTCATCCTTTAGTTTCTGTACTGATCTTCTTGTTTGACAACATACCTCCACGTACCGACCCCTTTCTTTCAGTACCGACCTGTACCGAGGTTTTTCCCACGGTATTAGACTCTTGTTTTGCTACGTTCTCTCTTGTACCGACCTATACCGAAGTTTTTCCCACGCTCTGACCAGTCCTTTTTGTACCAGAATCACATACTCTTCACTTCTGGCCCATCCATTCACTCCCCCATTTCATAGACAACAAGTACAGTGAGCGTACTGGTTAAGTACCGGCACGTATTAGCCCTCCCCCACTTAAAACCATACACCCCTCGTCTCGGTATTTCGGTACCGGACGCGATCTCGCACATTTAGCGGGTTATGGCAAGGGGCGAAGAGGAGGAACACCTCACGTCTCAGGAACAACAGCGATCCTTTTCGGAAAGCGAGGTACTGTCGGCGCTTAAGGGAATTCCGCCCAACAGCTCTCCGGGCCCTTCGGGCATGACATTCTATGCGATCAGTCCGGCGGTGCGGCGATACGTTGGCTGCTTCACGAACATGTTCAATGCGATGGTAAAATTTGAGGTCTACCCTCTGGAGTTTAAGCGCTCCATCGTAGCTATGGTACGGAAACCCAAACCCTATCCTCTGGACTCCCCTAGGGCGTATAGACCAATATGCGTGGAGGAAGTGCTAGCTAAACTCTTTGAGCGTATAGTTGCGGCACGGCTACAAGCTTTAGTGTACCGCCATCCTGCGTTTGACCGCCGACAATATGGGGGCAGACGTGGTGCATCGGTCATGACGGCCTGGCACGCCCTGATGTCCAGGATCGGTAACCTCGACGCCCATTACACGGTGGTCGGTTTTGACATCCAAGGGTTCTTCGACTGTATAGAGCCGGCCCATCTGAGGAAGGGACTGGACCTCCTGGGAGTCCCGACGTCGCTTAACAACACTATCATGCAGTTTATGAAACAGCGCACGATCGCCTTCTCATTTAATGGACAGCGTTCACAATGGATGCTGAAACCAGAGGTTGGAGTCCCTCAAGGGTCACCAATGTCCCCGGTCCTAGCGAACATAGCTGCCAACATCGCATTGCGGGTACTAACGAACCGCACCCTTATGTTTTACATGGATGACGGACTCCTACTGACTACGGGCAATAATGCATTTGCAGTTGCAAGGGAAACTCAAGATGGCATGCAACAAGTCAACGAAGCGCTCATAGACATTGGGCTCCAGATCGACAAGGCATCAATCCAAGGCGTGGCGCTGGGAAGAAGCCGACAACGAGCGGGCGGAAGGCTGACAGCATCAACCCCGATCCAACTTGGCAACGACAGAGTTGAGTGGGCCAAGCCTATAATTCGATGGTTGGGAATCGAGATGACGGACTACCGGGGTTTTCGGCCACACGTCCTTTCACGACAAAATGCGGCCAAACACACGTGGAACGCGCTGCGTTGGCTAACGCGTCGCTCAACGGGGCTACGCCTAAAAGCGATGCGTAGATACTACCAAAACATCCTCCTCCCAGTCATGGCATGGGGGGCACCTATTTGGATGGCGCAGCAGCCGGAACTTGCCACTGAGTTTGACGGCATCCACCAGAAGGCGCTACGCGACTTGGGATCTTGGCTTCCCTTCACTCGAACTGACATCATGGAGGCGCTAGCGGGTATTCCCCCACTCATGCTCAACATGGCGTACATAGCGGAGACGCAAAATGCGACGATTGATGCTCATCGCCTAGGATCACCCCCAATCCCAGAAGCATACATGCGCAGCATCGTGCCGCGCCCCATGATCCCTATACTACCCTTCCCCAGATCGGAGTATCGGGCGGTATGGCAGCGAATGACCGCCAAGATAGCTACCTTGATGCCCCAAGGACTTCCACCACAAGTGTGGATCTATTCCTCAAATCAACCAAGGAAGGCGGAGGTATGGACAGTGGTTGGTCGAGAAATGATGGAAAAACAAGTTGCCTATCGGGCGACGGAGGACATGGACCAGTTTTGCTTAATTCTGGTTTCATTGGTGAAATTTCTTTATGGTCATTTGACCCATCCTTTTGTTAATTTTGGCTTCCCTATTGAGGTTCCAGTTTTTATACCTATAGAGTTTCGCGCGGATTTGATCTCCCCAATCCCCTCATCCTGTGCGATTATTGAACAAATAGTTTCGGCACTTGCCCAAACTAATATCTTCTTATATTTTAGACCGTGGCCAGCTAGGCTGTTCCCGGCCAAACCTCCTCTGGAGGACGATGAATACGCGTTGTTTCCGGCTGCCACTGTGGAGGGGCTCCGGATATCTGCGAGAGCGGCGATGCGTCAGGCGTGGAAGGAGACGCTGGTTGCGAACGGCGCACACGCACATCACACGATCGAGACTCCTGCGCAAAGGGAGCTCCTCCGCAAAGTTGGGTTTTTCCCAGTACACATCACTCACGCCAGCATTTCCCGTGTTGCTGAGACCACAGCCCTCCGATTACTAGCGGGTGTCGCGCCAGTGGGTGAGGTCCTTAACCGCATGTTCAACGACGAACACCCTGATTGCAGTATGTGCGGGGAGTTGGATACCATCCGTCACCGCCTCCTTCACTGCCCCAGGGGAAGACAGGTGTTTCCGCGCGCCCCATCGCTTAACTGGTTCCACCAGTTTCATAACATCCTCGCGTCCAAAGAGGCGCTTATTCATTTATTCAAACCCCCTTAAGCTCAGGTTTTTGCACGCGCAGTTTCGGCTGTGACGTTTTCCTGAAGCCTATGGCGGCCATTTATCTATTTACTATAAGGGGCATCCTTTTGTCCTATTGTCACCTTCTACTCGCATCATTGGTTTGAGTTTCTGCTCGCTGAGATACGACTATGCGGCCTTCGGGCACATACGGGCTTTCTTTGCTACGTTGGTTTTCTTAATTTTGGCGGTCCAGTTGCTTTGTCCTGGGAATTTGTAAGCCTTAGGCTAATTTTATTATATCAAATACAATTTGTTTGTTATCCTGAAGCCTACGGCGGCCATTTATCTAGTTACTTTAAGGGGCAGCCTTTTGTCCTATCGTCACCTTCTATGCGCATCATTGGTTTGAGTTTCTGCTCGCCGAGATACGACTATGCGGCCTTTGGGCACATACTAGCTCTCTTTGCTACGTTGGTTTCCTTAATTTAGGCGGTCCAGTTGCTTTGTCCTGGGAATTTGTAGGCCTTAGGCTAATTTTATTATATCAAATACAATTTGTTTGTTACTGTAAGCACCCTTCTCTCTCTTTGACCACCACCATCGTTTGGTGTGTGGGTGTGTATCCCCTGCGGGGGAACCCTGTCGTAAGCCCAGTGGAGCCTGTTGGTAGCCCTGGCTGACTGCAGTGGGTCTGCATACGTGCCTACCGCGACTGTACCGCTTTCTCTTAACTCTACGATGGAAACTATGCTGGCGACCGACCAGTTCGTCAAATACCGGCAGGGCGCCTACCTCTCCCTGAATTGAAAGGGTGGTCCGTTTGTCCACGATACGGCTTGTCTGCGCCTCGGCGCTCCACGTCTCGACGCGCATCGGCGCGACTCATCGGGCGGGGTCGTCACCCCCTGCCCAGGTTTTCTTATCTGGCGGCTATTGATTGGCTGTCGACGACTCTCCCACGGCCAACTTCTTTTGGACACGTGGGTCTTTTCGTCTCATCCAGCTCTCACGGTCGGTACACCGGTCCGGAGCTACTTTTGTACACCCGAAGTTTGCGACACTCCGAAACACGATCGCACGGCCTTTCTCGTTAGGGTAATCCAGGTTAGGGGTGGTTCCCTTGTTTGGACTTGCTGATGTCGCAGGTTGGCGCCTTAGCACGTTCAGGCCCGAATATCTCTCGCAGCCGTGGCGGGATGCCCGAAGAAGTTCTGTACGCTAGACGCGGGTTTCACGCCGGTAACCAGGCCGGATGCTACCGGATGTAGCGACCCAGGACACCACTCCGGTGCTCCCTTATACGTGGCGCGTGGGGCTTACCAGCGGGGAGATAGCGGGAAAGTGAGGATGCAGTATTAGAGTAGGGGTGGCGCATTCTTCTTTGGGTAATTTTTCTTTAACTCGGTTAAGGGGATTAAGGGCTCCAAACCTGGCGTTCCTCTGATCCGAGACGTGATTTTTCTGTGGTCTGCCCCCGTTGGTTTTTTCCCTTTCCCTCTGTGGAAGGTTTGTTTACGGCGGGTTTGAGTGCGACCAAATATCTCGGGGTTTTCTTTCTTTTCCCCACTTTGCCACATCTCTTGGCTGTCCGGTTGCTTAGTCCCGGCAATTTGTAGGCCTAGTGCCCTAGCATAGCATAAAGTACCAATACTATATTTGGATGTCACTGTAAGCACCCTTCTCTCTCTTTGACCGCCATGTCTGATAACGGCGAGTCTCGTAGTTTACGATCTGTAACACGTGGAGGAGTAAAACGCATTCAGGCTGCATTGTCTAGCAAAGGGGCTCCCCCTGCGCCACCAAAACCCGCCATCGGCCGTGTCTCCCAGTCTGTGGGGGCATCGTCGTTCTCGCCAGACCCTAATTTGATAAGGTCTCAGTTGTCCCCAGAGGACCTGCAAGCAGCAGAAGTCGGCTTCAATGGCCGCGATTCAGACCGTTGGATAGTTCCCACCGGTCATAGCGTCAACACAGCAGTGGCAGACGCTCTTAACCAGCAGGAGGCCCTCAACCAACAGGAGGCCTTGGCACAGCGCCTTGGGAAACGCAAGGCTTCTGGGGAGGCTCCGGCTAGGGAAGCCCCTGAGCCCGGGGGAAAAACATGGGACGAACAGATGGAGGTGGAAAGTGTTTTCAACGCACAGGCCGCTTATGAGAGGACGTACGCATTCGTGGGGGAAACAATGGACCGGATAGAAGCGGAACTTCGCTTGCCGGACCCGGTTGAGGAATCGCCGGGGTCACAGCCGGGTTCGACCGCGCACAACTATGAGCAGATGGGCTATACCCTTGGCAAGGTATCGGCTATGCTATTCTCTGCCATATCCCAGTCTCGGGAGGACGGCCCGTTCGCCCAGAATGACGTCATGGACCGATTTATGTGGGGATTCTCCGGGGGGTACATGAAGGAATCCCTCTGGCCAGGCAGCTTCGAAGACGGCTTACGCCATCTGGCGGATGATCTCGCCCTTACGCCGGCAGTCTACCCAACGCATGGGAAGGATGTCGATCCACAGTTGTACGTGATCCTAGATCGCCTCAAACTTATGAGTGAAGAACAGACGGTCGCTGGGCGCCAGGCGCGGGAGGCGGCGGACGAAACTAGGAAGCAGTTGGCCGTTTTGGGAGAGAGGCTGAAGAAGGTTGAACAGGGACGTCTGCCGGGTCCCGTCCACCAGACGACCGTAGGGGGCCAAGGGCTCCAGGCGTCTAGGTGGGCACAACCCCCCGCTGTGCAGGGTGCTGCCCCAGGAGGTGGACAGCATAAAGCACCCCAGGATACAACCCCTACTCGACGCCCGGGTGTGCAGGTAGCGGCCCCCGGTGCGCAGGTTGTGCATAACGCTAACCCACAACAGGCTCCTCTTCCCAAACCCAAAAACAAAGGCAAGGGAAAGGAGATTGAGGTAATTGATGTTGATGCCATCAATTCTTCTAACGAGGCGAAGGGCATTCCGGACCGGTACATCCGCTATGTTCCCGCCCCGGCCCCTTTTGTCGCGGTCACGCGGAAGAACGCGGGTAGCCATTCGTATGCACAGGCGGCCAACACTGGGCAACAGGGCGCGGTCCCGAACAGAGTGGTCCCTAAAAAGAAGAAGACCACAATCAACGATATTCGTCTCCGTAAGGCGAAGATTGCCACCACCCTCGGCTTCACTATCAAACCACGTCCGTCCCTCTCTCGCAAGGAGACATACGTTATGGCTCGGGCCATGCGACCCACACCCAAGAAGGGCAGACCATTGACAGTTCGCAAAACGAGTTGGTCTCTGAAGGGGCTCCTCGTTATTGACGTGGACGCACGCCCGGACGCAGCGGATATGGGCGCGGAATGGGCTGAAGCCCTACAGGCCAAGCTTAGGCTTACGTCAGACGCGATGACCTCGGTGGAATTTACTCCGTTTACGGAGTCATTCCAGTTTATCGTCCCAGGATTCCCTATATTGAATCCCACGACGAAGCAGATTCACACCCCGGCGGAGATTGCAGCCGAGCTCCGGTTATCGAACGCGGTCTTCAACGAGTTCCCGTTTACGGAGGCCCCACACTTCATGGGCCAGCCTATCACCCTCCAGGAAATGCTCAACCGTAATCGGTCTGCTACGGCGGCGATTATGGTGGCGGTATCCCACCCCCTGAAAGCGAAGGAGGCGATTTTCCACAACAATGGAATCGTCCGCCGGTCGATCCGGTACTACGGACGAAACCAATACGCCGTAGAACCAAAGGCACGCACAGGCCCAATCCAGTGCAAGAAGTGCTACTGTTACCGGCACAGCGATCAGGACTGTACGGAGCTATACAGGTGCGCTCGGTGCGCAGAACCGCATCAGACGGAGATGTGTGAGAACAAGTGCGCAGATTGCGCGAACGCTACGTCATGCGAACACGTGGTCAAATGCGCAAATTGCCGCGGTGCACACCGGGCCGACTACCCGAACTGCCCCAAGAAGCCTACAAACACTAGGCGATCGTCCTCTCCTCCTACGTATTAATGAAGGGACAACTCAAAATTGTGTCTTACAACGCGGGCCGTTCCGGTATATCGTTATTTATGGCTCAACATCTTCTTCAGCAAACGCACTTTTCGGCGTGGGATTTGGATATATGGTGTATCCAGGAGATACCCCATATCAAGGTGGGAACGGCGCGCACGACAGGGGAGAGGGAGGTGTCTGCAATGGGCGCACCACTGTTTGAAGGGCACACAATGGTTCTAGCTAATGGCCAGGATCCATGGGTGGGCATAGCAATCCCGAGAGGCATACGCTGGTCACAACACGATGACGTTCCAGACGAAACCATGGTACACGCTGAGTTGCATGTTGGGGAAGGCAACTTGCACATTTTCTCGGTGTATTGTCCCCATGCTACACATCGCACTACGTGGGGCGCCACAGCTGCGAGGTTCCAGCAAGGTTTCCCAGAGGGATCGATCATAGCAGGGGATTTCAACACAAAGTCCTACTGGTCAAACAGAGGGTCAGCCAGTCGAGCAAATATCGAGCGCAAAAACTTCTTCACTGGATGGCTAGACAATCACCCGGGATTCACATATGCAGATGACCCGGACGCAGTAACGTGTCATGGCGAGCGGCCTGGTTCAGGTACTCACCCAGATGCAATCCTCTTCACTCCGGCGTCGCTCCCGGACCTGCGTCAGACGTGGAAGATCCACCCACATATCGAGACGAAAGGCCACCATTGTATCATCACGGCGGACCTCTCCAACTGGAGCAATCGCGCCAGCCTCGAACGCATGGGCATCCCAAACAACAAGGCTGATTTTTGGGCAGCCGAGTTAGAATACACGGTTCCCCCGGGTTTCTGGAAAAGCCAACCTATTAGCGAGCAGGCAGTGCTGGCATGGTTCGCTCAACTGTTCGCAAGCGCTAAGCAGGCTACAAGCTGTCTCGCATATGAAACGGTGTCCCAGCGCAAAGAGAGGTGGTGGGATGAGGAATGCGACCGAAGGATCGAGGAGGGCGCGCCGGACTTGCTGTACTGGCTTCATAACCGGAGGTGGGAATGGTATAACACGCGGAGGGACGAAGCGGGAAACGTTATGCCATGGAAGTTCCACAAGACTGGTTTACCCAGGCGACAAACCAATATCCCAACGTTGACGTCTCCCTTCCGTGCAGTTCGACACGTCGAGATAGCGGAGGCGTTTCGACAACACTACTTCCCAACACGGAACGTAGCAAGAGATGGCGAGGAAGTAAACCTCACGTCTCAGGAACAGCAGCGATCCTTCTCGGAAAGTGAGGTGTTGGCGGCGCTTAAGGGTATTCCGCCTAATAGCTCCCCGGGCCCCTCAGGCATAACATTCTACGCAATTAGCCCTGCAGTGCGGCGACACGTTGGATGCTTTACAAGCATGTTCAATGCAATGGTACGATTCGAGGTCTACCCCCCAGAGTTTAAGTGTTCCATTGTAGCTATGGTACGTAAACCCAAACCCTATCCTCTGGACTCCCCTAGGGCGTATAGACCAATATGCGTGGAGGAGGTGCTAGCCAAACTCTTTGAACGGATAGTCGCGCTAAAGAGTAATACCGGAGGCTACGATCGATATGGGCTTAACTCTGCGATTCTACCGCTTCTTCCAATTAACAATACTTCTGCGATTCTACCACTTCTTACTTCTCTTCGGACCACGGTACTTCTGCCGTCCTATCTACGCCTGCGGTTCCAACAAAGTACGAGGCTTCTGCGATTCGACAAGGCTAAGAACGATTGAGAACTGGTCCACTTCTGCACCAATACCGAATCACCAATCCCTACGCCCATCTTCCATCATAGTACCGAACCACCAGACTTCGATACCGATGATACCGATACCGTACCGTCCACCCATCCTGATACCGACACTTAATAGTCCACGTCTAGTCGATACTACGCCCTCGACAGCCCATACCAGAGGAAAAGGCTCACGAAGCTGCAATTGGTCTGCCATACGTTGCTGCGAAGAGTTGGATCATGGTCGAAGCTCCAAGTCCGACGGTATGCCCTTCCGAACCGCCATGCATCGATACCGACAATACCGGTGTTGATACCGATGGTCCGCTCCGGTACCGGAGTTCGTAACGTGTGCTAGGTCGAGACCACGCCATCGGAAATCTACGTCGAGAGGAAGGTTGGGAAATGAATCAAGTCCGCCGTATGCTGCTTCGATCTCGGAGGAGGCCATCGATCCGACTCGGAGGGGAAGCCAAGCAATGCCCAGTCGAGTCAGGCGATGCGTACCGGTCGATATCGAGGGGCTAGAGCGATGCTCAGGGACGATCCCAGGGTACTGATTGGTACCGAACGGTAGAGTACCCCATTGCCAAGGTTGGGTTGTACCGACACGTCAACATCGGAGCACGCCGTCCGATCGACCGGTAGACGCCCAGACTGACACCGCACGGATCATGATACCGGAACAAAGGTAAATCAGGATGACGTGCTTCTCCTACGACAGGGACATCGCCAGGAGCGCCCATGCGGTAGCTTGAGACACGTCCTTAATTTAGCGCTGGTCAACGTCGGTATCGCCGCCCTACCTCGGTATCACTTGTCGTGAGTTTTCATTGGGTTCTTGTCTCGTCCCACCCTATTCTTAGCTACCCCCTGATAAAACTTCTTATTCATTCATCTTCTTATGTTTCCCCTGATTGTAATTTTACATTCAATTCGACTTTATGTTCCATTTCTTGTACCGGATTACGGTACGATTCGACTTGTAAAAACCCTCCATTTGGTATCTTGAATGGCTACGGTATTATGGTATTTATAGCCTGCATGTTCTACTGTAGCAAACCAGCTAATCTGAGAGGAACTTCCAGAGTGAAGGTCCGGGTTTTGCTCATCTCATTCAAGTCCCCGTTCGTTCGTCTCGTCTCGTAGTCACCGGTATCGATACCGGTAGTCGTCGTTCTCGTCTTCGTCGCCCTCGTCTCTCATCTCACGACCAGTCCCATCAGAAACACCTCCTCAGCTCGCCCTCTCTACTGCTTCGTTCTCTCTACCGTGATACCGGACACCAGACGACTCGGTATCGACGGATTCATCTCGGTATTGATCGTCTCCTGATACCTCTCCTCTTGAGCGGTCACCTATAGTCTCCTGTACTCATCAATCCAGCCAGGCCCAACTAATCTCTCTTGACGACTTGTCTGTGACTGTACGACTTAGTACCGCCACGTACCGGCCCTCCCAACGCATCTAAATCGTACCCCCCTCGTCCGGTATTTCTGATACCGGCCGCGTTCTCGCACATTCAGCGCTACGTTGGCAAACGCGTCGCTCAACTGGATTACGCCTCAAGGCGATGCACAGATACTATCAAAGCATCCTCCTCCCAGTTATGGCATGGGGGGCACCCATTTGGATGACGCATCAGCCGGAACTTGTTACTGAGTTCGACGGCATCCACCAGAAAGCGCTACGCGACTTGGGTTCATGGCTTCCCTTCACTCGAACCGACATTATGGAGGCACTAGTGGGTATCCCTCCGCTTATGCTCAATATGGCTTATATAGCGGAGACGCAAAACGCGAGGATTGATGCTCATTGCCTAGGATCACCCCCAATCCCAGAAGTATACATGCGCAGTATTGTGCCGCGCCCCATGATCCCTATACTTCCTTTCCCTAGATCGGAGTATCGGGCGGTGTGGCAGCGGATGACTGCGAGGATAGTCACGCTGAGGCCCCAAGGACTTCCACCGCAGGTGTGGATTTATTCTTCGACTCAACCAAGAAGGGCGGAGGTATGGACGGTGGTTGGTCGGGAGATGATGGAAAAGCAAGTTGCCTATCAGGCGACGGAGGACATGGACCAGTTTTGCTTAATCCTGGTCTCTTTGGTGAAATTTCTTTATGGCCATTTGGCCCACCCTTTTGTTGACTTTGGGTTTCCTATTGAGGTTCCAATTTTTATACCTATAGAGTTTCGTGCGGACTTGATCTCTCCGATTCCTTCGTCCCTTGCGATCATTGAACAAATAGTTGCGGCACTTGCCCAAACTAATGTCTTTCTTTACTTTAGACCGTGGCCAGCTAGACTGTTCCCGGTCAAACCCCCTTTGGAGGACGATGAATACTCGTTGTTCCCGGCTGCCACTGTGGAGGGGCTCCGGATATCTGCGAGAGCGGCGATGCTCCAGGCCTGGAAGGAGACGCTGGTTGCGAACGGCGCACATACGCATCACACCATAGAGACTCCTGCGCAAAGGGAGCTCCTCCACAAAGTTGGATTCTTTCTAGGGTTCCGCAGCATACGTATACAGATACGCGCGTAAAGACAAGACACAGTACGGATTACGATCCGTGCTTTACGCTGCGTATTTTTTATTTTGGGGTGAGCTACGGAAACGCATCGGGAGTATACGGCAATACGCCGTATATACGACACCAAGAAGGAAGTACACAATATAATAACAAGAAATAAGAGAGATGCTTTAAGAAAAGTGTGATCTGTCTTTCGAACGTAGCCATTGTTTCACCAGCATAAGGGTTGTGATGGTCTCTGACCCCAGACGGGCACGACGGAGTGCAATAGTATCTCTGCCTCCCGAGAATACACGTTCGACGGCGACTGAGGAGCCTGCAATGATCATCAATTACATATTCCACATATTATTATGTCAAGAAGTAAGTTTTCGACTCACCTGGAATGGCATGGATCTCACACGCAAACTTTGACAAGTGAGGAAACTGAGCACGGCGTGCGGACCACCATGGAATTGGTTCTCCAACATCCCAAGACTTTTCGCGTTTCATACTGAAGTAAGTGACGAGTTCGTCTGATGGGCTAGTATCCTCCTCACTGCCAAAACCTGCCATGAAAGCAAACATCATGCTCTTGGACGGGGATAGAGCATCATCGTTTTGGACAGGATCCATGTTTGCACCCTTAGTGATTACAACGTTTCGATGGCTCTGGTCCTTTGCTGAAGTACTTGAAGGATACTGAGCTGCAAAGCGATGTTCAAGTGACGACCTTGAGTCTTCAATAAGTCGAAGCAAGGTGGGGTCTCCTTCTGCGTCATCCCGAAGCTTTGTATATGAAATACGTGGATCTAGGACTAAATATTAAGATAAGTATCAATTTGAGCGAGCAGAAGGGTCAGTTAGACTCACGGGCAGCCCACATGAAGAATGGCGAGGTGTTGAAAAGAGTGAAGTAGTCTGAGAGTTTGCGGTGTGCAGCAGTAAGACCTTTTCGAAGAAAGGAAGGTGAGTCGGATGGTAGTTCCTTAAGATAGTGTCGAAGTGCATCTTGAAGTCCTTTGAAGCAGCTATAAGACGATGAGAGGGTAGATACACTTGTTGAGGACATAAACGTTGTTGCTGATCGAAATTCCGTGAGCCATTTCATAACAAGCTCAATAGCCTTCCAGTCGATCGATGTGAGTTTGAGCAAATGAAGTTCTATGTGAAGGAGCACAAATCGATCAACTGCTGATCGAAATTTGAGTGCACGTTCTAAAAAATTGGAAAATAAATAAATTTATAAAGAACAACAATAATTACGACTCACTGAGCATTTTGTGCGTTGAAGACCAACGTGTTGCTACGTCGAGAATAAGCATCAGAATGGCATTACTTGAGTTATCCCCTTCTCCCATGGACTGTCTTGCCTCCGTAAACCATGACTGTCGTCGCTGAGGGCTAGAACGGACTGCCACTATGATTTTTCGAAGCTGAAATTGTACATACACGTCATACAAAGCCATGGACAGAGATAGAAAACTTACTTTATCAATTGCCGACATTGAGTCTAAAACACCTTCGGAAACGATAAGCGACTCATCGATACCTTCATCCTGACCAACTTCAAAACTATCATTGAGAGGCGAAGCAATAGATTCTTGATATGAAATAGATTCAGCCCTTGAGTATTTTGCTGCACCGATTGCTTCAAGAAGCTGTAGAATATTGGTTTGTTCATTCAACAAGGCCATACATATTATATAAATGTGTATAAACATACCTTTAATGCCGATAAGTGAATAGTATGAGGGACGCACCGCATTCGTGCTTCAATTGCTGAAAAAGCAATACCATCAATTTGCATTCGCTGCTCAAGACTGCGTAGCATTGTGTCGTTGTTTGTTGCATTATCACAAGTAATGGCGAGAATCTAAACCAATTATTCAATGGATACTGTATCAAAGAATATCAACTAGCCAACCTTTCTCTTTAGTCCATAACGCTCTAATGTTCCCCAAACAATTGCGGCAAGATTAGCACCTGAATGCGGACCAAAAATCTCCTGAAAATCAATAAGCCTCTCCTCTAGATTCGATAATATTTAGACATGTAATTTTCGTAGTTCAATAAATACAACTTACCTAGTTTCCAGTTCTGTCCAACGTAATGCATAACAATTGCAAGAAACGCATATCCATTACTTGAGGTCCATGCGTCTAATGAAAGAGCCACCTTCATATCGAGTTTCTAAGAAACCAATTAGATAATATTTACAAGAACATCATTCAGGTGAGCGTACCTCAATAATTGCCTTTGTCTCGCAAAAGGCATCCAACTCGAGTTGCTTAACATGTCGTTTAACTGTATCAGCCGATGGTATCTTTACTAACTCGTTTCTAGCAGCAAGTTTTATCATTGTACGAAATTGCAATGTTTCGACAGCTAAAAATGGCTGGTCGTCCTCAACAATCCATTCTGATAGACGACGCTCAAAGCCAGCTTGATCCCAAGCACCCTAAGAATAGTTAATGTAAGTGATATGAATAGGCGAAGATGGAGAAGCTTTGCATACCTGTTTCCGCAACTCTTGATGTGCAAAAGCACTAATAATGTTCTCAGACCTTTGCGCAGAAACTAACTGCTGAACTTGAGCAGCTGTAGGCGCTCTTGTCTTGTTTGCAATTGCGATTTCTTCAGTCGAAGGTGGTGAGTTTCGATCACGAAGCATCTGAAAGAACTGGAACATAACCGGCGCATTTTTGCGCAAATGATTCTCCAGGCCTAAAACTTATTAGCTTTAACTTTGAATTAGAACGATCGAGACGTGCCTGTTGTTGAACCTCTCATCAGTTTCGTCACCGTTTGTACAGATCCCGAATGGTAGCATCGATAGTATTTGTTGCCCTCAGTGTGCTCTCGGGCTTTCGGATTAAGGTCGACCGTCTCATAGAACAGATAAATCGGGTTTCGCAGTCTCTGAATAGTACAAATATTAGCTATATTCATACCAGATTAAAAAAGCAAACAAATACTTACCGCTCTTTTCACGGGCTTAGTTACAGGCGACGCAATCTCAACAACTTCATCATCAGTGTCAACAATAATTGTTGCAACACTATTTGCTGGAGCTATCGAAGAACTGGACTCTGTCGTTGACTTGCTTGTTGGCTGAGAGGACGTCTGAGGCACGACTGCTTCTGTTCTCTTCTTCTCTATCGACTCTCTTGTGACCGTAGTACTTGTTGATGGTTTGCTCGTCTTCTTGACATGTCTGCTGCTCTTCTGTATGCGTAAAATCGATCAACTGTACATTCAGGACACATAGGTTGATTAATTGCGTACTTACCTTCTGTATCCTCTTGACCTTTCTTGAGACGACTGTCATTCTTGGTAAATCGAGACTAGCCTAAAGAATTACAATTAAATAGAGAATTAGAAGGAAACAAAAAGTACGCACCTGTGAAGTGTCATCTGGTTCTTCACCGTCCTCGCTAACATCACAAGAGACCACATCTGGGTTGAACTCCGTGTCGCAGCCACTGTTCTGAGATTCATCAGCGCCGTCCTCCACATCAGATAGAGCTTCAAAGCGGTTCGAAGTTTGTATCTTGCTCGGTCCAGTAGGTTGGTTGACTCCACGAAGCTTGAATGAGAGAATACGAGGACGTTTTTCAGAGACGATGTTACTTTCATCAACCTCATCGCGGTTTCGACGTTTTGCGTGAGAGACAAGTTGAAATCCATCGTTACTCATTGTAAAGACCGAGCAGCAAGTGGAGAGAAGTGTCGAACTATTCGATTCCAATATGTCCTTAAATACCTACACTAATACCGTATAACTACCTAAAAAATATTGTTTTTCGACTGAGGCTCGTGTTCTGCAATGCGACGTGCACTGTCTCTCCAAGACTCATGTTCTGCAACGCAATATGTCATGAGCATCCACTGCATGTGGACTGAGTGATGTGAGTACGCACCTCCCAGCTACATATATCAATACCCCTTACTACCAAAGACCCGGTCTGCAACGTGCATCAGGATGACCAGAAGATAATGATGTGAACGCGGCGTGATGGATACCTGATCTTCAATATGGAGTGATATCAGTAAACCAGCGTCCATCCTGTTCAATAAACAAGCTACTACTTACCTGTTGGGAGCATTCACAGTGACCCTAGCCTTGCGGACACGCCAACGAGAAGATAGGGGCATGTGGGGGGGCATGTGGGGGGCATGTGGGGGCATGTGGGAGAGAACGAGGAGCTGCAGCATGTCATGAACAGAGCAGATCGCACAGCTGATCACTAGCACATGACCGTACGTTGTATAGGCCGTATGCGGTCGTTTACGCCCAAATTTGGATTTCTTGATGCGGAACACGGACCGTGCAATACAGGTCCGTAAAGTAAGTCCTATTCCTCCATACGATTACAGAGCGTTCCGTATACGTACGGCCCATTTCCGTACTTTACGCTACGCTGCGGAACCCTAATTCTTTCCGGTACACATCACCCACGCCAGCATCTCCCGTGTTGGTGAAACCACAGCCCTCCGACTGCTGGCGGGTGTCGCGCCAGTTGGAGAGTTCCTCAACCGTATGTTCAACAACGAACACCCCGACTGCAGTACATGCGGGGAGTTGGACACCATTCGTCACCGCCTCCTTCAGTGCCCTAGGGGAAGACAGGCGTTTCCGCGCGCCCCATCGCTGAACTGGTTCCACCAGTTCCACAACATTCTAGCGTCCAAAGAGGCGCTTATTCAGTTATTCAAACCCCCCTAGGCTCAGGTTTTTGTACGCGCAGCTCCGGCTGTGACGTTTTCCTGAAGCCTGCGGCTTTCATTTATCCAGTTACTTTAAAGGGGTAGCCTTCTGTCCTTTCTTTATCCTTTACGCGCATCATTGGTTTGAGTTTCTGCTCGCCGAGATGCGACTATGCGGCCCCCTGGCACATACTAGCCTTTTCTGCTATGTTGGTTTTCTTAATTTAGGCGGTCCAGTTGCTTTGTCCTGGGAATTTGTAAGCCTTAGGCTAATTTTATTATATCAAATACAATTTGTTTGTTACTGTAAGCACACTCGACTTGAACTTCAACAAGACACCAATGTTGATAGAGAAAAACTACAAAGGTTTTGATCTTAGAATACGAAGGGGAACATAACCTTTCTGCTCCTAGGATACTCATTCCCAAACTCCTTCTTGTACGCTTTGTGCTTCTTTACAGCCCACTGTGCCATCTGTGCAGTACCCGCAAAGAAGAAAAACCATGCTAATACAAAAACCGAGACATATTAGTCATATTTTGAGATGATTTGACAACGTCTTGAACACTAACAAGCATAGCTTCCTGTCATCATCGAAAGCGAGAACCACGCGAGACTCTCGAAGAAATAGTTCGGGCAAGAAACGAGGTTGAAGCCATAGCCATATGGGACAGCACGTTTGCGTGAGCCTTCGGGACGTAACGAGCGGAGGATCAAGTGCGTCTTCAGGTTGGAAAGCTCTGCAAACTAACAAGAGAAAGTCAGACTACATCAATGATCAAAAGCAACAAGATATGCATACGACGAAGATAGCGGACCAGAACCAGAGGAAAGAAAGCTGGTCACGCTTTGTTCCTAACACCGCTGGAGCGAAAGCAGCATATTTCGGTCGATACAGGTCGAATGCCAGAAGGACACCACCTAGGACGTGGTAGTGGAAAGAGCTTGAGAGGAAGACATGTTAATGTGGCAGAGCACAGCAATCCTAGACGAACAGACTTTTTGAAGATATTACGCAATGGCATAGTAGATTTCGAAAAACGGTGAACACTGTTGATGAAACATCAGGAACCAACGGCATTGCAATATTTAACTGCACGTACAAGACAGTTTCGTACTCGCGCTTGACGAAATGGAGTAGTACCAAAGCCAAAGAGTACCTGTAGAATTCTGTCAGCTATGCAAAGTAGACTCAGATCATTGTCCGCCTACTTCTGAAGTAAACTATGCTGGACGTCGCCTCCATAAAACACCTTTGGAAAGTAGTAGAGCAGAGGATGGACAATGATTGGTCCAACCTACATAAAGAAGAAAATGCGTCAGAACTACAGGTCGGCAAGCAGAATCCGTCCAATCACGTACATATTCAACCAAGAACACAGTTCTCCACCCAACCTGCGGACCCAAATCCTTCACATTAAGCTCACCACCACTTTCAAACCCAATCTTCGCAAGCGTATAATCATCCGACAACGTCTTCTTGTCACCTTTCAACGAAAGCTTTTGACGTTCCGGGTAGAACTACACTTCCACAAAGCAACACAACAAAACAAGTCAATTATCATCAAATCACGCGATTGACAACCGACGTATGTGGCGAGCACGAGAAACGCCGAACAACAAAGGCTAATAATACGAACCTTGGGAAACTGCACTGTAATAGCTCTTTTAACATCTCCAACTGTCGCAGTTTCAACAGACTTTTCATCAAGCACGAGCGTGATAGGAAGTTTCGGAGCGAGCGCCGGCGGTTTGCCTGCCGGGGAGATTGTTACTGTGACCATGGTTGATGACGGTTTGGGTTTGAGTGAGTTTGTGAACGGAGTCGCGAGTCGGGACGGGCAAAGAAAGACGAAGTTATTCTTGGCGCGTTGCGTCGATCATTTGCGTCGATCAGCTGAGTTGATCTGCGTCCGCTACTGATAGAGTCAGGCTTTCGTTCAAACCAAACCATGTCTTTCTGTCGATTATCCACCAAATCTACGTGTTTATCGCCACAATGTTCACTCAGGTATAAACGATGTACGCTAATATATACTCAAACAACCCAACGTCAGCAAGCTTACTAACCATCAGTTCAGACTTATCGATTTCTTCTCAAGCAGTCCAACCAGTAGACCTCGCTTATGACATCCACGCTTTCAATCCAGACGATTCCAAAGGACCTTTGCTCATCGCACATGGCTTATTGTAGGGCCGCTCACCATTGGTTTCCTGAAAAATAAAATCTTATAGCTAGTAGCGGTTCCAAGCGAAATTGGAACTCATTAGCAAAGCAACTATCTAAACAACTTCATCGACCTGTCATCCCTATTGTAAGTCCAACCTTTATACTAAATAACATATGCCTATCTATATGTCTAATTCAAGATCTCCTTTTTGGTGTTCGTGCTACTGCTACCGCCACTGATAGGACCTCCGCAACTTTGGAGACTCCCCACGGAGGGACGTTATGGACTATCGCACCCAAGCGGCTGACATCTTACATTTCTGTCGAAGACACTCACTCAAGAATGTTTCATTGATCGGCCATTCTATGTTCGTCTTCCGCTTTCCACACCATCGTTATCCCCAGCTCCAATCACAGTCCCAAAACTCGAACCTAATCTTTGGTCTTGGGACTTTGACAGGGGAGGAAAAGCAGCGATGTCACTCGCACTTAACCCAGAACTACCCAGGGACGTTCTTTCGCATCTCATTGTCGCGGATATCTCTCCTCTACGTGGGAAACTATCGAGCGAGTTTCGGAAATACCTCGACGGGATGATCAAACTCGAGAAAGAAGAAAATGTATGTACAAAGAAAGAAGCATTCGAAGCTTTAGAGCATATCGAAGAGGTACGTGTATCACTCTCAATTACCCAAGATGACAAATTCGTGTTGTACTGATATGAGTGCCTGAATAGGACCCGTTAGTCCGACATTTCCTCTTGACAAATCTCGACAACGCACACCACGGCAAACCTCTCCGCTTTCATATCCCTCTCGAAATCATCAAAAAAAGCTTAGACGATCTGGGTGATTTCCCTTACGCACCAGGTGAAGCTAAGTGGGATGGTCCAACGTTGTTCATCAGAGGTTCGAAGAGCAAGTGAGTTTTCTTTTTTTTGCTAGTTGTTGGTCCCTCACCCTTTAGGCTTTCCTATTTTCCATGTGCTTAGTTGACATATGATACTAATGCTAATACTGACGTTGAACGATGGTAATCATAGTTACATTAAAGAAAAGAACACGTCCAAAATCAAACAGTTCTTCCCGAATATGGAGATGGTAACCTTGGATGCTGCACATTGGGGTACGTCCTCTCACCTTGTCTAACTTCTCATCAACTATTCCTTGCATCATACTAAAACTCGCTTCATTTGTTGTTTTGACAGTTCATTACGAGCAGTCAGTCTAGATACAGCTTTTAACGCAGCTTTTCTTTCTGTTTGCGGAGAGACTAACTAACTCTTCACTTCACTTCTTTCTAGACCTAAAGAGTTTTTACACGCTATAATCCAATTTATCAAGAAGCACGAACGGGAAGCCAGGGAATCAAGTCAATGTTGACTTGTACTTGGACTCGAATGTTCAAGGATAGGACTTGGTGCTATGTAGCTGTGCTCCTGGACCACCAGATCGGGAGAGCAAAAGACATAATATATGTAGACATAAACACTCAACGCGCACTTGCACAATACATTATAAAGTCGACGGACAGACAGACAGACAGACAGACAGACGAACGACAGATCCAAATGTGAGATAGATACGAGTAAAGCAAGACAACATGACAGCATGACAAGATTTGCATTAGACATTACTATGCTAGGATACCAATACCACTACCACTGAAATATAAACCTGCAAATCGTAAAAACCGAGCGGACGTGTATGTTCCTGAACGTGAAGAGAATATATTGTGATTTGAGGATAGCATGAACGAATATGTGACGAGGAGCGAAAGACGAGGAACAAATGGAAGGCAGGAGGAAAGAATATATGAACAGGAAAGCGAAAGATCCAACGAAAGACACCAAAAATGGGAAAGCGTGCTTGAGTGCGATGAGTGGGGAATGAGAAAATAGGAATGAGAAGTACTAATAGGAATGAGAAAGGAGGGATGAGGGAATGGCCAGCATCGACTTGAATAATAATGTCAACAACGCCCAAAAGAACATCACCTTGAACGAAAATTCTAGAAGGGCGTCCCAACTCGACTGGATCGGAGTATCTCCCCGCAAAGGGTATCAAAGTTTGTTCCCATATCAAAATGGGACCGAAAAGGACTAAGATCAACTCTCCCAATACCACTACCGCTTCCAAACCAACCCACTCTCAATCGCAGCCCGGACTTTGGGTCTACAGAGTAGTTCTTCATGTTGGTACCTCGATCCATCGAACCTGAATTCTTTTAACGGCACGGGGACTAATTCCATTTCCATCTCATTCGTCAGCGGATAGTCGCCTCCAGTCCCTTTAGGTTCGCGAGCACCTCTTCCTGTATTCGTGGCCTTCGTTACGCCTGTCGCCGCACCTCTACCCGCCGCTGCGCTCGTATGAAGTCCAATACCCGGACACGCACCAACACTCGAGAACCTCGCCGAATGCATCTGTCCATGCCTCGCACAAACCCCACCACCAACAAGACTCCTAGAAACAACCAACTGCTCCACCATATCCAACATCAACATCTGACATTCACTCCTCAACAACCACAACTCCATCAGTTTCGGACAAACATTCATTTGTAAACCTGGTAACCAAGTTAACTTCCTAACGCATCTATAATCAAATCCATGTGAATCCACTAAACGTAATGAACGTAAGTGGGGTGTTCGGTGAAGGTATTCGAACATGTCGTTATGGGAGGTTGAAATGTTTAGGAGTGTCAGAGATGTTACGCCGCCTGATGTTTGGTCGAGTAAGGTGCAGAGGTGTAAACCGTGGGATTGACGGAGTCCGTCTATTGTTAGCGATCGTAGGGAAGGAAGACGTAGACGATCGAGTATCGCACTCGTTTCAACGCGTGAATTGCTATGGTGCAACACAATACGTAGTGTATGCATCTTCGGAAATGTCCAAAGATCCGGTCCTTCAAGTAACAAAATCTCCCTCCGGAACGTAATCCCCAATTCCTCCAGCATCAGACACCCGTTGAACAGATCAACAACCTGCGACGAGGTAAACGCATCGAATTGAACAGACGTGATCGGATGAGCTCCCATCACAGGCAAAATCCTCAACCTCTGCTTCAAAACCAACTGTTCGAGTGCCGGAGCAGCACTTAACGCAAACGTATGTTCCCAAGTATACGAGGACGATGATAAATCACTATCCGGTTCGACAAGTGGATCAGATAGTGTTAGTTTTCGTAGCATCGGTGCTTCGTTTGCGAGTAGGCTTTGCATGAAACAGCCAGGTACTGAAATATCTGCAACGAGCCATCGATAACTCTGTCTCGCTAGACTCCGTACAAACTCCCTCAACGTGTCCTTTTGCACACTGTGCACACGATCACCGGATTTCGAAGGTGTTGAAGGGGTATAAGTCATCACGACGAGTTTTATGCGTAAAGGACAACTTCCTGACCGAGCAATCCATCTTTCAAAAGACTTGGTCGCCCGTTCATATGGACGTAGGAGGAACATACTGATCGATGCCCAAAGTTCCGGTGTTCGTTCGGAAAGTTCCCGCCAGTGTCTGCAAACTCGGCCTAGAAGTAGAGGAGAGGCGTTTATTGAGGGTTCGATGAAATCGCATTTGGAAGGGAGGGTGTGGCAGAAGATTATGCCCAGGATCTCTGGTGGGAGACGTTGAATGGGACTTGGTTGCGTGGAATTTGATCGTCTGAGAGAGAGAAGGCTTGATCTTCTGCTGCATGGTGAATCGATGATCATAATCTGTACGCTTGAGCCTTGAGATGCTGCGAGAAAGAGTACGAGGATGAGAGTGTGGTGAGGAGATGGCCTGACTTGGCGGGATGGGAGCGGATGTGAAGGAAGAGGAGAGACGGAAACAAGGTTGCGATGCCGATCATCTTATCATTGATTAGACTTTTGCCTTGTTTAGGTAATACATCTTGCACTCCAACCATCACCATCTCTCTCTCAATGCCCATTTGCACAAATTGTACACATAAAATACCTTACCTATACACAATCTACGAGTCTGCAAACAATCTCCGTCTCGAGCAATGTGTACGTATCAAGCGTATTTTCTTATCTTCTCTGCGGCATTCCGATATACTTCTATTTTTCATTTCCGACTGCCGAGGGAGAGACCTGAGACCTTCTACTAAAACAACTCACGAATGATTGCAATAGCCGAAATGTCTCAAATTCGCTGACCCATATGTTGAACATGACACGCTCACGTTACTTTTGGACTTGATACTTTTGAAGCGAGATGTGTTTCGGCATCTGTTATTCAACCGAGGGTATGAACCGAGGAAGGCTTCCAAGGACCCAAGCCCTTCCGAGGACGACGAGAGAGAACGGGCTCGCTTTGTAGAGAGGCAACGAGAAAAGGTATGGACGAATATCATGCAGGATGGTTTACAGCTGATTGGTGGTTTTAAGGATCGTTGGAGGATGATTTTTGAACTTGGGATTGTCCTCATTTTCGTTGACGCGTGTAAGAACCAGCTTTCATGGGTGTTATACTGGGATTGACGTTATGCTAGTCATCCGATGGTCACACCTCAGTATGTCTCCTCATCATCAACCAAGCAACTGTCATAACGTTATTCAGGTGAACGGGGATCGACTTTATGGACCGAGGAGCATGTAGAGCCTCTTCTCAGAATATTCGCAGGTTGCATCATAGGTGAGCCGCTCGCGTACTACCTATCCCGATCATTTTATTGAGATGGCAAATCAGAGACAATAGCATTTCATATCGGAATTACCTTCACATCGGCCTTAGTCCTCAAGGCTATCACTCTATTCCAGTTGATCATCAAGACACCTACTTCTACCCGTCAAAGCGCAGTTAGAGAGCAGCTCCGGTGAATCCACTTCCTTCCTATTGCATCACTAACTAACAAACCGATTTTACGCTTAGACTATCGCATGTTCCCTTAACCCTTTTGTACTCTTCCATGACAAAACTATTCTTGCTTCTTCTCCTCGCTCTATGGAAGCCTTCAACCGCGCCATCTAATCGTCCAGTTCCTCCTCACGTTATGAATGGAACGATAGGCGGAATGTTACGCGACTTACTTGCACATGATGTCACGAAGAATGCGCTTGAAATCTTGGATGACGATAAACTTGATCGGGAATGGGTAGTGAGGAATGTTCTCGGTGGCATGGCGGCTGGTTTCGGTTTACGAGGTGCGGTATTGCCAAATCCCTCCAAGCAAAACCTTCAATATCTGACATGGTGACTCCTACATAGTCGTATTAGACGTAGCTCCTATCCTCACGACACTGATCATATTGACTGGGTCTGTACGCTTTTTGATACTTCCAGGACTGTTTCTGATCAAATGTTGCAGGTGGGCCGCAAAGACATTCGTCGCAGGACTTGTATCATCATGGGTGAACAAAGGTAACTTCACTGGAGACGTTTTTCTGGCGTATAGTATACCATAGCTACCGTATCGGAATTCTATGAAGTTGACCATGGGAATTTTGATCAACGTGATCGGCATGAGGTCGCTCTCATTCTTCCACGTGACCGCGGAGCTCAAGGGACCTTGACGATGAACGCCGCGCTCTCAGGCTTTCCTGGTGTTCGCGCGGCTGTCTGTTGTAGCTGAGGCGGCCTGCGAAACTTCGAACGTCCATGTCACCATCAGCCATATCCAAAAACTCAACTCGCCCCCGCTTAACGGTCCTCCGAGTCGCCCTGTTTCTCATCCTGTTTCACCTCATGTCTTCCACCTCTAATTCGCTTCCTCGTGTTGCCGCCCAATCACAGCACCAGGAACAACAACGAGCAACGGCACATATCCTCCTTTATACCGCAACAGCAGGATTCAGGCATGATTCTATACCAACTGCCATACAAGCATTGCAAAATCAAAGCAGGGAGCATGGTGGAAGGTTTAGTGTTAGATTTGACTCTACAGAGGATAGTGGGAGGTTTAGAGATGATGTGTTGGATGGATATGATGCTGTTATGTTTGTTAGCACAACTGGTGAAGGTATGTATGCATTTTCAAGGATTCGATGACGCCAATGATTGGTCTGATTGGATTTTTGTGTTGGATAACGGTGCAGTGCTTGACGCCTCTGGAAAGACTGCCTTCCAAAACTATCTCAACAAAGGCGGAAACTTTATCGGTGTACACAGCGCTTCTGATACTTTGCGGAATGACTCTTGGTACGGGAATGAAATTGGTTCGTCCCTTCAGCTTTCCTGCAAATTACTCATCCACCACTCCACCCCTCTGTCCTAGAATACTAAATCTATCACGTTGATGGACAGGTGCATACTTTGATTACCACCCACCTCTTCAAAACGCTACTGTAAACGTACTGGACTCTTCTCACCCGAGTACGAATATGTTACCTGCCCAATGGCATGTTCAAGATGAAATGTTCGTTCGTTCGTTCGCTCACCTTCCTTCTTGCCATGTTTCCCTCGTTGATTCCATGTCCGAAGAGATTGAAAGTACTGAAAGTTATTTCACGCAGGTATAACTTTGACTCGGACCCACGAGATGTAGGAGCCATCGTGATACTCTCAGCTGACGAATCAAGCTACGTCGGTCCGTTCTTACAACCTCCCTCCCCGGCCTATATTTACAATGATCATCGGGCTTTCAAACAGATGACGGACCGGGTAACTCAGCACAAGGTTCTCCACATCCAACAGGTGAGCAAACAACAACCCTTCCCTTCCCTTCCGACAAGTTTTCTCTTTTCGGGGTACCTGAATTCAACTTGAGAATCTTATCACCATACCTAATTCCGCACACAAAACTTAATCGTGACTAACGCTTACACTATACTCTTTCACTCCTTCTCGACTCGAAAAAAAGCTTGGTACCAGGAACGTGGTGCTGGTGTCGAAGGAGATGATGGTTTTGCTGGTCGGAGTTTCTACACCAGTCTTGGGCATTTGAATGAGACGTGGCGGGTACGTATGGTTTGTTATGTTGAATCGGACCTACTGTTTTCACCCTTTTCTGAAATTTTTCCGGATCCATTCACGGTTCTGGAGATTCTTCGATGAGCAGTCTTTATATTTATCCTCGTTTTCTTCCTGAAAACTTTCTTCTCTATTCATTCATCCATCTCTTCCTCCATGTATTCATCGAACTGCTTCGCTCGGATGATTCCATCTGATTCAAATTCTATTTCCTATTTCATTCTTATCTGTTCTCAACCAACTTAATTCTGACTTCTTGCACATTGGCACCTTACAGGATGACTTATTCATAGCACATGTGATGGGTGGAGTAACATGGGCACTCGAATCAGGTACAACTAGGGCGTTCAATTCTTCTGGACTTGTTGGGAATGGAGATACTACCGACTTTGAACCTTCCGAACCATCTACGACGTCTGGCAGGTACGCATTGCCCCTTTGAACATGAACAATGTTCTCTTAGTTGGAGTTTGACGAGATGAGACTTTTACTGACACGATCTGCTTTGCCTAAACCTGCAGTGGATCGGAGTCTACATCTACCTCAGCGTCTGACGATACGTCATCGTCGCTCAGGACTACACCAATGTCTTTGACGATTCTAGTTTTGGCTGTTAGGATAGGTGTGATGTTGTCGTTGATGTGATGAAGCTTGTCCTTTAAGAATAGCATGAGGAACGGAATGGTGTTTCTGTACCTATACCCCGCATTATCTTTTGATTTGATGCATGGACGATGCATTGTACTGCAGTGGGCTTGTGACGTGGAAAGTATCGTACTCTTACATAGCAGTAATACGGTACAATACTAACAAACGGAATACATGTAACATAATGACCACCAAACCGTAGACTTGCCAGCCCCGACTCAAAAGGAGTGAAGCGAAGACACATATGTATACAGACCTTTACCACTTCACCGACCATTTCGACGATATGCGTCCGTATATATTTGACAAATGGAGGGGGACGGGTGTTAGTGGTGTTGTTTGTTAGTGTGACTATGTGGTCAACTACGAGAACAGCTTCCAAAGTTGTTATTGTTATTGAGTTACGTTACAGTGATCGTTCAGAACATGCATTCGGTTTTTGCTATTGTTACGAGGCGTGAAGCTCACTGATGAGGCCAATTTTGTAAAACAACACTGACGATGCTTTGCCAAGCGACATTCTCTACACGTTATGTGTCCGAATCTCACTGTCATGTAGTTCCAATATAACTATAACCATGAAAGTGAGACAAGCTACACAACTTGATACCCAGACCATCAGAAAAGGAGAAGAAAGAAAGAAATAGTACATAGGCCTCTAAAATTAAGGGAATACCCATACACAATCCTACCGCACTTCACCAACCATCTCAACGAAATGCGCACGCACGGATTTGATAAACGCAAACAGATCCCGGGTCTTATTTAGTTCGTCGAGTAGGAGTGGGAGGGTTGGTATTGGTGGTGTTGTTATTGGGACTAGTTGAATAAAAACACAAAAAAATGACGCGGTTCGGTAATCAGTACCATGAGTTATGAATGAATGAGTTACGAATGGAATAGTGAGGATTGTGAGAAACTAACGAACACGAACCTTGGTATAATCTATCAGACGCGTCGATGATGATGCTGAATTCACGTTGTGGCTCGCTAGGATCAATGTGGAGGAATCGAACTAATAATTTGTCCTCTGAAACAGAAAGCAGGTGAGCTATGATACAAAGTAGTAATAATGGAAAAGAGTGAGGAGTCAACGTACGTCCTACACCTTGAAGATCAAACTGTAACCGTTGCCCCAAGTCTTGTAATTCAGGGGATAAGCGCGAAGCGTGTCTATCCAGTACAGATACGTCTTTCCGTTTGTCTAAACGAATGCACAAATCACATTTTCAGTCAGCTCTCTTTCTCTCTCCAAAATTATTGAATGGAACAAGAACTAGCACATGCATACCTTTTCGTAGATTATTTACTTCATCCGTATATTGCTCGATCTCAGCATCTATAGAGGCGCATTTCTCTTTGATGACCGCGAATTGTCGTTTAAGGTCCGAAACAGCAGACTCGGCTTCTCTCTTCTCCGTTTGTTCCCTTTCAAGCACTTTCCAATACCAACATATCAGTAAACATTCCAAATTAAACATACTCAGCACCCTCAGTCCAGACACACACAACACACAAGTCAACCTCGTACTCACCTTCCAAAAGTTCTATCTCCTTAACTTTACAAGTCTGGATCTCCGCTTCCACCTGGGTAGCCTTCTCAGAGATCTTCTTCATCTCAGTGGCATGTCTCGTTTTCCTCTGTGCAATCTCTTCTAACGCTCTCGCAGTGTAACCTGTAACGGCTTTGAGGAACCTTCTTGAGGTACGCTCGAATTCCTCTATTCGGAGGTCGATGACAGGGTTTTGGGATTCGAGGATTGAGGCGAGATCAATGGGACGTGCATTTCCGACTACTGTGGCCATGGTTGAGGTGTTGAAAGAGGAAATGTGTGAAGATATATGCGACAAAGGTGGACAGAGATCTCGACGACGTTGTTCGTTCAATTGTGACCTCGACGCGATGTGACAAACGGCACGTGAAGCATGTCACAGTAAACTCAGTCGTCAGACTCACATTCACATCACTTTCTTCTCTCAGGCTCAGGCTGTTATTATAAAACCTTGCATTGCTCCAGTCATGATCACAGCGTACAAGGTGCTTGAGAGGCGACTATACCATGTATCTCTCACATCTCTTCTTTTCTTACACGGTGTGAACCGTCGGCTGGTGGTATATGCAAGAACCGTGCTGCAAGCGACGGGTCTCAGGACGTCAGCAGAAAGTCAGTCTTCCATACCTTTAGGAACAAAATCGTCATGATTAGGACAATAATAGAACGGAAGACTCGGGCAATCCCTGGTGTCGGAAGATATACGGACCATACTCCAGTGGATTAGGCTCCTTGAACTATGGTATCGGTTATGGTGCTGCACCATCCCAAGGTATCCGGTGATTCGCATATCGCAATTAGCATGTGCGAAAGTAACTATCCCACTCATCGGCTCCCATGTATCTTCGTCAATACAGGGCGGCCTTCCGTAAAATTTCCTTTGGGAATCTTTTCTCATTTCCGGCACAGTACAGTATCGTCGACTATGCAATGCCTTATGTAAAGAGGATATTCTCGTCCGATTATTGCGCACCAGACGAATATCCGTTATTTTTGGAGCACCTTGTTCCTGACTGCGGATGTTGAGGCATCATCGATTGTGGGGTTTGTGGGTACGACACCCTGGGTAACGGAACGGAAAGAGTGTCTCCGTTGTGCGACGAAATTACCCCATCAAGGCGTGAATATCTACACCGCCTTGGCAGTCGTTCACCTCGACCTGAATGATAGCTGTACAGAAAGAATTGTTAGAAGCTTCGGGGGTATTATACAAGGTCATCCCGTGGACACTCCGCTTTCTCGCGATTACATTCCTTACGCCCGCTCAAACGCCGCAACAACTTCGTATAAAACAAGCTGACCAGCAGGTTGGGGAGGTGGACCATATGTGTACTAATCCTGCTTCAAGCTAATAATGGCAATCAATCATAGTTAATCAGCAGGTGACTTTGCTCGCGTCTCTTCGACTCCTATTGGTTTGCGTGGCTCGTCCTTCTGGTCAACTGGGGAACTCATCATACTGCATATTGACCCCGAAACTTGCGCGTTGATGGTCATTCTGTAGTCGGCTTTGACATGGGTATCTTTGGTATGCGCAGGAAGCAACGAATTCCTTCCTCTGAACCGAATACCGAATTGATCTGTATTACGTTACTAGTGTGGCAAGTCAGGTTTAACATTGGAACGTGAGTTCATGAATTCTATATCTCTTCCGCAGTTACGTTGCTGATGAATATTTTGAATGGATAACGGCTGTAATTCCCTTTCTTGAAGATACACTTCAGCATTAACCCATTCAGGGAGAGTTCGCGCTGCTGATTCTGAAGTATTCTCAATTCTTTGTTGCCTTGTACGGCTGAGCGGGTAAAAATTTACTGAATTACGCGGAGGAACGTTCGTTGGAAGGTAGTTCGACCTGGAATGAAGTCGGAAGAATGGATGGATGGATGGATTCCGGATATTCGCGAGAAGGCTTTGCGAATTTCCGTCGGACATAACACCATACGGTCTTCAACGACCAGAAGATGATGGAGAGAAAAAGCTGGTGATTCAGACCCAAAAGCACGTAACTTACGAATGGAGAATTACGCGCTTTCACGGAAGGAAGTAGAGAAGATGCGGGCGAGGCGTTCTTTTCGCGCTCTCGAGGGAACAAAGGACGTACATTGATCTGGAAGTGGAGTGGATCTGGCGATTTTCCATGACCGGTTTGTGGTGGCCGAGAACGGTCAAGCGGTGTGGATATGAGGACGGATTCCGATTGATCCTGGAAAGGTGCGAGGTAATCCACAATTCAAACATAATGCCTGTTGGATCCTCCCTCCCAACGGGGTCATTTCGTGCATGGCGTTCCTGAGCGCTTTATGGAGATATCGCTTCACCGCTTAGCGCCGTATTTGCAAAAGATGTGGATTGAACAAAACTTCGCAAGTAATGCAACATTCAGATATGGATGTCTCCCAGGATATCACTATTCTGGTGGAAGCTGGTTATATAATTTCATAATCAAGACATTGGTATCGTTAAGATCGTATGCTTCTGATGAAGCAGATAAAACCATCCATTTGCTCTTTTCTACTAGCCTGCGCTACGATGGTCCGATGACGACCTGCTTCGTCTTGTTGAAGCTTGCAATTGTGGCATCGTCAAGACCCAAATGGGCCTTTACAAGTTCTGGTGGTGTCAGAGCTAGCCACTGGCCTAGACTGATGTCCTCCACCCGATCTGAGAAACAAGAAGATCAGTACATCCCATTGAAGAGCGCGTATCGAAACTTCGTACCGGAATTAAAGAGCTCCAAAAATTGCAGGGTCGTGTTTCCGGTGTTCTCGATAAAATGGCCAAAGGAAGGCGGAACGTAGCCTAATAAGCACAATGAGAATCAATGAAACTGACATGGAAGCCAGAAGTCCTACCAACGTCGCCCGCCTAAAACGATGAGTATAATGAGTCGGTTAAACTAGTTGTAATTCATAAACGCTAATAATAGCCGTACCTGAAAGTCGAACGTCCGCGCATTGGAACTCGATGCAAAGAGAGTCATGCGTCCTGTGCCGGTGCTATAGTAAATGGGACCTTTGAGTGCTAATTCCTATCGTGCCTTTCTGCGAGATCAACCCACATGAAATAGCTCCATTCGGGCTCGGTAGGATGCCACTATGTAATTGTCAGAAGATTCATTATCGGTGAGAAAGACGCGTGCACTGACATGTAGCTCCCTAAGCATTCGGAAGGTGTCAGAAATCGTCAGAAATTCGAAGCACAATTGAGGCAAAAGCGTACCTCATTGCACCAGGCTCGACAGTGACAATAGCACCGACGATGGTTGTTGCGACGGGGAACACACTGGTATCGAAAACCTTCCACGAGCCGCCTGCGAGCGGGATCGATGGAGCTTGCGAGAGTTTGTATGTAAATGGACTAGGAACAGTTCCTGCGGGACTCGAAGGAGCTTGAGGATTCTTTGGAGGTACCGCTATGTGTGATAAGGAGCAAAATTGGCATACAAGTCACAGACCGACAGTAGTGTACTCACCAGCCGGGAAAATGTATAATTCCTGGGACGGAATGTGGTCAAATGCTGACATATTGACCTGGAAGTTCTTAGCTAGAACTTCCTTCGGAATATGGGCAGTCCAATCGGTCAAAAGGAAGGTTGAATCCTCGCTGAAACTCCCGTCATCAAAAACCTTCAAGGCGAACAGATAAATTTTCAGCAGGAAGTAACCATATTAACAAGAGCCCACCAGAAGAAATTCGGAACCGTCGGGATCATCGTCCGTTGCTTGAAGCGAGTGAGGAATGCCGGCGGGAAAATACCACAAGTCTCCCGCGCTCTACAAAATAAATTAAAGTCTGTGGAGTGTATGGTCACACACTAAACTTACCACTGTATCGACAAATACCTGGCCATCGGCGTTAACAGCTGTGACTACGGTGCTTCCCTGTTCGTAATAGCTATTTCAGTATATGTTCTATTTTTCCGCACGTATATCGAATGACCTTTAGACCAAAGGCCCACTAAGAATCACTGTTAGTTTACGTAACAAGAACAGAAAATTCATAACACACCTCTGCTGTCTTGTGCCAGTGGAGCTCTCTGAAAGTATGAGTGAATTAGTAACCATCTTTCAGATACATGGCATCCGAGTCCTACCGGACAGCTCCTGCTTCAAGGCGCATGTTAACTGATGCCCTTTGGATGATATTAGGTTAGTATTCTACTCAATCACAAACAACAAACACCCACATGTTGGTAGCTATTGGCATTACGGCCACTTGGAGGAGCGATTAATAAGGACAATGGTGACCAAAAGCTTGAACGGATCTGCTTACGATTTTGTTGACGAGCCCAACCACCTGTCTGGAGACGGTTGTGACTGAGACTGAAAGGCCACTTGGCATTTCCTCTATGGCAAACATTAGAAGCACTCCACTCAAGAACGGCTATCAGACTTACGTCGAGCCATGGTCGGTCGAAGGAGGCGCAAGAAAATCCGGATTTTGCTGATTAAGCTCTGTGTTGTCGGGAAAGATAACAGAGGCACCGAGGTTTCCGTCAATGGCTTCAGGTGTATCATCGGTGTCCTGCGGAAAGACTTGGTTATTCGGGTCGTCACTAGCGGGAGCAACAGTTTGTTCCTCGGACGGTGCACTGAAGGCTGCACTGGAAAGAGCAGAAGATAGGGCTAGAGACGAGGCAACCGAAGACGAGGGTACAAGAGATTCGCTGCTGCTCACAGCAGGCGCAGCAAGTACAGAGGATGCAGCCAAGAGGCAGTATAAGAGACGGTTATCGAGCATTTTGTGGTGCTTTTGCAACAATACCAGATGATGGTAGCTTTTCGAGGCCCTCCGCTGCTTTAGAGATACTACTCGGACCCTATATATACACCTTTGCGTTCGCTTATCCATGGGTCTTTCGTTATATGCCGCTTCGATTTCACATAACGGGACTGGATCAAGTGTCCGTAAGTGCGGAACGCGTGCCATGGTCCCAGAAGTGGTGCCTTCGCTTAACCGGATAAGCACCAGTTCCATGTTGGGTGAATGTTACTCGACGATGGTTCAGTACCATCACGGTATCCGAAATAGGTGATCATTCTGCTCCTCTGCGTGGTTATTTGATTGCTTCCATCGCAAACTTCGAAGCGTCTGTGTCGACATTGAAATGAACGAATCGCCTTTTTTATTGCAACTCACCAGGGTTTAGGCTCCGCAAATGGGACAGGTACACGGAGCCCCCCGATTGCGAGCCAGAAGTGCGCCCATTCCTGATAATCATAACGGAAGACGTAGCATGCAGACCCACGTATCCTTTCGGAATATTGTCGTGAAGGTGAGAAGTAATGGAACTACGTTCGGGGGTGATATCACATCGGGAGTAACATTTCCCAGCATTCACCCACTCATTCGGAATACTGCTGCATAATCGTCTAGCTGCAATTCGCACAGATGAGGAGCAAACGCAATCGGCACCGGGGAGACGCCGAGAGTATCCAAAATTAGCTCGTCATTCTATTTCGAGATCTTTCAATAAATATGGATATCACTTTCGTGAAGAGAAAATACTAGAAGCTTACCCCTTTGAGTGACTGTGACGGCATATATTGCTACCCTGTCCTTCTTGGATGGGATACAGAGGAAGCTATGAAGCTCGTCTGTTCACGAACGGTTGTCACTGAGGGGGTAAGCGCGTACGCCGCTGTTAATATTACCCGAGTGACGACTCAGTTCGATGCTAAAGCCGAGCTCAACATGACTCGACTCGGCATGAACACCGTGGCTCTTTTCAGTCGGTAACATGACCAGTAAATAGTTGATATCACTACTGACGAAAAACAAATATCGGCATATGCGGAGGACAGCAATATGAATTTCAACATTATTACTTACATCGTCATTGTTTTCGCTGACTGATGGAAGTCGTATCTATTCTTGATGCTGCGGAAATACCAAGCGAGCTCTCTTGTGAACGGAAAAGGTTAGAACATACCTTAATATTTCCTCGTTGGTCGCTTGCTGGAGACAGAAGTTGATACCGTTTTGGTCAAAAACCCTCTGGACGAAGCAGCGGAGAGAATCGTGACAATGTTGTGTTTTACGATTGGCTCTTAATACATATAATTGGAAGATCTGGATTGGCGATGAGAGCGAGCCGACGCAGTCGCAGCTTCGATGAGCCTTCCTTGCGGCTACCCGGATCCCTGATAGCAAATATAGCTTGTGCCATAAGTTTGGAACGTACTAGGCGAGCAATATTGGCACGGAGAAAAAGTAACTCATGATCACGCTGACGATAGCCGTTACGAAGCACTATTACCTTGTAATATCCGTTGAGCGGTAAAAATTTCTGCAGCTCGTAGAAAGCGCAGCAACGAAAACTGCTCATACGCTTTCCACGGCATCGCTGTCTAAGTGCGATGCAGAATGAGGTCAGAACTTCACATGAGCAAGGTAGGTGAGACAATCAAGCCCACCATCCCAGGACGCGCATGAGCAAAAACAACCCCTTTTCTCAATCCTTTCTACCTTTCCTGTCCTCAACATTGCCGCGCCACGCAACTTGGTTGGAAAAAGCGATCCCTGATCGCATTCTTCTAATGGCCGACTCGACAAACGTCGGCGTCGAGTCACTGAGTAGTGGCGAAAAACTCCGCTGCCAAGCAATCTTCGCAACTGTTGGACCCCCTTTCAGACGGACTGGTGGCTCGTTTTCTCAGGAACCATCGAAACCTTTGTGCGCTTTATCACAGCGCAAAAGGCGGTGGCGCTGGAACAGACCGTGCCAAGCCCAACTCTGACATGTTCTTGGGCTATTGGAACGTTGTCATCGCCGTGAACCTCCCAATGATAACGTTGTTGAAATCTAATATGCGCACGCTTCATTTTCCCGGATAAACTCATCTGAGCTCTCGGAGTACAACTAGCACCAAGTGGAAAGCTAATAATGGTCAAATACTTGGTTTATCAGATCTATCATTGGTGAAGTAGGATGAGAAGTATCGATGGTATTGTCGCCGCGAGAGACACAGCACAGCAGATTCAATCCATGAGGTTGCGTAATCCGTAACTTTTCTCACGCCCATAAATATGGAAATTACGATCAACCATGCTTTGCCTTGGTCTTATTGAAAGAACATTTCTTTGAGCTTTCTCATTGTTGTTTCTTTCTCATCGTTGTCCGAGTTCCGAGGCGTAGAGGTTTCTACGGGCCCACTTAGTGGCGTCAGGGTGCCTCTTTCATACAGCCGAACAGGAGATGAGAGCTGATCTAACGATTTAGTCAAGTTTACAAACACAAACTAGTAATGAATCTTCCCAAGTCTTAAAATAACACTTGAAGGAGAGCAAAATATTACTGAGTGCTAGATCGAACTTAGTGGTACGCAATGGATAGGCCCTGGAGATCACCAATATCCGCGCTTACCACAGTCTTGGCGAAACGAGGTCATCCATGAGGGGGCCTCATGAGTGTCCATCAGTATAGTCAATGTCTATACTTGCACGAAGAAGAGTCCTGAGCTAAAACGGGTGATCCAGTACCTGTGTGTGCTCAGAATAGCAGGGTGCGTCGTGACATGTCTTCAAAAAACCCGACGCTGGTCACAAAGGCCAACCCGCACAAAAGTCACCCTGGGCCGCGGAGATTGCTCGATTATGGTCGCGAGAAGGGAAAAGAGTAAAATCTCATATAGGGTTAATGAGTCCAGTCTTCGGTTAGTTCACTGAAATATTTTTCGCGTACACGCAGAAGACCCACATTATATGTCCGTTCCGTGCTTTCCCTCTTATCGTACCGTACATAGGGTAAATACTCCGCTTTGCTCGTAACTCGGAGAATGTGCCCCGGAAAGTCTCGAGGAGGAGGACACGTCAAAACTTGCGGTAAGTTTATACGTTGTCTTTCATTGGGCGCCAAGTAGGTTATTAAAAGCCAACTTCCCCGCCGATATCCCAGACAGGATCACCTCTCGTTGCGAACTTAAGCACGAATACGGCGCGATCCACGCAATAGAAGCCCGATTTCTTCAGCTTTAGATCCGCAAAATAATCATAACTTGGAAATACAGTACATCCGGCCTCGGAAAATATAGGTTGCACACGGAGCGGAGTCAGAAGACGGAAGTGCAAGGAAGGAGTGGATTGTGGCCGTGACTGTCGAAATAAGTAGTAGTACGGCTTTTAGTAACTGTCAACTTGAGTAACAACAGACCTGTGTACCGTAATCCCGTTCTTCGATGGCCATGAGGAACAGGCGGGAAGGTAGCGAAATTTAGGTATGTGAAACTAGTAAATGTTGCTTGAAGCTTCTTTAGAAAGTGGTGAAAGGTCGTGGAAAGTTCACTACGCCGAAGGCATTCTGTCATCTAGCGAGTGTGCATCTGACCTGGGAGGCGGTGATGGAGATAGGTTTCTGAAAAGGTTGCTCGCCGTATGAACTGCACCCAGTCCACTAGATGCTATTGAGCAGATAAGGATTGGAAGATGAGAAGCAACTTTGAAGATCTCGGAGAGAGCCAATCATGATGGCAAAACTTAGAGAAACCTACGTGGTTGTGACGATGTCATGCTGCAGAATGCCAAAGAGTGCACTCTTCTCAATCATTTTGCCAAGATACTCACATAATAGGTCACCCGGGCATCAACGTATCCGCTTTTACAATGAACCTGAAGATTGTTGGCCGGGCCTGGGTCCTATCGGAATGCTTTTGCGTCCCTTTATGTAATCTAGCAGGGCTCCTTGTAAGCTTATCAAGCATGTCCTCTCGCCCCCTCCCCATGGAGGTTTGGAAGAAGTGTGGACCTGGTCTTACAAGAAGCTGATATTACGGTAGTACGCCCAGTGGAGCAGGACCGGCGAAGTGGCTTGATTTGCCGTCCGGGAGGTAAGGCAGGTGCGACGCAAGTTCCCATACAAGAGTATATTCAAGAGAGATGAGGTTTGGTTTTCCAACAAACTCAGAGATTATGTGCTTCCATTTCAGCCCCACACAAAGAATTTAGGGTTTTATTCATCAGCACGATACAATGGATGGTAAGGGCGAAGATCATGACCTTTATGTTTCTCAAGGGCATGTGTCAAAAAGACCTTTGTTGATGGATCTTCACAAAACAATTATATCCAAAGAGTACCTCACCCGGTTATGAATGCCTCTGCAAGCGAAAAGGGTTGATTTGCTCACCGCAGTATTCCGTGTTATGAAGCCATGATGTACACCATTATGGTCGCAACAAGGCTCCAAAGCCTTAGACACGCATTAGTAGCGAGGGGTGTTTGAAAGGTCTGTAGGCAGAATCCAGGTTTTCAGCGCCTCAGAAGGTAACTAATCTCCGTACTACCTTGCATAGGGAATCCGCAGTGAATAGGTACGCGGCGGAGCAATGAGATCCGCAGCATAGCTCGGGAGTTCCTGTCCGTGGCATCGTTTGAGCAGCAGATATGCCGAGAGAATCCCATACTTCTTCTCGAGACTCCCGGCGGCATCTACACGAGCAACACTTGCCGCAGCAAGACAGCTTCTTGTGGAGTAGGACCAAACCAGCGGCACCGGAGAGAAAGTGTGAGAGTATCGTCCTTCCGCTGGTGCCGATACACCACATGTATGTACATTGTAGGACTCTTGCGTGAACCTTGCGTGAACCACAGAAACAATGATACGAAACTCCGATTCGACCGTGAAACCCACAGAGCTTCCTCCACGGTGATTGCTCGATAAGTGGCACCACCATGCGAGTAAGTTCACCACCAATCTCATCAGTATCATATGGACAGCACCTGTCCTTTCTGGATGGAGGACGAAGTATGCTGAAAGAGGAAGAGAGAGGAAGCAACCAAAGACTCTACAATCACGTGCCGGGTGATGCAAATTCGAATTCTCTCCCCATGGCCCCTGCATACTTGCCGATATCCATCTGAAATGCCTCCTGCATCTGCCGCATCATCTTCAAGAGCTCTTTCTGCGATTCTCCCCCAAATCGCAGAGGGGCATGCCTATGAAGGTCATCAAAAGGCCCGCACGTTTGCGTCGCGATATCTGAAATCTGCGCAGTACGACACAGCGATTGATGTACTATTCCAGAGTGCTCGCGCATTGCTCACTGCTGGCCAGCCTGGAAGTGGGACGGATCTCGCTTCCTTTCTGATCGATGTGTATGAAGCCAAGGGTGAAACAGTGTGGGAAGAGTCGAGAGGTTCCTGCATTTCTCATCGTCGTCATGAGCCATAGTTTGACCAAATCGGCGCGCGTTTAGGGAGACTAACACAGCTCATTGCGCTTACGGGTTCAAGTGGAACGTGGCGAAAGACACTGATCGATAAATCCATTGCGTATGTTGTGCTCTCGCGACTCGCTAATATGCGTAATTCTGATGTTACATGCTATATGTTAGATGGACAGCCAAGGCAGGTCGATGTCCTGCAGGTGACCCAGAGCTGAATCACTACGTCGGAGAGCTCTATTACAAGGGTATGTATCAATCGCAGTTATACTAGTACTTTTATAACCGCATACTCCTCCTGCTTCGATGTTCACGTTTCTTATTTCTCGCTTACTTCTCCAGATGGAGCCTTTGATCAGGCAGAAACACATCTACTAGCTGCCGGGAAGCGTGACAGTGCGCGGCTACTCGCTCAACTGATGAATGAGTGGTGGCAGGAGACTTCGGCACCCTCCTCTCCTGGATCTTTTGCCCTGCGTGGTACCATCCCGTAAGCCGCCACCTATTCAACTTCCCTCATTGAAGTTTTGACTCATCTTCTCAGATACCTCCTTAACGGCAATATCCTTGCAGCACGCTCATTCATAACGCACTTTGTCTCCCTCGCTATATCTGCTTCTCCTTCCTTACGTTCCGAACTTGAACCAGCTCCGATATCCCTCCTATCCTCAACAGGTGATGATGATGAGGTCGTGTTCACGACGGATCAGGTGCTCAACTTCCTGCAACTCGCCGTCCGGACGTGTCAACGCGCACAAGGTTCACAGGGCCTGGATAGTAGGAAGGCACAAGAAGCATGGATCCGCCTGAGTGGGACGTACCTCAGCAAGGGCGGTGTTCTTGCGCAATCTGGTGTGCGAAAGGTAATTCACTCGTTAGATTCACTCATAAATCTTTCTCTGGCATTGATTCTCGTATTCTCTAGCTTCTGAACGAAATTGCGACGCTCTTCTTCGGCATTCCACCACCGCGTAATCAGGCCGCAAATCCCTTTGGAGATATGCTTTCCTCTCTTTTCGGCGGTGCGCCATCAGCTGCAGCAGCGCCGCGCACATTGACGCCTGGACCGGCTGCAGCTGGACTAGACTAGAGCTGTACTTGTCCTCCTGACGTTGTCCTCCTGATGGTAATCAGCTTGCCCGTCCTCTCTTTTGAAGTACGATAATCCGATCCCCGAACAACAATACATTCCAAAGCAAATGGCAAATATGCCTTTTCCCAGTACTTGCACCGTTCCGCAATAATTAAGAATGGAACCGAAAATACAAAAGTATATCGTAGTCTAGTAAGCAAGAAAGAGCTATCACTCGTCCTTCTTCGGACCAACCTTCTTCTCCGCTTCATCGATTGCAGCCTTGTCGGTCGCAGGCTCTCCACCAGCTCCTAACACAGTACATTAGGTCAACGAGTCGCACTAGGAGGTAAGGTAATTACTTACCACCGAACATTCCACCGGATGCCTTGAATGGCCTCTTCAAATCACCCTCCGCGGGCTTGCCAAGAATGTGAATCTGCACGAGCTTCGCATCGTACAAGTTCTTCAGACCCATGAGACCTTGGATGAACAGTGGCTGGGTGTATTTCATGTATAGATGTAAGAACGTCATCATGGCGAGACCGATGTAGACGCTGCGAACCTGTGGAAAAGAATGTGGTGGGTAAGTATCACAAAGATTGGGTCAGAACGATGAGAAGACGAACTAGCTTGGCTGTCTCAGCCAGATCATAATCCTTAACCGTTGTCGTCACAAGCTCCCCGGGTTGTTGAGTCTGTGTCATTGAAGCAATATCCTTAGTTCGCAAAATTCTGGCGGCTGGTGCAAGTAAACTCACCATTGGATTTGCAGGCTCGACTACATCAGAGCGCATGTTAACTCACACAATCCCACAAGCGGCACAAATGCAAAAATTCACACACCATACTTCAAGACGGTTTGATCATTCTTTTGTTTGACCTTTGCGCAAGTAGCAACATATCAGAGGACAAAGTAAGAAAGAACCTGTTTCGTGGAAACACACCTTCATAGAAACATAGTAATACCCCGACAGCACAAGCAACTGGACGGTCACATAACCAGTTCGAACATAGTTGAGAACCTCGGGGTCATCGAAAGGGATTTTTCGAGCAACTGTATCCCATGCCGTCCAAATCCAATAGTGGCCGACCCAAAAGAAAGGAAACGTGCGTCAGCTTGAGATAACCCCACAAAAGGGTGGAACGTAGAAAAGGAGGGAAATTACTAACGTTGCATTGCAACAAGCGAGACGACAAGGTTCTGTACCGCAGCGCTCATCGTGAATCGTTATCAAAGGCAAAATCCCTGAACGGTGGACGGAGATGTTGGACGGAAGGTGTGTTGACGTGGAGGTTTCGAAAAAAGGCGCTATCACGTTAGAAGAACACGTGCCGCAATCGCGTCAATAACACGCTACTCTAAACTCCGATTTGCCAATCTTGGAAGGTAAATACAGGACAGGAATTTTCGGTCTTCCCTATATTTGTCTTTCCTTGGGGCATGAATAGAGCGCAAAATGTTTCAGTAACAATACGGAGAGCCAACAAGAAGCGCGAGGTAACCTAGCCTCATTAAGCAAACACTAGCGGGGACAACTTGAATGTATAACAGAAGGGCGGAAACAGGTGTACAGTAATAAGCATGAGTTGTGATGTGGAAGCCCTAATATCACGAGGCAATGGGGCAAATACAAAAGTGAACGTCTATTCGTAAGACAAAGGAGTAGTACAACAATAGGGGAGGGGATTAGGATGGCGAAACCGAGTATATTTAGCTCAAGCACCAGCAGAGGTCGAGGCTATGTAGTAGTAGCAGGGCGAGAAGGTGCGTGGATGAAGGATGGAGTAAGGTTCGCTACGAGGGAGGAGGACTTTGTCGAACTGGCAGCAGCGGTGAATGTGGTCGTGGCCCGCATCAACCTAACTGAGGAACTGATGCACCAGCTTGATTCTATTCCTCCTGGGTCATGAAGCGTAGCCAATGAATAGCTAGAGCGACCTTATCCCTTCTTTCTGCTACCATCTGTTGCAACGTAGTCATATCCAACATTCACTCTTAACGACTACTCCCTCTGACATGATATGTATGAAAATCAAGGGCGACTTCTCCAGTCAAAACCACCCGAATCGTCATGACACAAGTCCAAAAAATCAGAAATATTTCAAGCAGTGCTACAAGGAGGGTTCAAAGCGCTCGGGCAAAGACTCCTTTCTCCGCATCAGTCCGTATCAGTTAACCATTACATGCATTCGAGGAGGAAGGAATGCTAAGATGTCTAAGCCTAGAAGAAAAACTAGAAGACCGTACCTCCATCACAGTCGTAGGCACCTTAGGCATTCGCTATCTGAGAATCTGCGGGACGTGACACGGAATCGGACGTGGACCGTATACTGGGGAGGAACTGTCAGAAGTCCCTGCACTGGCAAGGTGTATCTGTTCAAACGACTCAAGAAGCTTCTCATGCACGGAAGCGATTATGATGGCAATCTGATCCGCTGTGGCACCTGTCTCTTTAATAGTTGCCAGATTCCAGCCTAGTTCTGATGCAACGACGTTCCACAAGTCATATCGCTTTACCTGGAGGAAAGATCTTCAAAATCAGGCGCTTAGCAGCAAAATGACGGATCGTACGTTATTCATTCCACCAAGTCGTTGGACTTCCATGTGCAGCTTATACAAATCGATTTGTCGATTGCCTATGGTTGTCATCCCTTCGTCGAGCTCGATCCCATTCCTCCTCCACCACCCCTCTAGCATAAACATGAACGTATCGCGCATTACAGGAGGGATTGGGCTACTAAGCTGACCAAGGTTTCCCCTAGTATCTGACCAGTTGAGTGCCTCTATGAGCGAAGGGAGATGCTTGCTAATTTGCTGTTGACGATGCTGGTGCTGGTGCGGCCCAACGCCAGAACGTGGATCAGCTGTCTGCCGTTCCTGAGTTAGCCCATTCCGCGTAGCATCACCATGCTCCCATTGAGATAAGAATTGTTCCTGATAATAGGCATCGTCCACTTCCATATATCTAGGCAACGAGAATAGTCAGTCTTGCATCAATGCGTACGAACAAATACTCGATTCACCCCCCTTCCCCATCCATACTCATGGGTGATTCATACTGTGAAAAGGGACCAGTGGACTGTAACGAAGACACCTGGATCTGTTCGTTGTTGTATCCCGACACGGGGCTATGGTGTGCAATAGTCCCAGCCGAATATGACGATAGCATTCGAATTATCCGACTCATAGTCGGCCGGTCGTTTGCACTTTTTGCCCAGCAAAGTGCACAAAGCTCTCGGAATCTGACGTCATTACCAAAGCCCAATAAGTCGTTTGGGAATATCGGAAGTTCTCCTTTACAAACAGCAAGCATGACGAGCATGTCTTGCCTAATGTGATTGTATGGTAGTTCCTTGGTTACCAATTCCTAATTGAAGTTAGGGACTCGTGACAGCACACAGTCCGATAGAATATAACTCACATAGAGTGTCATCCCGTATGCCCAAACATCGGTCTCCTTAGTGTGCTTAGGGTCCACGTCCTCTGTAGGGACGTATAATTCTGCGGCCATCCACCGAGCGGAGCCTTTGACGTTACCATCGTGTGTTGTAGAGACAAATCGGCTTTCGGAAGCATCCAGCATACGAGAAATGCCGAAGTCACAGATGAGAGGTGAGCCAGAGGGATTGATAAGAATATTGTCCTGTGGCAATATTAGAAATCAGTCGAAGTCATGGTCCTACAGCACGAGCCGTATGAGCGACTGACGGCTTTTATATCGGAATGGACGATGCCTCGAGCATGCATATATTGCAATCCTTCGGCGATCCCGAGAGCCTGGACGACTTTATCAAAGGCTATCGACGATGGAAATTTAATGCCACACTCACCAGGGTTGTAATATCAAATTCTGGTCGCTCTCTTAGGAACTGTCGCACCGTGCCAAGTTCCATCCATTCCGATATTAATGACGGGTAGTCTTTCTCGAACATGTACCCGAGAAATGGCAATATATTCGGATGATCCAGTTTGGACCAGACCGCCATCTCCTTCGCGAGTGACTGTCAATCAAATTAGGCTCAACAGGGTAATCTTATGGGATGATTTAATCACCTTTGCAAGTTGTATGTCTTGATTCAGACGAACCCGAAGAGTCTTGATCGCTACTTTTACATTGCCATCCTTCGCGCGAAACGTACGACGATCGTAAAGGTATCCAGACGGAATACATCCGGCGAACACATCGCTATACCCACCATGGCCATCCCTTATTGGATCCTTTTCGTTTATTCGGCCCGTTAGATCGAAGTGGTCCAACCCAGAAAGTATCCTTGAGAGATGACTATCGTTTCCGTGATGTGTAGTTGGTGAAATGAACTCCGAGCGGCGACTACCTCCGACTACCACTGGTAACCGCATGCTTTCCCGATCCAAGAAGGCTATATTTCACTATCGCCCGGGAGTAAGAGCTGGGAAGTCAGATTATGGGGGATGCGATGGGAAGTTGGTCCCACGGGTAAGAGTGGTAGGATAACGCGTGCATCGATCAGTTTCTCACAGAGAAGCATGAAGAGCTGAATAAATCTTACTGCGCTTCACCCCTTAACGCACAGTTCAAGGGGGTACATACGCAATTTGTACAAAAATAAGTACACTGAAATACAGTCTGCAATCCTAAGAACACAAACCACGAGTTTTATGAGGGACTGATGTATGTAGAATATTTTATTGAATTTACGGATGGAGGTGTCGAAAATCACGCGTCGAAGTGAAAGTCACAGTCGTGGGAAAATCGATTGTGTGCTATCTCTGCGTTGCTCATGCTTCAGGCTCACTCTCTCTTCAAACCGATTTCTGTGCGCATTGATGGTTTCATTGCTGCACTGTTCAAGTGTACATCAGACAAAGATCCCTCTGTGCATCACCATGTCTGCCGCTTTTGGCGTCTCAGCTGGAGAAGCTCATGCTAGAGAGAACAACGTCACCGGATACATGCTCTACTCGACTTGCGGTAAGAACAAAATCGTTTCCATGTCTTCCAGCCTCCCGCGTTGCTTTTGGCACAGCTAGAGAAGCTCATGCCAGAGATGTACAACACAACATCATTGAATATATGCGCTACTTGACTTGAGATCATGGCTCTTGGAAGCTTGCAAGTTCTGGCTTACCCTAGGCTGATACCGCAAATAAGCAAATTCATGAATAAAGCGAAAAAAAGGGGTTATGAATATACCTTGTCTATAAGAACGATGCGCGCTCTCCCCTGTGGATACTGAATTAGTTGATTGATGTCGCCATAGCGAATATTTTGGTCACGATCCTGGTCACTGGTACGTCTGATGTACTTAGCTCCCGTCCGGTAGCTCGTACCCTTGGTCCCTGATGAAACGGTATAGCGGTTTGATAACAGTACGTAGAATATGAAGCACATATGTAGAGCTTCAGGATAGAAGCGCATTTGAGCAGCCTCTTCCCGGATTAGAATATGAAGAGCGATTTGGCGCAAGCGACCACAATGCGACATGCTGTGCATTTAAGTTGTTTGTAGTCCAGGGTACACTGCAATGCGAGTTTGGGATTCTTCCTCATAGAGTGAAGGGTGCGAGATGAGTATAAAAGACACTGGAGAGAAATCGGAGAACATAGTAGAACACAGCATTTATGTACACGGTTGGTTGTTTGGACGATTGTTGGGTATGATGACATGATATGCATATGATATACGTCGCGATCAGGAGAGCCGCCAAAGAGGAGAGCAAAGGAAGTGAAGGGGGTGGGTATTAGTCCGACAATAGTAACAAGTCGCCGAACCTGAACAACCATAGAAAAAAGATCGGGCGAGGGGAGAAGAATCCGAGCACCCAGAAGGACAAATAAATAAACGTTACACGGTCAAAGCGCGAGGAAAAAATACCGATAGCAGTAAACGAATTAGATGACGGTGCGTGAAAAAAACAGAAGCTCGGAAACGTCTAGGTGGAAATCGTCCACCACGGATTATCCCCAGAGGCAGGTGCGATGTCTTCCCATTTCCACAAGTCGGAGGAGCTGAAGTAACCTGACTCCCCACCATCAATCTCACCCCAGTTACCGATTCGCAGTGCATCAGACCCCGTGTCAAAGAAGTCACCCTTGGGCTCGGAGTCGGCTGCATCCGCAATTTTTGTTCTGTCGTTGTTATCTGCCACCTTGGGTGAAGACGTTCCAGCGTTGGGCAAACCAGACAGTGACGAGCTTCCTGGTGTATCTGGTATTTTTATACCATGTACAACCGTTTTGACCAGCTGAGCTAAAGTCTCGTGAACCTCTGGCGGGAGGGTTACATCGTTGCTTAGCTCCAAAACCTGAGTCAGATCACTGTAGAATTTAGCCGCATCTTCCGTGGTCTTGATACCTTCGGCTTCAGTCTGGTGTTTTGAGGGCTCCGCGTCTGGCGTACTCTCCCAATTGGTCCTGATACGTTTTAAGGGTGTCCCTTCATGCGTCATGCCTTCAGTCCCAGCAGAGCCTTCCTGACCAACAAGCTCATCGCGACTCCGTTTGAGAAATGTCTCGGCGAGAGATGAAGACGCTTGGGCTGGACTCGGAGCCGGTTCAGCAGCAGGCATTATTGCGTTCGGCCCCGTGGTACTGGTTGCTGCGGATGAAGTCTTTGAAGCGGATGGTACTGTTTTCATATCTGTTTGACGACTCCATGCGATCGGTCGCGTTTCGGCCGGTGCTCTGATCTTTGGAGACTTGGCTACCTGTGGGTATGTCTGTAAGCGACTCGGAGTAGCGCCGCTGGCTAACAGATCGAGGCGGGAGGGGAGGGCCGGCTTGGCTTGGCCATGGGTAGAAGAAGGCATATGGAAATAATGGGGTACAGGGACTGATGAGGGGGAAAAGTTCGCTGTGGACGGTCCTTACTGAACTGGCAGCGGCTGTGGATGTGGTAGTATTTGTCCCTGGTACACGTTCATTTGAGGACGCTGTTGCGCCAGCAATCATGTCGATTGATTGGACCCAGCCGAGAGTTCCGGATGTCACAGAGCGTTCGCATTGAGTACGTTGCTTTGGGTAAGTAGTGGCGCTGACTTAAGTAAAATTGCCTGCTTCTGAAGCTGGTTTGGAAATGAGATGGATGGGTTCATGGGAAATCCCTTTCTGCTGAAGCTTCTACAGCCCCTGTTGCTGTGATACCCGTTGTTGTTCTTGGGCCTGTGCCCTTCGTATTTGCATCCTGCGCCACCTTGCCTCGAGTGTTGGTCTGTCTCGTTCAATGTTTTGAATTAAGTTTTCGGGATAACCCTGAGCACGCATCTGCCCTGCCGACATGCTTGCCAGCTTTATCACGTGTAAGATCTGCTGAGGATTTATAAATTGCTGACTCTGGGGTAGATTGGGAGTCGCAGCAGGCTGGTTTGAGGTACCCTGGTGCTCAGTCGGTGACTGGGGAGGGGTAGTTAGAGACTGCCTCATAGCTGCGGCCATGTACGTCTGTTGAAATGTCTCGAGGAGCTTCTCGTACACGACCTTAAACTTGTTGGCGATCCGATCCTGTGTGCGACCTGCCTCACTGATAGCTGCCAGATTCCAACCCATTTTTGTCGCAATTACACCCCACAAATCGTGTCGCTTCACCTGATAGACAGACATTAAGAATCAGTGACCAGCAAGATAAAGCACACCTCCTACAATGACCGCTCCACCAAGTTGAAGGACCTCCATGTGCAGCTGATGTAAATCGATCGTTCTGTTACCGATGATTATCATCTGTTGATCAAAATCGATACCGCTACGCCTCCACCAGCCTCGGAGCATGAACATGAACCGCTCATGGGACATGGTAGGAAAGGTTAAGCTGGGCCAATACTTGACATCATGGCGTTGTAATTGCTGGTGATGCTGCGACATAGCTCCAGAGCGTAGCGTAGCTGTTTGCTGCTCCTGAGCTGGCCCACTCTGCACAGCGTTACCAAGGACCCGTTGAAATAAGGTTTGTTCGCAATCACTCAGAAAGGCATCATCTACTTCCATATATCTGGGCAACGAGAATCGTCGGTCTTGCATCAATGCATACGATCGAATAATCAGGTACTTACGCTCCTTCCCCGTCCATACTCATTGGTAGTTCATACCGTAAAAGGTGACTGCAACGAGCTTGTAACGGAAACATCTCGACTCGTTCATCACTGTATCCCAGCACTTTTATACAGTCTGCAGTAGTCTCGCCCGAAAATGACAATAGCGTTTGGATTATCTGACTCATAGTTGGACGCTCACGTGCGCTTTCCGCCCAGCAGAGTGAACAAATCTCTCGGAGTCTAATGTCGTCCGAATCGTCGCTCGACGAGTCTGGGAATCTTGGAAGTTCTCCTCTACAAACAGCAAACATGACGTGTATGTCTTGTCTAATGTGATTGTATGGTAATTCCTTGGTTACCAATTCCTAGCTGAAGTCAGGGACTCGTGACAGCGCACAGTCCGATAGAATAGAACTTACATAGAGTGTCATCCCGTATGCCCAAACATCGGTCTCCTTAGTGTGTTTAGGGTCCACGTCCTCAACAGGGATGTGCAATTCTACGGCCATCCACCGAGCAGAGCCTTTGACTTTACCATCGTGTGTAGTAGAGACAAATCGGCTTTCAGAAGCATCAAGCATACGAGAAATGCCGAAGTCGCAGATGAGAGGTGAACCGGAGGGATCGATAAGAATATTGTCCTGTGCCGCAGGTGGAAGTTAGTGAAGTCATGGCCCTACAGCTTGTGTGGAATGATCTACTGACGGCCTTTATATCAGAATGGACGATGCCTCGAGCATGAATATATTGCAATCCTTCGGCGATCCCGAGAGCCTGGACGACTTTATCAAAGGCGATCGACGATGGGACTTTAATGTCATACTCACCAGGGTTGTAATGTCAATTTCTGGTCGGTCTTTTAAGAACTGTCGCGCCGTGCCAAGTTCCATCCATTCTGATATTAATGATGGGTAGTCCTTCTCGAACATGTATCCGAGAAATGGCAATATATTCGGATGATCCAGTTTGGACCAGACCGCCATCTCCTTCGCGAGTGACTGTCAATCATATTAGGCTCAAAAGGGTAATCTCATGGGATGATTTAATCACCTTTGCAAGTTGCATGTCTCGATTCAGACGAACCCGAAGAGTTTTGATTGCAACCTTTACATTGCCATCCTTCGCGCGAAACGTACGGCGATCGTAAAGGTATCCAGACGGAATACATCCGGCGAACACATCGCTATACCCACCATGGCCATCCCTTATTGGATCCTTTTCGTTTATTCGGCCCGTTAGATCGAAGTGGTCCAATTCAGAAAGTATCCTTGAGAGATGACTGTCGTTTCCGTGATGTGTAGTTGGTGAAATGAACTCCGAGCGGCGATTACCTCCAACTACCACTGGTAGCCGCATGCTTTCCCGATCCTAGAAGACTAGATATTACTATCGTCCGCTGATACGAGCCTGCTACTCAGGCAATAACCAATACGATGTCGTGATAATGAGAGAGGAAGGAGGTAGAATGCAAGCAGGACAGCGCGTGCATCGCGATCTTCTCACACAGAGACGCCCGTACAGCATTTTTCAAAAAACGTCGAACAAATACAGAGCAAGCGTCCGAATTGCCTCCATATGGCTCGTCATATTGAGAGGGAAAGGATGTACGAAATCGACGGCAACGATGAACGACGACAACTTCAAGCGTCACGGAATGAAAATTCTATATTCTATATTACGTCATCACGGCTTCCAAAAATCCGCTAACTAACCCTTTGTTTCTTCGACCGTTTGAGTGCATGTCCGGGGATGAAACTATATACTAAACATTTATTTGTCAGCACTAGTACAGTTTATATACTACATATGAAATATCAATAAATATGAATCGTACAAAATACGTATTGCACTTGCCCATCCAAGTCATTTTTATTGTTTCTAATTAGCTATTGACAACCTTCTCGGTATCAGAGCACAGTCAATCAGTACTTCTTGGTCAGTCAAGAGGGAGGTACCTAACTGATAAAAAGGAGGACACAGAATACTCTCTCAGAAATCAACGAGATGATACGGCTTTTACAGGCTTCCAGCACGGGAACCTGAAGCGGGATCCCGACTCACATCCAGTTCAACTTTACAACCGGGAGTGTATGAAACAGATGACTATCTGACTACACGGACCAAGGCACGAAGACGAGGTCCAGGAATGAGATCAGTAGCGGTGCTCACAGAAGATCACGCAGAGTAGGCAACGAGACCAAGAACTGCGTAGTAGTTGTATTTGCAATCTTAGATATTACAACCTTCATCAATTTCCTCACTAATTGGATTACTGAAATAATCCTTTACATTTCCATGCTATCTATCATTCGATGGCCCGTCTTAACATTCATTCGAAGGGACCGATACGCCTACGCCAGTTTGGTTTCGCCCTAGCTGGTGCTCAGTAAAGCCCAGCAGCAAAACCAGTACTCGTTGGATGCTTTACGTCGTTTAGGTATCACAATAGCCAAGTTAGAAACAAAAATGAAATCAAACATAACAAAAAGTACACACCTTGTTGTCCCCTGCTCTTTCTCTTCCTGCTCGACTTGGCCAATTGACGACGATGCGCTCGCCCCCTGAGTGGAATTATTTACAGGAGCTTGCTCTCCAAGACTCTGCTGCTGCATATTCAACTGAGAGCTCTGAGTCTGTTGCGCCGGCGATTCAGTCGATTGGTTGGATTTGGCCACGAGTCGCGCCAGGTAGCATACTTTGGGGTTCGCATGGCTTTGGTAAAGCAACAAGGGTGAACGCCTCAAAACCCGGGCCAGCCGATCCGATATCCAGATTGAAGCCACGGTACTTGGGTCGACCATGGGAGGTCCTTGCTGCTGAAGCTGTGGCTGTGGCTGTTCCACCGCTGCCTGTTGCTGTTGCTGTTGCATCCGTATTGCCTGCGGTAGGAATCGACGCCACATTGCTCCAAATATCGGTCGAACTCGTTCAGCAATCTGGATGTGAAAATCAAGATAACCTTCAGCGCGCAGCTGCTCCGACGGTGTCATCGCCAACTTTAACAGCTGAAATGCCATTCGTCGAAGATGTATGTGATGAAGTTGCGCAACAGGCATTATTTGTCCACGCTGGATTCGATTAGGTTCTGCAGCAGGCCGATTTGGGTTACTTTGGTGCTCGGTTTGTAACTGAGGTGGGGCGGTAGTAGACTGGTTCATAGCTTCAGCCATGACAGTCTGGTCGAACGTCTTGAGAAAGCCGCAATGTCACAATCTACGTAAATAGTTTCTACATGTGATTCGACCATTTTTTGAAGCTCGAAGCCACAATAATGTCACTGGTTGTAAGACGTCTGAACATTCCCAGATTACATCATTACGGTGAAACCTTTCCGCACAGCAATCTATTATGTCAGATTTTCCCTTCAGGATGTCGAGTCTGGGCATGACGCCAATCTGATTATCGATCAGAAAGATTATTGCGAATAATCAACAGTCAAAGATGAGCTCACACACAGTCACATAACAAACTATCTAGTCAGTTTCGATCAAATGGTTGAGAAGGAGACGTCGTTGGGACGGACGGAAGATTGATTCTTTGAACGAGGAATCATTCATTTCGATCTTGAAGCAGAAAGGATAGTTAGCCGTTTCTTGTTTAGCAGCTAGAAGCTAGGCTCGTACCGCTGAGGCTCTCAACTCCCACAAGTAATATGCCCACTAGTACTTTCCTCCATGCAGCAACATCGCTCCTGGACCGCGTTGCAGGTACCGCCGGTTGTAGTGCTTCGCACATAATGTACGTCCGAGCTGGCCGCGTTTTATCTCAAGACATTAGTACCCGTACTGGCCTGCAAGGCTAACGTCGACAGTGCCCAAGAGAATCGAGAATTCGAGATCAAGATCATCCCTCTTTCGGTGGTGGCGGAGTGAAAACCTTTATTTACCTTTTCGGGGGTACAAGAAGGTAATATTATGTAAATAAACCAAAATATTGAGCCAGACTAATTAAAATAACTTCCACTTCGTCAGAGCAATCTTATAGCCTCTATACCTTCATGCATACCCTTCACAACGTTGAGCCGACGAACTCGTTCAGCTTCAAACGGGCGCAATGCATCATCCCACCACCGTTCACTCTCTGGCACATTACGCCATCCACCAACGAGTAATTCCCGCAGCTCTTTCCCAGCTCGCATCTTCTTCACCTCCGCCCATTTCTCCTGCGACAATCCACATCCAGCAGCGGCAATCGTGAGTGCAGGCGGGACAGTGATGCGCCCGTGCTTAAAGCACACTTCGTTCATTGCGACACAGTGGAGTGTCTCCCCCGGCGCCTCTTTCCAGAGTGAATCAAATTCTTCTGCAGACGAAAGCAGTAGAGGGTTCGGCGTCGTAAACCCCGACGCGTCCGGAGCAGCAGGAGTGTGAAGATGAGGGAATGGTATGTTGCTGGAAGACGAGGGGTTCGATTTCAGTGCCTCTTTCGCGCCCTCGATTCGTTCGCGAGTCTTTGTTTCGTCAGAGCCCGCCTTGCCCTTTCGCTTGCTCACAAATCTTACGATGACGTACATCTGTCTTGTCTCAGCAGAGACACGTTTATAGAAGATTATGTCACTCACCCATTTCGAGTCCCAACTACCGATGTACATCCGAACTTCGTACTTAGCATTGATAGGAATCTCTCGAAGGAATTTGAGATGGGTCCCGCCCAGTGCTATCCACATTCCGTCTCTAAACAGCGTAGTGAAATACTCGAGGGAAACCTTCATCCGACAAAAGTCAGAGATCTTTGCGTAGCTTGGTGCAACGGATAAGAGATAAGCAATGTGTTAGACGATGAGATGCGTACCTGGAGTTACTCAAATGCATATTGAAATCACATTCATCGGAACTCGCCCACGTCGCATACGAAGTCTTCAGGTCGAACGGTGACTTTCCGATAGGGGACAAGCTATCCAACCAAATCTCCTTCGTTCGCTTTGGATATAACGATAATATTAAACCTTTGAGGCGAAGGTACAGGGCATATCGGAATATTCGGACTGGAAGTGGATATCAGCACGTGCAGAAGCGTTGAATAATAAACCTGTTTGCTCACTATGCCATGAGAACGGTAGAGACCTAGTACTAATAACGAGGACCAGAAGGAAGAGAAATCGCAGGGACCGAGGAACGAAAGGCAGTACAGAGCGCGACTGGTCTCCTGCAAGCAACGCCCGGACAAAGTTGACCGGCAAGACCAGTACTGCAATCCAGTTTGACATTTTCCGTCGAGAAAGAAGCTGCGAACGCATCGCTGGTCTTAAATAACTAGGGTGGACCGGTGCAAAGGCCGATGCCCAATAGCCGGCTACGCGACGACTTGATGTATCCTATTAGTCAGCTCTCCTGCGGATGACTCACACATCGGGCATTAGAGCACTTTTGCAATCAATCCCCGAGCAGCCAAGATATGTGGGATAAATATGATCAACCTTACAAGACACACTGGGCAAAAAAACATTATTCGGGGTAGAGAATTTTGGTCAGAATGCGAGAGAACTGCTCTGATTGGCTGGTATTGCACTCCCACCAAAATTCTGGAGGCTCCTATACGTAATTTTGCCCAGTGTGTATATAATATATAGTAATACTTTTTTGCTCGTGACTTTTGAAATTTGTTATAGCTGTGAATCGTCTTTTCGGTATCGGTGTCGTAATTAGAACGCAGCTCATCAATACTACTTTGGTCATCAGTTAAAAGGGAAGACGAACACGAAAATAAAAGAAGAGAGGGGCGCAGACTGAAGCTCAGAAAAGGAAGCGCAAAGTATACACACATAGAATTCAAAGAAAGACGAGTACTGCCAAGATATGATGCAATTTCACTAGCGTCTGCCGAGCCTGAAATACATTCCAACGTGCAGCGAGTTACGAAAAACATCAGAAGAGCACGGGCCGAACAGGAAATAATTGACATTGCGGACCAGGAAAGAGACCTGCGCCTCGTAGCAAAGCCCTTCTCTTTCTTCCATGAAAAATACGACAACATCATTAAGGCATATCAAGTCCGAGCACGGGAAGAAAGGGAGGGAGGTAGATCAAAGGAGAAGCATAACGGAGTGGAAAATGAGACATGGGCATCGAAGAGAGAATTCAACCGCTACAGAGAAAGGAATGAAAAAATAATCTAGAAGAAAGTATGGAACAGGGTCACCAGGTCGCCTATCCTCGCAGAAGAAAGGGAACTAGAAAATCAAGGAGAATCATATCGACGTTTGCACCAGAGAAATGCTGTCAATACCAGGCAATCCGGGCTGAAGCGTATTCACTTGGCCATTCTCGATGGTGTGGCCTGTTTGCAGCGGACTTGCCCAGTATGAACCTGGACTCCGACTACTCTCATCCTGTCTCAGTCCCACCAGTACCTACACCTGCGTGCGCGTGCGCGAATTGCATGTCACCATGGTAATACTCGTTGGTAGGACTCATCACGTTGCAGCCCATTCTCAAGTTCAAGTTGGATGTTTCAAACCTATTCGGAGGCCATCCGGCCCGGGCTCGGACCGTATGCACCAGACTCACCCTGTTCTTGCCGTCGGTATTGTTCCCTTCGCATTTGAATCCGGCGCCACGTCGCCTCGAGCGTAGGTGTATTTCGTTTAACACTCTGTGATAAGTTTTCGGAATAACCCAGATCACGCATCTCATCCTCCTCTTCCGGCGTTCCTCCCAAATCTAGCAAGAGTATGGCCTATTGAGGATGTATAGGTGTTACTGAATTGTCGACTCCGGGATTGATTAATTGGGAGCCGAAGCAGGCCGGTTTGGGGTATCTTGGAAGTTGGTGTTCAGTCGGTGGCTGGGCCAGGGCAGTTAGGCAGTTAGAGACCGTTCCATCACAGCCGATAGTTATCATCCGTTGCCGTCGATCAAAATCGATCCCGCTGCGCTTCCACCACTCTTGGAGCATAAACATGAACCACTCACGGGACATGGAAAGAAAGGATAATATGTCGGGCAAAATTTCATCATGGCACTGTACATGTAACTGCTGGTGCTAGTGCGTAGCGCCAGAGCGAGGAGCATCCGTTGTACAAAGGCTTCGGCCCGGACACCTTTCAGCAAACCTTTCAACAAACCTTGTCTCCTCACTGGCACTGCAACTCTCTCCCAAAATCAATGAACGTCACGGTTTGAAGAGACCCAAAGCAGTACAATTGAAGATCAACATACCATAAAAAAACGACGACGTGAAATGCACTTGTTGACTTGTAATTAGTTGTAGCAATCAACATGAAAGTGACGAGAGTGATTGATACAAAGGGTGGTTGTGACAGACGTAACCCTACCACATGATGTCATGGTTCCGTAGATTCCTTTCTTGGATTCAACTAATAGACTCGGATAATGCACGTCTGATCAACCAGACAGTAAAGAGATCCAGGGAGCACAACGTTGTAACATCCAAATCCAATAGAGAAGTTCTCATCTACCAATCCCGACCAGGCGCAAAGGCAGAGTCAGAACAGAAGGTAAAATCATACCAAATATTATCAATTACAATCATACACTACCTACAAAACTTCCAAAAGAATGCGGATCGTACGTACAAAAATACATTTGCTCATATACATCCGAGTCGAGTAAAGACTGGTCTTTTGTCTTTCTTCTTTGTTATCGTTGTTTCTTTTCGGTATCGGTGTCGTTATCGAGACCAGTATCAGAACGACTACTTTGGTTAAACATCAGTTAAGAAGAAAGACGAACGAGGAATCAGGTAAATAAAGAATGAGAGGGGCGTGGACCGAACTTGAAGCTGAGAAAAGGAAGGGTAGAGTGTACTCACATAGACGTCATACAGTATACGACAGAGTTACAAGTCGGGATATAATTTCCCTGCATCGAGAGATTGAAGGGCAACCCAACTCGAGTCAAAAATCATAGCCAGTAGCGCACAGAATAAAAAACGAAACTCGGGAAATAATTAACAACACGGACCAGGAAGGAGATATTGAGCCTCGTATAAAGGCTCTTCTCTTTCCGTTAAGATACGACAGCAAACGTCAATAACGTACATCGAGTCCGATCACGGAAAGGGAGGAAGTAGATCATAGAAGACAGCATAGCGGAATGGAAAAAGAAACATGAACATCGAAGAGAGAACTCAATCGCTACAGTCGACGGAGAAAGGGAAGAAGCAATCTAGAAGAAAACACGGAACAGGCTTGCCAGGACACCTACTTCGCAGATGAAGGGGAAGTAGAAAAGCAAGGGGAATCATATCTACGTCTGCACCAGTGTGTTGCTGTCAATACCGGGCAATCCAGGCTGAGGCGCGTTCACTTGCCCATTCTCGATGGTGTGAGCTGCTTGTAGCGGACTTGCCGTGTATGAAACCGGACTCGGGCTACTCTCAACCATCTTTCCATTGGCTGCGTCCATACCACCTATGTTCGGACGTAATCCGGATGGTGCACTCTGTCTCCGGAACCGGTCAAGCAACGTCTCAGCCCCACCAGTACCTATACCTGCGTGTGCAACTTGCATGTTACGATGGTAGTTGGTAGGACTCATACTGCTCGTTCTCAGCCCTGGGCTGGATGGGTCAAACCTATTCGCGGGCGATCCGGCATCGCTCGGCCCGTCGGCATCAGACTCGCTGTCGTCAATAACGTCTTCAGGTTCACCCCAGCGGAACATGGTTCTCTTTTGCATTGTATTCTCGAGCGTTTGAGAAGCGAGACGCTTGAAGCTGGGCCGCATCGAAATATCGTTGTTTCCTGGATTGTCGTCACTTGAATTCCCACCATCCGTGCTACCTAGCGCCGCTAGAGGTCCAGGACGAGAGTACGTTCCCTGGTTGACACCCGGACCGCCATTAGCCATAATCTGCTGCTCTGGTGGAGGTTGCGGACTTGCCGATGATGATATTGAGTGCCGTCCCTTACGCGGAACGAACGTCAAATTCAATGGCTTCCGCGCCAGAACCGCCTGCTCGTAGCTCTTCAGATCATCGTTCGTTTGTATCATCGGAAGATGCGCATGACTTTGACTGTGCGAATTGGACGCGCGCGAAGGTACCACCGTCATCTTCTCGTCAGGGGGCGTGCGAACAGATGGCAACGACGCGACGCGCGACAGCCCGCGTTTCGGCGTAGGACGCGAACCGTCCCCAAATGCACCGAGTTGATTGTTAATCAATTCGGCTTTCGGAGTTGCGCCAAGGGATGGACCCGTGAGCGGCGTGCGCAGGTACTGCTTCCAAAACTCCTTGAGCTCCCTCATTTCCGCTTCCTTGTCACGCGGGCTTTGCACGGCACGGCTCTCATCGCCCCGGAAAGGCCGAGGAGTTGAATCTTGAGGAGGAAGCTTCATCGCGTGCTGCGTGAAGAAAGGGGCAGTTCCGTCCACGTTTAGATTATTGTTGGCATTGTTAAAGTTACCTATGAAAGGCTGGTCGCCATCGGCTAGCGTCATAAGTCCGAATGACGAAGCCACTCTACCCTCTCGTGAAGGGGGAGGCTGATTCTCATCGAATTGATACATCATGCTTAATGGTTGGATCTGCTGACCTCCTTGCGCTTGATCCGAGGAGCCGAAATCAAGCGGGAGGTGTGTGCTTGACGACGCGGCGGAGTTAGGAGCAGAAAAACCACTGCCGTCACTGTAACCGTCAACAGAACTGCGTCGAGCGTGCAGACTGTATAAACCACTTCCGCCATTGAAGTCTAAATTCGCCGGATTAACTACGGCGGATGAACCGCTAAACTGCGCTGAAGAACTTGACGGCAGGTACTGTGCAAATCCTTCATCCATCTTTCGCTGCGAAGGCAACCGGAAGTCTGTAGAAAACTGCCAAGCGTCTGTAGGTGCAACAGTCTGTTGTTGTTGAAGCGCGTAGTAAGGATCAGGGTTCAGCGCGGATCCAGTCTGGGCATAACCTGGTTGCCCCAGGGAGGCACCGCGCATCATGTCCGCGTCGTGAAAGCGGGCCTGGTCGGAATCGGCGCCAGAGTCTGTTCCAGAGAAGCTGAGCGATGGGGGATTAGAAGAGTCGCTGTCCCAATACGGCGCACCTGACGGCGCATTAAACGCAAATTGATTTGGGTAGAATAGCTCTCCAGCACTAGCACTCATGGATGGCACGGTCATCGGAGGCGGGCCCAGGAACAGCTCATCTGGACGCGGAACTGATCCGATGAGACTGGACATGGATGACGTGGAATCGACCGAATGAGAGTGTCTGTGACCGGGACCAACCGGCGCTGTCTGTCGTTGAAACTTGACATACGTACAGGGGCTTTTGCGCTGTATGCATTTTGCTAGCACACAGAGAGAAAGAGAAGAGTGAGCGGACGAAGACGGGGTGGTTAAGCGTGAGAAGGGAGGGAGGGACATACAGCAGGGGTTGGCGCCATCACAAGGGAGGGTCGCGATAACACACTGATCGCAGGCCTGCTTTGACGTCGTCGCTCGAGTCGAAGAAGCGCCTTTCCTGCGTGTTGGGGCAGTCGTTGTCGGCGGCTTGTCGCCGGCATGACATTTGTTTACATGTCGAGAAAGCAGATCGCTTTATCAGTTAACAAGGGGATCAATCGTCAGCTTCTATGCTCCATCGCTTCCCTCGTTACCAGCTAAGCCACCTGCTTACCTACGAGCAAACTGGTCTCCACAATGCTGGCATTTGTAGGGGCGATCACCAGTGTCTGAGACAAAACGAATGGAGAGAAACAATGGTAAGTGAGACGCCTTGCGACAAAAAAGAAGGAAAATCGATGGAGAAAATGAAGAGGAGTGTTGCGGCGGTGCGGAGGGCTGCCGTCGAATGAGAGCGCGGCGGGGACTAGACCTCCTTAATTGAACGGGAGCCAATGCTCTCCGGATGCTCCACTGGAGGGTGGATGGGGGGAGTGGTATGGGGCTAGGCGACGGAGAGAGTTATTGAATAAGAGACATCTACTTACGGGATCGCATATGACGAGCGACGTGTTGTGGTCTTGTGAATGTTGCCTGACAAACAGGACATTTGTGGTCGCCGGCCATGGTGTAGAACGTTGTTGAGTGAGTCTGTGCGTCGGCGAGATGTGTCGGGATATAAGAAAGCGCAGTATGTAAGTAGCTCAAGTGACTGCCTATTTCTCCTTTCTCCCACCCGTACGTCATCGCTACCCTTTCCGGCAATAATTGCTCCATTCAAGCTGACGTAACAATTCAGCATCAAACCTTAATTTTCCTTTTGTTTTCTTCTTATTCTACGTACGCTACACGTCACTTTATTTACGTGCTACAGTTGCACTGATCAACCCGCTTGGCGCCGCCAGAGGAATGAACACCTCCGCCTTTGCAGGCGTCGTGTTATCAATCCCGATGTACCTCATGTCCACAGGAACATAATGCTTATTTGGCAACGCATATGAAGCACTCGTCACCTCCTTGTGTTCCTGCACAATCTGATCTGCCATCTTGTACAGCGTGGCTTGCACACTTGCGCTTTCGTCCGTCGCAAACGTCGTCAGTGTTATCTCGCGAGCACGCGCAGCGACCGAGTCAAATGCATGAGACTCTTTAAGCTTGGAAAGTGTGCTTTCGAGAGAGTTGTGATGACCAAGTGGAATGGGAGTGAATTCATACTTGAGATCAACAGAAGTTGAGAATATGCGGTCGTTGACCTCGACGAGAGTGGTGAATTCATCGCGGTAGAAGTTCTCGAATGCTGATCCTGTAGATTTCAAAACTAATGAAAGATTACTTCAGCTCTCATAATAAAAGGTAGAAAGACCTACCGAGCAAATCACGTATCCCCGACGTCACCTTTGCCGTCATCTTATCCCTTCCTCCAGTCCCGTCGATCTACATGTTCAAACATTACTTAATCCGTTATTACCTCCATTTGGCTAAGCATGACGCACCTCGACGTCGACCACCCGCTTCTCATCTCCATCCCGCCAGAACGAATGAGGGTGTTCCTTCCCACCAACATTGATACGCTGCCACCGCAGTTGTTGTACAGTGACAAACGCCCGCTGTAAGTGTCCATATCTGCCCAACAAGAACGCTCCGAGGTGAATGCCAAACAGCTCAGGGACAAGCACAAATGGCGACGTCTTTGCCATCCCTGGTAAAAGTGATCATGCGCATATAAAATAACAATAAAACGTCGAAACGTACAATACGTAATGTTCTTGACTGTTTAGATGTCGCTCAGTGGTTCGTATACGTGTTAAAGAGGATGGATTACATACTTGAGTCGGTAGCGACGACGACACTGTTGTCTGCCTGCGTGAAGCTATACAAACCTATCAGTCCGTATCACACGTGTGTTAACAGCCGTATAGCCGCACCTGGTATCGATATTCCCTTCTACGAGCGCGCAGACTTCATACTCAACAACATCATGCCATCCATCTCCACGGACAATGCGGAACACGCGGACCTTGTCCTTTCCGTATCGCGACGCAGCAAGGCCCACCGTTGCAGATTCAGACATATTGATAATAGACTCAGGTTCAATTCGTACTCAGTTAAAAGAGAAAAGGAGGATCCGTGCGTGCGTGTGTGATTCTTGCGGGAAGAATGGGAGAGAGAGCGGACTTCTCAGAGGGTAATAGAGCTCAAGGTAGGACTTATACAGGTCAGAATCTCTACTGATAGTACGTTATCTATAATACAATAATTTATCCGACCACATCCGTGTACATTTCGTATTCTTTACCTATCTCGTGTCCCTTCGGATTCGGAGAGGAGAACAGATAACACTTCCCAGGGCACCATTTACGTTCTATTCCCCTCCACACGAGCTTCTTTCTTTTCAATCCATCGATGACAGAAACATTCTCTTAAGCTCAGTATTCTCCCTTTACTTCGACATTGGGATCCGTTGACTTCTGCTTTCGTATCACACCGGTCAAAAAGATGGATGACGTCGGAGTTAACACACTCTCAAGCTCAACACCAGCTGCATCAAGTCCGGGAGAACGAGTCGAAAGGGAGAAACCGCCAGTTCCAACGTCAACGTGACGTCCGTAGTAGTAAGTCCAGACCACGATCCTGTACCTTCTTCTTAAGACTTCCTGGATCAAGCTCTGGACCACAAACAATAATCGCGTAACCGTCCTAAACATGGTTAGACCGCAACGGAACCAGTTCTACGTCGCACAACAGCTTCCAAGGCATGGTCTACGGCTCATCACGGTACCGTATTGGATTCATCGTCGTGACGTGCTCTCAAAACAAAGTGCAGAAATAACGATTACTCCTCTATGAGGCGGAGATACTTTTTTCTCTACATATCAGTCCAATTTGTACCCGACGAGGTGCCTACGCCCAATTATCTCTCCAACCTGAAAGTCAATTCTCAACGCATGAACGGACGAAAGAACAGATGACACGAACGTACCTTGAAGATCCCATACGCCTCCAGCGCATAGATACCCACGCGTTTGTACTCGCCCGTGCGCGCTAATTCACGCCAATACGTAGGGTTAGACGCGCGTTGCCACAACGTTTTGTACACCTCCGAGAAAGAGGACAGTGATGGAGGCTGTAATCGCTCAGCGACGTACACCTGCTTCGCCAACTCGCGTGTCACTTGGAGGTTGTACGTCAATGGTTCACGGTACGCTAATTATCAAACACAAGATTACAAGCATATAATCGTATACGCATAAACAAGAAAAAGAAAAGGGAGTTAATTCAGCTTTCCATATGCATGTCACCCTAGAAAAATAAGATAAAATACGCACATCCTAATAAACCTCCGGCTCGTTCCCCAAGTCCACCACTAGCCTTCTTCGCAGCCTCAACCGCCTTCGCCAATCCCTTCTGAGCCGCAACAAGAGCCTCCTGTGCCTTCTCCTGCGCTTTTTGCGCCGTCTCCTGCGCCTTCTGCTGAGGCGAACTGCTGGTAGAGTTCAACCGTCGCCCAATAGATGTTGAAGGTCGCGATGAGCGCGTGGAGCGCAGCGTTGTCAGTAAACGAGATGACATTGTTCTCCCCGTTGCTGTCGGTTTGAGGAGAGATTAAGGAGTGGAGTTTGTAAGAAGAGTTGGAGAGGGTGGGTGAGCTGGAGATTTTGAGAAACTGGAGATGAGAGTGGACGATGCGTGAGCGTGAGAATGATCTGCCTTGCCGGGATTACCCGATCATGATGACAAGCACCGTGTTTTATTACGTAACTTCATCATCCACTGGCAAGCAAAGAAATAAGCACTGGACGAAACCAAACTCTTCATCAACTTGCGATGTTTGGCCTATTATCACCACAATGCGAATACATCAATTGGTTGCAGTTGAATTGAATACCTTCAAGGCGTCCTCGTCCGCAGCGATCTTGCCACGCTCCTCTCCGATGTATATATGATCTGATCCGTTGTCTGTTCAGCTGACGCGTCTATCTTATTGACAATTGACAATCAGACGACCAGCGGTGCGTTGTGACCACTTGGGGGAATATCCCAGTCCAGGCGTCTAAGTTGGCGCTTATAAATAACAATGCTGATTGGATACAGCACTGAATAAATTCTGCTTTCCTCTCCTCCTACGAAGCTACTATGTCAACGTCTAACTTGGAACCCATGACTGTTCCGGAGTCCCACCTGACGCTCTTCAAAAGTGCAATTAGGAGTTAGGACATTGATAATACATAATGCATAATGCAGTTTGTATATGACAATCCGCTCGTCCGGAGCTATCATGATATATATTGGAAACGGAATGCACAAGCTGAGTTGCTAGGTACGCTCATCGCACGTTCTATGCCTTGGTTATCGATACTGAGATGTATCTAGAGGACCAACTGACGTTATTGGTTCTCCGGATAGGCAGATTGAAATAGGGAAGGCTGTCATGGCTCCTACAACTCTTTTGAAAAGTACAGTACGTGACTCAGCATACACCAACTGAATTTCCATGTTTGGGTTCACGCACCGAAAGCGGACGAAGGGGAAACTAAGTATGATGACTTGACTACGCATCTGTATGTACGTCTGTGAGGCTAACAATCTTCAGACGTTTTTTATGAGTAGACATTATCTTACTTTTTTTTTTTTTTTTTAAATGTATTTATTACGCGCGTCAGTAATTCTAGTTACAAGTGCGCGGCAGACAAAATCTACGTGGTGGTGTGAACTCTAAGAGTGGTGAAGTAAGAAAAGCAGAGAAAAAGGTAGCAGTATGGTGCTCTAAAGAAAGGACTAAAGGGCGCGACGCTGGGGAGGTAGGGGAATTAGAAGGAATAACAGAAACTATTTTTGAATGTATATACTGTAGATAAGCCTAATAAAGTTATTTACTAAAAATTGCCCGTTTCGGTCAAGTTTGTTTAGGGCCGGTCATAATCATATAAACATACGACTTAGAGGAAAAATGGAAAGTAAGAAAATAAGGGAAACAGGTAGGATAGGAGTGTGGGGGGAATAGTATTAACGGGGGGGAGGGAAACATAACTGAGTCATAAACAATTAAGAATCTGATCTTGTGAGTTGCCGTGCCCATTCCAGAGGCGTCTCCGCCTCTGGTCCCAGTTCCTCTTGAGCGTAGTTGCGTGCGATTCCTAAGTCTATGTGGTCGTCGCGAGTGTCCAGGCCCTCTTCTTCCATCCGCGTGTATGCCGAGGCTATGGCCTCGGCGGAGGCTCGTTCCGTGATGAAGAAAGGTGTGGTTTCCTTCAGCCAGTCCGCAAGGGGTCCGAGGTTTCTATCCTCGGCCCATTCGGTGTAGTGTGCAGGCGGACGCGTGGTGGCTGGCCAGTTTAGCGTCCTAGCCAGGACCTCGCATCCGCCGAGTATGTGTGCTGGGGATTGTACTGGCCATGGGGGGTGGTTGTGCCAGCGACAATGGATGGTGATGCCGCGTTGTAGGTGATACTCCCTGGGGAGCCGCTTGAAGAAGCCGCCAAACGGGCCTGCATTGCATAGTACTTGGGCGACGCGTGCAATGTCCTTTCGGCGCCGGGCGAGCTTCAGTAGTTTTCTGGGTTTCCTCGAGGCAGGGCCGTTGATGCTGAGGTACTGTGGTCTGTTGTCTGTGGAGCGGCTGATCTCGCCGTTCCAGGAGGATAGGAGTTTGTCGACTGCCTTCTCTAGCAGAGCGGCAGTGGAGGGGAGTTCGCTCGTTGGGGGGAGGTTCGCCGCTTCCTTTGCCAACCTATCTGCCAACTCACTGCCGCTGATGCCCGCGTGGCCGGGGCACCAGTGGAAGTGGATATGCACAGTTGGTAAGGCGTCGAGCAGGGTCTGAGTTCCCTTCCTCCATTCCTGGAGTCGGTGCGCGCCTGGCGCGCTTTGCCATTTCTCGAGGAGGTTGAGGGCCGGTAGTGAGTCTGAGAGGAAGTGTATTTCCCTCGGGGGTGTGTCTGATGTGGGGAGGTGGCGCGCTGTCCAGGTTGGCGCAGTTGCCAGCGCCATGATCTCGCAGTCCGTGGCTGTGGTTAGAGCGGCTGCCACCATCTTTCTTGTGGCGATAGTGTTGCCGTCGTAGAGGATGACTGAGGAGGCGCCCGCTTTGCGGCGTGCCTGTGTTGCTTTCACTGAGCCGTCCGTGAAGACTAGCAGGCGGCTAGTGTCACCGGACAGATCCAACGCCGCTTGGATGTATTCCTGGCGTGTGTCGGAGTCTGTCGGTGTGGGTGGGGTGTGGAAGTGTACTCGTCCTTCGGAGAAGGCCAGAGGTTCTTCCCAGGGGGCATGCATGTACGCGGGAACTGGTTGGGCATTCGGCACTCGGTCTCTAAAAGAAAAGGAAATTACACTATTTCTATTACCTATATGTTTTTTACGAAGAGCGGGAAGTGGCCTTAGCCCATGGTTATGTGGTGTACGGTAGTGTCTGAGGGCGGCTTTAGTTTTCAAGAGTTCTAGAGAAAATTTAAGGGGAGGGAGAGAAATAAGGAAATTTGTAGTTATACTGTTTGCGCCGCGGTAGACCCCAAGGATCCACCTCGCGGCGCTGTCTTGTACTTTCTGGAGGGAGGCGACAATCGTCTTTTGACGACTGCCGTGGTACCATACCGTTGATCCCCAGGTGAGGATGGATTGTACGCAGGCGATGTACAGCCTGCGGAGTAGTTCAGGGGACATCCCCCTCTGGGTGTTGGCGATGAGGCGCATGGCAGCTAGGGTGGAGAAGGCTTTGGCCTTCATTCTCTCTGTATGTTCCCTGAAGTTGAGGTGTGGGTCGAACCAGATGCCGAGCCAGCACATGGGGTATTGGGGCTTGACCGTTGCATCCTCCAGTGTGACGACTAAGTCGGCACCGTCTGGAGTGGTGTCTCGTTGTCGCCTGAAGTGGATGACGTCTGACTTCTCCGCCTCAATGTCCATGTTGCGGCTGCAGAGTCTGTCTTGGAGGAGTTTGCATGCCTTCGCCAGTACACGGCAGTTTTCGGCGTAGTCGCTAGACCAGGTTACCAGTAGGTGGTCGTCCACGTACGCTATGATTTCTGTCCTTGCGACTCGACGTGCGGCTTCTAGGGCTTCTCTGGCATAGATGGTGGCTAGGATGGGGGAGATGGGGGAGCCTTGTAGTGTTTCTACATCGGGTTTGGGCTGGGGGTCAAGGGTGATGCCGTCGAAAGACAGGGCTACTTCCCTCTTCGTCATGAAGGAGTAGATCCATGCGTTCGTGTCCGTCGGGCAGCCTAGGGAGTCCAGGGTTTCCCTCAGCTTGGTGGGTTCGACCTTGTCGAAGAAACCTTGAATGTCGACCGCTAGGGCCGAGCACTTCAGGTTCCTTCTCCATGCCGTCTCCACTAGGTTAGTTAGTGAGAGGGCCGCGTCGTGAACGGCGTGGTCCTGGCGTCCGCCGAATTGATTCGGCGGTAGCCATTTCTCTGTGTTCGCCAGGAATTGCAGACGGTTAGCTATCATCTTCTCCATGATTTTACTGAGCGTCTCCTCCAGTGTGATTGGTCTGTAGGACCTTGGCGCGAAAGGATCCTTCTTGTTTGGTTTGCGAATCATTACTACCTTCGCCGCTCGCCATGTTTTCGGGTGGTGCTCTAGACGTAAGCAGTCGTTGAAGAGTGAGAGAAACTCGTTAGGCAATTCCGCCAGCAGCCACTTGAGTGGGGGGTAGCCTATTTCTGAGAGGCCAGGAGCGGAGAGGTTGGACGTGTGTCGAATTGCGTCCATCATCTCCTTCCTAGTGAAGGGGTGTGACCGCCGCTCGCTGTTGTTGTCGCAGGTGTTGGTTGGAGGTGGGGGGTCCGCTTGTGTGGGTGGGAAGTAGGTCTGGCGGAACAATTCACCTTTCTCCATGTCTGTTCGTGTGAAGCTGTCCCTGGTCCTGAGCGACGGTATTGGCATGGGACGAATGCCCCTGCCTACCTTCGCCCAGTTCCAAACGTTGTATTGGTTAGCATTAGAGACTTTTTCTTCGTAGAACTCCCTTTTTGCCTTCCGAATCGAGGTGTTCAGGCCGGCGGCCTTAGCGTTTCGTTCGGAAGGGGGGCACTCTCGCAGATCGTTTAGGGCCTGGCGGCAGTGGTCATTCCACCAGTCCACCGTTTTGAGTTTGGTAGGTTTTGCGGGGCACAGCTGCAAGGCCGCTTCCCGCATCACCTTCGTGAGTCTTTCGACCCTGGAGTCTAGTTCCTCCGCGTCCTCTGCAGGACGTGCGAGGAGTCTGACTGTGGCTGGCGTCACTATGTCGAGCCAGTCCTTCTTCTTTGACTCATCTAGTGGTGGCCTGGATTCTGGCGCGTCAGGGAGGTCCAGTTGGAGGGACCATTTGAGTAGGGCGTGGTTGGAGAGTCTGGTGTATTCCACTACATAGGAGTCGCGGATCTGCGTGGCGTCCGTTGTTGTTGGTACCCATATCATGTCGATTAGGCTGTTCGCCTCCCTGCACGTTGGAGTGTCTGGGTCGAAGGCTGGTTGGAGGGCATTCTCTTGGAAGAAGTCGTCCAGTTTCTTGCTTTGTCGGTCTCGGTACAGTCGGACCGGTAAGGAGGTCCAGCTGTCCCTCGTGCGGTTGAAGTCTCCCGCAAAGATGGTTTGAGAGGCTAGGTTAAAGGGGAGGCTATAGAGGAAGGTTTCCCCAGGGTACGCCTCAGGGTGGTTGTCCCTGCGTCTGGAGTCTGGTGGTTGGCAGCCGTAGTAATTGCAGATATTAGTACCTTGTATTTGGATGGTTAGCACGTCAGTGCCATGAGAGAGTGGTCCCACTATCGTCCACCCTGACGAAGGGAGGAGTTTGGATACTAGAGTGGCCACTCTTGGGCGGTCCTTTGGAGCGCCCGGAGGTAGGCAAGCGGTGTATCCTGGGAGGTTGGGGAGGCCATAGACCTCCTCCCCCTCTTTATCTATTAGGGATGGAGTGATGCCGATTCGGTACCACGGTGGTTCTTGGATTAGTATTAGCAGGGGTCTATGATTAATTGGGATTTGGTCGAAGTTAGCAATGAGTTGCTCCATGGCGGCTCTGTGCCGTCCTACATTCCATTGGTAGATCCACACCATTACAAATCTTCTTCGCTCATTTCGATTTCGGAGCCAGGTTCGCTAGCTGAGGAGGTGATGATAAGAGGCGCCGTAGACTGGTACTTTTTGCGTCTGGGGCACGTAGGGTCTGTGGCCGAGTGGCGCCCTAGGCAGTTATGGCAGAGTTTAGGGTGGGGACAGTCTGTGCCGGCGGGTATGCCTTCACTCGCGCAGAGTCTGCACTTAGCGCGGTGGTCCTCTGTCCTGTGATTCAGGTTGCAGTGTGCGCATAGGGGGTTTCATTTGCAGCCTTTAGCTACGTGTCCCAGCGCTTGGCACTTAGTGCATTGTGTGAAGGGGGGGCGAGGGTGTCTGTATGACAGTCTCAGCCTCCTCCCGAAGAGGTAGACGAGCGGCTTATTCATAAGTCGCTCACGGACGTCCCCCTTGGGATCGTCGAAGGTAATGGAGATTGGGCATGTGAGCAGAGCGCGCTCACCTTGCTCCGCCAGCCGTTCTGGTCTGGCGGTGTAGTAGGGAGTCGTCGCTAGTTTAATGTGTTGAAGGATGGGGTTGGCTCTCAGCTCCGCCAGGACCTCGTCCTGAGTGAAAGCTTGGTCCTTTGTGTTGTAGCGCACAGGTACCATGGATATGTTGAGTGTAGCGCGCAGGACAACCCTGCGCGCCTCGACTTCAGAGGTAGTGTTGACCAGTCGGCTTGCAATGGCCTGTGCCTGGAGGTCGATTTGTTCGGTGATGCCGTTGCCTGCCGCGAAGGTAATGATGGCATGTCCCTTGGGATTCCATCTGGTGGCTAGAACGCGAAGCTTGCTGGCCGTTGGCAGAGACTGCACGACGTCTCTACTGCACGACGTCTCTGGCAGCTTTGCTGAGTAGGTAGTCGGTGGGGCGGTTGTTGGCCAGGATTGGGGGGTTGTAAGTGATTACCAGGGTGGGGTCCTTTGCCTTGGTGGTGATTGGGGGGAGTTTCCTGTGTTTTGGCGCATTCGGTTCCAGGGATGGGGGTGGATTGGTTGGGTGGCTGGTGGATGGTGCGGCTGTGGCTGTGCTGGCGGCTTGAGCGTATGTCGTCCCCGTCGTCGCCGCCTCTGCTGGTGCTTGTGGTGGTGCAGTCCCCATGTTGTAAGTTCTGGGGAGCGGCCTAGTGTTCTGGGTTGGTCGGGCTTGTTGTTGTTGTTGGAGGCCCGCAAACTTGTTGTTGAGGGTCTGAATTTCTGCTGACAAACGTGCCAAGGCCGCCTCGACGGGAGCGCTAGCTCCTGTCTGTCGGCTTTGTTGGGCCTGGTTCATCAGTTGTGCGAGTGGTAGGAAGGACATTATCTTACTACTTTCCTAAGTGTTATATTCAAGTTGATGATCGGAGGAAAGTGTGAACTCTCTTCGGAAAATACGCGTGGGGAATATTAATATGTTCCATTGTTGGAGTATGCCGGACAAAGATATCGATGACGGAAGACCGTATAGGAACTTAAGAACTTCCGTCTAGCGACGTGAATACACGCCAACGGGGTGAATAGTGGAATGCGAAACTTGCGCAGATGATTGTGGTCGCGGGAGCTACTACCGAACTTCGGCTTAACGCGAAGACTGGATGGTTTTGTTTTGAAGTCTCTTTCGTATTTAGGTATATCTCGCGCTTTGCAACGACTCTCATAAGTAATGTCACTCACCCGATTTGGGGGAAGTATGATATCATTTGAAAATACATGGACCCACCACTCGGCGAAGAAAACGAGACTAGGTGTGTGAGACGTGTATCGTGAGTTTCTTACGTATGTACTCTCCGAAAAACGAAAAGGACAGCCAACGCCATCTCTCGTGGTCTCAAATATAAATACTGCTACTTGAGGAAAGAGCTGGCGTGCTTGGAATTTGAGTGAGTGAGAACTTGATCGGCGGACGGACGGAAAGGACGAGGACCCGGATCACATGATGATGTCGCCCACCGGAAGCATCCGTCAGCTCAGTTTTTATGTTATCCATCATCTCCAATCAATTTAGCTTGAACTGAACCGACAACATCAGGCTCTTCATCTGCTTGCAATCAATCTTATTCTGATCAGGAGCACGATGCAGATACATCATTGGCCGCTACTTGAATAGTTCAATTGATTGCTTTCAATACCTTTGAACCTTAGGAGGATCATCGGGAGCATGTTTGCCCATGCTGCGCAGCGCACGCCCCTCCGACTCGGAGAATAGATATATATGTTCTATGTGTGTTTCATTTGCGGACATTTAGTGAAGCTAACGCGTTTCAGCAAGCGACAAGCTACTACATGCTCCTGGTCGATGTGACTGATCCGGAGTCGGAAGGAGCTTGTGCACTCGCTGAAGCGGGCGGGTATTTACATAAATACTAGGTCCTTATTGGACGCGATACTGAATACCTGGGTTCTGCTTTCCCTGTCCTCCCGTCTCACATCTACCCTGCGAATCTGCTATGTCCACTTCGACTTTGGAGCCTGCGACTGTCTCTGTCTCCTATTTGACACTCATCAAGAGTGTATTCAGGATGCTGATGGTGCAGCTTGCGTATGACAATCCCCTCGTCTGGAGCAACACTTATGGGAAACGGAATGTGCAGGCTGATCTAGAAGGTAAGCCCAGTGGCATGCTCTATGCCTTGGTTGCATGTATTGACAAACACGTAAAGGACCAGCCTACGTTATTGGTTCTCCGGATAGGCAGATTGAAACCGGGAAGGCCATCATGGCTCCTGCAACTCTCTTGAAAAGTGGGCTGCTCAACATACTCATGCTGATCTCTCATAGATACTAAACATTTTGTCAGAGTTTCACCCCTTCCTTGCGACCATTCGCGTGCTTACCCCAGAAGGGAATCCAGTTGCAGGAGCAGAACTTGACTGGTGGCAAGCTGACTCAGCGGGCGACTACTATGTTCGCACGTACACCTTGCGTGGACGAGTTACTACCGACAAAGATGGATATGCCGAACTTCTCACCATCGCACCAGACCGATATGGAATAACTTCAGAAATCCAACGAGCCGCACATTTCCATGTCTGCATCCACGTACCGAAAGCGCAACCAGGTGAAACGGCGTACGATGACTTGACTACCCAACTGTACGTCTGCGAGGCCAACGATCCTAAGGCTTTGGAGAAAGATTTGTGAGTAGATCTCCTCCCATTTCCTTCCGATTGTTTTATTGATGGTCGGAGGGAAGTGTGAACTCTCTTCGGAAAGTTCGCGTGGGAAATATGCTCCACTGTTGGAGTATACCGGACAAAGATATCGATGACGGAAGGTCGTATAGGAACTTCCCAGAGCTTCCGTCTAGCGAAGTGATTACACGCCAACGGGTTGAATGGTGGAATGCGAAACTTGCGCAAATGAGCGAAGGTCTAAAGATAGTCGCGGGAGCCACTACTGAACTTCGGCTCAACGCGAAGACTGGATGGTTTTGATGTCTATTATTGTATCTCTCATTAGTTAGTCTTCAAGTTGCATTTCATATTGGTTGTATGCATAAAATCTTGCGAAGACCACTTGACCCGACTCATCGGCAAATTCCGAATCAATCATGCTGCCCCACTCAATGAGCTCAGCATATCAGAGAAGGGATATTTTGTTCACCCAAACTCCGCGTTATTGCTAATACATGGTCAGAATAGACGGAATCTATTGCTATGGATGGATGAATTTTCCCGTAAAAAGTACATGAAATAATCAAAACGGAAATATCCTCACACCAACTTGGTTTGATCTTGTTGAGAACATGAGCACGCCATCGTCGGGTAAGCATCTAAAAACTGAAACGCACAGCGATGCCCCAACATGTAATTTCGTCTTTCTTTTTCTTTCTCACCCATCACAGTCGGAGGGATTACTACTAGATCGATATGACCTCCAACATTGACCTCCCAACACCAGGCCCGGAATCGCCTCGGGCACCGCGCAAGCCATATCGCTTTGCGACGTTATGTGCAACTGTGGAGAATCCAGACATGAAGGATCAATATGCGGCTAGCTCTGTACCGATTTACCAGACGGCTACTTTCAAGGGCGTTTCAGGCCAGTATGACTATACGCGTAGTGGAAACCCGACTAGGAGCCATCTTGGTGAGTTTTGTTGAGGTCTGGTTGCATACAGGCTGTGTGTGCTGATGACGCATTTTGTAGAACATCACCTGGCCAAAATGTCTTCGGCGGAGCACGCTTTCTCCGTATCGTCCGGAATGGCTGCTATGGATGTTATTACTCGTTTGCTGAAGCCTGGGGACGAAGTGATTGCGGGTGATGACTTGTATGGAGGGACGAATCGTCTTCTGAGTTACCTCAAGTCTCATGGCGGAGTTATTGTGCACCACGTCGACACCACAAATGACGAGAGTATCATCCCGTACGTGAAAGCGGGCAAAACAGCAATGGTCATGCTCGAGAGTCCGACGAACCCGCTGTTGAAAATTGCAGATCTTGCGAAGATTTCTTCACTTGTAAAGGAGCGGGCGCCTGGAGCCATCATCGTAGTCGACAACACGATGATGAGCCCTTACCTCCAGCGACCACTTGAACACGGTGCAGATGTCGTCTATGATAGTGCGACAAAGTACTTGAGTGGACATCATGATCTCATGGCCGGTGTGATCACTTGCAACCGCGATGATCTCGCAAAGGTAAAGAATTATCCCTCGAACTAGCAATTTCCCTCCTCTTTCGATTTGATCGGAAAACTGACACCATGCACTACAGCAAATGGCGTTTACTATAAATTCTATCGGTAATGGACTTTCGCCGTTTGACTCTTTCCTCCTTTTGCGTGGAACGAAGACGCTTGCTGTGCGCATGGATCGTCAACAATCTTCCGCGATGGCCGTCGCAACTATGCTTGATCGGCTCGGCTTTAATGTCCATTACCCAGGTTTGAAGAATCATCCTCGCCGTGAAGTCCATGAACGCATCGCAAACGGTGCAGGTGCAGTGCTCAGTTTCGAGACCGGTGACAAAGCACTCAGCGAGCGCATCGTTGGGGCGACGCGCCTTTGGGGTATCAGCGTCAGCTTTGGTTGCGTAAACTCACTAATCAGCATGCCTTGCGTCATGTCGTACGTTTCAGTCAGAATCAAAATCATAGCTTAAACACAGTCTAATCTATTTTCGCTATTCTCAGGCACGCTTCGATTGACGCTGCTACCCGGGCAGAACGCGGTCTTCCAGAGGACCTTATCCGTCTTTGCGTCGGCATTGAAGATCCTGATGATCTCCTTGACGATCTCGAGCATGCACTGCTTGAGGCAGGGGCTATCACTCTCGAGCAGGGTGTCGACGGCCATCATTATGTCCGTGCCTCCCTGAAACGCGAAGGTCGCACGATCAGTCGCGCGGTGGAGAAACTTGCTCTCAGTGAGCCGGAAAGCCGTCACAAAGATGAAAGAGAATGGTTCGTGAGTGCACCTGGCAAGGTTATCTTGTTCGGTGAACACGCAGTCGTACATGGAGTCGTAAGTAATCTCGGTTGTACCATGATACGTATGATTAACTCGCGATATGAACAGACGGCGCTTGCAGCTTCAGTAGATCTGCGATGCTATGGTCTGACCACACCTCGCAAGGACAACAAGGTCTCTGTTCACTTTACAGACCTTGGAGATTATCGTCATGAATGGAATATCGATGACCTTCCGTGGGATGCGGCAACATACATTCCACCTGGTTCAAATCATTCGGACACGCTGGACCCGAAACTCATTGACGCGATTTCGTCTCAGGCGCTTCCTCTATCGAAGCACGACGTGCCTACTGCGCGTAATGCAGCGCTGACATTCCTTTACCTATACATGACGCTTGCAGGCGATATTCGTCCTGCTCTACACTTCAGCGCACGTAGCACTTTACCAGTTGGAGCAGGACTTGGCTCTTCCGCATCATTCTCCTCCTGCGCTGCGAGCGCCTTATTGCTAGTTCTGAAGCGCATTTCGGTACCGCCTCGTCCAGCTCCCAGTATCCCGCCGAGCGGTCCGGAGGACCCTGGTCACGTTCACGTAAGTCATCAGGGAAGACGAGCGCTTCCAACGGACGTAGCAGAGGAAATCAACCGGTGGGCGTTCGTTGCTGAGAAGGTATTACACGGTAATCCTAGTGGCGTTGATAATTGTGTCTCTGTCTTTGGAGGCGCTCTTGCATATACCCGCCCAGGCTTTGGGAGGAAGAGTGGCATGGAAGCCATCCTAGGGTATGTTCCCCGTTTCGGCCTCGATCTCCCATACGCATACGCCTACTTACAAAACGAATAGCTTCAAATCTTTGAGATTCTTGCTCATCGACACAAAAGTGCCAAGAAACACAAAAGCGCTTGTAGCCGGAGTGGCTCTGAAGAAGGTTAATGTTAGTATCAGAGAAGCATTTTCGGAGCAAGTTCTTATCACGCTATTTATGTAGGAGCCCGAGTATGTTGGCGGCCTCTTGGAGGCAATCCAAAGTATCAGTGATGAGGCGCATCGGATACTTGTCGACACGGATCTTCCACGCGAGGAACAACTGAGGGGTCTGGAGGTATGCAGTTGATTATCTGTGCAGTAGACGCGGAACTTGATTTAGTTCTACAGAGTTTGATCAACGAGAATCACGCACATCTTCGTGATTTGGGCGTGTCTCACCCTGCTCTGGAAGCGATCAAATCAAAGACGGCGAGCTACAACCTCCAAACCAAACTAACTGGCGCTGGAGGTGGAGGTTGCGCAGTCACTTTGGTTCCTGACGGTGAGTAATCGTCTCGCCATTCAAGAAACGCTATCCACATACCAACAACCAAGAATGTTTCATCTTCCTGACTCATCTTCCATCCTTCATCTCTGTACTGGTTCTAACTTGTGTCGTTCCATCCACCATCTCCAGGTTTTTCGGAAGACGAGTTAAAGCAGCTGATGACGGAACTACGGGCAGACGGGTTTGAGCCATATCTAACATCAGTCGGTGGATCTGGTGTCGGCGTACTCTCGCCGTACGCCGCCAACGATCATAATGATGCGAACGTATACGCTTTACCTGCGACGCCACCAGAAACGCCTGGGAATGGATTTGTAGAAAACGAACTCCAATCCTCATCCTTGCGTTCTGTCTTTGAGAACGCCGCTTCGAATGACTTTGCTACCTGGGCTGAACAGCGGGGAAGGTGGTTGTATGTGTAAGAATAGTACACCTTTGAGAAAGTAACGAATTGAAAATTAGGATGTTTTTACTCAATCTAACAATAAGAGTATTCTCACGATATTGATGTAATGTTTTCCGTGGTTATGTATAGCAGAGCAGAGCCTCCTTGCATATGATATGAAATCTTTCAGTATTATTACAAATTGCGCCCAGACTAGTTCCAGACTCAGATTCATCTGTATTCGAGAGTTCCACAGAAGAGGCAGAGCACATTGAAACACAAGGTAACGATTTAGTCCCTCTACTCACTCCGTTCCTAAAATCCCCTTTTTTCCTTAATCCCGTCATTCCAGGAAAATGACCTTTTTTTTCCACTTCCTTGTTTGAATAGCCGGTTCCAAGGCAATGCTCCTCGGTTGGCTGGTAAAATTGTTGATGGTGGTGGGAGTCGGGGCATCAAAGTCGGTGGTTTCGTCTTCATCAAGGCATCGAATTATGCATATGCATAGTACCTTCCGGTAACTCATGAGTCATGGACTCGGACACATGAAGGGAAGGGGTTGTCCGGTTGTTTGAGCGTCTTTTTTTTTGCTCCCCGATCACGGCACCTGCATTGCGACCTGTGGCCGAGACCGAATTGCTTGAGAGGCTATTGGTTTATGCATTTGGCATATCGGATCAGCATTTTTGATCGACTGATGAATGTACTTCGACCGGTGCTCTTCTTGGAGATGGACATATAGAGAAGAATACTATATATTTTTATCAAGTACCGTAGGCTATAAATATTTACTTTTAATAATCCGAAATGAGGCGAAACATAAACAAGAAATAAAGAGGAGATAACATAGAATGTAGTCGCAATCGACTAGCTGATGTGGACAAGAAATGTAGAGCAATAAAGTTTTCGGTTCAAGGAAAATAATGGATAATTTACTCGTCAAGAAATAACGATAAGCAAGAAAAACTGCGTTCCTGGCGAACTGAGAAGGGAATCCGGCGCTTATCAAGGGAGTTACTGTATCCTGTCTGCGAGCTTGACAACGAGCGTCTTGCGAATTTGCTCGTGTTCTCGTCCGAAGTATCGACGGGTTGAGAAACTCCAGCAGATGTTTCCGATGATCCAAGTCTCGAGTGCGCTGATGAAGCGCCTAACGTTTTCGTCTGTTTCTTTTCCGAAAGAACGGAGGGTGTTCTTGTCTTCAGCGAATTCGTATAAAAGCACCTCGAACTCGGCACCAACGAAGTCTACTGTCTCTTGTAATGACAGGGATTTCTCCTTCATGATGACAGTGACGATGTTTGAGCAGGAGTGACCTTCCCGTGCTTGTTCCATGTTGTAAGAATAGAGGTCCTGCATTCCAATTTGAGTTTCAACATATGCATGATAAGGGATTTTTTTTTACTCACGTTGCAGAGGGCAATCATGTCAACTGCGCCGAAGAACATGCGTTCAAATGTAGGGTCATCAAATACCTTAGAACATGAAACAAATCAGGTGGGTAAATGCACTTTCTTGTGATTACAGGGATATAAGCTTACCTCGTCTGGAAGGTCAAAACCAAAGCAATACTCGAAAAGGCTGAAGCATAGACGGAGTGCTATGTTCTCTCGGCGAAGGATACGGTACTCTTCGAGACCCAAGACTTCCCCTCGCTCGCGCAAAGCAGCCTCTTGACATACAGCATCAATATATGAGCTGCAAGCTTGGACTAGTCGGCGCATTGATCGGGGACCAATTTTGAGTAACAGACGCGACCGAAAGCTGCAAGTCAGAGACGTCAGCTGAATATACATAACTACGCGAAGTGTGAACGGACTGACCTTGCTGTCATGCGGGAAATGATAGAACCATCACAGTCGCCTCCGTCGAGAGTCCGAAGGAAAGAGTCCATAGTCTTGCGTGCACCGGCGGCGTTCTGATCGTCCGTAATCTCGTCCAAAGCGAACAGGAGGCTGATGAAATCCAGGCACGTGCGGTATTCGTCATCGCCTGCGTAGGGGTAGGTATACGCGACGAGCAAGTCGGCGTCCGACTTGATGAATATCTCGCGCTTTTGGGGGGAGAGAACACCAAAGCTGTCGAACCACGAGAGTGATTCTGCGCCTGCGCGTTTGAAATCTCTCTTGACGGAGGGAGTTAATTTTGTCATAGAGACGAAGTCTGGGAGTTTGAAGGAAGTTCCAGAGTGAGTAGATTTGGCTGGCATGGCAGGCGTCGAACTGATTGTCTGGCTCAGAGAGAGTTAGAGGAGAGGAGATTGAGTTGGAGGAGCTGGTTTTGGATGCAGAAAACATTCGTAAAATCTGCAGTCCTTTATACCTACGATGCTTGACGTCACGACTGCTGGCGGGGAATTATTCATTCAAACTTGATTTCAGCACCGGGATAGCACAGCTGCGGTCAGAGAATCTCACACTCCGAGCACGGAGACGCAGACGAATAGGCGTTAACGGAAGGTTTCACAGAGAATGCGATGACATCCGAAGACGCGTAAAGGGATCGGGAGACGGTATAGCCAACGGAGATTTAGCCGTCGCTGACAAATGCATTATGGTGGTCCTGATCGAATTGGAAATCCGGGATGATCTGTGGCCAGATGAATGATTACAAGACGAATCCGAGGACTGCAGTGGTAGGGAACCGTCGGTATCCGGGAGCCTCGGATTTGAATGTGTGACAAATGTTCCGTGTTCATGCGAACAGCATATGGCTCAGAATGTACAATGAGGCGCAGCCGAGCTCTAGCGATCACGATGACTGTGTCTGGGCTGATGAGCTGTTGTCCTGATTGAAGTTAGTGATCATCGGTGAACAAGGATTGACTAGGTGTGGTCTTCAGCTCGCCCGGGTTACTATAAATCTATCTTCCGTAATTACCGGAGCCAAGAAGAGAGAATCCGATCATCCTCCAATCGTTCCAATCGTACTCCAGCGCCTCCCGATGCATTCCCGCCAGGTACCTCATTCACCTCGGTTACCGGCGAGGAGAAATTCGGGTTAGCCGCTACTGGTCTCGGAGACGCTAATTTTTCCCAAGTACTTGATAACAGATAACCCATCGTGAGCACCCGCAAACCTGTCCCGATCTCGGTGGACATGCATTGTGAATATAGGATCGGGTCCTCGTTGAGCCCGTATGCCATCGTGTCAAGCAAGCCATTGCCTGAGTTGTAGAAAGAAAAGAAAGGCAAAGCATTTGGCCACATGACAAGCATCCCGGCTCTGCCCGATACTACTTTCGGCTATATCCAAGCCACCTTTTAAATCCGTTTTATTTTCAAAATACTCGGAATTATCATAACAAAGACCAGTACAGCATCTGTTATTCAGTGTCTTTACCGACTCTTGCATTCTGCCAGATCAAAGACTAGCCCTTTGAAATACACCCAGACGTTAGCACGATCTATCGATCGCTACCACAATGGAAAACAACATATGCGACACCTTGTAATTTCACAACTCAATAGCGCGTGCATGCTCAATTAATCATCATGCACGAAAATACGGGGAGAAAATGAGGCAGGTATGGACTATAAGCTCATCGCTTGTAAATGAAACATGCTTATTGTTCTCGCCGGTCCATTGCAATTTGGTTCTGCCTACCATGGGAGATGGCAACTTACCTGAATATCCTCATTCCAGTTGCAGAAATCCATTAAGCGGATATGTCCTGCGGGATAAGTTTTTCTAGCGACATGTTCGCTTTGATGTAGCATTGTAGCAGATAAGTTGGCGACCGGCTTGATTAAATCTCCTGCAAGAAGCATCTACCGCAATTCAATCTCCTGCATGAATCGGACTGTAGCGCTCCATGGTCGACAACATGCCTTCGATTGACAAAAGAACTTCTTACTGTAATGTTATACACTGCTATGAATGGCTGAATCAAGCTCGGATTCTCGGCCGAGACATGGTGATCGACCGTTGATGGTGGTCCTGATTTGATCTGTCGTGAAGTGCCGTGTCTGGGTTTATCATCAATATTGCTTGTATGAAACCAGCTGTGTCCAACACACCTCAAGCTATCACCCGTAATACGGAGTGTTCACCACGCCCGTCTGTCTTCTTGCTATGTAGTTAAACTGAATTGCGAATCGACGAGACTCCAATGCATTGAAGAACAGTACTTGCACCGTCAAAATCGGAGTGAGCTACTTCCAAGAGGTTTTTCACGCATGGAAGACAAAGAAGGGAGTCATCGGATCGGATGGGCCACGAAATCTGGTGTTCCCTGACCTTAAAGTCTGGCGGGCCGAACCGGAACTCGATAGAAGCGTTTGACGGGGTGATCGGAGCATCTAAAACAGAATCTGCATCCAGGAATGACTAGCACAACTTGAACAATAGTCTGAAGGCTATGTACATGTAGACGGTATGAGCTTCATTGCTTGCTATTTGACTATGTAATTCAGGTATCTTGTTTTTCTCATCCGCGATCAAGGTATCTTAGATGTAAGCCCCGCCGGCGCCTCATCGTACGCTGACTCGCTGGCGTGAAAGCGTGCTGTTCCCCTTTGCCGATCACAGACTCGGACAAAGTGTTAGTGGCTTATCACTCACCACGGCAATCAATCACCGATGCTCCCGCGGCAGGAGGGAAGCAACTACCTCCTTCGAGCCAGTTCGCGGCGCCAACCACATAGTAGCTATCCCGTGGCCAAAGGCGAGACAATCTGGTGCTGTCAGCCTTGCAACGAGGCAAACCTTTGTCAAGTGCCATTACTTCCGTGCAGAACGAGAAAAAGTAGAGAAAATCAGAACAAATTATCCCCGCGTACTGATACAGTGATATATTCGCCAAGCCGGAAACGGGATGGAAAGCAGCAATCCTGATGCTATTCCTGTGCTCGGTGCACCATTTGTCTGTTGTCTTGGTATGGATACTCTTTGACATATGAATCCACACAAGTATAGCTGAATCAATCGCCCGAGCCGCTTTACGAACCTGCAAATGAACAGCCGTCAATGCATCGCGCATGTTCAATGTCAGATAGAGTCGGAAAATCAGTCGAATGATGTAAGGCACCCGAGAAAGGCTCGAAAGCCGAATGCTCCGGAGAAATACTGACAGTTTCGCATCGTGAAGGGTGATAGGCGCTCGACAAACAATGGACTCGCGTGCAGGCGCTTTGTACTCCAGTGCCTTAAAGATAGCAACTCTTCGCAAAAAGTTTTCCAGACGCGGTTTTCCAGACGCGGTAGTCTGTAAGGGAATCAGGGATACCATGTAGGACCAGGACTGAGATATCTTCTTGTTCTATTGAGTTTATGTAGTCTGTAAAAGGGAATAAGTAAATAACAATGAAAGAGTTCGGAAAGAGAGTTTCGGTCGACTCACAACGATTCAGGAGGCTAGACTTCGATTGTGTCAGAATAGGGAATGGCAATAACCTAATACATCAGAATAGTGGCTGTAGTACACGAGTTAATCAAAATTTTAAAAAGCCCTAACTAATGCCGAGTAGTATCTGCATACTCCAAGTATACCATGGCAACGTCAAATTGTCGTTCTGTAGGGAAAGCGCCTCTAGGACCGCTGCAATAGAAACAACAATTGCATATCGAGCCGTGTTGAAAGGCTCGACGATTCCGCAAAGCCGAAGGAGCCACGCAGAAACAACAACAGACCCCAGGAATGCGGTACTTCCTTCAATTGTTTTAGCGGATGTCACAGACCAACGAGTTCGGCCAAATCGTCTGCCAATCACAGAAGCCTGCAATGACTGTGAGACACCAAGTGGAGAAAGTCAGATGTCGAATACTAACCATCGCATCTCCCACACCCAAGATAAGGACTCCAGTGAAGCCAAGCAACTTCGACTGACTGAATAAACAAATCAGAATCTGCTCAACGCTGAGTGAGATACCAACATACTCCTCCAGCCAAACCGTGCTCGCACAACCTGTCAGCAAATAGAAATGACTCAATGTCGCAGTTCCACTATCTTTGTCATCGATGAATTCCGTCAGGAACACATGGATGGCTGCACCAAATGGGTACAAGGCGAAGTATCTCATGTACTCCGCAAACGTGAAGACGGCAAAGGCGACGCTAAAAGAGAGATGCGTGAAAGCAGGCTGTACGATCATGAGCACCATGCTGCACATAATGACAACTCTGCGACTTACGTCTATAGCAATCCCGGGAACAAACATGATCACCGCTAAAGCATGGAAAAATTTTCTCCGAGCGTTCAGTCCCAATGTTGGCATTCGTTTATCTGCCGCGTCCAATAGATCTGTCGCAACCGCCGAAACCGAAACATTACCACCATTAGGGAGGATAGGTACAAGATTATGAGGACCTCCAAAACTTTGAGTTGGGTTATTGTTTCCGAAAGTCGAATCGTGCTGGTTAACAGTTCCGCCCGTAGGGGTAGAAGTTGCACCGATAGAAGACGATGGATGCACGTTGTTTCCCCCACTCTCAGTACCCAATGCAACTGATGGTTGTAATGCAGTCGTGTGTCTATACTTTCGCGAGCGGGAAAGCCTCCTACCCCATCCTGCTACACTGGCAGCGGCAAGTATGCCCCAGTACGAAAGGAGAACAGGTCGCGACCATCGCCTTTTACCTTGGAGAATCCATCGGACGGTCCACACCCAGGGATCACGTCCTCCAAGGCACCAACGTGTCCACATACCAATAAGGCCGCCAGTGATTAGAGCGGCTCCTAAGTAAAACCCCAAGGCTAGGAATCGGCGATGAATCTGTTTCTCCTCTGGAAAACGAAGTTTTCGCAACGGACGCTGTGCAATATGCCGTGAAAGGTACAGGAGCGGAGCGAGAAGAACACCGACTAAAATAGAACCGGGAATAAGAGCCAGCTGGAAGATAAGGAGCGGAGTTGGCAGGCGAAATGTCTTGATGTACAAGGTAGTCACTGGCCATATCTGTGAAGAAGTTAGTCGTGTCCATAAAAAAATGCACGTAAATCTCACTCTTGCAATTGTGACATGCATGCTTTCCATGAACAAGATGGCGGCACCGAAAGACACAAAACCGAGCTCACCAAGGGTGAAACTATGGTGAGCGAGGCGAATCGCCATATACAGACTGAACTGGTAGAAGATGGATACGGTTACAACGTCAAGATACGACAGGTCTTTAAGTATCCGAGTGAGCTGGTCTGGCCCATAAGATCGCGACAAGACATACCACTCCATATCCCTACGTCCAAGTGTACGAATGCAAATTTAACACCGAGCGTGGCAAGGGACGTCACAGTCGAGAATGCGGTGTATAATCTTATTCTCAGCCATCCGCTACGGGGCACACTTGCTCGCTCGGAAACAGGGACAGTTTTGAGAGACCGATGATAACCTTCGTACATCCGCGATGCAAAGAGATGGACAAGAAAAATAGATGATGTGAGGCTGGAAAGCTGCACCAGAGCGTGACGAGCACGGTGGATTGATACTACAGCATTCCATGCGTTGGGTCGGCGCAGTATTACAGGTGCTTCAATGAGCCAAGAATCGGGAAGGTAGCTAGTCGAAAGGGTGCCGTTGTGTAATGCCTGCCTGGCACTATATAGACAAGCGGTCGAAATCAGTGGGCCTAACAGGAGTGCAGTGAGGACACCATCGTCGGTACTGTCTCTGGCAGTCGCTACCATTAGCGTATAATAAGGCGAACAGTGGGATGAAGTACCTATAGTTCTTTGGAACCGTCATCCAGACATAGCCAAAGTCGTCTTTTCGCACAGGAAAGGCATTGAATATTGACGTTGCCTTCCTATTGACTTGGGGGGATGACGATCGGCGTCGATGGCGTGAACGAGAAGGGGATCGCTCGGTGGGCAACGCTTTCGGAAGGGAGAAATACGAGAGATGTGTCCAAGTGAGATAAATTATTGAAAGTATAATTAGTCCTGAAAGTTCTATCACATGATTTAGCAGAATCCACAGCGCCAATGACCAAAAGGACTTACCAAATGCTATCCAATTATCGCCGTCCTCAGAGTCGTCCCACGTTTTCAAGATACCATACAACAGGGAGAGCAGTAGTACGATGTTTTCTCCAGCTTTGCGCACGTCTCCAGATACCTTAACGCTCTGCCGCACCCATGGGAAAGGAAGAGTAATGCAAAATGTGTTTGGAAGAAGATAGCGATAGAGTTGTTGCTGAGAATAAGCTCTAGTACGAGTCATGGTATTCGGAGAAGCCGGACGATTGAGTTGCGATTGTGAATGTAATGATAACCTCTTAACATCGGGGGAGCGCGACCTGCGTACGCCGTTTGTGGGGGGTATAAGACTAGGAGAACTAGCCTCGATCAACTGTTCCGGTTCGACTTGGGACTTCAGCAGGGGCGACGGGCTTCCATTTGCCGTACTGATGTTCGCCGTAACAATGTTTGTTGCACCATTGCCTTGACTCCTTGGACGAGTAGGTAAACCATCTTCACTGTCTGAACCTGAACTCTCACCAGACTGAGAACTATACTCGACAACAGTCTGTAAGACAGCATCTCTGGCAAACGGAGGTCGACTCACCTAGACGACCCTGCCTGATAGCTCGTACTCCAATCAAGTACAGGCTTCGTCTGTGCTTTCAGTCCGGTGAGTGGCGGAGGTCGACGCCGAGTGACTCTGGTGGCCCTACTTTGCAGATCGACCGAGCCGCTTCCTGGAGGAGACGGTGATGAGCGTGAGCGACCCAGTTTTGTGGAATATGGCTGCTGTCGCTGACAGCTGCGGAAATGGAGGGAAGAAAGTGTTCACTGTGCTAGTCAGCGTCCTTGACGAATATCATTATGACACGCGAGCTGATCGGCGTAACTTCCTTCCTAAGCAAGCGTTACATTTCCACGCGCGACATGTCACATTATCAGCCATGTAACGCGTCCAAGGCGCGTACGTTCCGACACCCATCATTCAATCCACGGTGCAGTCTGCCCGGCGCGTCTTTTCGACGCGTTCTCCGTTGGTTGATAAGTTTATCTCTGCTCCAGCCCTTTCGTCCGCTTCTTTAGCGCTCTCAGCACGTCGTACATCAGCCACTATGTCTGGAACGAAAGAGACCGCTGTATATCTTGAAGACATAGAAGTAAAGACTACGTCAACTTCTACAACCGTGACGGGAAAGCGGCAACGTACTCTTGTGGAAATGGCAGGAGTAACTAGGTCGAAGGAGCCTACAGTGAAGAAACAGAAGCTCTATCATACTGATGCTTCCTCAAACGATCAGAGTAATTCTGTTCCAAAGAAGCCCGTCACTCTTGGCTTGCAAGCTCTCAATGCCATCCCCTTCTCCATGCAGGCCTTCAAAGACTCATTGACAGAAGAACAGAAGGAACTATTAAATTTGGAGTGCGAAACGATGGGAAAGAGTTGGTGAGTGCACTTTATCCTTATTCCATTGTTACACCGCTGATCAGATATGCGCCAGGCTGAAGGTCCTCAGTGATGAGATCAAGAAGTCATATTTCATTGCACTAAAAAAGTTCCTTTGGTCAGAGGGCGTCAAAGGGCCCGCTGACGCGAATAAGACTATCTTCCCCGCCTGTACGTCATCATGCAGATGTACATGAATAGTTTTTGACTGTATCCCTGATTCGTGTGTCGCTTCCTGTGATCCACCGTTTGGTGTTATAGCAAACAACATCTACGCCTGGTCGAAGACTCCTCTAGGCCGCGTCAGGGTCGTCATTATCGGGCAGGATCCCTACCATACCCCAGGCATGGCTCACGGTATGTATTGGATTTAATATATCAATCAGCTTTCGAATCTTCAGGTCGTGAGATCAGGAGTATAAGATTTGTGGAACGTGGTGATATTGACCTCTCTGCTTTATAGGTTTATGTTTCTCCGTCCCCCACGGACAGAGACTACCACCTTCGCTTGCCAACGTGAGCGCATTTGCGTTTATATAGCGGGAATGTCTTACTTAATTGTCGTCGTGAAGATCTACAAAGAGATCAAGAATGAATATCCAGTATTTATTCCGCCGAAACACGGGTACGTTCTCTCACCAGAGACTTGGCTCTAGTTATGTCCGCGTCGTGTTTTCCTATGCTACTATTCTTCTCACTTTAAACCCTCCTATCAGAGAACCATTCCCATCGCTATACACGTTGCCTTTATCTTCTTTCCTGAGTTTCAAGCTGTTTGATCCCCTTACGTGCCTAACGGCATTTCGGCGTTTAGGAACCTCACCGCCTGGGCAAACTCGGGTGTTTTGCTTCTGAATTCAGCACTAACGGTACGCAGCGGCGCCGCGAACTCTCACAAGGGGAAAGGCTGGGAGACTTTCACCGAGAAGGTCATAGAGGTAGTTGACAAATACGGCGGAGCAAACCTGAGCGGAGCAAACGGCGTAGGCCGTGGCATAGTGTTTCTCTGCTGGGGTAAGGATGCCGAGAAGCGAGTTGCGAAACTTGACAAGGTGGGCCCGGACTTCCTTTCCCGTTCTTTACCAGGACAACCCATGCTAAACGTTTCTCGCAATTGTACTTTCCCCGATGGTCTAATCAATTACAGAACAAACACCTGATTCTTAAGAGTGTGGTGAGTGACGCGGTTCTAGTGTTTCATCTTATCGGGTATATTGTCTAATCGTTGATGACCTTCATGATACCTATCCGCGGCCCGTCTATCGCGTCGTATCGTACAGCATCCCTCGCCCCTCAGTGCATCGAGGGGCTTCTTCGGTAACGGGCACTTCAAGAAAGCCAACGACTGGCTTGAGGCACGGTACGGAAAGGATGGCCTTATCGACTGGTGCAATCTAAATGTGCAAGAGCCAAGCTCATCACAGTAGCTTTCGAAATTTCCAAATCAATTTAGGGACGACTTCGTGGTGTTTGCGTTCATTTGAATCTTTTGTCTCCTGCATCTTTCCCCGATCTACACATGACAACCCATCTAATAGCCAAGCATACCAGCAGCTTACTGTATATACACCCACTGAACTTCTTGTCTAGTCAAGTTTGGCATGTGGAATGGACACCATGTTCTAACGACTCTGGTGTGAGAAAGCATACCTCGCGCAAGCAAGGTGATTGTGAAGCACATCGTAGTGAGACACTAAAGGACTTCTGTATGCACGGCGTGAGTTGAATGATACCGTTTCTTCAAGCTAATACGTCAAAAGGCAGCGTGATGTGCTTCGACTTCCGATAGAGATTTAGGGGTGGCGTTGAAACAGGAGATTGCCGCCAGGCGACTGATCAACAAACAAGCGTACATAGTATATCCGTAGTAAAGGCGTGCCCTATAGCCCCACATTCACGGCGGACGTGACGCTGCCTTTAGTACCTTCTAGCCAAACGAATGAGAATATTGCCGCGTCAACACACGGGCTTGCTACTTTTACTCGTCCTGGAAATAAGGTTTGCTTCCGAAATACTCGTGGCCACAGTGAATAACGCGCGATTGGGAAAGGTAAAAAAACAGATTGACAGTATGGTTTGGATCAATGATTTGTTCTATGCGATAGTCTACAGTTAGTAATGATGACACCTTTGGCAGAGAGAGAAATATTATTCAGAGTAGATGAGTAGTGCGGGAGTAAGTTAAAGACCGGTGATCTCGGCCATCATTGGATCAATCTTGGGTGCTTAGTTATCCCCCCGAAAGGGAATGATCTACTACTGGATTCTTGTCGGCGGTGAAAAGAAAGGTAAATCCGTAGAAATTCAAATAAAATAACCGTAAGCGAGAAAGGGAAAGCATCATCGATGAGAGCGAAAGGCAACAAGATGCGGACCTGAAACGTGGCATAAACCCGGGGGAAATGTTTGTCGAGCTCACCTCCAGCGTTGTCGGGTTCGTACTCAGCGGCTTGAAACGGCGATCTGCTTAGGCGGACAAGTGTGATACGCGAATAAGATCATGCGCTGCCACGGAAAATATGCGCTTTAATCTGGAAGGACTTGTATTATTCGCGTCAGAGGCTCGACGAGCGTGGCGATCCGACTTCCTCATTGCACCTTCCTCCGTCACCATCATAGTCAACAACAAGCTCGGTTAACCGCACCTTCCCGGCGTCTAACATATCTGAGATGCATTCCGCCACGAGCGCAGGCTGCGTCAGATCTCGGTGACCATCTATGCTCCTTCCACAGGCACGCCCCTGCCCGGAAACTGGTGAAGCATGTCAGAAGCCTCCAGGTCCAATGATTTTGGTAGCAACCGCCCATCTTCTTCAGGAGAAAAGTGGGTCAGGACGAGCGACGAAATGATGGCTCGCCGGTGGGCGACAGTTCTGTCCCAGTGTAGCCATCACGGGGGACGCTAGCATTTCCGGGCGGTAATCTAGAGTTTGCCGATATGGGATTGACGCCGTTATGTGTCTGGGAGGGAATGCCAGAGTGAACTCTCTGCTGGTAAGAGGCGGTAGAGTATGGGTCAACGTAAGAAGGGACATGCTGAGGATCGTTCATTGACCTTCGGAGGTTCATTGACATGTTTGGATTATTGGGGCCTGGGGCCGGTGATGCAGGAGAGTATGAGCCATGTGAACCCAGCGGGCTGTGACCTACACCGACAATGGTACCCTCCATATGGTGTGCCATGGAATGTGGGTGTAGAGAGGGCGATGACTGAGCTAAAGACCTATTACCGCCTGACGTCTGCACTGTCGTCATCGAATAAAACGAACCCTCCCTGGCGGCGAAACTAGGTGCTGAGCTCGAAGCACGGTCGGCGGAGTGATGATATCCCGATGGACCCGGAGTATGGAATGAGGCATTCGGAAAGGATGAGCGGGATCTCGAAGATTGCGGATCAAAGCGAAGGTGGTCAGGAGTGTAGCTTGTCGACGCAACTGGTGCATTCGCTGCCATATCGGGGAATGTGTCTTGGTCGGAAACAAATTCGTCTTGTTGAGGAATAGTCATCGCACCTTCCCATGATAACCCGGGGTCATTTCCCGAGGCTAGTGCCTGTGAAGTTGACGCGATCTTGTAACTTGTCGAGGGCGGAGATGATGTTGTTGTCATGGGTGACGCTGAACCCTCGTCCTTTACAGACAAGCCTCGCGTGGCAGAGTCTCTGTCGTATGTCTTTGGTTTATCCTTGCCAGTTGGACCACGCCCCAGAGGCGGGCGGCTTGCAGGAGGCAGGCTTAGAGCTGCTCGGAGGTTCTCGTTTTCCTCCTCGAGCTCAGCAACACGCTCCTCGAGTGCCTGTCCACGATGAATTGACTGGCATAAGCGACTAGTACAGTCGTATAATTTGAGGACGTACTTGGAGGTGTGCGGCCCTTCTAGCTCGGAAAGCGCGCTGGACATCTCTCGCTCTATTTGGCGGGAGATTATCGTTACGCTTTCTGCCTCTCTTGGAAGACATAGATAATCAGGTGGGTAAAAAGATGATAGGTGAGCGGGGAGACGATAGAACTAGGGTGGGAGAGTGAACGAGCGGCGGAGGGAAGAACATGATAGTTTATATAGAGTGCCATAAGCTAGAGGTGATCTGAGAGCCAGGTTAAGAGACGGATTCCGTAAGTAAGCGGTTCCGTCGACCCTGAATTGGCGTCGATCGCGAGTTTCCCGAGGGCCAAGCATCCGTAAGGTGGATGATCTCGAGATTCCAGAGCTATGGACGGCCTTTTGATGTCGACCTGGAGACTTCGCGGCAAGTCGTCAAAGGGAGGAAGCCACAGGAATAAGATTGTGTTCAGCCTTCGTCCCTGCCGGCCATCACATCCGGACGTCTTGATCACCTTAGGTCCCGACTCGATCCTCTGTTTCGGTGGCGTTGACGACAGAATGTAAAAAAGTCATAACAAGGAAGCGGTGCGATCTGACAACAAAGGGAACGCGAAGATTATCCACGTACGTACCCGTAAAAACAATACAATTCAGCAACATCCATCCAAGCGATGCAACGAACATACTGACGCCTATTTGGCTGCTTTGACATGGACATGGCCGAAGCGTAGAAAGAATGCGCAAAGCTCAGAAGCGATTCAAGTGACACTGCCTGGTCACATCTTGAAATTACACGCTCTACTACAGATGCCCGACTCGCCGGTCATGCGCGCGCGACCGCGCTGCTATGGCGGTCCTAGAACATTACGCATTAAATCAATCATACACTCAGGTTCATTCCAACATGTGAATTCAGCCTATCGACGGTCTCTACCGTGGCCAATCCTGTATTGCATAACGAAGGCGCACTCGCAGTGGCAAATTGAAAAGGGCGACGACAAAACATAATAAATGTATTGGTCTCCGAGTTGGAAGCAGCAGAGAAGCCATCCGAATGGTGCGGGCACTGAACAACCTTCAAAACGCTCTCACGCGTAAGTGCGAAGTCTCAATCAAGCGGACAAGTCGGGTATCAGGACTCCGTTCTACACGGTAGCTTCAGCTCAACGATCTTGTTGACCCTCGTACCGTTTACCCGCGACCTAGATACGCTTGCGCGCACAAGTGAGGCTCTGCACCTGGCGGGTTTCGTCGGCCACATGACGGTAAGGACTACGATAACAGGAAAGAGACGTGGCACCTTTTGTCGAGCGAGCTCAGCTTTGTCCGACGGGTGGCAACGACTAGTCTGGGTGGTTGTCAGACCCCAGAAAGTGGACGTGTTGTAAGCAAATGTCGGCATGCCATAATTTGTTGCGTCGGCCGCTCAATGGTCTCATTATGCGCAGCGCAAGAAGCGAAAGTGCCTGGGCGATGAGGTAAATTTTCAGCAGGCTGGGCGCGAGCCGGCGTCGAAAGACTGCGGGCCGTCCCTTTGAGGCGTCCGCGGAAGTATTTTTAATTAACGCGCTTTGAACGGGGAGCAGCGCACACCCGCGGAACTTTTGCAACCCCGACAAGCAACACCGGTTTAACCGATTTAGACTTGATACTTGGCTAGGATTCGAATCCTCGGAATGGCGGGAGTATGATCGAAGAACAGATGAACACCGTCAAGTGGCGCTAAGGGCAACAGAAGTATTCAAGCGAATGATTGGATGAGCCGGTCATGCCTTCTCCTGGGTGAGTTCCTAACCGGGTTTTTTTGATGAGTTCTGAACATAAATACAACCTGCGACAGGACCACATGAGTGGACGTACGTATCGTCAAGCCTTCAATTCCCGCGCTGGTGTGGCCATTTCTGATCGAGGAATTTCGAGAACAAGGACGATGTCCATAATAGTCAATGCCTAACTTGAAACAATCTGGATCAAGGACGGGCTTCGACCGGGGACTGCTCTGCTCACACTCTATTCACACGCTAATCACCATCTCGCGAGCGTGGGATCCGTACAATAGAGACAGGGGTGATCGTCGTTGGGCATCTGAATCGCGTTTCACTGCCTACCTGGAAAAGTTGAAGTTAGAGCTGTCGTACGGATAATAGAGGTAGAGGAAGTGGCTGACATAAGCTAAGCGTCACTATATGGTCGATCTACTTCTGATCACGCCGAGTAGCTTGAAGCACCAAGCAATAATCGAAACGAAACCCGCAGCAGTCAGCTACCCAAGCGAATTGAAGTAGCGGTCCGTCATCAGACTGGTGCTTCTAACCACTAGAAGCCCATTGACCCATTAATGAAACACGTACGTTATAAAAGTGAATAGAAATGAACTGCAAGGAACTCTAATGTGAACTTTACTTCCAGTTCAACCGCGGCGGATGCAGAAGTTTGACGATACATCCAGCTTGTCTGATTTTTTCGTGACGAGTCCTTCAGTCGCATAGCTCGGCTGAGGTCAAGTGCTTTCCACTGGACTGGAATTACTCGGACAAACAAGGTGATCCTCGAAATAGTTGCCTGACACCGTCCTTCCACCGCACGGATGAGGACATGCGATAGCGAATGAAAGCCGTCTTTCTTGTTCGGACAGTCGCTGTTCAGAAGAAGGCACATACACTGCGCTAGAGGAACGATAGTCGATCAAATTGAGCTGCAACAAAGGGTAATACAAAGTCCTTTGTTGCCTTGAGGAAACATGAGATCAATGGTCAACAAGTCAAGTCAACAAGTAGTACCATTGGTAGTACCAAGGCCAAAAGGACAATGTATTACCACGTGATTCAATTGGTTCGGAGTCTGAATTTGTAAGTTTCTTTGTGAGGGCGTGGCATCCCTCCTCGCCATCTGCCACTCGCAGTACACCCTCGTCTGCTCGTCGTCTGCTCTCTTCTTGCAAAAAGTCTGCTCTTTATTTTCGGATTAACACCGTATCGAAGACGAACTTCGAACTGACTGAGAATGTGGAAGCCTGCCACTAAAACGATCACCGGGACCAACGATGGTTAGTTTCTATACTTCACTTTTGCTTCGGGCTATCGGTATAGGTACAATGTGTGTTGACGATCTTTGTTTCAGTCCCTCTTGGAAATAGAAGGCGTTTCGGTCCGGCGCCTGTCGAATCGTCGGATCCTCCGCAACTTGCGCAACCTTCTCCTTCAGCTTACCCGCGTCCACAGTCGCATAGAGGCGACTCAGAAGACAGGTCTCGCGAGCAGTCTCCTGCCACAAACTCCGTTGGTATGTACCCCATCTGCTCTACCTTCAGACCGCTCTCGGCGAAAGCCTTCTACTAGAGTGGGCTGTCTCTAGCCTTGCGCTGTTTATTTTCCATGGCCATTGACGACTGATTGATTACTAACTTTGCCTTGTCTGTATGACTGAACGCTTGTAACAGCGGACCCTAATGCACCGCGAAAGCGACGTAGCCGCTGGGGGGAAGCAAAGACCGAGCTACCTGGTCTTCCAACAGCTATCTCTGCCAATGGCGTCTCACAGGCACAGCTGGACACATATGCAATTCACTTGCGTCTGGAAGAGATCAACCGCAAATTGCGATTGAATGATTTCATACCTCCTGAACGAGAGAGGTTTGTTCTACTATCCCTCATGTATATGGATCATGTCGAACTGTTCATGCAGGTCTCCTTCGCCGCCACCAACTTATGATTCGCACGGTCGGCGTACAAACACGCGCGAAGTTCGTTACCGCAAAAAGCTCGAGGAAGAGCGCATCAAGCTTGTCGACCGAGCACTGAAGGTTGATCCTAATTTCCGTCCACCAGTGGAGTACCATCAGCAAAAGCGCTCTCAGCGCCCTACCGATAAAGTATATATTCCAACCAAGGAATTTCCCGAGATCAACTTTTTTGGCTTGCTTGTCGGCCCTCGTGGTAACAGCTTGAAGAAGATGGAACGCGAAAGTGGTGCAAAGATTAGCATCCGCGGCAAGGGAAGTGTTAAGGAGGGCAAAGGTAAACCTGATCAGTATGCAGAAGATGCGGAAGAGGACCTGCACTGTCTTGTGATGGCGGATTCTGAAGAGAAGGTAGCGGCTTGTGTCAGGATGATTAATAGGGTCATCGAGACGGTGAGTAGCCTCCCTCGTGTCTTTTCTTCCCTCAGACTAACAATTTCCAGGCCGCATCCACCCCCGAAGGTCAGAATGATCATAAGCGAAACCAGCTTCGTGAGCTCGCCGCATTGAACGGCACCCTTCGGGACGATGAGAACCAAGTTTGTCAGAATTGCGGAGAGGTTGGACACAGGAAATACGATTGCCCTGCTCAGAAAAACTTTACCGCTAACATCATCTGTCGAGTATGTGGTAGCGCTGGACACATGGCCCGTGATTGCCAGGTGAAGTCAGATCCAAACGCACCCCCTGGGTCCCAGCCAATGGGAATGAACAAAGGAAACTTCGATTCAGAGTATGCTAATCTTATGGCGGAACTTGGAGAAAGTACCGCTACCGCAGGGACGGGAAAGAGCTGGGGAGGAACAGGGTCGGGACTCAGTATCACAGCAGGATCCGACGTCCCCCCTTGGCGTCGCCCGGAGATGTGGCAGACGTCAACCCCAACTAATCAGAATTCTCAGAACGGTTACCGCCCTACCCAAGGCTACGCTGCTGGTGGTGGTGGTGCTGGCTACGGTACTGGCTATAGCGGTCAGCAGGGTTGGTACCAAGGTGGCACTTACCCTCAAGGTTACGGTGGCCAGGATTATTCCGCTGCTTACGCTCAATATTATCAACAGCAGTACAACCAGACCCAGACCTCGGTTCCTCAGTAGCGATATTATCACTTCGTTCGAAAACAGCAGCTCTGGTTTACCTGCGACACCCTAAGTGCTTCATCGTCGACGATCGAAATGGTCGACCTATTTATTTTCCAGGTATCATCATTTGTCTCCCCTCCTTACAAACGCGAGGGTTTGTCATCCAGCTTATTCCTCCGCCATTCGCTTACGGTGCAGCCTTCTCCAGCGACATTCCGATTAATGGTTTCCCCTCCCCCCCTGCGTGTGGTTCATTTCTTACGTCCAGTGCATGTCAGATCGTTTTGTCGCTGACGCCAGTTTATCGACGCTGTAACTTGTTGGGCTTGTGCTTGGATTTTTGACGATCGTCAAACTAGTTCTCTTCTGTGCTCATACATTGTAGTTAGGTAATGACAAAGAATTAATGCTTACTTTCCTTGAATTCAATGAGTAGCGTTTTTTGAACAAGTTTATCCGCTCAAGTGGATGAGAAGTTTGTCAGATTATTATTGCGAAGGAAGAAGTGTGCCAAAACCACACTTCCATTCAGCGGCCGAAGGTGAAAGAAATAGACCCGTCATCTTGATATACGATCGCAGTTTTGTTTTCCCTTCTTGTGCTAAGCATGTCGAATGTGTTTATTGTTGATCCATCTCGTTATAATATTGACTCTGCGGCGGTTCAGCTTCCGCTTCCCTGTGGTAGACAACGCCCGTCAACTCATGTAAGTCAAGACATCTTCTGGTCATGCATTTCTCCAAAGTTCGCTCCCTCGTGTCAAGGAGGGGGATACCGCGGGGAGGACAAAGTTGGTAGTTATGGCGTTTCACGAATTCACCCAATGCCTGGCTGGAGCGATTAACTTCTCACCTCTCAACGTCTCAAGTCATGTATTCATGGCTAATAGCATGAGAGGATCGTGTAAAATTACATTCGGCAAACTAACGAAGTGAACATACAAAACAAACAGTTTGAAAAGGAAATACCATGAGTCCTATAATGCTACTTTCTCGATCGCTTTTTACGCTTTTTGGTGGTCGAGTCTGCCACTAGTACTGACTCTGGTTGACGATCCTTTATGCCTATCTCCGTCCTCATACCCTTTTCACCTGCCTGCCGTCTCGTGCTTGTAGCAGATTGGATCTCGCTAAAAGCCTCCCCCCTTCGTCTCTTGCTACTTTTCTGCACTCTGTCGTCATCGGGCTCTTTACCGGGTTTCGATCGAACGAAACACGATACAAAAAACCCATTGGTATGATCATCCCCCGGTACACATCGGATTAATGACTCTGCTTCTGCAGATGAGGCGATTAGTCTTGGAGCGATATACCTGTCAAGCATCTCGTACGTGACTTGTATTCCCCCATGTTCTCTTGATTGCCTCTTCTGGGCCATGTCGGTAACACATCCTCTCTATCAGCGAGGATAAACTTCCCAGAGTGTGCCTCATCAGACGCTAGCGCGTGACAAACGACGTCTTCATTCTCAGCTGAGTGAACGCTGCATGTTGAGTAGACTATCTTCTCCACCGCGGGGACTGGAAGTAACCGATCTGTATAGCATCGGACACAGTTGCGAAGCGAACTGTACGTACATTTCATAGCATGTTTGATCATCGCGATCTGGAAAGTTGCGAGTTTGTGTAATCTCTCTTCCTGGACCTCCAGATCGTTCTCGTCCTCTGGAATTACAAACATCAAGTGGGGAGTGGTTTAGACATAGACGGCTCGACCTGCCTGTGTCAAGCAAGTGATCTAGCCGATTAACGATTCCGGAGCCACTGCAGGACGGATCCAATAGGCTGTGTAATAGGGTTGGGTACCTTGTGAGGCAAATATCCAGACTCGGAAGGAGTCAGGGTACCTACATGTGGGAAACACGGGCATATCTCGCGTCGTGGGGTTCCACCGCCATGAAATCCATGTTCATCGGCTCGACGTTGCCGCAATGCGCCCTTACCACCATCTTCTTAAGGGTCGAGAAGCGCTTCTTGTCTCGTTCAAATGCGTATAGCTGATCTTTTGATTAGTACCGTGTTCCCTCGAACTCGACTGACTAGAAAAGAAACCGGCACCTTCCCGCGGCCGTTCATCAGAGCGCTTAGAAAAGTCGTTTTATTCCCGGGAGCAGCTGTAGCATCTATGACGTGCGGATTACCATGCGCAGGAGGCGAAAGGATCGCCGCAGGGAAACATGATGCTTTATCTTGAAGTATAATTCTTCCGGAATTAAGTAAAGAACTGTCATTGAAAGATATAGAGGGGTGGAACAGGAGAAGGTCGGAGATATGCTGGTCACGCTGGAAAGCTTTCCTGTGGGTAGATAGCTTAATCTTTGAGGGCACAAAAACGGAAGGGCGATGGCTGACTTTGAACGGAGCGGATCACCTTGTTCCTCATATCCTTGAGAAAGGAAGACACGAACGGCGTCCTCAGTTGACCAGTGCAATGTGTTTATGCGAATGTACCGCGGGATTCGATCTACGTTGGTGTCGGAAGGGTAATCCAGCCCACAAAGGACGAGGAACTTACCGGACCGCGAGTCGCCCACCTGAGCGAGCTCTGAAACCGTCCTGGCGCCGCGTTTGACTTGAATTTTCGTCAACTCAGACTGTAGCCGTGTCTTGTGCCTATTCACGGGGGAAGCCGGTGTTACGAGGTAATTCTTTAAAAGAGAAGACATCTCAGTATATTCACCTTAGTATGGCTTGTTTGATGGGGCCATCGCTCGCCTGTATTTTCCCCTTTGAAAGGAGAAGATCATGTACGAGGAGTAGGGCAAGGTTCAATGAGGTAAGCTTCTGTCGTTCATTCTTCAGGAGGTCGGAGGCTTGTATGACATCGCTTAAGACCGCCCTGTCTGAATGCGGTTGAACGCAGGAAAGGATAGAGTAGAGGGAAAGGACTCCGCACACTTCAGCGTCTCAATGACTAGTGCTGCAGTTCTCTTTCTGTCTTTTTCCGGTAGCGTCGATATAATTCCCTTGATAGAGCCCTGTTTTGCGTCGAGTTTATCCAGAACTTTCGCGGCAGCGAAGTAGAAATCCATTACGATACTCTATTCATTGTCGATCGTTAGTTCTATGGAGATACAGGGTAAAGAGGAGTACATTTATCAAGTCTTCGGGCTTCTATGCCTGATGTCTGGCAGTCGGGAAGCTACAAGGAAAGGGGGTTAGTCAATAAACAGTTTCACCAGAATATCAAAAAAGTTCAAAATGGAGCAAGACCGTCAGAAATGAAGTAGACGTCGTCAGACCCAGTCAAAGCCAGTCAGACAATGTAGATAAGTTTTAAAAGGAGCATCATTCGGTCGGTGATGATGGGCTTAGCGACTCACCTGCATCAGTTTTTAAATGGCCGAAGCCTCCATGATGATGATGATGGTGAAATTGAACCTGAGAACTAGCCGCGAAGTTTTGACCAAACAACGAAAATCCGCATCACGTGTCAATTGCAAAAGGCGTGCTAGATTTTACTTCGCGACTTTACTCGTTGTCTTACGCCCTTCTCCCTTTTCTTCTTGAGCTTCTGTTTTTCGTTTAAAATTTCCCAAGAAAGGGAACCGATTCGTAGTAATAACGGAGCGGAACGACGGTCATAGCAAGTTAGTAGCTTGCGTTCCACAATTATCACTGCTAACCTTGACGCCGCACGCGTACCTCACTTGAAATAGTGCCAATTGAAACGGAACTCTATGACTTGCTTGGTGTGGCACACACTGCAAGCGAAGGTGAATATTATTTTGAGCACCGGGAGAGAAGAAAGAGCTCACCACCCCTCTACACAGACGAAATCAAGAAGGCGTACCGTAAGAAGGTCAAGTTTAGCTCGCTCGTCTAAGACCGTTTTTCTCATCGTTTTTAACAGGCCAGAGAGCATCACCCTGTGCGTACAAATTCACCATATGCATGTTGATAACTTACTCGCTTAACCTAGGATAAAGTATTATTTGCTATTAACTCCTTTGTCTTCTCTTCGCTAATATTCTGGTCAGAATATCAACGATCCTGACGCTAGCAAGCGGTTCCAGGAGATTGGGACTGCGTCCGTAGAATCTCTTCCATCTGGTGGCATTAGCTGATCCTGTGTTAGATACGAGATTCTTTCTGATTCTCAAACTAGAGAAGTGTATGATGAATACGGGCTCGAAGGACTTACAAAAGGGTTCGACGGTTCTTCTGGTGGTGTAGATCCTGCTGATATATTTGCGGAGCTGTTTGGTGGTGGCGGGTTTTCATTTTTCTCTGGGCCGCGTATGTCGCGCCCTAGGAGGGGAGAGGATTCCGTAATCCCATACGAGGTGACACTCGAGGACCTCTACAATGGGAAAAACGTGAAGATGAGTCTTGAGAAGGAGATCGTCTGTGGCGTTTGTCGCGGGTAGGGTCATTTTCTCGGTCCCTTAGGGCGCGCGCTCATCATCACCGCCCTTCACTTGTTGTAGATCCGGTGCAAAGGGGAGCGCGAAACCCAAGGCTTGCAACAAGTGTGCTGGAAAAGGGTGGACTATGGAGAGAAGCCAGGTAAGCATGATTTCAGGACTTACTCTTTGCTGCTCTAAGGATGTTTGCACAGATAAACCATTCTCTACATAGTCAACAACAAGTCATCTGCACCGAGTGTCGGGGTGCTGGTGAAAAGCTTCGGGAAAAGGATCGGTCAGTAAATTGCTTGTTCTACTGAACAATCGCTCTAAAGCCCACTCGACAGCTGTAAAAAGTGCAAGGGGAAAAAGACTGTAAAGGAAAAGAAGCGTCAGGAGATCTTCATTGAGAAGGGCATGACGGACCAGCATCGTATAGTCCTCAACGGGGAGGGCGACCAATTGGTAAAGTACCTTGGACAGCTCTGGGAAATGCCTCCTAATGATATCTCTCCCCGAACAGCCAGATGCTCCCGCCGGAGATGTGATCTTCGTGCTAAAATTACAGCCACACCCCTCGTTTGAACGCTCAGGAAACGACCTGTTGGCGAAGGTTAATATTACGCTTTCTGAAGCCTTGCTCGGCTTCTCTCGCATCCTCTTGAAGCATCTAGATGGACGTGGGATTGAAGTAACAAGCCCACCAAACAAAGTCATTCGACCCAAAGATACTATCGTTCTTCGGGGAGAGGGCATGCCGCACTACAAGAACCCGGACTTGAAAGGGGACCTGTACGTTATATTCGACATCGAGTTTCCTGATACGAACTGGGCGGCGAACGTCGATCGCAAGGTACGTTCCCTATTCTTACCTGGCCCTTTGCGAAGAGCATCTGATATATTGAATCATTTGTTTATAAATTAATTATCCTTCTTTCGTACGTGGATGCACTGGATCGACAGGCATTGGAAAAGTTATTACCTCCGAGAAGACCGGATTTGGAGCCACGACCAGACGTGGTTGATGCACCTGGATATGAGGAGGCTGACTCCGCCGACGTGCGTACGCGCTCTTTCACCGCGGGCGCTAACTTCCTGAATCAGTCTGCATTTTCTGCTTTCCAGTTTGGCGCAGATGATGATGAGGACGCGTGGACCGATGATGATAGCGATGACGACTTGAATCACCCCGAGTGTCAGACACAATAGGCTGCCTACCTCCGTGTGGCTTGTCCTGCGTCTCGCGTTCTCGCTGCTAACATGCATACCCGATCGTTGCTATATTCTTCAGCTCATCTAATTCCCTGCTCATATTGCAATTGTATATTTCCCTACATCATAGACCTAGAAGATTTCTGAACCGAAATAATTATCCCAAGAGCGCAGAGGCTATGATTCAACATCTATGAAATGGAATACTACAGTGATGTTTAAATTGACAGGTAATGCGCCAGAAAGCAAGCGGAGCGCCGAAATACAGATACTTTTGTCCCCTCTTCAGCAAGGGCAGCACATCCATCTAGAAACATATCCTGTAACTAGCATAACGACCAGCCGTCTCAGAAGGTCGGGTGATCTTCACCACTTGCCCTCGTTTAAGACCATAATATCGTGCTACTGGGTCTGCTAGTTGAATACGAGGAAGCTGAGTCTCTTTGAGACGACTAGCAGTGGAAGTATCGAGAGACGTCGGTCAGAAGGATTGATACCGTAAGCGGTCAGAAAAGGGACTTACTACTTCTCCAAAAGCAGCTTCTTCTCTTCTTGAGTAAGGACTTCATGTTGTGGGACAAGGATATGTCGTGTAATGTTGACGAGAAGGTCTGATTCAGAGAACTCTTCGAGTCTGTACTGATGTGACATGGCGACAATGACCTACACGTCGGCGTGAAGGTTAGAGTATGCGTTAGTCAAGATGGGGGACGAGGTAAACACACCTTTCGTGCAGACGGAGTCATATTTCCAGGGAAGATGATAATTGCCTTGTTGATGGACTTGTCCTCTAGAATGCTAAGCAGTCTGCAACCAACAGTTCAACCTCAGCACAGTCGGCAGGCCAGCGATGAGTGCGAGGACATACTTGCGCATCGTTTTGACACCGACACTTCTTTCATCAGAGAAGAACACGAAGATATGGTCCTGGTGGTTTACAGAATGGTTCGTGAAGAAATTGAGCTGGTTGCGGCTGAGATGTCTTCCGTTATTATCCATGTGATGTGAGAATAGACAGAAGCTCACTCGACAGCACCACCACTATTGGCATAAGTCTGTTTGAAGGTCGCAAGGTCCATTTCGATTTCTTCGTCCGCGACCTGAAAACCCTGTTCAATGTCAAATTAGTCAAATCCCATCCTTGAGCTGAATACATGTGCGTACTCTATCCTTGACAAGTTCATGTATTGTCCTGTTGACGCGCCATAATCTTGCTGCTTCATCAGGTCCGCCAACAGCATCCGCCATCGTTGTCACTGTGAGTTGGAGAAGTTCGTGAAGGAGAGGAGAATGTCCACGCGTTACAGTCACGTCACGCGATCCCATAGGGCTTCCGTCGATCACGAGTCGATCACTGGCTTTCATCTTTTAACTCTCGTTGCTCAGCACCTACACCTGCCTTGCAGGCGACTGCTTTATTCCACCAGAATGACGACTTTAGGGCTAGGCGCCACTATCAATGGCGCAAAGCCTCAACCAGTCACCCTTAATGATCAACTTATGGTGTGCAGTGTGGTTTAACGGAGTCGCATTTCGCTCAACTAACGGGCAACTGTAGAGCAAATTGAAACCAGCGAAGATATTCAAGGGGAGCGTTGAACCTCATCCCGCGCCGTCTCCTGGCTCAACTTTGCCTCGCATGCAAAATCTTTCTCCTCGTCAGATAACTGGGTTGTCGTTTGATGACCGGGGAGACACACTCGTGACTGCTGCAGAAGATGAAACGTTTCGAGTATATAACTGCAAGACTGGAAAGTACGTCTCCGTAGCCTACTGAAACCTTCGGGCCCGCTATTAACACAGACTGCGCGTTCATAGACATATCAAGACACTGTACTCGAAGAAATATGGTGTCGACTTGCCACGCTTCACACACAAGAACACCTCCATTATCCATGCGTCTACGAAGGAGGACGACTCGATTCGGTACCACTCATTACACGACAACATTTATCTACGATACTTCAAGGGGCATAAAGAACGCGTCGTATCATTGGAGATGTCGCCAATAGATGATGGTTTCATGTCGGGGTCACTGGATCGAACCGTTCGTTTATGGGACTTACGGAAGATGCATTGTCGAGGACTTCTTCATCTTCCATCTTCACCTCTCATCGCCTATGACAATTCCGGACTCGTATTCGCTGTTGCGATTAACACGTTTTGTCGCATCTTACTCTACGACATGAACAATTTCGATAAGGAGCCGTTCTTAACGATGACATTAGAAGATCCTCTACTGAAGCTGGTCTCGTTCCCGCCTCGCCAAATCTATATGACCTCCCTCGCGTTCTCGTCAAACGGAAAGTATCTGCTCGTGGGCACATCTGGGAATGCGCATTACATATTAGACGCGTTCGAGGGACATCTGCTTGCTAAGCTCGAAGGTCACGTCGGTCTGGAGCGCGTTCGAATGGAGGCGACAGTGGGCTTGAATCCGACAAAGGGTATTAGTGGGGAGGAAGTATCATGGACTCCCGATAGCAAATTCGTGGTAAGTGGGAGTTTGGATGGCAAAGTTTGCATATGGGACGTGCAGAACCTACCCGTCCGAGGAAACGAGCCGATAGACCTCAATAGGGTGCCGATGGTGCTGCAACCAGTTGCAACCCTCGATGGGCATCCTGGTCCTTCTCGTTGCGTCAGATTCAATCCGAGACTCGCAATGATGGCAACGGCGGGATCAGAGCTGGTGAGCCGTGCTTGGTCCATCTTCTCCAAGTCTAATACCACGATTCTGACTGTTTCCCTAGGCTTTCTGGTTGCCAGACCTGTCCGGCGATGGTTCCGACGAGGTTAAAGAACATTTTAAGAAGAAGTTCGGTGGTAGCTAGATATTGTCGCAGAAACGTTCACCAAGAACAGTAGCCTTATGGATTGCCGTTCTACTTTTGCACCATTCTTTCAGTACATGCGCCGTTCGCATCGTGTATCATTATGTGTTTCTTCGCATTTCTTATCGCAATACGCTATGGAACATTTCCGACACTTATACCGACCCCAGTACCCACATACGGTACATAGCAGACGCGGTGGTTCCAAAGGAGGAGGTGCGACAGCTGTTAAATATGTCGGCACTGCTGGTGGTAAACGAGCAATCCCCTGTACATTCGTTAGCATATGATTTACTTCTGTGCGGATTTCCATGTGTAAAGTAAACATGACACGCAAAACTTACCGACTCTTCAATGAGCGTCGCAAGATTCTTTCTATATACAAGCGCGTCGCGGACGTTCTTTGATTGTGTTTTCTTGCGCGGTGCTCCTTCGATCACGCGCTTGTCGGATATCGTTTCACGAGCGCGTCCTCGAGCGCTGGCTGCGCTTTCTCCATATCCGATACCTGCTAGCGACACGGTTGGCTCCGTGTAGTTTGTTCTCTGAGAAATGAGTAGCAATAAGTAAACTCGGTAAATAGAAAGAGGTTGGGACGATACCTCGAGTTCTTCGAGATGGCGCTTCGTTCGTTTTTCGATGAGTTCTGGAGAAAGCCCAGCTTGCGCAGCAGTGCTTTGTGACTTCCGTCGCGTAGCTAAATCACCATGTCAGAAATGACGCTCTAGAAAATCTTAAGACAGTTCAGTACTAACGCTGCTTGCGTTCCGGAGGAGTTGGCAGCAACATTGGAACTTGGCTGTGGGGTGCGTTATCGAACCAATTATTTTCATTTACTATATCACATCACGTGTTGGGCTAGGACCGAAATTTGTAAATTATGATATGTGGAGATTATTACAGGCAGTAGATGTATAGGACGAATGCTACGTGTGATGATGCATAGGCTGTAGTAGTACAAAAGAACAAAGAAGAGAATCCAATATTCCTATTCACTGAGGAAGAACATCATCCCGAAAATCGAGTAACGAAGCACAACTTGAATCCTGCAACTTCCATGAACTCCTTCAACTGAAATAAAACGGGAAGGGTGAGACGTCATTATCGGGAGGAAAAGCCGGGGTCACAGGGTAAAATCGAGAGGTAGCATTCGCGCGCTGCAGCGGCGACATGTTACTATCAGTGGAAAAGCCACTGATGCTTGTGGGGTAAACCGAGCACGTCCGTTGCGGTGAGCACCATTCTGCCGCCAAACCATGCATGACAGGCTCATCGTATCCGGGGACCAAAGCGTTTTGAGGATTGATGACTGGCAAGAACTCCTCCGAGGGCGATGAAAATCGACCTGGGAAATTGGGAGGGTTGAGGAAACGCACTGGCATCTAAAATGCCGTTTACTATAAGCGTATATTGGGAAGATATAGTATCAAGGAACTTACCTTTGGTGCCGGAGGCGTTTGAATACAGGCTGAATATGGAGTCGAAGGAGGAGAGGAGTGCAAAGAACTCGTGGTGGACACAGACGAGGGGGACAACGGCGGGGGTGGAGGTGTCGAAGGCACTTGTATTGCATTCTCGGGCTCCTCATCCTCTTGTTTCTCTTTCCTTTTTTCTTCAGCTAGAGCAAAGAAGTGCAAGCGTGTTTCCTGAGACTCGGCCTTCCACATCTGAGCTGCCACTCGCGAGGCGTCGTTCTGGTGCTTGACATCTGCGGGCAGCAGGTTCTTCGCGAGGACATGAGAACGGTATAGGAAGAAAGCATTTGAAGGTTTTTTCTTCTTTGCGGCCTTCGAATTCACGGGGCCTCCGGTGATCGACGTCCGGGAATGGGCGTAACCGCGATCGGGATTGTTTTCAACACGGTGCCCTACAGTTCACGTCAGCAAATACGAGAGCTAACTAGTCGATATGAAATACCTGTTTCATGGTTCAACGTAGCAGTGTTGCGTATGACAGGCATAGCGAGAGCGTGAAGGAGATATTAGGAGAACCACGAAGGACTCGGAAGGGGGGCTAATGTCCATTTCCTCGTACTTCGCCCCGCTCTTTTCTATGTTGGCGTGCATGCCTACATGGCGGCTATAGACGCTGTGCAGCATTCAATCAGCTTTGTTTAATTTTGGAGAACTATAGGATCTTGCGTCTACAAGTTTTCTTTCACAACATCCCCTCATAAGGAAATACATGCGTAATCACAACACGACAATGGGGGCTCGTGTTGCTTGCAAATGGAAAAACCATTTCATTGTGTCAAGTAAGATAGGTTGCCAAAAGGACCTGAGCCATGATCCGAGGTCAAGTAGAAAGGACACCCGATGGATGGTAAGTGATGTGGAGTGTGCTGTGCTGTATGTACCTGGCTGTTCACAAAGACGATGAACTCAAAGAGAGATGAATGTGTGTCGAAACAATGAACGGTCAATCCAAAAGGGACAAATCAGGCAAGAACGACAATTCCCAGAAAGGCAACAAAGCGTATAGATAAGTCACGTGCCGTGCCGACAGCTTCGTCGTCACTCAGTCAAGGTCGGACATCTTTTGAGTTCACCTCTGCACTCTTTAGACACACCTTGCACCGTTATCGGATCCGGTATCAGAAAATCTCGATCCGATCGCGGCGGACGACTTGCTGATGCTAGTAGAGTAGCGCTTGCATCCATCTGGGCTTGAAGATCCTGGGCAAGAAACTCTGGACACCGTCGCGACTTCTCTATTGCTCCGTCAACAAAAACATTTAGCGCTCCTCGTTCATCTTTAGGTCGCGCCAGCCATGGTTACTCTTAGAATGATGGCTCGCAACGCCCCGAGGCGCATTCCGACCGCCATGTTCTATTCCCCTCTCCGCCCACGAAATAGTATGTTCTCGCCGTACTCTCAATCCTTCCGTCGGATGCATGTGAGAGCGTTGTCCTATACGACAATTCCAAAACTGGTAGCTCGCGCTTTCAGAGTTCCGATAGCTGGGGCAACTGTAGGAGCAGGCGCTCTAGGTTACGCAAATTACAAGCTAGAAGGCAAGTGATTGTGAGAATGGTACATATCGTGGAGTACTGACTATTTCAGCAGAGCTTAAGAAAGTGACATCAGGATGGTTGGACCGTGTACAGGACACTGCAACGGATGCATTTGATTCCGCTTCGGATACTCTCAGGGATGTACAATCTCGGCTAGCGGAAGTGGAGGCTCCTCAGTTCCTGAAAGACCTTTTCTCCGCACGAGAAAAATCGCGGGGCAGTAGAGAGAGTAGCAGCCAAAACGGAAACTCGGGCGGAAAGCCTCCGGATGGCGAGGATGCAGCGGTCGCAGCGCTCATGGCTGCCACACTTGCTGCACCATCTTACTCGGCAGATGAAGGAGACGAGAAGGACACCGCGATCATCGGGCCTAGCGAACTTATGCACCTGACAAAGAAGCTTATCGGGATAAGGACGATGCTTCTCGAAATTGACCAGAGTGACGCTCTAAAACTACCAAGTATCGTGGTCATTGGTTCTCAAAGCTCGGGAAAGAGCTCGGTATTGGAGGCCATTGTCGGTCATGAATTTCTTCCTAAGTAAGTGGAAACCTAGAAATATTCATTGTGATTTTGAATGACTTATAACCGCCAGGGGTACCAATATGGTGACGCGCCGGCCCATTGAGCTGACGCTTGTGCATACTCCTGCTAATGTTGGAAGTAAAGAGCCGCAAGAGTATGGCGAATTCCCGGCATTGGGGCTTGGGAAAATTTCGGACTTCGCACAAATTCAGAAGACTCTAACCGACCTCAATCTTGCCGTCCCTGCGGAGCAGTGCGTCTCGGATGATCCCATAGACCTTCGTATTTATAGTCCGAACGTGCCCGACCTGACCATGATCGATCTCCCGGGTTACATTCAGATCTCTTCAATGGACCAGCCGGATAATCTGAAGGAACAGATTGCTAGCCTGTGTGAACGGTACATCCGCGAGCCGAACATCATTCTGGCTGTCTGCGCCGCAGATGTGGACCTGGCCAACTCACCGGCGCTTCGGGCTAGTCGGAAGGTCGACCCGTTGGGAATGCGTACCATTGGAGTCGTCACGAAGGTGGACCTTGTTCCTCCCGAGCGTGCCGTGGAAATCATGATCGGAAACAAGTATCCTCTTCACTTGGGCTATGTTGGAGTGATTTGCAAAGCTGTTCATGCAAGAAGCAGGACAGAAACCCCTGCTGAACTCGTCAGACGAGCAGAGAACGAATACTTCAATGCGCACAAGGAGTATTTTAGTCGGTTTCCCACTCTCCTGCTGGGTACAAAGACCCTTCGGCGACACCTTATGGAAGTACTAGAGTCATCGATGGCTTCGTCACTCCATGGAATCACGAATCAAGTACAATTAGAGCTCGAGGATGCGACATATCAATTCAAGGTCAAATACAACGATCGACGGATCTCAGCAGAGTCGTACGTTGCCGAAACAATTGATACCCTTAAAGGGCGTTTCCGCGATTACACCTCTCAGTTCGCTCGCCCGCAGCTTCGCGCAAAGCTCAAAGACTTACTCAACGACAAGGTGATGGATATCATGGAACAACTTTACTGGGCAGACAACCGAACGAGGGAACTCAGTGCAGTTGCTGCGGATTCGAAAGTTAAACCAGACGAGTTGGAACCATACTGGCGATATAAACTCGATGCGGCAAGCTCGCTACTAACGAAATCCGGTGTCGGCCGTGACACTACATTCCTCGTTGCTGATGCCCTCAGATCATTAATTGACACAATAGTGTCATGCGAACCATTCTCCCATCACCCGCGCGCTGCTGAGCGTATCGTTGCTATCAGCCATTCAATCCTACGAGAACGTCTTGGAATTACTGCAGACCAAGTGGAGAACTGTATCAAGCCTTATAAATTCGAAGTAGAGGTTGACGACCGTGAGTGGGAGCTTGGGCGGGTGAAGTCTGTCGAATCAGTTGAGAAGGAACTCGGTATGTGTGAGGCGAAGCTGAAGGAGATCAGGAATCGTGTCGGAGGGGGTCGTCGGCTAAATAACTTGATGGGCTACCTACGAACGGTCGAAGAAAAAGAGAAAGAAAAGAAGCGACAAAGACTATTGGCGCAGGCGCAGGAAGGAGAATCAACGCCCGAACCAGAGGAAGTCCACTATAGATACAGTCCGGCACAAATGTTTGACGGTATGCTTGTTTCTGACTTCTCGATGACCAATCCTCTGATAAATGTACTTGTCGCTTTAGCCAAACAGGCGGAATCCTATGTGGACAGAATAGGCATCCTGAAACTCCGTCTTCAAACTCTAAAGTCAAAACGCTGCAAGGGTGGACCAGCCAATGATGTCATGTGCCCCGAGGCCTTCTTAGATGTAGTTGCCGAAAAGCTGGCGTATACATCCGCACTGTTCATAAGCATAGAATTACTCGACCATTTCTTCTATCAGGTGAGTTCCTGAGTTTGAGTCCTTTCCGCGGCGTGCGGGAATCTCACTTGCGAGCCAGTTTCCCCGAGAGATTGACTCGCGATTAATATACGACCAAGATCGTAAAGAGATTGAGGCATTCGCTCGAGAAAATCCTGAAGTGCGCGATCATCTTGAACTTCAGACTCGCAAAGAAAGGCTCGAAGAAGTTAGTCTCTTTCTTCCTATTCCCCTCATCGCTCATTCATAATTCGCGTGTAGGTCATGAAACAACTCAGCAGCTTGACGAGTCTACGCAAAGACGCTCAACCTACTACTCGACGAGCGAAGGGACTCTTTGGGAACATGTTTTAATCTCTCTATTTCTGCTCTATGTAGATATACCACTCGCCTTTTACCTTCACCACTCAATTTTATGACTCATAATAATCTAGCGCAACCTCAGTGGATTGTACATTTAGCTTGTCGGAGGTAATCTTAATTTGAAACAGTAATCGCTTTTCGATTAGAGGTTGGGTCGGATCTCGTAGGGACCACTGATGAGCCAAGGCAAGTAGATTCTTAAGCTGTGCCGGGTGTTACGAAAGAAAGGATGTCCTTTTGCAGTACCTACAAAGTGCCAAGCGGAGTTCACAACAACCCTGTCTGCCCTCGATTACCAAATGTGGACTTGTTCTCAATGTTTGTTGGAGTTCGATCGATAACATCGAGCTCTTACAGCCCCTCAAAGGCTGTTAGCGCATGACCATTGAGCTTATAGGTACGATGTCGTACGACTTTTATCAGCGAAAGAATGCTGATAACACATCTCTAGGTCGGGAGGCTCAGAGCCTCGTGTTGCGCTGTGCATTACCCATTACAAAAGAGTCGCGGCGGCGAATCCGGCGGGCCGAACCTGCACACCACGATGTGATCTATCGAGGAGTTTCCCTCTTATAGTTCTGCTCCTTAGTTCGTTTGCTCTTCTTTATCTTCCTGATTGGGAGGGTCCGCTTTGGTTGGTAGTAGCGGAACGCGTAGGTTCTAGGAACGAGGTCTGTGCTTTGAACGTCTGGTAAAGAAGTAGAAAAGGATTGCATCACGCGATGGAAGGGAGGTTCTGCCACAATTCTCTCCTTCTCTACTCTGCCTCTGCTTTGACAGTCGAGGATGAGTGTTGGAAGGAGCGCGAACGACTTTGCTTCACTACGCCACGATTCATACAGCGGTAAGCTCGTTTCGTTATGGAACCTGGTCTGCTTTGCACTTCGTTCGCTGAAACTTTTTATCCTGAACCGCAATATTACTGCAGCTACCCCTACGCAAAGTTCTTCCTCACGCTCTCAAAAACGCCCCTCGCCGCGAACACAAAGGGTGTCCGCAAGTTCCAGCTGGAGGCAAAGATCTGAATCGTTGGTTTCAGGCACCTTGTCGAGAGTGTCTAGTAGTTTTCAGCCGCTTCCCGCTTGTGAGATTTCGGAGGGTATGGCAGTTGCAACGGTTCGGGACAGTGCTAGGAAGGCGCGTTTGGACGAGGAGTCTGCGAGGTTGCCAACGCCCTGCGATTCAGACGTGGAGAGCAATGTTGAGAATGATGGTGAGCAATACGAGAATGTCGCGCTTGCCTCGCCGGCCCTTTCGGCTCTTACCCCGACGACGGAGTCTGCTGGATCACATCGCGTTGTCGCATCAGCTGGTTCATCCTTGTCTTCGCTGGACGATGACTTGGAAATGCCACCTACTCCGAGGGTGAGTCGAAAATGACACACTTTCAATTCTTCAGTCTCATAATTCGCGCCTGTTGCTCTCAGCCGTGTACATGTCAACTACCGATGTCCCCCAGCATAGTAACATTGCCCCTACCTCGACAAATGCACACTCCTCCACCTTCCCCGGGTCGAGAACCTCCTCCCCAGGTATTATCACCCGGTTCATATGCAGATGTGCCGTTGGTTCGACCTCTTGCTGAGGTCTGGTCATCTTTGGACCGCAACTCCTCATTGTCTCTCACGGCAGAACCATCAGATGAAAAGAACTGGCCTTTCGTGAACGCACTAGGCATATGGGTCGATCCGAGTATTAACGTCTCTGCTTGGGACGCGGGGGGCTTCATAAGGGCAACCCGTCCTCCCCGTCGTCGGCTTGAATCGCGACCGATGCAAACAGCGGGTGCGCTTGATGGATAATATTCGCTTTCTTTTAACAATTCTTTGGAAATGCATCGATTCGTTTCCTATGCTCTAAATTCTTCATGTAACTTTACTTATGATTGTTTATGCTGAGCCCTGTGTATGATTCTACAATACAATCGATGGTAATGGGTAATTCCTCAGTGAAAGCAAAAAAAGATAGCAGTAGTAAAGCAAGCAATGCGCTGACTATGTCTTCGATAAACACTCAGGAAGCCACCTCTCCGTCTGTGTCCTCCGAAGACTTTCCATATTTCTGTCTTCCTTCCCATTCCTTTCCATCATTAGCTTCCCGTTCCCAGGCACTGAGCGAGTCCTCATCCCAAACTTTATCCGAATCATCGCCTTCCTTGAAGAGGAAGACCTTATCTTTCAGCTCTGTTGGCAAATACTGGTTGATAACCGGATGCCTGAAGCATTGTTAGTTAATTCACGAACGTGTTAGGCAAATGTACTTACACGTAATCAGGATTGTAGCGATATCCCTCCGCGTAACCAAGGTCTTCCATGAGTTTCGTAGGCGCGTTTCGTAACTCCAATGGTACAGGCAGTGTCATATCACGAGCAGCTGCCTCCTCGGCACGGTTGTATGCCCTATATGATCGCGTCGACTTGGGTGCTTCGGAGAGGTATGAGACGAGATGTGCGAGGTGGATACGGCATTCGGGCATTCCGACGACCTGGCACGCTTGATAAGTAGCCATTGCCTGATAGAATAACCGCGCTCAATGAATGAATAAACATTTTACCACGCTTTCTAGACTTACAAGTGGCAATGCCTTCGGGTCTGCGAGGCCGACATCTTCACTCGCGCAGACGAGCATGCGGCGAGCGATGAACAGTGGATCTTCACCACCCTTCAGCATGCGCGCAAGCCAATACAACGCGGCGCTTCCGGCGCTTCCGCGTACGCACTTATGCAAAGCACTAATGAGATCATAATGTGTGTCCCCAGTGCGATCGTATGCGCCAAGCACACTCTTTCGCAGGGATTCCAGTAATTGGGAAGTTGGTGTCGTAGGCGGCATGGAGAGCGCGAAGGAGAGGAGGGATAGTGCGATGCGTGCATCCCCAGAAGAAAGAGAAACGATGGAGGAGAATACTTTAGGGGTAATTTGGGGGTAATCTGGAAAGGGAGTATCGTTGGGTGATGAAGTGGGTAATGAAGGCGACAGAGTTTGCGAAGAGTCGAGTTCTAAATTGAGCGCATCAGTAACCTCACTAGTCACGGCTTCTCGGTCATGGGCCTTGTCTGCGGCTTCGCCTGAAGTTTGTTCTTTAGGCGGGGAGACGCGCAGGACGGCCCGCGTTAGAATTTCTCGTATGTCTTCATCGGTCAGACGTTCAAGAACAAAGACGCTACGAATGAATATGCGGATTAGCATCGCTATTCCAAGAGTGGGATATGTCACACTCGCCGGCATCGACTCAGTAGAGCTCCAATCACTCTGAAGGATGGATTCTCAGTTGTGGCTCCAATGAGCTATAGTTCAAGTGTCACTCAATCAGTCTCCCATGATTACCGGTATGTCTTGGCCGCACCTGTATGTGTCCTTGCTCAACATATGGCAGAAAGATATCCTTGAGAATAGTTGAGTACAATTCTTAGGCGCCAGGATCAGTTCACACCTGCTGAGCTTTGTTGAATCGATGAATCTCGTCCAGGAACAGAATCGTTCTCCTATATAGAATGAGCAACGCGTACTAAAAGACGATGCTATGTGGTCTCGTACTTTCCGGTCAATGATAGCAACCCTTTGGCTTCTTCGAATACTTGCCTGACCTCATTAACGCCGACACCGGTAGCGGAAAGCTCCTTGAACACAGAGCTCGATTTCTTCGCTAGCAATCTCGCCAATGTCGTTTTACCACAGCCAGGCGGGCCCCATAGGATAATACTTCCTATATTTCCACCTGAATCTATGAGGTGTCTAAGTAGTGATCCCGGTCCGATGACGTGAGGTTGGCCGACAAAATCATCCAGCGACTGTGGTCGTAGGCGTTCGGGCAGTGGTTGAGCATTCTCAAGGTTCGAAGTAGCTGTTCTAGCACGCTTGCTTGGTGCCGACTCGAGAGGACTAGAAGAGGATGCAGCTCGAGCGGACGTAATTTGGTCAACACGTCTCTTTGAAGCGGTAGCTCGCGTCGGGGTTGTAAGAAATGCACTCTGTGAACTAGTAGGAGCTTGAGTAGCACCAGGTCTGGCGAATATCGGCGCCAGAGAAGGGTTTTGATATGTCTCCTTTTTCGATGACTTCATCCCGGGGACAGACGGCTTGCTCGGAGCAAGATCACTGGAAGCGGGCGCTCCTATGTTTGAGCAACCGCTATCAAGGTGCTGATTTATAATCTGCTCTGGGACTTGTTGGGAGCATATTGGGCTTGCTTGCAAGGTGGTCAGATGTAATCCTTGCCACAAAGAACGAGAAACATACCAAGTTACTTTGGATGTCATTTATCCTCCGGATTGAACGTCGCTGCGTAAATAGAAGAAGCGAGAGTCACAGACGCGGGCGTTAACGCGTTATGTCACAGTCACGTGACTTAACGGAACGAATCATAGAGCGTCACCAGATCCGTGTGTCCCGCCAAGGATTGCAATTGTACCACTCACAGCACAGGGTTGCGAACCAGGAACTATTCAACTAACTTCCAGAAATACATCCATTCTCGTGACCCCTATCAAAACTCTTGTATATAATGGTCATAACCCCTCGGAACTGTCTTTGTGCATTTTCCCTTTCGTCGCTTTTTCCGGAATGGCTACACTCTTCACTCACGAGCCCTCGACACCAATAATCTCATTCGACAACTATTCGCCTCGCACCGCTATCGTCACGGGTGCTGCCCAAGGCATTGGATATTCGATTGCGCACAGACTTGCAGACGATGGGATTGAAGTTGCGGTAAATGACATTGCCAGCAAGCAAACGCAAATAAATACGGTTGTTGAGGAACTGCGCAAGAAAGGTCGGCGCTCCATTTCCCTACCAGGGGATGTTTCTTCAGAAGCGGAAGTTATCCCAATGATCGATAAGACGGTGGGAGAACTGGGAAGCGTGGATATTGTGAGTGGTTCAGTTGTTGTTCCCGAAGTTTTCTTATGTGGCATGAATCTAGATGATCGCTAATGCGGGAATCGCCGCAATGGGAGCATTCCTAGATAGTGAGTCTTCCCATTGCTTCCTGTTGCAAATATAGTACAAGAGCTTAATCTCAATCTCAATCAGCTACCGGCGAGTTGTTTGACGCCATCTACTCGGTCAATGTCCGCGGAGTCTTCTTTTGCTTCAAGCACGCTGCATTGCAGATGATCAAACAAGGTCGTGGGGGAAGATTAATCGGTTTGCGACTTGCAGTACACCTCATAGTCACTGGTTAAAGCTTTTATTTTCAGCTGCAAGCTCTTCGGCTGGCAAACAAGGTACTCGATTGCTGTCTTGCGTTGAGATTTGAGATGCACAATCTAACTCATTTTCACAGGGACGCCAAACCTCACCGCTTACTCGGCATCGAAGTTTGCCGTCCGTGGGCTGACTCAGACAGCTTGTAAGCTGCTGTGGGTACTGATACATGAACTGTCGTGTACTCATTGCGACCTCGCTCGCATCGCCTAGCAATGGAATTGCGTGGGCATGGAATTACTGCCAATTCATATGCTCCCGGTTACATTCGCACACCCCTTGGTATGTCAGGGGCTTATTGTCAGACGTCACTATGCTTTGCTGACCGAACGGATACTCGACCAGGTCGTACAGCTGACGGTGTTGACGATAATTGTGCTACGGTCAGGAAGGTCAGAATTCATCTGCAGGAATGCTTTAGACATGTTCTTAATTCACTTATCCTACTCGTCTAAAACTAGCTGTTCGGAGCACCAGATGCACCGGTCTCAGACGCGGATACAGTCGCTAGCATAGTATCATACTTGGTTAAGCCAGAGGCCTACTTTATTAATGGTGAGCATCACGTCCAAGAACGTAAACATATGTACGATCTGATGCCATGTATACAGGACAGTGCATCAACGTCGACGGAGGCCTGCGTTATGACTAGTAAGCCGGAGGATATAGAAATTTAATGAATTAGCAAGCCCACGTTCATCGAAGCTAATGGATTCGAGAGCCCTCCACCGGCACATAAACAAAGTTCCACTAGCAACATTGCCTAGACTGAGGCAACGCAGACCTCCGCTGGCATGAATCTCTCCAGTATAAGTGAAGCTACCACTGTATGCTTGGGCTTCGCTTCACTCTGGGACTTCTGTCACAGCAGAAGTTCGTTCAACAGCAACCGCTCCCTACATGACGGATGTCCTGGTTTGGTGACCTAGCTTGCGTCACACATATTATCTGCTAAAGTGAATATGGAGAAGGCGAGGGACTAACGGCGGAAGCAAAAAAATCCGAATGGATACAATCTGCATCTGGAGAAGGAAGTGAACAAGTGAACACGCGTGGGTGATATAGTCAAGATACCATGACGAGGAGTCTCAGTTTCCGTGTGGGAGTGAAGCAACTCGATTTTTCACCTTCACTTTGACAGATCCGTAGCCTTGCTAGGTCACCACCTAATCTACTTGGGCTTTCCCCTTCCAAAACCTCTTTTTACGCTGATGGCATCAAAAGGTAATGATGCTGGGTAGAGTCCTTGTGTTATCAGAGAGCCTCAGGCAAGTCGGATCATCGATCAACTCACGCTCTCGAGTTGCAGTACCGTAGAGTTTGCGATCTGGTATTGCACAGGTCCTTCTGCAACTGGCGGAAGAAATTCTCCAGGTATATTCATCTCGCTTCAGGGCAGAACGCCATTCTCAAACATCTATGCTCTCTGCATTACTTCTCAACTGCCGTGCATAGACCATGAACCAACGACTGCTTCTCGTTTCGAGTCTTTCACACTCATTTTCAGCCTACGTTGCTGGCCTGCCAGTTGCACGTTCTGCTGCCCTTTTTTTCCGAATGATGCGATTGGGCCATCTATCCGTGGGAATTGAGGCATATACCCATAAATGCCGGCATACTTTAAAGCACTGCATCCTCATACCTTGTCAAGATCCCCTGCCCCGCGCACATCTCTCCTGACAATACCCTCACCCACAACAATGAACAACCAGACTCTGCAGAGCCTCGATACGGCACGGGGAGGGACGTTGCTGGAGGCGAGATCTAGGAATGGCACAGAAGGACCTCTCGCAAGGATAATGTCAGAGATACCTGGTTATGATCTATCAGATCTTGTCTGCAAGAGCCATGCTATGGCTGCTCATGGTGGCTTCAGCGATGTCTACGTCGGAACGATACCATACCAGCAACTCAGTCGTCACCCAATGAGTATGACGGATGGTATTGTCAAGGTTGCAGTCAAGCGTCTTCGGGTTCCACTAGAGAAAGATGACAAGTTTGCCAAGGTAGGAAGTTCCCTTTGTCCGCATGGAGCGTGGGATATCCAACTCGTGTTATACAGACGCTTGCACGCGAGATGGGTGTCTGGTCACACCTGGATCATCCTAACATATTGCCATTTCTCGGATATATGTTTGAGGGGTATTTTGTGTGCCTAGTATCGGAGTGGATGGATTGCGGTACAGTGACGGATTATTGGAATGATCCAAAATATGATGTTATAGAACTGGTGCGTTGTTTAAATGTGCATTATACCTGTCGATTGAACAATGAATGGACGGCCAGGCTCGTGGCATTGCTCAAGGACTGGAGTACATCCACAACCAGAATATCATCCATTCAGACATCAAAGCTGTGAGAATGGCATTGGTATCTTGCATTCGGAACCTCATTTGATGCTGCTCATTCAATAGGATAACATCCTTATCAGTCCTTGCGGAAATCCGTTGATATGTGATTTTGGGATTTCACGTATGCTGGATTCTTCCCAAAATCGATATGTCTCTACCACGCACGATGGCCGTGAGAAAGGATCTATTCGATGGATGGCACAAGAGTTGTTTTACGAACCAAGGCACACCAAAGAGACGGACGTCTGGGCATTTGGAATGACGCTTTATGTAAGGTCTTATTTCATATCGATTTTCATTGATAGAAACTCAGCAATTTGACAGGAAATGGCATCAAGACAAGTACCCTATTCTCAGCACAAGAAGGATGTATACGTGTTGACTGCCGTGATGAGGGGGGAGCTGCCAAACTTACGGGACCTCGACGCAAGCTTGTTCATGGATTTACATTCACAATCGCTGATTCGTTCGATTTGCACGAGTTGTTGGGCCAAAGACTCAAAGGAACGCCCTACGATGACTCAAATAGTGCAGCTACTAGCACCAACACGCCAGCACGAGCCATCACCACAGATTCAGAGTCATCATCCCCGCAATTCTGCAACACAATCATTGGTAAGTTTGCCTCTCAGGTCCGATCAGAGCAACACAAGATCTATTCCATCATCTTGTTTCTGCAGATGAATGCGAATCGGGAATCTCCCACGTCAACTGCGGTGGATGCATCTACGAATGAAGTAGCAGCTGAAACGCTAGATTCTGCTAAATTCTCAAGCGGCAGTCGCAAAAGGTTTCGGTTCAAGGACCCGGCTGAAGAGGATGATCGTGTCCTATCTTCGGACAACGATGATGGGGATGGAAGATTGCCAACAAAGCGCAGTAAAATTGCTTGGGAGGACATGCCTGATACGGAACCATCCAAGCGTCAGGTGGAGGCCGGTTCTATGAAGACTATCGACGAGGTGGTCAAATTCTACGACGACGCAGCTCGGATGCCAGAACTAGCAGATAAATCATCCCCTCCTTTAGAGCTTTTGGAGACAGTTGTACCTCTGCTCAAGACTAGAATTGCTCATGGAACGGTTATTCCTGACGAAACGAGCGATACTCAAGAGGAGAGGGAAGGACAAAGTGACGTGGACTCTGATGGATTAAGTCTGAGTTTCTGGGGTGCAATCGATGGTGGGGAGTCAAGTTATTTCAATGACCCCTTATGGGAATGGGATAGTGCGAACCGCTCTGGTGGAGGGAGTCCTAGGTCCAGGACTGATCTTAGTTAGGTTTGTATCCACCACCAACTAGAAAACCCAGGTTTTACTCATAACAATTTTTAGATCAGTTGCTTTCCTTGTTCGTATTATTGGGGTTTTATATTTGCTCCGATGCCGCGCCAATTGGATATGTATGGTGGCCGAACGCGATTCGGGCACTTCCCAATCAACGGTTTGCAGCTAAAAACGACATATCAAAAACAAGCAGTCTCCGGCCTTTCAATGTCGAGGCAACGTTGATCATATGAACGACGGTCGCGGAAGACTCGGAAGACAAAATAGTGTCCCCGCACAGTATGATAAAGAGACACCAGAGAGGCACAGTAAGACCTCATTTGCGGGACATCACGGACATGGAGCCATCCAGGCATCAAGTAAAAACCGATACTGTCAAGTCTGATTGCCACGTCGAAGCAATAGCACCAGAAACGACTTTGATCTCCCAAGTACATCAAAGTTCTCCCTGTCTGCATTGAATGATCAACAAAATTATCCGACGGACATGAAAGGTGTCCGAGCTAAAATTTCGAGAAACTTACCAGGCCTCCTTGCATGGTAGTGCTGTACCAACTCAGTTGAGGTGTGCCAGCAAATTCAAACGGCGAAGATGATCAACTCATCACGGCGTTCTTCGTCACTCGGTTGAGTAATAACGTATATAACATATAGCATGCAAGGTATTGACAACAGTCAAGGATACAGGCCTCTAGTAAGCAGCTCGCGGGCAACCAGGTGCTCAGAGCTTAGCTTTCGGACCCTTAGCCGCCTGAACAAAGATAATCAGAAAACATAAGAAAAACGCTAGTGAGAACCTATAGCACCAACCTTCAGCACGTCGTTGAGTTTCGTAGCCAGCATCATGTTCCCCCGGGTCTTCAACTTACCAGTCATGAACGCTCGCTGGCCATCGAGCTTGAAAAACAAAGAAACACAGAATTCAATCATTTCCTTCATACGCTTGGGATTAGCTGGTGATAGCACGAACCTTGCCTTCCGCAAGCTGCACAAAAGTATCATCCGACAAGATGATGGTCACATCTGCTTTAGGTTGAGCCTGGCCCTTGTAAACCGTTCCCTTCTTCTTCAAGTCGATGGTCCACACTGCCTCCTTTCCTTCCTCGTTCTTGATGCGTAGCTCAAAGATACCGTTCGCCTACGTAAGCACAGTCATTTAGGATGTGTATTGAAGCGGGTAAGCGACGCTCGAAGCGAACCTTCTTGATCTGTGCTTTCTTCTCCGTTTCACTAAACTTCTCGAACGCGTCGCCGAGGTCGGATAGCACGTCAGACGACTACGAGGGCAATTTCAGCTCGCCGAAGGCAGTGCGCTTGCTATGCACTGAGCTTACCTTGTAGCCTTCTACCTTCAAATCAGACATAGTTGTGCTGGCGAGGTGAATGTTCGGACAAGAGAATGTGAATGACTGAGGAAATGTAGCGGTGTTTGCTTGTGATCGCCGTCTATGACCGGTTACGGTTACGGATGATTTGCCATGTGATTGTCGATCTTCATCTTCGACGAAAATAAATGTACAGAAAAACATATGGTTAAAATAGTTTCTGGAGTAGCTTCAAGGTTCGGCTTTAATCTGCGGGCGCTACTACTGCCACGCTTGGTTTGGGAAGATAAACGGAATTTTTATTGGCGTGAACACTCATTACCTTCATAGTACTCCTTCAAGGTAAAGTGAAAAGCGAAGCTTAAAATCTCGTCAGCAGAGTATCCCGCACGTTAACGTTTATCACAGTCCAATAACATTGCGACAAATACAAGAGTCGTTTCCACGATAGACCGTATCAAACTCCTCCAAGAACAACGCGTCAGCAACTCGGGAGACGAACATACCATTGGATCCCGTCACAGCAGCGTCGGGAAGAAGATAGGAGCTTCCCGCCCTAGGTCAACCCCACAGTCAGTGAGATCGAGCAGAGCGCTCGCAATAGCCGCGTACGTCTCTTTCACAGCGGATCCGAATCGTAGGCACGGGGAACTGGCTGGGAGCCCCAACCCGGCCAGTAGTGGTAGCGTGAGTCTCGATTGCAAGACGCTAAACCCCCGTCTGCGACGTCGAATTTAATTTCCCATCTGGAGTCTCCATGCCATGAATGAATGGCGGAAGAACGAAGTTTGCGATGGACTCGGAAAGAACGAAGAAGATTGGACTCTCTATTATCCTGAGAAACACCACTCGGGGATAAAACTACTTTGAATGATAGGAAGAAGTATCGAGAACATTGTGGATTATCAGCAGCGCCCTCGCGGATGCTGTATCCCTGGACTTTCGCATGATGACCATGGTCCATCAATGTAAATGTTGCCCAAAGGTCGCCGAGGCAAAAGAAAACTCGTCGAGCTGACTTGATATCGTTACGTTGGTCAATGCGCCTAAAACCCTCCACAGGTGATGATGATGACAGGTGCATTCCGATCACTTCGATACCCGAGGTTGAAGCTCGTTATACCTATCCGTATTACAGGCACTTCCTCGAGGAATATCGGTGTAATAGCCAATCCAGCTAGGATCCGACGTGAGAGAGTAATGGGAAATGAACGACTACATACAACACGGGGAAGCCTCGCTCCACTTCAATGAAAGTTGTTCGCTTCGAGCGAAGGAGTCTTTAGAAAGACTTAAGCAATAGTCTATACAGGCTTATGCCATGTGCCCAACCTAGAACGCCTTATCGAGTACATCGCGGAGACGTTAGCGGATCGATGTTGAAGTAGACCCATAAAGAACAAAAGATCTCATGGGCATTAAGGCTTTGGATCTGGAGATTTCGATATCGTTTATCTGGTCCTAGTATCCTCGGAACCCGGTACACGCGTGCCATCCTTCGCTGCACCAAGTAGGTCATTCAATAGCTCTACAACCTTCTTCTTAGCCTCTCTCGCGTCAGCTCTGGCCTCGTTAAGTGCCCTGTCACGTTGTTGTGCAATTTGCGATTCGTCGGAGAGAAGTAAAAGAAGCTTCATCGAATGTGTTATAGCAAGTAATGAGTGAGCCGCTCGGACCATGGACTCGGCACGGCATTGCGCTATGAACGACTCCTGAGCTATTCTGAACTTATCCTTGTCACCGATCTAGTGCAGAACGACAATGAACCATGGCGCCAAAGAATAGTATGCAATGTGGAACTAACCGAGGCAAGATTGACTATATCGACCATACCATCGACTAGGGTCTCGACTTCGACATCTATTTTCTTGTTCCACTCTTCCTCGACAAAGTCTAGATATTCGTCCGAATTTTGATCGATTATAGGCTGTGTTTGCGAAGCAGAAGGTCGAAGACGAGCACTTGGAAGTGCCGACGGTCGAGAAACGTCTGTTTGTGTAATGTCTGCCATGATGGTCGTTGTGGTTTGAGTGTGACCAACAGTGACCAACGCGTGATGATCGACACTACATAGTACTTTCCTCTTGTCTTGTTCGCCAAGAACATCGTTTCGGCTTTTTACCAGAGATTATAAGTGTCTACCTTTTCGAGATCAACTGGCTAACCGACAAAGAAGAATTAGCTCGATCTCAACGTGCTGCAAAGCCATCGCTATCGATAAAGCCTCCGGACTAGCTAAAACACGAAGAACAACGAGTTTCCCCTGACGAGACTTGGTGATACCGGACCTCGGCGCAACAGTTGCTCTGCAAATTTCGTCTGTTATTGCGAAGCTCGACGGTCCATCGGCATGAGCGGGCGCATACAACTGTATTGGCTGATCTAACCTCCGATCCCTACTGGTCACTGGCTATTTCCAAGAGTATCAAGAAATAATGCCTTCGTACACGTGTACGACCTGAGTAACTCTGTATTTCAACTTGCGAGAGGACGGGTGCTCGTACGATTCACGTCATTATCTCGTAAAGAACTAATCGAGACAGTCCTTTCGTGCTAGCTATCTGAAACTTTGGGTCAACCAAGATGCTGTTATCATCAAAGCAAGGAACCCGTCCGTTGTCAGATGGAATCGACATAGCGTCCGCGGCCCTGTGCACCTAAAAAGCAATAAATAATCAGGGCAGAGCGGTCATTCCCACCTTTAACTCTTATTTTTTTTCTCCTTCTTTTCTTCTCGACTTCGACTAGGACTACATAAGACCATTTCAATGTCTTCCTACTTCGTTGACGAGGCAGGCGCGGCAGCAGCTTCGGCGATCCCATTCAGCAGTTACACTCCTCGCGTTGCTATAGTCACGGGTGCTGCGCAAGGCATTGGCGAAGCAGTGGCTTGCCGACTTGCGGAAGATGGGATCGACATTGCTATTAATGACGTACCTTCGAAGCAAGAGCAACTTGATAAACTGGCTGAAAGTTTGCGTGAGAAGGGTCGACGGGTGATCACCTTGCTCGGCGATGTATCCTCCGAAGATTTCGTAAAGTCTTTGGTTGAGAAAACAGCTGAAGAGCTTGGAGGCGTAGATATAGTAAGCCTTCTCGTTATGTGTTTTGAATACTGTGAAACTGAATGGGATAACAGATGGTTGCAAACGCAGGCATAGCCTTCTTCAGTCCCTTCCTGCAAGGTTAATTGGACTCATTGCTGTCCCTTTCATTGACTTCTCACCAACATACCCAGCTCCCGTTGAGCAGTTGGATGCCATCTATCAAGTCAATATCCGCGGAATATTCCTCTGCCTTAAATACGCTGCCCTGCAAATGGTAAAGCAAGGTCGTGGCGGGAGACTTCTAGGTCCGTCACCTACATCATGGTGCCGAGCTTAATGACTTTACCCCAATCCCTCGCAGCTGCTACTTCCGTGGCCGGCAGACAAGGCGAGAATTCTTGATATTAACGTGTCCGAACTTCCTAACACAAGTCCAATAGGAACACCCCATACAGCAGCCTACTCCGCTTCCAAGTTCGCAATTCGCGGTTTGACACAATCTGCCAGTAAGCCCCATTTCGTTTTTATTGATCCTATCCATCTGGACCGGCTGAATCTAATCTGCGAGCAGCACACGATCTTCGGAATTACGGCATCACAGTCAATGCATATGCTCCTGGATATGTACGGACGCCGATGAGTAAGTTTCGACTCTCCTCGGAAGTTTCAGGGGTTTGGTGGTAATTACGATCGACGACCCTGATAGTATACGAAGCAAGCGCAGCTAATCCTGGGGTCAAAGCGGTATGATTCAATCATCCAATGCCAAGTACCCTTTGGTGACATTTACGGACACTATTCGCTAAACTGACACCAGGCGTTTGAATCGGTACCAGTCACTGAGCCTGCGACAGTCGCAGGCCTCGTCTCTTACTTGGCCAAACCTGAAGCTTATTTCATCAACGGCGAGTGATCTATTTACCTGTTTGATTTACATTCATGAAACTGATTTTCGAGCCTTCTGCAGGACAAACGATAACTCTCGATGGTGGCCTGCACTTCGATTGATCCTCCTACGGAGGAAGAAGTCGCAGTGACGTAAGGTTTTCTATGTACCATATTCTTTGTGGTTACTGTGTTTCAGCCAGTCTATCTCCAAGCCACTTCCAATGTAAATCGACATTACGCTTAAAGGAATATTCTTGAAGCGTATTGAAAATCGGTGTTCCCAGCATCTGGGTATCAAGGAACGTCTCACCGGGTAGCTGCTACCTTAGCGAGGTGGTTTCTCGTCACTACACATGGAGCCACCGGGAAGATTAATCCCATTGGAGCGGAAAAAAGCTTGAGGCTGCTGATAGGAAGTTAACCGATTTGCATCCGGTAACTTCGAACTCCTACAACATTCTAGGGGGCTATCGTACTGTATGCACAAGGAACGAAAGTCTTCAGAACATATGGAAATTAACATATATTTCTGATCTGAGACACTGTGAGAGTAAGTACCACCGCCGAAAATCAATATTAGTGTGAACGCGGAAATCATATGGAAATGGATGACATCTCATTCCGCTTTCAAGACTTCCGCAAATTCTCCGGTTTTAACCATCTCACGGACAATGTCAAGACCGCCCACCAGTTCGCCGTTCACAATCAGTTGCGGGAACGTCGGCCAGTCATTCAATACTTTGAGACCTGTTCATAATAAAGATAAACGACATCAGAATGTCGGGTTGATTTGATGATGCATATACGTACCACTTCGGACATTCTCATCCGTCAAAATATCGAAATACCCAAAGTCAACGCCCTGCTCGCGCAATAGTGCGACGATCTGGCGCGAGAATCCGCATCGTGGGACGTCTGGGCTGCCCTTCATGAATAACATCACTTGATCTTGGCTCATCAACTTCCTCAAGCGTACTTCAAGCTGCTCTTTCGTCTCTTCCGGTTCGTCATTAGATGCAGTAGGAGGTGGAGCAGGGGCACGGTCCGTGTGGGAAAGCACTTTTGGCGGGCTTCGGGTGTACGTGGCCACTTCGGCAGTGAGACGAGCACTGTCGGCTCCTTCGATACGAGCAAGGAGGGCGTGTCCCTGTATCATGAGTGACCCGTATTCCGTTCCGATCAATACCAACGTACCCGAAATGAATCATTATGCCACCTAGCGCTAGCGAAATAAAGAGACGCACCCTTAATATTATGAACGTCGGCACACTAGCAATCTCAAAACTCTCTGCAATCTCCGACTGTTCCTCCGCTTCAATATTAAGCACGAGCAAGTTCGGGTGCTGCTTCGCTTGTTTCGTGACTTCTTCATTCATTTGTTTGCATGGTTCGGCCCATGGTGTCCAGAAGTTCAGTAGGGAGACGCGATTCAAATCGGTCGAGAGTAGCTCTTGAAAGTGTGTCGACGAAGTGATTGTGTGCGGATTTGAAGGTAACTCGGTGAACGACATTGTGATGTGATGAGATGCGGGTGGGACGTCTTTAGTAGTTATATGTAGCCCTGAGCCTCGGTCAATGTACAAGTGTCAGAACCGGTGCAGCGTCTTTCCGTTGATGCTGAGAATGTGTTGAAAATGACGAGGCGGTGGTCGTGGTAGAGGCTGAGAGGTGGGAGTGGGCGCAAGAGAGAAAATGAGGATGGCGAGCGAATGTGCTCATTCAGATTGATAAGATGCAGTAATCATCTACCCGATCGCCGACCAAATCAAATCTCGCATCACCCTTGTCGCACAAAACTCATTTCTCCAACACACTAATGTACATAACAATGATCGTATAACTGATATAATTCTCGTCAACCAAGAGGCACACATTAGTGAATTTCTAGATATTCTGTCACTCGATCAAGTAGAACGCCCTTATTCCCAGACACCGGCAAGCTCTTGCTTTTAAGGAATTCCTAAAAGTGAGTAAAAGTGAGCGGCCTTGTATCAGTTGTTCTTATCAGATAAGAAATCGTGAACGGAGGTGTCGATGGGCAGGAGTGAAAGGAAACTGCCGCAATCCCACACTCATCTGATAAGATGGAAAGTTCCACGGAACAACTTGGTGGGCAACTCATACGTGGACTAATAGAGGTCATAGAGGAAGCGGAAAAGAGCACGAACCTTCAGTTGATCAACCTTCAGCTGCATAAGATGGGAATCAAGAATCAGGATGAACGAACTGCAAGAAAAATAGCACCCGAACGTACTTTCGCAAGCTGTCCACTGTCAAATTTGCTTCGAATTTCTGCCTCCAACACGGACGTGTCCTGATGCGGAGCCATCCCCTTTCAGTTTTACATCATTCATCATTATCACGTATGAACGAAGTACGAACCGCCTTCCGCTTTGTCCCTGCTTTCTGGATGAAAACTGTGTTCGCATGTTCGGAATCCTGTACAATCTGCTTCCATTTTTGAATCAAAGATCCCGCTCGCTACACGGTGAGGTACAGGACGTATTCAGTCTTTCTGTTAGATTTACCGGTAATCAGAACTAGCAAAAAATAGCGAACCTTGTGAATCATATCCAACTTTGGGAGTGTTGGATCTTCAAACGTATCCGGGTTGTACTCTTCTCGGAATGCGCTAGCCTCAAGTTGTGCGTAATGGAAAGCAAGCGCTAGAAAATGTGAAGGGAATCAGCGATGTGAAACTCAACGAGAAAACACAATTAGCAATTGCGTTACCTGGATTAGGGTTCGCATCAGGAGGATAACCGCTTTTGATCTGTAGCTTTGCAATCCAGTCCTTGGCTGCCTCAACAGCGTCTGAGGATGCTGAAGTTCGCCCATGGTATTATTTAGTTCCTGTCGTAAGCCGGATCAATAACTCCTAGGCTTTACCTTTGATCCCTTCCTGAAGCGGGGCAGCGCGCAAGTCGTCTGCAAAGGGGTACACGATGAGGTGAAAGCCAGAAGGCTCAGTGAACCCATTTTCATCTTCTCTCTCCTCCTGCATATAATCAGGGTACACGAATCCTCATGACAAGCTAATAACCCACTTGAGGACACAACGCACAGAACATCGGAGACGAGTTGGAGCGCAGAAGCACTCGCACAAGTCCAATCTTCTTCTTCTTTTTCAGAGTCTTAAGAAGCGCTGTGAAAGTACGTTTGCTTCCAGAATAAGCCTATCGTCGCTGCAAGTCAGAACATAGCCGGTTTTTCGAAAAGAAACTGCCAGACCTGTTCATCAGGGTAAATGAAAATTGAATGGCGAACGTTATCCTCAATAGCAAGTTCCGATTCATCTTTGAAGCCAAGCAGCTTTATTCCAGGAGATAATCCGAGTGTTCTGAAGTTTTTGACCTCTTCGGCAGTGAAGAAAACCTGAATGGAGAGCCAAGTCGGAACGGGTAAAGAGGTATAGTTATGTGCTAACCTTGTTATGCCTGGGAACGGTTCGTACGCCGAATTCTGCATCTTCGTCTTCTTCAGGAGGAGCGCCGAGTTGCATGCCGTAGACCACTTTTGATTTGTCCACCTCACGCTGTTCGTTCTAAATCCGAATGTGAGCCAATGCTTCGATGCGTCCTAGCGAGCTTACTTCGTCAACATAAAGCGTCTTCGGCTCGACGACTTCCAAACGATCTCCTGTATCCATGAAATACCTATAACTACCCTTCTTCTGCTCTGTGACAAGCCCGTACCTACGGTAACGAATGAATACATAGACAAAACGGTCGTGTATGTGCTTAGAATGTTACCCTTTTACACCAATGACAAAGCCTTCTCCAAGCTCGAAAGGAATGCTGAACAAGGAGCGCTTTGGCATCTCACGGAACTTCATTTGCGCAAGGAGATCATCTATACGAGAAATTGATATTGCGTCGGAGAGCAAGTTATCGCTTTCGTCGTCCTCTTCTTCAAGAGACGGACCAAGAATTGCCTGGATAAAGTAGCATAAGCGCAAGCATGGAGAAGATGAAAATGGTAGAAGAACCGAGTAAAATTTTGTGGGATCGAATGGTTTATCCTCCGTGCTAATAAAGAAAGGCTCAACAGATACTCCAGCTTGCGTCAAGTCCTATAGTCAGAGATAAACTTAGCTTGAACGAATAGCTACCACAGGATCATCCCACATACCAGAAGTGTTGTCTGAGCAGACGTTATTAGTTGGGCATTCTTTGCACCAGGATGAGGGTCGTCCTCGTCAGTGATCAGGAAAATGCGTTTAATGCCTGACTTTGGTGCCCTAGCAAAAGTTTAGTAAGCGCGGCACTTGAATATGTATCACTACTGTAAACAAGCACCCGTCTCGAAGAGCCCAGTTACAACTGGTGAAAACATCTCCCAAAGGAGTCTGCTTCTCTGATGGCGGAAACTCATAACGCAGCCATTTGTGGTTGTCCCTTGCCTCTGCAAGACGTTTCACACGTGCAGTCAGTAATGTTCCATCATGGTCAAGAATTCAAGACTCAGACCATGAGTTAGTCGGAGAAGATCTTGAATTTTTGGAGCATCAGTTTGTCCTATTGGTTGGAATAGGAATGTCCCATTCTTGTATTCCGTGGCGCCGCGCTCCCTACACTCGTTCTTTCGGGTCTTTTGCAATACTCAGTCCGCATATCATATGCACTTATCTACATCCACTCACAGTATTGAAAAGCAGAATCCCGACTGCGTCATTCGGCCCGACGACCACCTTCCGCTTCTGGACCTGCATAGCAGCCTCGAGTGCAGACAGCAAATGTGAGGTTTTCCCTTCTTCTTTGTTTGGGTCATTGTGGAGCTCTTGCATTGATTCTGAGCAGTCAATAGCAAAAAGTATAACGTCGCGTTTTCCCTCAAAGAACTAATAATCCAATGGTTGGTTCAACGCATCGACTGGAGGCTTCAGAGGTGTCTCACAGAGGTATCTTGCAACTCATCAGCTTCATCCTCATTGACCTTGTTCCAATCTTCATAGGGTGCCATGGGAGACCAATACGCTTCGTTTTGTCGGGAACCTGTAGTGGAGGTAAGATTAGAGAAGATGGCGGCGTCGGGACTCAAGTCACGACGCGTCAGGGCACAGACGCGACGAATTCCTGCACGTGAAAGTATGTCACGTCATGCAAGGGTTGAGTGATAGTCACGGTGGCTGAGCAAGGTTTGCAGTCAGTCAGACTCTTACATTCTACTGGCATGGCAGACGCTGCATTCCCGCCTTTGCCTGAATTGAAAGTAGAAGAATTTACAAAGCTAGAATCCCCGTTTTTACAGATTAGGACGGATGAAGACGTAGAAACTTGGAAGTCGACCAAGGGTTACCAATGTTACCTCCTTTTCCTTCATCGGTTGAGCGAATCAGTTGTCGGCTTCGAGCTACCGGAGCGGATCGAAGAAGGGGACACAGGCTCCTCGGTATGCAAGAGACACACTTTCACTCTTATTGGATTAATACCATTCATTGCAGGCAATAAGGTCAATCCTAGACCTGCTAGATAGACTGGACAAGTGGATAGATGAGGTCCCTCCTTTGTCCACCCCCCAACGATTTGGAAATCTTGCATTTCGAGGCTGGGGGAAGAAAGTCGAGGATGTGGGCTTCTCACTAGATGCAGAGCCCACAACCATGCTTACGAGGCGATCTTCCAGAACGCCGATGATCTTTTGAAGTCTTTGCTGCCTAGCGAGCTGCATTGCTGCATACCTCTCCTCAAGCCCTACTTCGTCATTTCCTTCGGATCCTTTGGACGCATGGACTATGGGACAGGGCACGAAGTTGCCTTTGGGTTGTTCTTGCTCTGCCTCAGCCTCATCCGGTTCTTTGAATCATCGGTGTCAGAAGAGCGAAATTTGGTACTCGCAGTGTTTTACCGGTACCTGCAATTATGCTGGCGCCTTCAGGACGTTTATCGACTTGAACCAGCCGGTAGTCATGGTGTGTGGGGGCTTGATGACTATAGTTTCCTTGGCTACATATTTGGTAGTGCCCAGCTGAGGGGTAAGTTCGACGTTTCTTTCGACTGCGGAAGCAAAATCTGATGAAGGAAAGAAGATCAGAGAGAGATTCCGGTATCTGCGGTCCTCCGACCGCCTTTGCCACCCAAGAACTTATATTTTGTGTCAATTTCTCGGATTCATCAGGTGAAGCATGGACCGTTCTATGAACATTCTTCGCAGCTATACTCCATTGCGACAGGTGTTCCGAATTGGGCCAAGGTTCATTCAGGACTCTTCAAGATGTATGAGGTATGGTGCGCGCTCTACCACAAGAACGAATTTCTGATGATGACCGCATAGGCGGAAGTATTGAGTAAACGAGTTGTCGTGCAGCATATCCCTGTCGGCGGACTTGTAGAATGGGACCGAGCTAAACACTCCAACTCTCCGAAGACCTCCGACTCGGATGCTACCAGAACTCCTGCCCAAGCAGCTGGAACCAGGGCACCCTGGGCAGCATCCAGCTCATCGGGTATAAAGGGGACGCTTTGGGCTAGCAGTTCCCTCGAGTCGCGTAGGCATCCTTCTGCAGGTGCTATACAGCAGCCGCCCTCAGTAGCTCCATGGTCAACTGGTGAACTCCCGGCGGATCGTTCAGGACGGGAACCTCTTGTCAACCCATCTGTCGCGACAACAGAACGCGAGATGGACGACGATTCACGGGCAGACCAGCAGAGTACGACTGCGGAACGGAAGCCTATTAATTCTACTTTGTGATCAATCCTAGATGTTTTTGTTCATGTCTAGAAGCTGTGTAGCCCTATTGCAGTGTATTTATTGGTTGACGAATGAAAGCTAAGCATGACGACACGCGTTCGGCATAGGCCGAATTTCCGAAAATTTCCAGTGCAAACGCAACACCGCCGCGTCGTCGCTCGCCTTAAAAATTCGTCTCTCTTCCTCGAACGACATCCATCACATCGTAAGCGGAACACCAGACACTCTACCTCACCCGCTACACGCTTCTCACTTTGGGGATAAACATCATACGTGATCCGTTGAAAAATCGTCAATATTCCTGACCAAGCGAGGAACTTAGACCTCCGTCTGCTCAATCGCGAGTGCGTTTATCTTTCATGATCTTACAATGGCATGTCACTGATCTCGCAATGCAATGACCACAGGTGGTCGTCCGTGCGAGGTGCGTCCAAATCGGTTTACTCTAGTTATCGTTGCTTACGTCCCTGTTCTTGTCGCAGGAGAACCACCCTAACATTTTCGATAGGGACTCATCATTAGTCTTTCAAGAGCTATAGAAAGGCACCAGACGTATCATTTGGAACCTTCTTTCTCTTTGTCCTTTCATCTCCTTTACGTGTTCTCTCCTCGCTCTCAGAGAGGCGAGGAACTCCACCGACTGAAGGGGCCCATTCAATTACCGTCCTTCCCGCCCGGTTTCGCGTCTGCGACCGCGGCGGCTGGAGAGCGGTAATTGGTGCTTGACTCTACGCACACGGTAGACAAAGCTTCCTGTGCACGGAAGTAGACACCACTGGCTCGCGCATCCACGACCTCATACGAGGAACCAGCACATATAGACTCTGACTCAACTCTTCATTACATTCACATTCAACATCTTACGCCGTCCTTCTCGAATTCTCCTGAAACGATGTCGCGCGTCGAAGTTCTTTCCGCCAAGGTCTCAACAGATTACCAGATCGTCCATGACGATTCAGCTCTCTTTCGGTCCCAGGAGGAATACTTTGATGGCACCGGTGGATCCACTGATGACGTGTTTTCCTCGACATCTCCCACCCTCGTTCGCCAAATACACGATTCGCATAATGCTTGCGATGATGTTCATATTCCTCATATGCCGCCTTTGCTCCGAGGACACGCCGAGATCCACCTACGCAATGGAGTAATGCGAGCTTCCCGTCTGTCCGCGTTACACGAACCAGACGCCGAGAAAGCCTTCTTCGTCGCAGATTTGAGCTATGTTTACAAGCAACACGAGAGGTGGAGAAGATGCCTTCCTGGGATTGAGCCCTTCTATGGTGTGTTGTATTTTTCCCGTTAATAATGACGAAGAACACTCGCTAATTTTTCCTGAAACGTAGCTGTCAAATGCAATCCTGACCCATACGTATTGCGCCTTCTAGCCTGTCTAGGCACAGGTTTTGATTGTGCTTCAAACAATGAAATCGCGCGCGTTCTTGATCTGGGAATCGTCGATCCTTCTCGCATTATTTTTGCTAATCCGTGCAAGGCCTTGTCCTTCATTCGCAATGCTGCGAAGGCGGGCGTCGAAATGATGACTTTCGATAATGCCGATGAATTACACAAGATTGCTCGTTCACATCCACGTGCCGAACTTGTCTTGCGGATCCTTACAGACGACTCGAAAAGTCTTTGTGCTCTCGGGACCAAATTTGGGGCACCACTCGTGACGGTCCCGGGCCTGCTGGCAACAGCTCGTCAGCTCGATCTTTCAGTAATTGGCGTTAGTTTCCACGTCGGTAGCGGTTGTTTCGACGTGTCGGCTTTCGCGGATGCCGTTGCACGTGCACGTGAGGCTTTTGACATGGGAAAAGAGGCTGGCTACAACTTTAAGCTACTTGATGTGGGAGGTGGTTTTGAGGATGCGACGTTCGAGGCGAGCGCGAGAGTTCTTTCTGACGCGGTCGACCGTTATTTCCCCGATCGAGAATCAATCAGAATCATCGCTGAGCCAGGTCGCTTTTACGTGTCGAGGGCATTCCATCTTGCAGCGAACATCATCGCGAGGCGTGCACCCCTGGACGAGAGAACACGCGAAGCTCCCAAAGCCTCTGACGAAGATTCCAAAACACCGGAAGTGATGTGTACGTACCTGAAAAATTTTGTCCCTCCCCCCTTTTCGGGTTCTTTTCTCTTGACCCTATTATGTTTTCCCTTTTTTCGGCTTTCTGCTCACACCGGGATTTACAGATTACATCAATGACGGGGTTTACGGATCCTTCAATTGTATCCTATTTGATCATCAGGTCGTCCATCCTCATGTGCTTTCCATGAGGGGTTCTTTCCATGTCCCGAGCACGGAGCCGCTCCGCCTGTGCAGCGTTTGGGGTCCGACCTGCGATTCGATCGACTGCGTTTGCCCATTGACACAGCTACCCGCGAGTCTTTCCGTGGCCGACTGGCTTGTCTTTGAAAACATGGGAGCGTACACAATTTGTGCAGCTAGCCAGTTTAACGGGTTCGAAGTGAGCAATGTCATCTACACGTCGGGTGGAGGACCAGGTTCGTCAGAAGTCAGGCGTGTACTTGCAGGCTCTTCCACCGGCGGAAGCTAAGTCGGAATCGGAGACGGAATAAGGATTTAGTTCATGACAAAGGCCACACATGGGAAGATAGAGCCGGCGGTGAATATCCGTATTCGTCATTTCACGATCGAAACGAACTTTAGAGCGTACCTATTTATTTAAATGTATCTTGGTATACCTGATCAAGCGTTGGAGCCTGCATGCTGGCAATAGCGCGGATTTGAACGGAAACCTTTTTTTTCTCCATCTGCTCGGTGTGAGTTATGTGGACTTGCCCGTGTTATCTTTTGTGCCTGAGACGAGAAAATGTAGAACTGAATTGAAGTCGAGCGTCGATCAGAAGGATCTGCCTTTCCCCCTGGAACAAAGTCTCGCACGAGAACTAGTACCTTCAATCCAGCGAAAATCCAAAGGAGCACCCTATCAATCAATGTTTTCCACTTGATCGATCGATCACTCTATTGAGTTGCCCACTTTCGAGAATTCGTTCTCCCCACTTTCGCACCCCTTCAAACACTTAACCTTCGCTGCCTTTATTGGCCAGAACTTTCATGGAAAGAAAGCCAAACCACCCGGGAACACAAGCATGAACATAACGGCGTACGTAGACCGCGGGTGAGTGGAGACAAAACAGAATAAACGTCGAGTAAGTCCTTTGCGAAAAATGAGAAGAGAACCATGTGTTTGGCTCATTTTCCGGGCACTTGTTTCAGTGAACCCCTGTGTGATAGGACATATTACAAGAACTCGCGCCAGGGGGACAAACGAGGAGCCAGTTATACAGCGCGGGGGAGGAGCGGGGAAGGAAGATAATTTTGCGTGTGCGAAGTGACAAGCATTGTATTGTCCTACAACAGGGACCTACTTCGCTTTACTATACCGCTTGGTGGCGTCGAGGGGGGGGGGGAGAAACATGAACTAGTGGGCAAGGCAAAATTAAAAATTAGATATTAAAAGGGGGGGAACTAAAGAAAGTAAACCCACGTGGAAGAAATGTGACTAGTCACGGAAGCAGTCACACGTGGCCCACGAGCTGGTCCTCCGCGTACCGTAAACTTCTTTTGAGCGAAGTCGATCGGTCAAGTAGATCTGCGCAAATGCCGAGTCAATATCCAAGTAAATATTATCTCTATTTTTCCATTTCCATTTTGTTCTGTTGTGACCCGTTCCCCGGGCATAATATCTTCTAGGCCACGCTTCACTTTCACTCTTCCCCTCCCAGATGCCTATGCCCCTCCGGCAAGTGCGCTACACTGGCGCCAATTCATAGCATCTGCCCCCTGCACCTTTTCTGTGCTTCTCTCTCTCTCTCTATCTTCAACCGTCATGGACCCGCCTTCCCATGGTCTCCTCCAGGTATGCTCCCCTCGTCCCTAACCGCTCCTCCACTAAACATTCATTTCCGCTATTCATCTAGGATGTTGGCTCCTCACCTTCAACAGGTCGCTTTCGGCCATATGCAAGCACAAAACACAGAGTAACTCGAGGACGGTACATTACTTCCAACGACAGGCGTGGTTATATGTAAGCAGCTTGGCTCGAGCTGTTTATTCTTTTGCGCGCGAGACCTGAAATATTTGCCCTGGGGAACGTAATAGTCCGGTTTATGAATATCCCCTTAATGGTCAATGGATCATGATGGATATCGACGACGGGTATATTCTTTGGACTGGGATTTGGAAAGGTATGCCAGTCCATTAGTCAGTTGGCTTTTTTCTCACTCCCCGTAAACCTCTTTTTGCACAGCTCTCGGAAATGCAAAGGGTAAGTGTATACTATCACTGATACGGACGGCGACGTTCTAGCTAAGCTCGCGTAATTAATTTAGCCGACATCGTAAAGATGTTAGAATCCCAACCCGACCTTGCCCCACAGCTCCGTCGAGTTCGTGGTGGCTATCTAAAGATACAGGGAACTTGGATGCCCTACGAGGTTTTCATTCCGCGCATATCCGGGTAGAAAGTATTATGTACTAATTTAATTCTGCTTCTAGGTTGCTCTGCGTTTGGCGAGACGGTCAGTGTACATAGCTAGAAAACACTTTCTAACGTTCTAATGGGGTTATGTAATTCATTCATACAGAGTTGCATGGACAATTCGCGAGGACTTGATCCCGCTCTTTGGGTATGATTCCGAGGCTTCTGGTGCGGTCCGTTTTTGATGAATGGACGAATAGACCTACTTTTCCTGCGACTTGTCTTTCCCCAGACCAACCTGGGTACGGCCAGATATTAGGCAACCAACAAGGCAAGAGGCGTGGCCGGCGTGCTGCCGTTCCCTTACCACTGTCGGCAACTTTACCTCCGCCGCAACCTTCGGACTCTGACGCTTCGCCAGGAGATAAAGGTCAGCAGACGCGACAGCCTGGCCCGTCCTCCTTACCTCCTCTTTCGGCAGTCACCGCTGAAGGGTACCCCTCTCGTCTGTTATCGCCATCTCAAGTAGCGGGACCGTCTGGGATTCGGCGTAACGATGAACCTCGACACCCTCGAGAAAGCTCGAATATCGTACAATACTCATACGGAGAAATTCGATCGCACTTTCCCGGTCTATCGGCTTCTGAACACATTTCGTCCTCAAGGACGACATTACCATCCTCAACGACCTATTCCACCCGCGGTCCGGATAGTGGACAGTACCGTACACCTTCAGCAGGTCGCGTACATGATCCCTCAATGGAGACCCCGGTACACAATTCTCGCGATCGGTTTTCACCCTACCAAAACGCCGCGCACTCGCGACACCGCTCTGGGTCCATGTTTGGTCCTTTATTCGCGAGACCTTCGCCCATTGATTTGCCACCACTTACGATTCCTTCCTCACTAACGCGTTCTGCGTTCTCTGACGGGGGCAGGCATGCTGCACCCTCAGCTTCGGTGTTTCCGCATGGAGACCCGATTTTACGGACGTTGACCCCAGTTAATAGCTCTACCGCATCCCAGGAGGCTGGCCCAAGAGAGATGATCAATTTGCCGCCTTTAAAGATGAATTCGCTGGTCTATATGCCATCAGGCCCTTCTCGACGAGCCTCGCAGGGTAGTGTTGGATGCTCCTTACCTCCGATATCCGCCCTCGGCAGTTTGCCCCCTCCTGCCTCAAATAGTTCTAAATCCCGATTCGATTCTACTGCCGTCCTCAAGCGCCTCGCCCTCGAGGACGAAGAAGTTGGAGCGTCGCGACGCGCTAGCTTCGTTTCGGTGGGCGACGAACGTAGTCATAGAGACGCTGGCGGCGTGGACTCGGACCGGGACATGATCGATGGTCCCAGCCAAGAGCAGTTGTCGAGGAGGCGCCGGTCGCTATCTGAACCTCCGTTTCAGCCGTACGTGACTACGATCAATACTTCTGATGTCGTGTCGCGTATCTCATAGTTATTCTCATTCTTTAAACAGGAATACGTTTCTGAGACCGCAGCCTTCGGGTTTAGCGATGCCGGATAATGGGCAAAGCTCTTCTCCCAATATCTCTTTGCGCTACACACCCTCTGGCTCGAACCCTGCCCAAATGGCTTCTGCCCGGGCCGAGTCAAACCACGAGGATAGTTGGAATCGATCCACACCTTCACTCCGGAGCGGTACTTCACTCCGAAGTCGATATAATCAGTCACCGTTGCACTTGAGGGAGGACCTGGAATCAAATGTAACGGCATCAAACGCCCCAAGTCAGACATGTAAGTCGCCCTCCCCTCAAGTCGAAGTGAGCACTCACATATGACGATCAGCTATAAATTCGTCCCGACGTGAAGTGTCAAGCGAAATCTATTCCGCAGATATGTCCGGCAGAGAAAGGAATACGCCTCCCTTGAACGATGGTCGTGAAATACACCCGCCGCCGACTCTATCGGCCGAACGCTGGCGGCCGCAAGCTCATCTGCGAACTCCAACGCCATTGGAATATCGCGCAGACCCGCAACCTCCACGCACCCTTTCACAGAGCCCTTCAGAGCCTTCAAACTATCGATTTACTGCGGTAGGCTCTTTCCGCCGGGAAGAGGCATCAATTCTGTCGCCGAGCGATCGAAGGTTCCGGACTGAGTGAGCGCCGGAGGGCGGCTTCCATTCTCTTTCTTCCGTCGAACCGGTGGACCAAGCGGGAGTGGCTAACGATGTGAATTGACAGGCTTCTCCCAGTCGAGCTCGTTTCTTTCAAGGAATACCGAGATTTCAAGCAGATTCCGTTAACTTTGTTTCTTAATTGTAGCACGCGGTAGACTGCTTGCATGTCTTGGTTCGAGATTATTCCGGCTCATTTTCCCGCGACTCAATGGCATTCCTCTGCGACGAACGATAAGCTCGCGTTATCGCCCAGCGGTGATAATAGAAGTGGACTACATAGTAGGCATCTCTACGATTTTCGAAGAGAAATCTGGCTGTATCGATCGGACTTCCTTTACTTCATGCAGATGCTCTTCCCTGTTTATATGTTTGTACACAGCTCTACGCTCCTTATTTGGTTTCTGCTGCCTCCCATGCCTCTAGAACTTATCCTAAGCTTCAAACGGACATGCCCATCGTGGCCTCGGATGTACCCTAACTTATGACTTCTTTTCTTCCCCGCTTTCCCTCCCATGGACCATCAGTAGCGTGTAGCCTTTCTTTGCATCCAGTCCCCAGTCAAGTCACTCCTTTACTCCCTCCTGATGCTGACGTTCCAGGCCCTCAACTAGCTTAACACCGGGAAATCATCTCATCGATCTTGATTACCAAAGTCACATCGTGACCTTGCAGCATCTTTTCATCTTTGTATCTTTCCCCAACTATCGACAGTACGGACCGACAATATCTTCCATACCCAGTGGAAATGCTCCGCGTGCCTTCTCTCTCTATCCCCGATCGGACTAATGTCTATATACGGAACCAGCGTCAGTATAGCTATATCGCTAGAATTTATGTATAAACTTGCTATTTGGGTATTCTAGGGTCAGTGATCTTCCTGAGCTACTAGCTCCCCTTCGTGGGATTCGCATGGGATCGAAATGAGCCAGAACAATAGTGCTTTTGAACTACACAGTTAGCGGAACGCCGCCGAAGCATCGCAAGATGTTTACGAAGTTGTCGGATGCTCAGTCATCGGATGCTTGGATGCTCAGTCATGGCCGTTCACTTGTCCCCATCATGCCCAGACGAATTATGAAGGCAAACTCCGCCTCCCGAAGATCTTCTTCACATCCTCGACCTCGACCATGTGTGATTGCCATGAGTTCTTACGCGAATTCGATCAGAATTGGCGAATGCCACCATATGATGGTTCAGTACGTTCTAACCGCGCATACTGCCTGTAACGAAGCACAGAGAAGTGGCGAATGCTGAGCAGTTCCGAACCCAGGGTAAACCGCCTAAACATTTGTGAAGAGGTAGCAGAGAATTAACCTCAAGTGCAGCATCGCTGCTCGGATAGTTCTCCGCACAGCAAGAACCCTCGACTTTCGCAAAGTTCCTACCTCCGGCCCTGACTTATTGTCTTTCCATATCCTTGATCTTAGGGATCGAGTAAGATAATTCTCAGAGGTAACTTATTGAGAAACCAGCGATCTCCGTGAAAAAGAAAAAGCATCACTTGCAGTGCACGTTCGATAGAATTGCAATGACTTAGGATTCGCTTGGACCGATGAAACGCGTTGTCGGAGTGTCTACTGCATACTGCGGCAAGCTATGATCCGGAGGCCGCATAGCGTTTGCACGCCCGTACCAAGACCACTAGAGCACTTTAATATTGAGCACACAGCCTCTTCTACCGCGTTCCGTTGTTCCCGCTTGCTTGCGGATAAAAGAGCCCAGGCGGATGGCCGGACAAATTTGGACACGGTTTTTGGGTTTCTTAGAAGGTATCAGGACCAACTCGCCGCTAGTGGCGGGTTCTATACACCTTTTTAGGGAACGTCGAAGATCGGAGCACCGTATTACCAGATGGTAGCATGCGGAGATGTTCCTTGTCCAGAAGTTCGAGTAGAAAAGTGAGCAAGAGTGTGTGAAGGTCCTACAATGGCCAGGTGATACTCACCTCCGCTCCCTTATTTCTTTCGCGAAGCGGCGGAAGTCGGATTAATTGGACTCCCTAGCATCAGTTCAGACCTTTCCTCATGACCTGCGCCACTATCCGAGCCTACAAGCAATTGAAACCTGGGAATCGCTAGCCTGCAGGCATATAAGCTGAAAGCATCCGAGTCCGCTTATAGCATCGCTTGGTCCATGAGCATGGGCTCTTGAGAAAGAGAAGATTAGGAGGCGACCTGGCATTCAAAAAAAAAAAAAAAAAGTGAGCTGGACCACAGAGTTGACATAATCAAGTCACGTCTGTAGGCGCACGTGATAAGATCGACAGTCACAGCCGTTTCCGTTGGTGATGACCGTCAAACGAACGAGGAGGGTGTTGGAAGCAACACACCCTGGATTAGCACCCTCCCTCGATTTATGTCGTCGACCTAGCTCTTCTGCACAACATAGCTTCGTTTGCAAGACTTTGGAGCCGCAGAGGCCAAGGTGATAATCTCGGGGTTGACCATCCAGAGACGATACAGTTGGAACAACTTCCACGTCAGGACACAGTAGCAGCCTACAACCGTGCAGAAGTCATGAAATTCAGGCAAGCTAATTGCGAAGGCATGGTAACTGCTAGACTAACTCGCGTCTCAGCAATTCTCTCAAGTTTAATGCCGTAGCGGATTGGTGGGATGAGTACATCGCGTGAGTATATTTCGGAATGTCAGTTTCGATAAGTTTCTTATATTGGCTCGTACAAGGTATTCTGCCTTAAAGAAGCACATTTATCAAATGGAGAAGAGGCAACAAGAGCTTTCAACGCGGCGACCCACTGATCTTGAGTCCAATGAAAGTTCTGCACTCATGGGTCACGATTCATCTTCATCTACGGATCGTTACTTCATCCCTCTACTAGATCAGGAGTTACAGAAGATTGTGAAATTTTACGAGAGTCAAGAGCAGGCCCTGGTAAGGGAACTCGAGAATCTGGAAGAAACGGTCAGGATACAGGATGAGGAAAGTCTTTCAGATCAACGATACTTTGACGAGGAAGAGGACGAGGAAGAGGATGAAGAGGACGAGGAACATGCTGGAAAGTCAACAAGCCGCGAAAGGCGCCAAGGGAGAGCTCAATCAGCTCGCAGACGCTCGAAATCGGATGCAAGAGCGCACCAAGCCCGTAAGCGATGCAGAAATACGTGATATTTCCCGGCTCACAAGTCCTACCACAGCTAGCATGTTGAAGTCATTGTCCCAAGACTCAAATAGATCCAGAATTCAGCGTCAGTACAGCGTCTCCTCGAATGAAGATAACTATGACCTCGATGCCAGCGTTGCATCTCTCAGTCAGATTCCCGAAGATGATCTACTGCAGATGAGCACTGGGGATTTTCATGCATCAACAAGCTCTCCAGTCCGTGCGAGGGCAGCCTTATCCAACTTATTCAACTTTGTGAAGCCAGGAGGGAGTGTGACGTCTTCGCAGGCAGGCAGAGACACAATATGGACATCTAAGTCGAGCTACGCCTTTGATATCCGAGCACTTTTCAAGAGACGCATAACAACGCTATACAACCAACTTACCTCCTTGAGGGCGTATGTCGAATTGAACTACTCAGGGTTCCGAAAGATTCTGAAAAAGTAAGAATCCTTCAAATTCGAACTTTAACTCTGTCTAGATCTCACTCGTATCTTAGGTACGACAAGATCACGTACAGCGAAGTAGGTTGCAGTTACTCTTGGCCCGTCTTCTCCTGAAGTTTATGGTTCTGTGTAGCTCAAAGACCATTACATGCACGATGTCGTCGAGGATGCTTATCCGTTCCGACAGGCGACCAAAGATAAGCTAAACGATGCCGTTAGCCGCCTAGTCCTTTTGTATGCAAAATGCATTACTCGCGATGACGTCTCCGCAGCCGCTCGCCAGCTTAAGGTTTTCATGCGTGAACACATCGCCTGGGAAAGGGACACAGTATGGCGAACAATGATTAGTCAGGAGCGTCGCGGCGAGTATGGCGGACACGTCAAGTCACTCGGCGGACATGTCGAAGAAGAGGAGTCTGCTGCATTGTCTCTCCCCACACCAGTCGGTAGACTCCGAATCACGGCCAAGGCGGTCTTCCTGCTTGCAGCAATTATTGTCTTCATTGTGCTATTGAATACCCAAGTTTTCCCAACTATCGAAGCCAATAACTGCTTCGCAATTCTTGTCTTTAGTACCATTCTGTGGGCAACTGAGGTGCGTGGGTGCCCCGTGATCAGACTGCCTTTCAGCTGAAGAACTCTGCAGGCTATTCCACTATATGTGACATCCATACTCGTACCCCTACTTCTCGTTGTTTTCCGCGTTTTTATCTCCTCGGACGGACAACGAACACGTTTGGAGGCACCGGAAGCAACAAAGTGAGTATTCAGCATTTCTCCCAGGTACAATTGATTAAAGTGTTTCAAGGTTTGTATTCTCGCAGATGTTCTCGCCAACCATTATGCTCCTTATTGGGGGTTTCACCATCGCCTCGGCACTGAGCAAGTCAAATATCGATCGCATTATCATTACACGGTTATTGAGCCTAGCCGGGAAGAGGCCAAGTATCGTACTTCTGGCTTTTATGGGCGTATCTTGTTTCGCAAGCATGTGGATTAGGTATGCGATCACCAAACTTTCCTTTCGTTCTCTAACTTTGGCGCTTCATTAAGCAATGTCGCCGCACCGACTCTATGTTTCACTTTGATTAAGGTGGGCCTTGTATTGCGGACTAGTGGATTACCGGCACTCAAAACCCTCTAGCCGATTCTCAGAAATCTACCCCCTAAGGCCAGCTTTGCTCCCTGTTTGATTGTAATTTCTCCTTTTGCTTCTTCTGGATGCTGTTATTCATTGCGCCTTATCTGTTTATAGATGGGAATCGCCCTTGCTGCTAACATTGGGGGACAGAGTTCACCGATCTCGTCACCGCAGAATCTGATCGCCTTGGACGAAATGGACGAGCCGTTGGATTGGAGCCAATGGTTCGCCGTTGCATTGCCGGTGTCCGGCGTGTCAATTATATTCATCTGGTTGATCTTACTGCTGAGCTACTCGCCTTCTCGTACTGTTGACGGCGAGGAACTCGAAATAAAGGAAATACGACCTACTAGGGAGAAATTCTCTCCGAAGCAGTACTGGGTCACATTCGTCTGCGTTTTCACCATTGCTCTGTGGTGTATAGAGAAGAAAATAGAAAGCTATATCGGTGACATGGGCATTATTGCTATCATCCCTGTTGTTGCCTTCTTTTCTACGGGTGTATTAAGAAAGGTATGCCACTCAGAATATATCGTACACTATTAACTGAGATCTCGCGAAGGACGACTTCGAGCAATTTTTATGGACTGTCGTATTCTTGGCAATGGGCGGCATCGCCCTCGGGAGAGGCGTTTCGAGTTCGGGTTTACTGAGCATCCTCGGTGACGGTATACGAGACTCCATCAGCGGAAAGCCGTTATCGGCTGTAGTTCTGGCTCTGACCTTTATTGTCCTGGTATGTGAATTGTCTCGTGGCACATGTTTTACGTGTTATTCATGCGAAACAATGCAGGTTATTTCGACTTTCATTAGTCACACCATTGCTAGCGTCCTTCTGGTCCCAATCGCCAAAGAAGTGGGGGACAATCTCCCAGGTAATCATCAGCGTCTTCTAATATTTCTAACGGGTCTGGTGTGCTCTACCGGTATGGGAATGCCCGTATCAGGGTTTCCCAATCAGACGGCGTAGGTGTCAACTCCAACAACTCCCGTGATGAGGAATTTACGAGTTGTGTTTCAGTGCCACACAAGAAGACGATCTGGGTCAACTATACTTGACGAACGTCGATTTCCTGAAGAACGGAGTTCCGGCAAGCATCGTCGCTGCGTTGGTATGTTATTGACATGTGAAGCTGTATCGCAACACGAAGTTGATCGTCTCAATCTCCGTTGTAGGTCGTCGCTACCGTCGGCTATGGGCTCATGCTCGCCATAGGGTAAGTCCGGTATTCCTTTCTCTTTAATTAGGCCGAGCATTCTGAGTTTGCACTTTCATCAAGGTTATAATCGCTAGATGGAAGCGAGAGTCGGGCTCTCCGAGAATATCGGCTCGGTAAAGCACTCCTGTCTCAGCGTTCGGAGGGATTAAGTATGGATATTGAGTTGCATCTATGTATAGCTTTGGGTAGACTCTGGTTCTTCATAGACACCTGGTGATAGACGCTTGCCGAGTAGTTATGTTCGCTGTTGCTGGGTGGACTGCCTTGACGATCGTAACCTTTACCAGCCAACCGTTTCACGACCTCATGGCCACAACGTGCAAACTCTAAGATTTGCTAGGTAGTGCTTCTTACGACAAAGTCATATTCAATCTGTATCACAGTACAAGGAACATACAGCGCTTGTCTACGAACAAATTACAGGATGAAACACACATAAGACGCGTTACAATTTCGTGACAGTCGTAAAATATTCGTCAGAGGTCGTGAAGGATTAGGAAGAATTTTCTCAGCAGGGGGATCAGATCTGTTAAACTTTATCAGTACGAGTCGGATACAAAGGAACCAAACGAAGGTCCGAAGTCGAACGAAAGCAGATACTGCGGAGATGAAGAACGGGCATAAGCGACATCCCTTCCGGCACGACGTCGAGCAGGGACTAAATTAAAGCGACGAGAAAGGAGAGCCATAATAGCGTGCAATTTCAAATTCACGCTCAATTGTTGGCGTGAGACGATAATGGAAGGAGCGAAGTCGAAGATGATCGAAGACGCGGAGAGCACGAAAGGGCGGCCACAATCCCATATTTAAATGGCGGAGCGAAGGCGCTGTGATACCCAACCTTACAAGAACGGGCGCTGCAACGCCGCACGAAAACGTCCGAGAATTTCAAAAGATAATACACAATGAATGAGTTGACCTCGTCGAGCCAAAATTGCGGTAAATCGCGGTAATAGATGACGAGGGGCGAGAAAATTCTGCTGAAGAAGTGACTTGATTCCCCCTCGGGAAAATTTTAAGACTTCCTTCCCGCCAGACGCTTCAATATCGTAGAAAGAACGACGGCACAGACCCCAACGCCGACCATAAGAACGTAAGAAGTTATTCCGTCTTCTATCGGATCCCATTTGTGGTCATCGAAGTGCGTTTGCCACGCTGGCCCAGCCTTGGAGTGTGGGGAGGCCGAGTCGTCGGCATCCTCAGCGCTAACAGAAGAATGGAGTGTGCTTCTAGTCGAATCGACGCCACAGTCTAGTTGAAGTCTTGATCTCAAGTCCGGAGACTCGCAGGGCGCGATATCGACATATCCCACGTCGGAAGATCTTGATTCGACGAAATGTGAACATACTGAAGCGGGCTCTGACGAGAGCGTTGATAATGCGTCGGTCTCTATGGCTTGCGAACGATGTCCTACCCGTGCCTGCTCTGCATTTTCGCGTTCCAGACAGTCGATCTTTTCTTCGAGCGCAATAATTCGTTGCTTGTATTGTTCCAGAACAGATAACGCTTGCCGTAACTTCTCCGAGTCTTCCGCAGACATCGCATCAACATCCTGAGCTCTAAGTTGAACTTCATCCGAGACTGGAGACCCCGAATCGACCTGGACGCTCCTATCTGTCTTCGCGGCAATACGCACGGATGGGGCGGGAAGCAATGGTGAACAGGCACCTGACTTGGGTGGTGAAGGCAGAGGGCGTGGAGGCAACGGACGCGAAAAGATGTCCTTGATCTGCTTTCTTGCATCGCCTTTGCGACTGTCGTTATGCCTCCCACTGTCCGGGTCGGTGGTCATCTCGACATGTCCGAAAATGTCGTCATGGTCATTCGTGTCATTGAGTTCATGCTCAGTATCAATGTGTTTCACGGTCTCGCCGATATTAACATCTTCCCAAGCCTTAGCGCCCCAGCTACCAGACATCGACTTCACCGCAAGCAAATCTTCGACTGACGGTTCTTCTTCAGGACTCGAAACAGTGATGGACGCTGTCTGCGCCTGTAAGGTTGCCGCAGGAGCCACAGTAGGCACAGGAAGGAGGCGTCTCTTGGTTGTTGCGTGTGCTCTACGATCTTCCACTTCACTGGCTTCCGATCCACTGGCGAAGGAAGCCTCTTCATCAGCCCAAGTTGCTGGGACGATATCGCCTTCACTTGTGGAGCTTCCGTGATTGCTCAACCCGGATCCCGAACTTGACGTTCGCTCGAGGCTCGCTACGAGTCCGCGCACCCGTCCTTTGCGGTCAATGATTCTATGCGGTGTGGACTCTTGAGAGCCAAGTTCCTCATCAATTGAAGAAGTAGATGAATTGTAGGAGCTTCTGTAAGGAAGCACTCGCGGGGGCTCAGCACTGTCATCCGCCCCAAAGCCCCATATGCGTCCCTTCAGGACGTTCTGGCGCAGATTTCGTGAAGCGTTAAGTAAAGCTTCGCGCCAAAGGTTATTTATCCCCATCCTGTAAAATAGGTAAAATTGTATGCTAGTGCTCGTTTTAAATAGTAACTTACGATTCAAGATCCTGTTCATTGAGCCGAAGAAATGAACGTCCAGTGAGACGAGCCTCTTTCACAAAAGCTGCGATATCCTTTGCGATTGGAAGTGGCAGGGGCAAGACCTCGCCTGACTTCACGCGAAGAGCAGTTATCAAGTAAGAAGCCAATTGCGATGTTGTCCAGACTCTTGGGTTCGACGGGAGGTCATCAACCTTCACTGGAGAGGGCAGAGAAAGCACGGATATGCTCGCAGTGTTTGGAAGGGTATCGGCCCTCGCCCTCACAGAGAGGAACACGAGCTCCTCAGATGATGTATAACCATGCCCCTTATGAAGCTTGGAAGGGGACTCCAGGGAAGGAGGTATTGGGAGAGGCCTGGGGGAAGGATGAGATAAATCCGACTTGCTATGACGGTGTCTGGATGTTGAATTTGGCGTGCTTGGTATATAGACATGTTGATGGGATGCAGCATAACCTGTACTATTCGAACGCGTTAGGACACCTGTCGACGTCGTCTTGATGGCATAAGGATGTTGGTTGGGTGTAGAGGTCGGTGTGCCACGCTCTGCGCGGTGACCATTTGGCGAAGCAACCGTCGGAAACGGCTTCTTTTCAGGAGAGGAGGTCATGGTCGCCATTTTGAGACGAACAACCACACCAACGGTCGCTTAAGTTCTTAACGCGACTGTGAGGCGGCCGTCGACCTTATGGGGAATATGGTGGTTGTGATGAGAGCTGTCGACGGGGGGGAGGCCAGATGGAGGCGGCCCCTGTCTGTGTGTATGCATGACTTCATTCGCGACGCGGACGCCGGACACGTTTCTCCCGCTTATTCCCATGTCCTCAATACCTGGTCCGTCAAAACAACTGCTCAATCCATATCAACAATTCCCTTCAACAAAAACAAAGGTCTGCAACTTTATTGTCAATGGGATGATGTGTTGATGAGTGCCATCTCTAGCATGAACGTCTTATTTTCTCCTCTGCCCACCCGTTCACTCCGTCTTTCGTCCAGTCGAACCTCAGCAAGTCAAGAAATCTTGATCCAAAAGCCCTCTATGAGAACAGAGTAAAGGGCAAACAGGCGGTACTGGAAAATCCCGCTCGAACCAGTCGGCTTAAGAGATTGCGTGAAGAGAAGAAAATCCGTAACGCGAAGGTGCAAGAACGAAAGAAGTTGGGACTAATCAGTAAGAAAGAGGCAAAGTTGAAAGGCCTTTGGAAGCTCGAAGAGTCACAAAAGAGGTGCGAGTCCATTTGTTCTCGCCTCATAGAAATGACTTAACGTTGGGTAAAGATATGATCTTTTCGTTCCCCTGCATCATCTATGGCTCGGGTACATGTCTGAGCTACTTGGGCTCAGTCCACGTCCTGACAAACTACCAGACAACCCGGTCATGCCCAATACGGCTACTATACATCCGAAGCTTGTGAAGGCGGATTTCCATGGGTCCATCCTGACTGGTATGTATTGTATCGCAAGTATAGGGACTTTGACGTTCATCTAAGACCTGCTTTGAACAGTGAAACAAGCAAGAAATCCATGTCTAGTTGGGCTATCCGGAATTGCCATTCACGAAACAGAGAATGCGTTCAAAGTGATAACAAATAAGAACCAACTGAAGCGTAAGCCAGGTGTCTGTCAGTCAACTACTCGTCATCGCTGACTCTGGAACAGTCATACCTAAACAAGGGACTATCTTTTCTTTCAGAATACCTGTTTACGACATCCGTCCCCTTATGCCGCCTATAAGCGCCGACGTTGAATGCGATACAGACGCACCAGACACATCAGACGTTCCAAAGTTCAACATCGATGAGATACCGCAGATGGAATTCGATTTATACGGTAACCAGTTCAGGTTCAGAGCCGCAGAGCGTGCGGGACGAAAATTCAAGGCCAAAGAAACGATTGAACTCTGACCATACCGAATTCGAGCCCGTCCGAAGGTGCGCGACGGATGGAACCAATAGATGCGGGTGCAAGAAAGATGGATCGGTTTTTTTGCCACAATTTTCCGGTCATCTCACCAACAAAGCTTTCGGCTTCGCCAGAAGTCGTCCTCAGGGTTCCTGTGGTCAGAGATTGTAGAAGTTTCTCAAGAATTCGGAGCAGGCTTGAGCCTTGGACTTGGTACCTTGTACGTCGGGTTGTTGATCATTCCGAGAACTGTATTGACAGATTAAGTGTTACATCTACATCCTTCCCACTAATATACCTAAGTTTTCGGGTTACGGGTCAGCTACTGAGGTCATGGATAAAGGGAATATCAGAAGAATAAGATGGCATGAGCACAGACCGGACTTCGAAATCAGAAGTTGGAAGAAAACTAAGAACTCAAGAACGAAACATCGCCGTAAGATTGCTTAGGAAGATAGAGGTCTCAAACGGCGGAGATTTTAACAACGCGGGTACTAGATCTAGCCCGGAGTCGACAGGTATTGTGAGTTCGCCCGGTTAACTTACATCTCAGCTTTGCGAGATCTAGACCCGAAGCATCGCACATTGTTTTGGTACGGTAATTGAAACGGAGGAGGTTACGATAACCCTCATGCCGGTGCAGACGGGTTTTGTCCAACCACAGATGGCTTCAAGGCCGAAGGCGACGCAAGTCGACCGCCGGATGGCTTTTGAAGGATATAAGTGCAACTTGTCGGACTGTTATACTGCCAGGGACATACCAATGTGAAGTAACTGAATGTGGGCGCGGGAATGCTGATGAGACTTTCAGATAGATAGCCAGCGGTAGTACTAGGAAGGGGACGCTCTGTCACTCTGTCTGAAGGATGGCTTTTAGGAAGTCTAGCATATCTATGAATGTTATTCGACTTGGGACCCTCAGATGCTCATATGGTACAGTCAAAGACGCGCCCTTTGAACACCCAATTGAAATTGGGCCCAGAGAACGCCAAACGCCAGTTTTCTCAAATCTAAACACACAATCTTGGAGCTTATTACGAAAGCTACTTGCTGAATTTTTTTCGGGGCAGAAAACGCTGTGGAAAAATAGATATGGGTCCGTGAAGAAAGTGAGGAAAATGTCACAAGACTCACTCCTTTGAACACCTTGTGACGTAATGTCACGATTACACTTGGTTACAAATGATTTGCCGAGAGATCTACTTATGGCAATATGTCGATCATTTTTCCAGTCACACTTTGCGAGTTTTATGTGTTATTAATCGATTGAAGAATCATTTCATCACGAAACTTGGCACATACATAACCAAAGTAGCATGCTTTAAGAATATATCATAAATGTTTTGAGTAGAGACCCAGAGCATCTGCAGGATGACCCGGTTTAGATCCAGCTCCAGGAATTACACCAAATTTCGACAGTAAATGTTTTTTCTAGACTCAACATTCTACTCAATTTTTCTAAGAATTTGCACATGTACCAGCACAGTCATTTCTAACATCCTGCTATTTTTTCGAGGTGAGAAACGAAGAATTGGGTGAGAAAAGCCTAGGTGTTCAAAGGAACAGTCCTGTTTAAAGGACGCGTCTTTGACTGTAAACTTCGGTTTTCCATGGTTTTCCCCCCTTGCAAAACTCCGCCTCAGTACTAGACCCGAGCTGAACACGAGGACTCCCGGACCTCGGCTGTTCTGAAGCACATCGACCGTCCAGTGCGGATATGTTCCTCCGCGTCTAGGCAACATTGCACTAGCGGTTATCGGTCCTGGAGTATATAGCCTGTAGGATCGTCCTTTACTGTAGTATCTGTTTGAAGATAAAAGACTGAGGTGAGTCTCGGAATTCCTATATATGTATGAGAACTGATATGAGATGTTGCTAGTCGTCTCCAGAACGACATGGAGAAAGGGGTCAAAGGTGGGTTCGAACACCAGTATTGGTCCTGGAATGAATGTTAAGGTGAGTCTCCATGACGTTATAAGTAATCTCACTCTTCGATTTGGCACCAGTACCAGCAGCGACTGCCACATCTTTTATTCTAGTCGAAATAAGCTTGCTATTTCTCTGTCTTTATGTGATAGACGTTATGCTTCACCATCACAACTTCGGACAGTGTGTGTCCGTCACCCATCGCTTTGCCCAGCAGGTGGTTAGATAGTATTTCAGTATCAGTATATATATCAGTGGTGTATCTAGCTGGTCGGAGACGTATCCAGTTCGCCATTTACGTCAAGGGACCACGGCTGAGACGTACAAGTCAGATAAGATACGTTCATCAATATTAACGGTCACGGACTTGCTGAGGGAAAGTTTTACTACTAGCATTGGGTAGTACATGAAGAAACGAGCAAGTCAGGGAAGTACACCAGCTGGCGAATTAAATACATAGTAGAGTCAATCATAGAATCAACATAACAACAGCATCCCAAGTTCAAAGTTCCATACATGAATGAGACTATACGGAGGGGAAATTACAGGAGGCGGTAAGCAAGTCTTTCCATTGTCAAAACATTAGACGGGAAGGTAATATCCAAAGGGCTGGATGTCCGACTTAGCGGACAAGAAATTATTACTCATCTCAAACATCTCGGCGTCGAGTGAATCAAAGCAGTTGTCATCGCTCTCGTAATGAATTAGAGAGGAATGTGACGAAGCCCATGCAGGTCCAGACTCGTTGTGCTCGACCGCAACGCTCTTGGTACTATCCGCTGGCAGGTCTCGACCCCAGTTGAGGAGATGAGGCGGAATGGCACGAATAGCTTGGGGTGCCTTGGGCGATGTAAGTGCATTATTTGGCGCCTTCTAAGAATTCGGATGAGTTACTTCCGGCACGAGAGAATGCCAATGACGTACAAGAGCGAAAGGATCAAAGTTAGGAGCAAAGATGCTCAGCGGCGAACCAGACAGAGACATGAAATTGTCGAGAACCGGCAGCATCGGGCTACTAGAGACGAGGGTAGTGCTTTCCACAATACTGGACTGCTCGTGGAGCGAGTCTGTGCGAGAGCTATTGGTCTTTCCCGGCTTCGACCTTCTCTTCTTATGCGGAGTAGTACTGGGAGACTCGAGCTCTGCTCGGAGCTTCATGTCCTCGGCCATCTTGAAGAACACGGACCGCTCGGCTTCAGATAAGCGTTCCCACAGCATAGCAGCATATCGTGATATATCGTTCTGGTGGGTCAGCTCCGGAGGGAACTTCTTCTCTGCGAAGATGTAGGAACGGTAGAGGATGAACGCATTCGGTGTTCGGCGTCTCTTTGTGGGTGGAGAGGCTGGCTGAGGCGCAGCATGCGAGGCTAGCAACGACCTGCACTGAGCATCTGAGCCATTCAGACCTACTATGTACATTCGTTAGTGAGCATGACCAAGCTGAAATCTACGTTGGAGGAGGTACGCACCAGTAGGTGAGCCCTGGTACAAAATACTATTGGCAGAACGAGCGGGAGAGCGGGAAGCGGGCATAGTTGATAGAAACACAGATATCTGAGGCGTTGGGATCCATTCTTCCCTGCTTGACGCGCTTTTGAGCTGTTCATACGCGTTGGATTGTAGCAAAAGATAGTTGCCAAAAAAAGGAATACTACGCGTTATAATCACAGCATGCCCATATTCAGGGTCCCCTTTCGTAATTCACATCCGCCACCGACTTGGCTGTTGCAGCCACTGCCTCTTGCCTTCGTTACTTGTTTACCACTCTTCAATTCTAAGGCCTTCATGGCGCTGTCCGATGTTCCAGTCGAGACTCTCCTCGCCGTTTTTGACCTTCTGAGTATCCGAGATTTGTTCGCATTGGAAGCGGTGAGTGCTCTTCGTTGTTACTCAGAGACACGGTATTGATCATTCTGCCACACAAGACATGTCGATTCCTGCGGGAGGTCACCTCATCGCGATGTGTATGGCGAACGCGGCTGGAACGCCTGGTGAACAGCGGTTGTGCTTGCCATATACCCTTGTATGTTGACGTCGGCCAATTAAACAACCTGGAACTGCGCTCTCTGGTGGTGTCCACTCTTCGTCGGATTAAAGTCTGCAGCACGTCTCAAGGCATGGGTCCCTTTCGTGGACTAGGGGACGTGCATAATAACATCTGCGCGGTGACGATACCGATCCCAAGTAGAATCCGACATAACCCTTTCTGTCGACTCATTCCAGGATGCAATTTACTGGTTTTAGCCGATATACGGTTTCTTGAGGTATTTGATGTTGGGATTGGTGCTTGCATATGGCAGCACGACACCCGAGCCAACGGTGAAGGAACTCACCTAGCTGGAGTTGCGTTCGAAGCGTGCTCCCCGACGTCTTGCAGGATTCTCGTCGCGTGTGCCAGCCGAATCACAAATACATTGTTCGTTCCCCCTCTGCTTGCTTTTACAAGTGACACCGCTTACTCTGCTCGCTTTTCAGGAAGTTTGAGTTATTCCAACTGGAACAGATGGATGGCAAAACGGAAGTTAGCGGCATTAGCGAGCGGACGACTCCGTGGGACGTTGAATATGTAACATCTGATGTCCTTGTCTGCATGGGCGGCGAATTCGCTGCAATTGTCTTCCAAGAACTGGTACGGTACCCGGACATGACGGGCTCAGTTACAATCTGGAACTGGAGGTCAAATGAGACTTGGACCACAGTATGTGTGCTAGCATTAGTGAAACGCTTCCATGCAACTAACATTGTGTTTAGGAGAAGAAAGGATACATTCGTGACCTTCAGATCATGCGCGACCATCTGTTCTATACGTGGGAAGGAGCGCGGCATGATTTATCAGTGAATGTAGTGCCCCTCCGAAAGATGCAGACACCTGTGCGCCTGGACAGCATTATTAGTTCCTATCGGTTCAATGACGAGTCCGGCATGCCCATGCGACCCACGCCGAAGCTCATTCTACAGGATCTCTCACGTTTCGGGATCGCGGACGCAGTCAAGATTGTTATGATGATTGCTATGGAGCATAGCCTGTATGCCGTCCATCTCGAATTCTGTCCCGGTGATGAATCCGATGCTTGCGCATCCCCGCAGCTGTTACGACACGTGCAGACGTTTCGCAAATCTGTTCAGCAAGCCATAGTAAAACGTGTTCGCCTCTTAGTTCCGTCTCTGTCGGGGCTCTCAACTTTCAATCCCATCCAGTCTGGTTTCGAAAACATTATGCTCGATACGGTGGCTATTGGCAACGTCATTGGCCTCAATGAAGACGGTTCGGTTTATAAAGCGCAGTACACCGATTTTCCTGGCCGAATGTCGCTGTTCACCGTGGAGTTCGACTACGGTGGTATCATCGAGTTCGAATGGATCGGAAATACGTATCGAGTCTTCATCCATCGATTTGCCTGATTGATTCTTCTTTCTGGTAGAGTTATTATGCTGGAAATAATTGCGGCATATGGACTTGTGGTGTCCGTCTCGGGAGGTGTAGGAAGGAGATATCGCAATGCAGAGCATAAGTGTCGGATACGATTTGCGTTCGACTCGTGAAGGATAAATGCGACACGAATCCTCCTGCAGATTCGGAGTCAAAACTGCATCCATACCTGTCGCGTACTCGAAACACGGACGTCGAGTTGAAGGCAGAGAGGGCGGAATCACTTATCTTGAATTCCTTCCTCGTTCGTGGCATCAATTACAGATACATACATACACCCCATACTGGTCGAACAGGGAAATGGTTCCTGAAACGGTACCTCATATGTATGGTGCGGGCCAGCTTTAATTATTCGTGCATAGCTCGGACGCCAACAATATTGTCTGTCACAAAGCATAAGCGGGCATCGAACATCGAGGAACGCAAGCTGGGAGTCCCCTATATAGTCTCTCATTTTTTTTGCTACTGTCGGGATGCTATCAACATCAATTTCTCCGACTACTATGTTACAGGGACTTTTCCAGCTTCAACAATGCGAGCAATTTCGTCTGATCAATCGCCTCTGCAACCTTTTCGGGGGACACTGGAACCAGCGGACCTCTAACTCTACCCGATCCATACCCAAACTCCTTGGCTATAATAGCTTTAAGACCTGCAATACCTCCAATTCTCTTCACAGCCCAATCCCCGTGCGAAAGCAACGACTGAAGTTGTAACACTTCCTCCGTTTTACCAGCTTTCCAAAGCCTAGCCACTTCAGCGTGAACTTTCGGAAGAATGTTAACACTGGCACCTATAACGCCTGCTCCTCCAACGAAGAGTGATGGAACGAATATGTCGGATGCACCTGGGAATACTGCGAATTCGGACGTGTGAAATGTTGACGTGAGACGATGGAGTTTTCCGACGTTTCCGCATGAGAGTTTGGTTCCGACGATGTTTGGATGTGATGCGAGTTCGGTTATTGTATCCGAGTCGAGATCGGTACCTGCTGTGACTACGGGGAAGTTATATATCATGGTTGGTATCGGTGAACCATCTGCGACCTTACCGACATTCAAATTTAGGTGAGATTAGAAATATCTGAATCGGAAGAGTCTGAACTTTGAACTTTGAAAGTACTTACTGTACGATGAAAAAGAATAATCTTCTCCTTTGTCATCAGAGGCAACCACGTCGAAGGTGTAAGCACCAAAGCATGCGAAGCACCCGCATCTTTCGCTTCTCTACACAACAGTATGGTTTCTTTCGTCGATTGAGCACCAGTACCAGCAATAACCACAATATCTTTAAATCCATTCGAATCAAGCGTTTCGCGTGTAGTTCGGATTGCTAATATCCTTTCTTCATGTGAGAGATGTTGAGCTTCTCCGTTTGAACCTTGGACGAGTATTCCCGTTACTCCTCCCTATCATGATGTGATTGTAGATTCATAGTGATGTATTCAGTAGATCCGATGTCAATTTTACCATCTCTTAGTTCGGATCATCGAATGGTTAAAAGAAATGCTTACTCTGGCTAGTCGGAGTACGTGTGCTTTGATAGAAGGTATATCTAATTCGTCGTTTTCATCAAAGAAGACTACGGCGGGGACGTAGACACCAGGAGGTGGAGGTAACGCCTCCTGCTGAGTCGACATTGCTATATATGTATGCTATCATAGACCCGGATTTCTTCAGAAATCACAATGCGAAAGTGAAAATGATCAAGAGGAAGGAATCACTAACCTCCTCTAATCAAGACCTGATCCGAGTGTCTTTATCAAACGTGATACAATGATTACGATACGATACGACGCTTCGAGTTCGTTGTAGGATTGTTGGGCTGGGAGGGATGAAGTACTTCAGCTCAGTCCCAAGTTATCTACATGTATATATAAGTCCGGAAATAGTACCTGTGGGAGACTACTGGATGTTGATTGTCAGGTGCAATCTGATTTAGCGGGCCGGATTTTCCATTGTCCATAGGACTCTCAAATAGTGTATGCCTAGCTCACCAATTTATGTCTATTGTACACGTACACATGAAATCCGTAACTAATGACACATCAAAGTTTACAGAAAATAACCACAAAGCCACCTACAACTTACACACAAATTAATCATCAAATAATCCCCAACAAAGCCTCTTCCAACTCCTTATTCCTCGTCGCCTCTTTCTCCCTCTCCTTCTCCCGCTCTTTCTCCCGTTCCTTGACAGCCTCATTCTCACGTGCAATCTTATACGTAGGGAGCGTGAAAGGTTTATAGTCCAAGTGCCGTTTCACGTAGAAACACATGTATATGGTGGATTTGAGTACGGTGTCGATTGAGGAATGTGTGATTCTAGAGAAAGTTGTTTGGATTAGAGGCTGGTGGAGAGTTGTGCGATGTTGCTTACTTGTCATCGTCATAACGATACCACTAATGTGTGGCGAAAGGTAGGATTAGGATGGATAAAACTGCGCCAAGGGAACAAAACTTACCTCATCCTGCGAGCGAGCGTAGTTGGTATAATGTCCAGTGTCGATTTGACCATCATGATTGATGACCGCAAATAAATCATACTCGTAAATACCATTTGGACCCAAACTTCACACGAATGTGTCAGATCAAAAGGAATACTAATGAGCTTGCGTAGGGCAGTTGGGCGTTATTATACGCACCGTATCTTCTTCTCACCTTCCTGGCTCTTGATCCCTATTGTCGTAAAAGGTTGCATGTTAATAGAAGCGGGGATCCGAACGTGCGTGTCGATCTTCCTTGGTGTGGCTTTGCCATTTTGACCCTCGTGTTCGAATCGCTGTACGTCATCTTGAGTTAGCAACAACAGAGTCATGTCAGAGTCCGTTGAGTAGGTACCTTGAACTGGATGCTTAATACAGGCGGTAACTTTCGTATTGACAGTCGTTTCGTTGCTTGCTGTCAAGGGAGATTAATATAATTCCAGAAAACGTTTTACTGAGTAAGTCATACCTGAGGACCACATCGAGTACAACTATATTTCGCCATTGTCTCAGAATGCGTAAACCTATATCAGAATGAGCTCATCAAGTTCACTGGCGTCCAAGAAAACGAGACCTCTCACCGACGAAGACATCCAGCTAACGTACATTCCTCGTCATTTCCTTCATCCAATTGTAAACTAAGGTCCAGGATAGGATCAACCTTGCTCGACACGCTCCCACATTTATTACACGTATGATCGCTCTGCAACTGACCACCAAACACATTATGTATGAAGCAATTGCACGATATGCTCGTATTGCCGTATGCACTCTTGTGTAGTTGGTTTAGAGCGGAGATGAAGAATTCGTGAGCGTCGTGTTGCGAGTAGCCGGCGAGTTCTGAGGATGCTTTCCAAGTTGTAGCAAGCAGAGTGGCAGGTCCAAAGACCGTAGATTTCCCAGAATATACCTACAAGAGAGTCAAAGTATTAACCTTTTGAACTCAGAATTAGAGAGTGATAATGAACTTGAACGTGCCTCCGCGAAGAGCTTATCCAATTCGCAACACATGCATTCCTTTAGTTTGCATGCCTTGCTATTGTGCGAATCGCTGAGGAAGTAACTTCGCAGCATAGGGTTATGCAGGAAACATTGGACGACAGCACTCAAGAAGCATGTTTGCCCAAGGTTCAGTAAACCTATCCGGCCTGATAAAGCAGACGCAAAGCAAAACGCATAAATGAGTTGATTTGGATAGTAAAAGATTCCTTGCTTACCAGTACATGATACCGGTGACGTATTTGCAAGTATCACTTCATCCCTTGGTTCTGGCTTCCACGGAGTATACTTCTCTCTTTGCTTTCGCTGAGCTATAGAAGACGTTGAACCCCGACTCTATCATCCGATGGCTTGCGGTAACTCACATACAAACTTCGTCTCCTTCTCTTCTACATGAAGAGTCGTCTGACGGAAAAGCTCCTCGAATTTATCATCAGAAATAATATCGTCGCATTCGATACAAAATACGGAGCCCGTCTTGACGTCAGCACCTATGTTACACGTTCGTTAAACGAAACAGATGAACGTAAACTCCCTCAAGGCTAAGGAAAGCAGAGGAGATAAGTTACTCACAGAACTGATGATCCAAATTTTTCATATGCGCAAGAATATGTCCATCCTTCCAACATCCGCCATACGAACAATGTAAACATATAAAAGGCCGATGTAAGACAAGACCACACGTCCCACACGTCGGGGTTTGCAACTAACAAAACGCATTCGCACCACGACAACAACAAATCATCACTTCAACGTAAGCCACGCCCTTTCATCATCCAAGAACACCATAACCCAAAACGCACCTTCCTACGCTTCGCAGACCTCCCGCTACTAGACGCACTCCACGCAATAGCAGACCTGTACTTGCGCAACATCGAAAGACGAGCAGCTTCTACCGCAAACGCTGTATCCACATGTGGACATCGGGTATCTGGGATAGTCTCGCTTGATGTATCGGCGTCTACGTCCATTTCTAATGATGGTGATGGAGGAGAGGACATTGAGATGTCCATGAGTGTGTTTCTATCCAGTGGTTTGCTGCTGCTGTAATGTGCCCACTGCCGATGCCATTGAGTGCCGGACGGAGTGCCGGGTTCCGTTCTGCTGATGTCAAAAGAGGAAAGCGTTGATCATTTTCTCGCGATCGACGTTGCAATTGTCGCGTCGATTACTTCCTTTCTCTCCTTCGACTTGGACGCGTCGCCCCTCGGTCCTGGAGGCGTATTCGACCACACAAGTACCTCCCAGCTCACAATCGAATCAACATCATCCGTATCCTTACAATATAATAACACTCGATTTTGTCATCTAGAACCAAGGTATCATGCGATTCCGAGCCAATATCGAGCACGTTCAAACTTTCCAACGTACGTCCTTTTCGTGACGCGTTTCTTCTGAGTCTTACGCGTCTAATACGTGTGGTATTGACCATAGGTATCATCCAAGCGATAGAAAAACTACAGAAACGATGTATTGTACGATTTACAGAGACTGAGATGCATATTATATGCAACGAAGAAACGGAAGATGGCGTACAAGTCTGGTCGTAAGTACGAGTTTTTCCACACACAAATACAAGGCATATAACTAACCACGAAATAGAACGATAAAAGTCGTATGTCTCCCTATACTCTTGAGTATTTCACAAACAAGAGCATCCTAACGGGTTTGATATGCAAATCAGGACTCCCTCTTTACAGATTACCGAATCCAATCCAACTCGAATAACGAAATCAGTCTTCTTCTCTCACCCGAAGCTCTCTCTCAAGCTTTACGTTCCGCGGCTTCTTCATCCGACATAATAATGAAACTCGCAAAGAAACATGGACGTGCTGTGTTGTCATTTGATATTGTATTGGCGTTAGGGAGTGTGGGTGGCTTGAGTGGTTTTGGTACGTCTACTATAGGAGGAGGGGGAGGAGGAGGAGGAGGGAGGAGAAGAGCGAGTGTGAGTCATGATGTATCGATTGAGGTGTTAAAAACGTCGGATATGAGAAAGTTGAAAGAACCTTTATGTCCTGAACCGGATGTACGTCCCTTTCCCTTTATTCTCTTTTTCCCTTCTACGTACGACCCTCCCTTCGCCTCAAACTTAAACTCAAACAGTGATTATTGATTGATTGGAAACACACAGATCCACATCCTCCTCCCACCACTTCAAAAACTTCGAACGATAGTTGAGAGGATGAGAACAATGACAGACGTGATTGGTATTCAAGCGAATCATCGAGGAGGACTTCGGTTTTCGGTCGAGTCTGATCAAGTGAGAGTTCAAACGCAGTGGTCGAAATGCGTGATTCCGAATTTATGTATGTATGATATTTATTTTATTATTTTTCGCATTTTCTTCTCTGTTCTTTGAAATGAGACTGATTCTGATTTTTATTTCTATTCTGCCTCTCGCAATTTCTGACGAACTCCTTATGTTAACTCCTTCGGAACTCGATGGGATATATGAACACTATGGAACTACGAATCTCGAAATGAAGCTTCCTCATCCAACACCTCAACACAACCACGTACTAAACCACCCTCATCTCAAACCCAAACCCAATCGCAATCCACAACTCATCCTCGAACGCAAACGCAAATTCATACACGATCAGAAACCAAAACCCTTCAAGCTCTATCCTCCTCATCCCCCTCTCATATGGATTTAGAAGCCGAACACGAACACGAAGTAGAACAGGAACCGGAAGAGGAAAGAGATGTAAACCAATGGTATAACGTCCACCTATCAACCCGTGCTTTCCTCAAGTTTTTATCAAGTCATGTCGTATCGACTACTACTATCGCATGTACGTCTTTCCGTCTTTCGTCTTTCCTCCCTTCTCTCCTTCCTTCTTTCCGTCTCTCATCTCTCCATCTTTGCGTGGAATTCCTTTGCTCGCTCTCGCTTTCGTCTATCCTCACCTCAAACTAACATCAAACTCGTATCATGATATCAACAGGTGTATGCGAAGACCACTGTATGATCCTCTACGTCTACATCGGAGACGTCCAAGACGCAGGTGGAGTATTAACGTTTTGGATCCCTGCGCGGTTAAGTGGTGGTGATTACTAGTACGAATGATAATACCTCCTCTCCATCTTCATCCTCTATCTTTCATCTCGAAATACCACGCACCAAGCATTACCAATATTATATGTATCCTTGCCAACCCTAATGCTAATTTCGTACCTTATGATGCATAGGGTGAAGCTGGTATTGTATAGTAAGAGCTACAAGTGTATGCGAGGTGTAAGTGTAGGTGTAGATGTGCGTTGAATGTACTACTGGCATATACGTACAGAGAACAGATCGACGTGGAAGGTGGAAAGTGGAAGTAGACGTAGATTCCGTGTGAATGGGAAGGGACGAGAAGGGTGAGATTGTTTGGTTGAGATGAGATGATACTGTATATACAACAACCACGAAAAAAGAGAGAGCAAACAGGGGGATACACACAAGCTACAAAAACCCAAACAAAAAAGACAAAAAAAACGGAGATAGAAGAAAGGAGTAACGTCACACACTAACACTATCAGCCAGGAAACCGGCGGCAACTCCATACAAAATCCTCATCATATCACCCATCTAAACTCTCCCCACATCTGCGCGAAACATACGTACTCAACCGACGTATCTCCGTCTTTCCTATCCTCCACCAACAATCTAAAGGGAAGCCCAATGAGATGAAGAGATGAAATAGACCCGAAAGAGACTTCGTCCGTTCCTCTATCCTCGCGTTACGAATCCTCATCAAAAATATGCCGTAAATCCTCCACTTTAACCACAAACACCCCAGCCTCCTCCAACTCACTCTCAATCTCCTTCTCCACCCTCGCAGCAGGCGTCACCACCACCGGTCCACCCACATCCTCTTTATACGCCTCAGGCCTATCAAACGTCGCATGCGCATCCTCAACCAAAAACACCGTATTCCCCCGTCCAAGCGCAGCACTACACGTCGCCCTTATGCAAAAATCACTCTGCATACCCACAACCACCAGCGCCGCCTTCCTATCCACCCATTCGCCCAATTTCGTGCCCGCAAACGCGTTGTTCTTCGTTTTGTCGATGACGAGTTCGCCTGGGCGTGGAGAGTGGACGAGTTGCCAGCCTGGTGTGCCTGGCGCGTCTGGGTCGCCTGGTTCGCCTGTGTTTCGGACGTGGACGATGAGAGGGGGGTGTTGGGCTGTACGGGCGAGGGCGAGGGAGCGTTCGATGTTTGAGGAAACTTTTGATGCGTTTGGGACCCCTGTGAGTGGGTTTAGGATTGCGTGTTGTACGTCTACGAGGAGAAGGACTTTTCTTGGAGAGGTGGCCATTCGGGAGAAGGAGTGATTACGGAAGCAGAAATGCGGGGGAGATGTTTTTGTAATAAAGTGTAGTGGACCGCCTATGACGTTGTATGTTATATGTTATTGCCGATTGCCATATTTGTATCGCTGATCTTCTTCTATTATCTAATGTCACCGACTCAGAGGAGTTAATATTGAGTGAGATTAATTAATATTGGGAGTGGGAGTTGGGAGTGGGAGTGAAAGCGGGATGACGGGATCATACAATTCCTGTGAAAGGAAGCTTATCTAATTATGGTATCTAGGTGTATCAGTGATGACTCAGCAAGCGTCGATCGTAAAGTAACACGTCGCGTCGATCATCTCTCCATCACTCATTCGAACGCAACATCACACATCAGTGGCACAGCTCACAGCCTGCTCAGCCAGCTAGTAGTAAAATCAGAAGTGGATGCCTTCCATCGATATCGGCCTCAATATCATTCTTCCCCTCGCTCTACTAATATCAATTACTCTTCTGTTCTACTTGTCGACCAAGTCGAATCGGGATATTGGTATTGGAAACGGTATTGGTACTGGAAACGATAACGACTTGGAGTTGAAGAGAAGCGAGGGTCGGAAAATGGTTGGTGTTCTTTGTTTCGTTTTCGTCTTTCTCTTTCTCTAGATCTTCATTCTCCTCTCAGACCTCGAATCTAACTTCGAACCAGGACCAGGACCAGGACCAGGACCAGGACCAGGACCAGGGTCAGAGCAGCCAGACCCAGACCCATACTCATCCTCAGAAGCCGAAGAAACACCAAGCAATAAAACCACACGCGTTGAAAGTACCCGGACTCGTCAAACTCACCGGGAAACGCGTTGTTTTGGCTTCTGCTAGTCCGAGGAGGAAGGAGATTTTGGCTACTTTCGTAAGTCAAGTCTTTTCTTTTCTTTTCTTTCTAGTTTCTTATTTATTTCGTATGCGTGTGTTGGTGTTTTGATACTTCTGTTTTGTCAACTCTCAACGATGTTTATACTGACTTTTATCTTCCTTTTACCTGCCTTTCGCCCTTTCGCCTTTTGATGGACCTGAAAAACAAACGGTTGGTCGGATGACTCGACTCGGAACACTCGAATCGACGTAATTCGGCGTTTGCGTCACGCGAAACCTATGAAATCTACGAAATATTCAACCATTCAACCATTCAACCATTCAACTGTCATGAAATTCGCGACGTGAAGGGCATAGAACCAGAAATAATACCTTCAACGTTTGAAGAAACGTTACCCCAAACCGAATTCGAAGACGTACATGAGTACCCAGTGGCAACCGCGACTCAAAAAGCTGTAGAAGTGTATAGACGTCTAGTCGTACGTACACGTCTCCCTTCTCCCGTCTCCCGTCCTTTTTTTGCGAGTCTCTATCTATTCGTTATTCATTATTCGTTATTCATTGATGATACGTTCTTGACGTTGTGAAACGACTTTTATTTGGCGTGTAGACTGAAAATCCGGATGATCCACCGGATCTTGTTATCGGAGGTACGTCCGTCCACCTCATCACTTCTTCACTCCTACAACGCCATCGTCCAAACAACTAACTTCAACTCTACACTCCCCTCACACACGAAAAAACCCCAGCCGACACAGTAGTCCTAACCCACACCCTTCCCGCAACATCCAACCAAGACCCCTCCCTCCTCCCACCCGAAAGACCCGACATCCTCGAAAAACCACTCTCAAAAGCCGATAATCTACGCATGTTACTTGATTTGAACGGATCGGCTTGTGAAGTCGTTACGGGTGTTACAGTTGGTACGCATTTACGCATTTCTCTCAAGACATATTACGTTTAAACATGATGTGACTGCGGTGTTGTGGTGTATTGATGTTGAGTTCTTGGCTGATGGATTATTGTTCTTTTATTGGATAGTATATCCTGTTCTCCAAGCACCAGGGTATCAAATAAAGTTAGTCTTTCCCTCCTCCCTCCTCCCTCTCTTCCACCCTCACTAACCTCCTCCCTCCGAAAAAAACAACAACAGATCAATGGACGAACGAACCCTAGTCCACTTCTCCCCCAACCCCCCACACATCCTCACAGCCTACGCAGATACAGGCGAAGGCCTCGACCGCGCAGGCGGTTTCGCAATCCAGGGCCAAGGTGCTGTGTTGGTAAGTAAGATTGAGGGAGATTATAATAATGTTGTTGGGTTTCCTGGGAGTGCGTTCTTGAAGTTTTTGGAGGTGTTGGTGGAGGAGGAGGATGGGTTTTTGGAGGTGTAGGTTTACCCTTTTGTCAGGGGGGAGGGGGAGGGAGATGGAGATGGGTTGGAGGATTGGAGGTGTGGAGGTGTGTGTGGAGGAACTAGAAGGGAAATGGACGATATGTAGACACTCATCGGACAGTAGCCTGAAATAATCATAAAGGACATCATACTTCACACTCATTCGCGTCATGTCAGTACTATTACGGAAAACAAAACTTCTGCAAAAGTATCTTTGAGCGGACTACGGGACTCCCGGAAGAGTGGGAAGGAAGGATGAACTAAGGAAGGAAGGATGGACTAAGGAAGGAGGTAACTAAGGAAGGAACGTAGGAAGGAAGAACAATGCTTTTGTTAGTTTGTTTGTTAGTTCTACTTGGTCTTTGGTCCTCTGTCGTAACTTTATACATACTGAACTCCGAGTCCCGATAAACCACCTACCGCCTGAATATCGGTATTGATATCGGACATGGTCATAGTCATAGTCATGTTTTTTCTTCTTCTTCTTTCATAGCAGACGACAGACACTGGGGTCGAACCGCAAGAACTGCGAGCCCAATTTACCTCTGTACGAGTCACCACTCTATTTCTTTTGTCCTATTGTAATATCAAACCCAACAAAATGACAGAACAAACAGGAAGGAAGGAAAGAAGGAAGGAACTGCCAAACGGAAACGGATAGACAAAACAGACGAAGCGATAAACCGGACCAGAAACGATAAAAAGAACGATAAAAAGAAAGAAAAACCAAAGCGATCAATCCAACTTCTTCTCATTCTTTTCTTTATCTTTACTACTTCCTCTCCTAGGTGGAGCAGGTGAATGAGGTCCAAAACCTGTTGGGGTGGGAGCGGGAGACGCAGGTACGTGTCCGTGTCCGTTCGCTGGATTGGGAGACATCGGGAACCTCCCACCATTACCATTAGGCGTATAAGGATTCGGCGTAAGCGGTAGAACCCCTCCATTCCCTCCACCTCCTCCACCACCACCAAACGACTGAAGTGAACGCTGTTGTTGAGCCGCAAAGAAACTTTGAGAAGGCGGGGCTGATATAGGTGTTGAAATCGAGGATGATGTTAACCCGAGTCCGTAAGGTCCGTTGGGAGTATGTCCTGGCTGTGCTGGGTTGACGGTGACTGAACGTCCGTATGTGCTTAATGTGGCACTTGCAGGTGCAGGAGAATAAGGTCCTGGAGTACTCAAACTACCTCCGTATAAAGCTGGGCTTAACCCTCCCCCTCCCCCTCCTCCAACGCCACCAATGAAAGCACTACCCAAAGGCGTACCCGCATAACTCCCATAAGGTGATCCACCACCATCCATACCACCGCCCCATCCATTTCCATTATGCTTTGAAGCAGCTCCAATACGCGCACGTAATTCTCCTCCACCCCATTTTCTTTTCGTTTGCGCTCCTGTTGCTTCGGCGGCGACTAGACCAGGTGTACGATCCGCTCCTGAAACGACGTCGATTGCTTTTGAGGAAATTCGGAATGCCCAGCCTGCGCAACACCATACGCCTCCTACTACGCCTACCACTCTACAATTTCAACGAGGGCAATGAGATAAATGAAAAGCTTAGTTTTGTCGAAAAGGGAAAGGACGAACCGAATGAGGAATTGAATGAATGTTGTTGTTCGTTGACGAACTGTCATATGCAACGGTTCCAAATCGAATTTGAAGAATATACCAGGTACGCCAGAGTCGTGTTCCAAAACACGCGTGTAATGTGTTACGCTGTATTGGTTTGTATGTACTGTTTTGGCTCCCGCTGCGTTGTATGTCGTTGGAACGACGTTTAGGAAGTATTGATATGCGAGGAATGCTGGAGACGGGTAAAGATAGGATCAGACGGAGGGATGAGAAGTGCGGGATGCGCATACGTACGTTCTCTTGCGACTTCGAAAGTGTTTTTGAGTGGTTGTGCCATGTCTGGGAAATAAGGACCGAACGAGAAGTCGGTAATCACATGTGATAGGTTCATCACTGTGGAGAATTCAGAACAGCTCAGAAGAACCATTAGACTAGAGCGTTCTTACTTGAGTGGTCGACGTGTTGTATACTTCGGTATCCGTGACCTGCGGTGGTAACGTGAAGATTGGCTTCACCAGCATCAATTCCCCAGTCAAACAAAAAACAAAGTGACCTGCTCACCAGTGACTTTCTTCGTCTTCATGCTGCCGTATATACGACAAGCACTACCATCAGGTTTATAATTATACGTCGGTCGGAACTTATTCGGATTTCTTCTGAAAATAGTGTCAAAGAATCCGCGAGACTTGCGGGATTGTGCCACGGCCTGCCGAGCGTCGAGATTTTGTGTGAACGCTCTGCATGTTTGTCAGTGGCGAGCTCATTATACGACAGGGCTAAATAGCTTACTGTAATGTTTGAGCTTGGCCAATATCGAAGAGTGTCTGGGTTTGTCATTAGACGTGTTGCAGAAGATGTGTGAGAGTAATACGGGATGACTTACACCATCCCGTCGGAAACCGTCGCTAAGGTACAACCGGTCACCTACTGCGTCCCGTAGGTCCACATTCAAGACTGTACATCTCCTCAGTTGTAGCTCTCCAATTGTGGACAGAGAATGAGCACGTACATCGACAAGGCATGTTTACAATTAGGTCAATGTTGACCGCCATGAAGTTCTCCTCGTTCCTGTCTATCCCAAATTCATACGTCGGCCAGCCCCAGAAGTACTCCCCAATATCGTTGACGATGAGCAAGAAAGAGATGAAAGCGACGAGAACGGTCAGGAAACCACGTCCACCAGAACGCGCTTTGTAGGACGAAGGTAATTTGGGAAAAGCATCGAATTTGTTGAGAGCAGCAGGAGCGACTTTGTCGAGCTTGTCAAGGATGGATTCTTCTGTCGGGGAGACCGACATCGTTGTTGCTTTTTATGTCCAGACCAAACGGTGGTGGTTTTGAAGAGAGAAAGGAATGGTAAAGAGTTGAGCTTGTAGTAAATTGGCAGAGAGCCAGCAATGATAATAAGTCACGGGTTCTACTTGCTAACGTGGCAATCAGCCTTCGCCGATCATTTGCCTTACTTGGTCAAACACGGTCCGATTTATCACCGACATGCTATTCACTACTTCACAGCACACTCGCCTCGCGGTTCAAAATTTCTGAGGCAGCAACAACGACGATGCCACGACGAAGGCGAACAGAATCCGTCTCAAACGACAGCTCGCCGTTCAATAGCGCTTCAACGTCACCATTTATCGCCTCTAATGCGCCTCTTCCAACGCCAACAACTCTTTTATCAGATATAGTACTTCGATCGCGTTTACGACCTACTCCATCACGCTCCTCACGCTCAAATTCCGCTTCCATTATAAACTCAAGGAACTCGAGTCGTAATTGTCGTGTGCAAGTTGATGGTGTCTTGGAGTTTGGAGTGGGAAATGCGCAGACTGGGTCTTCCGAGATCGACGGGGAGGCTCGTTCTGAACGCCCGAGCCGAGCACGACGAAGAGCGTACAGCATACGAGACGAGATAGACGCTGAACAAGAGTCCAATATCCGTGCATCTCCTCCGTCGTCTAGCGAGAATATGTTCCCTCCAGACACTCCTCAACCGTCTCAAACACGGAAACCACGAGCAGCTCGGAATAAACGAGGAAATAAACGCCGGAAACTGAATAATTCACGCGTAGTAGACGTGGAAACGGAACGTCAGGCTGGCCCTTCGACAATTACAACAGCTACTTCATCCGAACCAGACGTAGAAGTTATCCACCTCCCGGGTGAGGACATTAAAGTAGAAGTCCCTTTCTACGAATTCGAATCGAATCCTAATCCTGTTGCAAGGCTAGTGCACCTCCTATCACAACTTCAGAGCCACTGGCCGAATACACATGCCCGATATGCTTCTCGTCTCCAAGGAATGCTACCTTAACGCCTTGTGGACATGTATGTTGTGGCGAATGCCTCTTCACAGCCGTTCGTTCTACTTTACAACGTGCAGCTGTACCCTTGCGAGAGCCTAACGTAGCCAGGTATGCTCTTACTTGCAACCATCTCATTTTACTTGGATGATGACACTTTGTTGTAGATGTCCGGTGTGCCGTGCGACAATCAATGGCTGGGATGGGCGAGGCGGTGGCGTGATAGGCCTGAAACCGCGGAGTGTAATTTCTTTATAATTTTCTACGCAAAGCATCTGGATTTTTATTTACAATTGCATGCAAACATTCGTTACTCTTCCTTTAGTATGCCTGCTCGTTGTTCCCAAAACTCGTCACCGATCAGGTCCTCGTGCAACACTCGAACAACCATTTTTGGCCTTCTCCTTACATTGCGGAGCTTTGGGTTCAGAGCTGAAGATGATGTATCTTCTCCTGGTTGCGCGGCATTTTTCGCATCCGTCTGCTTCACAAGTTCTTGCGGCTCAGCATCCACGCTACAATTGGACTCGACCTGCATCAACAGTAAGCTTAACCTTTCCTTCCAGGCGAAAGAAGAACTTTACCTCGCGTACCAAAATACTTCCCTTACGGAACCGAGCCTCGAGGTTGTTGTAATTGATTCCAAACCGGGAGAAGAGAATCTCGTGTTTCTGACTCGAGACGGTTCCCTGGTTGTATTTGAAAAATCTATGTCAGACGAATTTCACTGAAACGAAAACTGTCGGAATGCTAACTCGGAGAGTGGCATGTGCTTCTGTCGTAGTTTGTCCTTGCTGTACAAGTGCCCAGAATACAGTATTATATAGGTTGTTTATATGCGCTTTAGGTTTGCCCATGCCCAAGTCAGTTTAACAAGCATGATTCAGGGTGAAGGAATAAACATACTGTCCGCCTGACGCCACGCATAGTAGTCGCGGACCTCGCGCTCCGTAGGGTAAAGCACTAATCGACCATCGAATGTGGGTGGATACTGCAGAGGAGTATCCGGAAAGTATTCCGCCCAGAAATAGATATAGCTCGCGGTGAAGTGCGAGACGAGCGTGGTAAGGATTTTGGACTCGCGCCGATTATACAACTGTGTTGAGCGGCGCAATAGGAAGCTTCGGATATCGGGAGACCGTCAGGAAGGTGTGGCCAGGGAAGAGAAGTAGAGTACCTGTATTCGTCTGATTCGCCGAAACCGAGCATGATATCTTTGTACTCATCCATAACGGCGCACGCGGCACGGTCCATTAGACGCAAGCCACGCACATCGTTTGGTTTCGAGAAGCCGTGGGCGTCGGTAAAGCTAGCGCATGCTTTATTTGTTCAGTCCCGATAAAATCGATAGAAGCAAAGTTGAGGCTCACTGGTGGAAGGCGTGTCCGTCCACGCGGCATACGATGAACGTATTCGGCAAAAGCGAATCGGGGCGCTCGAATGCCTTTACATATGCATACTTTGAGCCCGCCATTTACACTCGACAACCGTACGTCTCTTGAACGACTGGTGAGGTGAAGGAGACTTACTTGGATGACCACCGGCAAACTCCGGGCGAGTCATGCACGTTGAGTGTGACCTAAAGTGCACCCTCTCGTCTCGCACTCCTCTTCCTCTTACCACGATCATCTCACCGCACGCGACTCACAGCACACCTCACCATCGTCATATACCTTAAGATACTGAATCATTACACAATGAGCAACGCTCCTTCGACGCATCACCGCCGTCTCGGCCGAGCGCCCTCCCCGCCGACTTGGCTATGGTATGAGCAGATACCCTACGACGACGAGTCAAGTTGCTCCGATGATGATGTTTCTGTTGATGGCGGGGATTATGATGAAGACAATGACAACTCCTGCTCTGAGGATGATGAGGATTACTCTCGTACTCATGGCGCCCGTGCTGACCGCGGCGGTGCTCCTGCTGCACCTGCCAGCGAATCTGGGTCGTCCAACACTGGCTCTATATCAGGCTCAGACGAAGTGGGAGAAGACAAACAGGAGGATGTAGGTGCGTCGGACGGCGGTGCGCCGAAGGAGACGATGGATCTGGATGACCACGGCTCTGGAGACCAGGCTGGTGGCGAGGGTGTCAAGAAGGATATCAAGGGCAAGCAGCGGGCTGTCGAGCCTGAGGTTGAAGAGAGTCCCAAGCGTCGTGAACATAGGAAGAAGCGACAACCGGTCATTACGCTTCGCCCCATTCTAACGATACAGAAGAGCCAGGGTTTCGTGTGGAACCAGGTAGACCGAAGACCTATTCACTTATTTGTGTCAAGCCGACGCTGAATATTCTTTGTGATAGGATCTGTTCGTACCACCATACATCAAGGATCGCTGTACGTACTTTCTCAATTTAGCGTTGCTGCGTCCTCTTATGATATTCTAATTCTGACCCTTCCCCCGACTAATCTCCTGTTGATCATGACGTCGCCATGGACGCTGCTTTCTTTACGGCAGACGTCGCATCCGCCTCGCGTGCGAATTCGAATAGCTGCTATCCGATGTATGCGTCGTCGTACAATGCGATGCAGGACTATGAGGTTGACGTTGTTGAGATCCGCGTGAAGGAGGGCGAGTTTTCGGACATCATTCCTTAAGTAGGTTCGGTGGTATCAAGCAGGAGTATATTATTGTTCTCATGCACGGTAAATATTGGCATAGTATCAACGACGATTAGAGAATTCACTGCACCTTCGTAAATGCTCTTTCGAGATTGGACTTTGACCCCTTCTCCTACTGCATTCACTCCATACTTAACCACTTCCGTACTGTTTCTTGTTTCATGCAAGTTTCTTGTGACTTTGTTAACTATTCTGGTCTGTTTTTATAGTATAAAGAGCATACAATTACAATCACCTTACAACCCTGTGTTACTGTTAGACCCTTGCCCTATTGCTCAGCCATGGATTACATAACCACTATGTCGATCACTGATTATGACGTACTCACTGTACTCCAGCTACTTACATCCCCGACCCGCTCTTGGCTCCAGTGTGTATGCCTTGAGCGACAACGACGACGATGGGCATTCGCGACCGCGTAGCGTCAGTGCTCGCCTTCAGAACTCTACCAGTTACCGTAGTCACTCTTACTGTATACGCTGCAATCTATATTGCTATTGCAGTCCTTGACGACCTACCCTCCGTTCCGCCACAAACCAAGCAACTCGGTTTAGACATCAATGTCGCCTATGCCGACCTCCACAAAGTACAGTAAATTTGATATCATTGCCAACTTAGACTAAGATGCTCTCAAAAGATTGCTGGGATTCCTCATCCATACAACTCGCACCAAAATGACGTCGTGCGCGATTACATCCTCGAGCGCGTCCGATCTGCTGGAGAATATTCGCCGTTCACGGAAATTGACAACGACCTAGCGAGCAATGTGACTTTTGGTGTTGGTAATATGGCGGCATACTTTGAAGGCTCGAACGTTCTGGTCAAGGTGAATGGAACGCGGTCCGAGTTACCAGGCGTTTTGTTCTCGGCACATTTCGATTCCGTGTCTACCGCTCCGGGTGCGACGGATGATGGGATGGGTGTGGCGACGCTTTTGTCGCTCGTGGACTATTTCGCGAAAAATCAGCCGACAAGAACGGTCGTTTTTAATATTAATAATGCAGAGGAGAATGGGTTGTATGGGGCACATGCGTAAGTATAGTGCTTATATTTTCTGGTATTGAGAATTAAATCATTCGCAGGTTTCTTGAGCATCCATGGTTCAACCTGACCTCTGAATTTATCAACCTTGAAGGAGCAGGTGCGGGCGGGTAAGCAGGTTTATCCGATCTGGCAACTCGTATTTATGAACCATTTGCAGACGTCCGCTACTCTTGCGCTCAACTTCCACGCGTTTAGCACGTACCTGGAAGAGCGTCGAACATCCTCATGGGGTTGTACTGAGTGCTGACGCATTCCGTCGTGGTGTCGTCCGGAGTTCGACAGATTATTCTGTTTACACGGCTGGTGGACAGGACGGCATTGACTTCACGTTCTATCGTCAGCGCAGTAAATATCATACTAAGGAGGATTCGATCCCATCTATCGATGGTAAGGCTGCGCTATGGAGCATGATGGAATCGACATTGCTGGCCGGCCTTAACCTGGCGAATGACGAGGGTAGTGATTCTAAGCAAAATGGGACACCATTATACTTTGATCGTACGTTCCATTGGACCTCGCACAAAGACGTAGCTAATTCTTGATACAGTATTCGGAGAGGCGATCGTTGTTATGTCGCTGAAAACATTCTTCATCATAAATATAGTTCTGCTTGCCGTTGGTCCGCTCGGGGTCGGGGCAATTGTCTTCGTCGCTGCCAGGAAGAACAAGCTCTATTGGCCGTCGAGGGGCTGGGGTCGTACCGTAGCAGCTATCGTAGTTGGGGGTGGACTGACGATCGGACTCGGATCGATTTACAACAGGCTCAATCCGCTTGTGAGTTCTCTCTAACTTGTAATGTGTTTCGTCCAATAATGTGTGTCAAAAGATCGTTTATTCTTCGGCCACACTTGTCTTCGTCTCGATGCTCGCACTAAGCTTACTCTCAACTTACGCGGTACTGGAGCTCTTCGCGTACTTCCTTCCCGTACCGCAACAGAAAGCAATGTCTCTCGTCGAGATTTACGTCTTCTGGTGGATTTTGCTTGTTGTCGCTACTGTGCTGGCCGGGCAAAGTCAAATTGCGGGTCTCTACTTTGTGACTTTCTTTCATGCCGGGACGCTCGCAGCGCTCCTTTTGGAGTTAGCTGAACATTTATCGCAGCCGAGTGCAGTGGGAAGGATCAGTCGAAATACTGCGGCCGTGACTAACGACGACGGAGGCGAGTCAACTCCGGAAGAAACGACGGAACGTACGCCCCTACTAGGGCAGAACGGACGAGCAATCAGGAAGAGCGACATCGATGAGGGTAACATCATTGGACTATGGCTACTTCAGTACCTTCTGGCGGTGCCATTCCCGCTCATCCTGGTCACGCAGGTCGCTGTGATGCTATTGAATGCTCTCAGCCAAACCTTGGTGGATGGAAGTCCGTCGAAGACCGTCTACCTCTCTATCGCACTCCTTTCGACCCTGAGCTTCGTTCAGCTCTTACCTTTCGCGCACAAGTTGCATCGTTCAGTTCCCTTCATCGTCTTTGTCGTGTTGGTGGCATCCTTCCTATACAACGTTTTCGCGTTTCCCTTCTCCGAAAACGCACCCTTCAAGGTATTTTTCCAACAAACTATCAACCTCGAGTCGGGAGAGAATGAGGTTAGGCTCACGGGTATAGAACCTTGGCTATCAAAACTTATCGTCCCGGATTTGCCCTCATCTTGGGAAACGCAGAACCCGTGTGACCATAGCGATGAACAGCGATTTGACATGCCTTCTTGCATTTGGCCAGGACTCGATCCTCATGTTTCCTCATCTTCACCATCTGAATGGTTAAACGTGAATACGTCGGAATCAGCCCCTGGAATGGGTACGATCTCCATCTCAGGTCTCGAAACGCGCGCATGTCGGATATATTTCGATAAACCCATTCGAGCGTTAAGCGTACAAGGTTCCTCGGGTACAATTCAAGAAGAATACCCGTTATCCGAAGATGGAGTACGGGAATTGAGGCTTTGGAGTCGAACGTGGGAGCGAACATTCGAAGTGAGCTTTGCGTGGGACGTTGGTGCTGGTGGTGGCGACGGTGATGGCGAAGTCGAAGAAGAAGACAACGATGAGGTTGGAAAGACTTTAACGGGACGTGTTGCGTGTGAATGGGAAGAAGGTGCTGCTATACCTGCATTTGAAGAGGTTATTAGTTTCCTACCGAGGTGGGCGAGGGTGACGAAGAGAACTGACGGGCTTTTGGAGGGGTATAAAACTTTTAGTCTAGGTTCATAGGAGCAAGTTACTAGTACTAGTACCATTGCTTGTTCCGTCTTGTCTGTCTGATAAATTGAACGTTTTGATTTGGAACTCTCGTATCACTTGAATATGCCCTGCACTTTGGAGGTTTCGCACTCACGTTCTTGCGATTCTCATTTTTGTTTTTGTATTTTATCTTCAATGCACTTCTTCTGCTTTAGGCTCAGAGGCTTCAACATATCGTCGTTTAGTTACTGCATGTATATAACTTATGACGCTATCAAGGTATCCGATACATAATGATTCTAAAATGCATGCAGCATGAAGGTTCAGTGCCGTACACAGACTTTGAAATACTCTTTGTAATTTTTACAGAGCTCTTACGTTCAGCCATATGGTAAAACTCTCCTAGCTTGCGTTCCTCGACGTCTGAAGACCGCTTGTACGATCTCTTCGTGATAGATAGCCTTATTGCCTATTGCCAACAACACAGTCTTTAGTGACGGAAATTTCGAACATTAATATTATAGCCAACCTATTCATATATTGCTGATAGATCCGCACTGTACATATGAGCGATACCGTCTCAGAACCATTCCCCTGCTCGATCACTATGGTATGTATCTGTGACTAACGCCACGGGCGAGGAATCCACGAGTGCTTCCGTCCCTCAACCTTCAACGAATCCATATTGCTAGTACACAGTACACAGCGAGGATCGACACAGCTTCGGGGGATGAAACTCCGAATTTGCGAATGGGTTCGACGGTTCGTGTCGTATTTATTCCTTCACAAGTCAGATCAAAATTCGTACTCGACACCTATGTCTTGCATTGCAATATTTCCTTCCTAGCGCCTCCCAAGACGGACACCACAAATCCATATACCGCAATTACTTCCAGCATGATTACTTTACCAGAAAGAAGAACCGATCAGGCAAAACGATAGATGTAGACTCGATACGTATCTCCGTTCCATGCGAACTCGATTATACCACCGTAGTCGAACTCCACGGTGAACAGCGACTTTCGGTCAGGAAAACCGGTGTACTGCGCTTTATAAACCAAACCATCTTCATTGAGGCCAATGACGTTCCTAATAGCCACCGTATCGAGGCTAATGTTTTCGAAACCAGACTGGATGCGATTGGCAGTTGAGAGCCCTGACAGAGACGGAACTAAGAGGCTGACACGTTTTACTATGGCTTGCTGAATAGATTTGCGAAACGTCTGCACGTGTCGTAACAGCTGCGGGGATGTGCAAGCACCGCATTCATCACCGGGCCAGAATTCGAGATGGACGGCATACAGGCTATGCTTCATAGCAATAATCATGACAACCTTGACTGCGTCCGCGATCCCGAAGCGTGAGAGATCCTGTAGAATGAGCTTCGGCGTGGGTCGCATGGGCGTGCCAGACTCGTCATTGAACCGATAGGAACTAATAATGCTGTCCAGGCGCACAGGTGTCTCCATCTTTCGGAGGGGCACTACATCCACTGATAAATCATGCGACGCTCCTTCACACGTATAGAAAAGATGGTCGCGCATGATCTGAAGGTCACGAATGTGCACATCCTTCTCCTGAATATAATGTTAAGTATACGGAAGTGTTTCACTAATGCCAGGACACATACAACGGTCCAAATCTCATTCGATCTCCAGTTCCAGATTGTAAGTGAGCTCCTTATTACCGGGTGCGGTCTTATTCGTTGGAAGGCAATTGTAGCGAATTCGCCGCCCATGCAGACAAGGACATCAAATGTGACACTTCCAACATCCCGCGGAGTCGTCCACTCGCTGATGCTGCTAACTTCCGTCTTGCCATCCATCTGTTCCAGTTGGAATAACTCAAACTTCCTGAAAAGCGAGAAGAGTAAGCGATATCGCTTATAAAAGCAAGCAGAGGGAGAACGAACAATGGATTTGTGATTCGGCTGGCACATGCGACGAGAATCCTGCAAGACGTCGGGGAGCACGCTTCGAAAGCAACTCCAGCCAGGCGAATTCCTTCACCGTTGGCTCGGGTATCGTGCTGCCATATGCAAGCACCAGTCCCAACATCAAATACCTTAAGAAACGTCATATGGGCTAAAACCAGTAAATTGCATCCTGGAACGAGACGACAGAAAGAGTCCTGTCGGAGTCCACTTAGGTTCGGTGTCGTCACCGCGCAGATGATATTATGCATGTCCCCTAGTCCACGAAAGGGACCCATTCCTTGAGACGTGCTGAAGACTTTAATCCGACGAAGAGTGGACACCACCAGAGAGCGCAGTTCCAGGTTGTTTAATTGGCCGACATCAACATACAAGGGTATATGGCAAGCACAACCGCTGTTCACCAGGCGTTCCAGCCGCGTACGCCATACGCATCGCGACGAGATGACCTCCCGCAGGAATCGACATGTCTTGTGTGGGAGAATGATCAATACCGTGCCTCTGAGTAACAACGAAGAGCACTCACGACTTCCAATGCGAACAAATCTCGGATACTCAGAAGGTCAAAAATGGCGAGGAGAGTCTCGACTGGAACATCAGACAGCGCCATGAAGGCCTTCGCACCTCACCGCCTACGTGTGATCATATACAGAGCAAAGACGCTGCGTTATGATGGAACACGGGCCACTGTAGAATGAATGGGTGCGATCAAGGCTTGAGTTGGCAGGCAGGATAAATCATACAAAGACAAAGAAGAAGATCCACGTGATACTCTGTTCCATGCACCGTTAGCCATGGTGATCGACGCACAGATTCACCTGTCCGACTTTTCATTTTGACATTCAAGGGCTCGATCTCTTTACCAAAAAATCTGAAAAAATGTCCAAGCAGTGTTTTACGTGTTTTCGGAGGAAGATGTGGTCATGCAATGCAAAAAGGTCAAAATAGTGTCACGTGACACTTACATAAGCGAAAACAGAAAAGTATATTCTGCCCGAATATTACCTACAATTGGCTTGGATTTGGTAGAATACACATTGTATAGTTATTCTAAGCCCTTTTATGTTGAAAAGGGACAAATAACTGTAACTCTGTAGAAATATATGTTCAATGGATCTTAAGATAATGACTACCTAATATGGAACAATAGAACGAGAACAATAGGACAAGAACAATAACGACAAAAGACAATAAGAACGAATCACATGTGATCACAATAGAACGTGTATTATTAGATTCAAACGGAGCTTAAATTATCTTGTACTTTAGTATATAAGAACGGCCTCTGGCAGGCATAGAATATAACGATTTTGTGAACGTTCTACGCCTCCTGTCTGAGTTCATCTCATTCTCTCTGAGGATTTACTGTGTCTAAAAGGTTATGAGCCTTGCTTGACACTGCACGCACCCTCGATCTACGCTCAACATCTTTATGTCTACTGGCTCAACATCGAACGTCCCTGTAACACGCTCTCGAGCATCTGCTGCCGTTAACCCTACTCCACCGACGACTCAAGTCATCGTACCTGCTACCCCTCAACCACCGCCACCATCTCCCTCTAACGCATCATCATCTTCATCTAACACATCTACCCCTCCACCAACGAACCCAATGGCAATGTATACGCCAGTCTTTGTTGTTACGAACATAGACAATAGCGATGTTAACTGCACTTTCAATAAACTCGAAAAGTTGTTGGGCATTGCAAACTACCAAACGTGGAAATTTAGGATTATGTCTGGGCTTGCGGCCCTAGGCTTATCCAATCATCTGAAGTACAAACCAGACCCAAATGACACTGATGAATTTCGAATGAATATGTGCATTTATCGTGCCATAATAAGTTCAATTCCAAATCATTTACTCGGAAACTTGCTGACGAAGCAGATGGTCAAGACTATTTGGACAGCTTTAGCTGAAAGATACGACATTCAAACGACGGTCACAGACTCTGCTGACATCTCGAAACTATTTACGATATGAGGACACATTACGGAATTTGACAAAACACTCGATAAAGTTCAAGAAAGTTACGCTCAACTCTGCGCACATGGTCATCAACCGGACGATAAAACATACATCAGCGCTATTAACCTCGCAACGCCACCTCCTTACAAACGAATTGCGCTTATGCTTGAAGACCAAATCAAGTATTTTAACGATACAATAGCTCAAAACCCCGCGCAACACAAAACATTATCACCTGAAACACTCATCGTGCAACTACGAGTGGCCTTCGCGTCTTGGAAGTTGCAATATAAACCTTACCACCCCTCTCCTGGACGAGGACGAGGATACGTTAACAGAGGCAGAGGAACCCCTTACAAACGAGGACGCGGACGTGGCTACAAAGGATCGAACTTTAACCCACGTCATACTCCCTATCACAACCATGATCACTCAAACGCTGCACAGCAAAAAGACATGATGAAGGTCAAGTGCTTTAATTGCAACAGGTTCGGTCACTACTTGAAGGACTGCCGATTCCCCCCAACCGATGCTACAAAGAATGCATGCATGAAACGAAACGAAAGCGGAAAGTTGACGTTTAACTCGCCTCAAGAAGTTATTAATTTTGTAAATCAACAAAACGAAAACAAGAAACAGAAACAACCAATTCCTTCGACATCTACTGCTCGTATTGAAGAGGTTAACGTTGCCTCAGTCGAAGAAGTTGACATTGCGATGAAGGAATACGATTTCAGTAGTTTTATTGGCGAACATTATAAGGAATTGGAAAACAACATTGACGTAAGTAAAGTTTACGCTATACTTGACTCAGGAGCATCAATTCACTTATCACCACATTTATTCTTAATGCGAAATATTAACAAAAACGCAGTTCCTATAGTAATATTGACAGCGAACGGATCCTTATTATTTATGAATACGACTGGAGACTTATTTATTCCAATACTAAAAAATGAAAACACAAAAACAGTAAGCATTATACGACTTCAAAATGTTTACTATCACCCACGATTAACTTTTACGCTAGTCTCTCAATCTCAATTATGTAAATGTGGATATATATGTATCTTTGAAAATGAACATTGTACTATTTGTGATTCAAAAAATCGATACTGCGGAAAAATTAAGAAAAATCAAACAAACTTATATCCGATACGAATGCAAATTATTAGAACTCCTGAGAAACAACAAATAAATTCAATCACGTTAGAAGAATTACATAAAAAACTCGGACATGTAAGCTACGATTACATAAGAAAATTATTACATGACTCACCAGATATTATCAACACACATGTTATTGACAATAAAGAAAAACAATGCGAAGATTGTTTAAAGGCAAACATAAAAAGATCAATAATACCAAAAATAAGACAAAGTCCACTATCTGAGAAATACGGAGATATATTACATATGGATATATGGGGACCTGCACCAGTAAAAGGATACGGAAATATTGAATATTTACTAACAATAGTAGACGACGCTACACGATGGGCAGAAATGATAATGCTAAAGCATAAATCCAACGGTTATATAAAATACGTAACTTTTACTACAAAATTATTCATGCAATACGGAATAAAAATAAAAGTATTACAAAGTGACAACAACACAGTATTCTTATCAAAAGATTTTACAAATTACTTAGAATCGCAAGGAACAATACGAAGATTAACAGTACATGATACGCCACAACAAAATGGTGTCGCAGAAAGATTACATCAAACAATATTAAATCATACGAGAGCAATGATAACTGCGAAACAGATACCAAAACACTTATGGGCATACGTAGCTCAACACGCAGTATTCATTTACAATAGAACACCAAGAGTAGCAATAGAATATAAAACACCTTTCTTTAAACGATACAATGAAAATTTCAAAATAGACAACTTATACGAAATAAGAAGGAAAATAATAATACGAAAAGAAAATACAAATAAATTACAAAATAAAGGAATTGAAGGAATATTTATGGGTTACGACGAAGAAACTAAAGATGGAATATTAATATATCATGATGGAAAAATAACTATGGAACGAAATATCCAATTTATCAATTTCAAAGAATCTCAAATTGAAGGGGAGAAAAATACGAGCAGCACAAAAACAAATCAACAAAATAAAGAACAAAAAGACAACGAAGAAAATATAATTAGAAGATCAGAACGAGAACGAAAACCTACGAAACAATCATTAGGAATAAACTTTACAAAAGACGAAGACATATCAATACATTTAACAGAATTTGCTTTTACAAATAATTACAACGACGTACCACAAACGTATCAAGAAGCAATAAAAAGTCCAAATAAAAATAAATGGATTGAGGCAATGAATAAAGAAATACAATTACTAATAAAACATAATACATGAGAATACACTTATCCACCACGAAATATACAAAACATTGTTGGATGCAGATTTGTTTACGCAATAAAATACTTATCAGACGGATCAATAGACAAATACAAAGCACGATTAGGTAGCACAAGGATTCAGTCAAAAAGACGGAATAGATTTTTATTCAGACGATTTATTTGCACCAGTAACAAGATTATCAACGGCACGATTATTACTAAGCTGGGCAGCAACAAATGACTATGAGATACATCAAATTGATGTAAAATCTGCATACCTATACGGAGAATTAAATTCAAACGAAGAAATATATATGAAACCACCACCTGGAAACTTACTAGGTGATATTAACCCAGGACAAGTATTATGATTAAAGAAAGCATTATACAGATTGAAACAAGCAGGAAGATGATGGTATAAGAAAATACAAGAAATATTAGAAAAATCAGGATTAATAAGATCATACTACGATTATGCTGTTTTCTTTCATAAAAAGAGAATAAACAATAAACCTGCATTGATAACGTTTATGCACGTTGATGATATTACGATCATAGGATTAGATAATATAATAATATGAGAATTTAAGAAAGAACTAGCTAAATCTGTTGAATTTACAGATGGAAACGAAATTAACTGGTTATTAGGTGTTGAAATAAAAAGAAACAGAGAAGAAAGAACGATCATGTTACGACAAAAATCATACATTGAAACAATTCTAAAAAGATTCAATATAGAACCACGAGCTTACAAAACTCCGATGACACCAGGGTTAAGATTATTATCAAATAATAATGAAGACGAAATAATAGATCAACAAAAATTCATGAGAATGATAGGAAGTTTACGATACGCTGCAGACGCAACTCGACCAGACATATCATTTGTCGCTGGACAGTTAGCTAGACATTTACAAAAACCAACGATATTACATCATCAAACGGCTATTCACGCAATTCAATACTTACATAACACGAAAGAATATTACTTAACATTAGGCAGCAAAAATGAAATAAACATCAGAGGATTCTGCGACGCAGATGGTGCAAACACTGAAGGATACCGGTCAATAAACGGTTACGTATTTCAAATAAAAGATGCATCAATATCATGGTCAAGTAAATGACAAGAACTAGTACCATTATCAGTATATGAAGGAGAAATCCAAGCTTTAGCACATGCAACGAAAGAAGCTATTTGGATAAAACATTTTTATAACGAAGTACTTGAAGGATACGATAAAGAAATTATACTTTATAGTGACAATCAAGCAGCCATAAAGACTGTGAAAACGGAAGAAATCACTTATAATATACGAACAAAACATCTTGATAAACGAAAAGAATTTGTAAGATGTTATATTGAAAACAAAACAATTGATGTACGATATGTGCAAACTGAAAATCAACGAGCTGATATATTCACGAAAGCGCTAAACGTTAAACAAGTCAAACATCTCTCAGACTTATTAAGTCTATCATGAGTTTGAAGGGGAGTCTTAAGATAATGACTACCTAATACGGAACAATAGAACGAGAACAATAGGACGAGAACAATAACGACGAAAGACAATAAGAACGAATCACATGTGATCACAATAGAACGTGTATTATTAGATTCAAACGGAGCTTAAATTATCTTGTACTTTAGTATATAAGAACGGCCTCTGGCAGGCATAGAATATAACGATTTTGTGAATGTTCTACACCTCCTGTCTGAGTTCATCTCATTCTCTCTGAGGATTCACTGTATCTAAAAATGGATTTAGTGGGGGCACAGAAAGCGGGACACAAAGATCGACACGAGTTGCTATACATGGGAAGTGTTTGAAACTCCGTCTGGGTGTGGTGATTGGCACGGCCTACAAAATTTTGTGCTTTCCCACGGTCTCACTTAGCTTTGCCAGTGATCGACGCGTCGATTTCAGTGTTGCACTTTTGGTTTTCACCTTTGTCCTCTTGAAATAATTTACACAATTGAAGGATTGATTTAGATTCAATACAGAGATATGTTTTTGAGGTCATTGAACACAATGGACAGTAAATAGAAGCAAAATAACAAATATTGAGCGAATTATGGCCAATTTTAGACATTTTCTCGAGAACTAGGCAACTTCTCCAATTTTGTTTCTGGAAAAAATGAAGAAAATCACTTGAAAGTACTGCAAATGCACTGAAACAAGTCAACTTTTTCGAATTCAGGGAGGAAAGAAGCATACATTTAGTGTGCATAAACATCACATGCCATTTTCCTTTTATTTGAGTGAGTCAGAGCTTCCATTATTACACAAAACTATGTGTTAGCATCACAACATTATCCATGAATGATAATGAGCAGAGTTCTGAGCTGATATCAATGAAGACAAAGCAGCCTCTGAATCAAATATATGCGGTCACGTGATATAGCAGTCCCACATGAGAATGCTTTATCGAGACAAAATATGCCTCAATTGAGGAAACATTACTTATTTAAGGTATGGTGAGATGATATTCTGATGTTTGACAGCCAGTACATTCATTGAGAGGAGGTTTAATGGGTCTGGTAAAAATTGATGTTGGATTGCTGTGTCGAGAGAGTGAGACACAAAGATCGACGCGACTTACTATATTTGGGAACATATTCAAACTCCGTTTGGGAAAAGTCGTCACACAGATCACATAGGGCATGCCTTAACAGTGTTGTATTGCATAGTGATATACACAATACAGTGAGAGTACATACACCGGGATTTCGACCGGCACTTATGGTAGGAAAAGGGAGGAGGAAAACAATCTACAAAAGGATATTGCAGAAGAAAAACCCCCTCCAACTCGGATGACCCTCCCCCCCTAACCTGAAACCCAGAATGGCCCAGCCCAGATGATCCCTGTCGCAGCTCGCAACTTCTACGTCTTTCAGTTACACCTGCAAAAGGTGCGGTTTCCCTGCAGGTACTTTCCTACCCGAAGCGAATAGGTTGGCCATATCCGATGGCATCCGGCCTGGTTACCAGCGTGACAACCGTCCTCGAGCCCTCCTGCTTTACGGCCCTACTTACAATGGTGTCGTCATAGGAAGGCCTTCCCGGCCCCCGTAGAAGCCCATTACAGGCTCAAGACCTCGTGGCCCTGCACCGCCACTGTCCGTCACTCCCCGACTTACACGGGTATATCCTCCTTATCCACATGACCACTCCTTATCTCCAGTCTGGAGGGAAGAATCGGGTGCCCCAGCGCGCAACTGCAGTGCACCATTACAGCAACTAACCCAGCCCTGAAGCCGCCAGGACAGTCTACAGTGCACGAACAAGGATGGTGAGAATGGACCCCTACTAGGGGGTAGGACAAAGGATAGTTTTTAGACTGGGTTTCACCAGTTTGCCCGACGAGGGAGGCGAGCACAACTTACGTTGCGCATAAAAGAGATTAACCCCACGGCAAGCAGGAGACAGCATAAAGCTGAACAACCTGATGTTGCAGGGGAGACACCATAAAGTGCAGACTCCCCAGAACTACACTGGTGAGGCGGACAGAATGAAGGGAGGGAGAGGGAGTTTTCCACGCTCGATGGTGGTGGTTGAAGGAAAGGTGGTGCCTGCCACGCCTGTGAAATTGCCGTGACACTTTTAGCGAAGCGGAGTTTCAAATACTTCCTATGTATAGTAACTCGCGTGACTTATTGAATATAACTTTGTTACTTCTACTACAAAAAAAATATTCTCCAGGTCTGAAACTCAAAATTGCCACAGAGTTGTCGACGCGTGCCGCATCACACTGTAGGCACCATACCACGCGGTCCGACATCTTAAGCCTCAGCACAACGCGTCTGAACTCTTCAAAAGCGCGTCGAGCAGGGCAGAATGGATCCCAACGCCTCAGATATCTGCGTTTCTATCAATTATGCCCGCTTCCCGCTCTCCCGCTCGTTCTGCCAATAGTACTTTGTACCAGGGCTCACCTACTTGTGCGTACCTCCTTCAACGTAGATTTCAGCTCGGTCATGCTCACTAACGAATGTACATAGTAGGTCTGAATGGCTCAGATGCTCAGTGCGGGTCGTCGCCGCCCTCGCATGCTGCGCCTCAGCCAGCCTCTCCATCCGCAAAGAGACGTCGAACACCGAATGCGTTCATCCTCTACCGTTCCCACATCTTCGCTGAGAAGAAGTTCCCTCCGGAGCTGACTCACCAGAACGACATATCGCGTTATGCTGCTATTCTGTGGGAACGCTTATCTGAAGCCGAGCGGTCCATGTTCCTCAAGATGGCGGAGGACATGAAGCTCCGAGCAGATCTCGAGTCTCCCAGTACCACTCCGCATAAGAAGGGAAGATCGAAGTCGGGAAAGACCAATGGCTCTCGCTCAGATCCGCTCCATGGGAAGTCCAGTATCGTGCAAAGCACTAGCTCCGGCTCTAGTAGCCCAATGCTGCCGGTTCTCGACAATTTCATGAATCTGTCTGGCTCGCCGATGGGCATTCCTGCTCCTACATTCGATCCTTTCGCTCTTGTATGTCGTCCCCATCTCTTCGTGTTGAAAGTAACTCATTAAAGTTCTCCAAAGGCTCTACATGATGCATTTACTCCGCTAAAGGCACCCTAGGCTATACATGCCATACCACCTAGTCTCCTCAACTGGGGGCTCGACATGGAGAACAGTAAGACGGACACAGTCGAACCGGACCCGTCAAGTTCTGCATGCGCTCCTCTTCTTTCGTATCTATGTCATCCTGGCCGGTTGACTTTAGCCTCGACCCTACAACCAATTTCCTCCAACCCCCACCATTTGGCGATCACCTTCCCATGTGAACCAAGAGTGCCGTGATAAACACGTCCCTTTAAGAAACCTTCTGACGCATCCCTTTCGTCGTTCTTATTTTTAATTTCGGTCCTGATGATCTTTTTTTTTTTTTTTTTAAATGTATTTATTACGCGCGTCAGTAATTCTAGTTACAAGTGCGCGGCAGACAAAATCTACGTGGTGGTGGGAACTCTAAGAGTAGTGAAGTAAGAAAAGCAGAGAAAAAGGTAGTAGTATAGTGCTCTAAAGAAAGGACTAAAGGGCGCGACGCTGGGGAGGTAGGGGAATTAGAAGGGGTAACAGAAACTATTGAGAAAATTATCTAATAAAGTTATTTACGAAAAATTGCCCGTTTTGGTCAAGTTTGTTTAGGGCCGGTCATAATCATATAAACATACGACTTAGAAGAAAATAAGAAAAGAAGGAAACAGGTAAGATAGGAGTGTGGAAGGGAGTAGTATTAACGGTGGGGGGGGAACATTACTGAGTCATAAACAATTAAGAATCTGACCTTGTGAGTTGCTGTGCCCATTCCAGAGGCGTCTCCGCCTCTGGTCCCAGTTCCTCTTGTGCGTAGTTGCGTGCAATCCTCAAATTGATGTGGTTGTCGCAGGTGTCCAGGCCTTCTTCCTCCATCTGCGCATACGCCGAGGCTATAGCCTCGGCAGAAGCTCGGTCCGTGATGAAGAAAGGTGTGGTTTCCTTCAGCCAGTCCGCAAGGGGTCCGAGGTTTCTATCCTTGGCCCATTCGGTGTAGTGTGCAGGCGGGCACATGGTGGCCGGCCAATTTAATGTCCTAGCCAGGACCTCGCAGCCGCCGAGTATGTGGGCTGGGGATTGTACTGGCCACGGGGGGTGGTTGTGCCAGCGACAATGGATGGTCACGCCACGTTGTAGGCAGTACTCCCTGGGGAGTCGCTTGAAAAAGCCGCCAAACAGGCCTGTGTTGCATAGTACTTGAGCGACGCGGGCGATGTCCTTTTGACATCGGGCGAGCTTCAGTAGTTTTCTGGGCTTCCTCGAGGCAGGGCCATTAATGCTGAGGTACTGGGGTCTGTTGTCTGTGAAGCGGCTGATCTCGCCGTTCCAGGAGGATAGGAGTTTGTCGACTGCCTTCTCTAGTAGTGCAGCAATGGAGGGGAGTTCGCTTGTCGGGGGGAGGTGCACCGCTTCCTTGGCCAACCTGTCTGCCAACTCACTACCGCTGATGCCCGCGTGTCCCGGGCACCAGTGGAAGTGGATATGCATGGTTGGCAAGGCGTCAAGCAGGGTCTGAGTTCCCTTCCTCCATTCCTGGAGTTGGTGCATGCCTGGCGCACTTTGCCATGTCTTGAGGAGGTTGAGGGCCAGTAGTGAGTCCGAGAGGAAGTGTATTTCCCTTGGGGGTGTGTCTGAGGTTGGGAGATGGCGTGCTGTCCAGGTGGGTGCAGTTGCCAGCACCATGATCTCGCAGTCTGTGGCAGTGGTTAGAGAGGCTGCTGCCATTTTTCTTGTGGCGATGGTGCTGCCACCATAGAGGATAACTGAGGAGGCGCCCGCTTTGCGGCACACCTGTGTTGTTTTTACTGAGCCGTCTGTGAAGACTAGTAGACAGCTAGTGTCGCCGGACAGATCCAACGCCGCTTGTATGTGCTCCTGGCGTGTGTCGGAGTCTGTCGGTGTGGGTGGTGTGTGAAAGTGCACTCGTCCTTCGGCGAAGGCCAGAGGTTCTTCCCAGGGGGCATGCGTGTACGCGGGAACTGGTTGGGCATTCGGCACTCGGTCTCTGAAAGAAAAGGAAATTACACTATTTCTATTACCTAGATGTTTTTTACAAAGAGAGGAAAGTGGCCTTAGCCCATGGTTGTGTGGTGTTTGGGGTAGTGTTGGAGAGCGGCTTTAGTTTTCAAAAGTTCTAGAGAAAATTTAAGGGGGGGGAGAGAGATAAGGAAATTTGTAGTTATACTATTTGCGCCGCGGTAGACCCCAAGGATCCACCTTGCGGCACTGTCTTGTACTTTCTGGAGGGAGTCAACGATCGTCTTTTGGCGGCTGCCGTGGTACCAGACCGTCGATCCCCAAGTGAGAATGGATTGTACGCAGGCGATGTACAGCCTGTGTAGTAGTTCAGGGGACATCCCCCTCTGGGTGTTGGCGATGAGGCACATGGCAGCTAAAGTGGAGAAGGCTTTTGCCTTCATTCTTTCTGCATGTTCCCTGAAGTTGAGGTGCGGGTCGAACCAAATGCCGAGCCATCGCATGGGGTATTGGGGTTTGACCATTGCATCCTCCAGTGTGACGACTAAGTCGGCCCCATCTGGAGTGATGTCTCGTTGTCGCCGGAAGTGGATGACGTCTGACTTCTCCACCTCAATGTCCATGTTGCGGCTGCAGAGTCTGTCTCGGAGGAGTTTGCATGCCTTCGCTAAGACGCGGCAGTTTTTGGCGTAGTCGCTAGACCAGGTTACTAGTAGGTGGTCGTCCACATACGCTATGATTTCAGTCCGCGCGACTCGTCGTGCGGCTTCTAGGGCTTCTCTGGCGTAGATGGTGGCTAGGATAGGGGAGATGGGAGAGCCTTGTGGTGTTCCTACATCGGGTTTAGGCTGGGGGTCAAGGGTGATGCCGTCGAAGGACAGGGCTACTTCCCTCTTCGTCATGAAGGAGTAGATCCATGTGTTCGTGTCCGTCGGGCAGCCCAGGGAGTCCAGAGTTTCCCTCAGCTTGTCGACCGCTAGGGCTGAGCACTTTAAGTTCCTCCTCCATGCCGTCTCCACCAAGTTAGTCAGTGAGAGGGCCGCGTTGTGGACGGCGGCAGCCATTTCTCTGTGTTCGCCAGGATTTGCAGATGGTTAGCTATCATTTTCTCCATGATTTTACTGAGCGTCTCCTCCAGTGTGATTGGTCTGTAGGACCTTGGCGCGAAGGGATCCTTCTTGTTGGGTTTGCGAATCATTACCACCTTTGCCGCCCGCCATGTTTTCGGGTGATGCCCTAGACGTAGACAGTCGTTGAAAAGTGAGAGAAACTCGTTAGGTAGTTCCGCCAGCAGCCACTTGAGAGGGCGGTAACCTATTTCTGAGAGGCCAGGAGCGGAGAGATTGGACGTGTGACGAACTGCGTCCATCATCTCTTTCCTGGTGAAGGGGTGTGACCGCCGCTCGCTGTTGTTGTCGCGGGTGTTGGTTGGAGGTGGGGGGTCCGCTTGCGTGGGTGGGAAGTAGGTTTGGCGGAACAGTTCCTGATGATCTACATCTACAACTCGTAACATCTTCAGACCAATTATGACAGATCACCTATAGTCTAAATCGAGAATTAATAGCTGATATATACACAGTAACAAGGAAAGCGACGGAATCTACAACAGCAAGAATCCTTCCGAAAAGAGTTAAACCTAAGTCCGCTTGATCTTCTGGCTCGTATCTGAGATACTGTCCTTCATAAGCCATGCACCGAGGGCACATATTCCTGCAGACCACAAGAGAAGGAGAGATGTTATGACGAAGAAGCTGATGCTCTGGCCAATTTCAAGCCAAGAACCTAGAAGGAGGTAAATTTCTCATTAGGCTGCTTGCCCAAACAGCTATAATCAAGTATCCGCGATTTACCTTTATCCGTAACGTTTAGGAAGAACGTGATCGTCATTCCTAAAAGGAGAGATGAATAGACTATCGGGGAAGGGGAAGATAGAGACGGACCATCCGTAAGACTGAGGGCAATGAGGAACAACGTAAATGGTGGCATGCGTAGTTCTCGGCTCAGGGATGCAAATGTTGCTGACAGCATGACATACGGTGCAATAATTTTGAATATCTAGGATTCTCGGAATGAGTACATACACGACGATCGGTTACGGACGGTAGACGTACAAGAAGGGTGCCCATAGCGAATGGGTTAAAGATTGGTATCAGCCTATAGACAGGCTCCAGATAAAACGACCTTGATTCAGGGTGTCAGACGTAATGTACTATCCCAAGCCTTCGTTTCTCAGAACCATGTACTCACGAAATTGAAGCAACACTAGCAAAAAGTCAGATACGGGCTAATGCTGAGGAGGCGGGTATGTCATACTCACTTTCCGGTGCCGAAGAATGCAATCTGGACGAAGAATAGGAAAAATAGAGCGATTCGCACATCGTCTGCACGTATTCTGTATTCTAGCTCCAAGTTTCTCTCTGCTTCTTCCACTGCCTCTCCATTGAGTTTGGTGATAACGCCGTTAGTCTTAGGATAGTGCTGCTGTGGCGTGTTCGTCTTGCGAACGGCGGCTTCTGCCTCTACCCAGACGAAAAGAGTAGTGCAGTACGAGAGGTAGAATAGACCCTCAGCGCATATTGAAAGAAGGACAAAACACGGAGAGAATGCCAGGAATAACGTTAGAAGCTTAGCCGATTGAGGCTGCGACCGGAAAGGGAATAACAGTGGTAGGAGAGCAGAGGTGACTGTGTACAGTACATGATGAGACATGAAAGCTTAAACCAGAGAACGAGATACTCACCAAGAATTATCCAACCGCAAACCTGATTTACTAGCGGAAGGCCTTCTTTGGCAGTTAAGCGGCGAACAGAGTCAATTGTGACCAACATTGCGGCGACAACGAGAGAGAGCTTCAACGCACACGTCACTTGTTACACTCATAATAGAGAACAATACTTAAGATGCCTACCTGTATTCTATGCTCAAGTCGCGAGTCGTCGTGTCTTATCTTGCTTCTGGCATAAAGACCAGCAACGAGCATCGCAAGACCGCCAGCGACACTAGAAAGCAGTGATCTTAGCACGACGAACGTACAATAAGACGGAAAGGCGCACATAACTCGCAGGTCCTCGCTTTGCTCAACGTCCCTCAGGGGGAAAATAGCACAAACGAAAGACGTCGTGATCCATTTATAGATGAGGCTTCGATTGACATCCGCGACATTTTTGGGCCAGGAGAGTGCAGGCCATAATGAACCAAGGATCACAAGCCCGATGCTCCAGATCGAACGATGCTTGTAGGCAAGCTAACGTCAAGGGCCTTTCATCAGCTCGCGAGTTGGACCTTCCAGATTAGCTATACGCACAACCATGGCTTGTAAGGATACGATGATCAAGCCTGTCATCCACAAAAACTTCGGTGTCAAGACTTCTGTGCTCGAACTGGCAGCAGCTTTGCCTATCCCTTTCCCCTGATAACTCGCCTCGCGGAGTTGAGCAATGCGCAGAGCGACTGAGCGCCAGAAATAGCACGGAAAAACCACATATAAGTAGTATGTCCAAGGTTCGCCTTGAATAATAAAGAGAGTAAAGAAGACGAGTAGTACGCATGACGAAACTGTATTGATCAGTACTACTGCTCCAGGAGGCACGGAAGAGTTCTCCCCCAAATTCTTGACCAGCAAGGCCGTAGCACTGAAGGCAGACCACCCGATGTAGCCTACTGTCACGATAGCGCGTAACATCCACCGATCATAGCTGCAATGGTATATGAGTCATGTCCAGTTATGTCTCAGACGTGAAGTACACGTACGTTTCCAGATAATGCAGACCCTCTAGGGACAGCTGCATGAGTTCTGCGGCCTCCCTTCGTACTTCGGTCCACTTTCGGGCATACAAAAGCTGTTCGAGATGTAAGAGGTGACCAGACCCAGGTGAGCCATGACTGTCTTGAGTCGCTAGGCCCGAAAACGGGACAAAGAAAAGCTTATGCGACGCCTTGAGTCCTAAAGACATGTTACGATATGGTCTTATGTGATAAGGGAGCTTCCATACTGTGCTTGACTCGGTAGTGTTCTAAAATCGACTTGAATAATCGACATCAACCATACAGAAATAATCGTAAAACTGAAATCACCCTCACTTTCGCATTAGCTACAGCAGCTCTGGCAACGGCGCCTTCTCCCTCCGTAAAGTCCAAGTATCCGGGGCGTCCGAGGTCGACATCGGGCAATACGCCAACAGAGTTGGCTGGGAAGTTGATTCCGAGTAACGTACTCATCAAAGCAGCTATGTCCGCCTGTTCAACATCACGCCGGAGAAGATCTGAAAGGCCCCAAGGAGAGGAGAAGTCATCGTGGGATGAGGGATTGGTATCTGGAAGAGGACCGCGAACGCCCGCACCCCAGGCGATAAGAGGGGTGCGCGTACTATCCGGATCTATTATACGATTAGCTGAAGAGTGCTACGAATGTTTCCGCTACTCACTCCCATCACCGTGGTTCCCGATATTGGACATCCCATGATCTGCCGTGAAAACGAAGCTTGTCTTGTCATCTTGGTAGAAGTCCTTGAAGAGCTGTTCCGTCTTATCCACTATCTCGTCGACGGCCTGGATATTTCGCATATACTCCTGTTAGATGGTGAGTTTCTCTACCTAATCTGTTGTTCAGGTGAAAAGGAGAGACCTTGGAGTGTGGACGGTAGGAGTGTCCAGTCGTGTCGAGTCCCAGCATGTGTAGAAAGTATACCACTTTGTCTCCGCGTAGCTTTGCGTCTAGTAAGGCATCCGTGGAGGCATTCTTCAGAAGCGACTGAAGCTGGTTCAACACCCAATAATCTAGTTCTGTAGCATCTTACCATTACCGGCCATGAAAAGGGAGCGGGAAATCAAAAACCAAGGAGATTTTGTAAGTAAACTAGGGCATACCTCTAGTGAAGTCTTCGTCCTCTTCATCATATGACCACGTTTCAACTTTTCCTGGCTCAGCTCCCCGGGAAAACATAGGCAAAATATCTGGGGATCCGAATGAAAAGGTATGGCCCGACTGGTTGAAAACCGAATCGAAGTCGACCTACGGAAAGCACGTCTTTAGTCAGTCCTGTAGCGGGGAAATATCCAGAGGTTCTGATTCGCACTGGGTTAGTCTTCCAACCCTAGATTCATCCGCTGAGAAGAGCTTCAATGAATGCGTTTAGTGTACACGTACCTTTGTAACAGCTGATACGTCCTCATACATTCCGCCAATAATTGCAACGTGGCCTGGCCTACTCTCGGTCGGCACTCGAGTATGCGAGACGCCAAATGCGCCCCGAGTCTTGACTATTTTACGAAGGTATGGCGCAACAATTTCGGGAGACCCTGGGATAGAAGGGAACGCGTTTATGTTGTATAAAAGATCCGCTCGCAGCCCGTCCGCTATAATGATCATGTATAAATAATACTTTGGAAACGCCGTTCGGTACTTTGCGTACCTATGAGCAGGACAAGACGCTTCGCTTCCACGTCACCGGCACTGAAGTGCTGCATACCGTGGACCACTGGACTTGTAAAGTAGCAGTCAAAGACAGACATTATGTATACAATGTGGAACAGGAGCGCAAGAATTAAAGTCCAGGCCACCGATTCCTCCATACGAATAGGCAACATAGCGAAGTTCCAATTCATCTTACTATCCGGAGGAAGCAGGTGTTCCAAAAGGCAAAAAGTGGCAAGTATATGCGGCGTAGTACCTTCATAGACAGATCAAAGTGACGGTGAAAGAGGGCATTTCTCAGGTTAATGAGTGACTGCGGCGGTAGATCATTTCGCTCTCGACGCTCGCTTCAGGACACGTCGCTCAAGGAAACAAACTGATCACGTGATACTGTGCTTTATTTTAATGTTCAAGTTCAAGTTGGACTTGAACGTCTGCATTCCCCATTTCCATTACCACATCGCACCGCAGTGGTCAACGCAGCGTATACCTACCGCACGTTAAACCACGTAGTAAGCAACTGACAAGATGGCCAAACATGAGACCACCATGCAGACAAGAATAATGCAATTACCTTTACTTTGCGCAGTACCAAAGATGACAAAGACAAGGAATGGCAAAGGGACCATGGCCTACCAGGGGCGTACTGCCTACTTCCACTGTTATGCATATACTGGTTGAGCTACACTTCAACTTGGTTTGGTGCATCTGAAACGGGCACATTCTCCTTTCTTCACATCGATTTCGTTCTTTTGGAACACCACACGCTCCTTACTGACCGTAAGTGCATCGTCCTGTCATCTGCATGCCAGTCGACTGATGAATCTCTTCAATTAGTCCCACTCCTTTCTTTTTCTCCCCAAAACCGTGCATGCAGCCGGTCATCAACAATCTTCCTAACGAGTTATTGAGAGAAGTCTTCAGGTATTGCCTCCCAGAATACCCGAACTTTAGATCTGAATTTGCTCCGCTTCTCCTAACTCATGTCTGCCAACGTTGGAGGACCGTGGCAATCGAGACTCCTGAGCTTTGGTCCGACTTGCACATCAACAATCCAGCTCTTAGACGAAAGAATCTGGTGCCATTGCTGACGCTCTGGATTCAGAGATCTGGTTCATGGTCACTAGATGTCGATATCGATATTAGCATTCTGGACGGAGTTATGAGGAATGCAAGTCTCGAGGAATATGGAAAGAAGCAGAGAATCTACAGGACGCTGATGGCGCTTCTTGCTCCCCACCTATATCGCATGCGGTCACTGCAAGCTACTCTTCCAGTTTCCATCGCGACAGACCTTGGATTCAAAGAGATGAAGTCTCTAGAGGTATTGGATCTGGTCGGAATAGCGGAGTTGACAGCTACCCAGCATCCACTGACAATCGACCTATCGGAACAACTACCCAAGTTGAATTACCTCGCGCTTGAAAACATTGGACTTATTGAGGAGTCGCTCTATAGTCAGTCTCAACTCTCACGGCTCGAGCTTTCAGAAATGCGCAACCCTTTCTGGATGGACTGTAGGACGGCGATAGAAATATTGAAGCAACTACCAAACTTACGCACTGCGTACATTGGCTTGAATCGTCACAATGCCTCTCGGCCACTCCTCGATTCCTCTCGCCTAGATGTGCCCGGACTGCGAAGCCTCTACGTAAGTTGGGACAGCTGGCAAACCGAACTGGACGCACGGCCGTTTTTTGATTCAATCTGCGCACCCAAGCTAGAACGACTAGCCTTGCGCGGGAGTGCAGAGACGCAAACGGGGATATGGGATACTCTACTACGGTTCATTGAGGCTAGTGGTCGTCCACCCCTTACGCACTTGGCAATAGGTGACATGGGAGCTACTGATTTATGCCTCATCGACATCCTGCGCTCTACTCCAACGCTTACTCATCTCACGATCAACCACGCTCTCGTCTCACCACCACTGCTCCGCGCTCTAATTTGGAACTCTCATCAACCCGAGGCACAACTCGTACCTCGCCTTAAGAGTATCAGATTCGGTGGATGCGAAGACTTTGAGGATGTAGATATCGTTCCGGTTCTGGAGAGTCGTGTGAGTCGTCCTGGGCATCCACTCGAGGGTGCTAGTCAAATAGAAGAGGTTGCGTTGCGCCAGTGTGCTGGACTTCGGCCGGAGAACGAGAAGTACATTCGTCGGTTGGGGATTCAGAAGGTCATTCTGGATTCTAACGATACTCTTGTCTCGCCATTCGGAGGCCTACTCGACTTTATAAGAGTAATAGAAGAGCATCGTGATTTCTTTGACAAGTAACTCTTGCGAGTGAGGTATATTGGGTTAATCTTGGATATGTACTCGGTAGCTCGAATTGACGACATGCATGCAATGTTGCGGCGTGTATGACTCAATAAACGTATGTACACTATTGAAGGATGACATCTAACGAAGATGATCGCAACAATACACTGATAATACACGTTCTCTTCTAACTACGCAGGCTTTCGCAAATATTTGTTGATAGTCTCTTCCTGCCTAGCCATCCAAAGTCCAAACGCGGGACTACGCAACCATCGCTCATAAAACTCCTTTTGCTTAGATGAGCTCCGAAACGGTAACGGAGAACCATGTGTCTTCAGTGAGGTAAAGAAGTGGTCTCGGTTGAATGATTTTAAAGAAGGCTGTGAGGGACGTTCTGCAGACAGGTTCGTGAAAGATGTAGATGAGGGTATAAGAGTATTAAGGTAACGGTTGAGAGGGACGAGGAATTGGACCGATCGAGTTGTGAAGTGACGTCGAAGAAGTAGAGAAAGTCTGCCGTCCGCATCTTTGAGATAGTTGGTAAAGGTTCATATATCAGCAAAAGCTGGGAATGCTCACCAATAAGTCCGCCCCTCTTTACGGCTGTTTCGAGTTGCTTCAATAGGTCCTTATCTTTCGAGATGTAGCGATTGTGCGTTTTCGTCTGCCACCCCGGCATCGGGCCAGCAAGCAATGCGCTTCTTGATTCCTCCGTGTTCCTTCTATCTCCTACCCGTTCAGCAACTCGTGCTAAAGAGTTTGATCGGACGCTTACCTCGAATTCTCGGCTTCTGCGCCTAGAGAAAGTCGATGCGGCCAATGCTTGCACAAGCTTTCGAAGAGCGGATTCGTCACCCCTAGTAAAAGGCCAGGCTTGGGTCGATTCTTGTTTATGAGCGCGCTATAATCCATGTCGTGAATTGTGAAATATGGTCGGAAATCTCCTGCAAAGGGTATCTATGTCGGACTTGAGTTTTAAGATAGCTGTCAGATATTAACGCGCTTACAGGCCTCAAAACATCGACGAACCACCATATAGCCTGGCTTGTCATTGCGGGAGTCGACCCAAATATCAAGAGTGGTTCACACAAGAGGATGCATTCCCAAATTGACCATAAGTGAGAGATTGATGCAGCGAACAATCCTGATATTGGAGGCGACAGTGGCGCGACGGATGCTAACAGCTGGAAGATAGCAGTCAGCGTTCCAACATTCGTGCGGGTGAAATCTATTCAACTTACATGCACCTGAGGGTCAAACTTTTCTCGGAAGACAGACATTTCAACGGACTGCTGCTGATCAGAGCCACCTGGCAGTTCGGCTGTCAGAACCGAGCCAAGGAAACCCAGTTCGAGTGTCTTTCCAGGTTCCGGAGGTGGCCTATGCACATCAGCAATTGCGGCTTTACACAAGTCCCGGATACTCACCAGCTGGCCATGTTATGGCACGCTGATTCCAACATAGGTCCACCATGAAGCAAGAACATAGGACCGAGGCGATTAATCAACTCTAAGAACAATGAAGGCCACGGAATACACGTCAGAATGATGACGGAACGCTAATACTTTGGTCCTGAGCTGAGCATTGACAACAGGGTGGCTTGACTGAGATACCTGATCATAGCCACGCGTGCTGGCTGCATCTCTCCTTCTCCGAAAGTATGAGAAGCCATACAGAAACCCGTCTTGTGATACAGGTGCATTCCTGTTTCCCGCATTTAGGCGATCCTCTTCTCCCTCGCCAGGTGGAGATTCTCGTACTCGAAATGTATGGGCTTCAGCACCCTCTGCGTAACGGAATGAGTCCGGAAATGACGAGAAGCAGCTGCATCTTAGATCACAATGATATTCAAACGCCCATTGAGACCTCGAGCTCACATATTCTCTTTCTCCAAGTTTGAAAGAGCGAAGGGAGGACAAACGCCATCAACAACAGGACCTAAGTCAAGATCAAAGTTGACTATACGCAGGCGTCAGCAAAGCGCCACTGCAAATGGATTACGCCGCTCACCAACGAGCACACAAACAATCCATCTTCGCAGTCGTCCCACAACATCTGGATCTAAGGTCGCATCCAGCGAACCAATCGATTTCTCCCTCACTGGACTTCTCAAGTAACTTCGGGATAGCGTTTGCGAACGTGTAAGCTGATTTGATGATAACCGAGCGGTTTTGACTCTTTCTTGTCTTTCTGACAAGTCCGGAAAGCTAGCTGATGCATAAGATGAAGATGACCGACGGTCAGATGAGGGGAACTGTCGTCGGTCCGGAATCTTGACGAAGATAGCGGCGTCGTCATTTGCGTTGACCAGACCGAGGTCAATGTCACCATCCTCCGCCATCGTTGATGAAAGTAAGAGAAGGAAAGTTGGCGATGAGCATTTGTTGTGGAAGGTGGACAAATACAGCAACAACAATACCTGTCGGAACTATGCGAATGTTTTGGCACGCGTTGACCGACACCAACCCATCTTGACCTCAAACCACGACATCGCAGCAGCTCATAGCACACAAGTCAGTGTCATTCTACCGAATCACGCTTTCTAGCTGATTATGCGTCGAACAGTGGATGATATATCGACAGGGTCCGACTCAGACTATTCAAAGTATGTGCATTGCTCAGCTCTTTGCAGTGCATAGGCTTATCTTCGGCCCTAGCTCAGTAATGTTCTTGCTTCAGCTATGGCGTTACCTTCGCTGACCTCGCCCATACTATCATCTAGTGGATATCTTGGTTTCTCTCTTCGAAAGGCAACGAATACTTCTGCGAAGTCGAAGAAGATTATATCATGGATAGGTTCAACTTGACCGGATTGAACACCGAAGTTCAGAACTACACCCAAGCACTTGATCTCATCACGGACAATATCGGTAAGCCACTTTTTTCTTGTCGTTGTGTTGCACTGGTGCTGACCAAGTCCTCGCAGACGAAGAAATTGCAGAAGAATACCGAGGGTCTCTGGATGTTCAAGCCCGCCTCCTGTATGGTTTAATTCATGCAAGGTGGATTATTACGTCAAGAGGACTTGCGAAAATGGTTGCTCAGTCTCAAGTGTTAACGTTGCCTAAACTAACATGAATCTCAGCTCGAAAAGTACAAGAAGGCGGATTTCGGTCGGTGCCCTCGTGTGCTTTGCCAATCTCAACCGCTTCTACCTGTCGGACTCAGTGATATCCCGTACGAAAAATCTGTCAAGCTCTATTGTGGCCGATGCGAGGACATTTACTCTCCTAAGTCTTCACGCCACGGCTCCATCGACGGTGCATACTTCGGCACATCTTTCCCTCACATGCTTTTCCTAGTTTATCCCGCGATGATCCCACCTAAGGTCGGCCCCTCTGATGTATCACAGCTTCTATCCAGCAGTCTGCGCAACTCAGAGGGCGGCGAGAGCTCGAGGCGGAGACGGACACGCGAGGAACCAGAAACGATTGCGGAAGGTGTCGGCGAGGGTGTTAGTACGGCAGCGGCAGCACTTAAGGCGGAATTGTATGAACCAAAAATATTTGGATTTAAATCTCATGAGATTGCGATGCTTCAGCGTTGGCGAAGTGCAACCAGAGACAGGTCATTTTTTGTTCCTCTCGATAGCTCCGCTGTTTTCTGATCTTTCGCATGTAGGCAAATTATCGAACTGGAAATGTTAGAGGAGGAGGGGCGAATGTAACACGAAGCTAGAAGATGACCACACGCTCTGGTCCAGGAGACTTTTAGGCTGTCGTTATGGGGCTTTGTGTTTGTATCTTTTATTTTGATTTCTTCGTAGTAGACTTCACTTCAATGATTCTTGTCCCACGTGACCACGACGCGGTACGTGAGATCCACGACCTTTCGGAGTTCTAACTTGCACCTGCTGGTCTTAGTGCAAATACCAGAAACTTATCTGAGGAGAGGCATACTACTTTGGCAAGTCCTATTTCGGTCCCAAGCTAGCTCTGTACTTCACCTCCGCCCTTCATTATCAATCATACCATGAAGGTGTTAGGTATGGACGGAAATAGTGTAACGGTACTGGAGTCGGGCTTCGTCGGAGAATCACATCAAGAAGTGCCCCTTAGAGGTGCATCCTATCGTGATAACGGAGGTATAAATGCGTTCGCAATTGGTAGCACCATCTCGGACCATCGTGCCTGCATACATACATACATAAAATTATCTCGGTCATAGTTTCCTTGGATAAAGTTTGGTTCACTCTGCCTGCGCAGTTCTTTGATTCCTTCTCTCCGTCGACAGCAATAGACTACGGGATCCTGACTAGTTCCCGAAAAGCGTTGTGAGTGCTCACATGACTCTTTCTGTACATTGATTTCCCACCGCTATTTATTGATGCCTGCGCAGGCAGAGATCCATTCTCATCGCGACATACAACGTATAAGAAGCTCGAATACGTCTACTCCCGTACTTCGCGGTAGAGTGGAACCTCGTGAACATGCCTGGTCTAACGCTACCACCCTTCCCTAACAACATTCCGACCCACCCTCTGCTGGTCGTGGATTATGAACTACTCAAGTCTGGAGACCTCAAGGAAGCTGACAAGCTCTGGAAGGCTGCAACGGAACTGGGTTTCTGGTAGTGCGTATTGCAACCCTCGCCACTGTCTATGTGCATATTTCTCACCCACAATAGTCTGAAGAACCACGGTGCCGATGAACTAGTCAATGGTATGTTTGATACAGGAGCCGAGATGATGGATCTCCCGTTGGACGAAAAGATGAAGTGGATAAGGGGAGATGGAGTCAAGTCTTTCGGGTATAATCTTACTCCGACCCACTCTGGGACTCCTTAACACAGTCTGACATTTTCATGAAGATACAAGCAAATTGGTGCATATGCCACAAATGAATATGGCAGTCCTGACAATTCCGAGTATTTGAACATCTCTAGAGAAGACGCTTTGGCATATCCGGAAGTTGTCCATCGCACTTACCCACCGGTAGTCAACGCGCGTATGGAGTCGACCATTATCCCGTTCGTGCACAAGTCTATTGAAGTACTCGACACGATTCTCTCCGCATTCGAGAAGAAACTTGGCCTTCCGGAAGGAACACTTCTTGAACTGCATGGACATACGGACCTCAGCGGTTCCGAGGCGCGAGCCATCAAGAGCCCACCTAAACACAGAAACGACGGTGGTCCAATTGACAAAGATAAAATGTCCATTGGGGCACACACAGACTTCGGTTCACTCACGTTCCTTCACAATCGACTTGGAGGATTACAGGTCCTTCCCCCCGGTAGCGACGATTGGCATTACGTTCTTCCCGTTCCCGGGCACGCAATCTGTAACATCGGAGACTCGCTCAGTCTCTTCTCGGGAGGTGTCTTACGTTCAAACATGCATCGCGTTGTCCCACCTCCGGGTGCTCAAAATGATTACCCTCGTTGGTCGGTTGTTTTCTTTTCGCGTCCTGGAAACGATAACACACTACGCGCTTTGGAGGAAAGTCCTGTTGTGAAGGAGGCTTTGGATCGCATGACGCCTGAGAATAGGGAGAGGTATTTCCCAAATGTAACGCAAGGACAGTGGTTGGCTAGAAGACGAGACAACGTCGCTCTCAAGAATAGAAAGGCAAGTGACCCAATGATGCAAATTTGGCCTTCGGCTAACTCTGTACTATTTAGGGACCCGAAACGTATCTCGCAAGTCGGGGGATGGAGCACACTCCACGAGCCATTTAGTCGCCTGAAGATTAAGCGATCATGCATTCCGTTATCTTTGAAATATGATATTTGTACATGTACTTGATACAAGGTCTCACTTTTAAACAGTACCAGAAATGGAGGGTTGACGGATAGAACTCCAGTACGTTGACATGGTTCGACCTGGTCATTGGCTTGTATATGATTGAGGTCAGGAGTATGGGCGTGCAGTTTCATCAGCAACGTCTCCCCAGTTGCGCCCTATCACCGGGAAAATCGCTTCGCAGAGTACTAGTGGTTACACATCCGCGTTCAAAACTCTTTCTCAGCAATAAGATCGTCTGGGTTAAATTACGACGGGTATGAGCGTCTGGCTGGACCGGTCGGAAAATTCAGTTGATCTCCTTGAGCACAGGGATATTTTACCTATCAGCTCAGCTCGACAATGCGCTTTCTTGTGAAAGTGGCAAAAGTTCGTGAGCCCACCGGGCTATTGAAACATTTTACACGGTCCACGCCGAAGGGACAATGTGATTATCTATGTTCAATGGTGCATTTGTGTCAATGCTGTTAGTCTGAACCGGTGTCCCATCCTCTTTAACAAAGAATCCACAAAACATTTCGTCTGGTATTTCTGCACGTTCTTATTCAAATTTCTCCGACGACTTTAAACATGATTTGCAGACAACAATTTCTGATACAAAGGCAAATCCAGAAGCTTCGCCCATCTCCCACCGTTGCGAGCCCCGAGCCTTTCCCATATGTCAGGGTCAAGACGCTTCACCATGGTCAACAGTGAGACGAGTTCGAACTCTGCGTAGCTTGCATCTCCCGTAATACGGAAATTTCCCTCTCCGGCTTTGTCGAGATGAGAAGCGAAGTCATCAAAACCCGCCTCGATAAGCTTCCAGGCCTCTGCGATACTTGCTTCGTCTTGGGGAGCAAGCTCTTCGACAGTCTTGCCAACGACACTTTTACGCGATTGAATGAACCATTCCTGAGCGCCTTCGGAACACGCACGGATGACGAGGGGCAACGCGATCTTGGGCAGAGGCGTATATATATTCTCGGTCGCGTACTTCGAAAAAATGGATTGAAAGACACGTGTATCGGCTGGTAGAAGCTTCCCATCTGGATCGGGATACGTTTTCTCGATGAAGTGCGCTATTGTCGCGGAATCCGAAAGCACGACCGTCGGTTTGTTGGAGAACGCGAAGGTTGCGAAAGGAATGGTGTATCCGGGACTGCCGTCGGCCTTCGTTTTCGTTGGTGATGCTCCGATTGCCTTCGCCGTTGCTTCGATCTCGTGGAATTGAACCCAAACCATATCATAAGACACGTTCTTGTAGTCCAACAGAAGCCTGCTCATATGTGCTCATTTAAGTATGACTCGTACAGAGGATGGATGAATGACCAAGGAAAAAATCTGACCTGACTCTGATGGTGAACGGAGATAGCGTCTTCTCCTTCACTTTGAACTCGGCATCGTAGACTGTGATTTTTGTTGGCGTAGCCATCTAGCCTGCTTTGACGAGAGGATATGGGATGGCATGTTTACCTTGGTTGCTTTTAAATCGGAGATACGCTGGCTGAAGGATGATTCCTGGGGAAAATATTGACATTAGCTTTAGTAATTCACCAGGAGTTTTGTCAGACATTTGTAAGCTACCTCGAGGTAAAAATAGAACCACAACCGAAGTACGCAGGTGTGTTGAAAGCACTAGTACTGCTATCCAAACCAAAATCCATGGACTTCATGGGACAGGAGATGGATGAAATCAACGCCTAGCATCCCTGACCTTATCAAACAGACCGAGACGACAGAGAAGAAATCGAAACACCTGGCTCCTTATGCTACGCAATTTAGCGGTACGATGAGTAAATCCCTACGCTCACACTGATTTATAAAGAGCTTACTCACTGCTTAGTAGTCAATATGCGTTTGTCGATGATACCGTTAACAACGCTTAAAGGAGTTGCTAAAAGGCCGGCTAATAGAGAAAGTCAAGCATGGCTCACGGCTCACTAAGCATATAGCAGCATCAGCACGATTACCAAGGGAGAGTCTTTTTCGTAATAGTCAGATGAATCAGCTCCCACAAGCGACGACCAGACACTTCAGTAAATTGTGCCGATGCCTCAGGTTTCCAGACGAACTTGCGGTGACCTAGAGTAGAATCATTCAATCCCGTACAGAGCCCTGGCCCCTAAGCCAACATACATTTCACGTTTGCCACAGATTAGCTCAGTCCGTCACGTTTGACTACAGGCTGTCCGCACGGCGACAAGTATGCTGCACTCAAAGTTGAGATACAGAATCGAAAAAGATGGATCGTGAATTTTCTTGTGACAATACAAGATCGCGTGATGTGACGCTCTGCGTGCTCGGCAGACTTTATTCTCGAACTTCGACGACGACGACCTTAAATACTCTACTGACCATCACCGTACCATCAGGAACAGTTCGTTATGAGCAATATTACGACTACAGAGCAAAGTTTGGGCAGATATATACCCCTTCTCCGTCCCAAGCATCACAAAGTCTGACGCGTACATATTTCCATATCTCCGAGTCTGTACAGGAACCATGGCAAGTTATTCTAAAACCGACAATAACACTAGTAACTAAGGGAATCATGCTCAATGAGTGGAAATCGGTTCTGATTTCCACGTATAAGTACTCGTATTTTCAACCATTGCGATGGTCGATTGTTTCAATGGCCTGGGATTCTTGAGCTAGAAGTGGCAGACTGGCAGCGTCAGTGAGTCAGCTGACGGTCCTTGTCTCCACGGCTATACTTTAGTGTAGGAATCGAACGTTGCTTTCGCAGTTCAAGAACATGCCTGGCCTTGCACTTCCACCTTTTCCGGACGATGTCCATACGCATCCTCTGCTAATTATCGACTACGAACTTATCAAGGCTGGAAATGCTGAAGAAATCGAAAGGCTTTGGAAGGCAGCGACCGAGTTGGGCTTCTGGTAGTGAGTATCTTTGTCCAGCGCACTTCGACATTGCTGAATCTGGAGACTTCCTAGCTTAAAGAACCATGGGGCTAGTGGTGAAGTTGACGGGATGTTTGATATGGGAGCCGAAACAATGGACCTTCCAGCAACAGAAAAATTTAGATTCGATCAAGGCGACGGTGGGCAATCTTTTGGGTACTAATATATCTTCATTCGCCTTTCCCGTAGTGGACCTCTGACGAGCTATTCTGGATAGGTACAAGGCGACGGGCGTTTATGCGACCAATGAATATGGTGATCCAGATAACGTCGAATTCATCAATATCTCTAGAGAGGATGCTCTTGCATACCCCGAAGTCATGCACCGGACCTACCCGTCGTCGGTTAATGCCCGAATGGAGTCAACTATCGTTCCATTCATACGCAAATCTCTTGAAGTCGTCGAAACCACATTCTCGATATTTGAAGAGAAACTCGATCTGCCATTGGGGACTCTCTTGATGCTTCATACTCTTGTAGAAAGCAGCGGCTCCGAAGCTCGTTGTATCAAGAGTCCGCCGATACATAACAACAGAGGTGCCACGATTGACAAGGACATGGTGGCTCTAGGAGCTCACACTGACTTTGGCTCTCTCTCATTCTTACACAACGGACTTGGAGGTCTCCAGGTTCTTCCTCCGGGCTCCTCTGATTGGCAGTATGTTCGCCCAATCCCTGGTCACGGGATTTGCAACGTCGGTGACGCTCTCACTATATTTTCCGGTGGGATCTTGCGCTCGAATCTTCATCGCATTGTCCCTCCGCCAGGTGAACAGAGGATGCACACGCGCTGGTCTGTCGTATTTTTTTCGCGCCCAAGTCACACCGCCTTTCTTCGAGCCTTGGAAGAGAGCAAAGTAGTGAAGGAGGCGATTTCTCGTATGAATCCTGAGCAGCGAGCGAGATACCAGCCAGGTGTTACACAAGGCGAATGGTACGCCAGGCGCGTATCGTATGAGAGAATCACGAATATGAAAGTGAAGTCACAAAGCACAAGTCGCATGAAGTTTATGCTGATTTTTTCCGTGTAGGGTCCTGAGACATGGCATGCCTCCAGAGGGATGGAGCACAAACCAGGAGTAATCTGACGCTGGCCAACTTAGTGGTCCATCAGGGGCTTTGAATTACATAGCGTCTTGATTAATTAGCAGCGGCATCTGCTCTCGTGAAGTAGCTATACAATTTGTGCTGTGCAATTACGATAGCTAACATCGAAGTTAGGGGAATACAAACTTTGCATCTGTGAGTATCACCGCGCCAAGCGAGGCATTTCCGATCCGTTCTCAGTTAGAAATTTACATTGACCCACTCGAAATAGCTCTCCCCAATGCGCGGGTCAGTGGATGACCACCAGATTGGTTGAACATTGGTCTCATGAGAGTAAACGAACATTTTTAGCACCGAAGCATACACGGACCGCATCGGCGAAGCCTTCCTTGAAGTCGTCCTTGATGCATCTGTATCCTATAAATGACACGCAGAGGCCGCCTCAAAGCCGACTGCTATCTAGAAGCCTGTCGTGTGATCCGAACTTAGGCTTTAACTAGGCACGACACTCACATTCCACTCTCACGGCTAGCAGCGACTTCCTTGGATAAAGTTGCAACTCTCTTGGTCTGAAAGGCTTGTCAGTCTCACCTCCTGAACCATTAGGAAACGCCGCTTGTATCTGGAACCAGTCTAACACCATTCTGCGAACTCACATTCCTAAGTCACGCTAACTGGATAGTTGTCCCAAAAGAGTCGAGATGGTTTTGGACTGATATCGTCGAATACATTGCGCAGGTATAAAAACAGTTCTGATTCTTTATCCAGCTGTATTATCAACACCTTGTCTTAACATGCCCGGTCTTACACTCCCACCATTTCCCAAGAACACTGCTACTCACCCCTTGATTATTGTCGACTATGAGCTCGTTAAGACTGGCGATCCTCAGGAGATTGACAAGCTATGGAAAGCCTCGACCGAGTTGGGTTTCTGGTAGTGCGTACTGAGTGTCCGGTGTTTCCAGACCTATCATTCATTCAGTACAGCTTAAAGAATCATGGAACGGATGCCGAAGTCAACGAAATGTTCGACATGGGAGAGGACACCCTTTCCCTCCCGTACGACGAGAAGATGAAGTTCATACGAGGTGAAGGCGGATTCTCTTTCGGGTGAGAATTACATCGTTGTGTACGCTGCAGCAGTAAGGAACTAAACTGCCTTCAAGCATCAAAAAGCTAGGTTCCGGTGCGACGAACGAGTATGGCAGTCCCGACAATGTCGAGTTCATTAACGTCTCCAAGGAAGACGCTCTATCCTACCCCGAGGTGTTCCACCGTACCTATCCTTCCACAGTGAATACTCGCATGGAGTCAACGATAGTTCCATTCGTGCAGAAGTCTGTCGATATAATCGATACAATTCTAATGGTATACGAGATGAAACTCGGTCTACCCAGAGGCGCGCTACTCGAGCTTCATCGACACATGGAAGCTAGTGGCTCCGAAGCGCGCTGCATAAGGAGTCCCCCGAAGAAAACCAATTCTGAAGAGCCCATCACTAGGGAGGATGTGTTCCTAGGAGCTCATACGGACTTCGGTTCGCTCTCCTTCCTTCACAACCGTCTTGGCGGGCTCCAGGTTCTTCCTCCTGGTGGCACAGACTGGCAATACATACTCCCCATTCAAGGACACGCCATCTGTAATATAGGAGACTCGCTGTCTGTCTTTTCTGGAGGCGTCCTACGCTCAAACCTACACCGCTCGGTTCCACCGCCAGGCGCACAGGCTTCTCTTACTCGTTGGTCAATGGGCTACTTCTCCCGGCCTGCGAATGACGTTTGGCTTCGCGCATTGGACGAGAGCAACGTCGTTAAGGATAATCTATCCCTTATGAGCCCCGAGGAAAGGTCCGTGTATTTCCCGAACGTTACGCAGGGTGAATGGTACGCTAGGAGGATGAATAATATTGAGCTGAAGAATAGAAAGGTTCGTACTAAGGAGGCCACTTGATTTAAGGACTCAGCTGATGCAGTTCAATCAGGGACCCGAGACTTTCCGCGCGAGCAGGGGAATGGAGCACAATCTTCATATTATATAATCAGTTCAATACTTGGGGTAGTAGTTAGTGAAGTCGAGCGGGAGATGTTAGTTGTGGGCCCGATGGCTGTATGAGTCGAGTTTTGCGTAGATTCTATGAGGGCCTTTATCCTATTTTCTATAAACGACATATATTTTGCGCGGTGTGTTAAAGAACATCAAGGACTCTCTGGGGGAGTATCCTATGCATTTCTTCAGAATTCCTTTTATCACAAGTCGATTCTTGAGACGATGGATAGGAACCACTGGCCTCGTCTAATCAAGACTTGGTCCGAGTTTCAATCCGGAGTGATACAATGTAAAGATCGTTCTTCACTTTTCAGTGCGCATTTTTTTTCATGCGTTTCTATAGGGAAAAGACCCTTCGGTAATCGAGTTTTCTGCAGGAAACAGTGACATGTGACAGGATCTTGTTGTGTCACACTAGTAACATCTCTGTTCAACTGTGTCTTATGTATTTTTGACAAATGGTCATATGCATCTGCAAAAACACAAGGGAAAGGGTACAATTCTCTTCTATGTGTTCCCCATGTACATTTGGGATTGCTGGGGACAGAGGAAAGAGTGAGAACAGAGAGGGATGACAGGTTCACCCAAATAGGCAGGACCCTGCACAAAAGTACGAATGAGAAATGTGCACTGACATGATTTATTGAATATGCTGTAGCCTTAGGTGGTACATGAAGAACGGTGAAAAGTATTTATGCATACTTAATGCATGAAAAGGAATCAAGGACATAGAGTCAACCATTGAATCAACATGACAACAGCATCTCAAGTCCATAACTCCGAACGTGAATGAGACTATACGGAGGGGGACATTACAGGAGGCAATAAGCAAGTCATGCCATTGTCAAAACATTACACGGGAAAGTGATATCCAAAGGTCTGGGTGTCCGACATCGCGGACAAGAAATAACTATACATCTCAATCATCTCGGCGTCGAGTGAATCAAAGCAGTTGGCATCGATCTCGTACGGTATCAAAGAAGAATGGGACGAAGCCCATGCAAATTCATGCTCGCTGGGTTGGACCGCGTCTCTCTTGGTACTATCCGCTGGTAGTTCTCGACCCCAGTTGAGGAGATGAGGCGGAATGGCATGAATAGCTTGGGGTGCCTTGGGTGAGGTAAGTGTACTATTCAGCTCCTTCTAAGAATCTAGATGAGTTAATTCCGGCATGAGATGTCGAGGGCGACGTACAAGAGCGAAAGGATCAAAGTTAGGTGCAGGAATGCTCATCGGCGAGCCAGACAGATTCATGAAATTGTCTAGCACCGGTAGCATGTGTCAGAAGCGGAGCTTCCCGCAGTGTTGGACTGCGCGTAGAGCAAGTCTGCGCGAGAGCTATTGGTCTTTCCCGACTTCGACCTTCTCTTCTTATGCGGAGTAGTACTGGGAGACTCGAGCTCTGCTCGGAGCTTCATGTCCTCCGCCATCTTGAAGAACACGGACCGCTCGGCTTCACAGATAATTGTTCCCACAGCATAGCAGCATATCGTGATATATCATTCTGGTGGGTCAGCTCCGGAGGGAACTTCTTCTCTGCGAAGATGTAGGAACGGTAGAGGATGAACCCATTGGGTGTTCGACGTCTCTTTACGGACGGAGAGGCTGGCTGAGGCGCGGCATGCGAGGCCAGCAACGACCCGCACTGAGCATCTGAGCCATTCGGACCTGGTATGTACCTTCGTTAGTGAATTGTGTCTCCGTTGGAGGAGGCACGCACCAGTATGTGAGCCCTGGAACAAAATACTATTGACGGAACGAGCTGGAGAGCGGGAAGCGGGCATAGTTGAAAGAAACAGTCTTTGTGATCCATTCTTCTCGATGGGCTTTTGAGCTGTTCAGACGCGTAGGGGTTGTAGGAAAAGAGAATAGGAAACTATGCGATAAAATCACGTCGCGTTAGCCACGTTAGCCAAGACATCCACCCGCCAAGGCGATCGTCGGACCGAAAGCAATCTAACCAGGCGGAGTTTCAAATGTGTCCCATACAGGAAAATACCGTTCCTTTAAACACCAATTACAAACTTGCCCCCAGGCCTTTCCACACACAGCTTTTCAGAGTTTAAAGTACATGTTCATGGAGTATACTATAGGATACGCATGCTGACTTTTTTTCAAGCCGGAAGGTGTGCTAGAAAAATAAATATGGACCTGGGAAGAAACAAGGAGTCCTGTCACGGAATACGACTCCTTTGAACACCGTGTGACGTAATGTCACGCTAATATCAATTACACTCCGATTGTAATGAGTTGCCGAGATATCTTATTTTGTCAGCACGCCGATCATTTTGACCATCACTCTCTTGAGACTTTTTACGATATTAATTGATCGAGTAGCAGTATCTCCCTGAAACTTGAAGTGAAAGTAGAATATGTAGCATTCTTCTAGATTATCAAGTTATCTATACGATTAAATTTCAGGGGAAATTGCAGGAGGAATTGGTTTCGACTCAGGTCTGTGAATTTCACCAAATATCAGCACTGTGTAGTTTGTCTAGACTCAACAGCTTGCTCGAATCTCTTGTAAATTTTCAGACTCACTGATACATATTATATCTTAATAAACGCATTTCTTCGACTTGAAAGGTGTAGAATTGAGTGAGAAAAGTCATGGTGTTCAAAGGAACGGTACTGTTCAAAGGACCGGTATTTTCCTGTATATAGTAACTCACGTCGATCTTCTTTTCGTCCCAGGGGCCCCACTAAATCCACTGAATATATAGTTCTACAGAGTTACAGTTATTTGTCCCTTTTCAACATAAAAAGGCTTAAAACAATCATCCAATGTGCAATTACCTATCCAAGCCTATTGTAGGTAATATTCGGGCAGAATATACATCTCTGTTTAGCTTTGTGTCACGTGACGCTATTTTGACCTTTTTGCACGACCACATCTTCCTCCGAAAACACTTTAAAACACTCCTTTAAAACTGCTTGGACATTTTTTCAGATTTTTGGTAAAGATGTCGAGCCCTCGAATGTCAAAATGAAAAGTCGGACAGTGAATCTGTGCGTCGATCACCTTCGCTAACATGGAACAGAGTATCACGTGGATCTTCTTCTTGTCTTGTATGATTTATCCTGCCTGCCATCTCAACCTTGATCGCACCCACCAATCCATTCTACAGTGGTCCGAGTTTCATCATAACGCAGCGTCTTTGCTCTGTATATGATCACACGTAGGCGGTGAGGTGCGAAGCTTCATGGCGCTGTCTGACGTTCCAGTCGAGACTCTCCTCGCCGTTTGCGACCTTCTGAGTATCCGAGATTTGTTCACATTGGAAGCGGTGAGTGCTCTTCGTTGTTACTCTGAGACACGGTATTGATCATTCTGCCACACAAGACATGTCGATTCCTGCGGGAGGTCATCTCGTCGCGATGCGTATGGCGAACGCAGCTGGAACGCTTGGTGAACAGCGGTTGTGCTTGCCATATACCCTTGTATGTTGACGTCGGCCAATTAAACAACCTGGAATTGCGCTCTCTGGTGGTGTCCACTCTTCGTCGGATTAAAGTCTGCAGAACGTCTCAAGGCATGGGTCCCTTTCGTGGACTAGGGGACGTGCATAATATAATCTGCGCGGTGACGATACCGATCCTAAGTAGACTCCGACATAACCCTTTCTGTCGACTCATTCCAGGATGCAATTTTCTGGTTTTAGCCGATATACTGTCTCTTGAGGTATTTGATGTTGGGACTGGTGCTTGCATATGGCAGCACGACACCCGAGCCAACGGTGAAGGAACTCACCTGGTTGGAGTTGCTTTCGAAGCGTGCTCCCCGACGTCTTGCAGGATTCTCGTCGCATGTGTCGGCCGAATCACAAATCTATTGTTCGTCCCCCCTCTGCTTGCTTTCGCAAGTGACATCGCTCACTCTTCTCGCTTTTCAGGAAGTTAGAGCTACTCGAAGTGGAACATGTGGATGGCAAGACGGAAGTTAATTGCATTAACGAATTGACTTTGGCGGGCGTACAAAAGAGGAGATATGATGTTCTTGTTTGCATGGGCGGCGAGTTCGCTGCAATTGTCTTCCAAGAAATGTCGGAAATGAGGGGCTCAGTTGCAATCTGGAACTGGAGGTCAAATGAGACTTGGACCATTGTTTGTGTGCTGGAATTAGTGAAACGCTTCCACGCAACTAACATTGTGTTTAGGAGAAGAAAGGATACATCCGTGACCTTCAGATCATGCGCGACCATCTTTTCTATACGTGGGAAGGAGAGTCGCATGATTTATCAGTGGATATAGCGCACCTCCGAAAGATGGAGACACCTGTGCGTCTGGACAGCATCGTTAGTTCCTATCGATTCAATAGCGAGTCCGGCATGCCCATGCGACCCACGCCGAAGCTCATTCTACAGGATCTCTCACGTTTCGGGATCGCGGACGCAATCAAGATTGTTATGGTTATTACTATGCAGCATAGCGTGTATGCAGTCCATCTCGAATTCTGGCCTGGTGTTGAATCCGGTGCTTGCGCATCCCCGCAGCTGTTACGACACTTGCAGACGTTTCGCAAATCTTTTCGGCAAGACATGTATAGAGCAAAAGGTGTTCGCCTCTTAGTTCCGTCTCTGTCAGGGCTCTCAACTGTCGATCCCGTACAGTCTGGTTTCGAAAACATCAGGCTCGATACGGCGGATATGAGCGGCGTCATTGGCCTCAACGAAGATGGTTTGGTTTATAAAGCGCGGTACATCGGTTTTTCTAACCGAAGGTCGCTGTTCACCGTGGAATTCGACTACGGTGGTATAATCGAGTTCGCATTAATCGGAGATTCGTATCGAGTCTACATCTATCGTTTTCCCTGATTGATTCTTCTTTCTGGTAAAGTAATTATAGTGGAAATAATTGCAGCATGTGGACTCGTGGTGTACGTCTCGGGAGGCGTTAGGAAGTAAATAATGCAATGCAAGATATAGGTGTCGAGTACGAGTTTTGGTCTGACTCGTGAAGGAGTGAATGCGACACGAATCCGTATGTTAGAGGAGTGAATTTCCTTGAGGTGGATCCCTCGTTCGTAGAGTCAGTTACAGAAAATTTTCGACCAGGTTAGCGGTCCCCGAGACGTATCGTTCGAAGGATGTAACTAGATACTGCCTTGTTGACAACAATTTCATCTGTCACAAAGCATAAGCATAAGCAGGCATCGAACATCAAGGAACGCAAGTTTGTGAATCCTCCGTTGGCTTAATCAATCAAGGAGCTTTACAATTACCAGACTCAGGCGCCATATCAAACAGTCATGTAATCTCACTCTTCTTTGACTACGAACTGTTGCGATGCTATCAGCATCAATTTTTCCTTCTGCTATGTTACAGTGACTTTTCCATCTATCGTGTGCTTTGGTAGAAGGTATGTCCAATTCGTTGTTCTCAACAAAGAAGATTTCGGAAAGGACGTAGACACCAGGAGGCGGAGGTAATGCCTCCGGTAATCGGCATGGCTGTATATGCATTTCTTCAGAATTCCTTTTATCACAAGTCGATTCTTAAGACGATGGATAGGAACCACTAGCCTTGTCTAATCAAGACTTGGTCCGAGTTTTAATCCTGAGTGATATAATGTAAAGATCGTTCTTCAGTTTGGGATAAGTTGTCGGGCCTTCGTGTCGGAAAGGATGGTCTTACTATCATTACATAGGTGGTACATGAAGAACGGTGAAAAGTATGTATGCATACTTAATGCACGAAAAGGAATCAAGTATAGAGTCAACCTTGAATCAGCATGACAGCATTTCAAGTCCATAACTCCGAACGTGAATGAGACTATACGGAGGGGGATATTACAGGAGGCAATAAGCAAGTCCTGCCGTTGTCAAAACATTACACGGGAAAGCGATATACAAAGGTCTGGGTGTCCGACATCGCGGACAAGAAATAACTATACATCTCAATCATCTCGGCGTCGAGTGAATCAAAGCAGTTGGCATCGATTTCGTACGGTATCAAAGAAGAATGGGACGAAGCCCGTGCAGGTTCATGCTCGTTGGAGTCGACTGCAACGCTCTTAGTACCATCCGCTGGTAGATCTCGACCCCAGTTGAGGAGATGAGGCGGAATGGCATGAATAGCTTGGGGTGTCTTGGGTGAGGTAAGTGTACTATTCAGCTCCTTCTAAGAATCTGGATGACTTAATTCCGGCATGAGAGAACGAGGGCGACGTACAGGAGTGAAAGGATCAGTGTTAGGAGCAGGGACGCTCAGCGGCGAACCAGAAAGAGTCGTAAAGTTGTCTAGCATTGGTAGCATCCGACTGCCAGTGTCAGAAGCGGAGTTTCCCGCAGTACTAAGCTGTGTGCAGCGAGAGCCTGTGCGAGAGCTATTGGTCTTTCCCGACTTCGACCTTCTCTTCTTATGCAGAGTACTACTGGGAGACTCGAGCTCTGCTCGGAGCTTCATGTCCTCCGCCATCTTGAAGAACACGGACCGCTCGGCTTCAGATAAGCGTTCCCACAGCATAGCAGCATATCGTGATATATCGTTCTGGTGGGTCAGCTCCGGAGGGAACTTCTTCTCTGCGAAGATGTAGGAACGGTAGACTATGAACGCATTCGGTGTTCGGCGTCTCTTTGCGGATGGAGAGGCTAGCTGAGGCGCAGCATGCGAGGCTAGCAACGACCTGCACTGAGAGTCTGAGCCATTCAGACCTACTATGTACATTCGTTAGTGACCATGACCGAGCTGAAATCTACGTTGGAGGAGGTACGCACCAGTAGGTGAGCCTTGGTACAAAATACTATTGGCGGAACGAGCGGGAGAGCGGGAAGCGGGCATAGTTGATGGAAACACAGATATCTGAGGCGTTGGGATCCATTCTGCCCTGCTTGACGCGCTTTTGAGCTGTTCATACGCGTTGGATTGTAGCAAAAGATAGTTGCCAAAAAAAGGAATACTACGCGTTATAATCACAGCATGCCCATATTCAGGGTCCCCTTTCGTAATTCACATCGTGGTTGCTGCAGACATTGCCTCTTGCCTTCGTTACTTGTTTACCACTCTTCAATTCTAAGGCATTCATGGCGCTGTCTGATGTTCCAGTCGAGACTCTCCTCGCCATTTTTGTCCTTCTGAGTATCCGAGATTTATTCGCATTGAAGTGGTGAGTGCTCTTCGTTGTTACTCTGAGACACGGTATTGATCATTCTTCCACACAAGTCATGTCGATTCCTTCGGGAGGTCACCTCATCGCGATGTGTATGGCGAACGCGGCTGGAACGCCTGGTGAACAGCGGTTGTGCTTGCCATATACCCTTGTATGTTGACGTCGGCCAATTAAACAACCTGGAACTGCGCTCTCTGGTGGTGTCCACTCTTCGTCGGATTAAAGTCTGCAGAACGTCTCTAGGCATGGGTCCCTTTCGTGGACTAGGGGACATGCATAATATTATCTACGCGGTGACGACACCGATCCTAAGTAGACTCCGACAGGACTCTTTCTGTCGTCTCATTCCAGGATGCAATTTTCTGGTTTTAGCCGATACACGGTTTCTTGAGGTATTTGATGTTGGGATTGGTGCTTGCATATGGCAGCACGACACCCGAGCCAACGGTGAAGGAACTCACCTAGCTGGAGTTGCTTTCGAAGCGTGCTCCCCGACGTCTTGCAGGATTCTCGTCGCATGTGGAAGCCGAACCACAAATCCATTGTTCGTCCTCCCTCTGCTTGCTTTCATAGGCGATATCGCTTACTCTGCTCGCTTTTTAGGAAGTTTGAGTTATTCCAACTAGAACAGATGGATGGCAAGACGGAAGTTAGCAGCATCAGCGAGCGGACGACTCCGCGGGACGTTGGAAGTGTGACATCTGATATCTTTGTCTGCATGGGCGGCGAATTCGCTGCAATTGCCTTCCAACGAATGAGACGGCACCTGGTAATAAGGAGCTCATTTACAATCTGGAACTGGAGATCAAATGAGATTTGGACCGTTGTATGTGTCCTGGCATTAGTGAAACACTTCCGTATACCTAACATTATACTCAGGAGAAGGATGTGCACATTCGTGACCTTCAGATCATGCGCGACCATCTTTTCTATACGTGTGAAGGAGTGTCGCATGATTTATCAGTGGATGTAGTGTCCCTCCGAAAGATGGAGACACCTGTGCGTCTGGACAGCATCGTTAGTTCCTATCAATTCAATGACGAGTCCGGCATGCCCATGCAACCCACGCCGAAGCTCATTCTACAGGATCTCTCACGCTTCGGGATCGCGGACGCAATCAAGATTGTTATGATTATTGCTATGGAGCATAGCCTGTATGCTGACCATCTCGAATTCTGGCCCGGTGATGAATCTGGTGCTTGCGCATCCCCGCAGCTGTTGCGACACGTGCAGACGTTTCGCAAATATGTTCAGCAAACCATAGTAAAACGTGTTCGCCTTTTAGTTCCGTCTCTGTCGGGGCTCTCAACTTTCAATCCCATCCAGTCTGGTTTCGAAAACATTAGGCTCGATATGGTGGCTATTAGCAACGTCTTTGGCCTCAATGAAGATGGTTTGGTCTATAAAGCGCAGTACATTGGTTTTCCTGACCGAAGGTCGCTGTTCACCGTGGAATTCGACTCCGGTGGTATCATCGAGTTCGCATGGAACGGAGATTCGTATCGAGTCTACATCTATCGTTTTCCCTGATTGATTCTTCTTTCTGGTAAAGTTTATTTTACTGGAAGTAATTGCGGTATATGGACTTGTGGTGTCCGTCCCGGGAGGCGTTAGGAAGGAGATATTGCAATGCAAGACATAAGTGTCATGGTCGAGTACGAGTTTGGGTCTGACTCGTGAAGGAGTGAATGCGACACGAATCCCTTTGGAAGAGGAGTGAAGTTCCCTGAGGTGGATCCCTTGTTCGTAGAGTCAGTTACAGAAAAATGCCGACCAGGGTAGCGGTCCCCGAGACGGTGCCGCTCACAATGTCACATGCACAGTGTAGATCAGCCATTCAAATTACTCGTGCAGAGGTCAGACGCAATGTTCAAAGTATCGTTCGAAAGATGTAACTAGATACTGCTTTATTGACAACAGTTTCATCTATCACAAAGCATAAGCATCTAATCAGGGAGCTGTACAAGATGCAGGCGCCATTCCAATCAGTCTATGTAGTCCCACCCTTCTTTAACTACGTACTGTTGCGATACTACAACATCAATTGTTCTTCTGCTATGTTACAGGGACTTTCCATCTATATCGTGTGCTTTGGGAGAAGGTATGCTCAATTCGCCGTTCTCGTCAAAGAAGACTTCGGAACGTAGACACCAGGAGGTGAAGGTATTGCTTTCGAGAATCGACATGGCTGTATTGATCCTGAACTCTCGATTGAGATGGTTATGGTTTTCTGGTGCCGAACGGAATTGAAATCGGAGCTGAAATATAAAGATCTTTAGATCTGCAAAGATCGACGCTTCTTTCAGAGCCGCGCTCGAGTTAGTTTGAGCGTTGCCATCCGCCCAAATGGTTCGCTTCAAGGTATGTTTCGCCGCGTTCCCCAAGTCGAAAGCAAAAACCATACTAATTCTATACATGCGATAGAACAGATGGCTGCTCGTGGAGTTCGTACCATTTACACCTGACGGTATCGCGACGTACGCACCCTCCGAGGGCCTCACCAGTAAACACGTTTGGAATGCGTTGAGAGAAAGTGTGATAAGCAATTTTGGAGATACCGGTTGGGGAGCTGTTGGGTCTTCGTTAACCGGTGAGTACCATTCTATCAAGCCGGAGTTTATAAAGGATGATTTTGTTATTTAACTTGACTCGACGGTGTCGTATGTGTGAATGTGAAAGTGAAGTACTTCTCACCGACGACGAATTTGTGTATTGTTCGAGTTGGGAGAGATCATCATCGGATTGCGTGGGGTGCTGTTACGTGTGTTAGGAAGATGCAAGGGAGGGTGTACGTGCCGAATGTTATTCATGTATCTGGTCCGTCTCTTACCACCACCCTCTACCCTCCTACTATTCGTCAAGCGTTTGGATTTCTCACGTCTATTCTTCCAACTGTCTTTAGGTACGATCAAACACGCTCAGCTAGCAGCAGTCCAACATAATAGAGAATCCGTCGCTCGACTACGCGCTCAATCTAAATTACCAGGTAACGCTTTAAATTTAATGAGTTTTATTGTGCTTTTTTCTGACTCCCGATTATTTTATTACTCTACAAGCATTGTACCAGAGTAAATACGACGAATATCTCGAATCAAGTTCTAAAGAGATCGAGGCTTTGCGCGATTGACACCCTCGCGCCGCGCAACGTCGCTTCTCAGAGCTTCGCTTGTACCAAGTCATCGACAATTTTCGTCTCCGTGCTCATCCGCTTCACCTCCTCCTGAGCCCACGAAACAACACCATCGACCAACCTCTCCACACCCTCTCTCGTATTCCCAGCATGTAAACATACACGTACGCGGTCCTTTCCCTTCGGAACTGTTGGCCAAGATATTGGACGGGCGTTTAGACCGAGTTGGCGGAGGTGGGCGGAGAGAGGACGAGGTGTGGGTGTTAGTATTGGGATTACTGGTGAGAAGAGGTTCGGGGATGATGAGCTTGAGGAAGGAGCGCAAGAGGCGTTGAGAGAGGTGGAAGAGAGATGGGGAGGTAGGGTGATTAATGTCGGAGGAAATTGAGAGAGTTGTCGACGGAGGAGCGTTAGTGTATATTGGATGAGATCTTGGAGCGTTTTTGCGAGCTGGATGAATGGACGAGGTTCAGCCAAACACTTGTGTACAAGTATGATGGTATGATGGGACGGGGTAGTGATTTTGGATGCTCTATACTAACCTTTGTGGTTGTACCGTCCTCCAACAAATCGAATGAACAATTGATAGCAACGACATTTGCGCAGCTAAGTGCAGTCGTATATATCAATGGGCGTGCGTAATTGAGTAGATACTCCTTCACAAGCGGGCTCGTCAAGATCACCGCTGTAAATCCGAAAATCAACATCTCACACGCATACAATCAACCAAGCCAGGTCCAGGAAACGAAAGAACTCACCTCCACTACTCCCCAACGCCTTCCCAAACGTATGCAACCTAGCAAATACCCTCTCTTCCAATCCATAATACGCGACAAGTCCTTTACCCAACGGACCAACCAACCCAGTCGAATGAGCTTCGTCAACGATCAAATGAGCGTTCCCTCTTGGAAATAACTCTGAAATGATGGATGTGTAAAGTGGTAAAGGGGAAATTGTACCGTCCATACTGTACAGAGCTTCAACTGCTATGAATATGTTCGATTCGCCTGAGAGGATAGATGGACTGCGTCTCGGGGACGCGAGAAGAGATTTTAGGATAGTTCGTAGCGCTTGGGGAGAATTGTGAGCGAAAGGTACGAAAGCCTTCTCCCCTGCCCCTGCAGACTCCCTAGCAAGCCTCGACGAACGCAATCCATCATGCACACTCGCATGTACAAACTCATCATACACCACGACATCCCCAACTTGCGGTACACAAGCAAAAAGGCTAACGTTGGCATCGAACCCGCTATTGAACAATAATGCTTCTTGTGCTCCGAAGAAGGTTTTCAATCTCTTTTCGAGGGTATCGTGTACGGATGGGTTGACGAGGAGTCGTGATCCGCCTGAGCCTAGGATCGTCGTCGGGGACGATTGGAGAGAGTTGAGGAGGTGCGTGCGGAGGGGTGGGTAGGTTGTAAGCGAGAGGTAATCGTTTGAAACGAAGTCGACTAGATCTGAGTCGGAGTTTTGCGTATGTTGAAAAGAGGCGCATGAACGTGTTGGAGAGGGTAGACGACGGAGGATGTTACGATTTCTTCGCGAGTCCAATGCCGCTTGAAGTTTTTGGTCTAGGGAGGACATTCACGCAGACGCATACACGCAGTGAGAGAAAAGCGAAGGGTGGATAATCATAGAAAGAAAGCAAGGTCCGTTCTAAGTACACAGCAAGTAATTAAGGGCACGGAATAAGCTACAGTGCGTAAATACTATCGAAAATCCTATACGCCGAGGCATGCGCAAAAGAGTTCGGATTAAAAGACGAGATCATCGATATCTCCGACTGACGACAACCAATGGATGAAGTGCGTCGCTAGCATTTTCGATAAATCCCGTTTCGCATTTCTTCCTCCCTGTTATAATCCATGCATCAGAGCAATTCCATTCGTATCAGAGGGTCGTCGTTACCTGTACTCAAACATGACCTGAATACAGACAAAGATACACGAACAAGCAACCAGTAGGAATCGCAGTCCTACCGTTATATCAAAGTAAATCAGCGGAGAAACGGAAGTCGATTTTCGAGTTGACGCTCACCTTCTAACGTCCCGAAAACCTGTCCAGCCAAGTATTTCATTCCGTCGACACCGATGACAAAACCGACGAGATTTGCACTCAGCATCATTAAGCCGTTCCCGACGCCTCCCAAAGCGCAAGCATGTCGGTACCATGATCGACTTCCGAACTACAAAATATATGAGATCAACATGTCTTTTTAACCAAGAGGATTAGATGGTAACCTTAGCGGAAGGCAGGACATAACGGGCGGCAACTTCGGGTACAATGAATAGAGTAACCAACCAGCCCCAAGCAAGTAGTCGGAATGTCAAATCATGCCAAAGAGCGACGAAGGTGAATATAAGCGCGGTTGATACCAGGAGGTTTTTGGTGCCACCGAGGGGAATGTATATGTATCTTCACGAATGTCAGCTCTTACATCAGCCTGGGAGAAAGCAAGCCACAGTTACCTGACAATCCACAAATTGAAACTCCTGTGCCACGCTCGCCAGAAGCCCAACGTCGAGTAATTATTTGCCATACACCGCAGCATGTTTTCCTGAGGTTCCAACCCGTCTGACAATGCCCATAGTCGGAAGAAGCGCCATGGTAAAAGTAGCTGGTTGGGCCATTTCAGAGCCCTTTCTCAATCCGCATGGTAGATGGAAACATCAACGCTACCTTTAACCAGACAATAAACAAGTTCCATAATCCCACCATACTAAGTTCAAACGGTGTGTCCCCTTTCCACGCTGCTGTATCCTTGATAGCCACCACGTACATGAAATGGAGGATCAACTCCATTGTCAAGAAACACGCGATGAATCTGAAGAGGTATCTCCCAACCGTGTTCCACGAAGGAACATTCGTTGGTCTGATGTGCTGTTCAAGAACCATGTTAGCGGAGAAAAGAGACTAGGGATCAATAGGCGAGGCTTTACCTGCCACATAAAATCATTAAACGTCATAATCGGTCCCGCGATGAACAAAGGCGGATACAGAACATAGGCAAGGTAATTCCCGAAAGAATACACCTCCAGGTCATGCGGAGTTGTCGTTCGCTCTTTGTAGCTCATTCCGGAATCTACAATTGTATGCTTCGTGCTATGTAAGACGCTTCGAGTTCTGGTAATAATGGAATGAACACATACTCGGCTCGATTTGGAGGCACTACACGCCCAGTAATAGTCCATGTTGAATGAGACTAGACGGAGCATCGTGATGTTGAAGGGTATGAACCAACGTGCGTACGATCCTGTTATCCTATCCTGATGGAGGGTCGGGTCAGAACAAGTACAGTGGGCTCGGAAAGCTGAGATACAAGGTACGCACCAGGTAAGCTAGGGATGGAGAGATACTAGCATACCGAAACCCAGCATTCCTCTCAATCGCGAACAACACGCCCATATTAAAAATCCACGTCAATAATGGATTCACTCTCGATGACCCGCATCTTTTAGCAATCCCGTAATTAACACTCAGGATGAATAATATCTTGAGTGTACTCGATCCATGAAGACCCAAGAGAAAAAGCGTAGAGAAGCCCAGGATGAATGGTATGAGGTGTAAACGCGATCCATCGGCCGGTAATGTCGATCGAAGGAACAGACGAATGTACACGTATTTGTTGATGAGGAAGAAGAGCGCGATTACGGTGAGAATAGGGAAGTTGTCTCGGAATGTTTGGAATTGGGCATCACTGTTGTCCTGGACGACGTAAGTTCAGCATCAGCAGGAGCCCAGACAAGACCAACATTAATGTGCACGAAGCTACTCACAATTTTGCGTCCGAATATCCACCCGTCACTCAATTTTGATTCGAATGAATGATAATTAGGATGCGTTTCTACAAGCAAAGCATCTAAGTGCTCTCTTCTCCCATGAACGTCTCATGAAAGGACGAACCTCGACTCAGAGAAATCGGTTTCCACACCATGATCGGCACAACGACGGCGAACACCACATAATAAAACAAGAACTCCTTCGTCCTCCAACGAGGTGGTGAATGCTCCTGAGCAGTCTTTTGTGGTGCAGACGGTACGTCGACCGTAACCCGAAGAATACCCCGCCTTGTAGGAACTCCATCTTGGGTAGGTTGGGAACGTAGGAACGGTCGGCTGTGCTGTGCGTCTCCACGTAGTTCGGAAGGCATCTGAAGTTCTAGGTCTTCCTTGCTCATGAAACCCAGATGTTTTCGAATTGCAGATGAAGAAAAATTAATTCAACGAGGAGCACATATTTTGCAGAAGAGTAGTGGGGATAGAGCAGAGCCAAGTTCAGGTGTGATCGACGTGTCGTCCCAGCAACGAAGTCACAAAAAGGCAGTCTAAATCATGTACATTTCTCACGTCTCATCTCATCTTTCTCGCATGGATATATCGTATGCATGTACAGTACAATATCAAAGTGAATGTAAAATCTCGGAAAGAAGTGCAGAGAAAGGACGCCGAACAGGGTAAGAAGACGAATCAACCACCCTCCATCTTGAAACGCTTTCTAGGACCGTCAAACTGACCGACGTTCTGGTTTTGCATGAAAGCTGGGTTGAAATGACCTCCGCCTCCTTGGTTATTGAAACCACCTCGTCCACCCATCGGGTTCACCATGCCCATCCCTGCTAGAATCAGTCAGATTAGAGAAAAGAGTCAGATTAAGGAAAAGAACCAGTTCTCGAAGAATAACGCACCCATACCTCCCATCATACCTCCACCTCTTCCACCACCAAAGTTACCATTCATCATCCCGCCTCTTGGTCCCTGTGGGATCATCCCAGCACCTCTTCCAGCGAACGGCATGTTCCCAAACTGGTTTGTCATACCGGCCATCATATTCATCATGTTCACCCCTCCCATGGTCGGTAGACCGGGTATAGCTCCTCCAGCCATTGGACTATTACCGCGCATCATTCCGGGTGCACCTCCCCGCATTTGGGCTGAAGTTATACCAGGATTGTTGGGCTGGCTACCACCCCGGAAACGACCTTGTTGGTTCTGATTGTTATGGTGGCTTGTACGCTGGTCGCGTGGCGGTGGTTCTAATGGAATATGTCAATAAGGGAGCTCGCGATATGAAATTAGACTACCTTTTGGAAGAGTGCGGAATGGATTTCCCTGTGTTGAAGAACTAAGGTTTGTGGTAGGACGTCGTCCTTGCACCTCGCTAGGACAAAGATCAGAATACTGCCGCAGCTTACGAATAACTGAGCCCACTTTTTGTCGAACCAGTTTTTCAGCAAGTTCGCATTTTCTGGACCGTGGCATTCGATGAATGCAATCCTGGAATAGTCGAGTCAGCGGGAGAACAACGCTAGGTGGCAACTTCTTGTACCCCTTGCTCTTTCCATTGACTTTATGTTCGGAGAAGGTGATGTCCTTGAGTTCGATATTTACGCCAATACCCAAGGCGATTTGGCGCAAGTCTTCATCCGTAGTCCACTTTACATACAAAAAACACAGTATGAAAACGATTTCAGAATACATGTATATCGAAGAACGACAAGGAGATAAACAGACCCAATGCAATTCACCGACATACAAAGCGTCCAGGTTGGGGTTCGTTGGTAAACTCGTTGCTCCTATACCTGTATTCCCATTCATCGCGTTATTACCCACATTTGTGTTGCTCAAAGCAGGGGAATTTGAGATATTGGTATTCGGTGTCTGTGAAGTATCACGATCCTTAGAAGAGTCTTGTACGTTGCCTTCCGGAGTCTCTTCTTCGCGCGGTCGCTTTTCGCCTACTGATGGGTCGTGAACTGGTGTTGCTGGTTCTTCCGTAGTCTGCTGCTCGTATTCATTCGTGATCTAGCACTCACCGTGTCAACGAACTCAACAGCCAAACACAGCCCACGAACTCACCTCAGGACCCATGGCAGAACCGAAGCCATCGTCTTCGCCGTAGATATCGAAATCGTCCTCAGGCATGGTAATGACTCACTGCGCGGGACAACTTAAATAGACACAGCAAATGGTGGATGTAAGAAACTTCGTTGAAGCTGCTAAAGAGGACAGTAGTGCAATCGAGTTTTTCTGGTAATCTGAGTACAATGAACGAACGAAACAGGAGAAAACCGTCAGAAAGTTCGGTACATGGAAGACGCTCGTAAGGAATACAACAAGAATGCCACAAGCCACGTACATGGATGAATGTTCAACAGGAAGAGATGATACAAGCGTATGAGCTGACCCAACTGATATTTACCGATGACGATGCAGTGTTTCGTGTGCGGTTGGTGGATGTGGTGATGGTGAGTGTAAAGGAGAGATTCACGAAGACGCGCTCGACTCCGCACCGAGAGACGCTCGGAATGCCACGTGATTGTTCTCACGCCTCTCATTCATCAGCATCAGGTGGGGGAATGGACTTTCCTCTCTGCACCTCAACCAGAATCGGTTGGTATACCCGCACGCTCAGGATGGCTGGTGCAAATTACATGGGAGGAAGGAGGTTAGACATAAATTCTCTCTTTCGTGAGTTCTAAACCAACTTTTATCAGGAACTCCGCGAGGACGAGAACGAAAGATGTCGCCGGACGGACACAGAAAGGTCATTTCATGAAACAGAAACATCAGATTCTAGTCCGTGGACTCAGGAACAATAGTCTTGAGGGTGAGGAGCGCCGCCCTACGCCAAATGGGCGCATAGAGGATATCAAGTTTGCTCATGCGAGGAAGGATCTGCAACAAAACAACTCGAGAACACCTTTAATCCAGCCAAAGACACCTTCGCAACGTCTGCCTTCGAGTTCAAGCCCGCGTTCGAACAGACAACATCTCTTGAAGCGCTCGAAGATACTGGAAGATCTAGATGTCAATGAACGTAAGTGGAGTAGAGGGTACTTGGTTTCCTACCTGCTGATTGATTTACCAGCCACTGGACTGAAAGCGACAATGAAATGCATTCTTCGCCAGCCTGACCTTGCTGGATTAAAGGGCGTGAACGCAAGACCTACCGCTATCACCCGTAGGAGAGAGTCCAATTTAACTGATGGTGATACGAGGAAGAGACAGGTTAGACGTCAAATTCGATCCTGCAGTCAAGAATCATACTAACGCTGTTGTCCGCTCAGAGAGCTGAAGAAATTGCTTCAAACTCTTCATCTTCATCTTTTCACTATGACTCACCCACAAGGAAAGTCGCATTCGGCCAGTCACAGCTACTGGCTCAGCAGAAATCTATCCGAACTCTCTTGTCCTCTGATGACGATCGGCTTTACTCTGCTTCAGGCGTCTCCGCTCGCTCATCCTCTGTTGTTGCTGAGAGATCTATTGCAGATATCGAGTCCATCAGCTTCTCGGATAGAGTTTCTCCTCTGCAGGATGTTCATTCGAATTCTAGCTACCCAGACTCGGGATTCTCGGAGCTTCAGTTCTCAGATGCTGGAGACAAATACTCCAAAGCTCGCCAATATGATATGGACGTTTCTGACATCGAAGCCGAAGACCATGGAACTCGTGCATTGCCAAATTCAGACTTCTTACCCAATGCCTCTCTTCCACAACGGATAATACCTAAGTCGCGAGAAGTTCAGACGCCTAAGAGGCCGACTGACTTGTCGTCCAAATATCGCATAGCGGCTCAGCTTCGTCTTAATGAATCTCCAATACTACAAGAGCTCTCAACTTCCTGTATTTACGATGCTAAAGAATCGCTTCAACTCCCTCTCACTGAACTTCAAAACTCTCAGTCCTCTCCTGCACCCGCCATTAGTCATCATCAGACAACTGGTATAGAAGAACTTCAACGCTTCGGCGTCGGCTATTCACCTTCGAATCGGAACACTGACTACAAACCCTTCGTGCCACTGACTACGATGCTTCCTTCGTACTCGGAAGAAGATGTCGTCTATGCTGAAGACGAAACGAGTAACACTGACGAGTGTATGGACATGCTGATGGACATTGCTGATGCTGACGATCAAATGGATGTGCAACCTATTGCCGAGAGTAAATCAACCAACTCAGGATCCGTACATAGGAACATTAGGACATCCCTTTCCCCATTGAGTCCGCAAGTCGAAGACCATCCGATCTTTCAGATACCACCTCGACGGTTTGTCACTTCCCCTACCCGTAGATCTTCAACGAAAACGGAGAATAGACCGCGATTTACGTTCCCACTTCAAGATACCGTCAGTAGTATTCTGGCGCTCGACGAAAATGTTCCGAACGGGGTCCATAACCCCTTTAATTCTGACAAAGTCTCGTTTCATATCGAGGCAAAAAGCCCTCGGACTCCGACGTTTTCAAGGTTCCCTTTGCGGTTCGTTCCTGACAACGACGAGGAATCGATTCAGAAAGGCGTATCATCGAACCGAATTAACAACGAACGCCTCGTGTCATCGATATTTTCGAACTCGCCTGCGCTCTGTGCCCCTCAAGAATTTGACAGTATGATGCCCAATGCCGAAGGCGAACGCGAGGTGGCTAGCATCGCGACACATCCTTCAGCCGGTGCTTCCGTGGCCAGAAACGATGGAGTGCATACTATTGCTGCTCCGATGACTAGTATGCAAACCAGTCCTTTGCCTGATGCTGATCGAGGCTTGGTACCCGAGATTACCCATTCGCGTAAAAGTCCATATTTGCCTTCCCCAGTTCATGCTCTCGCCGAAATGTCCAAGGTGCCACACCTATTCGATGGACCAAACTTATTTGCAGATGAAGATGGAGACGATGATTGAGCTAGTTTGTTCAATGTTGCGCAGACGAAGTCTTCTTACTTACTGTAACTAACTAATTGCATGGTATATTCATATTAATGCTACATGACTGCGGGTGATTCTAAGAATATGACGTGAAGAAGGAAAGTAGAAGTGACAATGCGCATAGCACAGATGCAAGAAACCGATACCAACAGGAAACGTCTAAAATCAATGCACGCGTCCTTGCTCAGCACGTTTCCTGGTACTCGCAAATGCCTCGCGACACTGATAGTGCGTTACCTCGCCCCGCGGAGAATGAACCGCAATGACGCTGCTTGCCCCAAGCCGCTTGTGACATTGAGGACATCTGTCAAAGGAGTTCGTCATGAGTACAAGCATCCGCATATACTAGATATAAAGGAAAGGACACACATTCGTTGATCTGTCACCCTTACTCTCCGACTCTGCAACGTCATCAATCTTCGTCCAACCTGATCATTATACCCCTTCCGAGTCTCACGCACGACTTTCGTATCGAATATCGGTGCGCGTGCCGCGTCGAATAAGAAGGCGCGAACATCCTGAGCAGGTACCAGGGGAGGAAGGAGTCGCAGAGTTTCTAGAGTGTCAAGGCGCGGACTTTGCCTGCTAATGAGCTCAAGCGCCGGTTGGAGGAGACTAGGTTGCTGCTGTGACCGTTGTATTTGAGGGGAAGGCTCGAGGTAGATCTTGAGCAATGATAGGAAAATATCCTGTGTGGGTGAGTTGGGCGTGTAAATGCTCTTGCAGTACCTGAAAATATTGGAATAAGTCGGTGTAAAATAGGAAGGAGAATTTAAGCCCACTCTTCCGCTTTCTTGTAGTCTTCAAGACGATAGACATAGATCTCCAGAGCATTCACATGCCTTCCGAGACGGCCCAAAAGAATTGCCCTTGCTTCGAACATATCTATGGCACGAGTTTGAGGAACAAATATTTACTGCGCAAATTCTAGCGTACCTTCAGAAGGCAACAATCCAAATAGCCGATCCACCCTATAGACGTCAGAAGACTGAATGAAACTCAGGAACTTGTCGTATGATTCTTGGTATGCGTCTGAGGAGTTCTCCGTCACTCGGCAATCCGACAATTCTTGGAGTGAGGAAGAACTGACCTTCATCTCCCTTCTTCTGAGCTTTCACGGCCATTTCCAGGTAGAGCTCCGCTGAGCGGTCGTGGAACAACGTCGAGATTTCTTCACGCTCTTCGATTAAGTACTCGAGATACCTTGCGCACAAACCAGGATCGAGCTCTTCTTCGAGGAAATCTGCAACCTTGGATCGCGGTAGTTCCACAATTTCAGCAGTAAATATCTTAAATTCGGACGTTAATTATAGACCAGGTATCGCCAAAGAAACCATTCCAAGCTTACATCATATACCGCATCTGGTTTGTACTGGTGTATCCAACGGGTGGCTTCGAATATCTGATCGAGATATTCGGGACCGAGATTTTGAACATAAGAAACAGTGGGCCGAATCTTGTCTTCAGTATCCATTTCTTTTTCACTTAGGCTGTTTCAAGGAATGTTCATCAGCACCTCAATGGAGATGATGAAGAAGGAAGTGACCGACCGCCTCATAAGATTCAAGGCCTTTTCATGCATCTTCTTCCCTCTATATAAGGAAATCAGTTCGGTGTATTTCTGCAAACCAGCACATCAGCTATTTCTGAAAGCTGTCTGATGCGGTAGGTACTGACCTCGCGCTCCATTAATACATTCTCCACCTCTGTCACCTCGCACCAATTATCCAGACTACACAACGGCCCGATTAGCCCCGGTCGCACAACTAGATAAGCCTTGAAAAGGGCAGTGTCCACAATTTGAGCGAAACGGATAAGCTGTTCTGGCGTCAATGAGATTAAAGGCACACTCGGGAGTGCGAGTAAGTCCTCGACAGATGTTTCGGATAGAAAAGGATATTGGTGTGATTGTGCAGGTGTGATATGCATAGCGGCTAATGCATGACCTATCCGAGGACGCCTATCTGGCAAGTAGCGTAGCAGGGCTTCTACAGAACGAGGAAATGTATCTGAAATGCAGGTGAATCCAGATGGCATGAGCGTCGTGCTAACCAAACGTCTCACCAGCAGTCTTGGATTTATCCTTCGTTCGACCCCGAAGAGAAACTCTGTCCTCCTCCTTGTCCACTCCACCGCCCGTTGCAGATATTCTCGTATCAAGCGTCCCCCTTCGCCTGGCACGCACAGATCGCATAGAGCCCGCTGGTGATGGAGTGCGCGCCGTCGGTGATGATCCAGCTTCGGGTACTTTTTGCTCGTTTTCAGGGGTACCTTTTGGCTTGGGCTCCGGACCTCCGAAGAGTGGTATCCAGCGATCGGAAGGAACATGTAATCGTCCTGAGATGACCTCCGGGTAGAGAGCGACAACCTTTGCGGGATTAATGTCGAGTTCGATGAACGTGTTCAATGCAACGTCAAATTCCCCCTTTCTGAACTGGGAGACTGCGTTCAATGCACGTATTTTCGCCCGTCGTGAAGCCTACGGTCCAATAATGAGCACAATCATCTGGCAATACGCAACAAGAATCTGACCTTATCGGGTAACGTAGCTTCTTCAATGTTGTCAAGTAGTGCAAGGGCATCTGTATACTTCTCTTCTACAATGAGCTCATCCAGTTGATCGCCCCATCCTTTCATCCGAAAAAACCAAACTGTGCTCCCCTCTGTTGACGCCGCAGTCCGATCTACGGGTGTCGACATGGCGTAAACTGGCGCTTTTGCCGTAGGTGAGGGAGTCAACAATCGCAGCGACGACAGAGACGGGGCGGTGCTCGGCAGAATCATGTATTGTACGTGCTCATGAGTTATTCCTGATTGGATTTGAAGTACCGGGGACTGTACGAATCCCGTAGGACCTGTCGGTGCCGTTACGGATGCATCAAGAGCTGTGGCCGAAATGCTACCTGCAGGCTGTACTGATAGAACGTAAGGTTTCGCATAGACTGACAATATTTTTAGATAATGTATCTTTTATGGTCTTACAGTTCTTACCGACGTCCTCTGGGAGAGCACCCCAGACCAAGCTATTCTGTGATGCTTTCCCATCCGGGCCAAAGAATAAACCGACGCCTGAGCGAACTGTTAACGTACTGAGAGGGTCAAAGTAATGCGTGACAGACCATCTCTTGGTATCAGGACTTCATCCCCAACGGTAACAGCTAAAGGTTTCGCCTTGGCCGCGAGGCCTAGAGACATGTAGCCACCGAGCCCAGAGAGAGCACCGATGCCGTAAGCACCGGTGCTTGTCGACGACGGAACGTTCACAGGAGTAGTCAGTTCTGCCCCAGTCATCGTTTCAAGGTAGAATAAGACGTGCTCCGTAGCAGAATATGCCAGACATAGTACATTGGGCTTAATGAATGCGATAGCTCTGGCAGAATGAGGTAGTGGTGCTTCCTGCCATTAAAGTCCTTAGTCCCTCAGGTGGTTGAGACAGAGTACTACTTACCTTAACTTCCTGTGCCTCTCCATCCTTCCACGAGTACACCACCATCTTCCTTTGCGCGCCAACGACCAAGTATGTCACTAGAGTAGGTACTCCCGCCGCGCTTACAGTGCCCACATCGGCAAATGATTGCACTTTTCCATCAGTCGATACACTTTCAACAAATGACGAAATAGCAAACGAGAAGGCCTTTCGTGACTGAGGGAGTGGCGTTGGAGGAACAAGGTCCGGGAATGGGTACAACGTCACAACGGAGTCTGGTTTCGATATCAGATAGTTCCACTACGTTCGATTAGTGGAGTTTTCAGACCTGAGAGCACGACGACAGAGTTTACGTCCTTGATGTAGCCAACCTGTTCTATTGGTCGCTTGCCTAAACTCTTCGTCGTGACATGGCTAGCTTTGAATCCCCCGTCTTCATTTTGATCGACATTATAGACCAGTAAGTTCCCCAAAGCAGTTCCTAGGAACAATCTGTCTCCTGTAACATGATGAGCTCGCAATGTCCGTCGGTGTACAAGTTCAGAGAAGGAAACGTTGCGTACCGTGGACGGCTAGCGACTCGATCTTCTCCTTAATGCCACCAACAAGGGAGATTGGTTCATGGAACGGCCTCATTTCGACTCATAGCATTGTCGGTTCGTTATTTTTTGAGAAGGAGGAAAACATGCAAGTGAAGACTTGAGCCCTGGTGACTGGCAATCCCCTGTTGCAAAACGTCGATTTCCCACGGGCATGCCGAGGCATGCCGACGATCGCTTAGATTAAGCGATTTACCGGTTTTTTGAAGACATTTTCGCCTTCACACTTCCTGTTCCATAGCACAAACAAAGCCTTATAAAGTATTAATTACCATTTCTATGGTGCTGGGGAGCATAAATATCAAAAACAATTCGAAATTTGTTCAAAAAATCAATGAGATATTGGGTGGTTATACATCATATCTCAGGATCCAAGCAATTTCTACAAAATTTTTTTTGAACAAAATGAAGGCAGACATGAAAAAATATGGTTTGTGCACTGAGTCACAAATCCTTGAAAAATTCATTGAGTTCTGAACATTGAAATAGTGCATTGAATCTCGACGCACGGCGGGCAAAATAGAATATCAGTGGGTGCGGTATTATAAATTATTTTTTTGCCGAAATTTTAAATATCGGCAAGCATATCAGCACGTAATTTATATTTATAATACCGGCGGGATTGATATACTTACCGATATTTAAAGTAGATGTTTAGAATATCTTCCAGGAAGATATGCATAAGAACAGAAGGGAATTTAAAATATCAGCCCGATCGATATCCTTATCGATATCTAAAATATGAGCACGTGGTTCATATAAATAATATCGGCGAGGTCGATATGCTTACTGATATTTAAAATAATTGCGAGAAAAATTCTTTAAATTTAATCCCCGCTGATATCCTATTTTGCCCGCCGTGACGGATAAAGGAAAATGCAATCACGTGATCAAGCAGATGCAGGAACAATTTCTTGACCATATCTAAGAAACGAAGCAATTTCATCATATAAACTTTTAAAGAAGATGAAGCTAGGCATTAATTAATGCATTTCTTGCATTTAGTCTTGAAATCTTTCAAAAAATTGATGAGTACTTTATGTTTCAACGGCCAAATCGAAAAGTTGATACTGGGTCACGTGATATTGAATTGCAAGGCAGCTCGGAGTCATGTACACCATAATATCACAAAACAAATTGGAGTTTCTGACCTCATGTGTTTTACGAGTATACATGTATGCTTAATGATATTTAATATAAGAAAACAAGTCTTGTATCTCCATGAAAATACCTGCTATAGTCCGACTTACATATATGCATATAGGGACATCATCTACATAAAACATTAGCTGAGAAAGCTCTGGAGATCCAGACTGGAGAATCGTGCAGGATAACATCCATTTCAGCTAGCATACCATAAGTTATTGACAGCAATAATAAATCAATAGCTTAGCCGAAGACCTTGCCTTTATGTCTAGCATGTTGGATAATAAAGAATGTAGGAGAATATACTTACTATATGCAGTCAATACTTCATGTGATAGTTAGTTTTCACATCTAAGTTGATGATAAGTCCTGCATAGGGGCTTGTTTTGTGCAGGACGACTGACTATGGATCTTGGGTGGGACGTAGGTGGAAAAGAAAAAACCGGTAAATACAGATCACCGTTTTTGACCAAATATGGAGAATATGTAAGCTCCGAACGAAAAAACATGGGGACGCGCGTCGATAGTCACCATTCAGACAAACAAAAAAAGAAACGCAAGCAGCGACTAGTACTCATCATCGATGAATTCCGTTCCTCTACGTACTTACATCCATCAAAGAGCAATAAGTAGCTGGTCGACGCCAGAATGTTTGCTCCGTCTCTATGACTTACGTCAACCCATCGTTTGGATCTTTTCAAGCGCGCACATGTTCTAGTGTAGTACGGTCTCCGATTCTCGTCTCGAAATAACGCGAAACTTTCATACTGATTTACAACACGGACAAGTTGTGAAATCCAATACATAGAGTATAGCAATCCATTTTCAATGATGCTTTGCTTCCAACATCGACGGCTACTCTGAACGGAATTAAATGACATGTGGTTTATGCTCCATTCCCCTGCTCGCACGATAGGTCTCCGGTCCCTGAAGCAAACAGGATGACTATAAGATCAAGGATGGGGTTTCTTCGTGATGCTTACCGTTCTATTCTTGAGTCTGATATATTTCATCCTTCTGGCGTACCACTCGCCCTGAGTCACATTCGGATCATATCTCGCTCGGTCCTCAGGGCTCATATTCGACAACGCTTCTTTCACTACTGGACTCTCCTCCAATGTACGGAGACGAACATTGCCTCCTGGACGCGAGAAGAATACAACTGACCAACGCGTATATGCAGCCTGGGCACCAGGAGGTGGTACGATCCGGTGCATGTTGGAACGAAGAACTCCACCAGAGAACAGTGACAGAGCATCGCCTATGTTACAAATAGCATGTCCAGGGATCGGCCGAACATATTGCCAATCTGGGCTGTTAGGAGGAAGCACTTGCAGACCACCTAGTCTGTTGTGCAAGAATGAAAGGGAGCCGAAGTCCGTATGCGCGCCCAATGCTACCTTGTCCTTGTCTATCGGACCACCTGTGTTGGTATACCTGGCCGGACTTTTGATGCAACGGGCCTCGGAACCGCTATGCTCGTCGAGTGAATGGAGCTTACCAAGCGTACCAGGCGGTAGCTCAAGCTTCTTCTCGAAAGCCGAATATATGGCATCAACGATCGCAAGGGATTTGCGAACGAAAGGGGTGATGGTTGGCTCCATACGAGCGTTCACAGTTGACGGATAAGTGCGGTGAACCACTTTCGGGTATGCGAGAGCATCTTCTCTGGAAATATTGATGAACTCGACGTTGTCTGGGCTTCCGTACTCGTTTGTCGCAGTCGATCCGAGAGCCTTGTATCTTTTTTTCAAGAGGTCAGAACTATCGATCTGCCCAAAGGTGAAGGCATCTTACCCAAAGGACTTTCCTTCGTCGCCCTGTTCATATTTGATCCTCTCCTCCAGAGGCAGCTCCATCGTCTCGGCACCCATGTCGAACATGCCTTCGACTTCCTTGTCGGCCCCATGATTTTTCAAGCTGTCATGGCAGTCGGAACGTACTAGCAGATAAGATTGAACATTATACATACTACCAGAAACCCAGTTCTGTTGCAGCTTTCCAGAGCCTATCAACTTCTTCGGAGTCTCCTTCCCTGAGGAGCTCATAGTCGATGATCAAGAGCGGGTGAGTTGGGATATTGTCGGGGAATGGGGGAAGCGTTAGACCGGGCATTGTAGCAGGGAGGTTGACTGATAAACCCAAGTACCACTGGCTTTTCCTTTATCCAAGCCCAATGACTTGGTCCTTATACGATCATGCATAGACTTTACTCCGCGAGTGCTATCTAAGTCGCCTCGTGAAGGTAGCCGTCGTTCATGTGGTCCCCCATTCACAAAGGTGTGTGAGATACCGATCGCCGTTTGTTGATGAATTGGAGAAGGGAAGGAGCCATGGGACTCGCAGAGCCAAAGAGGAACAACTTTATCCAAAGGGAGAGGTAGTTCAAAAGGTATTGGACCGAACCAGACATTCAACGAAGTACCATCGCGGGAACGTCATCATTCGAGTAGCACTATATTTGGCGTTTCTCGGCGTTAAGCAGGCGTTCTTCCTGAGCAAAGTTACGCCCTAATTCACTCAGATATGCTTCTCCGATCGAGTCCGTTTAGCTCCGCCTGAAATAACTCTGACTTGCAGATAAGAGCTACCTCCCTCCAGCAATATGTGTATATCCGCGCAGTAAGTATGAGGCGTGCGAAAAGACGGAAGGAAGTGCGCAAAGAATCACAGGAGCCATATCCATGAATCAGTCAAACGCATAAGCACCCATGGCCACATCTTCGACGTCACTCTGCTCCATTGTGGATAATCGCACGAGATATTCTCTTTCTTCAGGTTCTTGTAAAACAACAGGAAGAGACATATAGGCGGGACAGTTCATTCTGGCAAGCTCGTTTCTAGCTTGAACTGGTAGGCAGAGATTAAATTATCTTCGGCCTGTGTTCCATTCCTCGGCTCGCGTACCAGTCTTCAGGTTTCTGCAATAGATACCTTTAGCCAGAGTTCTCAGACGTCCCATATTGACCTACCTTGACTTTGCTGGTTCTTTGCTTGACGACTCTCCTTACATACCATTCACCCTGCGTTACGTTAGGCTGATACCTCCCGCGTTCCTCAGGACTCATGCGAGCTAACGCCTCCTTCACCGCAGGGCTTTCCTCCAACGCACGCAAAGTAACTTCATGTCCTGGGCGCGAAAAGAACACCACAGACCACCGAGCGTACGCGCCTTGAGCTCCGGGAGGTGGCACGACTCGATGCATATTCGACCGCAGAATGCCACCAGAGAACAAGGAAAGTGCATCACCGATATTGCAAATGGCATAACCAGGAATTGGACGAACATATTGCCAATCCGGACTAGTCACAGGAAGCACCTGCAAACCTCCGAGCCGATTGTGGAGGAAAGAGATCGATCCGACATCCGTGTGAGCACCAAGAGAAACCTTTTCCTTTTCGATAGTTCCACCGGTGTTCATGTATTTTGGCGGACTCTTAATGCAACGAGCCTCAGATCCACTGATGTCCGTGTGCGAATGGAGCTTCCGAAGCGTACCAGCGGGGAGGTCAAGTTTCTGCTCGAAAACGGAATAGAAGGTATCAACGACTGTAAGTGCCTTGCACACGAATGGAGTGATAGTCGATTCCATGCGCGCGACAACCGTCGAGGGATAGGTACGCTGGACGACTCTCGGAAACGCAAGAGCGTCTTCTTTAGAAATGTTGATAAACTCGACGTTGTCGGCATTGCCGTACTCGTTGGTCGAGTAAGTACCTATTGCCTTGTACCTTGAACAGATTCAGAGTTCCGATGAGACATCGCCGATAGTGGTCCCTTACCCGCATGTCATTATACCTTCCCCGTACTCATATTTCATCTTCTCCTCCAACGGGAGGTCCATGGTCTCTGACCCCATCTCGAACATGCCTTCAACTTCTTCATCTGCATCATGATTTCTCAAGCTATGATATGCTCAGAAATCGGCTAAGGACAAAGCGGAGCGCGGTACTCACTACCAAAAGCCTAGTTCTGTCGCGGCTTTCCACAGTTTATCGATCTCTGAGGGATCTCCATTCTTTACGAGTTCAAAATCGACCACCAGAAGTGGGTGGGTCTGAATGTCCTCAGGGAACGAAGGGAGAGTTAATCCGGGCATGTGGGAACTGATGAAGCAGGGGAGTCGAACTCGGTCCTTGCATTCTTATGCAGAGCTCAGACGGGAGGTCTGAGTTCGACCCGCGATAAGACTGCGGGTCGAGCCTTGGGTATGCCGAGATATGACGAGATGTGGGAGTATATACAGTTCCATTTCGCCGTGAGGTAATATGAAGGCAGACCAACAAGCTCGGTGAGCAAAGGATAATGAACTTTGTTTGGTCCAAAGAATCGGACAGCCAGTCCCACGAGATGAGAAGAACCAGACGTGGATTTCCCTAGTCTTATCCACCACAGTAGCACAAGGGCAGCTGACCGACCATATACATATAGTCGGCGTGTGAGTATCAGCTTTATAAAGGACAGCTGTGGACGGGGATATATATGGACGGTGGGCAGAACGTTCATGTCCATTGTCAGCACGTGGTTTTCGGAATCGGGAATTTCCGATCGAGAATGGACATTAATTTTTTGCACCAACCCGAATCTTTGTGCTTGCCAATGGCGCACCCGCTTCGCCGATTTTGTCTGTCACTATGCTGCGACGGCTTGTAAAAGGATGCACTGGATACTGTCCTTCTGTAGATCCAATACGACAGCGAACCTTTCGCTGGAAATCCGTCCTCACTGTGCTATCAAGGCCAGAAATTCAAGACTGTGGTGAAGCAATAGCATTTGCATACTTAACCAAGTGGGTACATGAGCACCTAGTACGGCTGCTAGTACTAACTCACTTAGAAAATGACCAGTTATCCACTGATGCCACATTGTCATGTGGTGTCTTGCATCGTGGCTCTGGATCCAGTACATACCTTCGTTCCCGCTTGGTCCGTGAACGGGCCGTCGTCAGAAGTTAACTGCATTCGTAACAACATCGCCCACTTCGGGTATATTATGAACCACTCTTCCTCGTGTTCATTAATATTTGTTTTCTGCCATTTGGTACCACCATCGCAGCCAAAATTACACATTTATGCGAAGATAGACAATCTTCGATTTACTTATAGAACTCGCGTTGGTGCGTTTCTCGGTAGGGTTTTCGAATATGCCGTCACTTATGCAGCTACTCAACTTGAGGCCGGTAGTCAGCTGCCGGTTCACATGGTATCTTGCTCTTTGATTGAGCTCGTTCACACATGCCGGACACGCTCCGGAGCATATCATATCAGTAAATTTAGCCTTCTCTTTTACAAACAGCGTTCTACGGGAATAATTTTGATGCTATAGAAGAGTCTTATTGCGCGCTCTAACTACGCTCAATATAGATGTCAGCCTGCCTCTGCGTCTTTCATGACTATTAATATTCGCATGACGGGGCATTTGTCTTTAACATAAAGCGGCGCATCAAACCTCTCCCCAACTCGAGTACCTCAAGCAATGCTCCTGCATAATCTTGTTTCTTCTCTATGGTCCATGATCTTCGCTGTGCCTGCGTTATTAGCAGCTAGCGATGATTTGGTAATCAAGACGACATCAGGATCATTCCAAGGAGTCCTCACTCGTAGTGGAACAGAGAGGTGGCTAGGTATTCCTTTCGCTCAGCCTCCTGTCGGGAGTCTCAGGTTCAAAGCACCCGCACGGATATCGAGAATCCCTGGCGGAATACAGAATGCATCAGCCTTTGGAAACGCTTGCCCCCAGCTCCCTGGAAATTTAGGTGCCCCGATGAGTGAAGACTGCTTATTTCTGAACGTTTGGCGCCCTACGGGTACATCCCCTTCCGATAAATTACCAGTATTAGTGTGGATTTATGTAAATTCACACCTTCTCTTCCGCGGGATATTGATTTGACCGGGAAATAGGGAGGAGCCTGGACTTCGGGGTGATTATGTATGCACTACCCCTTGACTTGTAGCTCATGGTTCCATTCCAGATCTGCTTCGGCTCCGCTGACTGACCCAACCAGTAAGCGATTTTCGTTTCTCTCCTGTGATCATAATACTGATAACATTCAAGGAATCATTAACCAGAGCGTTCAAAACGGGAAAGCGATTATGTTTGTTTCTCTGTAGGTGCTCTATATGATTGTTTCCATTCTTGAGCTGTACGGAAATATTCTGCAGTAACTATCGTGTAAACACATTCGGCTTTGTGAGTCTGGATCAAACAACTGCTCAGTCAACTTGCTTACTTTTCTCAGTTGGCAAGTCACTTTGTCCCTCCACAAGACCTTAATGCCGGCCTTCACGATCAAAGGGCCGCCCTCGAGTTTGTTCAGGAGAACATAGCATCTTTTGGTGGAGATCCAAGCAAGGTAAGGGCAATGACCAGATTAGAAAACTCAATCTGATTGTCCTCACATCATCAGGTCACTATATGGGGTCAAGTGAGTGTTCCGTCTGCTCATCCATGCATCGATTTTGACGATCCACAGTCCGCGGGCGCTGGTGGCGTTGAGGCGCATCTGATCTATCCTGCATCTCGTCCATTGTTTAGAGCTGCAATGGCAGACTCTCCGACAGGTCCCTTGTGAGTAGCGATCCAAATTACTTTTGAGGATGATTACATGACATGGCTGTAGCAAGAGCGCGCCATTCGCGTATCAGTATGACGATGCGGGAAAACCATTTGCGCGCCTTGTCGAGAGAACGGGTTGCCCTCTTGGTCCCGCATCAGTCTCATGCTTGCAGCGCGTACCATTCGAAGTATGTGCTAATACTCAACGTCTGTTCGGAGAATTGACATGAATATATATTTCTTTTATTAGACACTACTGAGCGTGAGTAACGATATGATTAGCTCGACTCTGAACGGCCAGTTATGGGAGCCAACTATCGGCCCGCCTGGGAGCTTTGCCGAAGCGAGAGTCTCCGCAAAGATTGCTCTGGGGGCTTTTCGGCATGTACCATTCCTTGCTGGAACGAATGTGTGTGCTTTTTCCGTTGTTGGTAGTCTTCTCGAATAGTCGCTGAACAGCATCACTTCTGTTAGCTGAACGAGGGAACTTCTTTCAGCACGACCCTATTAGATCTCAGCCATCCTGGGGTATCTGAGGATCAGGTCTTTGACGAGTTCATTGGAAACTTGATTCTAGATAACCGCACTTTGACGCGCGACGTTCTGGACCAGATAAATGAGTTTTATCCGGCCAACGATCCGGCCAATAACGCTCCTTTCAATACCGGAGATTCTCTGTTCGATAGAGCATCGGCATTTTATGGAGACAACATGTTTCTTGCGGCCAGAAGACTATTCTTCGATAAAGCAGCGTCGTTGCAGCCACTTTACGGCTATCACTTCCGTGAATTCATTCCTGGAAATAACCCGACATTCGGGGGTGAGTATAGTCGCGTTTGAAGTCGAGTAGAGGTAACTAACATTTTTTTGGCTCCAGTCTCACACGCATCGGAACTCATCCTACTCTTTGGTCCCATACCTACTCCAGTCGAGGAAGACTTCGCCAATACGATGCTCAACTATTATATCAATTTCGTGAATGACATGGACCCTGGTCGTGAGTTGGTGTAGTTCTTTTGTTTCCAGCCGATCAATCTGATGCGGAGGCTTTCTAGCGTCTTGGCCTAGGTTTTCGAGCGAAAGGAAAATACTACAATTATTGAGGGACAATATCACAGTGATTGATGATGGTGAGTAGCCTCGTATGAGCCGTCTATTGTTCTGACTCTTTGTCCCTGACTGTAAAGATTTCAACCTCGAGAAAACGACTTTCCTGAATTCTGCGAGAGTATTGGATGAGATGGAGAAGTGACTGGCCAAGTCCCATCTCGTATTGTTCTAATACTTGTTGTAGGTTGTGGCTTATTATGGGTGTTTGTGTGAATCACCGCTGTCGATCCTTTTCGATTACATAATCAGAATATATATGAGTGCAGTGACATTTCGGTGTTGTCCAGAGCCCTTGAGCACTACCCACATCTTTGCCACGCCTCTCCCGTTCTGCACTCACTAGTCTCTTTCATCTATTTCATCTGGTCTTGTTTGTTTCTCTTCTCATATCTCTCAGTCATGTCTGCTCGCTTCGCGGAGCTGATGGCACTGAGTGCCGCCCAGACTCAAGACTCGGACGCCGCCACCAAGCAGATACTCGAGGAAAAGAGACGAAAGGAAGAACAGAGGAGAAAGGAGCAGATGGATAAGGAGAAACGGGATCGAGAGTTCAGAGCGAAGCTCGTGAAGAAGAGGCTTGAAGAGCAGCAGCATGCAGGGGAAAGGCAACGGAAACAGGAGGAGGAGCGTCAAAGAAGAGAGGATTTCATCCGCCAACGAGAGGAAGAACAACGAAAGAACCTGATATATGGGAAGAATCGTCTTCCGAGTGGGTCAGGTACTGGAGGACGTGGACGCAAGACACACAATGGCTCGGATGATGACGAGGAAGTGGGTGGCTTGGTGTTGACGAGGGAGGAGAAACGACAACGAAAGCTCTTATCCGATCTCAACAAGAGTTTTACCTCAGCGAGGAGGGGCCATGCAAGCCCAGTTCCTCCTCGAAACTTCAAGAAATCGAGCAGACTGGGTCCTGTGGCCGATGTCTTAGACCCGTCAGCCTCGCGATCTATGGAGCCACGTCATCCGCAGGATGGGAGTAATTTTGATAGCAGAAAGAGTATTCAAGCTGTAAGGAAACAGCTCGCGGCCATGCCAACGACCTTCGTGAAGCTGGGCACTACGAAACGCGATAATCGGACGATTGACGAGATTGCAACGGAGTTGCATAAGAAAAAGGAAGCGAAAGTCATCAACGGTGAAGAGGCTCGAAGGAATGGTTTTGATTGGTTCGGAGAGCAAAAGAAAGGGAAAAAGGTTACTCCCATGTCTTCACTTTCCCCCAGCCCTGAGGCGAGAGCTTCGCACTCACCGCGTTCTCGGTCGAAAGAACCAACAAACCCAGCAAAGCCATCTACTGCTCCTCAGCCTCGAAAGGAGCCGCGTACGAAAGTAACGATTATTAAGCCTGAGCCTGTTGGATCGGTGTCGTTTACGAAGACGACCTATGTTCCTCTACCGTCGAGGCCTACGGTTGCGTCAAAGCCAGCCACTCTTCATGCTTCTCAAAGTACTTCCGCAACCGCGAAGCTTGCGTCGTCATCAAACAAGAAGCGCGCACGATCTGATTCCTTGTCTGATTCGGATGAGTCGATATCGGATGAAGAATTTCCACCTCCTGTTAAACGCCGTCCTCGCAACGACATCAGCTCAGAGATCTGGAAGCTGTTTGGGAAAGACAGGGATCGTTACGTGGCGAACGATGTCTTCAGTGACGATGATGATGATATGGAAGCTGATGCAGAAGCACTTCGAAAAGAAGAGTTGAGAAGGTACGTTATGTGCTTAACTATTATGGCTGTCGCCTCACGGCTTTCCTGCTCCGCAGCGCGAGAATCGCGAAGAGAGAGGATGAGTTGGCCGCTGAGGAAGAAAAACGCCACGAGGAAGAAAAACGCAGGAAGAAGAAAGAAAAGGATAGGAGAGGTTATTGACCTCTCTTCATTTGTTGATGATCATACATATTGGATCTACGCAGGTTCGCACTTTCTTTGGATACATCTATCTACGACAACCACTCGATTTGAAGCAGAATCATTTCTTTCATTTCATACATATGATCAATCAACTTCTATTCTACTCACAATCATTCAATCACGGACCTTACCAACCACCGACAACATTCTCGTCAATCGTCATACATATGTAGAGGCATAGTCATAGTATACTGTATCACATCCCTCGCTGCTTTTTTTGCTATCGTGTTCTATAACGCTTTCTTTTGTTTAGTGTGGATATTTCATATGAAGATTGGATAAGTTTTATTTCATGACTGTGGAATGTACTCTAGACTTGCATTGCTTGCCTTTGTTTGCTTGTAGGGGTTTCCCTGGTTGAGATAATAGCATCATTTATTGTAACTGTCGATGATGTGTTTACGTTTCAGAGGCGTGAGGTTGGGATGTCTACGTAAAATTATGCAAGTCGACCGCACTCATCAACATTGAATCATCTTTTGAGCGTGGCACGAAAGTCGAGCTCCATCCCAACAGAACACTCGTCATAATAATCTCCTTTCCAGCGAGTATCTGTAATCTGTGATCTGTAATATTCAACAACCTTCTAGTCTTCTACTCCAAAGAGTACATGATACTCGATTGAATCATCTATAACCTTATAAAATAACTCTATCTATGCATGTCCAAGAGTAATATACAAACAAATGATAGCGATCCGGGGAGGGAGACCCGAGGGGGATGAGATAGAGACAGAAACTAACTGAGCAAGTTAAAAACGAGTTGAGAGTTGAGAGTTGAAATGATAGACGAAAGACATACTGTAAATCAAGAAGAATCAAGCCAGTGTTAGAATTGAAAGGGGATTGATTGAGATGATTGAGATTGAGAGTGGAGAGTGGAGATTGAGAGTTGGAGCAAGAGTGGGAGTGGGAGTAATTCTGTGTGCGAGTGGGGCATTCATACGAGAAGAGTACCACCAAAGGCAAAAACATATCATATCATGCATCATGCATAAAACGCATATATAAATATATGATTGTATGTAAATATGGATTGGGCTGAAAGCAAACAAACAAAACAATCAAGAAAAAATAAGAAAGATTGTATACGAACCACGAATCAGGAATCAAGAATCAGCAATCCCTAGTGTACGTCTATTGAAAAGGCGAGACGGGCCAAAGGTTAATAACGAAAAAGAAAAAAAGCGAATTTGAACTCCAAAAAACCAAGAAAGGGGTACCTAATCCAAAAACAAATATGGGGGGAGGAGATGAGAGGCACAAGAGGGTGGGAGATGGAAGCGCCATAAACACAAACGCAGATGAATATGGGAAAAGATAAAGCGATAGATATGATAGAACTCAAACGGTAGATGAATAACCGTTATCCGAGAAGACAAACCCATTAAAGGGGTCCTGAGAACTTCTGACCTGGGCTTCATCAGAGTGGCGAGACTTGAAACACAGAGAGTCCCACAAGTCTGGGCTTGGGAAAAGGGGTAGCGGTGGACGCCTCGATCTGCGTTCAATCAATGCAGCTTGGCGAGAGGCGAGAGAGAAAAAGGAACAAAGGAACAAAGGACACGAAAGATATGAGTAAATGAGTAAAAACGAACTCGCATCTAGCCTCATCCAGAAGAAGAGATGGACCCATATCCCCCTAGGAAGAATGAAAGCTCTGCACACCTAGAAAAGGATAACGGTGATAATTCAAGAACAGATGGATGGTGGGCGGGGGTGATGACGACAAATACCCTGGTTTCGTTAGCGTGGAAAAATTGATGCGGACTGTCATAGGAAAAAGTTTCGTAACGGGAGACGTGTCGTAAGTGAATAGAGTAACTCAAACCCATGACGTGTTTCACCACCAGAACAAATGCAGCACTATTGACTCAAGACGCCAGATCAGGTCAGGAAGGGACGCTCCTATTAAAAATAACTGGGCCATTGTTGATAACCACTCCAATCTGGTGGTACTTGTGAATGTGCATGATACGTCTGCGGTGGATGAAGCGGAGGATGTGGTTGAGCATGCTGCTGATGATCCAGCGAGTGCATCGGCGGTCTGATCCGTTCGTCTGACTCACGCGTGTGCGGACGAGGGTCAATGAGGTTCCTTGAGAATGGCCGGTCTTGAGGAGATTCGGGTGGAGGACGAGGTAAACCTGAAGAAAATAACAATTAGTGTTCTAAAGTCGGGAGTGAATATGTCAAATAGAAAACAAAACATACCGCCAATGTTATCAAAGCCCGCAGACTGGTGCATCCCAACAGGACCAGGCCTCTCCATCCCAGTTGTCTCAGCAATCCCGAAGGACGTTGATTCCCCACTTCCCAACGAAACACCATCCCGCCTTTGTTCAGAAGTGTCCAAATGAAAGCTATCAAAGGTGACTTGAGACGGAACAGGTAGGGACGGCCCAGGTCCACTCTGAGATGGGAAGGTTGGACCATACGAAGCAGGGGATGTGGTGGGGAAGTTTCCACTGTCGTGAAAACCTGTAGAGAATTCGCTGGAGCCGCCCGTCTGAGGTGGTTGTGAAGATGACCCACCGCTTGTCCCAGGTGGAGAATTGTAATGAGGCGGACCAGGACCTGGAGTCGTAGGCAAAGGGCCCGGGTAAGATCCAGGACCAAGCAGTGGAGGAGATGGCGGTATACCATGGCCATGCGTAGCATGCGAATGCGAGGGAGCGGCACCGCCATGAAGGCTCGTTGTGGAAGGAGCATGAGACATCCTATGCGACACATCAGAACGCTGCGAAGCCGTACTGTTTGCGCGAGCTCTGGAGGTATCCTTAGCCTTCCTGTTGCGTACCGAAAGGTGCGGATGCGAAGCCTTGTGCCTCGCCGCCGGCCTTGGATCGCTTGTTGCATCTGTTCCAGTACCAGCTCCATGTTTTGACCGAGAACTGCTTGCACCGTTTCTTGAGGTGGTATCTCCTGCTCTCACGGTAGTCGCAGTCCCATTTGTCGGAAGTGAAAGAGGATCTGATGAAGCTGCCGGAGGACCTGCGCTCACAACACCCGCACCAACAAATGGGAAACGGAAGTGATACAGAAGGTCCGAGCTCGCAGCTTCCACCTCCTCATGCTTCCTCTTCACGCTCGACAGTGATCCCATTACGGACGTTCCGAGATCTCCACCGAACGCAAGGCTCGCGTTCACCGCGGCTGCTTCGCCTCTTGCAATCAGTTCATCAACAATCCTGACGGCTTCGCTTGGTAGGGTGTCGTTCTTATTTGCACCTAGGGTCACCTTGCTAGTGAGTACGGAGGGATCACGCATAGTCTCGCCCGCCAATCGCAAACCTGCTAGGGCGGGACCTGCAAACAACGGATGCGTGATCGCAAGATGGCCTAACACTACCGCAGCTTCAAACAGCTCCTTCGTAAACGCGTAGCACATGAATAACGCTGGGTGTACGTTCCGGTAGACGGAATGAAGGTAGGTCCATGCCCGAACGATGAATAGCGCTGGTTCAAGCAGTACAAGAGCATCGAAACCTTCTATCGACGGCCCGAAGTAATTCTTGCTCGTGTCGTCCTTCTCTTTTGCATCTCCGGTTACCCCAGATTTATTGCCCTTCACTAAAGCCATACAGAGCGACAAGAATGCATGTCGAGCCATAATGTTGTAACGACAGCGCATAGCAATGACGTGCGGAGACTCCTCTCTTGCTGGACTGTCGCGTTCACCTGGGCTAGTCGGATGTCGTCTAGGAGAAGTCGGCCCTGCTCCACGCTGGACCAGAGGTACGTCTTTCATCCTCAAATGATCTGGTAGACTGTCTTGCCACTTGCCGAATTCCTTCTTTATCATCTCCAGCAAGTCACGAGTCGCAGAGGCAGGTGCCTCGGGGTGAAGCTCCCAAAACGCAGTGATCTTTGCCCTCATTCTTTTCGACAAATCAACAATCCTACAAACGGAAAGAGGAAGAGAACAATAAAAAATCAACTTTGAACACGATGAAGAATGAGATAGGACTGACCGGCTCCGCTGAATAAGCTGTTCGACATTCCCGTGAAGCGATTCGATGTTCGGTGCTGGACGATTCGCAGAATCCGGACCAAAGCTTTCTTCGTCCACGTCGGCAGGGAACTCCGTCGTGGCGCTGTTGTCATTTATGAACGGACTCTCACCTAAACAGTGTGCTACGAAACTGTTGTGTTAATAAAGTTAGCGTGCAATTCTCAGACAAAGAGTTAAGATGGGGTTTCCGCAGTGAAGAAGGGCTCAAATGAATGGTGGAGATACGCACGCATCAAGGACTACGACTTCCCACCACAACCTTCTCCGGATTTCAATTTCGTACACTGAGAATTTCCCGCCACCGGTGTACTCTGGGTCGTGATTCAACCCCATCATGCGTGCGTTCGAAACTAACTCGCCCACAACACCGGCCATCTCGGGTGCCAGCGCCAGTGCAGGTCCACGTTCGGATGCCTTTTCCTTCCCCTTCCTCCGTGCACCAGACGTAGGTTCAGTAGATTGATCGCTCATAATCGCATCCCTTTCATCTCCGATCCTATGCTCAATCCCGTTGGCTTGTGGCTTCCGCTTCCGCTTGTCAAACTTCTTTCGTTGTGCAATGCCCAAGTCACGCAACAGATCCGCACACTCACCAAGCCCGTGGTGCGAACATAGAAGATAGCGTACCTGAAGGCATCTGGCTAAGATGAAGTCGATGTCGAACGTTTCGTAACCTCCGCACTCGGTCGCCATACTAATCGCAAACTTCGCGGACCGGTAGAGCTTTACTGGGAGGGAAGGATGAATGTGCAGTGGTTGACCTTCACTAAGCAGCGGCGCATGACCGGAAGTTGGAGACGCTGGAGACGCGGATGTACCAGTATCGAGCGAGGATATCGGAGGAGGTGGAGGTGGCATCGTCGGATCGTATACGCCTGTCGCAGGATTGCTTCCAGCAGCTGCATTGGATAAGCCAGGGCTCCCTACATGATCGGAGGCTCCAGGTTTAGAACTCGGATCTCCGTTGAGCACATCTTGTTCTATGAGCCAGCATCGCGCACCAAGTGCGAGACAGAAGGCAGCAGCCGCAAAGAAAGTGAACGTCGGTGGAGTAAACGCTCCTCCTGTACTCGTTGCTGATGACATCGATGAGAGATCTACGGCGCCTAGTACCGTGGTCGGATGCGGCTCGTCCCTTGCCCCATTCTTGCTTACTCTTTCGCTTCCAATCGCATGTGCATCTTTGCTGAGCTGTATCTCGGCCCATTGACACATCTCCTCAATTCGGTTCTTGAAGACGAAAAAGTTAATAGTTGGCGACATGAGGTGGTTCTGCTCAAAGTGCTTGTAAATCTCCTTGCGGACTTCAGCAGAAGGCAAGGCGTGGTGAACAAGCTTCGGCGAGACGCCAACTTGCTCATTGTCCTCGTCCTCAAAGTCGTCAGGAGTGACAAGCGAAGCCGGGACACGAAAGTATTGCGCATGCTCTTCAATAAAATCTACGAAACCTGCGGCCGGGACACTTGGGGATGGCCGAAGATCGATACCACTCCCACCTGTTTGACGCATTGTCTTCACTCCCAGTCGCTCCAAATCCAGCTCGGCCAAGCTTACAGGAACATCATGCGTGCCTTCTGGAGGCCTGTTCAGTCCTAGATGGTCCACCCACAGACCAGCAAATCCCTCTAGGTTTACGGCGATTGAAGCACCGTGAGCACCGACTGCAAGAAATGCTCGCCGCTGACTTGAAGAGCCAGAGACGGCTGAATGAGTGAGATTTGACGAAGACGAAGAGTTCTGGGAGTTAGAAGGTCCGGCGCTAGAACCTGACTGTTCGGAAGGTAATGATACGCCGTTGAGCTTGCCTTCGACAGCTTGAAGACGAATATTCAGCGATTGAACATCTCTGTTGATACGAGGGCGACGAGGGCGAAGTGATCGTGTGGGATCAGGATCGCGTTTCATGGCCAGTAGCCAAGCAGATTCGGATAAGATACAGCAGGGAAAAGAAAGATGGTAGAGAAAGTGGGGCGACCGACAAGAGCACGGAAGGGACAGGGGGGGGGGGGCGTCAGCGCCGGATGAGTCGGGTATTGAGGTGTGCGTGTCAAAACTCAAGTTATTTTCGTGGATAGGGGGAAAGAGGTGGCCAGGACGTACACTTTTTCGGCTGCAGCCTGAGAGTATATGCATCTTGGTATTGTATCCCGTTTGGTACATGACCCACAGGGCGCACGTCTGTCGCACTTAAGTTTGAGGCGTTTGCACTGCCAAGCAAAAGGTAATTTTAGTCAAGCAGAGTACCCGACAAGCGCAACAGCAACAAGACAACGTACCTCGGCACAGACCACGGTTACACGCTGACGACAGCCACTGTCACGACACCACGGTACTTTAGAACAAGTGATGAATAGCAAGGAGACACGCACATTGAAACTGATTTGACAGAGCGCCTTCCGTCGGGGCCCACGACGGAGTTGGCAACGCTTCCAGACACGACTGAGTTTTGAGTGACACTGACGCTGTCAGTGGCAAAGCTAACGACGCTCGAGCTGCTACCATCGTCGTAGAGCCGTTTCGAACCAACACCTCCACCCAAGCCGGTACTACCAGTGCCAGGACCATGACCGTCGAGCGCGCCCTGTTGTGAGTCCATCAAGAAACAGGGGAGTAAAATCGAGTTTAAATCTTGATGAAGTAGCGCGAGAAGCAGGAAGACACGCGGGGACGCGGGGTGGGTATTTTATCTAGATAGACTCGGATTTACACGAAACACAAGCCCAGACGCGTCGACCGAGGGTGCGTCATGCACAATACTGGACAAGGAATCTTTGCTACGATGAGGAGGACGGACAAGGGTCACCAACGGGAGAGAAAGGTAGAATGGGGAGGAAGCAGAGGTACGGACCTATGGCGGCAAAGAGGGAGAGGATTTGAATTGAAATGATTTTATTATTATTCGACCCTTCGTGCCTTACCTCGCCAATTTTACCTTATTTCTCCCTTCTCCTCCGTCCACCTCTACTCCCTTGTCTCTCTCCTTGCTCTTGGCTTTTCCGTTATCAATCCTCAACCTTTCCTCGCTTATTTTCCTTTTTTTCCAGATTGTTTGCATTGTTTATGATTATTTTGACCGGGCACTGAATCGCCGCGGAGGATCAAGTGTTGCTCTTGATTACCTAATCATGAGCTAATCTTGATCATGTGCCGCTTTGATGGCGGGATCAATTCACCTTTGACCTTCTTAACACTAACCCACCAAGTCAATTTCTCGGTCCGGCTAAAATAATACAACAACGTTCCCTTTAACCTTCATATCACTCACTTCGTCTCCCACAAAGCCTCTCCAACGCCGTAATACACTCCTCGTTAGCCAAGCCAACGATCCGTTATTTCAAGCAAAGAAGTTTTGTATTTGTTCCCGGTTGCGATCAATCGTTTCGCTTGCCACAGATCTCCAGGGTTGCTGCTGCAACAACACGATCCTTGGTCCCGCAGATGCCGCCGCTCTTGGGTGTGGTCCCTCGAATTTACAATCAATCTTATCATGCGGTCAACTCGGGCCACTCACTTTAATCAAGTACCACCGCCTCCCCTTTCATATGTTCTTATTCATACAAGACCCGCTTTCTCTCCAGACCTTCCTTGGAAAGCTCCCATCGTAATCTTTCTCAGTCGTAGGCCCGATTTCGGACGGATGATAGCCACTTCCGATTATCCATCAGATGACTTTGCCGCTCAATTGAACCTCGGTTAGCTGGTCATGAATACTCTACAGCCAATTTTCACGGCATGCCAAAGCCACCCTCGGCACGGCACAGTACAACTCAGCACTCCATCAATTGGATCTTTTTCGAGATGGATCCGGAAGCAGAACTGTTCCAATCCTCAAATCACGTCATCGCATCGACCTACTGCATTCGGATTGGAAGAAGCCGAGAAAAGGCTATCAATTCACTCCATTTCTTTGTAGGTCCACCTCCAGGGTCACTTTCCAAATCGGTTAAGCACGGCATTTCTATTCCAGGTATTCGATATTATACAATGCAACCAGGTAAGCAAAGTGCATTTGAATGCCGAAATATCGTATATTTATACGTCCTCATCATGCACCACGCTCCTTGATTTTGCTTGAAGGTTCGCGGGAGAAGGATACCATCACTCCCTTGCATTTTTGTCTGTGCTGTCTCCAGGGTTCGTTCCGCTTTCATTTCTAGCTAACAGTAACTTATTAGAACTAGTCTGCTTTCTGCTTTGCAAATCTCCCGCTCTCATCGGGGGCTTAGCTTTCCGAGATGGCCTTGGAGTAGGGGTGGGGGAACGCCTATCATCTCGCACTTTCGCATCCTCCAACAACAACCCCGCATCGAAAAGCATTTATGCTTCCCGTCTCCCCCTCCCTCGCTTCTCCGTAGAAAGATTTCGCGAAACTGTAATGACAGTTTGATCGGTAATGAAAAGGCGAACAATTCTACCGCCGGACGTCTAAATGTCCCTTTAGGCAATTTCGTCAAGTCGGTTCGGATCATTGGTGCGTATGTTCCGATATGTAATCACTCTCCGACTAGTTTACCGTTATGCTTGTGGATCACTGAATAGGTATTGCAGAATATTTCTATCTCATCGATTCTCCTCTCTCTAGACTAGTAACCAAGCCTAAATTCTTTCCAAAACCCTAATCCTGGCGAGAAAACAACTCTGATTGGTCTCTATCCCTAAGTCAGAACAACCAAAATGCGTATGCGTCCAGGCACAACAGCGGCAAAACGCACGGGCTAGCAACTCACAATAGCAGACAATAGCATATAGCATAAGGCACGCGAATTAGTCGTGAAGAACTAGGAGACGAGTGTTACGTGTACGGCTATTTCCAGCAACTATTTCCAGTCCGTACCCTTAGACTTGAAAACAAACTCACTCTGCTAGTGTTGTAAGTGTAAACTCTATTGTATGAAAAAGGAAAACGATCGGACACGGTACGATGAAGAGTCGTTGAAACGTGTCTTTTCTTCTACTTCGACTTCTATTTTGACTTTCTTACTCGTCTTCTCTGTCCAACTCTAACTGAATTCTCTTCGTTGACGACTTGTAGACAATCTTCTTCCGTGTCCGTATCCATTTTGGTTTTGGTTTTCGTATCCAAGCCCACGTTCCCCGTCATCCCTCCGTCCATCGGCAAACAATATCAATTCATCCCGGTCCGACACATGCACGTGTAAGAAAATGCAAGTCGTGTAGAGATTAACCTCGTAACTCGTACTTAACTTCCACACGAAAACGGCGAAAATCGCTACATAGCGAGTCGAGATAACAAATAAAGTAACAGGAAGCGAGCTTTCGTTTGAATTGGGTGAGACTGAATTGTGTCACGTAAGATCTGCATCCGTGGTCGTGGACATCCTCTCACTCAAAACTTGAGGTCGAGTAGGAATCCGAATCCCGAACCCTCACGCGGTCACGCGGGACGGTAGACTACAACTAGTACAGACTAGGAACGGAATTGAAGTTAGTAACTTCAACAAGTAATCATGATTGTCTACGCCTACCTATCATGCATGTGGGTCGCGTGCACTGTTACACCTCTTTCAATTCAATTCGCTGCCTAGAAACAGCTAGAGCTAGAGACAGGAACAAAGAAAAACTAACTATAAACTCTCTCCTCCTGAATCCCTGAATCCCTGAATCCCCTGAAACGTCTTGACACGTCAGGCTCATCTCAAACAGCTCAAAACTCTTTGAAACCGCGTGTACAGTGCTTGGCTCAGAGGAGGGAGTAGCACCACGTGAATAGATCAAAGATTCCGAATCCATCCACATCCAATCCAAGAACGCGGACTGCGGGACTGCGGGGACTGGAAGCCGACAATTCAGTCCAGCATGAACTATACCCCAACGGGAAGCAATTTAATCCTTCATACTATATTTGTTTAGTTGTATAGTTGCGTACGTCCATATTTCTCTATTTCGATCTTTGCGTTTTGAAGACTGTACAGTACAGGGGGGCGGGCGTGCAATTTGCGTCTTTCAAGTAAACTCTCAAGTTCAGGTTATTTGTTGTATCTGGGCGAGTAACAGTGTCTTGATTCTGGGTTGCTCGTAATTCTTGTTACTGAACATAAGGTCTTCATGGATCCGAATTTCGTGACGAATCTGACAAGGAACGAATATGCTAATATACAATTGAAATGAATAGTCGCGGGTTCGCGCAGAACAGAGAGTTCATAATCAAGCCAAAGCATTTACTACGCATTACTACCGGAGCATGCAAACAGATGAGAGGAGAACACATCATTCCATCCAATGGATCTTTGCTGGTCCACTTCAAGTATGGCGAGGTGAGACAATCACCCGTTAAAACAGGATGGTGACTTGACTTACTATTTCACGACTCCCTGGAATGAGCTATCAGCGCATCGAAGCAAGATTACAGAAGACATTTGACGAACATTTTCTTCCCATCTAATTCTCGCCTCGACCTCGGTCGTCCCAAATTTCAGCTCGATATCAAATTCTAAGCGCCGAGAAGATCGTATACCAAAGAACATGCCAAACAGAGAGGTTTCCAAATTTCCGCTGCTCCGAAGTAGCATGGGAGAAAGGTCAGCCTCCAGTCGGAAAATGGTCTTGAATTTATCTAATCAAGCACGGTCAGATTAGCGCTCAGCCAAGATGGTGTTCTTTTGAGTACCCTTGTTTTCATTGTACCAGTATGGAGCCGGAAGGTCGCCGTCATAGCTCAGCAGTTCCGCGTTGACACGCGTCGCGCTCGCCGTCGAAGCGTTCCTCCAGTAGCTACAAGAGTACGTCTTTCCCACATCGATGGATGATCCCTGGAAGCCAGCATTAGTATCTATCATTAAAGCTTGAGCATCGGGTAACTCGCCTTCTCGGCGATGGGATCGAATATCGGACCAATAAACGTCCCATACGGTTCACTTTCAACGAGTTCGGGCCTGCTGAGGTGTTCGGACCGTGAAGAATTATATCGGGTGTAGCACACCGTTCCGTAAGTCGTTGGGCAAACTCGTGCGACAACTGCCTCGTCAAGATAATGTAGTACTGCGCCATTTGCAACAGCCTTGGACCTGGTAAAGAAGTGAGACGTCATTCTGCAGAGCCATGAACGAGACAGGCGCACAAGTTTGTATCCGGAGTCTGGATTGTCGTTCCATTAAATTCAAATACGCTGCGGAGCTCCTTCAGAAGATATTCACTAGATCCAAAGCCTCCGACGAGCCAAACGGGCTTTCAAATAATCTTAACAAAAGAGAAAAGATGACAATGAAGGTAAATACCGTCGTGCCCCCTTCACTGCGGCTCACTGAAAATTGGCCTAAAATAGAATCAACGGTTTGGGATACGGAAAATTTAAAGCATTCGGCCAGGTCCTCGCTATGCTCTTCGTTAATCAGGAGCTTCCCGAGATACTTTCTACGTACCGGCGCAACGTAAGGAATCCACCAGAAATACCCAATTCCTCATCCTCTTCGCGACGTCCACCGACTATTAGCAAGCCGTCGTCTTTACCAGTGAACTGCTTCTTGGTGGAATCTTCGAACTCTTCACTCACGAGATCATCGATAACTTCGTCGTCGTCGTATTTTGAGTTGGCCAACCGCTCTAGGCAAAGGTCTTCTAAGTCGTGGCACTTGAAACAATGAATGGCAAACCTACTTCGGAGTAGAGCTCTTGCATGCATGTTTACGAACACAGCACCCGCGAATCGGCCTTTCAAAGCGTCAGTGTAGAGTGATAGAGATAATCCGTAGAGCCTACAGTCCGGTGCTACACACTCTTTGAGCTGCAGGGGTGACGTTCCAACTACTTCAAAAGTTGTCAAGTCCACGGTACCTCCTCCAGCATCCGCAATCATGAATCGGAAACCACGCTGGACGCATTATGTTTGCAGATGATCATCTTGTAAAGGATCTATTCGACGTACTCTGAGGACATTCGGTCCTAGCCCACCAGATAAACAGGCTAGAGCGCTTGCTTCACCTTCCGTGACGAATTTAATCTGCTTGTGGCCCTCATCAGTGTTGGGAACAAGACCACCCAAGACCGCACTGGTTCGATAGCGTTGCTGGCAGAAACCGCTCCATCCATTGGGATGACCAAGAATGAATGTCGGTTCGTCCTTGACTTGGTTCCACGTATCTACACCGTGTGCATTCGAAATATACTTCCCAGTCTCCTGAAAGAGGTAGCGTAGGAAATCCCCCATGACCTGTTCAGCAGACTTGCTTGGTGGAAGCTCCCCGAGCTTCAGACCGTTTGTTTCCAATTTCTGACCGCTGGGACGAAGGTGCATTTTGAAGCTAAATTTGAAAGAAGATTGGTCGATGAAAGAACAAGAGAGAAATAGATAGCGAATTGCACGCACTGTTCGGCTTTGAACCAACGCTTTCTGTTCGCCTCCTGGCGTACTTTGGGTAGTGTAGTTGCCTGTCCGATAGCTTTCGGAGCTCCATCCTCAGCATAATAGATTATTGATGGGATCTTGTTGTTTGAGACCTCCTGATCTGAGAACCTGCCAAATATTGAAGTAGGAAACAATCTACTGTCCGGAGACCTACCTGGTCACAGGACGAAGTCTCGGGACCTCTCCGGGATAGAGCAGAGCGTAGGATACACCGCTGAAGGTGGTTCCAACATCGATGCCAATAACCACGGCGGAGTTTGATCCAGAAAATCGCTTGTCTTGAAGAGTCCGGATATAATCTGAAGGCATAGAGAATTAATGAATCAAATGAGCGGGAGGTCTATTTGAAGCAACCTTGCAGGTTGAGGACTCTTATGTAGTGGGCGAGATATGTGACGTTCTGTAAGAGCGACATTCCTTCTGTGCCCTGTGAAAGGAACACGAAGGCATCGATTTCATTAACGCAAGACACGCCCGAACGGGCTGTCTCAGGGATACAAAGCGGCGGACAGAATCAACACAAAAGATCTTCAAAGCCGTGTATAAAATTGCCCTCGCCTCACTACGAGGTTTGATTCGACCCCGTTGGTCGAAAGGCAAAAGGTGAGAATGCCACTTATCTTCACCTTTCACCGGCTATCAACCTAACAGTGCAAGAGATGTGGATTGGATTCTTAGTTGCTTGCGAATATTGCATAGTGCACCTATGGTATGCAGTACACTCCATCTTCAGGTGCCACCCCGGAAATAGGGTCAAGGGGGACGCGGATGACCTGGAGTCTCGAGGATTAAGTTCTGCTAAAACCAGAAGCACGGGAGCGTGGTCGGAGTCACAACCCCATATCGTGGATACCAGTAGTACAAAGCACATTGTACGCGAAGAACGACGGTCGCATCAAGCTCTAAATGGGCGCCAACCATCCACGAGTGATAGAAGTGCTTTTAATCAAAAGAGCGACAGGCAACTCGACCGACTTCATCACGAAGGTGGGTGTCTTCCTGTAGATGTATTTGAAGATATGATCGGCTTAATCATTCCAGATCCGGGCAGCAGAACCCAACTGGACCTTCCTCCTTTACCTCAGCCCGAAGACGAAAGTGAAACACGAAAGCACGTTTTAGATGAAGACGAAAGCTCGGAAGACGGTGGAAGGAAAGATGGAAGCAACGGTAAATATGACGAAGAACTGAACCTCCCATCCACCAATGATGTTCCATCAAGTCCAAAGAGGGACGGTAGATTCGGAAATGACCTTGCAAGAAGAACCTTCCTGGAGAAGGACGACGAGTATTCCGATAACGAGCTCATAGCAGCCTGTAAGGTTCTCACTGGCCGCATAAACCACCTTTCGGGCCACCTGATTATGGCGAAGAACCGCATGCGTGGACGTCATAACGTAACCAGCGGCGAAAGCACCCTGAACCCGGAATCTCAGGATGACGGAATCGCCAAATTTGTTCAGGCGATTCTAGGAGACAGACTGTCGGAAGAACTGGCCAGCGCCAAGGGAGGAACGGGAGGGCCAACAGCCATTAACCACATCATTCGAGACGGTCTGGATGCTTGGTCAATCTCTTGCGTATACCTAGCGATGAAGCCCTTGCTCTTCGGGTTGAGGGTACGGACGGATGAAGAGATAAATGAGATAATAGAGCATATGAACGTCCATGGTTCGTTGCGATCCCGTTAAGGAGCACTGATTGCACTGATTATTACGCACAGAGCCGGAAATGGCGGAGTGCTGGAATCGATTTCGAGAGAAAAACACGCGTAAACCGAATGACGATGACGAAACCATGTCCATGTTCCTGTCAGATGTCTGGTCATTGCAGAATGGACGGTGGGACGCAGAAATCCGGGAATCTGAAATTCTTGAGACAGTTTATCGTGCTATTCGATCGGACGGAGGTAAGTACATTCCTTCAAGATAAGAGCTGATTGATAAAGGGGACACCACAAATAGACAACGAACTTCAAGTTTGTCTGCACTGGAGAGCCTTGGTTCACAAACACGAACTCAGACTCGAATCCTACAAGGCAGCAATCGCGCAAACCAAGGAAATTATCAAGAGAGGACTCCTTCGTGTCTTCGTGATGGCTGGAGAAGAACCACCGTCGTTCTCGGACAACCCCAACCTCGTTGAATTGGTAGATAAAATCGTCGAGGAAGCGGCCATATTGGCGAAGTGGATAAAAACGACAATCTTCTCCCAGAACATCGAGGTTTTCGTGGCTGAGCGGGAGAAGCCATATGATAAGCAATCTATGATTTCTGCGGACAAAGTGGATGAAGGATCAGTGAAATGTACGACGAAGTTGGGATTGCAAGCAACGGATGGCACAGGAAAACGGAAGATCTTAATCAAGGCGGAGGTCTTGTTTACCTGATCAGAATGGTGGAGTGTAGAGGTAGTTGTCATGTATTCTCATACTCAGGATTCGTTGGTATCGAAAGCATTCTCGTCAGTACGGCAACAGAAAGAAAGACGAACTTCAATATGCATCAACGATTCAAGAAGCGAGCCAATGTTGCCGAAGCGGCATCATCACAACGGACTCCCAGTCGACTGCTGATGCTGGATGTGAGAGAACTAGCTGTTAAACTTCGTGTTCAAGCACGTCGAGGAGTGTGGAAGCGATGAAAGAGTGGCAACTAAAATTACTTCAAGTACTTACTTATTTCACACTTGCTTACGTCACGCGGCTATACTAACTTAAGTATGTGAAGCTCAAGGTCAACCTTTCTCACTCTCACTTGATCAAAGCTCGCTCTGCAGCCAAGATTTGCGCAAAGTCAATACCAATTGATACAGGAGCCATAGTTTGAGGTCGAAGCCGACAATTCCAGACGATGTAGGCTTATGGGTGTAATGTATACCACCTTGCTACATCACATGAACTCAACACCTCTCGCATGCGGCAGCGCTTGTTTGCTCCGGCGCGGTATACGCACGAATAACCAAAATGCGGACATGTGGCGAGACTACTTGAAGATGGAGCTTAACTTCGCGGAGGCGCTGAGACGACGATGGAGAGTCCTAGGGTTGACGGCGGAGGAATGTGAAGGAACTAATGATGAGGATCTTGAAGGGGGGTTGGACATGGAAGAATCCCAAGAGCCGGACAAAGCCAGTGGGGCAGACGAAGCTCTGGTAGAGGCAGATAAAAACGATGAACAAACGCGAAAGGAGATGCGCAAAAGGGACACCGGGCACCAAGATTTCATCATCAGATGAAGGTATCAAGGATGCACCGTGCTTTGTGAGTGCGGGTCCGCGGAAGTAAGCTTCTTCCAGACACCCACTTCAAGAATAATTACCTTCAACTACTTTCGCGTTTTTTTCAGGGAGATGCATCCATGGCCGACTCTGCATCACCATAATGTTCTTCCGTTGCTCGGCTTCATATACCGGTTCAACCAAGCAGTCGACTCGCTAGCCTCATATCTCCTTGAATGCCCATGACACTACCCGGAAGTACCTGGAGAAGCAGAACGTATCGTATCGGGGCACTTGGGCCTTTGCAATGATGGTTCTCGTAACGTCCATCCTCTGTTATCCTTTAAACCCCTCGTTTTGAGTCCTGATTGGGATCTTTGATGCTGTCTGTACTACCGTAGGGCTACTTACGAATTCCCCGCCATGATGCCGGAGTCATCATCGACAAGCTAACTGCGGAGTAAACTCTGACGTCTTGTTTTGAGTTCTGGTGTGGAGACGTGCTCCGGGATATTTGCTGTGATTGCTGGAACTCCGACCCGCGGCATCGACTGCCCAGTGTTTGATCTTAATTGTAAACTCGCTGCCCGAAAGAAGCAGAGAGCCCCTGCTGGTCGTGGTGCCAATTAGTTCGACAAGGGTGGTTGGCAAGTGCGGACATCAGTGAAGAACAACGAGAAGACGAGGGTCGATTGCGCAAGTCTCTGAAGTAATCTTCACCGGCAGAACTCCATGGAGACTACCTTCCTTCGCTGGCCACGTCGGTGTATATCCAACGGGCGATCATGCATTGCAGCATGACCCCGAACTTACCAACGTGTACCTCCTCGGGCTCTTGTAGTCGTACCATCTCCATCTCCTCGTCATCTGCAGCCAGTAGGAGCGATCTTGTTGGCGATTTTGCTCCTAGGCATCCCATCGCAAGCAGCCATTCTGTGTCGGACAGCGACATCTTCGCTACTCTCTCTATCATCATCCCTACTCTGCCGGGTTATGATTAACTTCATTCCTCTGTACATATTTACCTTTATTTCCTAACTTGAAATCTCAATATTAATTGAATATCTCCCACTGCATGCGTGACCTAAAGAGTGAGTTGTCCTCGCTGACTGGCATGAAATGAACATTGACTTGTATTACATAGTATTGGCCGCTTCGACATTTTTTTACCTTTGAAAGCACAAAGCGGAATCAGACTTTGCCGCAACCATTGTGGCAATACCCGAGCTGGTCGTTCGTTATTATCCATGAGAGTCGAGACAACATAAGTGCTCAATTTCTTGCATATCCCGCGAGTCGTGCATGTCATGCATGATTGTCGTATATATCTCGAATCCGCAAAATGTATTTGAACATAATCCTTCACAGATATCTTCCAGGAGTAGATCATACATACACGTTAACGACAAGACTACTGTTGTACATGTATTCGAAGTGCGATTTGGAAACGACACCTAACGAGTCAAAGAAACAGGACTCAGTAAACTTAGCAAGGAATTTGTAGAGACGTGGTTTATTCCTCCAGCCATGTGCATTTCGCAGGCGAACTTTTGAAAACCAGAGTGAGACAATTGTTCGACTATTCAGAAGGTATATTGATTCGGACTCACTATTTAATTTTCCCCTAGAGCGAATAATTAGCATAAAGAAATATGAATGCGAGAGAGAAGCAACGAACTTTTTCTTCCCATCTAATCCTTGATTCAACCTCCGTCTTCCCAAATTTAAGCTCAATGTCAAACTTTTGGCGCCCAAGAGTCAAATCAGTTTCATCCTGGACAGCAATGGGAGGAATTTCGGCTTCCACATGGCCAATAGTCTTGAATTTGTCTAAGTAAACATAGTTGAATTAGTGATTCACGCACACAGTAAGATTCAATTTGGTGTACCTTTATTATCTTCGTACCAGAATGGAACTGGGAGGTCCCCGTCATAGCATAGCAGTTCTCCGCTGACACGCAGCACATTCCCGCCTAAGGTAGGCTTCCAGAAGCTACAAACGAATGGCTTCTCTTCCTCTATCAACACACCCTGGGACTAGCATCAGTCTGTATCATTTACTGAGAGGAAGTATTTGTTACCTTTTCAACAATAGGAGCAAATATCGGACCTATCACTGGGAAACTCTCTGAGTGCTCAACAATCTCATGAATGCTGTGATCCGCAATCAGAGACAGGCCAAACAAGGTATGGCAGGATGTCCCATAGGTCCTTCGACAGATCCGAGCCTTAACTGGGTGGTCGAGATGGTGTAAAACTGCGCCCTTTGCAACAGCATTGGATCCAAAGATGAGTGCCCATTCTGGAGTTGATATTTCTGTCCCTTCAAGCGCTTTTTGGAGCTCTTTCAAAAGGTATTTGCTTTTACCCAAGCCTCCAACGAGCCATATGGGCTTTAAACCGTCTCAGTAAAGGGGAAGTGATACTAATAGAAAAAGTATACCACTGTGCCCTTTTTACTGTGGCTTGCCGAATATTGACCCAAGATAGATTCGATTGTCTGAGACACAGAAGGCCTGAAGCATTCAGCCAGGTCTTCGCTATGCTCTTTGTCAGCTTGGAATCCCAGGAGCTTTTGTACACATACCGTGATAACTCAAGATAACCATCAGAAATACCCAATTCCTCATTATCTTCGTCACGATTTCCTATCTCCAAATCATAGCTTTCGTCTATGCCGTCAAATGTTTTCTTAGTGGTATTTTCAAATTTATTCATAAGCTGATCGATACGCTTCTCGTTATCGTATTCAGAATTGGCTAAGAGCCCTGTTTAGAAGGTCCGAGACTATTGAGTTATAGTGCTTGCGAATGTAGTTTGATACCTCACTTTTGAGCAGATCCTTTGCCCTCATATTTACAAGGACAGAGCCGGCATACTGACCTTTAAAGATTAATTAACTACCATTTTGGTGAAGCTCATGAAACCTTGCAACTTACAATCTGGTGCTGTACACTCTTTGAGCTTCAGGGGTGACGTTTCGTCCACTTCAAAAGTTGTCATGTCAACGGTACCCCCTCCCGCATCTACGATCATAAAACGAAAGCCTGGCTAGGTACTCTGTGTTTGTAAAAGTTAATCAACCAAATAATTAAGTTAAACATACTTTGAGCATATCTGGTCCACTACCATGACGCCAGCTAGATAAACAGGCTAGCGCACTTGCCTCGCCTTCAGTGACCAATTTCATCCGCTTGTGACCTTCATCAGTATCGGGAATAAGGCCACCCAAGACTGCACTGGTTCGGTAACGTTGTTGGCAGGAACCGGTCCACCCATTGGGATGTCCAAGTACAATTATCGCTTCATCCTTAACTTGGTTCCATGTATCTACACCGTGGGCACTTGAGATGTACACCCCAGCTTCCTGGACAAGGTAGCGAAGAAAATCTCCCATGACCTGTTCGGCGGTCTTGCCTAGTGGAAGCTTCCCAGGCCTCAGAACGTCTTTTCTCATATTGTGATCGTTGGGACGAAAATGCAACTTGAAGCTGTATTTGAAAGAAGATTGGAACCATAGAAATATAGATAGCAAATTGTACGCACTATTCGACTTTGAACCATTGCCCACTGGAAGCCTCATGACGTGCTTTGTTTGATAGCGTAGCGGCGGCCTGTCCAATGGCTATCGGAACTCCATTCTTCGTATAATACAGTATTGATGGAATCTTGTTATCCGAGGCTTCCTTATTCGAGAACCTATTTGAACTGAGGCAACATACTTTATGCTGATTACAGGAGACCTACTTGGTCACAGGATTTATTTTTTTTGGAACCTCTCCAGGGTAAAGAAGAGCATATGCAACGCCGCTGAAGGTTGTTCCAACATCAATACCGATTACTATGGATCTGGTTTCGCCAGAGTAGGGCTTGGTTAGCAGAGTCTGAATGTAATCTGAAGACATGGAGAGGCACGAGCGGAGTGAGCAGCGTGAAAACCCGAGGTCTTGATTGAACAGGGCCCCCTTAAGTACGAAAAGATTCCAATGACTATAATTAAGAGCAGCGTCCTGTATTACGTGGATAGAAGAAGTCAGATCGATGTCATCACCCTAAAACGCACTGTCCCAGAAGTATCAAACGGCATCCCCTATCACATAAAGAATCTATATAATAGGTACCTCCCACAACTTTCGAGTCACACCATCCTCTGACAGGAGTGAGTGGACCCCTGTACCACCCGTCGTAACAGCACTGAGATTGACAGGACCAGAAATGCAGAAAGTGGTCTACCTCTCATCGTTTGGGGTGTTCTGCTATTTGGCGTACGTTCTGGTGTGTTATGTAGCTCGATTTCTGAGAGCAATCACACCAAATGAATGCCCCTCAGCGTCAGAGGCTGAAGGGGCTGCTCTGGACGCTTCGGATCCCAGCAGTGTTGATCCGCAGTATCACGAAGGTGGGGTCCTTAAGTATTCGTGCTTGTGATGCTGAATACCCTAACGATATCAGTTCCAGACCCAGACCGTCAAAGTTTACGTAAACGAGACGGTGACAGGGAATCTTCAGCTATCAGCATCGTGTCCGAGCATGCACCACGAAAGGAACAGAGGAACGATATTTACGGTATTTACGGGAGTGAGTTTGCAAGGCGGACTTTCCTGGAAAGGAATGATGAATTCTCCGAGAACGAGCTCATGGCAGCCTGCGGGACTCTCAATTATCACATAAACACTCTTTCGCGCGATCTAATCAAGGCGAAGAGTCGTACGCACGAACGTATCAACGTGACCGTAACTGACAGCGAAGGAGCCCAGAACACGGAATTTGAGGGTAACACAGTCGCCGCGTTCGTACGGAATGTCATGGGGGACAGACTATCTGAAGAATTAGCTAGTGCCAAGGGAGGAACGGGAGGGCCAAAAGCTACTAACCGCATCATTCGAAACGGTCTGGATGTTTGGTCAATTTCTTGCGTATACCTAGCGATGAAGCCAATGCTCTTCGGGTTGAGGATACGGATGAATGAAGAGATAAATGAGATAATTGAGCATATGGAGGACCACGGTTCGTCATTGTTCGGTGGAGAGCACGATTGATTACACTGATCGTTATTGCATGTAGATAAGGAAATGGCGGGGTGTTGGAATCGATTTCGAGCAGAAAACGCATATAAACCAACCGAGAATGACGAAACTATGGCCAAGTTCGTGTCGGATATTTGGCCATTACAAAGGAATGGACGGCGGGACGCAGAAATCCGGGAATCTGAAAATCTTGAAAGAGTTTATCGTGCTATTAAATCGGACGGAGGTAAGCACATTCCTTCCAGATAGGGGCTGATTGACAAAGGTGACACCGCAAATAGACAACGAACCTCAAGTTTGTCTGCACTGGAGAGCCTTGGTTCACAAACACGAACTAGGACTCGAATCCTACAAGGCGGCAATCGCGCAAACCAAGGAAATCATCCAGAGAGGACTCCTTCATGTCTTCGTGATGGCTGGAGAAGAACCACCGTCGCTCTCGGACAACCCCAGACTCCTTGAAAAGATAGACAAAATCGTTGAAGAGGCGGCTATATTGGCCAAGTCGATAAAGACGACAATCTTCTCCCAGAATATCGAGGTTTTCGTAGCTGATCAGGAGAAGCCGTATGATGAGCAATCGATGATTCATGCGGACAAAGTGGATGAGGGATCAGTGAAATGTACGACAAAGTTGGGATTGCAAGGAACAGATGGCACAGGAAAACGGAAAATCTTAATCAAGGCGGAGGTCTTGCTTACCTGATTGGAGTGGTGAGGCATAGCGGTAGTTGTCATGTATTCTCATACTCAGGACTCGTTGGTGTCGAATGCATTCTCGTCAGTTCTAGTGGCAACCAAGACGAACTTCAGTAAGCATACAAGTAGTGAGCAAATGTTGTCGAAGTGGCATCATCACAACGGACTCCCAGTCGACTCGTGCTGTATGTGAGAGATCCAGCCGCTAAACTTCATGTTCAAGCACGTCGAGGAGTGTGGAGGCGATGAAAGAGTGGTAACTAAAATTACTTCCTTCACAAGGCTTACGTCACGGGCTATATACTGTCATTAGTCATGACCAATAAAAACTTATGTCAAACACACTAGTTCTCACACTCGACCATTAATGCGTAGGAACATAGCCATATTGAATTTCAGCCCAAAATAAATGGAACGGATAGTCTGACGGATGAAAGAGATGGAACTATGATCACATAAAACACTGGGCACCCGATTGCGGCTGAGGAGCAGAAACAGGAACTAGCGTTTATATATACAGGGGATAAGGACGGAGATTGTAAAGGAAGGACGGATGGTTCTAGCTTAAAGGAATGGTGAGCGGTGTTCTCGAAAGGGGAGATGAGCAGAAAAGATATATTCGTGGAATCGTCATGTCGTTTACATTATCAGGATATAAGGCGAGATTTTCTGCTCCCAATGAGAATCAATAAGGCATGCACTGCTAAACTGAAACTCCAAATTAACCGGTCTAGGAACGAAAGTCAGGAAGGTTTAATTACCCAAAGCAAGCAATATGAATATACTCACCACATGCATCACACTAAGCATTTCAGTTGTTGTTCTTCCGCCAAGACTGAAAGCTCAATGCACCGACGACGCTCACGACAAGTAGTGCAGTCCCAGCACCAACGAGCCCAGGGAGGTAAAGATACCACGTATTATCCTGTTCTTCTTCCTCGTTTGTTCGTCCTAACAGCGCTTCTGACGCCTGTTGCCTTCTCCTTCGCACACGCAACGTTGACTCGGGTCGGGATTTCTCCCTATCAGACATGGAATCTTCTGGTCGGAGCGTCTTCCCTTCATCTACGAAGATTGACGGCATCTGTAGCTCCAGTCCCGAGCCTTCAGTCGGAGATGCATTCAATCCCGCACTTCTCCTAGACCGTGGTGGAGTCTCCGTGCGCTCTGAGCGTCCTGGACGGTCTACTGCGCGTAGATCTGTCTCTTCGGGTAGATAAGGTATTGAACCATCCATCCCGGGTGCCAGTTTCCGTGCCCGCTCAAAGTACAGCCTTGCATTCGCTCGATCGCGCTTCCACGCCTGCGTGCTACTTTCTATGCGTGGCGGTGGTGCCGGGGGTTCATTCCGCCGAATGGAGTTAAGGGGGGAATAATTGGAAAGGAGCTTGGTCGCAATTCCGTCAAGATGAGCAAGACCCGCCTCCAGAAAGAGCTGTGCGAGTGCAGCCGTCCCTCCGAGGCATAATACGTAATACTCTACTGTCCCTCTCCGAGGAAGAGGCGGAGGGGTCGGAGAATTCTTCGGTGAGGAGAGCGCGGAGGAGGGTACGACTGTAGTTACCGGAAGAAAATGGGTAACAAGGCGAAGCGATGAGAAAGGCGTATGAAGATAATGCCATGATCGTCTGTCAGGAGACTAGTCAATCAAAGCGTGCGCAGAATGGGTTGTGGACATACACAAAGTATTCGAACGCTTCGTCCTTCTCATTGCGAGACTTCAAATACTCTTCTCCAAATAATCCAAGAGTAGTGGGATCCATATTGTACTTTTGTCGTTCTACATTGGCATCAAAAGCAAAGGGACCGGACGGTGTGGGAGAATATGATTCCGGTATTGGCCCATCAATAAGTCGAGGCCAGTAACCCGGCCGCTCCTTAGCTAAGGCAATTGTTAGTAACCTCTCGGGGCGCTCGGGGCGCAACGAGTCGAGGGACGACAGTGAAGATTCCAATGAAGGCATTTGCGGTGATGTAGGAAGGGAACCAAAAGCACGCTGAGGAAACGCAGGAATCGTGATAGTAGCAGCCATTCGTTGCTCATCTCGAGGTAAGGAGTGGGACTGGGACCGCTCAGGAGATGCAAAGTCCGAATCATCATTGTCCGATGCCTGCGCACTCTCGAGCGACGCTGCGAAGCTGCTCGATATTTCTGCATCTGAGACGTACGCATAAGAGGATTGTGTTGACATCGTTGAGGCTGTAGACGTGGTTCGTCGGCGTGGAACATCAGTCGACTCGAACTTCCAATGCGACCTTTCCATATTGATAGCCTCGTAGATCTTGCCCTGTAGAATAACCAAGCTTTACATATCATTTCTACGATGGTGAATGAACTCACCTTCAAAATCGGTATCTGACCACGTATGCACGCCACCAGGTATGGTGGATCAATGATCACCTGCAAGAAGCCGGATGGGTTTGCTGCTGCGCACTTCCATCAACATCGTCCAATGCTCACCTCCAGGTCCTCAAGTAGCGTTTCATACGGCACGAGTATGTTGACTGTTGCCTGCGAGTAATGAGTTACTTAGTTCAACAGCACGAGGCTCCAATAGGGAATGCACCTGGTCAAGGGTCTGTTGGACCATAATTACCATCAGTGACCTTATGACACTCAAGAAGGGCTACGTAGAGACGCACCTGGTGCCATGAGAAAGCTCCTACGTGTCTATCTTCGTCCATGGATGGCTTAAGAATGAAAGAGGGAAGAGAAAGAGAGGACGCGACAAACGGCACGCATTATTACATTATTATGGGTATCCGCGCGGTCTTTACGGCGACTAAGCACTGCACATATGGATATGTACATACACGGCAATTATTATAATCCTCTGTGCTGTGCAGCTTCGAGTCACTCAGTAGAGCTCCTCAAAATTTACCAGTCAGATTTATTGGAATGCCAAGTACTAGTTTCTGATCGATAGCACATAAGTAAGGAATAATGTCACCAATTAATACACTAAATGACAGAAAATGCAACCCTCCACAATGCCTCATTGGGTACGGGAAAGAAAAGGAGAGGGAATGAATGAATGAGTGTGATTTGGAAGGACAGACGCTTAGTTGGATTGGAAGAATTTGATAAAGATGATGTAATGTGGTGAGAATGCGAGTCAGTGGGAAAGGGAACAAGCACATCAAGTGGAAAAGGTAGAATTATGCAAGTCAAGTATCTCCGAGAGCCCGGGTATATACGTCAAAAATGGGGAAGGAAATGAATGTCCAACAGGTGAAAAAGCTGTAGGATGATGAATAGTAAAAGCAAAAGACTCAAGATGATGATTTCGAAATTGTTGTTGTGATTCGCTTCAAAACCTCTCGCTCCCGTTCCATATGTTCGATGAGCATTCCATCCAGGCGGCTCACAGACGGATCCTGTTGACTTTGTTGGTCCGAGTGAGTACTGCTACCAACTGTCGAGCCTGCAGTCTGAGGGCGCCTCGCACCCATATTTGCCCCCTTCGCCTCCTCGTGCTTCAGCCAATCAACCGTCGATTCCGAGACCCGAGGTGGGTTCGGAAGTACATCGTGTTTGCCATGCTTCTTCATCCAGAACGAAGGACGTACAGGTGAGCGTGGGACGTTGCTAATTGCCCGCCATCGGTCAATCGAGTTATACTCAAGTCCAGAACCTCGGTCGTTTGGGGATGTGCGAGAGCCAAGCTGAGGCGACGAAGCATTACGATGCTGCATAAGAGATCCGATGGAGTACCTCTGGTCATGCACGAGGCTGTGTGTGGAGCCAATTCGCGCATCAGCGGCAACAGAATCACTCTGGCATCCGCTCATGCTTGAGCTCATGATTGATGCGTCATCTTCATCTTCCTCTTCTCCTTCATCGTCATCTGAGTCGGAAGAAGATTCTTCCTCCTCATCTTCGTGACTCTGCATTTCAACCGCATCGAAGAACGAAATCGGTGAAGCAGGGTAAGAGCTCGACTGGCCACCTGATCTCAATAGGTCTTGCACCGTCAACCTCGGAACATGCAAAGCGGTGGGTGTCCCCGGCTCTTCCAGCTCAGCCGAGTTATTTCCAGTCCCCAGATCGCCATGCAACTGCCTCGAACCGTTATCTACGCGACGAGATCGTTGAAGATTCATGTGATTGTATGCAAGCATAGACGACACGCGTGGTGGCGGGTTGACGACGGGATAGAGAGCATCGCTGAGGTTGGAGGTTCGAGAAGCGACACGTGGATTATCCCCCAGAGTGTTTACGTCCGAGTGATCGACAGGACTACCAGCATAATTACTTCGATCATAAGCATCCCGGAATGCAGAAGTTGTTGGAGAAGGCTGGGTCGACTCATAAGACTCGCGAGGCACAGAAAGCGACCCCAACGATGCTCGAGATCCGACTGCGGTTGACACCAACGTCTGCTCCTGAGGAGTATGGAAGGATCTGAGTTCTGCTTCATCGTCCGAATAATGCGAACCGCTAGTCGTGCTGAAGCTCCCTGATAGCTTCGATGCTTCCGTCCGGTCGGATTTACCAGCAGGCAGTGTCACTGAATTGTGTTGCGATCCCGGAGGTGTGAGCTTCCCAAAGGCACCGGCCAAACCAACATGAGTTTCGTAGACGTCTGAAAGCCTAAGGGTAGCGTCTTCTTCAGCGTGCGGGGCGCCGGTATCGACCACAAGGGGGCAGTCGTCTTCCTTGTCACCATTGTCTGGCACGTAATCGGACGAAGAACCACTGGATACCAGATTCAATCGTCTCGGAGGAGGTTGTAACGGCATCGTCGGTATCGTTGGAGACGACGCACGGACAGGGTCGGTAGCCACAAGTAAACCATGAATATTTTTGACCCCGTCCGCGACCATCCCGTTAGCATGCTCGGCTTTGTCACACCTATCCGAGTCGATGGGGGGCGCGATCTGAGCACCGTTGGGCTCGTCTATAATACAGTTCAAAATGCGCTGTCCAATGATATCTTTCTGCTGCTGTTCTGAAGGTCCGGCATTATTGGCAAGTCCGGCGGGTCGTGACGGCAGAGGCGGAAGACTCCTCACCAGAGAAGTAACAGATGGAGGAAGCATAGAAGGTGCTGTCGAAGGTGCCGTTGGAGAAGGAAGATCCGATGTTCGAAGCTGGCTAGAGCTGGTAGTTGAACGCACGGGAGTTTCAGTCGATGAATTATTGAGTGAATGATCAACGGCTGCATGTAGAAGCGCTTTTCTCCATGCGACGTCTTCCGACTCGGCTGACCATCCTCCTGGACTCGATGGAGGCAATTGATCTGCTAAAAGAGCCGCTCCTAGCGACGAGTCAATTCCCATGCCGCGAAGCAAAGCTGCTTGTGGCCCAAAGAATTCGCTTGAACCGACCAAAGGGAGGTCCACAGAATCTGTGGGGTCCACAAATTGAGCTTGGATTTGATCGGAGTGCGAGGTATCAGTGGCATTTCTTTGACGCTCCGCCTCTCGCGCTTTTAATTCTTGTTCTACTTGTTTGGCAACGGTTGTAATATCCTCCACGCGCTCGCGAACTACCACCACTCTGCCTTTCGTCTCTTGGCGTATCCGAGGCTCTGTAAACGCCGGGCGCGTGCGCTGAGTGGGAACCGAAGGTTGTTGGGGGCGCAAAAGACCAGATAAAGTAGAAGAGTCGGACGTCGTTCTAAGAATAGGCACCGTAGCAGTTGCATGAGCTCTGTTATCCGTCGATGCTGTAGTTTTCTTCTTAACAACTTTGAAAAGGTCGAAAAACGTTGGCGAGGGTGCCTTAGCGGGCGACCTCTTCTGGGTATCCGGAGGGGGTATTTCACTGAATGGCTTTGAATGAGCAGGAGGAAGATAATAGTTGTTTTGCATGAGTAGACGAAGGCGATAAGAGACTTCATCAGCGTCCATCTCATGAAGCGCGTCCAGGTGCGAGTCATTCGCGGGATCAACCGTTATAATATGACGATCGTCCATATCCTGGGCGGGCAAAGAAGGAGGGTACGGATAAGAACCTTCGGTTGAAGTGGACTTTGGATAAATAGAGCTGGAAGTCGTCGACTGTTGTGTGACTCCTGAGTCGTGCGCCTGGTGACGAAAACGACGGTTGGAAGTAAACACGGGTATGGGGGGAGTGTCGATGAACGCATTCGGAGTCAGCGGACTAGGCTGTTCTGAAGAATCGGATAAGGATCCATTGCGAAAAGCATGCCTAGGTAAACTCATGCCTCGCGACTGCGATGGCCCAAAAATCACAGAAAGATTAATGTTACAAGGACCATACAGAAACAAAGATGACGGAGACTAACGCGTTGACCTTTCCACTGCTGGTCCTTCTCTGAACGAGTCTCCCTGCCTCTAATGTCGTCCATCACAGGACGGCGGGAAGCTGAAGGATCGATACTACGTGTCCGCTGTCGTGGTATCCGCTGATGATTAGAATTTACATTGTCAGTATCGAGAGGCGGATCTGTTTGCAAACGTCGAGGAGAACGCGGGGGTCTAGGTGGTGCGCCAGTCTATGTTCAAAAGAGGAAAAAGTTGATAAGACGCGCCAGGCCCTTGCAAACGCGAACACTGACCTCCAAAGCACTCAGACTCTTCGGAGAAGAGCCAGAGCGCGTCTCATTAGAGGGTATTTTGACAAAGAGTTGGCTGCTAGATATGTCGCCAGATGTGGAAAGAACGTCAGAAGAAGAGTCCTCGCCGTGACGAGAATTCTTTCGTTTGACGCGGGAACGGCGCGAGAGCGAGCTACTGCGGTTGCTCAGATGGCCGCTTGGTTTGGAAGCGCGAACGTCGGGCATCTTGAGGGCTTGAGCCGGCCCGCCAGCGGTAGCGACAACAAGAGCGGGAGACTCAACGCTGACCATGGTGGTGGTGGTCGTCGCATGAAAGTAGTGCCTCGCTCGCAAACCCGGCTCGGTCGGCTAGCGAGTCAGGATCACAAATTGACCTTTTATGGAAAGATACGGCCCGCAGCCGATTAAAGTGTTCTTTTGGAATTTCTTTTCCACACTTCTCCTGATCCAATCCTCTAGTCAGGTCCTCCTCCTGGGCTTGTCTAGGAGGGAAGATTCTCGTGCACGGTCAACGTACAACACAGTTTGTTTCGCAAATCACGCGAGAGCAAGGAAAAGTGAAATATAGCAGAACTATACGGTAACTACTCAACATGGACTGATTGGTCGCTCAGAGCCCAGCACACTATGTATAGACGAGTAAAACTTCCGGAACGAGCAGGTATCTGCCTTGTCCCTCAGGGTCGTTTCCATGAAGCCCAAGTTGTATTGTGCACTTCACTTCGTCGGAGTCACCCTCTTCGGCTGGTTTCATACGATCCTTGTCAAATGCGCTACCAGGTTCGACTACGAAAGTTTCAATTGTCTGCGAAAACACGCCTGTCTTCACGCGTTCCGCAAGGGTGGCCGCCTCTTTGACGATCTTCTCTACCCTATCGCGGAACCTTTCTGGCCTTGGAAGCACGAAGCCAGCAAGTGTGAAGATATGGAGAATGCCGCGACGGAGCACATCTTCTGTTCGTTTGATCGCGGCTGTGTAGGAAGCGAGCCCAAGTTCATGCTTGTGCAGCAGAGCTCGCCAGTGCATTGCGACCTGTCTCCCTTGTTCCGCTTCTATGGTCAGAGTCTCATTTACTTTCCTGTATGAACCGGATGCTCACCAGTGATCAAGTTCCGCTGGTAGATGTATTCGAGTATAGCGCAACTGCGCGTATCTATCAGTCCCGTGTGCTGAAAAGGGCATATGTCATGGATGAGTGTCTGGATAACTTGGTTATCGATACGTTGCGAGTGAATTGACCGAATTTGGTTCCAGCATTGAGCCAAGTCGGGCTCTAGGCACGTCGATCAGCGCACGTCTTATGTTTCTTTCGTGACAAAAGTGGACGAACCGCATCGTGTCATTTGACGAAGGACTTCATTGATCTCCTCCGCAGTTCTCAGACTGAACCCGAACAACATGGGCTTCATTGCAAGGTGGATGCAACTTGTTTGCCATGCATCAAGACTGTCATGGATGGAGGCAGAAGCGTCATCGGTTGACGAAACTCCGCGAGTCTCAACGAGTTCCGTGTAAAGGCGTGCTCCTAGGCTCCTCTTGACGAGTTCCGACATTCGTGGCTCGTCTCCAACCTCGCGATTCGAGTCTGGAGATACCTTCGTTAGCTCGTTGATCAGGTGCGCGGAAAGGCTGTTGATCCGAGAATTCAGCGACGCTGTCCAACCTATGATCTCTTTCTCCGTGTACACGTCGGTTCTGTTCAGGAAGAAGTACCTGGCAGTTTCACTTTCGAAAGTAACGGATGTCGCCAATTGTGACTCGCGGTTTTCATCATTCGTGCCCCTTGTTACGTTATTAGCCTCGCTCTTCCGTCGCGGTTCGGTGCTCGACACGTTGTAGTCTTGACTTTCAGCTTTTACGGCACCAACCTGTTCTTCAGCTTCGCCCCGCGTAGTAGTCACTGCCAGTCTCTTTGGAGATACACCAAGCAACTGTTGTCGTGCAGGACCTGCATTCATGCTGCCCTGTCCTGCCCTCGCATTTGTTCCTTCTATTTCGTGAGTCGTCCTCAGTTCTATCTTTCTTGCAGCGATAATAATACCCTCGCCATCCGAAGCACTGGTATCAACTGGCAAACCATGATCGGTCTTCTTGTCTGGAGCCTTGCTAGAGGCACCGTCACCCGTATTCGCAGGTTCGGAAGCCTCATGAACTCCGATCTCTTGAGTTCTCTTCACGATCGATAGACGCTCATCTCCGTCTGCCTGCACGTGTTCCGTAAGCTTCGAGACTACGCGAATTCATACCTGCACCTTACATGCGAAGGTTTGTTGTCTCCCCTCATTTCTTCCGAGCTTCTCCTTTGTGGCTCGCTGCCCGCTACTGCATGCCCTGTCTGTGACTCCAGGTCTCCGGCCTCGTCTCGTGAGGTGTCTTCTTGCTCATCATTGCCCTTGACCACACCTCTAGAGGTGCATGGGTGCATAAGCAACAAGAGGATAAGGCACGCGAATCCAAACAAAAGGGCAACGAGATATTTGACTCCGTCCCGGCAACAACTCCACAACACCCTTGCTTGCTTTCTGGGAGTGAAGCGTGAGACATCTAGCGCAACCATTACTGCAGATGTCTTAATAAACTTCTAGTAATGCCAAAGTGGGGACCTCACCTTACTGTCGCCTTCGGCGATGGCGAAGTCTAAAACAGAATCGGAGGCGCAAGGTAGGAATGTTAAGTCACAAACTCACCTTCTTGTATATAAGCTGAGCTATTGCACTGCTTTGATGTATGAAACGCATGTCTTGTGCATGTAGTCCGGGATGCAACCTGAACAAACTGACCTTCTATTCACCCAGCCGCGAGTGCTCGATGACCGGCAGCCTCAAGTTCATAAGGCTTAAAGAGCATGCTCAATCCCCGGGTTGAATTCAGACAGCACTGAGTAGACTCAGCAATGGCTTCATACGATGTCCAATCGCTTCGAACACGGCGTTACTCTGGGAAGAAGACGGCAATCGTAATTGGTATTGATGTCGGTACCACATTCAGTGGTGTCTCTTACGCCATACTCCGACCGAACCAGGTGCCGGAGGTCCAGGCCGTCACGAAGTGTGTATTTTGTGCATAATTTAACTTGGTACACATGTTACTAACATCGTTTCGATTCTCAGGTTTTCGGATCAGTCTGTAGGGGATAGTAAGATCCCGTCAGTAATATTTTATGACCTCGACGATTATGCTGCGCCGAAAGCGATCGGCGCTGCTACCACGAGAGATATGGTGATAGGAGAATGCCATGAGAAAAACTGGTTCAAAGCTGAACAGTAAGACTTCCTTCTCGTCCTTCTCATTTACGTAGTTCGATCCAACGTCTTCAATTTCCAGTTTCAAAATGCATCTTCGCCCTCCTGGTCAGCATCTAGAAACCAATGGGCTCAAAGTCGGTGACCTTCCGGAAGGGAAATCCGCCGAAGAGGTCATGGCCGATTTCTTACGCTATCTCATCGATGAAACCGCCCGGTATATATCCATGCACCACGTGGGCGAGAATGATCTTTGGAATCAGGTCAAAGATGACGCGATTTATGTCCTCGGTCATCCCAATGGCTGGTCAGGATTGTCACAACAGCGATACCGAACTAGCGCGATATTGGCTGGTCTAGTTCCGGACACTCCGGACGGCCGTGGTCGAATTAAATTCGTCACTGAGGGGGAAGCGAGCGCTTTAGCCTGTCTACAAGGTGGTTTGGGGACAGATACCTTAAAGGTACTCCTAGCCAAATCGAATAATGACGAATACTGATGATTAATGGATGCCTAGCGAGGCTTTCGCTTCATGATAGCTGATGCCGGAGGAGGAACTGTAGATATGACCACCTTTGAGGTTGTTGGAACATCACCCCTACAACTCAAAGAATGCACAGCACCGGATTGTAGGCCTTGTAATCGCCTCGCTATGTTTGTGTACTGACCTCTGGAAGGTCGCTTTGCTGGTGCCGTATTCGTCAACATGCGTGCCAGGGACCTGCTCCTTAGTACGACTGACAGCGCCTAGAAGAGTAGTCATAGCACTAACCACATTTTATAGGGCGGCTGGCAAACTCGAGTTACGATGACAAAGAAACAATTGATGGGTTCATTAGTGACGAATTTGAACCAAATACCAAGCGCCAGTTCACTGGTGAAGAAGACGGCTTGCTGAAAATCGGCGGGCGACGAGACACGAATTCGAAGTTGGGCATATCTGCGGGCTATCTTCTATTGAAACGGTGCGTCACCGTGATTTGATGAACAGACACCAAATGTATAATGGAGACACAGGGAAGAATTGGCCGAATGTTTTGATGATTCCATTTCTGAGATTATTGATTCCATCCGTGGGCAGTTCGCTTCAAGTCGCAGTGATGAAAGGACCACGGTATATCAAATGGTCTGTTCACTCCAAGTCCACCTTTATTAACACAATTTGCATAGCCCGTTTGGTTGGTAGGGGGCTTCGGTTCAAGCGCTTTTCTCCTGAAAGAGCTTCGAAGGGCTTTTGAACAAAGTGGAACGCCCATACAAACACCGGATACAAATTTGTACGTTACGCCCGGTAGTTCAGTGAGATCTAGTACGCCAAATCCTGACTATATGCTCCAGGTCCAAAGCAGTGGCAAATGGAGCCGTCTGGCATTATATTGATGGGATGGTTGTCTCTCGAGTTTGCCCGACGTCGTATGGAACGGACTGTTACACTCGCTTCGATTCCAATCGCTCTGACCATCGGAGCAAACCCGAGTTCATGGAGCACAGGTCCAACGGCACCTTCGTCGGTCCGATATTCGACGTTATCGCACAGAAAGTATGTCCATGTTGCTTTTTCGCGCATGATGGTATTTTCTGAAAAGAGCAATAACTATCTTCGCAGGGCACGTCACTCGACGTAGGGAAGACCTTCACGAGAAGCTATAGTCAAAGATTCTTTTCCAAGGAGAGGGCCGCACAATACACCACGGAACTACTCTGTTATGATGGAGATCCTCCGGTGCCGTACTGGTATAACGAGAACAAGGGTCGGTCAAGGAAAGACCTCGAAATAGCTGAAAATTGCTGATTTCTCTTGTAGATAAATTCCGGACGATCTGTAGACTGGAGGCAGATCTCTCAACTTTGTGTCGCGAGCCGACGACTTCATCGACCATACTTGAGACTTTCCTTACTCCCTTTCTTGGACCCTATTGGAGCGTATCCTTTGATATCGAATTGAAATTCGGAACTACGGAGGTCGAGGCTAGGATCAAGTGGGTTGATAAAGTCAGTATCTCGTTTGTCTTGAGATAAGTTGATAAATGCTGATGAATGGTCACAGGGAGTTGTCAAGTAGTAAGTTTTACAATTCAATGACTCGTAACGCGGGCGTCTCATCCGTCCTCCCACCACCTCAGCGGACCCGTTAAGATTGACTGGCTCAATTGAACTTCTGCGACTAACAATAGCTAATGCGATCCTTACACCTTCCAGGTTCGCTAAAGTAGTACACTATTGCTTGTCACCTCCTTTGCGGCTGGCAGTATTCCATTTCTTACTCTTTGACTTATATCCCGAAACAATACTATTATATAACATTGATCATTCTCCTACATGATTCCACATAAACGATGAACGACAGCGAGACGTGATTTCGGAGATACACGAAGGGGGGAAAGCATACAGCACCCTCTGGTAGTTGCATTAGATATGTAAAACAACTCGAGATGCTCAGGTACAGGCAAGCCACGCCGAGTACGGACAATTATTCCTAGGACATTCCACGTAAGAATGTAATCAACAGTAGGAATGGCCCTACTTACCTCCAATGCGACCTTTGGCTTTAAAAGAATCCTTGCCTGTTCAAATTGAGGTGTTACCTCATGAAGACCTAATTCAAGCGTACACAGAACGCGGCGATTCCTCGTCGACTTTTTCGAATCAACATCCATTGTATCCTCGCGAAAATACATCCCCGATGGCACCGCGTACACATCCAGAAGGACCGAAAAAACCTTTGTCTTGAGCATTTCCGACAACACGAGAGCTGATTCAATTATCTCGCTCGCTTTCACAGCGGCTGGAATTCTTGCGAGAAAATTTGACGAGTTTCTCTCACCGGCTGTGATGAATATGGCTTGAAAATTTCCTGACAGTGCTTCTTGATACTGCATAGTCGACGGATTCAATGACGTTGTTGAATGCTTGTAAGCAAGAGCTCTCCAGCGAAGGGCCGAAGCCAAAGGCTCTTCAAAAGGTCGATTACTCTTCTTCATAGTCCTTTATCAGGATGATGCTAGCTCACCGTTGCGAAGCATGTTTCTGAAAACCCCATGCATTTCACCGTTGCTCTTGCGAGAAAGGCCTGGACTTAACAAGGTCGAAATGATGTAGGCCGTAACGGCAATCGCCGAGGTCTGAAGAGTATCTGTTACCAGCCTCTGTATATCATCGGATGGCGGAGATGATCGTGCGTGCTTGATGGCATTGTAAAGCGCATTTCCGATGATACTTTGCAGATTCGATGTGTCGTCCGAGTCTGACCGTAAGTATAAAAGAAACCTTCGCGGGATGGACGGGGCCTGTGTCCATTCATCCACCAAGGAAAAGGCAATATTATTGATTTTCTCGTTCAGCGATTGGCATTGTCTGATAACGTCCGTTTCTGAGCATTCGTCGAGTTTGTCTTGAAACAAGCGTTTGCTGCGGTCAATTTGAAGTTGAGGAGGAGGTTGGACACGTGTTGTCTCCTCCACTTTTGGAAGGTTCGGTGAGTTCCGGTGACTTTCACGTCGTGTTTTCCCCTCTTCGCGATGCCTGCTTGCAGTACTTTTTCCTGGTCGTACAAATTTCTGAAGTTGCTCAATGCTCTGTTGATACAAAGAGCGTCTGTTTTCAAGGACAAGTTAAAGCTCCATGCTTGTTGCACGAAATCAATTTGCCATACCGATTCAACGCTGCCTCGCCATCAGCCCGGCTACCTCTGCACGACCGACGTCTTGGTTGTGGCTCGAAGACAGGCGAGTGAGGTGATCCAGCTGTTGTTTCGTAACTCCTGTCGGCAGTCATGCTGGTGTCCTCGTTGACTTCGTCTTCGCTATTGTCCCAGACTCAGTATATCGCCCCACTTTCAGCAGTTCAACTCACGTCAATAGTTTGTAATAATAGCCCGATGGGAAGAGTGTGTTGAGAACTAGAGCGATGATTGAGCGCAGAAGTCCCATATGAGGCCGGAGTGAGAGTAGGAGGCTTCTGATATGTCTTACATGCGTAGCCCATGCACTAACCGCCAGGAAACCTTATGTAAGTACCGTGATTCATCTTATATAGAATTGGCGGAGCGAAGGCTACAGTGTGAACCAGGCCGCTCCTCTCTACTACGCTATCACGATGAATATCTCGAAGAAACCACGGATCCTAAATCCACAGCCTCATGATGGAGAGCACGAGCTTATCATAGGCATCGATGTCGGCACAACGTTCAGTGGTGTCTGTTATGCTTTTCTTAGACCAGGAGAGATTCCCGAGATTCAGTCTGTGACGAGGTTAGGGTTATGGCATCATCTTTCTTCAGCTCTGGACAGACAGCTCTTCAGATTTACAGATCAGACAAACGGCGATAGCAAGATACCTTCGATTATGTACTACGATAAGAAAGGGAAGATGAGAGCAGCTGGGGCAACAGCTGTTTCGGACGACATAGATTTTGATGCCGAAAGTGAAGGATGGGTGAAGGTTGAATTGTACGATATCTCCTTCCTTAAATATGGAATGATTCTGACTCAGGATATCAAGTTTCAAGATGCATCTAAGGCCATCTGGCATTCCACTCGATACTCATGGCTTAGATCTCGGCACTCTGCCTAAGAATAAGTCTGTAATCGATGTCATGGGCGATTTCCTTCAGTACTTGTATTCGGAGACAACCAAGTTCATTAGGAGCCATCATTCCGACAGCAGCTCGTTACTTAGTAACGCCATGGGCCGCATTAAGTTTGTGCTGAGCCATCCAAATGGATGGACAGGTCTGCCACAACAACGTATGCGAGAAGCTGCCGTTCGTGGTGGTCTGGTGAAAGATCCCGACGAAGCGCGTTCAAAGATAAACTTTGTCTCCGAAGGCGAAGCTAGTGCACTTTCCTGCCTTGCTGGAGGTTTCTGTCCTCCCACTCTCGAAGTGCGTCATATACGTTTCGTGTCCCGTTTTTTTTCGCCTCATCTTATATTCCTCATCTGAAGAAAGGCTTCCGTTTCATGATTGCTGATCTCGGAGGCGGAACCCTAGACATGACATCCTATGAAGTCACGAACTCTTCGCCATTGCGTCTAAAGGAGCTCACTTCATCTGATTGTGCTCCCACCCCTTTTCTATTTCTGGCAGTATACTGATACTCGCATCAGGTCGCTTTGCCGGTTCCCTATATGTGAACATCAGGGCGAAGGAACTTCTAAAGAGTACGCAAGCCTGTTGCTGCTTCATCTCTCACTAAATGTAATTCGTTGTCACAGAATTGATGCGTGGATCGCAATACGACAATCTTGAAAGAATAAGGGATGTGATCAACGATCACTTCGAGAGCAAGACTAAGAGAGAATTTAAAGACGCATCAAAGACTTCATGGCTTCGCATCGCCGAACGTGATGAGACCAACACGAAGCTTGGTATCCGGCAGGGCCGTTTGCGGATAGATGGGTTTGTTTGCGATTTATTATACGACTAACTCTTGCTAGATTACTCATGTACCGGCCAACATTTAGCAAAGATATGGCACATTGCTTTGAACATTCTATATCCGAGGCACTGAAGTCAATTAAGGGCCAGCTAGCTAGATGCGGCTATAAACCGATGGTTGGTCGTCGACCTGACTCTGCTCGAGACGTTGGTTTAACTAGTTGATTATTTAGCCTGTCTGGCTCGTTGGGGGGTTCGCCTCAAGCGATTGGTTACTTCATAAGCTCGAAGAAGAACTGAGGCGCGACAGAATGGAAGTTCGCCGTCCGTCGACGATAGATCTGTATGCTTCTCATTCCTTCTTGTTCACAATAGTGTTAATTATAGCTTTCTAACGACTTCCGTCAGGGCAAAGGCTGTTGCACATGGCAACGTATTATACAGCCTAGAAGCTACAGTTTCGAGCCGCTTTACTAGAAACACATATGGCGTTGTTGCCGCTGTGCGCTATTTCAGTCTTGATCCGGATCATAACAGGCGTAAACATCGACGGTATACGGCAGTAAGTGGCGACGTGATAATGCCTGGGATGTTCTCTGTCATCGTTGAGAAGGTGAGCTCGGGTCTGCTCCATTGACTAGTATATTTACTCGTGCGGTGTGTGCTAGAATCAGGAAGTAAAGGAAACGCAATGCTTCAGCAAGGAGTATTTCCGTGAGATCGAGACAACTAAATCCGCGACCTTCGAAAACAAGATAAGGAGCTATAAATATGAAGGTCCAGTTCCAACCTGGTATGACGAAAATGAAGGCATGAATATGTTCTCTTTCAGCGAGTATACATCTAATTGGTGGATATCTGATTACAGATGCATTCGATCTCGCCGGCAAGATCAAGGCCGATCTTTCAAAGCTATGTCGACCCTCGACCATCCAGACTCATAATGGCAAGACATTCTGGAGGCTTGAGTATGTCATTGAGATCATGTTTGGCTTGACGGAGCTGCAAGCCAGAATCAAATGGATCGAGAATGTATGCTACAGTATCTATCATAATACCCTTGAAGTTACTGACGAGATTCATTACTTTAGGGAGAAACTAAATAGTATGAGGTGACGTCTCTACGACTCTTCGTATCGATGTATTGATGTCCCCTTCTAGCGGACCTGCGACGATACTTTATGACGAGTGAACTGATCTTGGTCGCGCTTTATTAGACATTTCATCGCACGCAGTTTAGTCAGATCACAACCGACTGAATAACGGATCAGATATTCCCATCATTCTGTAGCTCCATGAACGATGCTTTGTAAATGGTTTCCCTTATCACCCCAAGACTTCCAAAAAAAAGCACGACATAATCTTGTGGTAACTCTCTTACTCATCTATCTGCAAGTTTTATAAATCTATACTGCCGCGTCAACAGATTTTGGAGCGGCAGAGACTAGTATGAATGAAGTCGGAGGTTCCGTGTTGAAGGCATTGGCCCCTATCACTCTTGCTCCTTGCTTCGACCACTTCCATGGTCGTAATAGGTGCACACCCACAATCCCATGCACATGCGCATCCATGATAGAGGTGGAGCTGGACACGTGATATTTCTTATTTTCCGAAGATTCGGCAAGTCCCGATGACTTTCACCGTCTTGCCTGCTCGTGGTACTTCTTCCTGTAAATTTCTGGAAATGCTCAACACCCAGTAATTGATACCAAGACCGGCTGTTTCTGTTCTCGTGGAGAAGGTCAATCTCCTTGCTTATTGAAGAGATCAACTCGCCATACCGATTCAACGCTGCCTCGCCACTGGCTCGGCTACTTCTGCTCGACCGTCGTCTTGCTTGTGGCTCAAGGACCGGTGAGTGAGGTGATCCAGCTGGTGTCTCGTAACTCATGTCGGCAGTCATGGTGTCCCCGTTGACTTCGGCTTCGCTATTGTCCCAGACTCAGTGACTCGCCCTACTTTCAGCAGTTCAACTCACGTCAATAGTTTGTAATAATAGCCCGATGAGAACTAGAGCGATGATTGAGCGCAGAAGTCCCATATGAGGCCGGAGTGAGAGTAGGAGGCTTCTGATATGTCTAACATGCGTAGCCCATGCACTAACCACCAGGAAACCTTATGTAAGTACCGTGATTCATCTTATATAGAATTGGCGGAGCGAAGGCTACAGTGTGAACCAGGCCGCCTTCCTCTCTACTACGCTCCTCACGATGAATATCTCGAAGAAACCACGGATCCTAAATCCACAGCCTCATGACGGAGAGCACGAGCTCATCATAGGCATCGATGTCGGCACAACGTTTAGTGGTGTCTGTTATGCTTTTCTTAGACCAGGAGAGATTCCTGAGATTCAGTCTGTGACGAGGTTAGAGATATGGCATCGTCTTTCTTCAGCTCTGAAAAGCTCTTCAGATTTACAGATCAGACAAACGGCGATAGCAAGATACCTTCGATTATGTACTACGATAAGAAAGGGAAGATGAGAGCAGCTGGGGCAACAGCTGTTTCGGACGACATAGATTTTGATGCCGAAAGTGAAGGATGGGCGAAGGTTGAATTGTACGATATCTCCTTCCTTAAATATGGCATGATTCTGACTCAGGATATCAAGTTTCAAGATGCATCTAAGGCCATCTGATATTCCAATCGATACTCACGGCCTAGATCTCGGCTCTTTGCCTGAGAAAAAGACAGTGATTGACGTCATGGGCGACTTTCTTCAGTATTTGTATTCGGAGACGATCAAGTTCATTAGGAGCCATCATTCGGACAGCAGCGAGCTGCTAAGTAAAGTCACGGGTCGCATCAAGTTTGTGCTGAGCCATCCAAATGGATGGATGGGTCTGCCACAGCAGCGTATGCGAGAGGCTGCTGTTCGTGGTGCTCTGGTGAAAAATTCTGACGAGGCGTTGTCAAATGTTAAATTTGTCTCCGAAGGCGAGGCTAGTGCACTTTCCTGCCTTGCTGGAGGTTTCTGTCCTCCCTCTCTGGAAGTGCGTGATATCATTCATGTGCATTGCTTTCTGATTCGTTATATATTCCCCGTCTAAAGAAGGGCTTTCGTTTCATGATTGCTGATCTCGGGGGCGGCACATTAGACATGACGTCCTACGAAGTCACAAACTCTTCGCCACTGCGTCTCAAGGAGCTTACTTCGTCTGATTGTTCTCCCGTTCCTTTGCTATTCCCGGTGGCACGCTAACATCCGTATCAGGTCGATTTGCCGGTTCCCTATTTGTAAACATGAGGGCAAAGGGACTTGTGAAGAGTACGTAATGCAGCTGCTGCTTCATCTCTCATTGAACGTAACCCATTGTCGCAGGACTTTTACATGGATCACACTACGACAATCCTGAAAGATTAAGGGATGTGATCAATGATCACTTCGAAAGCAAGACCAAGAGAGAATTCAAAGACGCATTGAAGATTTCATGGCTTCGCGTTGCCGAACGTGATGATACTAATACGAAGCTCGGCATTCGACAGGGCCGCTTGCGGATAGATGGGTTTGTTCAGCACTTCCTGACACGACCGACGCTTGAATTGCTCATGCACTGGTCAACGTAATAGCAAAGATATGGCACATTGCTTTGAACGTTCGGTTTCCGAGGCACTAAAATCAATCAAGGGCCAGCTAGCTAGATGCGGCTATAAACCGATGGTCGGTCGTCGGTGTAACCCTGCTCGAGGCATTGGCTGAGCGCTAATTAATTATATAGCCTGTCTGGCTCGTTGGGGGGTTCGCCTCAAGCGATTGGTTGTTCCATAAGCTCGAAGAAGATCTGAAACGCGACGGAATCGATGTTCGTCGTCCTTCATCGATAGATCTGTATGCTGCGCATTCCTTCCTGTTCAAACAACCTCCTAACGACTTCCGTCAGAGCGAAGGCCGTTGCACATGGAAATGTATTGTACAGCCTAGAAGCTACGGTATCGAGCCGTGTCACTAGAAAAACATATGGCGTCCAGTGCAACACATGCTATAACGACTTTAATGCCGAACATCGCAGACGAGAGCATCTGCGATTTACAGGCTTAAGTGGCGTCATAAGGTTGCCTGGAAAGTTTGATGTTGTTGTTAGGAAGGCAAGTCCGGCGTGTCTCGAGTGTGGACCAGAATGTTTATCATGCAAGTTAGGGCAAAGAAGTACAGTTGACACAGTGATTTAGTAGTTCATATTCACGTGATGTGAGGGAGCGCAAATCTGCAAACATTATGACCATAGTCTACATGTTCTGTGGCGAAGGACCAGTACCGACGTGGTATGATGAGAATAAAGGTGCGTCAACTTTTATCTTCTCCATCGGGCGTCCGTATGATTGATGATCCGGTTGCAGATGAGTTCGATATCGCCTGCTACGTCAAGGCCGATCTTTCGAAACTATGCCTACCCTCAAGACTTCAGACACATAATGGAAAGTCATTCTGGAGGCTAGATTTTGATATCGAAATTACTTTCGGCTCAACAGAGCTGGAAGCCAGGATCAAGTGGATTGAAGATGTATGTTGAGGCACTGACATTGACGCGCTTGAAATTTACTGACGTAGCTGGTTACTCCAGGGAGAAACGAAACAGTAAGCGCCCACCCTTCAACAGTTGCCTGATGCTTACTATTCCCTTCAGTGGCCCTGCAACAGTGTTTTATGAGGAGTGAAAAAACTATCCTTTTACTTTCCTAACAGATCAGGGGACTAATTACATGGAATGAGTAGAGTTGTTCGCCACCTAGCAAGTTTGTGTATTGCGTGTTCTATGCAGAGATTATTATCAAATGCAATGGAAAAGAATATCACGATCTCACTCAGTTCAATACTATTTGAAGTTATTCTTTCAGTTCAACTAATGTACAAGCCATAGTTCATTTCTGTGCCATGGCAATACTTTCCGAGTCCAACGCATTCTTGTCTCCGACGCATTCCACCAGTGAGCTCGCTATTAAACGCACGGCAGTTTAGATGCTCATTCGACCTTTTTTGTAAACGTAAAAAGCTTGTAGGTACACGAGTGTTTCAATAAGATGCTTAGGCGCCGGGGTCTGTGAACAGAGGTGTCACAGGAAGATGGACCAGGCCTCGTTGAATCCGTAAGGCAGGAACTTGTTGGCGACTTCTCCGCTAGTATGTGGGAAGTATGGTGGATACTGCACTTCTTACTACCAGCGCCTATCAAGACATCCAAGCGAACGTGACCTCCCACCATGGACCAGCCTAGTGGCGCCTCGCAAAGTACGTTATCTAATTTTGCATCTGTCACAGTCACAGACGTTTGACATTGTACTTTCCCAAAAATAATAGCTGGTAGATGCTATGGCGCCACTAGTTTGCATCACGCTACAAGCCATATAAATGCCCTCCCTTGGTCCTAGGTATGCGCCTTTCCAATAACAACGTACACTCCAAGCACCCAATAATACTTCACCGCTGCTTTCCATGCCAAAGTCCAAGAATTCCAGGTACTCGGGCAAGAGGAGTTCTGGACAGCAGAAATGGGAGAATGTACGGCAGAAGCAGATATCTATTTGTGAGAAAGGGATCAAAGAATGTCCGTAACTATCCCGGTTTCTCCTACTTCGAATAGGGTCTAACATACCACTTCAGATGGGATGGATAACAGACTTAGATATGATCCTAAATGGCTTCCTCCTGAGGGCGAGAAGGGAAGACGATTCGCGTGTGAACTTGTACCGACAGAAGAAGCCACCCAGGGGTATTCAGTTGAACACGAGACAAAGTATGAAGCTATTAGAAAGCTCTTCGATTGGGTACTCGAACAAAACGAACAATTTCGCGAAATCAGCCAACATTATAGTCTGTATCATCTCAGTTTCTCCTAATTTAATAAGGGTTAACATATCACTCAGATATTAAAAGCAAACAAAACGTCATTAATTGGGACAGGAACCAGCGGCGTATCGAAATTTTAGTACAGGACAAAGACGGCAATATTAAGGCGTCAGGGAATGGCTTTACAATACGTGCAGCTATTCATCATCTCCACACTGAGAATTTCGGTCCCAACAAGTGATTATATTAGATACATTTCTGACCCTGTCATACACATGGTCGATAAGGCTTGCATCACATAATACTATGATTTTATATGGACGCAGGACGCGTCGTCGAATTCGACACGCCGTACAATCTACTTCGGAAAGAGGGCAGTACCTCCCGCGAGTTGTGCATGAAAAGTGTCAACTTCTCTGAACTCGAGGAAGCTGCGAAGGCAAGGCCATGTCACAACCGAGTGACACCAGCGGACGATGAATAGCTCACTCAGCAAATCAAAATCGTCGTTTTGTAGTTCATATTAAGGTTATTATATCTCCGTCCAGGCGTCTAAGTCCTCGTGTAAGATTATCCGGATTCATTCCAAGCGCCCGCCTCCACGATTCCTCGCTTTTTGAAATTCTGAACCTTATTGGGGTCAGGCTCCTCCGTGTCTATAGAGTTTTGAATCTCAGATAGATTCTAGATTGTCTGATCTTTCCTTTCCAGAGTCCAGATTCAAGCCCACGTAGCACTGAACGGCGACTGCGTGTTGCTTATTGCAGTACACATCTGTCAGCGGAATTGATATTGGCCGATAATAAATCATCGGATATGAAGGATAACACCCGGATGGACAAATGAAAATAGATCGATCGAGGTCAAGTGTCCTGGACCTGGGGAGTTACAATAGCGTGTAGCGCTCGCGCCAGGTCCAATCCCATGGCTGATTGTTTGTTGTACGAGAACTCCTGAAGCTAACGCGAGGTGGAGTACAGAAACAAAGAATCATATACCAGCGAAGATGCACAGAGATGGGGATACTGTCACACAACACGATCGAGTTGCTTGGCCAGCTTCTTGTCACGGACGGCGGGTTTCTGGGTTTCACGAGTCAGAAAATATCAGTTTGGTTGGCATGAGTTCCACATACCTCCAATACCACCTTTGGCTTCAGGAGAATCCTGCCAGATCCAGTTTGAGGTGATAGTTCCCGAAGCCCTATTTCGAGCGTACACAAGACAGGGTGATTTCCGATCGCATCTTTATTACCCGAGTCGAACTCCATGTCGTCTTCCCGAAACGGTTCACCTGGTCGTATGGCATAAACGTCAAGATGGACGGAGAAGAGTTTTGTCTTGAGTATTTCCGAGAGTTCCAACGTAGACTCGATAATCTCGCTGTCCCTTACTGCGTCCGGGATTCGTGTAAGGAATTTCGACGAACTGCCCTCTCCTGCAAGGCGGAATATGTGGCGGAAGTCACTCGAAAGTACTTTTCGATATTCAATGGCCAATGTCTTCGGTTCCTTGGTTGAGTGTTTGTAAGTTAGAGCTCTCCAACGGAGGGCAGTCGCTAGGGGCTCTACAGACGTTTGGTTGTTCTTTACACACCATGTCGCCAAAACTGAAGGCTTACCTTGGGAGAGCATACTCAGAAATATCCCATGCATTTCACCATTTGTTGAGGAAGAAATTCCTGGACTGAATGTGCTCGAGACGATCCAGGAGATATAATCCACGGCCGAGGACTGAAGGGCATCAGTTACCAAGTCCTGCAGCTCGCCTGATGGTGGAGAAGAGGCTTTCGACTTGATTGAGGTGGAAAGCGTAGCTCCGATGACCTTTTGCAGATACTTTTCACGCTTCGAGTCGGATAATATGCCAAGGCCTTTCAACCGCCGTGAAGCAGACGAATTCTCCGTCCAGTCGTCCACTAAGGACAAGACTGTGTTGTTGATCTTCTCGTTGAGAAACTGGCATTGCCTGATGACGTCCGATTCTGAACACTCGTCGAGTTTGTCTTGAAAGAGGCGTTTGCTTTGGTCGATGTTGTCGGCATGGAGTGCTCCTTGAACTTGCTGGCCTGTCGGCAAATTCCGACGATGTTCACTGCTCGTTTTTTCGTCCTCTCCGCGCTGCTCAATCCCGTCTCTGCCACCAAAGATATTTCCGAGATTCAAGCTCTGACGCCAGTTGCTTCAGGGAACTGATCAATGTTTGTATATCTCGCGATGCATTCGCCTTACTTTGCTCGTACAAAGATACCGCGCCCGTTCCCTCTCGCGGAAGTCTTCAGTCTTGGCGATTGTTGGTATGGGTGGTTGGATGTGTCCATTAGTCGCGTTCTGTCAGCGGGCATGTCCGTGCCTGCGTCCTCGTTGCTGTCTCCGCCTCAGCTTGTCGTCAAACATTCTACGCATGCACTACGCACCTTACTGGCTCGTAGAAGCGTCTCAATGGAAAGAGTATGTTGAGAATTAGAGCGATAGCTGAGTGAAGAAGGTTCATATGAGTTCAATGACTGAACTGACTCACGCAGCCTCAGCTGATGGGCGTGTCCTTGCATATCGCACAAGCGCCCTAACAGATCAGAACCTTGAGGAGGGAGGCTTCTTTTTACCACGCCCATGTTTACTTGAACCCTAATTCAGGTCTCCTCCAACCATCTTCCTCTCCTGTTCCGGCGCAGACCATGAACATACCTCGCGCCCTAGCTCTGCGTCCCCACAGTGGCCAACATGAGCTCATAATAGGCATCGACGTTGGCACAACGTTCAGTGGTGTCTGTTATGCTTTCCTTAGACCAGGAGAGATCCCTGAGGTGCAGCAGGTGCAGGAGTAAGGTAGTCAACATTGTCATTATTCATCTCCTGACAACGTGTCAGGTTTACAGATCAGACGACCGCCGGTGACAACAAGATACCCTCAATTATGTACTATGATAAAGGCGGAAAGTTGAGGGCAGCCGGTGCAACAGCTATGTTAGACAACATTGCTTATGATGCTGAAAGTGAAGGCTGGTACAAGGTCGAATAGTGCGGTTTCTCTTGCTTTCAGACCGAATGAATCCAATTCTGATGCAGGATATCAAGCTTCAAGATGCATCTTAGGCCATCTGATATTCCAATCAATACTCACGGCCTAGATCTCGGTACCTTGCCTCCAATGAAGACTGTGGTTGATGTTCTGGGCGATTTCCTTAGATATCTGTATTCGGAGACCACCAGGTTCATTAAGATCCATCATTCGGATAGCAATGATCTGCTAAGCAAGGTCACGGGTCGCATCAAGTTTGTGCTGAGCCATCCGAATGGATGGATGGGTCTGCCACAGCAGCGTATGCGAGAAGCTGCTGTACACGGCGGACTCGTGAAAGATCTTGCGGCTGCACGCTCAAAGATTAGTTTTGTCTCAGAAGGTGAAGCTAGCGCATTATCATGCCTTGCTGGCGGCTTCTGCCCTCCTACTCTCGAAGTGAGTGATCATGTTTTCACAGCCTCGTCTCTGCTGACTCATTGAATCTCTTCCGTGTATAGAAAGGTTTCCGTTTCATAATTGCCGACCTTGGAGGTGGTACGCTAGACATGACATCCTATGAAGTCGCGAACTCTTCACCGTTGCGCCTCAGAGAGCTTACCTCGTCTGACTGTTTGTCATCTCCGTTACTGTATTTGTACAAGCTGAAACGTACATAAGGTCGGTTTGCTGGTTCGATTTTCGTTAACATTAGAGCGAGGAAGCTACTCCAAAGTATGCTATCCATTTGCACCGTTCGCCGTTGAATTCCACTTATCGTCGCAGCTTTATTACAAGGATCACATTACGATAACAAGGAAATCCTGGACGAGCTGATTAATCTCCACTTTGAAGGCCCAACCAAGAGACAATTCAAGGACGCATCGAATGCATCGTGGCTCCGTGTCGGAAATCGAGATGAAAATAACGCAAGGCTCGGCATTCGACAGGGTCGTCTAAAGATAGATGGGTGGGTTTGGTCTTGTATGACTCGGCCAACAGCATTTTACTCATGCACCAGCTAACGCTATAGTAAAGACATGGTGAAGTGCTTTGAACACTCGGTTTCCGAGGCTCTGGAGTCAATCAAGAACCAGATAGCAAAGTGCGGTGGTAGGGCAATGGTGAGATGTCAGTCGAGCTCCTCCTGAAGCCGGATCTGAATCTCGACACAGCCCGTTTGGCTTTCTGGCGGTTTTGCCTCCAGTGAATATCTATTCGCTATGCTGCGCGAGGTCCTCGGACGAGATGGGATTAATGTCTGTCGTCCGTCATCGATTGATCTGTATGTCACAAGTCCATCTTTATCGGTGCTGGTCATAATCTGGTTTCGGTTAGGGCAAAGGCGGTTTCCCATGGCAACGTACTGAACAGCCTTGTACCTACGGTATCGAGCCGTGTCACAAGAAACACTTACGGTGTCGTCTGCAGCATACTCTATCGGAAGTTTGATCCAGAGCACCGGAGACGAGAATACCTGCAGTACACGGACCATAGTGGCGATGTGATGATGCCTGGAATGTTTGACGTCATTGTTGAGAAGGCAAGTCCAATCCATCTCATGTGTATATTATTATGGTTACTGGGTTTTGTGCAAGTTAGGACCGAGAAGTGCAGGAGACACAACAATTCAGTCATTTCTATGTTAGGGAGGTCAAGAATCGTAAATCTGCGAGCTTCGAGGACGAGATTTACTACTTTTGTGGTGAAGGACCAGTGCCTAAGTGGCATGATGAGAATGAAGGTTAGTTTATACCTTAATTGAGCGCCCATCTGATAGGTGGCCCGGATACAGAATCATTCGATATTGCCTGCACGATCAAGGCTAATCTTTCAAAGCTATATCGTAACTCAACCATCATGAACGCATATGATGGCGGGGTATTTAGGTTGCTGGAATATGAAGTTGAAATCATGTTTGGTTCGACGGAGCTACAAGCCAGGATCAAGTGGGTTGAGAACGTGAGTCTGGCCAGCGGTCATGACCCTTTTGAATTCAATTACTGATGATCTCTGGCCCATTAGGGAGAAACGAAATAGTATGTGCTTATGTGCATGCAAATGGATTGTTGATGTCAATTACTTCCTTTAGCGGGCCTGCGACGATATTTTACGAGGACGAGAAGTGAATCGATCTCGCTCGCCATCGATGGACAATGTCTTGAATATGGAAGGAAACCCAGCTCTGCCACATCCGAGGTGAAGAAATCTTTTGTACTATGTAGCAGCGAATCTGCATCATGAATATATATTATGCTTGGTTCCTCAAGCAGTTCAGCTCAGCTCAACTCTCATGCCACCAACGCTTGAAATCGTCCTCTCCCAGGGTCAGGGCTCGGACTCAAAATTTCAGGCATATCATTCACCGTGATGGCTTTTGGCATGTCTACGTGCATTCCAGCAGTTGTAACTTTCATGAAACCCTCACTGCGTACGATGCAGGTCACCTGAATCATCCCAACACTGCTCTCTTGTTGGCACTTCCTGTTGTTTGTTTTCTGCTTCCGCTCTCGTATTAAGCGATCTATGAGCTCCCATCGACTACTCGGTGTTCCCAATTCTGATACGCATATGCTCTTGGGTATATTCAAGAAGTTCGTCATTATGATTCTGTAATCTTGGGTAGGGTAGAATAAGCCGGCGGCAGTCACATTTCCTTGGCATTATGGTCATTTCTGACATACCGTCACCGATAGCTGTGATGATGTCCCTCATCAGTTGCAGTATTTGCTTCCCTTGAGAAGTGAACGTTGGCCAGGATGCTTCGAGAGAGGTCTTGAGTTCATGGTCCATTTATCGAGGTATAAACACTCGCATCCAGGGTCCATATAAGTTATGAAGTTGATGTAGAAATCCAGCCAGGGCCCTGAGGACATCCTAGGTTTCCTACTAGACGTACAGACGGCTTACCATGCATGTTTGCCATATCAGTTACCAAGTCCTGCAGCTCGCCTGTTGGTAGAGATGAGGCCTCCAACTTATTGAGGTGGAAAGGGTAGCTCCGATGACCTTTTGCAGATACTTTTCACGCTTCGAGTTGGATAATACAACGAGGTCTTTCAACCGCCGTCCAGTCGTCCACTTAGGACAAGACCGTGTTGTTGATCTTCTGGTTGAGAAATTGGCATTGCCCGATTGCGTCCAATTCTGAACACTCGTCGACTCTATCTTGAAAAAAGCGTTTGCTTTGGTCGACATTGTCCGCATGAAGTGCTCCGTGAGGCGCTTGCTGAACTGTCGGCAAAATCACTTCTCTGCCACCGAAGAAATTTCCTAGATATAAGCTTGGGCGCCAGGTGCTTCAAAGAAACAGTCAGACACTGTATAGTTCGCGACGCATACGCCGTGGTCCCTGGCCCATCAATGGGTGTTTATAATTTTAGGTTTAATATATAAATGTGGTCCCTCCTTGCGCTTGCGGAAGCCTCCAATCTTGGCGATCGTAGGGGGTGCTTAGATGTGTCCATTGGCCGTGTTCTGTCAGCAGGCATGCCCGTGCTCGCGTGGTTTCCGCCCTCGTTGCTGTCTCCTTCTCGGCTTGTCATCAAGCATTCTACGCATGTTACTGGCTTGTAGAAGCGTCTCAATGGAAAGAGTATGTTGAGAATTAGAGCGATAGTTGAGTGAATAAAGTTCATATGAGTTCAATGCCTCAGCTGATGGGCGTGTCCTTGCATATAGCACAATCTAACAGATCAGAAACCTTTAAGGAGGGAGGCTTCTTTTTACCACGCCCATGGTCACTTGAACCCGAATTCAGGTCTCCTCCAACCATCTTCCTCTCCTGTTGCGGCACGGACCATGAGCATACCTCGCGCCCTAACTCTACGTCCTCATAGCGGACAACATGAGCTCATAATAGGCATCGACGTTGGTACAACGTTCAGTGGTGTCTGTTATGCTTTCCTTAGACCAGGAGAGATCCCTGAGATCCATCAGGTGCAGGAGTAAGGTAGTCAACATTGCCGCTATTCATCTTCTGATGACATGCCAGGTTTACAGATCAGAAGATCAGTGACAGCAACATACCTTCAATTTTGTACTATGATAAAAGCGGAACGTTGAGAGCAGCCGGTGCGACAGCTGTGTCAGACAACACTGTTTATGATGCTGAAAGTGGAGGCTGGTACAAGGTTAAATAGTGAGGTTTCTTTTGCTCCCAGACCGACGTGGCTCCGATTCTGAATAAGTTTATCAAGCTTCAAGACACATCTGAGACCATCAGGTATGGTGCTCGATACTCATGGTCTAGATCTCGGTAGCTTGCCTCCAATGAAGACTGCGATTGATGTTTTTGGCGATTTCCTTCACTATCTGTATTCGGAGACCATCAATTATATCAGCGAACGTCAGTTGGACAGCAATGAGTTGCTTAATATGGTCATAGGCCGCATCAATTTTGTGCTGAGCCATCCGAATGGATGGGTGGGCATGCCACAGCAATGTATGCGAGAGGCTGCTGTGCATGGCGGGCTAGTGAAAGATCTTGCGGCTGCACGCTCAAAGATCAGTTTTGTATCCGAAGGTGAAGCTAGCGCGTTATCATGCCTTGCTAGTGGCTTCTGCCCTCCTACTCTCGAAGTGAGGGTTCACTCTACTGCATTGTATCGCCTGATTCATTGAATATCTCCCGTTTATAGAAAGGTTTCCGTTTCATAATTGCCGACCTTGGAGGCGGTACGCTAGATATGACATCCTATGAAATCGCAAACTCTTCACCGCTGCGCCTCAAAGAGCTTACCTCGTCCGACTGTTCGTCAGCTCCGTTACTGCTTTTGTAGTGATTCTGAAACATACGTAAGGTCGGTTTGCTGGTTCTATTTTTGTTAACATTAAGGCAAGAAAGCTGCTCCAAAGTACGCGATCCATTCGCTGTTCGCCATTGAATTCAACTTATTGTCGCAGCTTTATTACGAGGAACACATTACGATAATAATGAAATCCTGGACGAGCTGACCGATGATCACTTTGAGGGCCCAATTAAGAAACAATTCAAGGATCCTTCGAATGCGTCGTGGCTCCATGTCGGAAATCGCGATGAAACCAACACAAAGCTTGGCATTCGACGAGGTCGTCTACGGATTGACGGGTATGACCGTTGTTACATGACATGGGCAATCTTGTTTTACTCGTGCTCCGGCTGAATTCTAGTAAAGACATGGTAGATTGCTTTGAGCACTCGGTTTCCGAGGCGCTGAAGTCAATCAGGGATCAGATAGAAAGATGTGGTGGCAGACCAATGGTAAGATGTCAATCGTGCTCCTCCAGAATCCGGATCCGGATCTAAATTTCGATACAGCCCGTTTGGCTTGTTGGAGGATTCGCATCGAGTGATTATCTATTCCGGAGGCTGGAAATAGTACTCAAGCGAGATGGAATTGATGTTCGTCGTCCATCGCCAATCGATCTGCTGTATGTCATAAGCTCCTCTTTGTCAGGACTGTTCCTGATCCATTTTCTACACAACCCTGGCAGGGCAAAGGCTGTTGCCCGTGGCAACATCTTGTATAGTCTAGGAGACACAGTATCCAGCCGTGTTACAAGGAGCACATTTGGCACCGTCTGCCACGTACCCTATGATAACTTTGATCCAGAACATTGCAGACGTGGACATCTGCGATTTGTAGACTTTAGTGGCGACGTGAGGATGCCTGGGATATTTGACGTCATTGTTGAGAAGGCGAGTTTATTATATTTCGAGTGTGACTTGTTATAATCACTCGGCTATCTGCAAATTAGAACAAAGAGGTGCAGGAGACACAGAGATTCAATCGGCCGTATTACCGTGAGATTGATAATCTCAAGTCTGCGAGCTTCGAGGAAGTGATTTACAGCTTTTGTGATGGAGGACCAGCACCGATGTGGCACGATGAGAATGAAGGCACGCCAGTTTGTGTCGTTAATCGGACTTCCATCTGATTGACGGTTTGGATACAGACGTATTCACTATCGCATGCACGATTAAGGCCGATCTCTCAAGGCTGTATCGTACTTCAAAAACCCACACTTATGATGGTAGGGTATTCAGGATGCTGAGTTATGAAGTTGAAATCATGTTTGGTTCGACGGAGCTACAAGCCAGGATCAAATGGATTGAGAACGTGAGTCTGGCCAGCGGTCATGGCTCTTCTGTAATTACTGATGATCTCTGGCTCATCAGGGAGAAACGAAATAGTATGTGCTTATATGCACGCAAATGGATTGTTGATGTCAATTACTTCCTTTAGCGGGCCTGCGACGATATTTTACGAGGACGAGAAGTGAATCGATCTCTCTCGCCATCAATGGACAATGTCTTGAATATGGAAGGAAACCCAGCTCTGCCACATCCGAGGTGAAGAAATCCCTCGCTTTTGTATTTTGTAGCAGTGAAACTGCATCATGTATATATATATTATGCTTGGTTCCTCAAGCAATGGCTCATTGCGACAGCTCAACTCTCATGGCAATGTCCGACGCTTGAATCGTCCTCTCCCAGAAGAGACCTTTGCTGAAGCCCTCTCCTCGTCAAAACTACCTGGCGGTCGGACCGCTGGTTCCCATAATTGCGTGTTCAGCGTTGCTCCAATCATCTCGTTGCTCATATTCAGGAGTGTCTATTCCCGACATTACAAGTTGATTATTTCGGAAAACGATAAGTAGAACTTCACCTCGAGTGGAACTCACTGGCAATGGTACAGACTTGGCAAGTCCCAGACTAGTGTATCCTAGATTTTCTACTACTAGAGACGTGCAAACGGCTTGCCTTGTTCGTCATATCACTAGTACTTACCAAATTCTGCGTCCAGTCGTCCTCTAGAAAAAAGTGCCTGATAGCGTCCGATTCTGAACACTCGTCGAGTTTGTCTTGAGAAAGGCGGTCGACGTTGTCGGCATGGAGTGCTCCGTGAGGAACTGTCGGCAAAATCCGACGACGTTTACTGCTCATTTTTTCGTCAGCAGGCATGCCCGTTCTCGCGTGGTTTCCGCCCTCGCTGCTGTCTCCGTCTCAGCATGTTATCAAGCATTCTACGCATGTTACTGGCTCGTAGAAGCGTCTCAATGGAAAGAGTATGTTGAGAATAAGAGTGATAGCTGAGTGAAGAAAGTTCATATGGCCCACAACGCCTGAACTAATCCACGCAGCCTCAGCTGATGGGCGTTCCCTTGCATATCGCACAAGCTTAAGCGCCCTAACTAATCAGGACCTTAAGGAGGGAGGCTTCTTTTTACCACGCCCATGGTCACTTGAACCCAGATTCAGACTCCTCGAACCATCTTCTTCTCCTGTTGCGGCACGGACCATGAGCATACCTCGCGCCCTAGCTCTACGTCCTCATAGCGGACAACATGAGCTCATAATAGGCATCGACGTTGGTACCACGTTCAGCGGTGTCTGTTATGCTTTCCTAAGACCAGGAGAGATACCTGAGGTCCAGTCGGTGACGAGGTAAGGTAGTCAACATTGTCAGTATTCACCTTCTGACAGTATGTCAGGTTTGCAGACCAGTCGACCGGTGACAGCAAGATACCCTCAACTATGTATTATGATAAAAGCGGAACGCTGAGAGCAGCCGGCGCAACAGCTGTGTCCGACAACGTTGTTTATGATGCTGAATGTGGAGGCTGGTACAAGGTCAAATAGTGAGGTTTCTTTTGCTCCCAGTCTGAGGGGACTCCGATTCTAATTCTGCGTATCAAGTTTCAAGACACATCTAAGACCATCGGGTATGGCGCTCGATACTCATGGTCTAGATCTCGGTAGCTTGCCTCCAATGAAGAGTACGGTTGAAGTTCTGGGCGATTTCCTTCGCTACCTATATTCGGAGACTACGACTTTCATTAGAAGTCATCACTTAGATAGCAATGAACTGCTAAGCAAGGTCAAGGATCGCATTAAGTTTGTGTTGAGTCATCCGAATGGATGGATGGGCCTGCCACAGCAGCGTATGCGAGAGGCTGCTGTGCACGGTGGACTCGTGAATGATCTTGCAGCTGCACTCTCAAAGATAAGTTTTGTCTCCGAAGGCGAAGCTAGTGCCTTATCCTGCCTTGCTGGTGGCTTCTGTCCTCCAACCCTTCAAGTGAGCGACCTCGTTTTCACAGCATCGTCACTCCTAATTCATTGAATATCCCCCCGTAAATAGAAAGGCTTCCGCTTCATGATTGCTGATCTTGGAGGCGGCACGCTAGATATGACATCCTATGAAGTCGGGAACTCTTCACCGTTGCGCCTCAAGGAACTCACCTCATCTGACTGTTTGTCAGCTCTATCACTATTTCTGTAATTATGCTGATGCATCTGTAAGGTCGGTTTGCTGGGTCTATTTTTGTCAACATTAGGGCAAGGAAGCTCCTGCAAAGTGAGTAACCCATATGCCCCCTTTGCCTTTGGACCTGACGCGTCGTCACAGCTCTATTACGAGGATCACAATACACAAATAATGAAATCTTGGACGAATTGATCAATGATCAATTTGAAAGTTCCACCAAGAGACAATTCAAGGATGCGTCAAGTGCATCGTGGCTCCGGGTGGGAAATCGCGATGAAGTCAACACAAAGCTTGGCATTCGTCAAGGTCGTTTACGGATTGATGGGTATGACCGTTGTTACATGAAATGGGCAATATTTTTACTCGTGCTCCGGCTGAATTTTAGTAAAGACATGGTAGAGTGCTTTGAGCACTCGGTTTCCGAGGCGCTGAAGTCAATCAAGGACCAGATAGCAGGATGCGGTGGCAGGCCAATGGTAAAAGTCAATCATGCTCCTCCAGAAGCTGGCTCTGAATATTGATATAGCCCGTTTGGCTCGTTGGAGGATTTGCTTCGAGTGATTATCTATACGGGAAACTGGAAACAGTTCTCAGGCGAGATGGGATTGATGTTCGTCGTCCTTCATCAATTGATCTGTATGTTGTTATTCTCTCTTTGTCGGGACTACCCATAATCCAGTTTTGGTTGAACTCTGTCAGGGGAAAGGCGGTTGCACATGGCAATGTGCTGTACAGTCTAGGAGCTACGGTGTCGAGCCGCGTCACCAGAAAAACGTATGGTGTTGTCTGTAGCACATTCTATAACCCCCTTGATGCAGAGCACCAGAGACGCAAGCATCTGCAGTATACTAGCTTGAATGGAGATGTGCTGTTGCCCGGGATGTTTAGCATCATTGCTGAGAAGGCGAGTCCTGACCATGTTGAGTGTGGATTACAATATTTATTTGGGTTCTGTGCAAGTTAGGAAAAAGAGGTGCAGGAGACACAACATTTCAGCAGATCATACCGCAATAGGATTGAGAATAGCAAAGGCACGAAATTCATCGAGGTCGAAATTTTCAGTTTTTGTGGCGAAGGAACAGTACCAACGTGGCATGATGAGAATAAAGGCACGTCAAATTGTGTCTTCGATCAGGGTTCCGACTAATTGGCAGTCTGGTAGCAGATGCGTTTGAAATGGCATGCACGATCAAGGCTGATCTTTCCAAGCTATATAAAAAGTCAAGCAGCCAGTCTCATAAGGGCACGTTATTCAGAGACCTGATGTATGATGTCGAAATCATGTTTGGTATGACGGAGCTGCAGGCTAGAATCAAGTGGACTGAGAAAGTGCGTCTTGCTGATCACGATTCGTTGGCGTTTGCTGACGTTGCCTATCACTCTAGAAACAAACGAAATAGTACGTGCTTACGTCCCAATGTTCATTTCCTTTTGTTGATTACTTCCTTTAGCGGACCTGCTGCGATACTTTATGAGTGAACCAGTCTTTCTCGAGTAATAATAGAGAACGTGTTGCAGGAAACCCAGCTCAGTCATATCTAAGGTAAAGGAGTCCCTTGGTTTGCATCAAGTAACGAACTTGCATAGTCTACATACATATGATCGATTTTTCATACGATGACTCGTCGGCGCGATAGTCGCCGTCTGCACTCACTGTCATGCCAATAGTTTCTGATCTACTTTAAGCGCAGTTGCGTCTGCCACGATGACTTGAGTCTCGCATGTAATGAGCTCGCGCACGCGGAACGCATGGGAGTTGTGAAGTGAACCAGAGGGAGCGTCGTTGAGTTCACAAGTTGAGAGCATGTTAGTAGTTACCTCTGTTCGCGCTGCATGCGCTGCTGGCCATCCTATTCAACTCAGCACCTATTAAGACATTGACTGCTCTCCTATTAACACTTCCTGTTGATTGTTTCCTGCTCTCGCCCTAGTATCACGCAATCAATAAGTTCCCGTCGACTTCTCGGTGATCTTAATTCTGATCCTTATAAAGGACAAGCATCCGAACTTATAACATGAATTGATACTGGCATGGCATTTAGCAGTGCTTGAGATGCTTTTCTCGTAGCTGGAGAGATCCCTGATTTGGGGTCGTAAACTTGCATACTGGTCTATTGCCATCTGAAGTACGGTCCTATCCTTTGTAGATTGCTAACATCACTTCTCAAATTCGTTGAGAACCTTGGGTGAATTCAAGAAGTTCGTCATTACGATGTTGAAGTCTTGAATAGAATAAATCGTCAGCCACATTTCCTTCCTATAATGACCACTGTCGACATACCATCATCGATAGCTGTGATGTTGTCCCTCATCAGTTGCAGTACTTGCTTCCCTTGAGAAGTAAACGTAGGCCAAGATGCTTTAAGAGTAGTCTTGAGATCATGGTCTAATTTTTGAGACATTAAGACTCACGTCCTGGATCCATATCCGTTATGAAGTTGATGTAGAAATCCAGCATCGCGTTAGCAAATTCGTCCTCGACTGTAACTGGAACAGGTCCGTAGAGAAGGGCCAACTCGGAAGCGTGAGCCACTAGATAATCTCGTCATGTACATCCAGATCAATCCGAGGTGAGACAAATTGGGTATTCACCACCAAGAGTCACGTTTTCCCCAGGTATGAATTCCCGGAAATGGTACGCATAGAGAGGCTGTAATGATGCTGCTCGATCAAAGAAGAACCTTCGTGGAGCAAGGAACATGTTGTCTCCGTAGAACGCGGCTGCTCTGTCGAACAGCGAATCTCCTGTGTTGAATGGAGCGTTGTTAGCTGGATCATTAGCTGGGTATAACTCGTGGATCCTGCTCAGGACGTCGCTAGTTAAGGTACGGCTGTCCAGGATGAGCTTGCCGATGAACGTATCTAAAGCTTCGCTCTCTGACATCCCTGAATGAGTGATGTTGAGGACTGAGACACTGAATCTGGTTCCTTCGTTCAGCTTTGATTTACAATGGCGAAAGAGTCAGCGATCCCAAGTTTGATTAAGAAAGAGTGACCAAACTCACATTCGTTCCAGCAAGGAATGGAACGTGCAAGAAGTTGCCTGAAGATATCTTTGATGAAGCTCTTTCCTCGACGAAGCTACCTAGCGGTCCAACCGCTGGTTCCCATAATTGCGTATTCAGTGTTGCTCCAATCATCTCGTTGCTCACATTCAGGAGTGTCTGCTCCTGGAATTACGAGCTGATCATTTCGGAGAACGATGCGTAGAACTTCACCTCAAATGGAACCCGTTGAAGGCATGGCACAGACTCAGGGCCCAGAGGACATCCTAGATTTCCGACCAGACATGCAAACGGCTTGCCTGGTTCGTCATACTGGAATGCGTAAGGCGCGCTTTTACTGCACGTGCTACATCAGTTTCTTCGGAGTGGGTAGAGAAATCGATATAACTCACAATGGGCCGGTCGGTGAATCGGCCATTGCAGCCCGGAAGAGTGATTGGTTTGCTGGAAAGACGATGTGTGCCAATACGCTGCCGGCTCCTGCTGACTGAAAGTTTGTTCGCACCAACACATTTCTTCGGGACAAGATAATGGCCTTACCTGACCCCATATCGTAACCTGTGTCACTGAACAATCAGACTTTCATGGAGACACAGTGAAGAAACGGAACGAACCTTCTCCGGATCACCTCCGAACGAAGCTATATTGTTCTGGATGAATTGCAGAGCTAACCGCTGATCGTGTAAACCATTGTTGAGGTCCTGAGGCAGGATATGCGAGCTTGCAAGCTGCGGGTCCGTTGATATGGGATTTCTCTGATTTAAATAAACGAAACGATGCTCACAAAGCCGAAAGTGTTGATACGATAATTGCTACAAAGAATAAGTCGATGTCAAGCCGAGTAGACCTCATGTACGTACAAGATCACGTAAATAAATGGCTTTCCGTTTGCAACGCCCCGGGTTATCATGCCTATCTCGTTCAGATCAGTAGATTTCATTGCGAGGTATATGTAAACTACTGACGTGTCGGATTATAGGTCGGAATTGAGGCAGCTCTATTTGTCATGGTTGGTCCGCCACTAAAATCGTAACCTCTGTTGGTAAACTCACCCCGATGTCCATTGACCTCCCTGCGTACGTAGGTAAAAATGTGTCATACTATAAACAAAAATGCGACTACTCACGTATATGTACGCAAGAACGGGGAGCTTTTCGTCAGCTGAAGTACCAGCTGGTCGCCAGACATTCATATACAGGCAATCCTCGCCCACGGGCGCACCGAGCGTGGCCGGCCTCTGAGGACAAGCATTTCCAAAAGTCGTTGCGTTACGTACTACCTGAGGGGCAGACGTTATTGCAACTGGCGCTTTAAATCTAAGGTTCCCAACGGGAGGGTGAGCGAAAGGAATACCGAGCCAGTATTCAGTTCCATTATCGGCTAGGACACCTCGAAAATTTCCCGAAGTCGTTTGGACTACGAGGTTGCTCGGATGTGCCTGCGCAACGACAACAAGAGCGCAGGCGGGAGCCCAGAGGTAGATGAGGGTCTTTAGCATGTTCATGGCCAGAGACCTGGACACGAACGTTTGGACCTCTTATAAGGAGAACATCATGGAAGTTGGGAAGAGCATAGGTTGGTAAAATCCATTCATTCGGTTATCCATCCGCCAAAAGCGTGAATAAAAAAGCAGCGCAGAGCGGATTCTAGGCATATCATGGGACCTGGTCTTTACACGGCAAACCACTTCTTTGTACCCCGATGCACCGTCGAAGAAGCGGCAGCGGTCAGTCGGGTCCCGTTAAAAAGTTCAAGTCGTGCCGCCCGGAGCGCTGAATTGGAGACATACTGGCCATGCCCAATTTTCTAGCGAGCGTATTACTTCCGATCAAGAAGAAAGGACAAACATCGGATCCTGACTCCTGAGGTAGACGAGGCAATTTTTGATCACTGCAATAATAGAAAAGTCCCAGATGGTCCACTACAGTAGATCAGATGTTCTCCATGAGCTAGTCGTTCAATGAATTAGTGTACGAGCCGAAGGCTCTTAGAGTGCAGTCGCTAACTTTCAAGTTTCCTTCAAGTTTTCACAAGTTGAAACGAAAGAATTTGAATGGATGTGTCACATCACATGATGCTCGTTACGACAGTGTTTTGGGTGACTGACTTGATTGCCACTCTCTGCTTTGCTCAGCTGCCACCATCGCTGCGGTTCCAGCCAGAAGACAAAGTCGGAGTGGAACAGCGGAGCGCTGGAATCGTAGACGATTTTTCAAGTGAATCTGTGAATGTGCTTCTACTACGGTCACGTGTAATGCATTCCGGTGGCCACGCATTCTCCAGCCAACACCTCCTTCCCATGCTCCTTGCGACCAGCATGAGTTCAACGAGCATCTACGACAGATGCATACTAATCTACCCTCTTCTCTACTGCGACCATGGGGCGAAGCCATCCTCATACCAGCCATTGCAGTCCAAGTCAGAAATCCGAATCTGGAGCTCCGGGAATCATCATGGGTTTCGATATAGGATCAACGAGTAGCTCCATCTCTTTCGCTCTACTTGCTCGTGATCGACCTCCTGAGATTCAGGCGGTGAATAGGTCTGTTTCAGCGGGTCAATTGTGTATGAACCAAGTCTAACATTCGACTTGTAACTTTAGCTTCACTGATCAAAGCTCGCCAAGCAATAGGATCCCGTCAGTCATGTATTACGATAGACATGGGAATTTAACGGCCGCGGGCCAGTCAGCGGCGACGGAAACGGTAATGAGCGACTCTGAGATCGAAAACTGGGTCAAGGTCGAGAGGTATGATCAAGGCCGTATGACATCGCATTTGCTAAAGTTACTATATCCTAAAATGAAGGTTCATCATGCATCTAAGCCCTTATGATTTGGAGATGGACCCGGACGACCCCCGTCCTGCTATTCTTCCCCCACTTAAAACGGCAATAGAAGTCATGGGCGATTTCCTGCGTTATCTGTACAACGAAACCATCCAGTTCATCAAGCAACATTATGTTGATGGGGAAGAAATGTGGAAACAAGTAATGCATCAAAGGCATTTTGTTTTCAGTCTCCCGAATGGGTGGGATAATGTTTCACAACATCGCATACACCAAGCAGCAATATCTGGAGGGCTCATCAACGTCATCTACGACCGAGCTCGTATATCTTTCGTAAACCAAAGCGACGCATCTACCTTTGCGTGCTTGCTTGATGGTCAGATTCCCGGTGGCATTCCGGTAAGAGTTTCAAATTACCACCTCATGTCGTACTTATACATTTCGTTATTCTCAGCCATCAAATCGTTTCATTCTTGTTGATGGAGGTGAAGACACTCTGCAGGTGATGTCTTATGAGCTCGATCAAGCTAAGCCAGCGCGTTTGAAGGAGATGGTTTCGCCGAGACGTATGTCACATGAGGGATCGCCTCATCACTGAATTCCGTATACTTAACGTCTTCGCCAGATTCCTTCAATGGTTCCTTGTCTATAAACGTGCGCATGCGAGGAGTACTAAAGCGTACGTCATGTATTGGGAATGTATTTGTAATAAGTTAATCCCTTAGGATAGGAAAGCTACGGGGGTCTAGCTATGACAATCAAGAGATCTTAGACGAAATTGTAAAGGATTCATTTGAACCCGCTGTTAAATGGAAATTTAGCGATGCTCAGCATGCATATTGGTTACGCGTCGGCGGGAGGACGGAGAACAATGCTGATCTTGGGATCCAAAGGGGATTGCTAAGACTTACCGGGTAGGACCTCTCTCTGTATCAACTCTTGTTCTATACACATATTCTTGCTAACCTTCCTCTCCTAATGCAGGGATGAGCTCGCCGAGTGCTTCGAGGAGCCTATACGCGATGGATTAAAGCTTATTAGGCATCAGATGAACTCATGCCGAGGATCACAAATGGTATGTCACGAACATCCTTACGAGCAATACTCACAAGGCTTACCCTCGACGGCAGGCAGTATGGATTGTCGGAACTCTCGCCCGCAGTTCGTGGTTTATTGGAAGACTGAAGGAAGATCTTTCCAGTGATGGGATCTCTGTCATTCACCTGGACATTGATTTGTGAGCTCCCTTCGAGGATATTGGCGATTTCAACTGATATCTGACGTCTTTAAATTATTTAGTTCTAGTGCGGTAGCTGATGGCTGCGTTGCTAGTCTGTTGTATGATATGGATTGTGAACGAGAACCGAGGCGTGCCTCTGGGATTGTCTGCTCTTATTGAAGTCAACAGGTACTTTCCTGGGTCCTATGGAGTTATGTGGTTAATTCATTACCTTGTACTTTCCGGCATCTTACCAGCTTATCGAGTATTGCATTGAGGGCGAATACATTGTGATAAATATCTCCAAAATTGTGGGAAGCGATGCGGTGATGTGTGATTGTGTGATCTTTCTTTGTAGAAAGTACTGCATATGCTTTTTGGCTTCCCAAGCTGAGCGTTGTGCATATCGCTTTGACATATTCATGTAATTCATCGTCTATGCTGGATTCCCTCTAGACAAAACCATCGATAAGATGTCAAAAGTGAGATTCGTGGCAAAATCATGTTCCGAGAAGCTCATGACCACGGTCATTACTGGGGGGGGGATACATTTGCGAGAGGTACTCATTCATGCTGGCATCGAAAGTTCGCAGCAGTCGATGGAAGGGTTGCACGTCTGGTTCACTTCGCATGCTTCCGTTTGTCGGGGAGGTGTTACTTGTTTTTAATGTAAGTACATTCCTTCTGGTAGTAATTCATAAACACCATGATGAAGCTTCTAATTTCTTACCAACTGCTCAGATGAACTCCCAAAGTCTCGCTCCAGACTCCAGACCACGGTTACCCTCTACGCGTTGTTGTCCCAGGGGGCACAGGTGTGCGTCGATCGCATCACTGTTGCTGGGGAATAGTCACCCAACCTCTACCAACAGCGCGACTATAAGATCCTCCCACCGACTTGTGTGACAGTTGAGCAAGCCGCGTCGCTCTGGGACATACCACCTGCGATTGAAGCGTTGCCTGTTAATTCGGTTTTTGTGAGTATAAACCGAGCTCCGGGTGACATGAAAGTCCGCTTGAAGGAGTGCAACGGGAAACGGTGGGACGGGAAGGCAGATTGCTGGCGTACAGTTAGCAATTGCGCCAACCGATGAATCGGAGGAGCATTAGATGGATACTAAGATTACTTATCAAGAAGGAAAGTGGAGTTGGAGTTTGTGTTTGATATTTACCAGATGAAAGAAAGGGTAGGACAGACGAGTGGCAAGCGGAAGATGAAATTTCAAGGATAAGAACGGGGTTACGCAGAAGAAAGACCGTGCTTGGAATATGTGCGGCGTTGCGTTCAATTCCTATGGGGAGGCTATTTGGTGTCGGTGATCCAGTGATATTGTTCTGAGGCATGCCTTGTTTGAGCTGGGAATTATACTATGCAGATTCATGGGCGAGGGAGCACAGCAGGCGATGCGGAAAATACAGAAAAACGACGAAAAGGAAAAAGGAAATCTGGCAGACACATAGTAAGAACCTGAGGATTTCAAACCATGTCTGCCGGACGTACCTCAATAGATCGTCATCGCCCCCGACCCTCCAGCTTATCAAGCAAATCTTTGGCTTCGTTAATCTTACTCGCAAGGTATGGTGACCCTCCACGATCGGGATGGTTTGCGAGCATGATGTGTCGGTGCGCATCCTTCAATCTCATACGAAGCGCAGGCGTGTCTCTACATGTAACAATCCCGCATGCAATACAAGTGCATCAGTAAGCAGTCTTCATAAGGATCACAAGAAGAAAGGACGACGACGCACTTCAGACCAAGGATAGCAATAGCCTCTTTACGGTCCATCTTCGCATTGAAGCCGCCCTTGACGAACTCCTCCGCACCGCGTTTACCGGCACGCATCAACTGGCGACCAATGACCGCTGCGCCGATTGCACCGAGACCGACGAAGAATGGTGTAGCCATGTTGTATTAGGGGCGATGTGGGAGTTTGGAACAGAAAAATCGGGACAAACGTCGAGAGTCCGCGCTGAGAAATAACGACGTCACGTGCGCAAATTTTGACGGACAAATGCGCTTGCACCTAAACCTTTTTCATCTCGTCTCGTCGACTTCTCAAACATGCTCTCTGCAGAGCGCCATCTTTTGCAATGAAGGGCGAATGCTAATAGCTTGGAAAGGGATACCGTCTGCGGCGCATCCGTTCCTTGGAATCCTCGTGATATAGTCACCTTCCACGTTGACGTTGACGATTCGCTTTTCGGAGTGCCCAACCCTCCGACGCTCCCTCAGTCTTATAAAGCAATGCTCTTAGGGCCGCTCAAAGCCTCGGCTTCGTTATCAGAAACTCTCACTTATAGACGACTCATGTCCAGCGCATCAATGGCACGAAGAAACTCGAGGTCGAAGCCTCTGAGTCTTTTGCGACTACCCGTTCCTCGGCTTCGCGACACGCTTGACAGATATCTTGAGTCTCTCGAGCCGTTTCTCCTTGAACGAGAGGCCAATGGAGGTCAATCGTTCGACGATTCCATGCGCGTTCGCGTGAATATGGCATATGAGTTTGAAAGAGGGTTAGGAGGAAGTTTACAAGAGCGACTCTTAGGTTGGTCTGTAGGACTATCCTCATCGTGGATACTATAGGGAATTTCGTACTAATATCTTGCTGAATAGAACTCGACAAGAAGTCCCCATATAACTGGCTTGACGATAACTTCTGGTTGAAGAAAGCTTACTTGGAGGTCCGTTCACCGTTGCTCATCAGTTCGAATTGGTGGTTGGCATATAAGGACGATAATAGCGTACCAGAGGCCGTCCGGAGGAAAGCACAGGATTTGAGTATCAAGAGAGCCGGAGTCAGTGGTTGGCAAGTTCGTCGAGCTGCTTGGCTCCTAAGCAGGACGCTTCAGTTCAAGGAACGCATTGAATCGTAAGTATTCGCTCTCGCACTTATTTCTCGCACCTGTCTTCAATGTATTTTAGGCAAGACTTATACCCTGAGACAACATATACCGGATTATGGATGCGCGATACCGTTCCGAGAATGTTCAACGTCTGCAGAACACCCCAGACAGGCTGTGATCGTCTGTCCACAGTCCAGGCCTCGTCAACCTCGAGGAAGAAAGTCCTAGTTATGCTGCATGACTGGATCTACACTATGGACGTATACGACAGTGGGGACACAAACGTGGGGCATGTTGAATTGGAGAAGCGAATCCGCGATATCGTACTTGACGTAGAAAGGAGAGTAGAAAGTGGGGAGAGGGCCGTACCCGTTGGAATCATGACTTCTGACGATAGAGACACTTGGACGAATGTGAGCCAGAAAATACTCAGTTTGGGTGTCTCTATTGACGCCATGCCCTATCTACTCTTGGCAGAACTATACCTATCTCTCCCAAATCTCCCCTCTTAACTCGCAGAGCCTCCAGACTATCCAAGATAGCCTAATGGTACTCAGCTTAGATCACTACACCTACGAAACATCCGATCCCTGCACATCTGAATTCAAATCCCATCTCCAGAACATTCGTTCAGGCTGTAACGCACGAAACAGGTGGTTCGACAAAGGTATCACTTTGATCGTCGAGAATAACTCAAGAGCGGGTATGATGGGTGAACATTCACCTGTTGACGCCCTTGTTCCGAGTATTGTCGCAGATTATTCACTTGCGGCCGATATGGAGTCGGATACGGAGTGGAAGATGTTGGAGCCTTTTGAGAATACCAACTCTTCGGTGCAGCATAGGAGTTGGGACCGGCTGGAGTGGGATGTTGATGAATATTTGGTCCGACAGTGTGGTGAAGCGGAGGAACGAGCGAAAGCTGTTATTGCTGATTCTGACGACGATGTTATGTGGTTCACGGAGTATGGTACTGATTGGTTGAAGAATATAGGTAAGTTCTCAATATCACGACAACGGTAGTCATTTCCTAACGATAGTATATCTCTATGAAAGCCGTCTTACCTCCAGACGCTTATATCCAAATGGCCATGCAACTCGCATGGTACCGTACGCGAGGGACATTCACAGCAACGTACGAAACAGCCCTCACTCGTCTCTTTGTACGCGGCCGAACTGAAACAATCCGTACCTTAACAAAACAATCTCGAGAATTCGTTCTCGCAATGTGCGATTCCAACACCTCTGTAGGTCCAACAGTTAAACTTAGAACTCAAATTACCGCATAGCTCATCTATTACTATTCATGCCCGAAACGACCACGAATCGGACAGAACGAAATCCGCCTGACGCTATTACGCAGCGCCATAGCCACTCACGCAAAACTCACCAAACTCGCGGCAACAGGAAAAGGAATCGACCGTCACCTTCTCGCTCTTCGCCTCCTCATGAAACAAAATGAACGCTCCCCTCTATTCGAAGACGAATTATTCGCGAAAAGTCAAGAATGGAAATTAAGCACGAGCGGTCTTAGTGCTGGGACGTATTTTCGTGGAACTGGGTACGTCGTAACGTCGTGCAGATGGGGTGAACGGTCCAACGGACTCACGATTTATAATTTTTGCTAGCTTTGGTAGTCCGTATCACGATGGCTACGGCATCAACTGTATGTTCTCATTCATCCTTGTCTCCTCTCCACTTTCCTATCATCTCACGTTGAATTGTCTCGCAGATCTTGCTGCACCTGACATGATCAAATTCGGCATCGAATCTAAATTCTCCTGTCCGTCCACCTCAACAGAGAAATTCAAGTCCGCCATCTCCTTGTCCCTCATTGAACTTCAATCTCTTATTCTCTCTAGTATTGATACCAAACCCGTAGACGTAGACACCCAAACATTCACCAATGACACACCTAGACCTAGATTATAACTGTCACTCCAAATATCACTCCCATAATTTCGAATAAATAATTCTCTTTATTTTTTTCTAATTTTAGCTTTTTGAATAAGTACGCACTAGCAGAACAAGAAAAAGGAAGGTGAAGAGCAAAATAGACAAATCATTCAATATAAATCATCTCTTCCAGCTTCTCAGAATCATCAATCCATCCACCCTCAATCCCACTCCACTCCTCAGCCATCCTACCCATCAAAGTATCCCTAGCTCCAAAACTTTCCAAGAACCTCCTCTTAGAACAGATAAACATCCCCTTCTTTGCCCTTGACAACATAACATTGCTCCTTCTCAAATCCTGAAGAAATCCAACAGATTTGGTTCTGACAGTTGAGATGATAATATAGTCTCCTTCATTTCCTACAAAGAAAGATCAGGATATGGATTAAAGGAAAATAAATTGACTTACCTTGGAAAGAGTCTACTGTGAAGCAGGTGTTGGACCAGGGTAGACCAGAGTTCTCAAGCATCAGCTCTAGAAGGTCCCTCTGAGTCTCATAAGGAGTGATGATCTTAAAAGACTGTTGTCTCTGATGGAGAAGAGAAGCAATGGAGATGCAGATTAAGGCCTCTGAAGAATTCTAAAGAATAAAGCTAAATAATAATATTTTAAAATTTAGAAAATACATACCTTGAAACTCGTCTTCTCAGGCTCTTCTGTCCCATTTACATTAATAAATTGAATGCAAAGAGGATGCTGAACTGGATGGCTATCCCAGGAGGCTAGCTGGCACTGATACACCTCTCTGGAGATAAAGTCTCCAATTGCAGAGGGCATTCTGTCTAAAAATCAAGCTAGTATTATAAGCATAAGAGATAAATTAAATACTTACATTGGATATTAAGCATGACAGAAGAGATGCTATTGAGAAGAGAGTAATTCTCAAAGACACTCTGAAGAGCATCTGCACTCTCAGAAGCAAAAGGTGGCACTATCTCAAAAGAAATTAATCAGAAGAATAATTTAAATCTAGATTAAGAGACTTACACTGCTTATCATCTCCAATAAAGCTGATTTTCTTAAGATGCCTTCTATACTGCTTCAGCAGGGGAAAGTAGCTGCTCATAGAGATCTGAGAAGCCTCTTCCACAATGATGGACTGAAAGTGGAGATGTCTTGTTGCTTCAATAAATCTGGGGCTGCTAATCATACTAAGAGTGCATAAAACAACTCTAGCATGTAGCTTCCCTTTGATCTCCTTTGAGGAGAGAACCTGAGAGCTTGGAAGCTGCTCATACAGATGCTCGTGCCTAAGAGATCAAATCAGATCAGATTAATGCATGTAAAGCAAGCCAACTCACCAGCCAGCCAAGAACTCTGAAGACACTATCAAAACCCAGTCTAAAATGCCAGCACAGTATAGTTTCTCTCCAACATTCTTGATGGCCACATTACTCTGAGCAATAATCAAGCTTTTGTTCTCCGATTGAGAGAGAGTTTCGGCAACATAGGCAGCAATGACTGTTGTCTTCCCTGTCCCCGGAGGCCCCTGAATGACAGAGACATCCTTGTCGAAGTTAAGCATGTCATAAACAGCTTGAGTTTGGGAAGGGTTTAGGTCGCCGTGAAACGCAAGATGTTGGACATCTGTTGCCGATGGTTCGTCTCCAGGAGTTGACCATTTGCAATCATCATTGGCGTCGGACGTGAGTATGTCTGATACGGCATTGGAGGCCCAGGAATCGTAGGGAACATTCCATCCATCGCCAGTCCACGCGTTCGGACCATCAAAGGCATCCCTGTTTTCCTCTGGCGCTGAGTCACGAAGGGGCGGAAAGAGCCTTTTCACCCAACGATCGTCCAGAAGTTGATTTTTCCGCTGTAACGTCTCGAGAATCGTCAGACTCTGAGATTGTTCTGCGCGTGTTGGTTTCGCTCGACCTGAAATTGTTACAGAGCGAATAGACGGGTTATCGAGATGGGTTAGATCTTTTATGCGTAGAGATGCCTGTTGTCCGTTCGTATTTATGAGGGACGCAGAAAGGGAAATGTTCCCGGATACCTCGGCCTTCAGGGACTAGCAGCAACGTGAGCACATTGCAAAGCCTCTATAGTCACGAGAGAACTGACCTGGCCATTGAATGTTCTGAGTCTCTTCCCATACGAGGATTGTTTCCAGGACGCCTTATCACCGCGGACAGTAAACGAGGACCGTGAAACGTCTATCGTCTCCTCCATCGGCTTCTCCAGCTCCCGTATCACCAGCGCCTCCATATTCTGCGCAAAAACATCCAACTCCTAAGTCATAGAGTTAGCAGATGCGCAAAATGAATTTTCTGAAAATAAGTACTCGCCGTTTTCGAGAAGTTCGTGGTGTCGATGACACGGATACCCATCAAATCGACTCGTGCTTCTCTAAGGTTGCCTATGAACCATGCAAACCATGCGCATTGGGCAAGTGTGGTGTCACAACTGTTCTTCCTGTCGTAGAGCAGTGTTTCGAAGCCTTCACGGATGGATTCTTCGAAAAGGACTAGCTTGCCTCCTGCGATCTTCTTAACCGTTGCGACGACGTCCCGAGTTTGAGGAGGTAAGCTGAGTATATCAACAGCACGAGCGCAAGCAAGGTTCATATCAGTGTGCAGGGCTAGGACGAGTTCGTGTGCATTAAACGCGACTGTGCGGAACCCACTTGAAGCAGAGAGAAACTTGTCTTGAAGCCTTCGACGAATAACCGAATGTTGAGAGCGAGGACGATTCTGGTTCGGTTTAATAATCTCCGTTATAACCAATACTTTGCGCGATAGACATATCGCCAACGCGGCCAGGCGACTGGACTTTGTATACATGATATGCATCCCGATCGATTGTTGTTCCAGCGCCTCGTCCAACTCTGATCCCGATGTTGCCTTCTCGTCCCCTCCTCCAGCTTCAGTCTCCGAGAGCCAATCAAGGTCCAATGCACTCAACCGACTCTCCTGGATGATCTTGACTGGTATCGGGGGGTAGCGGATGTCTAGGAACGACTGCATGATACGAATATCAGAGTTTGGTATTCTTGGACCGGAACCGAAGCCTCTCGGCGGCATAGTGAATCTTATCGAAACGCTGATCGCTGCGGGATGTGCAGGGCGCGTATGTGCGCGATGTTCGGCGGATAGATTTGCTTGTGATTGAGGAGATGTGCCTGTGGTGTGGTACTGATGATGATAATGATCGATTGCGCAGTCGCAACTAGGAGGGTATCGCGTGACCGTGTCTAACTGTGGTGCAGATCACTGAATACGGAACAACATTACTCGTCCATCATTAACCACCATGTCGACCACCGACTCAGATCAATGGCATACCGTGTATACTTCAAGTATTTCTCGAATCACCTCTTTGTGCTAAAGTAACTTATAAAGTACTGTGCGAATACCTTTCGCATCATCTAAACATGCATCAATCGCGAAACAAGTCATCGAGGTTGACCGAGAACTACAACCTCATTCGGTCAAAAGGACGTTAACGGTAGAGGATGATGAGCTGATTGCGTTTGTTCAAGAATATTCCTTGAGTTGTAGTTGTGCTGAAAGGCTCTCATAGGACGTTCACCTGCCTCACTATCCGACTCGCACGAATAACCATCAACGCTTTCCTCGAAAACGTCGATCTCGTAATTCGGACATTAGGAGAATTTGGTCAAGACGCAGAGAATAAGCAAATTCCAGTCCGATGATGAGGAAAGACAGCATTTTTTTTGTGTATTTTCTTCGATTCCTTGCGTCTAGAAGTAGACAAAGGCGAAACGATCCACAAGAGCTGAACGGATGCAATGTAGAGAATTTTATACACTTCGATCGCTTTCAACTCGCGATCCATTATTGATTGCTTTGAGGTTTCTTCTCTCGACGCTGTACCACAGTACGAAGAAATCAAACAAGAAGTCGGAAATCATCATCGCCATCACCGTCGTCCTCCTTTCCCACCTCACTCCGCCTCATCACCCTCGCCCTCTCCATTCGCCTTCTTCTTTTTGTTCTTCTTCTTGTCTTCACGTAACTTCCTCGTAAGAATCTCCTTCAACTCCTCATCTTCAAGTTCCTTCTCCGTCTTTACGAGTTCAGGTTTATACCAAACCGGTGGATGAGTGACCAAAGCGGGTCCAGCGGGTAATAAGGCAATTGTAAAGTGGAAAGCGGCTACGAAGGTTCCTGGAGGGGTGTAACTACCACGAAGAAATAGTAAGTCTCTTATTTGCGTGGTAAGCCTGGAGGATGGCAAGGGGAGTAGAACTTACATGACATCGTAAGGTTTCACTAGAGCATGTTGACATGCCTCCTGTAAACCCATCCGAGCTTTCTTCTCGTCTTCTAATATACGGATGTTGAAGGGGAAAGCGCCAGCTTTCTTCTGGACCTCCGAGAAGACTGCTCGGGAGGTTTTCATCTTTAGTTGGTATGTCACTAGCGAATCTCGTTGGTAGACCGTAGCTTTTGCGTCCTCAGCGCGGGACTACAACGTATAAACAAGATGCGCAAAGTTCAAAGAAACAAAATCGGGAAAGCTCACCTTCCCATCTTCACCGGTCGTAACAAGGATGTCAATTCCATATACCTCGCCCTCAGCGAATGTAACAGTCTCAAAGTCTTTCTTCTGCTGTTCGCTCGGGTTGAGGATAATTCGTTTTTTGCCATCGATAACGTTCTGGGTTTGTTGGCATGAAAGCATACCTACACATAGCATCATACCCCCATCAAGCAACCATGCCATCAGTATAATATCCATCAAATCGAGGGACAGAAAGAGGAGGTTTGGTCAGTTCTGGATGTGCTGCATCGTTTGAGAATGCAGCACATCCAGAACTGACCAAACCTCCTCAGACGGTATCCCTATATAAAATATCAAAGAAAATAAAAGCAACTCACCCTCAACAGCTTTACAACCCCACTCCGCCGTAACCTTACTCACAGCATCGCTCACAGCCCAATTCTTATTCCCCACTTTCACCAAACGCATAGCAATTTCAGCAGCATGCCAAGCTGCTTTGATAGCATCTGCACGACGACCTGTTACGGGTTCTTCCGCACTTGCTCCGACGACGAGGGTTTCTGCGGAGACGGCGGCGAAACCATCGATGTGTGCTCCTAGATGGATCTTGACGACGTCGTCTTTTTCGAGTTTTTGGGTAGATGCTGGGTCCGATCTATGGGTCGCGTGTCCCCCGGGCAGGTGAGAGGGAAGGAAGGCAAGAAGGGTGAGAGAGGAGATCGTCAGTGAGATGGAAGATGAATGATGAAGCGCATATATGCATGTATGCGGGGAATGATGGGGACGTACGCGAGTGGCGAGTAGTGTGCGACGCAGTTATTCACGGATATACATGTCGGGAACGCGATTCCTAATCATCCAACGTTGCATTGTCGTCGTTACCGCTACCATCAGCCTAGAATCGAACCATACAGTACAGGTAGATGGACGAACCCTTGGGAACCTTCACTCCCTTGACCGCCTTGTTGAACACCGCTCCCGTTCCCTCCTCCAGTAATCTATCACCTTCAACGCAAAGCTCGAGGACATTAGCGCCTTCAACACACAACTCGACGAGTTTCTTCTGAACGTTGTGTACGATATCCGCCGCCGTCTACAATCAAACCATAAAACAACACACAAAAGGGGGAACATTCATATCAGTCATCCGATGCACGTCTTTACAGTAGATCCGAATCGATAGGAATATCAAGACCCGAAATGAACCATCATCCATAGGACGAAAGGCCATTCGAAACAAACGAACACACGACCCAAAAAGCTCACCTTATACTTCGTAATATCAACCTCAGCCGTCGAACGCGGCTTTTCCTCCGTTGATTTCGAATCTGTAGTAGACATCTTCCAAAGGTTAACGGTGTGCTCAGAATCAACAAGGAAAGGAAGATAGAGGGGGACAAGGAGGAGAGGAAAGTTGAAAGTTGATTGAACGTTGGTTGGCTGTATGGCTGCACAGGACCAAATTGCCTTCCCGATTTGGGAGTTAGGCAACCAGCCTCGGTCCCGGAGTTGGAGGAGTTGAAAGAGTCATAAATTCAATAAGAAAATCGAAGTAATAAGAGAATATAATTCACTTTTTGCCTGAATGGATGAATTGCTATGTACGTTGTTCTACAGCATGGACAAAAGTCGCCTAAAGTGTTGCATTAATCAATACAGTAAGGAAAAAAGTGTCAATGGGTCATTTGTCCTACAGACCCGTGACGGACTACCAGGAAGGTAGTAGTATCGATTGAGGAAAACTAGCGGTGGATAATCTTTAGGCAAAAATGAAAGCACCGACAATGAGGGGTATTCTGAAAGAAAGGACTGAAACGGAATAAGAAAGAGTGAAACGCAGATTGTCCCTCGTAAACCTATCCGCTTGATATGAATCTCCAAGTCAACATCAATGTTCCAAATGTCAATGTTTGAGCTAGAAGGGTAATGAAGTCTATGAATGAATGAACGCATGAGTATTTAAATAGCTGCGTGAAGAAATGAGAAAGAAAGGCTGCAGAGTAGGGATAGAAATTAACTGAACTGATAAAGAATCAAAGCGAAAGCGGGTTGGAGTGAACCACTCCGGTATACGATGTCAACGCCGAGTTTTGAGAGGAATTGGCAAGGATAACGGCGAAGAACACAGGCATTATCAAATGTCCTGGATGTAAGGATTTGGATGAGCATATTCATTCATTGAAAAATGGCTCGCTGCGGATGATATGTACCGGTCGTCTGCAGACAAACCCTCGCAATGAGCGAAGGAGTTCCGGCGGTGTAGATGCATAGAAAGCAGCTACATCTTCCGTGTCGCCCTTTTCTCTCCAATCTCGCCAAGCGGGTTTGGGTAGCATAGCCGGTATGGGCCAATTTAGAGTTGATCGGATGAGTTCTCGCATCCCACAACGGTCTTGCATATCACTATGGGGAAAGACCATCACACCATATCAGAATCGGACAATAGGAAGAAATCCTACCATTCCCAATTGTAGAAGAGTGCTTCAAAGTCATCTCGATCAAGTCGAACATTGGGGGTTTTCCGCTCGTGAGCATGGATCCTTTGATACTCCACCCATATCGCCTCTTTACACGCGCGTATCGTTTCAATCATCCGAGCGAGGTGTACCCGCGTTTTCAGGAATTCTTGCTCGGGCGTGAGAACGATCGTACCCGATGAATCAAAGAAACGGCGAAGTGTCATAGGTGAAGACGCCGCTGACCCTGTATCAACAAGCGTTGCCGACGACGACGAATCCAAAGATAACTGGGAGGATGAGTAATTGTCCGAATCGGATTGGGACTCCGGGTTGTATACGACGCCACTTGGCGGTGGTAAGTATAGTCGTAAGGCGGGAAGAGCTTGCACATCCTGAAATGCGGCTTGAAGATAAAAAGGAAGAACAGTGAGTACTTGCGGATTGATAAATCGGGATGTGAGCATCTGCATGAACGCTTCTTTTAGCTTTGAGTGATCTCGCTGTACATCAATACATAATCAGGGTTAGACGTTTTTAGATGAAAGAGAGCGATCTAACGCACTTGGTCCTGCTGCCCTCCAGAAATTGTATCTATGCTACGGGATTTCTCTGATGGAACATAATCGTCGTAATGGTCGCCCTCTTCCTCCTCCGTGTGAGCCGTCTCTTGTGTTGAGCGGGAATAACTACGGTTCATTCTACCACGGAAAGTCGGCGACGCTCGAGGTGTCTTCGTGACAGGCGTGTCGGGAGAGGGAAATAGGATATCTTCTTCGATGATTTCTAGGCTTCCTCCAGGCTTTAGCACCCGCACAATTTCCTGAGCCAATTGTCAGTCAAGTGTCATTTAGCCATTAGTGGGAAGAAGTCACTCACGTCCATTACGTTTTGCCACTGTTGTATTTTATCTCTATTAGCTCCATTTCATCGATGGTTATCACGGGAACACCCACCTCATCCTCCGGAACGCCGAGTCCAATGCTTTGTGCTCGTACAAAGTCAAACTCAGCGTCCGAGAATGGAAGAATCTCAAGACTACAAAAGACACGGTTTTGGATTAATGCAGATCATAAGTTGCTGAGATACGCACAAGTTGCCGTGTACCCATTCTATGCGTCTAGCAAAGTCATCTTGTCCTAACAATGCAAGGTTTGGTTGATGCGAATGCACATCAAACCCAACGAATGTAGTATCCTAATTAGCACTTTTGAGCACAATGATATGCGAAAAAGTCGGCGCAACGAGAACGCACTGGCCAAGACTGCGCGGCGGCAATAACCCAGGTCCCTCCTCCACAGCCGAGGTCAAGCACCCGATTAGGGGGCGTCTCGAGCTTCTGCAACGACACGCCTCCTACAATATCCGAAAAGACGATATGGTCAACCGCGTCGCTGCAAAAAGACGCGTTGAAAGACGTGGATGGACAGTAACACAAGAGAGTGCACTCACAAGTTACGGTATTGGTTAGTATAGCGTACGGGATAGGGCACCTCGCCATGTTTACGATGACGCGCGCGGGCGCGTTCTAAAAGTTCAAAGCCAACCTCTTTATGCACGCCCAACGCGTCTTGAGGCGGACCGTTGACAGGACTGGGAGTGTTCGGAGCAGGGAGTGCGCTGGAGCGGGAAGTAGTTGAGAGTTCGGCGAGATTAAGAGAGAGGTTGTTATTCATTGTCGCGTTCTCGAGGGAAAGCTATGGTGGGAAGGGAAAGAAAAAAAGAATTGAGTGGACGTACAGTGTTGTTGAGCGTTGGTGCAGCGGATAGGTTGGAAGCATTTCACGTCGTCTAGTCCAAAATTAATCCGTACAGTGCTTCGAATTGCAAAATAAACATATTATAAACACGTGATGTGCATATACAGTAACTCATTCCCACACACATAACCGTCTCTCTTATATTAAAATCAGATTATCTTCACGAAACTCAAGAGATGTATTTTGTAAACTTCTGAAAGTAGTAGGTCTTCAGAGTTTATTGGTCACCGGTCTGTCACGGCTTACCCATAAATGGTAATACACCTCACGTGTTACACCTTCAATCTCCAGAGCGACTTGACCATCTAGCTCAACATCATGAACAGCGTCGCCATCCGCCGTATGGCGGCCAGGAGGCACGCGCTCGTTGCGGCGCGTCCAACTCAGTGCCGTGCATACTCGGAACCCGCACGAGATCCTCAACTCGGTGATTACCCGGACGTTCCTCCCGTTCATCGCGCTCACCTTCCTCCGCGAGGCTGGTGGGATAACCAGATGCGTCGTAACTTTGGTGACCTCGTACGTCTCTTCATCTTGCAAACTTACTAGATTACTGACATTAATTGTTCGATCTTACTCATGTAATGTATTTTCGGAAAAACAGCCTCATCACGAAGACGAACTCTACCAAATGTGGGGACCTGACCCTCCTCAAATCCCAGCTCGGACCGCCCTATTTCAATTCAGCGTCGCTGCTACAGTGTTCGGAAGCATCATGTTCTTCGCATATAAAGTAACACCCGAACGGAAGGCCGTGCCCCGACAGTATCCGTTTGATGGTCTTGTCAATGAACTTGGAGGGTTAGAGGAAAATAAGGCAAGTGTTCTTTGCATGGAATGGAAGTTTTGTTACGGCTTGCTAATTGTGATAATCTTGCATCCAGGCTGCTCCAGAATCGTTGGAAGAGGACGATGCTGAATAATGTTATTGTCATTCCGTAAATGCTCAATGAAAGACTTTTTATCCGGGTCACTCCAACTTCCTATCGCCGATGATATATATATTCTGTATCCCGAAGAAGAGTCAAGTAGATGGATCATGAAGATAGTGAATAAGTTATTTAAAAGCTATATGATACCTAAAGATGTTTGAGATAAAATTCCATGAGAACCTTTTCATCCTTAGTATTCCGATCCATCCGAGTCCGAAACATCAAGTCCTGCACCTTCATTCTCCTTACCATCATCACCGCCCTTGTCTGCAGCTTGTTGCGCACCTTTATATGCAGGACGAGGTCGTACACGTTTCCTCAGTTCCATTTCGCGTACGGGAGCTTCAGTCGGTGCTCCGACGAATTCATCCTCCGAATCCGAATTCACAGAGTTCTTGCCTTTCCTTGACTTGCCCTTCGTCTTCGCACGCGACGTTGTTGCCTTCTTCCCATTCGATCGAGTAGTCGGATCTTCACCTTGACCGTTTTGTGTCTTGGTTCCGCGCTGTTTATTACCCCGAGTCTTTCGTGCCGCTGTACCCTTACTCCTTCTACTCCCGCTAGTCCCACCATTAGAGTCCTCTCCTTCACCAACTTGGGGAGAAGCTTTCTTCCTCCTTTTCTTCACGGGTTGCTGTGTTTCCTCTTCATCGCTTCCAGGCGTCTCTTCTTTGCCTTGCGCGCGCTGTTTCTGAGCTTTTCGATGTGCGAAGACGAGTGCCTGTAGTCTGCGACTTGCATAGGCTTCACGTCTTCGAGGTTCGGCGACACCAGCACCTTCGGAGACGTTGAAGAAGGTATTGAGTGTACCCTGGCGATTCAAGGCCTGCTCCTAGAATTTGTTATATCCAAGTTAGTATCTAAGTAACCGGATTGCACAGACAATGTGTAGTACCTGTCCGCGCTTGTTCATCTTCTGGATTATTGGTAAGAGGAGCTCATCGACCTTGCCAAAATTCCATCCCAGTTCGTCATGGAAAAAGCTGTTCATGCTGATTCAATGAACGGAATCGATGTTACAAGAAAGGAACTTGCCTCCGGAGGCCATCGAGATCTGGGAGACCCCACTTGAAGGGTTCTTCTGACGTATCGACGACGGGATGGAAATAAGCGTCTCGCTAATTGCCAGGTCAATAACATAGCTATCCGTCCGACGTTAGTACACGTACCACAGCAGGATTGGGCCAGTCGCTGGGAAGATACAAATCTTTGAAACGCTTTTTCTAGATTCCAGTTGGACGTTAGAGCACAGACAACTTCCATTGGCAGACTCACGAAACGCTTTCTGAACGTCGAAGTACTATTCACGTCTGTATCACGACCCGTCTGCACTTTGGACCACCAATCCTTGAACTTGTGCAATCCGTCATCACCAGGAAACTCCTTCAAGAGCTCCATGGCGACAACAGGCCCGACACCAGGTAAACCCGTTGTGTAATCACTACCCAATAGATAAGCAAGCCGGATGAGCGTTCCACGATCAAGTCCCAGTTCACGAGAGAGATCAGTAAGGAAGAAGCACTCGACGGTCTTGGATTGATTGAACATGTTTTTGTATACACGTTTGGCGCCGAAGAGGAAGACATCGGAGTCGTCAGTGATGACACCGTCGACGAGACCGAGCTCGACAAGCGCTGCACACTGCGCCTCAGCTTCCATTGGTGCTGTAATGTACGGGATACCAAACAGTCGGAGCATAGTCTGTACCAGAGAAATCAACGTCATAATCAACAACTGGACGAAGATAAGGAACATAACACAAACCATAATCTGAGTAACCATAGCCTGATTGACATCTTCCGCATCACGCATCGCCGCTTTTCTCTGCTCTCGCAGTTGTCTGATCTCACCGTCAATTTCAGATCTGACAGTCTCAAGGTCGCGACCCCGAACTTGTGCTGCGAAACGTGCAAATTCACCCGCCTCCTCGTGAACGTTCATTTCTTCTGCAGCATCCCAATCTCCCCCCTGCTCATCTGCGCCAATCTGCTGAAGCTGTGGTCCACTGGGAGAATCGGGACGAGTCCAATCCTCATTGTCAGAGGAGGTTTCTGAGTCACTTTGCTCTGCTGGTGGATGACTAGTAACGAGAGTCTCGGCGATTGCCGATTCTGGAGGCACCTCACGTTGAGGTCTGGTCGTTGGCGAATCTGGTCTTTGTATGACCATCGTTGAATTGTATGAATCCTTAGGGGAGATGGGTTGCGCAGAAGACATTGTTGCGGCCTCAGAACTGGGCGTGAAGGAAGACATAGGAGGCGCCGGTCCTTCCTTGGTTGAGGCTTCGGCGATTCCTTGCCTTATACTAGAACTGGAATCAGATTTCCCGGATATAGCTTGATCACGGCCATGTGATCTCGATGGAGAAGATATAGCGCTTGTTTTGTTGGTAGTCGCCTCAAGATGCGTATCCTTGCTAATTGCTGTGCTTTCTAGATCGGAGCCGGCAACCTGTGCAAGATGATCCGGGACGACTTCGACGGTACGGTCAAACTCCTTGATATCAATAGACGCCGTGCAGTCCATCGGTTCCAAAGGCATGACCTCTTCCATGTCCTCATCATCATCATCCTCGTCTTCGGCCACCAAAATAGCCTCTTTCTGCGTTACAGGCGATGGACTTTCAGCACGTATTGACAAATTTGGAAACGCGACGGGAGGTGATATTTTTGGCTCCCGACTGGAATAAGCAAAACGTAGCGCAGTGTCTAGCCTAGAGGGTGTGTAGTTGACATAAAGGTCATCATCAAGGTCTTCCTCGTTTGATCCACGTTGGTCGATAGCTTCCTGGTGCGAAGCGCTCTTGCGAGAGTCATCGATAGCTTTTCTCAGGTCGATGGCCTCTTGATCTTCCAACGATGCATGCATCGCAGTAGCCAGTTCCGCGTTTTCGACCTCTTCCCAGTCAATATCTGACTCGTAGTCGATGTCTGCATCTTCATCATCTACATCCGGAATGAACAATGGTTTCTCCTTCGTAGTCTTCTTTTTAGGCATAATACTCGCTGACGGGAGCCCTCTAGCGGCTGCGGCTTCTTGACGCTTCTTGACAGCCGCAATCGCGAGCTCACGTTGATAATCTCTGAGATCTGGGTCTGGTGTCACTGTCTGAGGTCTTGATAAGGAAAGCCATAAGGATAAATACCCTTCGATGGATGAGACACTGAATAACACACGTACATTGTCACTTCTTCCATATCCATATCATCCTCGCTTTCATCATCAGACTTTACATGTTCATCGGCATTGTCAAGCACAATAGGTTTATCTTCAGTGCCATCATCTCGTATACCGAGTACCCAACCACCAACCTCGTCCTCGTTCTTGACAAGAACATATTCCCTGTTTCTCTCCGCAGCAATGCGGATAGGTATGGTGACGTTGGCTTTTCCGATACCGTCAGTCGTCTCCAAAAGTTGCTGAGTCAGTGCGTTGCGTTGCTTGAGAAGTTGAATCTGTTGGCGAGAGAAGTCAAGTGCCGTGCGAGAATTCCGAAGCATGGCTTGCAGACGTTTGTGAGACGTTTGTCTTGACTTCAACCGTAGATCACCAATGATTTCGTACTGCACTTCCGTAGGTAGCTCAAGAAAAGCGGGTGAGGTGACGTCGAGGTCTTCTGGACGCATTAATTCTATAAATTCTCGTAGCTCATCCTCAGTAGCTAGGCGAGGGTCCGGAGCGCTTGAACGTGTCGCTTTCGCAACAGCAGCGTCCATATCTACATCTGGTAGTCGATATGGATCGTGATCACGCCATCTCGATTTCTTTGCCGACGATGATGGTAATTCCTTTGCCTTGCCCTTATTCTTCTCTGGAGTACGAGGTGGCGCAGAAGCATCCAAGTCTTCCAGGTATACAGTATCTTCATCTATAGTTACAGGGCCTCGAGGTGGTCCGTCTGTGTCCCTCACGCCGCTTTAGGAATCATATCGAAATAAGAAACTGTTTGCACTGGATCAAAGGCGACTACATACTTCTGCGTATGATTCAGGGCTTCCCTCCTCATCTGAGCTGCCAGAAGTTTCTGTGCGATCTTCTCATGGCTTTCAGCAGCACCGCTCTTCTTCTTCTTCCGCTCAGCCTACAAATGTTGGTGAATCAAAAGCTATGAGAATGGGCGAGTTCTTACAATGGTCATTCGCTTCAAAGTTGGCGCCCCTCCATCGAACACAAACACTGGCTTGATTCCATAGAACAGAAGTTTGCATATTCGGCGCAGGAAGCCTAGGACGTGTGCATTGACTAGACCCCTGCCCTCCTTGTCACGCATGGTAGCCTGAAACTGATAGATCCATATGCTTGAGTCAATTGCCATGGACCTTCCTTCTACCGTCTCTAGCCTGTACGGCGTCAATCGAAGTGCCTGTGCAGAAACCAGGTTGTCGTACGTACATTATCGGACGCCCAGCCGGTGCAATCAGAGTCCAAAGTGATTTGACACCCATCGTTTACCAGCTACCTTCCACCAAATGGCTTGACGCTGTACAACCGAGTGGTTCACGAGACTATCCGACGAAATTTTGTCCATTCGGTTGGCTCCATGCTAGTCACTGAGTCGGAGCTAGGGCAAAGGAAAGGAAGGCGCTTTTGTCAGTCTGCATCACGGGTGCGTGACTCACCGTGATCGAACTACAAGTATTACATAACGACACAGTATTTAGTAACGCAACAAACTTCTTGCGCATCTTTGTTGATCAACACCATAACAACTTGAATGCGCTCTTCTCGCCATCCGATATTGATGCTGTGGTCGTCGGCTTCGTCAAAAGAGCCTACTTCTTGATTGGGTATGCTACTTGCTCGTCGATTGAGTATTAATACTCTCACCTTAGTGTAAAACCTCTACTTTCATGCACAACTATGCGCAACCTTACTGAGCATATCTCAAACTTAGCAAACACATGTTTCGCCGCCGGAGGTTTCGCAGTGGTGTGTAGAGCTGACTATTGGGACTCCATGGCAGGAGGAGCGATGCAAAAGGTGCGTCGTTCATCAGTTCTCCTTGACAAACAACCCCGTAAATGAGCTATAGGTTGCAATTAAATTCCCGAATACTCGTCTTGCATATAATAGTGACGGAAAGAAGATATTCCAGGTACTCGAAATACCTTTTACTCATGTGCGCTACTATTAAACTTTTATTTTGCAGCGTTGGATGCGTGAAATCAAAGCTGGACAACGTATTTCGCATCCAAACATATTACCATTCCTTGGTTTCTGTAATAACCCCGACAGACGGTATAAGGAACTTCCTGGTATCGTCCTCCCGTACTGTCCCAATGGGGATGCTAGGAACTACACTCGCGTTCATCCTGGAGCCGATCGTCTGCGAATTGTGTGTGTGTGTTGTTGCCCGTTACTACCAATACCTGATGTTTCTGCAAAGCTTTGTGGCACAGCAGCGGCATTGTTTGCTTTACACTCATCCTCACCACCTGTAGTTCATGGTGACATTAAGGCGGTGCGCAATCTAATTATATATCTCATCTTCTCTTTTTAATGATCAGGATGTTCTCAGGCAAATATTCTGATTGATAACTGCGGAAACGCGCTCCTTGCTGATTTTGGGCTTTCTCATATCTCTGGATCCGATGGTTTTACGACCAATAGTGTTATGGGCACGCTGCGTTGGATGTCTGTAGAACTGCTCTTGCCCGATTCTGAAGACGAGCCGTTCCGAACGACCCCTGCATCGGATATTTGGGCGTTTGCCATGACAATCTTGGAAGTGAGCATGCCTTTTGTTGACAGTCAGCAACAACTCCAGCTATTTGTCCAGGTCTTGACTGGCGAACAGCCATTCGCGGAAATAAACAGAGATGTTGCCGTCTTCAGTGCGATTGTACTCAAAAACGCTCGCCCAAGGAGGCCTTACAACTCTTATGTAACTGATGCGATTTGGACTCTCCTTGAGCAATGTTGGCAAGAGAATCCAGATTCTCGCCCGAATGCTCGACGTGTTGGCCTGGTTCTCGATATTATTTATGGAGGGAACTGTGATCTCGACTCGACGACGATGCTAGCAATTCTTAACGGCAAGCTGGACACTCACCACCAACAGTACATATTTCAGCCATGCGACAAGGTTTTTCACTATCAATGCAAATGGCCGAATTGTCATCAAACATATGAAACCATGGATGAATGCATCAGGCATGAATACAACGAGTTCGCGATGCGATTATCACACGCAGGAATTAATCGGGAACAACTTCATTGCCATCCTATACTATATAACCAGGTATGCTTTGTGTTACTGCTCAAGATAATGATTAACATGTCAGCAGCACTCTCGTGCACTTAGTACGCTCGCTCAAGGCTTGAAGCCGTGTTTCCCCACTTATCGCAGACACACGGTGGCAATCGAAGAGAGTATACAGAGCCGGGAAGAAGGTTATCCCTTTTGGTGGGGAGGGGGTGGCCGTGAGTGAGAGAGAATAATGGAGGGTACTCATGTTTGCTGTCGACTAGAATTAGGACTGTCGATTCGACTTGAATCATATGGCTACGCCTACTAAGTGCTCCTTGTCTTACTAGAAAGCTGGTGTCATTATGCTGTTTGTGTCTTTCATAAATCCTCGCCACGAAATATCATTTGAAAAAGTACAATCTGTATGCCTGCAACCCAAGAATGAATAGGCAAAGAGTCGAAACTCAGTAGCCTGCTGTGTTGTTTGGGGGAGCAAGTTTTCTTTTCATCATGTGCAGCAACCAAGTCGAGGGTGTAATTACCAAAGAGTACGAAGCACCCGCATCCTTCGTAAGACAACTTCGTCGTCTTCCGTCGACTGGGCTAAAAGTACCAACAATCGCCAAGATCTTCGAACCCCTTCGAGTCAAGAGTCTCCCGCTCAGTGTGGGTCGTTAATATCCTTCGTCACGCGAAAGATGCTGATATAGTCATAGTTGGAACCTTCGATGAGTAATACTCTCACTCTAAAGTACAGGTGAACGAATGATTTTCCGGCCTTTCACTGCATCATTTCTGATGGCTACGATTGATGGTGAGAAACTTTTTTATAATAGGGAGGTTTTCCGTAATTAAGTTTTACATGTAAACACAAGGAAACACAAGGATGATTCATACACGAACACACGTTAAATTTACAGAGTCGATCACAAGAGAGTATTCCTGCAGACTACTGGAAGAGCATTCCGGTGAGATTTGAACGTCATGCGGGAGGACAAACTCCGAGGGACGGATTGTCCAGCAACGCGGACATGAAGTCAGCACCCACGCCATACTGCTGGAAGTATAGCATCTCGGCACCGAGAAAGTCGAGGCAATCAGCATCATTCTGATAGACTACCTGAGAGGAGAAAGAAGGATAGGATGAGAACCAAGCAGAGTCAGGTTCGTTGGGCACGACCGCATCGCTACTTGCTATGTCCACTTCTCGTCCCCAGTTGAGCAGGTGAGGCGGAACGGGGTGTATAGGCTGAGGTGCCAAAAGTGACGTGTATGCATCGCGAAGCGGCTGGGGAAATGAGAGTATCGCGTGAGTAGCTTGCTGGGATAGTATAGTTGGGGTGCGACGTACCAAAGCTAGTGGATCGAAGGAAGTTGGAGAAATACTCGATGGAGAGAGCACCATTGATGATGTCGGAAAGGAGGCGACTTCGTCAGAAGTAGGGCTGGATTCTCCCTGACGAGAACGATTCCGTTCAGTATCGGTCTTGCTCGACTCGTGCTGTAGTCGCAACTTCGCTTCCTTGGACTTCTCGAAGAATACGGAACGCTCGGATTCGGTTATAGACCACCACTTCTGTGAAGCAAAGCGCGTGATGTCACTCTGGTGCTTCAGTTCAGGAGGGTATAGCTTCTTGGCAATGATATGCGACCGGTATAGGATGAATGCGTTAGGTGCTCGACGTTTCTTGGGGTGAACCGACGAAGGTGGAGACATATCATCGACACCAGTACATTGAAGCAACAAAGAGCCACGCTGGGCATTGGAGACACTCAAATCTGGTATATAAACTCGTGAGTGGCCACGGCCGAGTAGTAGATTGGAGGTACGTACTAGTATTGGGAGGGTCCTGGTACTGTGTACTATTGGCGGAACGAGCTGGAGAGCGGGAAGCGGGCATAGTTGAAGGAAACACAGATATCCAAAGTCTTTGTGATCCATTCTTCTCTGCACAGTGGGCTTTTGAGCTGTTCAGACGCGTTGGATTGTAGCAAAAGATAATTGCCAAAAAAAGGAATCCTCCGCGCTAAAGTCACGTCGTGGCCACCCTTTCGTATTTCACATCCGCCAAGGCGATCGTCGTGGATCTTCGAACCAAAAGCCATTACGTAACTCTTTACATGTGCGAGTGTTGTCATCATGTTACTTGACAGTTACATCAGCGAAAAGGCTCAATGCTTGTATTTCAATACAAGGCGATAAAATTTATAAAATTTATGAATTATCTAAATGAGAAAACTCTGGACCTTTTTTCTGAAAAGTTATACATTGTGGAGTGACGTACCACAAGACTTGTAGTGTTGTGTAGTAATTGTTGAGGTTTGAAAGTTCTACATGAGAAAATTTTGAACCTTTTACCTGCCAAGGTGATGGTTAGGATTGACCAGTCATGACAAAATATACATAATGATTTTCGATTGTCCAGGTCTTGTGTTGGCTTATTAGTTGAATAAGCCAATACAAGGTAGTGCAAGCCATTTTCCAGTAGTTCAAGCGAGTTACAAGGCCTTTTGAGATGTATATGTGTTTTAGCCAACAAGTCAGACGTCGGAACAATTGAAGATCCCTCAATTTCTATACCATTACTCATTGAGCCATTTACATCATACCAGTAGCAAAGAAAGATTAAGCAAAATAAAGGCATTGACGACATCGAATAGAACTCGGAGCCTGATACCAGTGCGCAAAAGTCAGATCAACAGCTGAGCGGAGACCACAAGATACACGAAGAGACAGCAGTTACACCAGCAGATGACAAGTACAAGCAGCGAGAGCGATCAGAAACTCAGTGAGTATCATGGTTCGTGTGCAATTCATACTGACAGATTGAGTAGCGAACTTGAAGATGGAGCATGCTCAGCATCCGATATCAGGAAAATGGTCGTCCTCAGCATTAGTATCTTCCTGAGTTTGTGATTCCTGGTTTTGCAGTTGCGGTATGCGAGCAACACTAGCAGGTGCTGCACCTCTGCTGATCAGAGCAAGGATGTTCTTGAAGGACGTCTCATCGTCAGGACTGTTGCAGATTTCTTCCTCGTCGCTGAGTTGCATCAGCAGACGTCCTTACTTTTCTGAGGCGAGAGCTTATGCATCAGGTTCTTTCCCTTGTCCTCTTTCACCAGGATTTCCTCAAAGATTTTGCAAATGGAATGCTCATCATATGCAGTGATAAAATAACACGTCGCCTTTTCCCAAGGATAATGGTTTATTCGGCTGACTATCCCGAACGGTACATATTTATAGATTTTCGCGCTAAATACCACTAATAAATTCACTTTCTTATAGTATGCTTGTTGTGACACTTCGGGTACTAGGGGACTACCCATGTGCGACTTGCTTTATTGAAAAGAAATACGTCCAGCAACTTGGTACAACAGCTGATACAAACCGACGTTCATCGAAGCGCACTGACAATCAACATCAACAAGACAAGATTACTGAAGCACGTAAATGGATTTTCGAGAGGGGATATCATGTCGATTCAATTACAATAAGGAGGTATTTTGGAAAGAGCTCAAACATTCCAATTCATGTGAGAAATATTCTTATTTGCGCTCTCTGACCTTAAAGTTCCAATTCACTTGATTAATTCTTAGAATGCATTCTCAGCTCTTGTAGAGCATGGCTTCAACTATTTTGACATATTTGTCCCCGATGTCATGCATGAGTTTGAGCTCGGAGTGTGGAAATTGATTTTTATACACATGATACAGATACTGGTTGCTCAAGGTGGCAACTCAGTTTCGACACTCAATAGCCGGTAAGTACAAACAGACTTGATTATAAAACAACAGAAATAGTAATGCAATTATCGCAGATATAGTGCAACCCCTACCTTCGGTAACAGCACCATTTGTCACTTTTCAACAAACACTGCTGCAATGACGAAGCTCGCGGCTCGAGATTTTGAAGATATTCTTCAGGTAATCAAGTTTTATAGCTTATATTTCACTGCTTACCTATTACTTAGTGCTCGATACCCACTTTCGAATGCCTGCTCCCAGGAAAACACGACAAGATCTTATTGGATTTGTTATTCATCCTGGCAAGTTGGCACGCCTACGCTAAGCTACGTCTCCACACAGAAACCACTCTAAAATTGTTTGAAATCGAGACGAAGTCTCTTGGGTCACAAGCACAATTTTTTCTACGTACAACTTGCTCTGAGTATGATACACGAGAATTAACGAAAGAAGTACAAGCTCGTGGATGTCGACAAGCTGCTAAGCTGAAGAAAAGATCAATTCCGAAACAAAACACCAAAGCTTCTTCCAAACGAGGCGGTAACCAGACAGACAGCGGCACAGAAAATCAAAAAAAGCTCAATCTCAATACCCCGAAGTTTCACGCTCTCGGTCGATACGTCAACTCCATTCATCGTTTGGGAACAACAGACTCATATAATACACAAATAGTAAGACACGTTGTTTCCTTCTGTCATCTCCTCCCTTTTGTCCGCTTCATCACTCTCATCCGTCTTTGTTTCTCACCCGTAGTACATCCCCCTCATCCACATTGCTTTCAAAGGGCATGCCCTCATCATGAAGGACAACTTGCTTTTCATATCTTATGCTCTCCGCTCACAATTAACGACACACTGCACTTACCTCATTCAAATTTAGGAGGAGTCTGGCCACAGACGAGTGAAACGACTATACAGCAAAACGAACAAGAGAAATGTTGCGAGGGACATCTCCAGGCTGGAAGCTCATGGTCGGAAATTACGCAGACTACGGGCCAGCAGGAATCCAACGTTCTCGTCAAGAGAGTCTGAGACTCTCCCCCGAACGGCCCCTGACGTTCACTATCACATAGCTTCGTCCAAGAAGGTCAACGTTCAAATGTATGCCTGGACCGACGAAAACGAAAACGATCCTGCTTTAAATGTAAGTCCTTTCAGTTAATCAATCCGAGCTTAGCATATACTAATTTGATAACTATAGAATTTTCTGTATGACTTCCAGCTGCATATACTCAACCGGCTTGTACCTACTAGGGATGAAGACTCACAACCAACCGCAGACGAAATCGATGGCCTTGTTGTCAAGCACGACAAGCTTTATTTTCACAAGACTTTGCAAGTAAACTACACAAGTTACGACCTTCATCGATCTTCGGACTGTATTAATTCTACATCACATCCGGACATCATGATGCTGGCCCAGGATGATGGAACGGAGCATCCTTACATTTATGCGTGTGTAATTGGGATATTTCATGCCGATATTGCTTACAGGGGCCCTGGGTCGACAAATGGAGTGTTCAAACGAATGGATTTCATTTGAGTGCGATGGTTTGAGCTTGATTCAAATTTTTTGAGTAGTTTCTCAGCAAAAAGGCTACCTCGATTACAATTCATTCATCATTCTAACCGTGCTGCATTCGGTTTCCTCGACCCAGAACTTATCCTTCGTGGTGCGCATTTGATTCCTGCCTTTACTCACGGTCAAACAGACAATATTCTTCCACCTTCGCTCGCCCGGGCACCTGCAGAGAATCCTGCAGATGACAACAAGGATTATCGATATTATTATGTCAACATGTATGTTTCTCTTATTGCTATTATTCTGTATTTCTGACTACATTGTTGTTTACTGTAGATTTGTTGATCGTGATATGTTTATGTGTTTCCGAGGTGGTGGGGTTGGGCATAACGGAACATGGCATTTAAACGAAAGACTCCTGCGAGTGGGTATAGAAGAGGACAATAGCATTGCAGAAGTGGTTTGGAATGAAGATGGAGATGAAGTTGAAGGTGAAGATGAAGATGAAGATGAAGATGAAGATGAAGGTGAAGGTGAAAATGAAGATGAATGTGAACGTGAAGATGAGATTGGGGATGGGGATGAATCTGAAGGGTTTGTGGACTTGTAGTGTACGAAAAAGTGCTGTTCACGTGTCATGCAAGTTCAGAAAAAAAATAGTCACGTCGCTGAAAAGGTGCGTGAATGAGTTTGATTCAACTGATAAGTCTTTCAGACCAGATACGAACTTGTATCACTCTTTTGTATTAAAATAAAAACTTCCGCAAGTATTTTTCCTAATTTTGATTAACTGCTAAGCCTTATAGACTGGATTCGAGCTCGCGTCACACTTTTAGACAACAACAACATTTCCGCAAGTATTTTTGTTGTGGTTACAATATCATATATTGCTTATCGTATTTACAATGCATATAGCCGCCTTTTACAAAAGTGTTAGAAAACGCTCGCCCTAAAGGAACTATACAGTAACCACAATAGGACGGTCCGGTTGGTTACGGGTTCGGCGATGCTTTTCTAAAGGTTTCCGGAGCCTACTCGGTTTTCACAAGCAGGGCAGATTCCTAAGTATACTAGGCGTTGCCTCAAACGTTCACTAGATTGTTTGACCAGTGTTACGGGTTCGACGGTGCTATTCCAAGGGTTTCCGGAGCCTCGATGGGGCAGATTCCCAAGTGTACTAAGCGTTGTCTCAGACGCTCACTTTTGGCTAATCAAGTCGGGCCTCAACCTCGTTGACAGACTAGTAGGACAGTGTCGACTGCCGTTCGTAAGCTTCCCTAGTCGGTGGACGACTAATCAATCGTTCCACGCCGTAGAGTAAGAGAGGTTAAGCAGATTAGGTGGTCTTCAGATTAGAAGCTAGATGCCTAAGAGGACTCGATGTACAAGACGATCGAAAGAAAGATGGGGAGCTACGGTCTAAGTCTACAACTATTTATACCTTTTCCTCATGTTGTGGACGGACCACTTCCTACGCTCCGTAGTTCCTACTCTCGATCTGATTCGTTATTCTAGCTTCCAAACTCGTGCGGTAATTCCATTGTTCTGCTGCGGATTGACTCATCGACTGCGCCCTGTGCAAGGCGATGACTCGGCGTTGACTCATCTTGACTTGAACTGAATTGAAACCTATGCTCGGGGTCGGCCTTGTGCTGCGCCCTGTGCATAGAGTGAGTCAGTGAGTGAGTCATTGAATGCGTGTTCGTATGCCATTGGTTTTGCATGGCTGCGCCGTAGTTAAAGTTCGCTCGTCCGCAGTTGCTCGTGCGTTTAAGGAATTCCGTCGGGGTTCCGTTGTATAGCATCTGGGGCTATGAAGGCTGTGATTTGCTTGTCGCCTCGGGACTCTTGTTCGGGGCCGTCAAGTGTGATTCGACATCGGATATCATCGTGGGGAAACCAAGGTGGTTTAACGTATGTACCTATGGCGATGAGTAGTCGTACGCTTCGTCGAGTATCGTTCGAAGGTATTCTCCAGCCTAGGTATAGGTCTCCTTGTAGTCGAATAGCTTTGCAGTATGCCCATAGTTCCCTGAGTGTGTTTGCAACCCATGCCGCTGTTATCGGTGAGCGGCGGTTCGTAACATAGTCTGCACTGATCTCCACGAATGTGCTTGGGCACTCGAGTGCTAATATGTCGTGGATTCCTACTATTGTCCAGTGCGTCTTTGGTTGCATGCCTATTGCCGTATCCATTGCTATTGTTGACCTCGTGCGATTTCGAACGACCTCTGGGGGATTGTGGTATTCCCGATAAGCTGTTGCTCGTTCGCTGGACACATGATATGTCAACATGCCCGTTGCCTCCCGTAGTATTATCTTGTGTAGGTCTTCGATGATCTGTCGCACTCTTCTGCATTTATAGCAAGCCGTTGGAGGTTGCTGTACTTGCTGCATCGTTTGCGAAGGTTTAGTGTGATCGTCGGGATTAGCGTTGCTAGCCGATGCTTCTTGATCGTCGGCTTCGGATTGTATTAGCCGTGCGTGTTCTTCGCTTCTCGCTGTCGATCCTGATCGTCTCCGGCCAGTGAAATTAACCGGTCCCATCCGGGGTAGTTTCGATCGGCGTTCCTAATCGAATCAAAATTTCAGCACAATCCTTTCAAAAAGCTTACCAGTCCCATGGAATGATTCTACTTGCGTTGTAATAACAATAACAGGACCTTGTATCAAAATAAGCACAGAAAAAGCCCTCCCTCACCTTCAGAACTTGGAACACGTACTGTATCTGCCTCATACTGATTTGAACGCCTTGTATTAGCCTTTCAGTGCATTGAAAAGAATTGCGCTTACATGATATTAGTCCGAAATCCGTACTATTACATAACCCGCTTAATAGCAGTCGTATATATCATTATTTTCACTGAAATGAATATTATTCGGCGCGCCCTTTTGCAGATGTACTCCTCCATTTAAATCCCACTACACCGTCACCCACCCTAGTTGCGCACAAGTGCAAGCGTGGCTAATACGTGAACCGTATTAAATACTGGGAGTAGACCTCAAGAACAGAAGTCCCAAACTACAGTTGACCGGAAGGGATATTCAATACAGTGTGCCAGAATTTGGGTAAACTCCAAAGGGCAAAATATGGATGTGAAGTCGCTATTCGTCTCTGGCGGCAGCTAGAAATTTAGCATCTTGGCACTGAGAAATTCAAAATGGTTGGTACTGGTGGATGGAGGAGATGGATGCATGCGCTGCGAATTCGCTGCAATTTCCTTCCAAGAACAGTACCCTGTCAAGGGCTTGGTTTTGATTTGGAACTGGAGGTCAAATGAGATCTTGACTGTTGTATGTGCTAGTATTAGTGAAACCCTGCCATCAACTAACACAGTATTCATGAGAAAGAAGCGTACATACATGACCTTCAGATCATGTGCGACCATCTCATCTATGCATCGGAAGGATCAGTGGATGTATTTCCCCTCTGAAGGGTGGACAGATTGGAGATGCCTGTGCGTCTGGATAGCTTTATGGTTCGATATCGAGTCCGGCATCCCTCCGCTTTTCCCATCAAAGCTCATTCTACAGGATCTCTCACGCTTCAAAATCGCTGACGCAGTCAAGATTGTTGCGATTATGACTATGGAGCATGACTACCATGCCGTCCATCGACTGGAAATGAAGCTGACAACTGCGCTTCTTCGTCGCTTTGCGACACGTGAAGACATTTCGCAAACCTGTCGAGCGACCACGATCCACAGTAACACATGGCTGCCTCTTAATTCTGTCTCTGTTAGGGCTCTTATTTACCCCCCGGTCTGTCCGCAACTCTGGAGTACCCGTTATGCTTGATCCGAGGACTGCTGGACTGCTATCTGCGTTTCTGGCCTCAACAAAGATGGTTTAGTCATAACACTCAGTATACCGGCTGTACTGACTGAAAGTCGCTGGTCACCGTGGAGTCCGACTGTGGTTCCATCATCGAGTTCGCTTGGAACGAGGATCCAAGACGACTCTTCGTCCATCGATTTGCCTGAAAGATTCTTCTCTCTGGTGCAGTTATTATGATGAAAATCTTTGCGTTATATGGGCCTATGACCTATGGTATCCATCTCCCTGGAGGGGGCATGGGAAGGAGCCATTGCAACGCAAGACATAATTGTTGAGCACGATTTGCGATCAGACTCGTAAAGGAATGAATGCGAGACGAATCGTCCTGCAATATCGGAGATAGAATCCCCAAAGCTGCGCCCATCCCCGCCGCGTATTCGCAATACGGAAGCCGAGTTGTGGGCAGAGGAGCGAAATCACTCATCACGGTCTCGGCCCCAGTTGAGGAGATGGGGCGGTATGGCATGAATAGCCTGGGGTGCCTTGGGCGGAGTAAGTGCATCATGGAGTGCCTTTGGGGAGCTCGGATAAGTTACTTCCAGCGCGAAGAGATATGGATAACATACAAGAGTGAAAGGATCGAAGCTAGGAGCAGAGATGCTCAGCGGTGAGCCAAACAGAGTCATGAAGTTGTCCAGCACCGGTAGCACCGGACTGCCAGTATCAGGAACGGAGCTTCCCGCAGTGTTTGACCGCGCGTAGAGTGAGTCTGTGCGAGAGTCACTGGTCTTTCCCGACTTCGACCTTCTCTTCTTATGCGGAGTAGTACCGGGAAATTCAAGCTCTGCTTGGAGCTTCACGTCCTCAGCCATCTTGAAGAACACGGACCGTTCGGATGCAGATAAGCTTTCCCATCACAAAGCAGCATAACGCGAGATGTCTTTCTGGTGAGTCAGCTCCGGAGGGAACTCCTTCTCAGCGAAGATGTAGGAACGGTAGAGGATGAACGCATTCGGTGTTCGACGTCTCTTTGCGGACGGAGAGGCTGGCCGATGTGCTACATGCGAGGCCAGCAACAACCCACACTGACCGTCTGAGCCATTCAGACCTGGTGCATATGTACATTCGTTAGTGACCATAACCGAGCTGAATACTACGTGGGAGGAGGTACGCACCAGAACGTGAGGCCTGGTACAAAGCACTATTAGCGGAACGAACTGGAGAGCGGGAAGCGGGCATAGTTGAAAGAAACACAGATGCCTGAGACGTTGGGATCCATCCTGCTCTGCACAGTGGGCTTTTGAGCTGTTCAAACGCGTTGGATTATAGCAAAGGATAATTGCCAAAAAAGGAGTCCTACGCGTTAAAGTCACGACGTGGCCACGACAACATAGGCACAGTAGACATAGGCTGTGACTCGGAATATCCCTGTGGGGCTCGATCCGAGACTACATATTATGTAATCGCACTTCCCTCTTCTAGATCACGAAGTACCTTCGTCTTTCCGGGAGATATTAGAACCAGCTATAGCCTATAGGATTATCATGACAGCAATTAGGTTCCGGTTACCTTACTCGGAGTGCGTTGACCAGAAGTAGAGCGCCTACATTCGGGTCGAAGGATAGAATTGTGAAGTCAGTTTTGACAGCCAGCCGCACATATGGCGGGCGCTATAAATGGTCACAACGATCTTTGGGCACCACCCAGTTGGTCATCGAAATACATGACAGTACAGATGGTAGTCAGTTCGTCAGATTGCACCATAATAGTACGTGAACAATGGAGCGACGCGAAGTAATCCAAATCTTGTCCATAACATTATTTCATGACCTTCGAAATTTACATGGTAAAAAGGCAGTCCAAACGGCCCTTCAATCGTTAAAGTTGAAATTACAGGTAGAACATCGTTCCCTTCAGTCTATCATGAACACCGTTGCCCCAAGTTTCTTCCACCTTCCTTCTTATTTGCTCTTCAGAGAGGCCACCTATTTGTGGATTGAGAGAGCCGTGAAGGTACAGCATTCCATGCTTGCAAGCACGCTTCGCCCAATATGCAGGCGGAATTAAGCTGACGCTCTTCGTTGCACGAGCCCATAGATAGCTCAGATCATTCGCGCCCTGCTGAAGATCATCTGCTTGGAACTCGTTCTCGTCGTAGATGACAGAGTAGTGCGTCGCTCGGACAGTTCCTTGTACACCTGCGTGTGCTTGTAGGTAGAAGTCAAAATTGTAGACTGCTGTGACTCCCTGGTCGACAACTGTTCCAGCTTTTGCGTTAGCCGTACTGTCTGCATCTTCCGGTCTAGTCGGATAGAACTGCGTACGGCGCTGCTTCCTGCAACTGGCGATAGTTAGTTTCGGCTTGTAACCCTTAAACATCCTGAAAGCTTCTTTGATTGCAGGCAGCTCCCTGAGAAGCACCTGATCGAATTGTCCCCCCGATACAGCATTGCGGAATACAATGATTCGCTCAGGATATGTCTTCATGCGCTTGTAGTATTCGATTAATCGCTCAACCATCATGTACCTGACATCCGTGATCAACTGGAGTGCATCAGTTATACGACAATTACGCGCGCAAGACGCGGCAATTCACCTCTTTTCGTTGCTCTTGAAGCCTCAGGCTAACTGGATAGTGCATAAAGTCCCCATCGCATGACGCAACAACGGCAGCTATCGATGGTGTGCCCTTCAAGGACCCCGGTCCAGGATGACTTACATCCATTCCAACTAGCATGGCATTTTCCAACCACCTCAACGAGTCCTGGTGGATTCTGTGGTTAATTCCGCCAAGCTTAGTATTGACTTTCATCGCGATATTGGAAAAGTATTGATCCTGCATCCGTTCTCTGCGGACGTTCGGCATGAGCATGCACACTGTCTGTATGCCAAGCTTCATATCACAAAGCTTCTTCAATCCCGGATAAATGCCAGGGTCACGACTAGTCATAAAGACAAGGACCATGTGAGGAACTCCAGGGAGCGACTTGACCGCTTTCTCGATTTCATTGATGGCTTCGCTGCGGAGGCGGTCACGCGGGTTCGGTCTCGGAAGGAGGATAAACCGCAACGGAGGAAACCTTTCCGCGACCTGCATTCCGCTGCTACGACATTTGGCTAGAAACCCTGCAACAACGCGTCGAAGTGCTGGATCATTCTGATCACGGAAATCCTCGCGCCCGCCGTCGTTAAGAATAAGTATTGCCGCTCGCGTAAGTGGAGCAGGGCGAGAAAATTTGACACCCAGAATGTTCCAGGATCCGTTTGCAACGGTCGGTTGGCCAGACTGATAGAGTACTTTCGGAGGGCTGAGTATTCGGGCAGGGACAACAGCAAACTTGAGAGCTGCTTCGAGGCCGAAACCCTGCATCGGAGGTGCACGCTGACGAAGACCCAGTGCACCGAGCCCTTGGTCGGATATTGATTGCGCGTTGACGTACGGAGGTCTACAAGCCGCCTTTGTCATTTCGAGCATCTGTTTATCGGAGAGAAGCCGGTTAAACGACTGTCCTGGCTCAACCTCGCATAACTCGGCAGGAACGTATACGTCTTTCGTCCTATTACCTATATTAATAATGGGAACGTCATCTGGGTGTTCCAAACTGATACTGTATTCTATCATGCGCGAGTAAAAAAGTCAGTAGTGGGATGACTCCAGAGTGAGAACAAACTTACTGTGCTGGAAATACCATTCGACGCTAACTTTCCCATCTAGCTCATCGCATTGGAACGTCGTTTCTCGGGCAGTATTAGGACCAATGGCTTTGATAGTACTTCGTTTCCGGAAACCAAGGTATTTCGTCGTAATTCTCACACGTCCATACAGTTCCCGAGGATATCCGGCACCTCTAGAATTTGCCTGGAACTGGGCGAGTGCGTCGCTAAGTCGAGCGTATGGGACGTAGAAGGCGCTCATGCACACATTCACGTTGACCATTAGATTCTTGTATACCGGACGTACGCTTGCAAAGAAACCTTTCCATGCTTCCAGTATACCTCCGAGGTGAGCTGGTGACTCGTTCAGCATCCTCGGATGGAAGAAGTAGCGGTTCTTTCCGCACAGAACTCCATTGTGAGCGGCATGCGATGTTGTTATCAGGTTAAACGCCGATACTATTGGCAAAGGGTTGTACAACGGATCATCGCCCTGCAGGTAGCTAAGGCCAAAGTCAGCAAGTTTCTAGTGGTACAAGAGCGTTGCCACCTACCGGTCCAGGGCCGCGGAGTGAAGTTCTGTTGGTTCGAGGAGGGAGATTGTGTAAACCTTACTATTTGGACGCGGGCCCGCTTCGCCTTCCTCGTAAAAAGTGATAGAAACTGAAAAGTTGTCCGGTAGTGGACGCTTCGCGATTATTCGCTGGGTACTGTCATGCGCTATGCCTCCAAGGAAAGGAGCGACCTCTTGTGAGCCTTCAAAGAGGTCGAACAAGCGTTTTCGTAGCCTCCTCTCCACCGTCTTTACTTCTGGATTTATTTCGACAGGGTAATCGTAGAGGATGCAATTCTTCGGATATTTTAAAGTGAAGAAGTTCGCTCGGAGGGTGATTGCCGTACCGCGTTTTCCGAAACCTGGGCGAACGACGCGAGCCGGAACGGATGTAGACAAGTTCCTAAAGCGTGACATAAGGGACTCCAGCTCACGATCACTGGATCGCGAATCAAGGCGAGCTGGTGTTCCAGGCGCAAAGACTTGAACTTGGGGAGGGCCTCCTCTTCCTCTTCCGAAGCCACGTCGTGAGCTTGGAGATGCCCCTCGAGGCGGACCTATGCCCCGTTGGCCTCTACCACGAGTGACACTACAATCGCAGCCTCGGCCGCCACTCCCCCTGCCTCTTCCGCGTGGATGGTCCATAGTAACAGATATGCGAAATCGATTGGTGAAGTAGTGGGTGGATGAAAGCGCCGGGAAGATGAAGTGAGTAGCAGCGAAGGCATTATCCTTGTATACCTTTGTGCGTGTCAATATGATCAAGATAAGCTTAAGCGCCCGTTAAAGTTCAAGGGCTGTGAAAAAAGGAATAGAGCAGTCTTTTTTTTTTTTTTTTTTATTAAATGTATTTATTACGCGCGTCAGTAATTCTAGTTACAAGTGCGCGGCAGACAAAATCTACGTGGTGGTGTGAACTCTAAGAGTGGTGAAGTAAGAAAAGCAGAGAAAAAGGTAGTAGTATGGTGCTCTAAAGAAAGGACTAAAGGGCGCGACGCTGGGGAGGTAGGGGAATTAGAAGGAATAACAGAAACTATTTTTGAATGTATATACTGTAGACTTAGATAAGCCTAATAAAGTTATTTACTAAAATTGCCCGTTTCGGTCAAGTTTGTTTAGGGCCGGTCATAATCATATAAACATACGACTTAGAAGAAAATTGGAAAGTAAGAAAATAAGGGAAACAGGTAAGATATGAGTGTGGAGGGGATAGTATTTAACGGAGGGGAGGGAAACATAACCGAGTCATAAACAATTAAGAATCTGACCTTGTGAGTTGCCGTGCCCATTCCAGAGGCGTCTCCGCCTCTGGTCCCAGTTCCTCTTGAGCGTAGTTGCGTGCGATCCCTAAGTCTATGTGGTCGTCGCAAGTGTCCAGGCCCTCTTCTTCCATCCGCGCGTACGCCGAGGCTATGGCCTCGGCGGAGGCTCGGTCCGTGATGAAGAAAGGTGTGGTTTCCTTCAGCCAGTCCGCAAGGGGTCCGAGGTTTCTATCCTCGGCCCATTCGGTGTAGTGTGCAGGCGGGCGCGTGGTGGCCGGCCAGTTTAGCGTCCTAGCCAGGACCTAATAGAGCAGTCTGCACTGTTGACTGTAACAGAAGAAACTGTCTCCAACCAGGAAGCGCTGTTCGCCTTCATTGCATAATAGAAGGCTTTAGTGAGGCCACTCGGTGTAGGTGTGTTCATGTGTTCATGCAGGTGCATATCACGGTCGCGGTAAGGGAATGACTGGTCTCTTCGGTTGCAAAGGGTGGAGATTCTACCTTCACATCGTCATCTCACTTTTGGCAGGGAGATCACGATACGGCTAGACCTGTATCTCTGAGCGGTATCTCTCACATCCTTCACAACAACACCACAAGAAAAGTCAATAAAAATAATCTATTCAAGGTCGCCATAATCCTGATCGGAAGAGTGCAACGTGAGCCAAGCAGACTCAGACAGTCGCTATTGGTAATATCTACTTTGTAGCAAAAGATAATTGTCCATTCAGGGTCCACCTTTATTTCAGGCAACTTCCGGTTGTCCCACCAAGAGTATTATATAATCCCACATTGTTCTATGTATGTAATCATGAATATGAATGATATCAATTCGTGTGTATGTACAAGCTCGGACGCATTGCATGAGTCGGAAGACCGCTACTGGCGAGAAAGCTGCAGAACTACCTTAGTTACATATCCGAGGAGCAGAAGAGTGATGCAACGATGAAGCATTGTGGATTCGGAGTGTTGATAGTATTTGATGTATTACCAGATAGTCTACGAATGCTCCCTGTCACAAGGACTTCCCAGCACCAGCTTCATCTTTACAGTCGAGTCAATCTGGACCAAGATGAATAATGGTCTAGTTTTATAAATTGAGTTTTAATAAGCCCGTCGCCGGAAATGAAACAGAGATTACATAATTGCGTGAATTTGAAAATGGAGACGCGTCGTAACGCGACTCTTCGTTCAACGCAGCGCGTGACCGCGCCTCCATTTGCTCTTCTTTAACTACCACCATCGCGCCTTTGACGTACCTCGCCCTTCATATGGTGCCTCGCGATATACTGATACGCTTCTGAATTCGTGCTGGTCACCTAGAAAAGCACGAGTTGTACTATGGCTCCGATTCAGGTGGTACGGTGGCTTAAGCAGACGTATCCCAAACCTGCCGTAAACTCTGTAATGTCACACATTTGATGAAGGATATCACAACCGCTGATATCGTACGTAACTGTCTAGGAATGGCTCGATGCTTGTTGTGCATGGATCGCCGATGAAATGCACCTTAACCCAGCAACTCAAACAGATGCCTATGTCGCGGAAGTGGAGAACCAACTCCTCGAATCTGATCTTCGTGACTCAATGGAACCCGGAACAGGTCTCCCACGAGATGCAACTGCGATGGACAATCAGCGCATTCGCGGAGCGCCGCACATACTTGTAGAGATTACATCGCTGACGGAAATCGGGCACAGCGCTTTTAATTTGCACAACGTTCGACAGGCAAGGATTGAACGAGCTGATCTTGCTGGGCTAGCGCAGGAGGAAGGGGCTGAGGATGATGAAGGGCCGGTTCCGAACTACCCAAGGTCTATGTTGAGGCTTGAGCTGTCGGATGGTTCTGTCACTGTGCCGGCAATTGAATACAGGTCAATTCCTTCACTCAAACTTGATGAGACACCGTTAGGATTCAAGGTAGATTATTACGTTTTTTCTTTTTTGATATCGATCTAATCCTTTCTCTTCAGCTGCTGCTCAAAGATGTTCTCGTTCGCAGGGGAATCATATTCCTCGAACCGAGGGGGATCACGCTTAAAGGACACAGGAATAGTGACAGGGATAAGTTCCGAGATCGAAATTTTGCGCACAGCCTTCTCAGACGAATGATGTGCGTCTCTTATCCATAGTGTCCTTGCTCATGCTGACACATGAATAGGAAACCTCTCCCTCGAGAAGAACAACATGATGACGAGGCCGGGGACGAAAATCAGTATCCCCCACAACGCCCACCTTTGGGATTGCCAGCACCCGGGGCACGAGTACGTGAGCCTCTGAGGGAATTGTTTGAGCCTCCAGAGCCTCCGGATGATACTATGGATCTGGACGATGAGGCGGAGCTCCCTCGTAAGCGTCGTATCCCGAACACAAGCTCGAGTAGCGGTCGACCACCATTGCCATCATCTTCAAGCACGCTTGTTGCTTCACACTACTTTGGTGATCCCAGTTCGTCCAGCATGGCTACCGAAGCTGCAATTGAAGCAACGACGCAACGCCTCGCGCGTGTGCTTTCGCCTGTTCGCGGTGATCCTATCGACATAACCGATTCTTCAATGGAAGATCCAGGTCCTTCCTCAAGAACATCAGTGTCCGCACAGTCCGGATCCGGATCCTCACTGGTATCCTCTGCCAATAATCCGACCAAACATTCAAAGAGAATCAGCTACGATGAATTCGAATTCGACGACGAAGACGAAGAGATGGATGCAGCTTTCTTGGATGAAATCGCCAAGGTAGAACGAGAAGCACTTAGGGGGCAGAGTGCGAAAACTATTCGTGTTGTGGAATCTCGCGGTGCGACACATGTGAGAGACTTTGAAAGGAGGTCGAACACACCGGTTGCGAGCGGGCTTCCGTCCTCTTCTACTACGATCACGCCCGCGTCTAGCATGCAGCGCTCCGGCCAAGCTACCTCTCACACTGGTCGGATCCGTCCACAAGCAGCAGCACCAACTGTAGTCATGCAAAGTAAACCGAGCACAGATCTAGATGCTCAAGAAGTCATCACAATCGAGGATGACGAGGATGAAGACAAGGAAAATATTCCTGTCCCTAGGCGACGCGTTCGTCGACGTATTTCGACACCATTGCCTGACGATGTTATTGATATTTCGGATTGAATTTACGTGGGTAAGAGAAGTAGAATCTCTGATCTGATGTTTGTATGTTTCTTGCTGTTATGAAGCCCTGTCTCGATTATCTACTGTGTTGTTGTACTTGTATCATTACCGACCTATTTTTGCGGCCTTGATGTTAGCTAGATGCCCTGTTGAGAAGTCTGACTTAAAAACGTGTTTATTGTGTAATTAATGCAATCGAAAGACAAGGATGAATACAATCAGTACGAACAAATGGCGAAAACATAGATGCAAGCAGAACCTCAAGCTCGATACCGAGTACACGGCTCTGCTTGCTGCTTTCAAAATGCGGGAGTCTAGGAGGTTCGCCTCTAAATACAAGACGTCTAGATAAAACACAGTCAATAGGACAAAACTGACGAGTGGAAAGAAGGAATGAAAGGAGATAGTGTAATTATCCGAGTATATTAGCTGCCTTTGCCTTCTTTTTCTTCTTGTTTGACGTGAAATTCCGCCAACTGCCTACACGTTCTTCTCGAGTTTCTGTGGGTCACGAACAAAAGGAGGTTATATGGTTGGAATGAATATTATGAGTGCCACAGGAACACACCTTCCCACAGCTTGTCAGTCTCGGCCTTGCGTTTCTTTGAGATTTGCTCTGCTTCTTGACGTTGCGCTTCGAGTCCCTCGTTTGCGAGGTTCATTTTGATAGCTCTATAAGGAGTGAGGTGAATATATTCTAGAACGCATTCACGTAGCGGAGAGTGGAAGAGAGGATAGGGGAGAGTATAGTAGGAAGTAAACGGATGGAACACGCACTTTCGCCTTCGTACTTCTTCCTCAATCATCATTTCCTTGCATTTCAGTCTCATCTGCACTCGGAAGGGCGGGACAAGCTCTTGTACACGTGGGTCGTTCTCCACGTCAATGTTCGTGGGTAGCTTGTGTTCTCTGAGTAGGACTATACGAGCTTGTGTTACGATAGCGTCAACTTCGGGGCGCTTCTTTTCATCACTGAGTTCGGATTCAGCCTGTGTTGATACGGGTGAGTCTGATGAGCTGCGAACGTCTAAATTCAGATGACTCACCTTCTTCAGTAGGTCGAAAGCTTCAGGTGCGCGTTCATGGGATGTCTTGTCGGGATGGATGACTGTGAGAATGTAAGATGACGAATTAGAGGTCGTAGAAAGAGGGAGACTCGTTTGAACTGACAGAGCGAAAGTTGCCTATATCGTCTCTTTATTTGCTCTGGTGTGGTGGTCTCGTCTATGTCGAGTATCTCATACGGGCTATACATCAGAAAATACCTCTTATCAATATCTGTTCACTCTGGAGCATAGCCAGTGGCGTACTTGAGTTTGAATGCCTTGAGAATCCGTTCCACCTCAAGTTCGCGGTTAAGCGCGGTTGCTTCACGGTTTAATAGTCTCTCGAGCTCTTCCTCTGATATTAGCGTCGCATCTGAGTCGGCAGAGGCTTTACTTGCAGTTGCTGGTGTCTTCGAGGCGGGAGTTGATTCGGGTCTGTCTGGCATCGTCGACAGTGTCAGGAGTAGCAGGCTTACGCGCTTCCAGACGTGTCCATCACGAGTGAGTATTACATAATACTTTTCTCTAACGAAACGAACATATCTTACCCGTCACAACACATCAATCACCTCGCTAGGTACACGCGATAAGCAAAAGTGTGAACATTACACACGATTCCTCTCGCCAGATCATACCTCTTGCTACGGCGCTCGTTTTGAGGGCGTAGAACATCGAAAAGGGCTGGATGTACCAGTCTCAGGTTCTGCTAAGACGCAAATCAACTACTTGCGACGCTTGTTGTCAATTGCGATGGGCGTTTCGCTCCCCGACAAGTATCAACAACAGCAATACGCCTTTAATTGTTATAAGAGAAACGGAGGCAGCTGTGGTAAAGCGAGAACATCGATAGCATAACGACAAGCATATAATAATTATGGCGCAAAGATGGCAAAGGAAAGAAGCATCAAAGCCCGACGAAAGATGGTAATCAAGGTTCACTAAGTTATCCAGTTGTGGCATCAAGAAGAAAGCCGATCTACCTTGAATTGCTTGATCAGGACCGCGGCCGTGCACATGGCGAACGACACACAGCCGATCGTCGCAATCCTAGGCGCCCCGGAGGATGACAAGACAGCACTTACGATGATATACGCGAGAGTGAGTACAGATCCAACCCAGAATAGGATGGACGCAAGGGCCGAGGCGCGATTGCTCAGCGCAGAAATGCCGGCGGGGCTTCGCAACGGATGCAGTAGACTGATGCCGGAGGCCATCAGCCAAAGAGCCATGATTGAAACGATGAATGACCCCGCAAAGAGAGTGTTCTGGGCGTCATACAAAACACTTGAGTTGGCGGACGTGTTCATTGGGACTACGTCGTTCTCGACCATTTGTTTCAAGATCAGACCCGTCTAGTCGGTCGTGAGAACGACATAACTAACGATACTTCAGACTACGCACAACAGCAAATAGCTCGGAACCGTTTGTACCCTGTACTGGCTCAATCTTGCGTAGAGCGGTCCAGAAGAAAGCGATGGCGACGACGCTAGTGCCGATTGCGTATGAGATGAACACGGCTGTGTTGACGCTGGAGTATATCTCGACGAGGGAGACGGCCATGGCGAACGCGATACTGGCGAGAGAGATAATACGACTACCGATAGCCTCGACTAGGAAGTGAACGCAGCATCCGGAGATTGAGAAATTCAAGAGAATAGGAAACTCGGAGGGCGTGTTGCAGTACACTATTCTATGGCTCGACACGAAGGCAGCCACAAGCCATACCTTCCGATGATCAATGGATACACACGATGTACAGGTGCGATGGACTTACGATACGCAGCATTTTATGCTGTGATCCACTGATGCCAATTTTGTCCTGGGCTGTGTCAATGGGAGCACGAAAACAACAGCGAAGAAAATTACCTTGTTGGAGTGTGCGACGCATTCAGTACCGATCGACGTTTCGAGTTCTGCATGATTGCGAAGGGCGAACGAGTTGACGTGAAGTACAATCGGAGTACGAGGGATCGTGTCCGTCTTGGTCGGCGGGTTGCTTGCGAAAAGGTTAGGATAGTTCCATTCGTCCCTCGGAATACTATGATGAAGACATACACGACTTCCGACGAGGCTAGAGAAGCTTGAACAGAATCCTGCGATGTTTGCGCTGGCGCTGCTACGAAATCGCCACTGTGGGGAGAGCCCTAAGTATGCAAATGCGCATTAGTGTCAATGACAAAAGGTTGTTCGGATGTTGAATGATGATGAGCTAAAACATACAGAGTCTTCCGGACTACAAGACTGGCAGCGAGGAGAGGATGGCTCGTCATTTTGCTTTACTGCAAACATATCGAAAAGACAGACTGAGGGCCAGATGGGATAGGGAGCTGTAGAGTTTAGAGTCAGCATATTTATACATTCGGCGAAGGACTTAAGACAATGAAAAAGAGCACGACGCAATGGATGGTTATCCAAAGGATTTGGTGCAGCTGAAAGAACTGTTCGGCAGCAGTGGTAAGCGGAGGTACCATATCCCATACGTGAAACCATTCTGCACCATCATATCCCTTTATAAACCATCCAATGAGTAATGAAGTAGGTTGGGACACTCTTGCTCCCTACTGTAACTCTACCACGGTCAGACGTGGTGGCGAATCGCGTAACCAAAGGGGAAACAAACAAGATGATCTATAAAACGTGCAAGCTATGCGGTTATCCTAATGACCTAGGATGACCATGATTGCGTGCACAATACATGCCCTACCCTGAAATGCTTCAGGGCGCATATCGTGAGAGCACAATTTTACACCCGATCTGGTTGGTGCAGAAAGTCACAGCAATAGATGACCAAACTTTTGCGGACATGTATCGAAGACTTCTACTTCTCGTTTGTGTTCCTTAGTTAATCCATGAGATTACAGTACTAGTGTTTGCACTACCGGTAGTGAAAAGTTTCAGTCAATGGATGTACCACCATTGATCTAATCCAATTGAGTTTTCCCATGCTCCCAGACCCAGAAGTCGCTGGCCAGCTTATCGCATGTTATAACTCCTTGGCGTGCCGCAGTTCTTAATATGTACTTTGCTAATCGGAGTTCAACTAGAAGCGTTAAACCAAAAAATTTGCCATGCTCATCGCATCAGATGTGACCTTCACTGGCCTCCATCTCACATGGCCTGGTGTCATCCATTCATTTCTGTTTGATCCTGTGTCCTTGATCAGCGATATGATTACAAGTGATGACAGATACTATTCTCAGTAGGCATACCATATGCCGCTGTTCCGCCTTTCGAGCTGCAACCGGTTTCGCAGGGACACCTATGGTCGGTCTAGGCAAATTTATTCCGGAACAATAGTGGACTCGAATCTCTAGTAAGACGCAACTTGAACCACTGAAGGTGCTTCACACTCCAGAAGGCAAGAGCAACTTGTTCTGAATGAAATATGTAGTCAGCAACAAAGCGAAGACATCAGCAGCCTAGCGACAAGCAGACAACACAACAATTGTGAAGTGAGGAAGGGATCAATTGGGACAAGGAGTTCATTACAAGACTTGAGAATAATGAACGACTCCTTTCTTAGTGTTTTCCGGCAACAGGGGCACCCCGTTAAGGTCGTAGTTATATCCAGACATAACATCAAGACATGGTTTGAATCACCCTGAGCTGCTTGATGAATTCAAGAACTGTATAAGTTAGGACGGTGCCATACATCACGGAGAAAATCACGGAGGCATACACAGCTTGTGGTGCGGCAAGAGGAGCTCGAATGGCAACCTGCAATGCTCCCACCACAATTGGTACATATTCGCTACTGCATGGTGAATTCTAGATGCGCAATAGCATATCGATGTCAATCACGAGATGTGGAATAGAGCTGAGCAAAAACATACAGAATATTCCGGGCTACCGAACTGACCAAGAGGGACAGTTGGTCGGCCTCTGCAACAGACTCCTACGATTCGGACATTAAGTCCCTTACCTTGTTCTCCCGGTTGGCCTGAAAACAAAATGTGTTGAGGCAACAGACATGAAAGACTCACATTTCTTCGGTCGAGCTCAGAATTCTCCACACGGAGTTCTCCAAGCTCAATTTGACATTCCTGAGCGTCGACCTCCACCTTCTCCATCTTCAGCCACATCACGCAGTCTCGGTGTTGTTTCTTCGGTTGAGGGAAGAAGCCGGATCATATCGACCTGGATAAAATTATATCTAAACTACAAAGCTGTGCTCGGAGTGCCCGCTATACATCCGCATCTTCTAATGGGACCCGATGCTCTCGCACTTGAGAGCGTTGTTAGATCGGTTACCTTTGTCTCCGACCACTCTTTTTCCTTCTTTCACGCTCCCCCACTGTTTACTTTATCATCATACTGCAACTACAGCTCGTCGTAATCCCTTCGCAGCTTCCGGTTCTCTTTGCGTAGCCTGCTCATGCTCTCACGTCGTGTCAACACTGAAGCTGAGAGCTCTGCAACATTAAGTCAGCGCACAGAATAAAACATATTTGATCATTGCCACACCCACCATCACTGAGCTGCGCCAGTTTGGATATTGCGCCAGAACATGGCCAATTTATTCCTTGCAGTCAGCTGTCGAAATACTCACTTTGGAAGGTTATCTGAGTTTGACCAATTACAAAATTGCGCTGAGTCAAGTGCATCCGAAAGTTTTCCTTGACGGCTTCAGCCAATTCAGGATGTTCCACGGAAGCCGCGGCGGTGAAGGTGGCCTTCAAGTCTTGTAGCTTATTCCGAAGCTTGAGCCTCGCAACTGACGAAGGAGTGATTAAAGTGGATGAATATGGGTAACTTACTCCTTTCCTTGCTCTTCCCCCCTTTCCTGAAGGTTTGTCATCTCAAGCAATAGCTTTATCTTGCCCAGGTAGAAAAAAAGCCTGGCGTCTGATGCGTTGTCACTAGTAATAGTTTAGTAGCGCAGGTACATGTTTCATGCTACATAGGAATATACGTTGGCATCCGCCCAGCTGCACAACACAACTGGACTCATGTTCTTTCCCACGATTACCGGAATAACTTATTTGCCGAGTCTCCTCGTTCTTTTCTTCCGTTCAATGTCCTTCCGTCCAATTTTTCAGAGCTCTGCAACCTCGCACGTAGGTCTGGTGAGCATACACTCGTACTGATCTATATTCATACTTTCTAATGTCTTTTCTAGACCCGATTCTGCCTGAAGCGGACGCAGAATGAGACATGTTGTCGGGCGAATTGGAGGAACGGGTTCTTTTCACGGAGAATGTACGCGACTGAGCCAAAAACAACGGCGGGTTCTGCAAGTCAGATTCTCAGGAGGAGGGAAGAGATGTACAAGCATAGGAATAAAACGCTGATGATGTACTCGACTGCTGTCGTGCGTTGATCGCTTCCTCAACTATCACTTTTGTTACAACCACGCGCGGTGACAGATACTATTCGCGACGGGCATGTCGTACGCTGCCGTTCCGCTCTATCGCGCCTTTTGTGCTGCAACCGGGTTCGCAGGGACACCTGTGGTCGGTCTGGGCAAGTTCGCTCCGGAACGACTTGTACCTGTTGAAGATGCTCGACGGATTCGAGTACGATTTAACGCGGATACGTCGGATGCATTACCTTGGTCGTTCATCCCGCAACAGAAGTATGTTGATGTGTTGCCCGGGGAGACGAGTCTTGCGTTTTATAAGGCGAGGAATAAGGCGCAATATGATGTTATTGGGATCGCTACGTACAATGTTACTCCTGATCGGGTGAGTTCCTCGTCATAACGCTGTTTTTCTACCTAGACCGGGAATGTAGCCAAGCAGAGTCCGAAGGTTGCTGCGGACCTACTTGGAAGCATTGTCGCTGTGCTGCTGCGCGGATTATCACAAATGCTAATCCCCTTGCAGATTGCTCCATATTTTGCCAAGGTTGAATGTTTCTGCTTTGAGGAGCAGAAGCTATTAGCTGGAGAGGAGGTTGATATGCCACTATTATTCTTCATCGACCGGGATATGCTGGATGATCCTGCGTGTACCAACGTCGACGATGTGGTTCTGTCGTATACCTTCTTCCGGTATGTTTATGTCATACTATTCTCATTTGTAAGTCTAATGATTTGTCATAGTGCACGAAGAAATGCTTCTGGCCAACTTGAACCAGACGCTCCCGACGATGTAGTGCAAGCATCTCTTGGATTTGACAAGTACGAGCATGCATCAACTAACGATGCTGTGAAAAAGTAATGTAAATAGGCAGTATTTTTGTAAAATGAATGATAAGCTTTCCCTGCTCCTATCATGTGAGGAGCACCTATATGTGCTGTGCTCCGCGCACTTAGACTCGTTTCATCGTTGCAGCATACATATACCCGCATCCGCCCTGGCGATGAGCGCTCGCTACATATAGGATTCATAATAATCATGGACGGTAGGTTGAGCTCAGACTCCGCGACTAGTGCAGGCAGTCGTTTCGGTATTCCGCGACGGCGACTTTCCAAAAACCACCCCCATCACAACACCGACAATACAATGGTCGATGCCACCCCTCACCCCGCTAGACCACAACATAGCTCTCGTCCTTCCTTTCTCAACTTCTCCTTTACGAAAAATAGGTCAAACTCTGCACCTTCGACGCAGGCATCTTCCTTGTTGACCACCGTGCGAGAGGCCGTGAGGAGTAACAACAACAGCAACGACAGCAACTCCGGAAATAACCCGGACGAATTTGGTGTCGCCCCGTCTCAGCCTCCACCTCATCACCAATACCAACAACACCAACAGCCTGGTCCTTCTTCGTCGACACTAATGCCTGGGCCATCACAATCAGGAGTTCAAGGACCATCTAATGCTCCCGCTCAGCTGCTTGGTTCACCGGGGGCTCCGAGCCAGCAGTACCCACAGCAGCAGCAACAAGCACAGGCGCAACAGCCCCAACAGCCTCAGCAGCAGCAACAGCAACAACAACCGCCGCCGCAGAGACAACTACATCCAGAGATCCGCTCGATCGTCAACCTCTCCACTGCTCAGGCACACAAGATCTACTTCTCCGGACCGCTTGTTAAGCACGTCGAGCGACATACAGATGGGAAGATCGTTGGGAAGGAGGAACCATGGCGTGAAGTGTGGGTACAGCTTGGTGGGACGACGCTCAGTGTTTGGGATATGAAGGAGATTGAGGAGGCTAGCAAGAAGGGGACGGAGGTCCCGCCGACATATCTCAACATCACCGACGCGTCCATACATGTCCTCGGCGCCGTCACCATGCCCGGTCCAGACGGCGTACCCATGAAGTACTCGAACGTCATTACTCTTACAACTGCTGGGCTGAACCTCCTCCTATTCTCTTGTCCGAGCCCCCAGGCTCTCGTGGCGTGGACAGCGGCGTTACGATTATCTGCGTATGAGAAGTCGAGGTTGGAGGAGTTATATACTGCTCATTTGCTTCGCATGTCGCTCAGTGAGAACGGTGTCTGTAAGCGTTCAAGCACTCTGTGTTCAACTGTATTTCTGGCTAACTAACGCTTCTACAGGGAAGGACCCGCGCTCGCCACTTGTCAATGGACGTATGGAAGGGTGGGTCAAGATACGTATCAACGGGCAAACCGACTGGAAACGACTCTGGATGTGTGTCCAAACTAGCCAAGCAGACGCCCCTCTTGACGCATCCACAACACGCAAGAATCGCATGTCCGCCCTGTTTGGTCGAGCTTCGCATGAGCACAACAGCAGCATCACCTCTATACCCCCACCCGACCGAAATGGCCACACTATCGACTCACGTCTCCCTCACATCACGTTTTATACCTCCGCAAAGGCGCGGGATCGCAAGAAGGCGATGCTCACGTTCGTGAACGTTACCCAGGTGTTTGCTGTTTATCCGGAACGTCCCGAGTTGATCAGTCGGAGTACGCTTATCAAAATGGAGGGATTAATCGGGGATGAAGAGCTTGCGGGCGAATGGCGCACCCGAGAAGGTTGGCTACTTATGATGCCAGAGCCAGATCCGGGAAAATTGGGGTCATTAGAAATGCTTAAGTGGCTAGTTGGTAAGTTAGATACTGCATCAACTATTTTATGCTTATCAGACACTTCGACGTCTAACTAACTATGGTTCAGGTCTACATGACGCATTTCATCTATATGGGCGACCACCCGGCTATACTTGGAACCCACGCGATCCGAATTCTTTGATGTTTGCTTATCCTGTCGGCCCGCACAAGGATGTGAGTGGATCTCTCAACCACGTTCCATCAAATCAGAAGTCTGACTCATCGATGATGTGTAGAACCTCTTTCTTGATCGTGAGCTTGCCGAAGGCGTCGATCCCCGTGAGGACCGAGGATCCGTTGTGCGCCAAAAGTTTAAAGAGATTCTTATTGAGCGTATGTACGGACAAGAGGGTGGGTCGAGGTTGTCCATGGGCTTTCCATCGCCGACGGGTAATGGGAATGCAGTGCCTGGAAATATGCCACCATCACTCCCTCCCATTCAGACTGTAGCCGAACGGCCATCAGAAGAATCACAGGACACGCAACGTGCGGCTCAAGACGGGGCAGGCGGTGGTGGGTCCTTCCAGCTTCCACCGCTCAGCTTCGATAGCAACACAACTTCATCGGGTCTTCCGCCGATTCGCGATACGTCATCTCTTTCACCGATTACAGAGAAGACTGATAGCCAGTCGCTGAGCCGTGGGAGCACTCTTGACCAGTCGCAACACATCTCCCCTTCAGCGTCGTTGTCGATACGCGCCGCAACGAAACAGTCGACTATCGAGGAGGAGGAAGATGTGGGCATTCTTGGTAGCAGACGGGTCGAGAGTCCGCCGTCGATGAGTGATCTACCGAACGAACAGCGCCAGGTGCAGCAGCAGCATTGGCAGGCAGGCACGACATCACCACCACAGAGGCCTGCACAAGTTGGACCGCGCTTCAGCCAGGATTCAGGTGCGGGTTTGACGTCGGTGTCGGTGTCTGCCTCGGCTTCGGGGTCGGGATCGGGATCGGGATCGGGTCCAGCTTCAGGTACGGCCTCGGGCGGAGCGACCAGTCCAGCCCGAGGCGTACGCTCACCGCCACTGTCCCCGAACTCGTCTATATCGCGATACAGTCAAGCGGATAATTCTTTATATTCTGGTCAGAATGCGAATTTCACGAGTCCAGAACAACTGCAGTCAATGTCGCCGCCTATACAAGGTCCAGCAACTGAGCGCGATGCCTCCTCGTCATTCGCGATGCGTCAGCAGCAGCGTCAGTTCCAGGCATCGACGGCATCAGTGCCGCCGCGTATGCAACAATATCAGCAACAGAAACAACAGCAACTGCAGAACGAGCCGGTACCACCAACACCTGCGACCATAGCTTCTCATGCAACACACTTGAGCTCGCCGTTCTCAATATACAAGGATCAGCCACCAGCGCCGCCAGAAAAGAATATCCAGAGGCCACAACAACAGTGGGAGCCTCAGTACAAACATAAACCTGCAGAGTCGGAGTATGTATTCGATGAACCAGGCGCTTTATACCTCATGCAACAGCACCGTCAAGCTGAAGGATCACAGCAAGTGCCGCAGGGTAGCGAGGACCGAGATGAGGACGAACAATCGGATGTGTCTGAGCATTCTGCGCTTACGAATCCAATGAGTGCCAGGTCTGGTGTGCCAGTCCGATCGTTGATACGAGGAACACCTCCGCCTAGGGCGACACCCTCGCCTGGTGCTTCACCTTCGCCTACATCTCCTCGCGTACCTGTCTCGCCCGTCCCCCGCCGGGGAACACCGGGAGGCTTTGAAGTCGTCTCTGGCGCAGTTGGCACTGCAGCATTAGCAACTGTCGGTGGAGCTGGGTCGAGTGTACGTAGTGTACGCTCTGGTTCGTTGCCAGATTCGGGTTCGTACAATGCTGCTGGAGTTGCCGGTGGTGCCGGTCCAACCGGAAGCGTGGGAGCCGGAAGCAGTGCCGGGGCCCTGGGGGTCGAGACCCGGGGACTTGGAAGACGTCCCTCTGGCGCACGTGCACAGCAACAAAACCGTGCTGTTGGCGGGAAACGATTTGTCCCAACTGACTCTCCCCCGTCCCTACCTCGTGAGGCTGACGAGCTCTCTTCACCCCCTCCTCCATCCTCTTCGACTATCACGTCGCCTCAGCGATCGCAGATACAGCAGCCAGAAAGCCCGCAGTACCGTAGGCGACAGTTACAAAACCAGATGGCGCTTCAGGATGATGAGACCGTTGACGCGCTCGCAGCGTTGAGCTTTTTGGAGCAGGAGGACGCGTCTAACGCGCCCGAACCTGCGGTGAAGCAGAAGGAAGAACAGACTCAACAAGAACAGCAGCAACGACGTCTGTCTGGAAGTGCTAGTGCGCCTCCACCGCCTACGATTTTAGAACCCGAGGACCGTGCACCATCACCTTCTCAACAAAGTAACCGACCATATCGCTCGTCATTTGCGCCATCCAAGCAGGCTGCAGAACGCAAGGCTAGATCCGTAGCCCAGCAAGCTGCGCATGAAGAGGTTTTACACAAGCCAGGTAGACCGAATGGTAAACAGCGTGCGAAGCAACGTGAGGGAGGCTGGGAGAGCAGTGAAGACGAAGAAGAGGAGGAGGAAGAGGAGGAAGAGGATGAGGAAGTTGATTCGGACGAGGAACCACGTTCTGCGTCTCGTGGTCACTCTGGTGGTGCACCGTCCATTGCTGCGCCTGTTGGTCGGAACCCGATGGTACAGCAACAGATGCGTGGTCTGTCGCCGTCAAACTCGGCCTCCGAAGACTTCAGAGACCAGCAAGGCCAACAGCAACGGCAGGTTCGCACGTTGCCGCAAATCCCACAACGGGGACGATCGCCTGCCGGTATGTGTAACCGAATAATACGTATTAGACCGCGGTTTTGTTTGACGCTGACTTGAAATTTTGTTTCGTATCGTTGTCTGATAGGCTCGGATCGTAGGCACGACCAGTATGAGGGACCTCGTGATCCGAGTGCGGGCCGTCCGCAGTCACAGTGGCCTCAACAACAGCAGTACCCTCCACAATTCCAGCAACAGTACCAGCAACAACAGCCGCCGGGTGCCGCACGACAGCAGAACATATGGAGTTCCGTTTTGGATACGAAGACGGATACGGGGATGCCACCGCCAAGCAATAACGGCAACAGTAACAACCGAGATACCTTCGTGCAGATTGAGACTCCCGCGGAGACCATGACGAAAGCTTTCGCGCCTCAGGGTCTGCTGTCGGCCGGTATGCAAGATAAGCAGGAAAGGTCGGCTAAGCGCCAGGAGGAACATGCTCGTGAAACCGGCGCTTCACTCATCAACGTACCGAATAAACCCCCACCACCACAGGTCGGCTTGCTTGGTGCAATCTCAGCTCATGAACGAGAAAGGAAACGTGAAGGTGGTATGGGTGCAACTTTAACGGAACGTGAGCGTGAAAAACGAATGGCGGAAGAACGTCAACGTCGTCTCGATGAGTTGCAACGTCAGCAACTTGAGCAACAACAACAATACGCGGCACAATTTGCTGGTATGTATGGAGGTGGGTTGTCACCACAGATGACGGGTATGAATCCGATGATGGGAGGGTTTGGAGGGTACCCGCAGATGATGGGTACACAATCGATGTATTTGAACCCGATGTTCCCGATGATGAATCCGCAACATATGTATGCGGCTCAACAAGCTGCACAAGCGTACCAACAAGCTATGATAGCGATGTCAACCGCTGGATCTCAAGTCGGTGGTGCTGACGGTGCTGCGGGAGCCAATGGAGCTGGAGGGGCGTCTTCACCTGGTCAGATGATGGGTTTCGATCCAAGGATGTCGATGATGAGTATGGGAGGGATGATGCCTATGATGCCTATGGGTGGTGGAATGGGATCGCCTATGGGTATGCAAATGACAGGTGCTGGTGCTCCTGGAATGGGACCTGGATCCCCTGGAGGGATGGATTCTAGGTTCTCGCTAGGTCCTGGAGCGTTTGATACTTGGGGAGGAGGTATGAGTGGACCGTTAGGAGGTGGAGGAGGATCAGGTCAGGCTTCGCAGCGAGTTTCCTCGTATAACGATTCGCCGAGGGGTTCTCCCGCGCCTGGACCATCGAATAGACGTGGTAGTGGTAGTGGAGGTGCGAACGGAAATGGTGCTGGAGAAGAGAGTGCCGCTAAGGCTTAGTGATGATAGACGAGACGAGAAAATGGTTTTTCCTCACGTTTTCGCGATACGCGAAGTTCGAAGCAGTGAAGCACGTTGTTATCACCAGGTTCCCTCCAACATTTGTTCATTAATATGGATGAGTTCTCGCTTCTTTCTATTTCCGTTTACCATCTCTAATCTTCATGCGGACCTTATTGCACGTTTTCCCAAAATCCTCGCTTTCTCATTTGTCATGCCGTATCTTGCTATTTATATCCACTCCTAGTGTTTTTTTTTTCTATTTAGTCCAGCTCTCCGCTCTTTAACTTCCCTTATATTGCGATGCCTTTATCATCTATACATTTATTTTCCCTTTTCTTTCGGGTCGTTCATTCGGGGGCTGACTCTTTTCTTTTTTCTTCGTCTGTCTATGTGTTTCTTGTTCTTATCGGAGTTTGTGGAAAGTTATGTTGTCTATACAATTTTTATTTGCCTGTTAGTTGAGTGCTAAGTGTGACGAGATTTAGATCTCAATTGTTTCGGGATAGTTGGTATGGTTTGATCTGGAATGTGTTGAGTATTAAAGAGGTACCGTTGATTACTAGTACCGGCCACTGAATCTAATCTCTATTCAGATCTCGCCTATATAATCCTTTTTTTTGGTCCCGGTGGCCCCCTGTTCCGCCAATTGAACAATGCTCTGTATCTCTGAGAGACGCATAGGAGTCACCCAAGGGACATACCATCAGTTTGTCGCCAATTCACAGCAATCAATATTCGACAACGGACGGTGTCAGAAAAATTGTTAGAGTGTTTGAAATTAGGCTGAGAGATTATGCCGCGGAGCTGCTCTCCGGGAGACTTCACTCTCACAGGCAACTCGTGTCTGAAACGTGTAACTAATGCTCGGCTAGCATTCCTTCTGTCTCTCACAGTTCACACTGTTTACTTATCAACATTTCTTGCAATTGTTTGATTATTAGCATATTGTATGTCTTGCAGTTTTTTGATTCGGTCAACAGTACATGTAGTAATCAAGCTGATATGAATACTAGTACTGCTTGCTTCAAGTTACTGGAAACAAGGAATTACCCAGAGATATGTCTGATTGAGACAACATCTACCATTCAGATTACATCACGACTCGTTTTTCATCATTCAGAAGGGCACGGACATAGTATAAAGATGGTTAAGGGTAAGAAGTGAATATGAAATGAATGGAAGGCAAGGATGAGCAAAACTCGGAAATGAATGAAAGATGATGGTACGGTAAAGGTGAATAAGTTAAGAACGTGGACACTGGAGAAGGGAAGTAAACTAAGTGCATGAATGAGGAGAGATGAGGAGGAAGGAGAAATGAACAGCCTGAAAGTCGGGAATTCGGAGACTAAGGAGAAATGAACGGAAAGTCTGGAATTCGGGGACTAAGGAGAAATGAACAGAAAGTCGGGAACTCGGGGACTAAGGGAATAGAACGAATGAATTCGGAAATTAAAAGGGGGGATGAACGGGCATAAAGACGAGGAGCCTAGAAAGGAGGAGGAGCGGCCCGAAAGGGAAGAGGCTCGAAAAGGAAGGGGATAAACGGATAAGTGGTAAATGAAAATGGGGTGATATGGATACAAGAAGTTAGATCCCAGTCTATTACTCTGCATACATAATATTCATTGTGTGCAGCTCAACTCTCAACACTAGGTCCCATTATATAAATGACGGCCCATAACCGCTAGCATGAGTGTGTCAGTTAGCTTTAGCTACCACGTCTTTCCTGTACCTTCCTGCCCCTCCTCTGGTCTCCTCCCATATCATTTCATACAACTCTTAAGAGCCATCCTCGATAGTAATGGAACCTAGAGAAGCAAGTGAAATCATATTTTAAGGACTTAGTTTCATCCAGTCTGATCCCATACGCTAAGGTCGTCGACTCCCAAAGCCCCATACGCTCATTTCATCCGTCACGAATTGAGGCGCAATATGAATATCCTGAAGCGCGACTGGACTCTAGACGAGTGCTGAAGTTCAAGATGTTCCTTGTAAGTGTCTGATATGCATGCTCAAACGTATTCTTGACGCACTTTGCAGGTGTTACCTATTGCTCTATTCATGTCGAGTCTGGGGATGGTGGTTGAAAATACGCACCTCGAGAACCCAGTCTTGACGAACTGGATCGTCTCAGGAGCGTGTCTTCACTACATTGTTGTAACTCTTGGAGAAGAGTATGGTACTCTCGTTGCCATCGTCATTGTCGTGGTTATGTCCCTCTTTGAAGTCTATCAAGGTGGAGACGTGCCTGTGCTTGCATCTTTCCTAGCAATGATAGTGGCGGCAGCAGCTGTCTTCTTGATGGCCTTGTTGCTTCGTAGAGGACAAGAAGGGACGAGTGGTACCGGAACAAGACTACTTGTTGTGGTGTGTAATCACTGCGTACTGCGGCATTCCTGTAGCAATCTTATTCTTGAATAGAAAGCATCCATCCTGAAGCAACTACTTACAAATACCACAATCCCCGTAAACGCAAGTACCAGTTCGCGCATGCTACAACTTCAGACTGCCATTTTCTCAGCGTCCTTTATTCTCTCTATCTCTGCGATGTGGTTACAGATCAGCGGCACCCCAATCCTAAATCCATTTCAACGTACATCGTACTGTCTTTCGCGCGCCAATCAACCTTCTATTGCTGCATCCTTACTTTACTGGTGCGGTGCATTGATGATTGTTTGTTATATCGGCATAACGACCATCATCTCGTCAGCCGGAATACCAATTGTCCTGAAAGTTGGGGGTGCCGCTTGCGCACTGGTGGTTCTTTTCAAGCAGTGACAAGCCGGCCGGTCGTACTACCTTGAGCTTAATGCTGCGTCGTGTTGCATCTCCATTTTGCGTCTTTCCAGTATTTAATGTGATGTTCTCGCCTTTGCAATTTGCTATTTCCCAGATCTTGCCTCCCGATCTGATCAAACGCGACCATTGATGGACTGGCACTCATTCTTCGTGTAGACTGCTCGACCTTGTATGTCTAATCAATGTTTAGTTCCGTGTAATGAGGAACAGGAAATGGTAAAATTTTACACAGATCAAGATGGCCGGAAGTTATCATTGAGGTCAATCGGGAGACAGAGAAAAGTTGCAGAAGTCCCAAAGGAGTCCAGGCGCACAGAACTCCCGTACATGCTACATAGGTGAGCACTAGCTGGATCTCCAATCCCCACGCAGCACAATCAGAGGTCATACGGTCAATTTCTTACCGGCAGATGGCTGCGAGAGAATAGGTGTATCGTTTCAACTAAGTGACAGCGCATGCTTGAAGGAATCCTAGTTGCTGATCCCCTTTTTGTCCTTTGCCACTCGTCCCGTAGTCGTCGGTCTGGTCCAAGTAGCAGCGTGACGTTATCGAAGGTGTGTCAGGTCACGGTTATATGATCTTAGGTCACGGCCTGTCACGAATCTCAGGATATGTAACATCACGATGTAAGCTAGGAAGAACATGAGGCAACCAAAGCCAAAGGACTTACCTGCACGCAATGACCCAAAATAATGATGTCCGACCTTCCGAGCTAGGAACGAAGGAATAGTGGGTATAATTTCTCGATAGTACCGCGCAAAATATCAACTCATTCAATTTGTAACTGAATTGGGAAGCTGGGATAACGTGTATGAGCGTGAAATCACCAATTTCGATGAATTTGGCGATGAGGGCGAAGTCTGGTGCGTCGTGTGCTCATCCTTTGTATGCGCGTGTGCCCACCTCATCGATCGTGTCTCGATATGTTATGATGCGATGAGATAGGTTTGGCGAGGAATGCGTTGATAAAATGGTGGCATGGACGCTAAAGAATGTTCCTCCAACTTCGTCCTCCTCAACTCGACGGACCCCGCCAAACATACTCGAAATCGGTTCAGGAAACGGAAACCTTCTCTTCGCTCTCGCTGATGCCGGTTACGATACCTCATACCTAGCAGGAATAGACTATAGTGCAGATGCGGTGAAGCTTGGACGGAAGATTGCAAGTGAAAAGGGTGGTGAATACGAGAACATCGTCTTCGAGGAGGCTGATATTCTCAGTGCTGAATATGCAGAGAATGGAGGAAGAGTGGTGTTGAAAGGTATACCGAAGGTCCGGGTAGATCGGGAGAAGGAACAATGCCTAGAGGAGGAGGGCGGAGAAGGGTGGAAGCTTGTATTGGATAAGGGCACATACGATGCGATGGCACTTGCAGGGTACGATGAAGAAGGCAGAAGGTCTTGCGACGTGTATCCTACGAGGGTAGCTGCATTTCTGAAACATGGAGGATTCTTCTTGATTACTTGTGCGTTAGGTCTTTTCTTAATATACGTCGATCTGACCTACCTTAGCCTGTAATTTTACCAAGGAAGAGTTGCTAAGGACATTCCAGTCGTCTGAGACTGGTCTCGTATACCAGTACGCCTTTCTCTTTCATTGTAATCATACTCGATCGTGTGTTGGATATTGACGGAGAACCTCTCTAGCTCGGAAATAGAATTTCCAAGCATTTCGTTCGGAGGTATAAAAGGTAGTACATATTGCAGCGTAGCATTTCAGAAGAACACGAAAGCGACGCAATGATATTACTGCAAATATAGCACTGCAGAGAGTGTCGGTACTCCGATCACAGTCAATCACTTTCAATATATCCCTAGGTCTCGCACCCTCACAGCACCACACCACGAACGTCTCCGTCCGATCCTTCGATCCATTTTGGTAGGATATCTTTGATAGGAAATCCCAAGATCAAGCGTTGATGCTTGCACCGCAAACGATTACCTCGGCTGGACCTTTCTCGTCGCAGCGCATGAAGACGACCGGCTCGGCAGTAGTTCTGAGACTCAGAAGAAAAATTGAGGATTTTTGGTTTTGGGTGGAGTCGAGAGTACGCGGGTAGACGGTAACTGGACCAAGTTCAGGAACATGTACCTTCATACCTTCAGAGCTGCTATCGCCGCGGAATCCTAGGAGGAGCATCTACACCTGTGACTTTCGATCCAAGGATGTCGATGGTGAGTATGGGAGAGACGATGTCTGTGATGCCTATGCAGTAATATAGGATGTTATGAGTATTGTGCGACCTCAGGTGCCGACGGCGGAATGCAACTTGGTGGTGGCCGCTGAGAAATGCCGAAGCCAGAATCTAATCTATGGTCAAGATCTCCATCGATCACAAAGTCTAATCTCCAGACCTACGCCAAATTAAATGGTTCCGTTCTCGCTGTTTTTATAGCCAGTTTTCAATGCATCTTTGTCATGTGCAAAGTGAGATATGAAGTAAAACACAGTATGCGGTCAACTATGTAAATATACATACATCCTCGTCGTCCGCGAAGTGAGATATGAAGGTAAAGTCTGAGCTTGGACCACTATACAGATGTAATAGAATATGCTGAGCCCCAACATTGTAACTGCGCACTTGCCCCACCCAGGCGGATGACGCGCGTAACAAATGTACAGTTTTAGATGAAGTAAAAAAAATAGAATATGATCGTTCATGGCTTGAAAAGGAGAACCAAAGAAGAAATTGCTCCGGCCACCTTGTAAACGATGGGTATCATACTCGACGAGATTATGGTGGTGAGGATGACATAGGCTGTAAAAAACACTGCACCAGTCCAATGGAGAATCGTTGCGAAAACAGAAGGCCTGTTACTGCGATCGAGGCTGTAAGTGGCACGACGTAACGGATTCAGCAAATGAACGCCATTTATCTGCAACCACAGCGCCATTACGAGAAGGATAAAGGAAGCTGAGAAGAAGGCAGTGTGCAGATGTAACATGTGTAAGCTGGAGTTCGGATTTATTGGGACAGTATCGCTGTTGAGCAGCTGTTTCAATACTGATGTCCTCTACATCAACAATGAGAACTCGAATAGGACCACTATAGCATGGTTCACTCACGAAAATGAACACCTTCATACGAGTAACATTCTGCCCTACTGGATGAATTGTGTCCCGCACAGCCATCGAAAATGCAACGACCGCGATGCAAACGGTGATTAGGTACGGCACAATCACAGCCACACTCCCAGCGAGAAGGACGTCGAGGAGCGAGACAAGTATGGCAAGGGCGATGGCGGCAAGGCTACCAGATCGCTCCCGCAACAAAGTTTAGAGACAATCCCAAGACGATACTAATCTATCAGAATTGGGTTCTCTACGGGTGTGCTGTGGGCTACGATCGAATGACTCGATACGAAAAAGGCCACTGCCGAGACCAATTATTTAGTATGACGGAGTTGAGTTACTGAAGGGACGCACAATGAATAGCATACTGTTCTCTAGACACCCGTTAGGCAAGTTCTGTGCTTCTGGAAATTCAAGGTCCATAGGTAACAAGGAGAGTTAGGTCACGTTGGTGCAAGGATAACGGTCTTGCTTTTCGGCAGGAAAGACGACCAAGCTGAACAGTAGAGAGTAGGGTACTTTATTAGTGACATAGTGGTTGAAGCCGAGGTTATATATGAATTGACTTTGGTATTTGAATCCCATCAAGAATAGTACTTTTAGAGAAACCGATTGTGAGAATCAACTGGTTATCAACTGAATACAAACCCATCGTTAGTTGGGATCAAGAAATCGTTGAGCACAGCCGACGAGGGGAATCACCGACGAGGGTAAACAGGGTAAACCTTGGTCGACTGCATTTTCCTTCGAGGCAGGTTATCGATCTTAATCTTGATGTGCTATTTATGATAAGCTCAGACTTTAAGCGCGGATAAAAGTGGTCTCACGGATACAAAGAACCTTCTTCTCTAACTTTATAATGTTCGCCTTGGAAGCCTCCTCTTCGGCATCGCACTGGCCGATACGGCAGAAGATACTTGATGCCCATCGGAAATATCAATGGACTATTGCACAGATGCAGTGAGGCTTACGGGAAAAACTGCGTGTGAAAAAAGAGGTGGCGGATAATACTACGGGGCATCATTTCGTCTTTGACTCACTTAGCTGACGTTCTTGGTACTAATTATTTTCTTAATTAGTTGTGTGTTAAATCCTTCCCGTGCTAGGCTTTGATCTGATCTACTTCTGCGTGTGACTTCACTAAGGAAGGCCTGTTAAGGACGTTCCAGTCGGCGGAGACTGATCTCGTAAATCGGTCCGCACTCGATTTCAGTGTGGTCATACCCGATCGCCGTTCCAGCTCAGAAATATAGTTCCGAAGCATTTCATTCCGAAGTGTAGAGGACAGTGCATCTTGCTGCGTAGCATACCAAAGGACTACGTAATGTAATGCTGTGGATGTATCCATACGGGAAGTGCCCGTACTCTCGCACTCTAATTCTACTCACTGTAAATCGCTTGCAGCATCCTGCAGTACCTCCCTCGCAACCCCACTGCACCACCATACGAACATTTCTGTTGGGTCGCGCGAATCACTGTAGGGAAATGTCTTCGACAGGAAATGTGATATTCCCAGAGCAAGAGACGATAAGCGTCTCGCTTTAACGAGTACGTCGGCCAGAGCTTTCTCATTGTGTCGCTTTAAGATTGATGGATCGACGGTAGTACTGGGATTTGGTACGGATGAGGATTCTTGTGTGTTCGTGAAAAGGTATATGAATAACTGTTTGAGGAACGTCTCGGTTTTGGTTTTGAGCCGAGTGAAGTCGAGAGTCTGAAGGTAATCGGTAAAACTCTCAGTTATTAGAAGAAGATCAGGAATGATTACCTTCAAAATTGTGATTGCCACACAGTCCCTCGCGACCAACCAAGCATACATGCGAGCGACATTTCCCATCCTCGTATTCGACACACGATCCAACTCGAATCCCACTTCTTCATCTTCTTCGTCATTACCTCGAGCCATCTCAGCACCACCGATACTCTTTTCTCCCAAACTACGCAAGAAATCCCAGAAACAATACTGGAGGGTTATGCGGTGACTGTGTGATTTCTGACGGCAGAGATGCGTGGCTATGAGGGTGTAATATGGATTGTACGATTTCTCCTGTGAGACAGAATGATGTCGTTAGGAGGTGAGTGGCGGAGGGAAGGTATGTTTTTGAAGAGACGTACGTTCCCGCAGCAATGTAACAGAACACGGATGATCTCGCGCTGTTGGACTTCCGTCAAATTAAACTGGCCCAATCGATCGCAAGCGTCGACATAGTCCTAATTATCCCAAATGTTAAGAACTCTCCTTGAACACACACTATCTATAATCGGGGGCACTTACATCACTACTCATAAGGACAACGAAAACACTTCGTCGAACATCGGTGTTCATACCCTGCTTTCTCGCAAGAGTGAGCAAACTATCCTCTGACGGGATGGTCGTAGATTGGGCTAGCGAGGTTTGCTGATCAACAAGTGGATCCCCTCCCCAGGCTGCTCCGATGAGCCACCATTTACCCTTTGAGTCTGCTTCGTGAAGGTCGTTGAGGGATATTCGGAGTGGCTCGTGAGCGTGTACTATGAGTTTATAAGACCAAGTAAGTGGAAAAGTGAATAAAAGGTATAGTGAATGGATGGACGGACCGTGGTACTTCTTCCCGATCCCAGAGACGAATTTACTTATTCGTTCTTTTGACTCAATACCGCCCTCGGCTCCACCTGTAGACTTCTTGAGTTTGTTATTTTTGAGGTTGATGAGCGTCTCGACCATGAAGCGCGTTCGCGAGCTATTGGTCCAGAACGTTAGCTCAGTTTGCTCGATACTGTGGATGAAACTGACCTAGCGTTGCGTTCGTCCCCTAGCTTGGATTGGACTATCTGAATGATTTCTTTCAACGCCGACGGGTCATCTTGTCGTAGCTGTGTACCAGAACCTGTTGTTTTTGAGAAAGATCGACTTTTCAGTAAAGAAAGATCACAGATTAGATGGATCCCCACCTCTTGAAAGCTTCAAGATCAGCTCGACGTCAAGTTCTGATAGATCACCCTCGAGAATAAGTCGAACGATATCGTACACGAGTGTACACGAGATGACGTGATAGTTATAAAGGTCGGAGAGTAACACAAGCAAATTCGAGCATTCCTTGCCGAGTTCGTCCTCTAGGTTTGCACTCGGACTTTCTTCAGCATTGGCTTCCTTGGGTCTCTTTGATTTCAGGTAGTATCGCTCAAAGCTGGAGACGACATTTTGGACAAAGTACGCAGCTAAACAAGGGAGAGCGATTAGAGATTCGCTTGCGTTAGAGAAATAGGATGAAGTGGGCGCACCAAGCTCGACACCGATAATCTTGTGTAGACATGCAACGAGGCCCGCGTGGAGCGCAACATACGAGTCGAGGAGGATAGAGTGCGAACACGTCCCCTCGATAATGAGACTCGTCAAAGTTGCAGTGATATCTGTACGATAAAATCAACTCAATCCGAGCACATGGCACATGGGCTTCTCGAATAAACTTACCATGTCGTCTATGAGAACAGTAAAGATCCTCGATCTCCTTGAGAATGGAATCGATGTTTTGTTCGCTCAGCCTACAACGGAGTTAACAATGCGGCATGCATGAAAATGCGGTATCCATCGTACCTATTGAGGAGACCTTTGAGTTGTCGAACGAGTTTAGCATCAACCTCAGCCCCGCTTGGCTGCTGTATAGGGATCTGTTTCCGCAGGTGTGGCGGGACATACTTGGATCCTTAACAAGAGATTAGAGTCGGGAAGCGGATGGTATTCAAAAAGAAGTACCGGAACTGGAACTTTGTCCTTCGATTGTCAATTTATCAGAAGCCTGGGTGTCCTTGACTTCCTCCGAGGAGTCTCTCTCATCGTCGGAGCTCTCCGAAGCAGAACCGGCATGTTCTTCCTCTTCCCCTTCGGATTCTGTTTCGTTTGCTTCCAAGGTCTCGCTCTCGTTGCCAATTTCATCTTCCACGTCTGCGTCTTCATTCTCGAGGGGCTTAAGCACGTCATCAGCTGGACCCGGAACACTCTCATCAATGTCGACCAATAGAGCTTAAGAAGCGAGTCAGATAAATGCAGGCAAAGCACGGAAGCTGTGATCGCTCACCAAGTAATCCATCCTCTTCAAAACCCGTGCTATACCTGCTCTTCCCCTGCTTTTCCTTCTTTATACCGAGCCTCCTCTCAAGCAGCGCTATGTACGCGTCTTCTTCCTCTTCCACCGCTGACCGCCCCTTCGTTACTATCTGCATGGAATTGTCTTGTGGGGGCCTCTTCTTCAAGGAAGGCTGATCAACCCGTACGTCTAACTGGATGGTCTTCTTCTTCTTTCCTACACGTCCAGATTCCCCGTTCTTAGTTGCAGGTTTGCTCTTCCGCGCTCCAGAAGATGAAGATTCGGGAGGCATCTCGAACTTGACTTTCTTGCGCGGTCGACTCTGATCACTTTCCTCCGCTTCTTGCATGCCGTCCCTCCTATCACTCTGCTTCGACACTCCATGCGAAAAGAACTGAGCCTTGCGTTTCTTCACTAGCTGGCGTTCTGCTTTTCTTTCGGCCTTGCGATTATGAGGGCCAGAAGCGTGTTTGTGACCATGTCCCGAACTTGACGCGCCTGCTCTTGGGAAAGAGCTCTAAGTAAAGGGTGCTATATCCTAGGTAAATACGAATACTTACCTTGTTGTGCATCTATTTCATCTACAAGTGATTGGGGGAGGCGCGTGGTTGAGCTTTTTTTCCGATACGCCATTTGATTTGGATTAAAGAAAGTATGGTATGCCAGTGTGCACTAGCCTTCACTACCACAGAAAAGTCAATGAAGATTTGGTTTTCTTACACAGCCACGATTACTAATAAAACCGGGTCACGTTTCCATCGGTTCATCAACTTCCACGTTGAAAATGAAGTCGAAATTTTGACTTCAGCTCTCGTTCATCGCACCTTCAACCTGTACCGGATACTCAAAACAACCACTTGCCACTCTCGCTATAGCTGTTGTCGTCTAGTAAAGCGGACTGAACTCGCTTTGTAAAAGGTATGGCTCCAGAGGTAGACTCTTCGATGCACTTTACATCCTTAAATCTTCTTATTCTTTCTCAAGTTTACGGGAAATTAGCTCATATGTTAGCATCGGAAGCGTTATCTGGGACCAAGACTCGTTGCTCCGATTGCTAGACCGGCTTCTAAGTTTTGCTCGTGAAGTGGTCGACTTTCGTCAACATCGAGAATATGGCTCACGGGATTGATATTCTCTGGGAGATGGCTAGTGTTGTCTTTGCGCTTTTCCAGTGTTACTTATTCATAGCGCTTGAGTTACATCTTGCTACCGCGCCTTCACCTCAGGTCAACATCAGTCAGACGCTACACACGTTCTCCACAACTGATACCAGGGCAATGTTCTATTTTTTCCCACGCAAGTTCATGATTCTTTCCGCGTTTGAGTGAACATGCGATGATACGTTTAGAAACCTATCACCACATGGGCCCTCAAACAGTATTGTCTCCAGAGGCCTGGTTTTCTGGAATCACACTGTTGCTCTCTGAAACTTTCGCACACCGAACTAACCGTGTCGACCTCGCACCCCACTATTTTCCCTTGAAATATTCTGATCCGAAAACAAATGTGACTTCGGATGAAAGTAACCGTTCAATGGTGAGTTTCGTGGACCGCTTGGAGGCAGATCCAGCAAATGAGATCAGGTGTATCATCTTATACCCAGGTTTTTCTGGCTAGGAGATAAAGAAGAGTAAGGTGTTGTTCAATCGTCTAAATCATGATCATCACAGTGGAATATCAGATCACCCAGATCATGTGAGCTATAGTATCATCGTTTCCATTGGGTCTGAGACGATGAGATCCACGGCTTGCTTTCTAGATATCAGTAAATCGCACTGCATAGGATCAACGGAACCGTATAAGTTGCGATGTTGACGACCTGCATCAATCAAGCAACGTAGTAAAGGAATATGGGTTACAAAGAAGCAGAACACGAATAGGTCACCATGATCTCTGAACGTACTGCGCATCACTAAACTAACTCAACGAAAGTTGCACTTGAGTAGGCGAATAAAACACATCTTAGAGGTATTGCCTCGACTGTCAGCGGAAGCTTCTGCGGCACGACCTTTGACTGACAAGAAAGCAGGCTCCGGCGGTTGATTAATACTACGTGCAGTGGGAACGAGGCCGACTTCTGCGTCCTGTAATACTCAACGGTGACAAAGTGCTCTCGAAGTGACCTAGTAAGACTCACAATTGGAGCGGAGAGCACGCTAGAGCAAGCCAGGAGGAGAGCTAGAATATAGCATGGTTGGATCTTGCTGAAGTAGGACGATCAGTACTTAACTACTGGATAGTGCAGGACGAGAATGCCTACGTCATGATGATGGTGAGTTCGGGCTTGTAAAGTTGCGATAAGGTCGGTAGAAGGTCTGGGAAAAACGAGTGCGAGACGAATGCAAAGACGGCCAGCGAGAAACGAGGGTGCGAGTGAACTGTGGGTATCTTGTTGGGTGTAGCAAAGAGCCCATACCATCTTTATAGCTGGTGAATATAGAAAAGAGAAGCAGCACCCGTTCGTTTTAGTCCTTCATTGCCATCAGAGTGTTCTGCATCGCGTGGATCAGAATCAGGTCATCAATGTTGTCCTCTTCAGGGGCAGCCAGGTTGCCATGATAGCGCCGTCCTCTCATGTCGCGTGTCAGAAAACTCATGTGTAGTGGGAGTGGAGCATCAGTATGTACAGAGCAGACGACATCAACGCGAATGCAACGAACGCAGTTTACCAGCACATTAGATAGTATGCCAGTGACTAATGTATGAGCCGAAACGATCATATTCTTCCCGGAGACTGAAGAATCTTCCTGAGCAATCGCCACTTGATCGTTATCACTACCAGGAACGGATGGTAGATAGGCAAGAACTGATGCCCTGCACTCTCGTCGAGAAAGCAGACGACGTACTTATGCAAAATCACGCGCATCCCAGATAGGCAAGTGCGCGATGCATGTGATTGTGGATACGTCACGCGTCGACGAATCTCCTCTGCCTCGCTGGTGGTCACTCTCCTCTGCTTCACCACCACTCCTGAAGTATCAACACACAGTCCTTAACTGCTCCTTGCCAAACAATGGGCCGACCATTCGCCGACGCTAGTGCTTCCATAGCTCCTGAGGACTCCCTGACGGTGCGCGACAACCGCACAGGCAAGGTCTACACCTTTCCGTACGTTGGCGCTTTTGCTTGCGTGGCGGACGCCAGGAAAATTTCTCATGACGTTTCAAATGCAGAATTGCGAACAACACAGTACCTGCAACGACGTTCAAGCAAATCGCCGCGCCGCGCAAGCCGGGTGAGCGTGAAGAGAATGAGACGGAGCGTGGGTTGCGTATAGCGGACAAGGGCTTTTTGAATACTGCCGTTATAACATCAGAGATCACCTACATCGATGGGGAAGCTGGAAGTAAGTACCTTCAGAATTGCGAGTGATTTACGTGGCTAATGTTACTATAGTTCTTCGTTACCGGTGAGCTCTTATTCAGACGTGTGTGATTAGGGGAGCTGAAGAGGCCGAGTAACAGAGGATACCCTATAGAACAACTAGCTATGGAGTCAACATTCCTAGAAACCGCCTACTTGCTCATATACGGGAACTTACCCACGAAGGAGCATTATAACGTTTTCGAGAGTGAAGTAATGCACCACAGCATCGTGCATCAGGACGCAGAGGGTCTGTTTCGTGCCTTCCGGTATGCTGTAACATCAAACCCTATTGGCGAAGCATGTGACGTTGAATGGCGAACAATAGTTATGACGCTCATCCCATGGCAATTTTGACAAGTGCCTTTGCTTATTTGGGTTCTATGTATAGCGAGGCACGTTGGTTTTATTATCTTACGCTAACTTGATTGATGTTTGTTTCCGAGGATAGGCGAACCCTTCCCTGCAAGGTCAATCGCTTTATACCAAGGGTGATGCAGAAAGTCTTGCGAATATGGACAAACAGATTTACAGACTAATTGGAAAGGCAACCACCCTTTCAGCGTAGGCTCAGTTCCTTCGATCGTTTGTATGTATCCTAATGTGACTTTTACATAGCATGGCCTATCGAGTTCGACAAGGCAGGAGATTCGTCACACCTCCGGCTGGATTGAGTTACACAGCTTCGTGAGCTAATTTTGCGCCGATTATTGACTGTCCAAGTCCAACCTCCAAGACACGCAGATTCCTGTATCAACTAGATCACCTCGGCGAGGAGAGTTACAAACCATCCCCAGTACTTGCGAAGGCCCTTGATGTGCTGTTCCTTCTACACGCAGACCATGAGTTGAACGCTTCGTGCACGACAGTCCTTCAAACTGGCAGCTCTCTAGTGGATCCCTACTCTGCCGTTGCGTCAGTTGTTTAGCCTTCCTTCCCCTACACGACCCGTTGCTGACCTGGAAGTGATGACAGTGCTGGCTGTGCTTCGTTATAGTATGTATATTTCGTACATTCGTTTCCAGGTCATTAATTTCGCCTGATAATAGCGGACCTCTGCACGGTGTGGCTGTTCCCTACAATGACATACGATATGGTTTCTACAATAATTTTCTTCAGGTGGAGCTAACGAGGCCGTTATCCGCATGCTCATCTCTATCGGTTCCCCTGAAAACGTCCCCGCTTTCGTAGAGGCAGTTAAGCGGCGGGAAAAGGTCTTGTCAGGCTTCGGACACCGGTGAGCTATGATCTCCTTTGGGATACAGTGAATTCATGACGTTATGCAGTGTTTACAAAACTGTAAGAGTTCCTTAATTGTCCTAGAGACGTACTCGACACATTTTGAATAGACGGATCCCCGATCTTTTATTATCCGGAAAACTGCTGATGAAGTCTTCGAAGTGTATGGTTGAATTTTCGTGTTGACCATGTTGGTTTCTAATTTTCCTATAGGACGGGAAAGGATGAACTTCTGGAGACAGCGATGCGACTGCATGACGTTGCGATGAAGGATGAGTATTTCATCAAGCGAAAGCTAGCACCAAATGTGGATTTCTGGAGGTACTGTGATTTTTTCCTTTGCGCGTAATTTACTCAATGTTTGACAGCGGGCTAATATACCGTGCCATGGGTGAGTAGGGTAAAGCTTTAACCACGCGCTGTTTCTCATTTGTTGTTAGGCTTCCCTCTTGACTTCTTCCCAGTCTTATTTGCTGTCCCTCGTGTCGTCGGATGGCTCGCCCACTGGCGCCAGGTATGTCTCTGGAAGTAGTCAATATCAAAGCATTATTAAGCTAAGGATCCATAGATGATGCTTCAGCCAGGCGGTGTTAAGATTTGGCGGCCACGTCAGGTATGCAAGTTTCCGCCGTTCGGGCAGGAAGGAAGAAGCATCGTATTAATGATTTACAACAGGTATATGTTGGACCAACGAGGCGAGACTATATTCCCATGGATGACCGCATCGCCGTAAATGGACGCAAGAGTTCGGCGACGCCTGTTAAACATACCGGGTAACCATTTCGCTTCCTCTGCTTAGACCTTGCTGTCTCACTCATTTATTTGACAGGCAAAGTAAGAGGACTATGTTAGCAGCATATGTTGGGAAGAGCAAGTTATAAGATGATGAGCTAGTTGTTTGCTGTTCGGCTTGCTAGTACTTGTATTTCGCGCTTTGTGCCTAATTTTCTTGGAAATGAATCAAACGAGTGAAGAGCGCGGCAAGATTAGAACTCCGCCATCAGATGCCGCCCCGCGAAAGTGAGCGGAAGTCATGTTCGGCAAGTTCCGGTCGTTTGGGCGTGAAGGGGCCAAGCCTACTTAGTCGCCTTTTCTCTCTTCAACTCACTCCCCCGCCCCCGACTCGACTCCCGTCGCTTTTCGTGCCCCCACCTTCCTATCCTCTCCCTCCCAGGCTTCTGCCCCTGTATCATCTAACAAGATGTTCTCAACACTCCTTACTGCCACACTCTTTTCCGCATTCGCCATCCGCGGCGCGTTCGCCCAGAATCAGTTCACACTTTACACCATTGAACTCAACCAAGTGAGCTCGCGTGTCCTCACTGGCCCAGGCTAGAAAAAGTGAATATAGACGCTGACGTATTTCCCTTGCATTTTTTGCATTTTTTGTGGTAGTGCGAACCTGCTCATATCACCTGGACGGAGGCAACGGGCCCGTACAATTTGGCCGTCGTCCCAGCCGATGACCCTTGCGATAGCGTTCTGTAAGACACACGGATATGTTCTTGTATCACTCGTCTTAGTTTGCCCTGCGTCTTTCTAGTGTGGACCTTGGTGATCACGAACACCTTTCTATGACCTGGCCCAACGTCACGGTACCTGCAGGTACTTCGGTCTTGCTTTCCCTCCTAGACTCCAGCGATCAGGAGGCGTGGTCTGGTACGGTGAGTGGTATTCATCGTTGGACAAGCTTTTGAACGTGACTGATTTTGTTGGATCTTTTTTTCCTGCTAGATCACGGTTGGGGGAGGTAGCGACGCTTGCTTGCCAAGTGCATCTTCTGAGTCGGACGTCTCTACTGTACTTGATGGCGCTACGACGTACGTTGATGTTTACGAAAGAAATTTCTCCTGTAGACTGATGTTATTCTGTCCGTAGGCTCACCCTCACGTCCTCATACTCAGCGTCTGCAGCCTCTGAGAGCGAGACCGCCACGGTTGTTGGTGCTGCAAATGCCGGAACTCTTGGCAACGCACCCTCCGGTGCCATGTCGAATGTGCGCCTCCCTGCGGCCGCAACGCTTTTCGCTTCGGTAGCTGGTATCGCTGCTGCCCTTGCGCTCTAAAGACACTAAACGCATGATACCCTGACGCATAAGCTAGTCCACCGAATGGTCGCTGGCTGAGCCGTCGTCCATTCCTTCGTGTACATTCTTTCATTTATGTTCTATCTGCTACTCCTGATACCATCATCAATCTCCTGTTGCTCGATGCAAGCTCTATTTTTGGTTGTTGCATTACTCTACCGAGCCGCATGCGGCTTGAGTGTTGCGATGACCAACCTTCAAGTCTTTTTTCCACAGCTGATCTGCACTAACAACAATTGTTTTTATTATCATTAAACTATCCTAAACGTTCAGGAAACGCATTTGCCTCGTTGCGTACGTATTGCACACGCCGAGATTGCTCGCTCCCCCTTACCCAATATCCCTGTGTATTTTTCTTACTTAGTTTGACTCTTTGTCATCCTTTGTCTGGTTTATTTACTTGGATGTTGAATGTAGTCGGGCTAAAGATACCATGGATGTTTGGTATAGGTTTTTCGGAATTCTTGGCTGCGAGGTTATGTACGACAGTTTACGAGTTCGTAGTTGGATTGTATGACAATTGTTGAAATATACGATCGTTTTATGGTCCTGCATTTCAAAGGATAGGGAGTTGAGTAGTTTTCTTGCCTGTTGTACCTTTGTAAACGCGTTTTTTTACTGCTGTTGAATTATGAAGTGTTTTCTGTTTTTGTGGCTTTCGGTTGATGTTTTTTCGTTTCGGAAGTGGGTGACGTACCTTCGTGCGTGCAGATACGTAGTACTAGGAGGAGAATCAGGAACGGAAAATCGACGGATGCGTCAGAGCACGTGAAACGCGGGTGTGACAATACTTTTATGAAAAGGCAGTACAATAAATACTATTGTAGCCTATAGTAAAATCTGCAACTTGTTACACGCGTCACACGCCCCGATTGTTATTGCTGATATACGTGCCAAGTCGAACATAATAGGGAGGCCCATTCTAAACAAAATGAACATAACCAGGACGTGTGTAGTGAGAAAGCTGCTCCGAATCGGTGGTGGTAAACGTGCTGAAAGAGAGACTTACTCTATCAGGATCCAGCGCGTTTATGAGAGCTGCTATGGCATCGTCAGCAGTATCGAATGGTCAACTCCGAGTCTTACTTGTAATGTGCTTATCAGTGGTTGTGCCACAAACGCTGTCGATTGGGCTACGAGTCAAAAGCTAGCTCATATTTATTCAGTTGATCATCAGGTGCCGGCAAGCCAATCCTCACCTTCAGCGACGTAATCATAAACCAAATCATTCATCCTCCAAACCTTGAGAAGTTGCACCGCAGCTCCGTTAGGGCCTGCTGACCTACTCTTTTCGCCTGATAGAGCCATGATTAGAGGAAGGAGAGGCAAGGGAATCAGAGGACTCGCTTTTGAAGAACGCGATGATTTTGGGTTTTCCGGCAAATGATTTTGGGTCATTTCTATCATACACAACCTTTCCCTCTCCAGGATTTCGAATGATGCGTATTTGTACTCATCAATGGAGCGCTTGCGGTCTAGGGGATAGGAACAATTGAAAAGGTAAAGGCGTCAGATACTACAGCGTTTTATAAGAGGAAAGCAGCCCCACCAGGCAAAGACGCAATGGAAACCTGCAAAGAGAAGTGCTTTGCAATATGAAAGATTCTGATATCGGAGGCGGGCCGCATTCTTACATGCCGTTTCTGCATTCCGGCACATCAGATATTAATTGAACCATACTTAGTCATTGAAAGATATGAGACCAAGTAGCTCGCAGGAGAACTCGAAATGACAGAGGGTGTTGAGCATGAATGGGTACTTAGATTTGCAAAGGGCTTTGCAGATGCATACCATGTCACATAATGTCGAGAGTAGCAAAATCGTTGCTGTCGTGCGGTCCTCAGGCTCAGTCCCTGGACCACATCCCCGTAAACTATAACGAGAAGTTGAAGGTCTTTCTTGAATTTTGGTTCATGGTTGTAGCGTAAGAGTAAAAAAGAGGTCTCGAGAATGGAAAAGGAAAACGATGGAGGCATGAGTGAGAAAAGAAGCTTTGATACGTCAGGTCAGATCAAAGGGGCGACTCTCAGACAACGAAAAGGGGAATAGTATAGGTAATCTGCTTATGCCGAGTAACAAAGCGTGCCAGGCGAGGTATCTAAACATATACACGGAGGCACGGAGACGATGACACAATGGCCATAGTGAGCAGACCAGATGCAATTTAGGGCACGATTCTTTCTGTAGTGAGGCGGTGTGGTGTGGTATGGACATACCTATTATGAGTGACCATGACCGCACCATGCTCGATGCTTGACACTGAAAACCTGTCTGCACTTAGGGTTGCCGAAGTCCGGTCCTTGTCCGGTCCAGTCACTTTTGACTGGACCTCGAACCGGACCGGTCCACTTTCCAGCTCTTTGTATGGACCAGGACTGGACGGCTGGCGGACCACACTTGGACTGGACATTTGGTTCGGTCCAGATGTATTATTGTTAATTCCAATATTCTGTGAATATTTGGTTTACCATGCACACTGTCGAAGATTTAGCAACCTCACTAACCAAGTGTGTTCAATTTCGTGAGTCACAAAGGCTGTCGCACACGGAACTTGTCCAAGGTTGTCGACGTAGATGTGCAGGGTGAAATGTTAGGAAACCGTGAACAGCATGGTTGCCCAACTTTCGTCACTTGCAAACGAAGTTATCTGGGTGTCGATCGAAGTCGTTATTGCAGGTAGATTCGGTGGACAAACATTTGCTCCTGACATGAAAGGGGTGTGGAAGGAAGTTAGTTATAGGTCCGACTGTAACAATGAGTTCATGTAACATGTCGCACCCTGATTCTTTAAGCCAACATATCCAGTCTCATTTTTTGAGTCATAGCTACACAAAGGCATCAGAACCGTGCAAAGCTACAACGCATGAATGGGAAAATGAACTTTACAAAGTTGTGCCATAACACTTCCGTTGGGTCCTCGAGGACACGCACGAAAACGCTAACATCTACCGTCTCATCTTCGATCGTGGGATAGCTGTAACCCTATTGAATAGTAAACAGCTTCCTCAACTCGCTGAAATGTGTAAAACCCCAATCGCACTCATCAGCAATGAAACGAAGGTGCACATCTAGGGATAATTCTGATATTGGTCGTGCCCCAACATGTGAAAAGCTATGACTATTCGGATGAGGGGAAGTGCAAGACGTACGAGAAACGGTGTAGATGGTGGGATTCGAGATGACAAGAGCGAGCTGAGCGTATGCATGCCATCCCTCTGGTGCTCTCTTTAGATCGGCAAAGTACAGATACACGGATACGGTATCGTTCGGTGGCGCGTTTGAATTACCGAAGGGATATAAAAGTGTTTGCCTAGTAAGACGTCCAAAGATGAATGGTAAATCGTTATCACGGTGAAATATAAGGACGTACCAACGATGTCCCCCACCTCAAACTCCAGACTGATAATCTTCTTCTTTAATTTCCTCCGATTTGCCAGCCTCCAATGGTAAACGGTGAACGGCCTTATTGCGTACGTGCCAAACCGGTCCAGTCCAGGTCCGGACTGGTCCACACCGGTCCGGAAAAAGAGAAGGGAGCCGGACCAAGGACCGAACCAACCTGGACCTCAGCTGAACCGGACCTGAACTGGACTGGACTATTGGTTCGGTCCGTGTCCAGACTGCGGTCCACACGGTCCAGGACCGGACTTCGGCAACCCTATCTGCACTCGTGCATGGTGTGAATACAACCAGGAAAGTCCGTTGGCCGACCCATCTGTGTAGGTTGATTTCCATTGTTGCCAGAAGGTTGAGTTTGGCTTCCAAGTTGGGATCCCTCAGGTCGTTAGACTCGTTACCTGGCATGACGATGTCGTGGTCATGGTCAATCTCAAAGTGAGACTTAGACTTTTCGCATTTTGCACTCTTGGATCTCACAAGTACTCTTACTACACCTGCACTACTTTTCAGAAGACATTCATCTTGCTATTTCTCACTGCTGAGGAGATAGATTACATGCTGAAAGAGAGACTCACTACATTCAGACTTGCCTTGTGAGCATACAGGCGGTATCCGTCTTCACCGTTTTTGAAGTCTTGGCCACAAACACTGTCGATTTCCTCACCTTTCGGACTATAGGCTACCTTGTATTCATTTGATTGATAATCTGGTGCTGGTCCTGCGCAAACTAATTCTCACCTGCAGCAATGTATTCAATGGGCAAGTTGTCCGTCTTCCAAGCTTTGAGAACTCACTGTAGCTCTCTTTCGACCTACCAACAGATCCACAGTTTAAGGAAGGAGAGGCAAAATACCTGAGTGGATTCAGATCGGCTTACATTTACAACATTGTTACATATGATACCATTGTGACAAGCTAGTCCTTATGGCTCGCTTACAACACAGTATCAAGGCTTCAAGTTCATGAAAACAATATCTATATCTTTATCAATAAAATGCAGGGATGTCGACTAAACTTCTAGCTTCTTGCTAGACTCTTAGATGCCTTGTCAACGGATAACCAGTAAAATGTGAGTATTTCACTCGGATTACTCTCGGATTATTGTACTTTTCTTATAATGCTCTACAAGAATTGTACTCAATCACAATTACTACGCAACTCCTCCACTCCCTGTATCAACTAACAAGCTTGTTCATATTATTGTGCTCCCTTATAAGATCTGCGGTTCGTTTCACGCCCTGTCAGGTTTACTACGTGGCGATAAAGAGTAATACCGGAGGCTATGATTGATATAGGCTTAATTCTGCGATTCTACCGCTTCTTCCAATTAACAATACTTCTGCGATTCTACCGCTTCTTACTTCTCTTCGGACCACGGTACTTCTGCCGTCCTATCTACGCCTGCGGTTCCAACAAAGTACGAGGCTTCTGCGATTCGACAAGGCTAAGAACGATTGAGAACTGGTCCACTTCTGCGCCAATACCGAATCACCAATCCCTACACCCATCTTCCATCACAGTACCGAACCACCAGACTTCGATACCGATGATACCGATACCGTACCGTCCACCCATCCTGATACCGACGCTTAATAGTCCACGTCTAGTCGATACTACGCCCTCGACAGCCCATACCAGAGGAAAAGGCTCACAAAGCTGCGATCGGTCTGCTATACGTTGCTGCGAAGAGTTGGATCATGGTTGAAGCTCCAAGTCCGACGGTATGCCCTTCCGAACCGCCATGCATCGATACCGACGATACCGATGTTGATACCGATGGTCCGCTCCGGTACCGGAGTTCGTAACGTGTGCTAGGTCGAGACCACGCCCTCGGAGATCTACGTCGAGAGGAAGGTTGGGAAATGAATCAAGTCCGCCGTACGCTGCTTCGATCTCGGAGGAGGCCATCGATCCGACTCGGAGGGGAAGCCAAGCAATGCCCAGTCGAGTCAGGCAACGCGTACCGATCGATATCGAGGGGCTCGAGCGATCTCGTTGATGCTCAGGGACGATCCCAGGGTACTGATTGGTACCGAGCGGTAGAGTACCCCATTGCCAAGGTTGGGTTGTACCGACACGTCAACATCGGAGCACGCCGTCCGATCGATCGGTAGACGCCCAGACTGACGCCGCACGGATCATGATACCGGAACAAAGGTAAATCAGGATGACGTGCTTCTCCTACGACAGGGACATCGCCAGGAGCGCCCATGCGGTAGCTTGAGACACGTCCTTATTTTAGCGCTGGTCGACGTCGGTATCGCCGCCCTACCTCGGTATCACTCGTCATGAGTTTTCATTGGGTTCTTGTCTCGTCCCACCCTATTCTTAGCTACCCCCTGATAAAACTTCTTATTCATTCATCATCTTATGTTTCCCCTGATTATAATTTTACATTCAATTCGACTTTATGTTCCATTTCTTGTACCGGATTACGGTACGATTCGACTTGTAAAAACCCCCATTTGGTATCTTGAATGGCTACGGTATTATGGTATTTATAGCCTGCATGTTCTACTGTAGCAAACCAGCTAATCTGAGAGGAACTTCCAGAGTGAAGGTCCGGGTTTTGCTCATCTCGTTCAAGTCCCCGTTCGTTCGTCTCGTCTCGTAGTCACCGGTATCGATACCGGTAGTCATCGTTCTCGTCTTCATCGCCCTCGTCTCTCGTCTCACGACCAGTCCCATCAGAAACACCTCCTCAGCTCGCCTTCTCTACTGCTTCGTTCTCTCTACCGTGATACCGGACACCAGACGACTCGGTATCGACGGATTCGTCTCGGTATTGATTGCCTCCTGTACTCATCAATCCAGCCAGGCCCTACTATTCTCTCTTGACGACTTGTCTGTGACTGTACGACTTAGTACCGCCACGTGCCGGCCCTCCCAACGCATCTAAATCGTACCCCCCTCGTCCGGTACTTCTGATACCGGCCGCGATCTCGCACATTCAGCAACTTAGACGGTCCCTAAATGGAATGAACGACAGCAAGACACGTGTAAGCTACTCTCGATCGGTGGTGGCAAATGTGCTGAAAGAGACACCTACTGCAGCAGAACATCAGGAAAATCGCTAGCCCCGGAAAGATGTAGAATAAGTAGAATCGGCGGAAATTCTGCAGAATTTCCACCAATTCTATGGAATTCTATTCCGAGGCATATCAAAGTCCCCGTTCTATTTTCTTGCTTATTCTGAGCATTCCGAGTGCATTCTTCAGGATTCCCTTGCCCCACAAACGATGTTCCTACACATTCTTTTGGTCATTTTGCACTTTTTTATTGCAGATGCACGAAAATTACAATACAAATTAATAACTCAATTGTTGTCCAACATGTCTGTGTGTTTGTTTGATTCTTTGGGTAGTGTGAGGAGCAGCAATAACCAGTGAGGAATGACGTACCAAATGGACGCTGAATTGGATTGTTCGAATACTCAAGCAAAGCACGCGCTAAATGTGTGAGAATGCGGCCGGTACCGGAGGTACCGGTCGAGGGGTGTATGGTATAAGAATACGGGGAGGGCCAAATGAGGCAGTACTTATCCAGTACGCTCACGGTACTTGTTGTCTGTAGAAGGGGGATGTAAAGAGAGCCAAAGGAATGGTAGAAAGGGGTGCTGGATCAGCTAGATGTCGGGGGGAATGTGTTCTTGTCTGGAATCGAGAGGGTCGGTACCGTGGGAAAAACGTCGGTACAGGTCGGTACTTGAACGAACGGGATCGGTATGTGCAGAAACGTTGTAGAACAAAAGCTCAGTACAGAAACGAAAGGTGGATGTGCAAAATACGAAGAATAACAAAATGTCGGTACCGTGGGAAAAACGTCGGTACAGGTCGGTATTGCAAGGAAACAGCTAGCACGGGGTGGTATAGCGAGAAACAGAATGAGGGAGACTGGTAGATGAAGGTGTCGACTGGACTGGGAAGCAAACCTGAGCCCTCGCACGGGAGGCTAACTCCTGAGGTTCACTTGAGACGAAACTGGGACAGAACTTGAGACGAAGCTGAGATGAGACTGAGAAGGGGGTGAGGAAAACCTGAGCCCTCACGCTAGAGGCTAGCTCCTAAGATTACCTGGAGAGCTACTACGTACAGGAGGAGATATTTATACTACTGTACCGTAGTTAGCTCATAAATCCAAAAGGAGAAAGTAGAAAGGAAGATCAAAACAAAGAAAAGTCTGAATAAAAATGTAACAAGGAAAGTGAACATTGCAGCGCCATCAGGGGGACAACAAGAAAGGGTTAGGGAGGACAAGATACCAATGAAAACGTAGCATATAGTACCCCTAGATGAAAAGTCCTCAGGACAAGAGATCTGCGCCCCTGCTGATTGATACCGACACGTTTCTGGTGGTACCGGACCTGAAAACCTTAACAGATACTGACCCTGAGCTTCCCCAAAGAACCGGCATGCATAGTCCAACCATCAGGAATGAATACCAGAGAGGGAGACGTTCGATCCATATCATGAGAGCATGTCGAATTGTCAATTTGTCTCGGTACCGGGTTTCTTGGCGCTCGGTACCGGTACTCTCGGCGTTCGGTACTTTGAGAAATGGGACCAACGGTTTCTCTAGATGTGCTGGTGGATACTGTAAGGTGTAGATGGGACCGTACCGTAGCATGGGGTAAGCGTAGAATGGGATACCGGGGTTGATACCGAGCTCAGCCGCACGTAGTTCTCTTCAGCGCAATGCAACATAGAGGAGAGCTAAACTGAGATGTCATCACGGTCGTGTATGCCAACTCTGTCTGTACAGCTTTGGCCTTCATGTTCACGGCAGCAGGTTCTGAGTCCAGGTATACCGTCAAGGACGGAGTCTTGATGTTTACAGCGACGTTGATAATCTCCTTCAAATGTGGCACACCGAGTGTGACATTTTTACTCGATACACCAGCTTAGTGGAACATATTAAGCGCCATCTGTGTGCCAGCTCACCGATCGACTGTGCGGTGAGGGTACCACACATCTCACCGCGGTGAATGACAGACTGGTTGAACTTCGTCTCCACCTCACTCAACACCCAATCAAATGCTTTCACTATTCAGATGATACTTCTCTAGTACCTGTCGTGCCGCGAAAGTCGCCCTAGGATGCATTCAGAACGCCAGAGAGGCATTTTCAGCAGCTTCTCTAGTCAGCGCGTCGTCGCCGTGCACAACCACCAAACACTTCACTAGCTGCTGCACTTGGTTAATAATATACGCTGGCCCCAAACCACTTGGCTTTCGACGATTGATATGGAAAATTTGAGTAGCATTCTGGACAATAAGAGTCGTCAATTCCAACTCGCAGGAGCCATATTGATAAGACTCTAACGACCCACCATAGCATGGAAGAAAAACTCTTGGGGAGACAAACTATGAAGATAAGTGTTCTCCAGGAACCCAATCGTAAAGTTTAGAAAAACTCACCAAGGGTCGATTTAGATGAGCAGTACGTTATAGAATAAAATACATCAGAAATAGGCATCAAAACTCACAGATGTCGATGAAGAAGATGCAGCGACTGCAGCAGAAGCAGATGAGAATTTATCAGGTCCTGAAGGAGCATAGGTACGTCACATGGTGTACTCGTCTAAAGAAGGTGGAAGGGTCTTCCTCTGTAAGTGTTGCTGACAAATCGCAGGTGTCAACCTTCTTCACCAGAGAGATGACCCAGTGAAGGCTTAGTGGAGGTATCAACGTCATTAAGTCAGGGATCAAAGTTGGCTTCGGTGGATGTGGTGTGGTGAAAGAGGAAGAGGGGTGGAGGGGATGTGCGTCGTGGAGAAAATTTTAAACAAGAAATCAACCAACACGTGGTCATGTTTAGTTGAGGGCCGGCAGGCTTTGACTTGACTCGTGCCGATCAATGAATGCCCAGAGATGCCAAGCTGCTGATCATGGGCATTCTGGTTGTTCTATTATTTTTCTAAAGAGATTCCAGCCACTCTATAGCATTCTTTGTATTCTTTGAATTTCCGGAAATCGGGTTTTTCCTGATGAATTCACTTTGTCTATGAGACTTTCTATTGCCTCGACACAATCCCCAAATGGATTACCAGCCGAGTTCTCTCCGACCGAGTCGATGATGGCTTCTTTTTCAGTGTAAGCTACTCATAATTAATTAGTTGATTATCTAGCGCCGGCAAGCCAACACTCACCTGCAGCAAAGTATCTGCCTTTCGACTGTCCATTTCCAGGTGTATGCCAAGACTCGACAGAGTGCAACACTTGATTATTGTCTGGCCCTGCACAGTTACTTTTTTCGCCTGATAGAGCCACGATCAGAGGAAGGAGAGGCAAGAGAATTAGAGGACTCGCTCTTAAAGAAGTTTATGACTTTTGGGATTCCACCTGGGTCAGCCCTAGTATAAGTAACCTTGTCGCTGCGGGGGTCACTCATCGATGGAGAGTTTGCAGTCTAGGGGTAGGAACAATTGAGAAGGGAAAGACGGCAGATGCTACAGCATTTTATGAGAGGAAAGCAACCCCACCAGGCAAATGGACGCAATGGTAAACTGGATGGTGAAATGGTGCAAAGATAGGTGCATTGCAATGTAGAATGGCCCGATATTGGAAGTGGACAGTTTTCTTACATGCCGTTTCTGCATTCTGGTGCATCAGATATCAATTGAGCCAATCAGAGAATCATAGAAAGATATGAGACCAAGTAGCTCGCAGGAGAACTCGACAAGACAGAATGTGTTGAGCATGAAGCGAGGTACGTGGATGGACTTTGCAGATGCATACTGCGCATAGGGTTTCCGATTGTATTAGATACACATGCAGCTGTATATCAGTCATTCAATCTCTCCTCTGATACGATGCGGTATTATATGACACATATGATACCAGAATGTAATAAGTCGTATTTTTTCCGCATATACACTATACAGTGCTTAACTTGATGCAGTCCCTTCCGAGAATCCAAAAATTTACACAACGGTCCGGAGTCGGAGTTGAGAGTCAAGGTTATTCGGGATAGGGAGAGTTCCTACCTTATGAAGAAGGACTTGTAGTAAGTCTCCGACACTCCCGATGCTCGAAAGTGTTTTCATCCCTTTAAGGAAAATTGATCCATGTTATGTGTCTTACCTCTCCTCATCCCTCAAGCAAGACCTCAAGAAAGATGTCACGGTGCAATGAAGTCGATCTCTCGGAATGTTGTCCAAGCCCTTCACTGACATCAAGACAGCATTGGAGGCTCGCTCGGTTGAGATACCATGTTGAATCTATCCACGTCAGGAAGGACTACTTGAGCGTACTTCAGGACCTTCTCATTGTCACTGGAGAATCAGAAGATAAGGACAATATGGATGTCGACACCCTGACCGACATTCACCTTGACGATCTGTCTAAACCGCTTGAGGGTGATGCTATTGTGATCGGAAGTCCTCGGATCGATGTGGATACCTGGTTTTCTGGATTCCACCTTATCTAATGGACCTCTAGGAAAAAGTGCTCTCCAGACTCTCGCTGGACTTCCCAGCCTCTTCCAGGTCGACAATGGAGATTTTCACATCATTTGCGAAGAGGGAGTGTTCAATCCAGAATTCCCATTACCTCTGGTGATCTACTGGAGCGGTACATCCCCGTATATACGTGGATGCTATTCGATTACGGCCGGAGCCTAGTGATTGTGCCTGTGGAATTCACATCTATGAAAGATTCTGTTTAGTGCTTCATCCTGCAGGCAGCGTTCCCGCGTATGGAACACTTGTAATGGAGCAAAAGGGGCGACAGTACAATAGGGAGAGCATCACCGATGTTGCAGATACCGTAACCGGGGATTGGGCGAACATACTGCCAATCAGAGGAGCCCAGAGGAAGAACCTGGAGACCTCCAAGTCGGTTGTGTAAGAATGAGAGAGAGAGCCAAAGTCAGTGTGAGCTCCTAGAGACACCATGTCCTTGTCGATCGTGGCACCTCTGTCGTTATGTATGGGTGGGCTCTTGATACAACAAGCTTCGGAGCCGCTGCTTTCTGCAAGAGTATGAAGCTTCAAGAGAGTCCCCAATGACAGATCGAGTTTCTTCAAATATCGAGAATGTGGTTTCGACGACTTCAAGAAATTTGCGTATGTGTACCTATCCAGAATAGCTCGTCAGAGGTCCACTATTTGAAAGGCGAATGAAGATATCTTAGTACCCAAATGATTGCCCACCGTCGCCTTAATCGAATCTAAATTTTTCTGTTGCTGCCCATATCAAACATCCCATAAACTTCACCACTAGCCCCATGGTTCTTTAAGCTAGAAAGTCTCCAGAGTCAGCAACGTCGAAGTGCGCTGGACAAAGATACTCACTACCAGAAGCCCAACTCGGTCGCTGCCTTCCAGAGCCTTTCGATTCATTCAGCATTTCCAGCCTTGATGAGTTCGTAGTCGATAATTAGCAGAGGATGCGTTTGGACATCGTCCGGAAAAGGTGGAAGTGCAAGGCCAGGCATGTTCTTGAACTGCGAAAGCAACGTTCGATTCCTACACTAAAGTATAGCCGTGGAGACAAGGATCGTCAGCTGACTCACTGACGCTACCAGTCTGCCACTTCTAGCTCAAGAATCCCAGGCCATTGAAGCAATCGACCATCGCAATGGTTGAGTACTTTTACGTGGAAAGCAGAACCTTATTCCACTCATTGAGTCGGCAGGGACCATGATTCCCTTACTTAGAGTTATTGTCGGGTTTAGAATTACTTGCCACAGTTCCTGTACAGACTCGGGAGTATGGAAACATGTACGAGCAGCGAACGGCGTCAGACTTTGTGATGCTTGGGGCGGCGAAAGGGTATATATCGGCCCAAACTTTGCTCTGTAGTCGTAATATTTCTCGTGACGAACTGTTCCTGATGGTCCGGTGATGGTCGAGAATAAGGCCTGCCTCGTGCCGACTAAATGCAGCCACATCACGCGGTATTATATTGTCACAAGGAAAGTCACTCACGATCTATTTTCTTCGATTCTCTCTCAACCTCAACTTTGAGTGCAGCGCACTTGTCGCCGTGCGGATAGCCTGTAGTCAAGCATGACGGGCCAAGCTAACCTGTGGCAAACGTGAAATGTATGTTGGCCCAGGGGCGAGGGTTCTGTACGGGATTGAATGATTCGTCACTGGCAAGTTCGTCTGGAAACCTGAGGCAACGTCACAACTTGCTGAAGCACCCGGTCGTCGCATGGGGAGCTGATTCATCTGACTATTACGAAGCAGACTTTCCCTTGGTAATCATGCTGCTCTGCTGGTTCCGCTATATGCTTAGTGAGCCGTGAGCCGTGCTTGACTTTCTCTTTTAGCCGGGCTTTTAGCAACTCCTTTTAGCGTTGTTTGTTAATAGTATCATCGGAAAACGCATATTGACTACTGAGTAGTGTGTAAGCTCGTTATAAATCAGCAGGAGCGTAGGGATTTACTCATCGTACCGCTAAACTGCGTAGCCAACATTCCTCCAAGGAGCCAGGTTTCGATTTCTTCGGTCCTCTGTCTGTCGCGAGGTCAGGAATGCTAGGCGTTGCTTTCATCCATCTCCTGTACCGTGAAGTCCATGGATTTTGGTCTGTATAGCAGTACTAGTGCTTTCAACACACCTGTGTACTTCGGTTGGTGTTCTATTTTTACCTCGAGGTAGCTTACCAATGTCTGACAAACTTTTAGTGAATTACTAAAGCTAATCTCAATATTTTCCCAGGAATCATCCTTCAGCCAGCGTCTCTCCGATTTAAAAGCAACCAAGGCAAACATGTCATCCCATATCCTCTCGTCAAAGCAGGCTAGATGGCTACGCCAACAAAGATCACAGTCTACGATGCCGAGACCAAATTGAAGGAGAAGACGCTATCTCCGTTCACCATCAGAGTCAGGTCAGATTTTTCCTTGGTCATTTATCCGTCCTCTGTACGAGTCATACTTAAATGAGCACATATGAGCAGGCTCATGTTGGACTACAAGAACGTGTCTTATGATATGGTCTGGGTTCAATTCCACGAGATCGAAGCAACGGCGAAGGCAATCGGAGCATCACCAACGAGGACGAAGGCCGACGGCAGTCCCGGATACACCATTCCTTTCGCAACCTTCGCGTTCTCCAACAAACCGACGGTTGTGCTTTCGGATTCCGCGACCATAGCGCACTTCATCGAGGAAACGTATCCTGATCCAGATGGAAAGCTTCTACCAGCCGATACACGTGTCTTTCAATCCGTTTTTTCGAAGTACGTGGCCGAGAATATATATATGCCTCTGCCCAAGATCACGTTGCCCTTCGTCATCCGTGTGTGTTCCGAACGCGCTCAGGAATGGATAATTCAATCGCGTAAAAGTGTCGTTGGCAAGACTGTCGAAGAGTTTGCTCCCCAAGACGAAGCAAGTATCGCAGAGGCCTGGAAGCTTATCGAGGCGGGTTTTGATGACTTCGCTTCTCATCTCGACAAAGCCGGAGAGGGAAATTTCCGTATTACGGGAGACGCAAGCTACGCAGAGTTCGAACTCGTCTCATTGTTGAACATGGTGAAGCGTCTTGATCCTGGCGCATGGGAAAGGCTCGGGGCTCGCAACGGTGGGAGATGGGCGAAGCTTATGGATTTGCCTCTGTATCAGAAATTGTTGCCTGCAAATCATGTTTAACGTAGTTGGCGAAATTTGGATTTGACCAAAGGCATTGACACAAACGCATCTTTGAATTCGCGTGAACCTCAACCTTGCGTGCGTAGAGTTTCAATAGATCCCGGGCCCAGGCTCATTGGGCACTCGATACTTCGGGTCAGCACGAACGTCTTCCACTTTCGCGCAATAATATCGCATTGTCTGGTTGTCAGGTAAAATCCCCCTGTACTCAAGGAGATCAACAGAATTTTTCGACCAGGTCAGGCAGCCGCTCCCATTCCCACCGTAATTTTGTCACTAGATCTTCTTGAGCAAGACCTTTAAACGCACATGTGTAACTCCTTCGCAAAGCGAATCTCCCAGTGATGAGGCGCAACTGGGGAGACACCAAATTCATCGCTGATGCATCTGCGCAGTACGCCCCTGACCTCACTGCATGCCATAGACATCTTCACGACGAGTGGGACATTTATATCTATTCGTTACTGAAGCAGAATAATAGTTCTCGGGTTGCTGGCCTCAGCAAGGATTTGTTGAGGGTGGCATATGTTAGGATATGTTTGTGATCAACGCAATTAATGCTCTTCAGTGAGCTTACCGTTTCCAAACATAGTGGCGTCAATGGCAGAGACACAACAACAGAGCGAGTTACGTGTCCCCACTCCGAAGGCTCGAGCCTCGTGCACTCCCTTGAGTCGCTTGCGGATGAAGACTATTGCGTCGAAGGTCAATGATACATAGGTCTTGTATGGAGGATAAAGTGATGGCGAGCAGGATCCACTCCCCTTTGTACTCTCCACAGTACATTGATCGCGGCAAACCGTGAATGCTATGATCCACTAGAACCAGGCAAGAGCTTCGCAATTCTGACCAATCTATACCATTTCACAGGCTCTGGTGTATCTATGATCTACCGACATCATGCTCATTTCCCTTACCTTCAGCTCGAAGGATCCTCAGGACCGTAAATGACAATTCGGCGAATGGATGCGGTCGTCCCGATTGTGTCCTCGAAAAGCAGTGATAGCTCGGCTCAAGTTCCGATGAGATACAATTCCATCTGGATGATAGCGAGGTTTATGCGGGTGGAAGATGTTATAGTGAGTCGCTTCAAGAATCAAGATTGAAAAAAGGAAGTGAGGTCATGTGATACGGACATCCCAACACATGCATCGGGAACACGTGTATACAAACAACAAGTTGAACCACGGCGGGCAAATCAGGATGGAGGTAAGGTTGGAATTTTAAATGTTTTTTTGCTGTCATTTTAAATGCCGGTAAGCATATCGACCCATAAGATATTATAAATATAAACCATGTGTTGATATTTTAAATATCGATAAGGGTATCGATCAGATTGATATTTTAAATGTCAGTCGGGTAGATATTCTGTACTAGCATATCTGCCTGAAAGAAATTAAAAATGGCTTTCGCGCTGTCATTTTAAATATCCGTAAGCATATCAAACCTACCGACACTATAAATATCAATCACGTGCTGATATGCTTACCGGCATTTAAAATGATGGCAAAAAAAACATTTAAATTCCGACCTTACCTCCATCCTGATTTGCCCGCCGTGAACAACACATGGTGACTGGCAATCCCTATAGTCCGGGAGATCCCGTAACTCTATTTCGGAGATTGAACTCCTACCAAATATAGAAATTTGTGAAGAATAGCCAACACCACTTTTGTAGCTCCTGAGTCCAGCATTCATCATGCTGCGGAAGTGAAAAAAATACTAATAATGAGCCAGAAAACTATTGTACTAGTACTCCAGAGGATCAGGGGCAATTCTTTGATGAATAATAATAACTTACTACCCAAACTCAAGTTCAACAAGGTGTATCTGGTCATTCTGATATAGCATATACTCAGCATACATTTACACATTATACTGAGGGAATCTTCTGTATGCCCAAATGGCATACAGCAACTCTGAATCCATGTCCTTCATGCAATAGTGCTAATCTGAGAAGTTGTATTGTGCTCAACTCCATCATTGGCAGGGTTATTACCTTTTATTGACTGGGTTTAGACTGAATGCTGGGAATATAATGCAGTCCACAAATAACGCACATTAGTAATAACAGAATTAATGTTTGCTCGAAGAATATAATTTTGTAATTTTTTTTGCATTTTCTGAGGCCCGGGTTTGCATGGCTCCATCACGTCACGTGAACATTTCTTCCCTTTTCTGTACTTGTTCCTGATGTAAGTTGCAACTGAATTGCCATTAACCATTAATTGTTATAATCCATCCCCATGTTGAATCTCTGTGCTCAATATATCAATATACTTTTTCATGCCATTACATCAAATCCTTCAAAAAACATTTCCAAGACTCGGCTTACTTCTTGAGAAAACACATGTAAATAGTGAATATCTTGTGAGATTTTCGAAAATCTCAAATTCCCTTCAAAAAATAATGATCTAGTGGATCAAAAACCCCCAACCATGAAGAAATAATAACCATTTATTTGATGTGTTGGGTGGAACATGCAAATTCAAGAAATGGAGAACTCCCATGACTCGGCATCCTCGCGGCTTCTCTAAGCGAGGCCGTGGGAACGCACGATTTTTGATAGGGCGTTGCCAGTCACCACAACACATCTCTTTTAGTTTTACCTTCATTCAATTCTTCCCGACACACCGCATAACTCAAGTGCTAACAGCATCACTCAAAGCTCAAAGCTCAATGAGTTGAGGCTGATGGGGTATTCTTGCCCGAGCTAGGCTTACAAAATAGTATCCTCGAGATCAGATCATCAGCCGAGTTTATGAGATGTTCCAAGGTCTTGAAGGACCATGAAGCGATGAGCTGGCAGCTCTATTTATATTACATCACGCAAGATACAAGTACAGGGACAGGACAACAAGACGAGGAAATGAAGCAAAATACAAGGTGCGAAGATATAACTTGTAATTGGAATATAGGAACAGAAGCCAAGACAAATGAAACGACAGAAAACAAGATACAGATGCAAGAGGAGTACAAGCAAGCAAACGGATTGAGACAACAGGCCGATATTGTGATCTTTGCGCGCGACATGCTCATCATGACGAATCCAATGAATCCTCGCCCTCACAAACCCTCGTCATCGCCCATGAAACTGAAATCCGATGCTTCGCCATCACTATGGACTACGAAGTGGCGCGCCGGATTTCCGCACTGGCATGGCGGCAGAGGAAAAGTCCCTTCAGGAGTATGAAGATACTGCGTGGCGTGGTCCGGAAGGGAAGGAGATGGCGAAGGAGCGTGAGAGCGAGTGAACGTACCCTCTCCGGATCGCTCAGCCTCAGATGCGACGGGTTCTGGGAGGTCAGCCATTGGTGATACTGGCGATTCGCGCTCTCGAAGGGAGCTCCGGTCTAGATCGTGGGAAAGGACTGGTGAGGAAGGTGCTTCGAGCAACTCTTCGACTTCCCTTGACGAATACCGTAGCGGATTGCCGAAGCTTTCCGATCCTTCAACAGGATGTTGGAATTGCGATGAAACGTCTGAAGCCGGGTCCACCTCCACCTCGTCATTCGAACCATCGACACTACAACCACGCGACGGAACCTCGCGCTGGGCCGTGGCTAGATGGTACTCTGCGCTGGGTGTAGCAGGCGCTGAGATGACTTCCTCCGGGTCGATGTAATCGAGCTCCTCGTCTTCTGAAGAAACAGGCTCCGTCTCGTCACCTTCCGGCACAGAGGTATCGAAACCCTCTAATGGTTCAAGTGGCCGGCGAGGGTGAGGCCGTTGGATGGGTTGGACGGATGACCCGTTTTCGTCTTGGGCACTATCGTCGTCTTCATCGGAATTAGGTTCCGGCTCTGGCATGGGACCATGAATTGGATCATTCTCCTTGTCTGATCCGCCTGGCGACAACGACTCGTCTCGATCCAGATAGGGTGAGGATCTCTCCTCCGCCCTGATGATTAACCCACCCACGTGCGAAGGAGGGTTTGCGAAGGGCCAGTCTGTCACGATTGGGATTAGGAGCTTGCTTAAGGGGGGCTCTCTCTTGCAATCGGGCTGCCTTGACGGCGGCTGGCGAGGGAAAGGAGACGGCGACACCTCCTCTTGCTTCACGACTACCTCCCGCGGTGTTTCCTGAGGTGTTGTGTACTCCTCCACCTCGCATTCCTCTGGAGATGGAGCCCGAGATGGCATGAATGTTGGCTCCTCGGACTCGCAACTCATCGGAGTAGACGTCCGCGTCAGAGGAACCTGAATTTTGCCTGCCCTTCTATTCCCAGTCCTTCTCGTAGGACGAGCGGCAGCAGTCCTCCCGCCTCTAGGCATTCTGGCGGCCTTCTTCTCGGACTCCTCGACTATGGACTTCTGAACCTTCTGCCTGGTTCGTCTCGTCGTTCGACGGGATGGGCCAGGATCCGATGGCTGTTGTGAAACATCCTCAGCATCGTCGTCCTCGTCTCGCCTACGCTTTGAGCCCACAGTGGCCTCTTGAGTAGATGGTAGGTCGACGGCCTTCGCCTTTCCCTTGTTGCGGCGCACTCGGTTCATCGCTTCGCCAACAGCGTCGTTGTTCACGGCATCTTTCGCCGGAGCTTGTTGGGTCTTCCGTCGGACACGACGGAGAGTGCGTCGTACCGGAGCAGGGTCCTCCGGTTCATACTCGTCTTCTTCACGACGACGCTTGGTGCCCGCACTAGCTACTGCAGTGCTTTGGGTTCCTTTCTTCTGCTGACCGGCCCTTCCACCCTTGGCCTTAGCCTTTGGGCCTCGCTTCGTGGTGGAGCGTCCACCTCTGCGAGGCTTCTTGGAAGCCGTAGCATCCGTCTTGGGCGGTGAAGCTAGAAATTCTGTGAATACGACAGGTAAGATGTTATTCTTAAGAAGGCCTTACCAGCTTTGCTGGGCGTAGCGACGTATTCAAGTGTGAACTTGAAGGCCAGGCCACACGTCTGGGTGGTGGATTGGACGGCTGCCTGTGGTTGAGACTCAACTGGGAGGCATGAAGCTTTCAGTCTTAAGTGGAGTAGTTGACTCAGTCGGGTACTTACCCTTGACATTGCGTCGTGTTTTTGAGTTGGAGGCGGTTATTGGGCGAGACGCAGTGGAAGCAGATCCCTCGCCCTCTGTGAAATTGTTACGTGTTTGTGCACCTCTGCCTTTCACGCCTCTACCTCTGGCAGAGACTCGACTATCATTGGCGCCTTGCACGGCATTTTCATGGACGGCGGCGTTGGTCTGATTTGGTGGAGTGGGGGTATGGGATGTATTCGGGCCACCTCCAGCAGCCGCACGCGCTCGCGATCTTGTCAACATCACCATTGTTCTTTCAGGCAATGCAAAGGAGGAACGTGTAGAGATAAGATGTAGAGTGGGGCTTGAAAGCGCTGCGGCTGAGGATGGAGATGGTTGTGGTTGAAAGCTGGAAGCTGGAAGGGAGTAAACGGGCCATCCGCGCTTTTTGAAGTGTGACTGAATGCGCGGTCACGTTATCCTCGTCGGTAAAGAGCGAGGCCACGCTCCCAGAAAATCCATCTTGTAGTTTTTATTTGTCTGTTTTTCTTAGCTTTTTTCAGTTGTGGTGTTCTTTTACAGGCGTTGCCAAAGTATAGAAGCCTTGTTACTGGTGGCGACGGAGAATGCTGGTTTTGGCATTTTGCTGATGAGTGTTGAGGACGCGATCCTGTTTGAAATCGCACCGGTGTTATGCAGAATGACACAAGATGTCAGCACTCAGTCAAAGGTTGGTTGACTGTGTCTGACCGCTTCGTAGGCAGTCAATAAATTTGGACGGGATCCCAACAGCGTAGTTCTGCTGACCTATAACTATTCCCTTCTGGATTTCCCTTCAGAAAATTCTTTCCCCCAGCTGGATGATTATGTTCCATCAGACAGGAACTACATCTTCCTCTACATAAATGACCAAATTTGGAGTAATTATCTCATCGATTCCACTGGAAGGCTCGCTCAATCAATTATGCTACACTTTTGAGCCTCAAAGGCGATTTTTAATCGGCACCCTTACTTTAGCCTATATAAGCCGCAGAGGGTGGATGGTATGGGTCAGCTATACTCCCCCTATCTGCTCTTGTACTCTCTTGACTAAAACCCGTAGCAAACACTCATCACTTCCGCAGGCTTATGAGACGCTACGACGATCAAGAGACCGACGAGCAAAGCGAGCAGCCGTCGCTCGTATATTACACTTAGTGTTACAAGACAAAGAAGAACAAGAGAGAGAAGAGAATCACGAGAATAAGTACATTTACTGAGAAGGTCAGAGATAGAAACGAACAAACTTCGCTTTGGATTAACACAGGCGAGAGCAGTGCAATTGAAGAAAGGAAACGAGCCCGAAAGCAGTTGACAGCGGGATGATTCCAGTGGCCTGCAATCTGCAGGCGAGCATCTACTCCTCAAGCTTCTTTGCTTCCACGGCAACCTCGACTAACGCACGCCACCTCTCTTCGTTTATCTCCCTCATGTTCGAGACTGGCCTGGGAACCGTGAAGCTGTTCAATGAGCCCATGCCTGGCACTTCCTCACGTGGACCAAAGACAATATGTCGATGATCGACCCGCCATATCCACTCGTACTGCGATGAGGTTATATGCCTTCGGACTGGTGCCAAATCACATTCTTCGGCGCGACGGCGGACACGCCTGGTCTCTTCTTCCGGGTCAGTTTCATTTCCGGTGGAACTTTCGCCAGTTCCGGAAGAGCCACCTCGCTTTCGCTTTGACCGCCCTTGGGTCGTCGTGACCTTTTGAAGCTCCGCGTCTTCCCTCGCCCCCCTTTCTTTCCCTTCCCTCCATTGGCATCCCCAATGCCCGCGGCGTATCTCTGTGTTGGCCGCCTTGCTCTCTGTGAGCGTCGTAGGGTGGGTTCAGGCTGACTTGAAGGTGCTTGTGCGTTGTTTTCACCTCGAGCACCTTCGTCCTTTTCTACTCCTTTAGAAGCGAAGTTAACTTCGGATTCGGCGCCGATTCGACTTCACTCGGAATAGGTTCGGTCGTTTGTTCTCTGGAAAACGCCGGCTGCTTTAAGGGTTTCCGGGTGTCCCTCGGCTTCTCGTCCTTAACGCTCGGGAGGGGTGCTGTGGGTACAAGGTTCCTTAGAGAATGACCAGAGCCGATGGAGTGAAGTACTTATACTTACCGTCATTCTGGGTGGTGGTTATGGGTGGGGTTTGTATGATTTGTGGCTTGGATGACCGAGATCCATCTGGTGATGGCCACAATTCATTACTTTACCAGAATAGTTCACAACACGAATATTTACCTCTATTCTCCTTTCCATCATCCTGGTGACCGGAGTCCTTTTGAGAATGAGCGGAGGGTGACCGATCCGCTTGGTCGTTCTCTGTTTGAAGCGTTGTTGAACAGTGCCGTCCGTGTCTGTGACAGTGCCTTCGGTGGTAGTGCAGATTTCGGTGGAGCCTTCAGCCGCGTCCTTACAGACGACAACTTTCTGAGGCTTGCCATCTACCTCAAGGGTTGCGATGGTGGCTTGAGAGTTGGTTTGACTCCTGAGCCTAGCCAGCGCTCGTCGCGTAAGTGCCATGATGATCAAGAGAGGTGATTAATTGTTGTATCGAGGCACTTGGGAGAGACGATGAGTGTAGAGTCACCTTAGTGGAGGAGGAAATGTGGTTGAGATAAAGTAGGAGGATGGACGCTCCTCTTTTGAATCCCGCCCGTTGTGTTTCAGGCTCCGCTCGAAGTATTTCTCACCTTACGACGAAGACTTTAACTTCGGAGTTCACATCTGGATTCTTTACGTCCATTGGTCTCTTAATAAAATGATCCTTTTGTGGACCGTCTGGCTCGTTATAAGTAACGAAATTCGTAATGAAGTTCAGGGATACTATGATTATGTAATAACATGGGAGGTAGGATCGACGCATTTCGTTTTCCCTAACCTAATTAAAAGAGATGATTCTCCTAAAGCGGGGTACCGGAGGCTTATTGGAGGCACCTGGATATCAATGGTTGTTTACTACGTATCTGACATAATCGTTAGGGTATTCGTATGCGCAGCTAGTTGGAGACAGATCTCTTAACAACAGTATGAGGACAATATTAATAAAGCAGATGATAAAGAGAACCCTAGTCTATCCATTACAGTAATTCACCATTCCTTTGAACACCAATTACTCCTCCGCCCGTGGGGCTCACATCACACAACATTTATAAAAATTAGATGAATATATACAAAGGGCACTATGGTAGGTACCTCCTGAATTTTTTTTGTGGCAGAAAATGCACAAATAAAATAATTATGATGAAGTCAAAAAAGTATGATAAATGTCACGAAAACCACTCCTTTAAACACCCCGTGACATGTGTCACGCTGGCACGCGGCACATGCCTGAAGGTTGCTTGTCGTCGCCCGTGTCCCTCTCTTCTTCCCATCCAACCTGCCCTTCCTCCACCACCCTTTCTCCATGCCATCTCCGACCTCTAGCTCACCGCAGGCAAGAAGGACTCAGCTATGCAAGTGCTCACAGAGACTCCGCTACCATAACTTCCTCCACAAACTCGATACTCTCATCTGCACCAATTAGCTGCTCTCGGACTTGTTTCTTTGTTGGTCGCGTTGGTTTGGGGTCCCAGTACTTCCTTGGGAGTCCCTCCTCCTTCCATTGGATGCACTGTAACTCCCATTTGGTTACCTCCTTGTTATGGTGCGTCTTGGTTTCCTCCCATGCCTTATCAATTGCGTCGCTGATATTCTTCCTTCTTTTTGCATCATCCTTCCGCGCCAGAACCTCGGCCTGCTCCCTCTCCCTTGCATGTTGTTTTGCCCTTATCTCCTCCTGGCTATCCTGTGATGTCCAAATTCTAGGCATTCCGTCACCTAAACGTACGTTATCACCTGAGTTCGAAGTCTCCTTGTCATACAATGCAACCTGTAGCTTTGCATTATGCATGCTAGCTAGCACTAGCTGTGCTTGGGCACCCTCTGCAATGCTCTGGCATATCTGAGAGTGAAGGTGTGCTTGTCTGAGACGCTCGGTAAGTTCATCAATTTCGTCATTATCCCTTCGACTCGATAAACGATGTAAGCATTCTTGCGTAGCTTTCCAGTCTGGCGCAGTACCAGTAGGGGGCCGCTCAAGTACTGGAGGGGGTAGGGACTCTGATGAGGTGATTCTATCCTTTGTGACAAGGAAGCTGGCTGATTTTGACATAGCCATAGATGCATACATGGAGCGAATACGTTTTGAAGGAGTGAATAGGGCTGGATCAAGGGATGAGTCAAGGACAGGGCCCCGTGGTAGATGGGAAGTTGTTGGGAGTGAATTTGGGGCTGGAAGGTGCGTTGCTACGTCAACATCAAATGCCGTGGGAGGCTGATGGTGATAGACAGCCATTATACGACGGACTGGTGTATTTAACGGCAGTGGAAATGATGATGAGGTTGACGCAACTTGACTTGGCTTCATCTGATCTGCTGAGATGACATTGCGGTTGAACGGGTGGATACCGGTGACTCGAAATGCGGCCCGTATAGATTGCGTATCGAAGGAAAGTAGGAATGCTTTTCCAAATAACTGTAAGAAGTCCTGTTTTCCAACTGAGCGTAAGGCACTTGACTCGAATTCTCGAACGAGATGACGCCAATTCTGCTTCATTTTAGCAAAGCAGACAACATCGAGACCTTGTAGAGCATGGGTACAATGAGGTGGGTATCCAAAAATTTCGACGTTGTGATTAACTGCCTCCTCGATAAGCTCGAGAGAGCAATGTGACTTGTGATTGTCCAGGAGAAGAGCCCGGGTAAGTCCTTTTGCCTTCTCTCTTGTCATGGGCTCGAAATGGTTTTTGAACCACATTAATGCGATCTGGCTATCTGTCCAGCCATTCGTTGATGATGTGCATCTTAAAATTAGATATGATAAGTGCGCAATTTACTTTTAATAAATTGAGCTAACCTTGCATCTGCGACATTATTCTCAAGCCACTTCGAGTATAGATACTGGCCCTTGAAGATAACAAGTGGCTGTATATATGTACCATCTGCACAAATGGTAACAATAGCGGTTGTATTTTCGCGGTTACTACCTGCTCGGATGTACTGATTCTTTTTCCCTCGAGTTCCAACAACACAGTAGGTTGAGTTATCCGAAGGTACGAATCCACTTTCGTCCATGCCAAAAATACGATCTGGTGAGATTCCCTTCTTTACTAACTCGTTCTCGACAATATCAAACCACTTGTTTACGGCTGTTGGATTTAGACTGTTTGCTCGCTGGATGTCAAGGTGCGTACTTCGATAGGTCTTTATCTCGGAGTGATGGCGTTCTATATATCGTGTGACGTAGTTGACCCCAACTGGCTGATAGCTAGGTCCAAGTCGCATCTCGAGTAGTTTGTTTACCATCCTTCTAATATCCTCCCGCGTAAGTGGCATGCTTCGATCTGATGACATTTGAATCAGGTGTGTAAGATACTGATCCTCCTGTACTGTAAGTTTGCTCTTTGTTAAGTTAAACTCAACAGTTGACCTCTTTCCAGCAGCACGGTTTCGTAAACTTCCAACTGTCACCCCCTCAAACATGGATGCGATTTTTCGTAACCCGCAGCGCTGATTCGAAGGCTTCTGCTGCTCTACTCGATAAGCTTCAACAGCCTTTTGTAGATTTCTCTCTAGCTTCTCGCTCGTCTTTCTTTTTGCTTTGGTTTTAGAATCAGCATATTTAGCCATAGATGTCAAGTTATGCAGAGTAGAGGGGAATGAGTGTGGTTGCAGTGAAAAAAGAGAAAAAATATTAGCGAAATTAGTCAAGACTTGGCTAGTCGAGGTTCGCGGCTCAAGTCGATTATGTAAGCATGTCGATCACTGTAGATGTCACGCTTTTTGAAACTCCTTGACTGTCTCTTTGCTATTAATTCAATATATTTGTCTCCCTTCATGAAATTTGTACAGAACATGCCCAAGATGGTACAGAACATGTGAGCTGTCTCTTACATGCCATTCAATCAATATCTGGAGCATAGGATAATTTGGTCTGAACCGGAACAGGCAGATTTGACTAAAATTCAGCAATGATTATTTTTTTTACACTTAACGGCTTGATGAAATTCTCTCAAATTTTACATACAGCTTAAAGTGAGTTATTACAGCCTAAATTAATTTTTCTGTGATGAGGCATGGGGAATTGCAGGAGAAAGCACCGGGTGTTTAAAGGAATGGTGGTGTTTAAAGGAATGGTGAATTACTGTAATGGAAGGAACGGAAGAAACACGAAAATACATACAGGAAATTGAAACGATAAGAAATCAATGATTCCAGGAATACTGCAACCTGCAGAATCAGAAATGACATAACTTTGAGACTCCCAAAACAATCGATTATCAAGAACTATATATATACTTTGACTATTTATAAGAACACATCCACGTGCATGAGCATTCCGTCGCTGATTCAGCGGAATTACAGAATTGAGTACAGCATACGACTCGGCAAGAAAAAACATCTACATACAATACAAACGATCACAAAACGATACACCCATTGTCACACTGGTATATACCAAGTAAAAACAAGTCCCAAGTTACCTGTTCGTTCTTCATCTCCGGACAAAATCTATTATATCAATCGTTGGCGAATTCGCCAACGGATCAGCAGCTCTTTCTGGTTTCTCCACACGCTCGGCTGTTGACTTTCCTTTTGTAGGATCAATCGCAGGTCCAGATAATAGGATTTCGTCTTCTTCTTCCTCCAATAAGTCCTCCCCCTCCTCCTCTTCGTCCTCGGAGTCTGAAAGAAGTACGAGAAGTGGTGCGGAAGTCTTGCCTTTCCCGTTTGCCACGTATGGCCCCTGTGCGAGGATGGTATCTCCTGTAGCCGAATCCGTCACACCTGCCTCGTTGTCCTCTTCTACGTCCTCCGGTAAGGCAATCGCTCCTACACGTTGCGACAACACATATCGCAAACCGACCGGTATAAGAACACCGATGACAACAGCACTCAGCCCAAGCCCGTTTCGCCACGAAATAAGATGGAAATCCGCGGCACTCGTCATATCGTCCAGTCCACCACCAATCGTAGTGTGGATGACGCTCACGCCGAGGATGCCAAGGAATGTGCTGATCCAAAAGGGGATTATCCCGATACCTAGGTGCGGCGCGAGGACATTGACGACCCAGTGGGGCGGGAAGGGAGCTATCCGTAGTACTATGAGGTAGGAAAGCAAGTTCGCCCGTTGTGCAGCGAGGGTTGCACTCCATCGGTCTAGGCGTGCGGCCCATTTGGGGAGTGTCAGAAGAGCGGGACCGAGAGCCGCGGAAATGAGATAGCAGAGCGTTGCGCCTGTTGCGACGCATGTGCATGCAAGTGGCAGAGCGATAGGTACACCCCATACTGCGCCACCGAGGATTGATAAATACATCGACCCAGGAAGAGAAAAGGCTTGAAGGCTGACGTGGAGAGATGTGAGTAGCGTTGATCAAGTCGTAGTGATGCAGAAGACAGTCATCCATGAGCGATCTGTATGCATACGTTGCTGCAGAATGAATGTTACTCACAATAAATAGGTTGTTACATAGCAAACGACGACACGGATTGGATAAATGTCACGATACTTCTTCAGAAGATAATTGAGATCTTGTAATTGAGCGAACGACTTGGGTACACGAAGGAAGGCGCGATCTTGCCTACAGAGAGATAATGAGATAAGAAAGCCCTTGATGAAGGAACTATAACTCACTCTTCTAAGGGCGGTAAGGCGAGCCACAGAGTCCCACCGAGAACTAAGGTACTAACAACGAAAAGAACAGACATCTTGATGGCGGCATTCAGCAATATCCTTCTAGAAGACAGATTTCTGTTCGGCGACATGGGCATTGTCGCTCCATAGGACGAGCCCGATGCATCCGAGGGCAATAGGGGTGACCGGTCTGAATCGTGACTTCTCACTGAGACAGGCGACAATGAGCGCGGCGTTGAACGGCCTGGTCTCGGGAGAGTCGCCAAGGTATATGCTGAACCGTTCGAGTGCTGCAGGGCATTCTCGAGCGTCGAAGAACTGGCGACCGGCGAACCTATGACAGACGCATAATGGGGCGGAGATGAGTTTGGCATGGGCAACAGACAATCGCACCGACGCCTGCCGAGTACGTCAAGAAAAAAATAAAAGCACTGTGGATGACGAGTCGTGAGTCGATAAAAGCAGGAGAGTAAGGCGGTGGTAAGAGAATGAAGTGAAGTGGGGCGCTGCGGCAGCGGCACGTTTGTTGTCCAATGTCCGTGGGCGTGCCGCTTGCTGATGTAAGCACCGTCAGCACATATGACCTGACAACCGTTTTCTGTCCGCACGCGTTTCTCTCACCACTCCGCGTCTATCTGCCTAGTGTGCCTCTCGTATCTTTACGACCTTTGAGTTCTTGGCTCACAGTTTCCTGTGCAAGCTTATGGCAGCACGAAAGCTACGTCTTGGCAGCAGTTCTTTGAGGCTGGACTATTATCTTCAAGCTTATCACTTCTGCTAGGTATTAGATAGAAAGATTCGCAGTCTCTCTGTTTCTGTATTTCCTCTTGTACCTCTCATAACCGCTCCGCTGGTTGATTAGAAAGAAGCGAACAAACGAAGACTCAGTTTCAAAACAAGCTGACGTCTGAGTTTAATTATGTTCTGACGCCGTACTCCTCGCATGCTTATCTTTGCAGTCAGGTCCAGCTGAGTGGCTTTTGAGCTTTGCATTCTCCCCTTCCTCGTTTCTGGCGCGCTGTTGCAGGTAAGGAGTATTTGTTCCAAGGATCGTGCAAAGTAAAGACCCATTGCATAATTGAACTACCAGAAGAAGCGCTGGTACCTCCCTTCAACAAAGTCAGTAGTCTTTTCTCTTTCAAGTCGCTGATGTACAGCCGACCGAGACCCCTTCCTTTCCCCCCTTCCCGCATGAGCGCTTCATTCCGTTCTCGACAGATCGTCACACATCAGAACCAACTGAATGAAAAGGTCCTGACGCAGTTGCTGCAGTCGCTGCAGCGTAAGCTTTTGGAGCGTCGTGGAAAGCGTACGGATCTTGTGGTTCATGGTGGCATCATCTCTGTCCTCGCGTACAAGTCTCGCTCGGTGACAACGGATATCGATTACATAGAACGTGTTCTTCCGGAGGAGTTGAATCTACCGAAGAAGAAGCACTACTTCGCCCCCGGAGCAGTGTTGAAGAAGATCCTTTACTCCCTTGGAATCAAGAAAGCCCAGGATGTAAGGTCGATTATAAAGGAGTGTATCGCAGAAACGGCTCTTGAGTTCAACCTTGGTAACTCTAATCCACTTATTGTCCTCGAGCACGATTGGATGAACTCCGCGGGTGATGTTGCGCTTCCTTGGAATCTCGAGTACGTTAACTTCCCTTTATCTCCAAAAGTTGGCACTAATAGATCTAACAGTGAGGACTACTATATGGTCGATCCAATCGTGACTTCCGCTGTGCGCTCTGCGGAAGTACAGGGTAACGTCATCTTCAACTCTCCCGGCTTGCGGTTAATCGGTATCACCCCATGCTGGACCTTTGCTCTCAAGCTTCAGCGCTACTCAACGATGGATGAGAACGATATTGTCTGTCTTCTTGTGAGAGATGGGGCTTGTGCTGATTATACCGAGGACGAATTTGTTAAAATGGTTGAGGAGCAGTTGAATGAGGAATGTCCGATGATGGATTATGGGCATTTACCTCTGAAAGCGAAGGAGGAGTGGAAGTCACGCTTGCGTGATTGTGTGAGGCAGGCAAAGCATAGGCTAGGGGCGGAGGGACAGCCTCCCCAAGACACATCTGATGATATCTATGTTTAGCTCTTCAGCAACCTTATGCTCATGTAGCCTCGGCTACTGTTCACGCTCCTTTGACGTGCGGTATCAATACACGATTCTTTCCTTGTACGGGTGATTTCGATGGCATGCCGACCTGGACTGGGCCAGATAAAGTGTGATGGCCATGTATTGAGGCTTTTGTTTGTTTCCTCCTTCACCATTCACCACAAGATGCCTTAAGTCGACCTTTGGCTTTAGCACTATCCCAACGAAACAAATGTCAGGTGTCCCGTTGGTCGAGTTTCGGAGTGCCTTGCGTGACAGTCAAACGGTTGTCCTATATTAAAGGTGCACACTACATGTCGTTCTGTCGATAATCACGGAGTGCTGTCCTCGGTTCTGGTCGGCAGAAGGCACTAGTACTGATATCAATGAGACATGCGATTACAGACCTGTTTCTCTTCAGGGGTCATGTCAAATTTAGGTACGAGCGGCTGGGTAAATTATCTAGGAACCATCTTCTTGAAGCTCATCCCACGCTAAATTCCCACGGCTGCATCGTGGTGTTCATTCAAATAATTTAACAAAGTATGTTGTGTGTGGAAAGACCCAAGGCTTTGTAATTGGTGTTTAAAGGAATGGTATTTTCCTATAGTACTTGTACACTCACACTTTTCTCTGTCCCCCCTATTTCAGTATCAAGATATACTGAAAATCAGCCTTACATTTTATTCAGATTCCAGAATCATATAAGTCACTATTGTCAACTACTTTATAGATCTCAGACAGGTATTATTGCCTATTAAAGTTCAGCTTCTCCCTTTTATTGACATCTGTCTGTAGCTATCTCAACATACTATACTCCGGTATGAGTAGGCAACCTCCTTGGGAAGCGTTACATTTGCATCGCTTCAAATTGATGCAACTGCACCAGTGTTATGCATTACAGGCAACCAAGCAAGCAACTAAAGGACATCATCTTGTGGCTTTTGTATGTACTGGGCCGAGAGGCCACACATAAAGTAATATTTAATGCTCGAAACTTATGCAACTATCATTGTGTTACACGTTACTGAAGCAATACAACCAACCCCATGTTATGCATTATGGTTGCCTACTCACATCGGAGTACAGTAATCAAAAGAATTTATATGAAAATTTTAACTCAATTTGGAATGTCAATTGAAACTTCAAATCTAGCACTGGTTAATTTTAGTATATAGAAGATTAATCAGGTTGATTATATAAAGCAAAGAACATGCTGAAGTGATAGAAGTTGAACATGCTGATCAAGAAGCACCAACTAGCAACACTAATTCTAATGATCATGCTAAACCTTCATATATAATACAGCAACCTCCAACAGCTTACAATAAATGAAGAATAGTATAATGTATGATAAAAGAACGACACAAGGTGATACTATAGAAATTAATAAGATTAAGTACATACTATATATCATGCAAATGATCAACAGCCTATCAAGAATATCACAATCTACTAGAGATCATATTAAACTATATAAGGCAGACAATAGCAATGAATGTGACAATTGTAATATAATCAAAGACACACTCGATGATAATAGTGATTTACAACCTACTAAGGTCTGATTGTCCAAGTACATTCATAAAAGTTAGTGCAATATACTTAGTGAATAGACAATCACTGATAATAAAAGTCTTAGTTGCAAATATGTTACAAGTACTATAAAAATATTGTAGAGATCTTTGACTAAAAGAAAACATATATCTGAAATAGAAAATAGTACTAAATGATACTTGATAGAGTGTATGCTTAATCATTGTTATTGACAGTTATGTAAAGCTACCATGGTTTTTCCAAGATAATATATGACATCAAATCACACTTAACAGTTCTAAGAATGAATCTTAAAGTAACAAGCTAATTATAAGCTACATAGCATCAAATGTGATGCCATAGAATTCTAATAGAGCCTGTTAATTTGAAGGTGCTGATCTGGTTGTTGTCTTAAAAGAGGAGTTAATCTAACCTCTGAAGTTGCTATAGCTGTGAAATCAATAGCCATCTTAGAAGTCTGTATCAATTATATTTTAAAACAACTATTGACCAACTTCTGTAACCTACTGCCTGATACTATAATTGTAGTGTTAGTTAACACAAGATGACTAAGTTGTATCAATCTGTCTTTTAACTAAGCTTTGATTTACACTATTGATTAGCTAAGTAGTATCACTCTTAAGCACTTCTTGGGTTCTTAGTATATAGGTTTATTTATCGATCAACTGGAGACTTTCTGTGAGGTTTACTCTGAGTCTCTGAACTTGGATTTATCTGCTAGGCCAGCCCTATAATGGCTTCCTATTTATACTATTCTATATGTCTTTCTACTATAGAAATTAATCACTATTAGTTCATTCATCTCATTGTAAACACTTTTAGATCTAGTTATGCTCGATACTAGCTGCTATACATTACTTTATAGCTTGTTCACATTAGTTCTGGTCATATCTGCTTTTCTATAACCCTAAATACATTATATTATATTTCTATTACCTTCTAGTCCTTTTCTTAGTATTCTATCTCCTTCTATCTGGTTTTTTACCACTTTATTTAACATTAGTGGTATATTACATTGTCAAGGTTCATAATATAACATGTGGTCAGCATCGAAGCTGTTGATTAAATTCTGTCGTACTTGGTAATATTTAGATCATATGTCATACAGATGTTTGTATCAGCTCTGTCTGTGTTCCTACACTTTGCTATCTTAGTAATGTTATTGTATTAGGTGTGTTGATATTATTAATCACTTGCTGTACTTTAGTATATTCTGATACTACTGCTATATCCGCTAGTGATCTCTCTTGGATTCCTTTAATCCTTATTATTTCTTTATATTAATCCTTCCTTAGTTCTATAACTGTTCTTCCTCCTGTCAATAATTACTTAAGCTTTTGAACTAAATAGTTGGTCTACTTAAAGGTCAACTCTCTTGCTATATTCTTAGATTTGTTCCTATAAGAAATATCAATGACAAGTACCACTACATTGCATTAATGGTGCTTATCCTCTAAAGCAACATTTTGTATTCCTATTGCCATTAGAAAATAGTGATTGTCATATAAGAGTAATCTAACTTCTTATTTGTAAGCCTTTTGTATAGTTGTGTTTGGTTCATAACTCATTGTAATAAATTATCTCCTAATCATAATATCTAATTATCCTTTGATAATTACTGAGTATATTATTTTCTTCAGTATATCTCGAAGTAGCTTCTCTGCTATCTTATATGCTAGTCTACAAACACTGTAGTACTGCAATACTTCTAATCTCAGTGTTGCTAGTACTATTGGCTATTGTAATGCTTATATAACTGCATTCAATCTTTCCTGTATCCAATTCATATTGAGATCACCTTAGATGAGATTGCCTTAGATATTAAATAGACTTAGTACTAATGAATTATATTGCTTTCCTAACAGAGTCCCTTATAGCCATTTGCATTAGTAATGACACTCCTCAGAACTTTGGGAGAAAAGTAACATATAATATCATGTGATACTTTGGACTTCGTAAAGAAAACCGTGCAACAGAGAGTAAGTTTATAAGCCTCTGACATATGTCATCATTGATTGGCACATCAATCGTTCTCCTTATAAATTCAAGTTATCAGAACATATGATAACATCCTCTCAAACCATAGGCAGATGAACAGTTCTTTTCTTCTTGAAGTCCAAAATATCACATGATATAATATATTACTTCTCTCCCAAAAATCTGGAGAGTGTCATTACTAATACAAAGTGCTGTAAACCAATAAGCAACTACAGATAAGTGAACTCTAACTATAGTATAGCTATACAAAACTAATAGCAAATAAATATAATGACTAGGAACAAGGAGACTCTAATATACAGGATATAGTACAGACTCAAGTTTGAGCATAGGTTTTAATTCAATATGAGTCAGTATAAGTTATTGAGCTGCACAGCATGCAGTCAATAAGTCACGCTACAGTAGAACAATAAAAACATAGAACGAATTAGGAAATAGAGTTCACCAATTAGATCGAGGGAAGAAACTACGAAGCGTGGGAGAAGGTCCGTTCACAATATATAGAAAAGGTATAAATAGTTGTTGGATGACCCCTATAGTCCCCATCTTTCTTTTGATCATCTCGATCATCTTGTCCGCCTAGTTATCTAAGGCAGCTAGCTTTATCTCTTTAAAGACCATCTTATCTGCTTAACTTCTCTCAGTCTCTGGTGTGAAATAATTGATTAGTCACCCACCAACGACGGCAAGCTTTCGAACAGCAGACAAACACAATACATGTCCTCTCTATCAACGAAGTAAAGGTCCAACTTGGTCAGCTAATTTAGGAAATCTATCTCCAAATCCAGGTCCTTCTGTGGTTACTGTATAGTCCCTGTAGGGCTCGTTTTCTAACAATAATTGTATAGTGACTACCATGGTAATGCAAGTGCCTGCCCAGGAATGTCCTAAGAATGAGGAAGGACAGCTTAAGTTGTCAACAATTGTGAGTCCTCTCCACTAATACAATGTTTTGAAGGATGTCCTCAATGATCCTGGGCAGAAATCGTATATCCCTCCCTTCATAGCAAGTCTCTCAGTAGTGGCTGGCAACAAGCCTTCCACCATCCCTGATGTATTGAAGAACTGGGTCATTTTCGGAGCATGCCTGTACTTCCTCGCCGAAATACTCGGGGAACAATGTGTTACTCTTGCTGCCATCATGCTAGCCGTGGTGATCTCACTATGCGATATTTACATTGGAGCTACCAAAGCCGTGTTCGTATCTTACTCCATTACTGTTATCGGCGCTTCCCTCTTCTTCTTCTGGACTACCTTGCACGGTATCTGGGCTAGGGAAGTGCGTAAAGCAGCCAGTGGGACTGATTTGTTCACTGTGGTGAGTACTCAAGAACGTCAAATTCAATGTTGTACTCACGGATGGTTAGACAAACTTGATCTTGAAACAACTACTCGAGAACGGCGTAATCCCGATGAATATTGCCGCCAGTTCGGGCGTGTTACATGATGTTCAGAGCGCCCTCTTCGCAGGGTCATTCATATTATCGATCATGGCTCTCCAGCTCCGGGCCTCCGTCGTCATTCCACAAGATACCTCACGTTCCACAACCTTTCGCTTCACAACTCGCAACCTGCCTTCCCTTCTTGCATTTATCCTACACTGGCTTGGTGCGATGTTACTCGTTGCCTATATCATCCTCACTGCAATCATCTCGTCGGAGGGTACGCCTATCGTCGTGAAGATTGGGTGTGCAGTGTTTGTCATTTGTACTTCCGTGCTTATTTTCAAGGATTTCACGGGAACGCACAGAGATTAACTGTATCTCGGGGGTGGTGAGTTGATTTCAGACGTTATTTCTAAACGGTCACTGACCAGGGTGCGTATAGTTGTAGTTCAGAAGGCGGCGAGACTCTTGGGTTGCTTGCATTATGTGTCTGTTGTGATTTATGTTGTCCTCTTGCTTTCGTGACGTTGTGTGTTTGGATTTATAGACCGGATATGCGAATATTTACTGCCTCGAGGGTTGTCTTTCTTGCGTTGCTGTCTTGTTCACAAGTCGATATTATGCATAATACCGCACATTGTGGGAATGCATTTTGATCCGTAAACGCCTATAAATAACAAAGGTCATCGAAATAGTGCCTATCCGGCTGTGAGTGGCGGTTAGAGACCTTACACTAGCGTGCGCAGCACAGACAGCGGAGAGGCTCAGGCTGAGCATGCTCGTTGCGAAACGGGCGCTGGAGCGAGGGAGAATAGAATCGCAGGAAGGCATTGTGTTTCGGGGTGCTCCATAAGTCAAGGACAAGACAAGTTCGGTATCCCCGAATCCTGGCTTCTCAGACAGTCCTCATCTTCCGCGTGCGAATCGGACTCATCATCCGATATTGAATCTATATAAATCCTCATTTCCCGTCATGATGATAGGCAATGCTAATGGCCGCCTCTACCAATGTCCACTTTGCCTTCGAGGTTGTTAATCCTTACCTTCATTAAAGTTGTCCCCGTCCATAGTCCATGTAATGTGTATTGACAGTTGGCATACAGGTCTTGGTTGTCTATACCTCCCACAACCACACACGCATGCACATCCCGTAAGTCGTTTCTCATGGTGCTGGACTTCGAGCCTATTATATCTCGTTCAATGGAGAAGATGCACATCTTCCCCAGATGTTATTCGATCCTCGATAATTCATCTGTAAGAGTTGTGCCAGTGGAATGTGAGCGAAGATTGTTACACAAGTCAGTATGAAAAACACTTGCGGATCAATCTTTGGTTAGACTGAAGTGGACCCATTCCTGGCTTCACGGTACCCGAGGTATGTGATCTACACTTAGCTAGAGTATAGGACTTGTCCTGTACGCCAGGTATATAATTCTCCGCGTGAGGATGGCTAGAGCATCAAGCACTTGAGCAGGAGGGATTTTTCGGAGACTGAGACGACCCGAACGTCTGTGTAAGCGGGATAAACGCCGACAGAAAAGGCAGAGAGGACGGTAGCGTGGTAAATTTGAAATGAGGTGACCTTTCGTCGTTAAGAGCACTTAAGTTGGCCGCTTCCCGATGAGTATGTCGGACAAATAATTTGAAGGAACCGCGAGCCTGGATCAAGGCCTCTGAAGCCTTGGAAAACCTGCAACAAATGCACTGAATGTAACAAGAGCGCAAGAATCGGCTAGGTGGTCACAGCTGTACAAAGACGAAACAGTTAGCTTGGCCGGCACCTTGGTCGTCGGATGTCGTTGATCGTAACTTCATCCCCATCTGCCAACATTAATTGTGAGTGAAATTCTCCGGGTTTAATACTATTAATATTTAAAGTTGACCTGCTGACGTTTACCCGCATGCCAACGCGTGACTAGGATAATATGCACCGGAGCAGCCGGCAACGATCCGATGGCTTTCCTAAAATAGGAGGAATTATGTCATACGGTCCACATCCCGCGACAACTTGAAGCACGATGAAAGATACGCTTACATTGCTGATCAGCTGAGCATTCGCGGAACTGGGGCGCGAAATTAGTTCTTAACCTTGGGTTGAAGGATGAAAGGTAGTAAAGGTATGTAGGAGCGCGATTCTAATTAACGGTGATGGTAATATATCTCTGAAATATCAATACTAATGTAGCATGCATATTCTGATAGATGGAAACCACGGGCCAGTCCGAGCGTCAATAGCACTAGCATTTTCAGAAATAGGTGCAGATGGATATGTTTGCTGGCAGCCAGACATGTCAGCTTTATCCGCACTTGGTTGCTACCCTCGGAGTGACGGATTCCTGGATGTCGTGGGAAACCGTGCGAACTACGACGCAGACTGCATGAAAGCAGTGGGCTTTTCGACAGCTATTCGGAGCCGGAGGCGACTCGGTAAGTGGGTAGGAGCGGTACAAGATGAAACAGAGGAGCAAATGCCCTGTCCGACGCGACCGTCAAAACTTGACCGGACATGGTTGATTGAGCCGAGCAAGTCCTTCATAAGCCGGCTGACTTATAAAGTGTAATGACAAGGCCAAGGCTGGTACGTGCCACTTAAGCTTGTTTGCAACGAGATGTCTTCATCGTGAGTGAGGTTGTATCTTGAGTTCGGATAAGCTGGAGTCTGTTAATCAATTGCCGAACCCGACGGAACGTGTGTGGGTTCTGCTTATGTACGATACGCGCCTGCGGCGTTGAGGGCTGAAGGAAACAAGATGCGCTCTATTCCAATACTACACTAGGTATTACTCACTCTAGTATTGTTATTGTTATTGATACTTTGTGCCCAAGAGAGTTGGTAATGTTTGGCACTGTTTAGAGAAGTGGACCGGATCCGGGCGGATGAGCCGTGCTCGTGTTACGGCAGAAGCCGAAACCCGCCGATTGTAAGTAACCCACAGAGAACGCGACTCTTGAAGGCCTCCTCACGACTACCAGTCTCTCACAACGTCTTGTCCTCCTTCTCCGTCCTCCCTTCTCGCCCTCCCCCTTCCCCGCCCTGCTTCTAGCTGCGGCATATTGCCCGCCTCGCATTCTCTCCCCGGCCTTTCTTAAAACATATACCGCAAGCGATTCAACGGTTTTCTTGAGACGCTAGCGGCCATCTCGCCATGGCGGATCGTCCCAACCATCTCCAGGGATATCCAATGCCCGTACCCAACTTTATGAACCTCGCGCCGCAACAACCCTCGATGTCATTCCAACAGCAGCAGCCACCTATGAATTCCGCTCAGCAGATAGCCGGTGTACGGAACCCTGAGAATCAGAGGTTGTGGCAACAGATGCAGGACAGTCATCGTGCAATGGGCGGAGTGGATGGTATAAGGCAGCAGCAGCAGAATCCTCATCAGGTATGTATTCAGTGATCCCTCTCCTCTCCGCCTTCCCTGCGCTACCGACTGCGTCCATCGTGCTCCCCTGATGAGTGACCGGTCAATATCCGTCCCAGTTTCTATTTTGGGCCGTTACCGTTACGCTGTCACAGTATTGATGCTGCAACCATTTTCTTTATGTCACTTTCTCACGCTCGACCGTCTCTTTGCCTTATCACTTTGCGTTTTTTTCGTACTTTCACCTTGTTGCACGTCGTGGAGCTCTTATAGTGCAAACGTTTTTCATCACGGTCGCTGACCATACCCTAACAGATGGCTGATCTCTTCAGGAATCAGTCCGGACTACAGCAAATGCAAAATCACCAGCAACAACACCAACAACCTCCCCAGCTCCAACAAGCCCAGCAATTCACCAACTTGGCTGGTATTGGCCCATTGAATAACGCATCACCTGCTCAGAATGCTCTGGCCGCTATGCAGCGACAGCAGGGACTGCAATCTGGTGGTATCGGTGGCGCCCCGAATTCGCAACTTACTCCGCAAATGGCCCAGCTCCTCGCACAACGAAACGGTGTTACGAACCCGGCGATGATTCAGATGAACAGGCAGCTCGGCCTATTGAATCGTGCGCAGAAACAGCAGCCACAGAATGGACCGACGACTTTCGGTCAGCCAACTTCGTCAATTAGTGGGCAGCAAAATTTCGGTCAAATGCCTTTTCAAGCGAGCATGTTTCCTACGAAGCCGGATGACGGGGGCGTTCCTGCTCCCCAGGGGCAGCAACATTTTCCCCTTCCCTCAGGGCTTTCGAATGGGCCTAATCAGGCCCACACATTTCCCAACGAGTTGGCTCAGCAAGCGATCAGAAGTAGTGACGGGCGCCTTCTTACCATCAATGAGATTCAGGTCAAGGCTCAGCAATTAAGACGGACTATCGAGGTTGATAAGCGAAGTCTGGAGCATGCGTCAAAGAACCCTGCCGCGCAAGATGGTATCCTCGCTCTCAGAGAAAAACATCGCGAAATTCAACAAAAAGAGGCTTTGTTGTTCCGGATGTACGAACATATGAAGCATTTTACGAGCCCAGCTGGAGCCTCGCAGTCTCAACAGCATGGACCGCACAATGGGGTGGAGTCGGCCGGTGGGGGAACGTAAGTGTTTGATCGTTTCTGCGTTGTATCTACATGATTGTAACTACTTTGTGAAGGGCCATGGGTTTCTCGAATGTTCCCCAGCAGCAGACAGGCCAACAACAACTGCCTCCATCCCAGAATTGGAGGCAGCAATCGGGAAATGTCAATCTACCGGGCCATCTGGCACCGAATGGTCTATTAGGCAATCAACAGATGCATAGTGTTGCCTCCCAGAACGGAGCATCTCAAACATCGCAACAACAAATGAACTCCCCTTTTCATCCGAACCTCGTACAGTCTCAGCAACAGCAAGCTCCTGTGCCACGCACTGGCCCTACGCCGCAGCAGCAGCAACAACAGCAACAGATGGTACAGGCAATTTTGCAACAGAACGGCAATCATTCTTCGCCTCCATCATCAGGTTCTGTGTCACTTTCTGCCCAAGGAAATCCAAGCCAGCACGGTGGGGTAATCGACGGTCAGGATGTCCAACATCGACCCAATGGCTTGAGCTTCCCTCCCATGGCTCGTGAGCGGTTCATGTTTATGCTGCAAGAGTGGTGGAAGCGTAGCGGGATCATTTTTGATCAGCGGATGATAACCATTGGTAACCGAACGATCGATATACATCAATTGCACACGGAGGTTCTTCAACTTGGCGGAGCAGTTAATGTAAGAGGTGTGCTTTATCTGTTGAGCACAAATTTTAATAGTTTTTTACAAGGTGAAACGACACGATTTGTGGAACGTAATTGCAGCAAAAATGGGTTGGAATCCAGCAGCTATCAGTGAGACAGGTCGCACACAGGATCAGATCGCCAACCAATTCAAGGTCGTGTACGAGAAGCTCCTCGAGACATTTGAGCAGACGTACATGGCTGCGGCCATGAAGCAGTCTCTAACCGCCCCTCCCCAGCCACCGACCGAGCACCAAGGTGCCCCAAACCAGCCTGCTGCGACTCCCAATCAACCCCAGAGTCACCAAGGTATAAATTCTCAGCAGGCCATGCACATGATAAAGTTGGCAAGCATGTCGGCAGAGCAGATGCGTGCTCAGGGTTATCCCGAAAACTTAATCCAAAATATCGAACGAAACAGACCAACACTCGAGGCAACGTGGCGCCGGATGCAAATGCAACGGGTACAGGCCCAACAGCAGCAGCAGCAGCAACAGCAACAGCTACCGCAGCAACAACAGCAGCTTCAGCAGCAAGGACTTCCCATGAACCCATCCCTCTCTTTTCCAAACCAGCTTCCGAACCAGGGAATTTTGCTTAATTCAGCGCCATTGCTTACCCAAAGCAACGTACTCAATGCGAACGCTCTGGGACACCCGGGATCTGCTGGGTCCAACCAATCGACAGAATTGCCAACGCAACAGCGCCCTCAAATGAATATGCACCAGGAGCAGATACTTCGATTAATGCAAACTCTGAAAAAGCCCACGCCAGATACAAGCAGAGAAGCGGCATCGGCGATAGAACAAATGAAGCAGGAGATATCAAAGGATCGAGGTATGCACTCCCCCCGATAATTTGTTTCATATTTTAACTCTGATATCATGATAAAGTCTTCCGCTCCGAACACGTAAAGCACCTAACTGACGCGGAGAAAGGCATTTTTGCTGAGCAGTTCGAGACGCTTTTCAACATTATCAGAAACGTTTCTACCTTTTTGCATGTGTATTATGCTTCTACGATGGACCCTGTTCCCGTAAGGAATCTGGTCAACCTGGTATGTCTACTCCTCTTTCAGTCACCCTCATTCTTAACGTTTACGTTGGCTAGCTTGACATCTGTGAAAAGCAACGACAACTACTGCAGTCAGGAACCCCAGTATACGTGTTGGATATTGCTGGGTTACAACGGATAACAAAGAGTGCTCTGGAAAGCAGGTCAAAAGTTGTTACGATTGTCCAGCAACTACGTTATTTGGCCCAGGCGGAGCAGAACCAGCTTCGTACATCGAATGAAGGCGGACCATCACATCCGCCGCCGCCGCCAGGTCAGCAAGGACCATCCCCATCGAACCTTGCCCCCCCACCAGCCTCTGTACCCCCTCGTCCTCCTACCGCTCAACCTCAGCCGCCGCACTTAATCCAGCAGAATCTTCGACCCCCACCTGCCAGAACTCCTCAAATACCTCCTGTCCGCCCGCCTTCTGTTACCCAGGGCAAAGGCAAGCCGCCAGCTGGCACTTCGCCAGGCACAGGAGACGCAGCTCCCTCCCCTTCTGCCTCGACTCCGTTAGCCAGTGGCGCGACTCCGAGTCACTTGCAGGCATCCCCACAGACACCCAAGTCTCCAAAGACCAGAGCACCGGCCAAAACGCGACCAAAGCGGAGGCCCTCAAAGGTGGTACAACCGAATACAAACTCGGTACCATCTGCTCCTACGACTTCATCCGCGGTAGCTAGTACCACGGGCCCGAACGCATCTACACCCGCCGTCGAACCGGCTCCGAGTCCAGCCCAAACTGTTTCATCTCCCGCCGAGACATCTCTCAAACGGAGTCGCGATGAGCTTGTTGGTCAGGAAGGTTCTGCTGGAACTGAAGGCATGACGCATGAAGGAACACCTTCAAAACGTATGAGGACTAATTGGGAGAGTACGCCAGACGCGGAGCCCTCAAAACACCAGACTGAAGCCGAAGGTATCAAGACCACAGAAGATGCGGCTAAATTCTACAGTGATATGACTCAGGTTTTGGAGCTAAGCAACGATGTGACCCTCCCGCCAGAGGTTCACGAGACTTTAGCTCAGCTGGTCAAAACGGTTGGACATGGTATAGAAATACCAGATACACCAGGAAGCTCTTCACTGTCTGGTTTGCCCAACGCTGGCACGTCTTCACCCAAGGTGGCAGATAACAACGACTTTTTTCAATTTCTCGATTTCACTGCATTTCAACAGGAGGATGAAAAGGCAGATACTCCCGAGTTGGTGCCGGCCTCTTCGACGAATCCTAGTCCTGAATCGGGCGCTGAGACTGATCATCCTGGTGCCCTGGTGTCGTCTGGATCAATCAACGACAGAACAAAAATTGCGGATGCAGCCGACTCCGAGCCCAAGGGTGACTTCTTTGACTCGGGGTCTGATGCACTGCGACTCGGTATCTGGGGTGAGATTGATGGTGGGGAGTCAGGTTACTTCAGCTCCTCCGACTTGTGGAAATGGGAAGGCATCGCACCTGCCTCTGGGGATAATTCGTGGGCGATTTCCACCTAGACGTTTCTCAGTTTCCGTTTTTTTCATGCACCGTCATTTGATTCGTTTACTCCCTTGCTGTCTAACTACTATCGGATTTTTTTCCTCGCGCTTTGCTTTTAGTGTAACGTTTATTTATCTTGTCCTTCTGCCTGTTCTGATTCTTCTCCGTTCGCCGATCTTTTCTCTATGGTGGTTCAGGTTCAGCGACTCACTTGTTACTATTGTCTGGCTAACATCCATCCCCCTCCTCCCCTCTTTTGCGACTCTCCTGATCGTAACGTATATCATATGCATATCATGTCATCATATCCAGCAATCGTCCTGTCTCTTGTTTCTTCTGTTTTCTCTTGTTTTCTGCCTGTGCTGTACGCGTATCGTCTATTTTTGTCACCACGTTTGCTATTTGTTACTAATTTACAAGGAATTAATGGTACGGAAATACAGTGTAAGATCACAAATGTATGATTCGAGACTGGAGAAAGAAAGACCAAATAAATGTAGAGCCAGCTTCTATTTCTTTACACTGACACCTAAGGACTTTGCGTCTGGGTGCTTGACCCCATTCCGCTTCAGAAATGGGTCAGACTGTCGAACCGTATTCTGCAATAACCGATTCCGTAGCGAGAATGAAGCGCCTGCCGCGGCTTCTGTTGAGACCTTGGCCTTCGCGGAAGTATGGTGCGTGCGATCTCGGTACAACGAACGCGGTTTTGAGCTTGTAGCGCCCGAGGTAGATGCAATCAACCCCAACGAACCAACCTCCGCCTCAAGTCTCCGCTGCCTTGCTTCATCGTCCGCTCGTTGCTCGCTCTTTCTGGATGCGAACGCCTCCCTCGCTTCAGCTTTAGCAGTGTCATCGTCCGCCACGAGAGCCAAGGACTCGGGAAGTGCGTATTTGTTCTTCACTGCTTCGTCTGCATCCTTCCGAGCTTTATCGACTTTCTTTTCCGAGCGGAAGTATTTGCGGGCTCTATTAGAAAGAGCGTAGGGGTCGTTATTATAGTGGTCGGACACGGATTGTAACGCCTCTATGCGAGGCTTCTGAACTGTAGTCAGTAGGGTTTGTGCCTGGGTCTCTTTCTCGAGCGCGGCTAACGGATCAGAAGGTCCTTCCTTGTCAGGATCTTGAATGCGTAGTCAGCGTTTACATTGCCGACAGGAGGTATACAACGTTGACTTGCCGTGAATCGCAAAGCCGCCATTTTCTTCTGGATCCCAGTCTTCATCCTTCTTCCGAGCACCTGAAGTTACAACATATCGAGTATTCTTTGGATCCGTCTCGATGGTAAACCAGTTGTCGCATAGGTGGCACTTGCAACGGAAGGAGTATATGGGAGTAGAGTAATAATTCCCGATCTTCTTCTTCTCTGCATTGTAGCGAACACCCATACCAATGTGGTTGTTGCACCCATCACTTCATGACGGGGTCAAAATGCAGAAGATATGCGACGGAAGCTTAGAATTTGACATTCCAGTGACGTTTCTAGTGGCACGTACCACCATATATTGTATGGGAGTTCGAAGCGTACTATAAGGATGCCCTGATTGATCTTGCGAGCTCTGTCCCCGAGAGCATGTTTGCCTGATACGTTCAATAACATTTCCAATGTGAATTATAGACAAGATGAGATCATAAGTCATTACCAACCTCTATAGGCGTTTAGACTCGTGTGTTTGTTTGGGTCATAGTCCGGCGGATAGTATTTGTTGAACCCTGCACTTGATCAGAGGAGAATCTTAAAATTGCAATCGCTGTGCGTACCTTGCATGCTCGATGCAAACTAAGATGGAGAGGTGGAATTGTCAATTGGAGCTGATGCATGTTGCACGTGACGTTTCACGTGACCTAAAAGCTGTGGGAATTTCTGGTCTGTGCGCACTTTCCGAATCAAGATGTGTATTGAACTCTAATTTTCCGCTATACACACAAACATTCTCCACTCCGCTAACATCACAAAGAGCCCTAGGTTGGTGATTTTATTTAGTATCCATTTAGTAGCATCGTTCTGTTACTGATGCTGGCCGATAATTAGTCACCGCTGACTATCCTCTGACCGATTCGCAAGGATGAGTTACGTCGCTAAGGGCGAAAAGGAGTACGACGCAGCGGGTGCCGTACCTCCTGCTAAAATCCACAAAATCCGTATCACTCTTACGAGCGGAAATGTAAAGAATCTAGAGAAGTGTAAGGGACACCGAACAATCTATCTCCGCCACTCTGCAGTTAGACTGATGGACTGAACAGTCAGTCAAGACCTAATAAACAGAGCCAAGGACAAGCAGCTCCGTGTCAAGGGCCCGGTTCGTCTCCCGACTAAGTCTCTTAAGATCACCACCCGTAAGAGTGTACGTATAGTTCTTCTCATATCTACGAGCTCACACTAACGTTTGTATGGCATCACATAGCCTTGCGGTGAGGGTTCGAAGACCTGGGACACGTTTGAGCTTAGGATTCATAAGAGGCTTATCGACCTCCTGGCTTCAAGTGAGGTTGTCAAACAGATTGTACGTTGTTGCAACAGCTATGCGGTTGTGTCCTTCCTGACTTATCGTCCAGACGTCTATTTCGCTCGAGCCTGGTGTCGAGGTTGAAGTCACCATCTCGTCTTAAACTTACGTAGCTATTCCTGTTAAAGGCTATGTGTTATGTGCAACACACCATACTCTTCACATTCGTATGACTTTAAAAGCGAATATGCCGTTATCGAGTGGAAGCCAGTGCCACCATTTCGTTTGGCATCACATACTTATCGAAAGTGTCGATTTACGACGTACTCAGATTTTTCTATTGGGAATGCCACATTTCTTTAGATCCGCGAAGACTGGAAGAAGAAATTCCGGAATAATTTATCATGGACCCTTCCAATGGCCTAACAGATCCCAGATTTCCCTTGTCGACCAGTCTCCTCCTTTGCTATCATCTGGGCTCTCGTCGCGCCGAACGTCTGATTTGGGCATCCCATCATGGAAATCTCAAACGGTAACGATGTCGTAAATGGTCTTTGACTTACGTGCGTCGCAGACGCTGAAACTAAGTGGACTCTATCATTCTTATAGCTCCTGAGAAGAGATGAACTCGCGTCCATGTGGCCGAATCATCAGTAGTGCGGTTTCGGCTCGCGCTGAAAACGTTCCAGGGAGAAACAGAATCACTGCGGGAATGAGTTGACGGTGGTACTCTTTGGCCTACAATCAACAACAGGTCGTGAGCTCGTTTCCGGCTCAGTCTGAGCAGAGAAAGGTCACCTATGAATTACGGAGCAGTGCACAACAAAACAGATTATTAGAATTTGGCGGAATAGCGAGACAGGTTATTCAAGATGAGGAGAAGGGGATACCCTTGTTGGGTCCGATAGGTAAGGACATTCCTCTCAATGAACATTCGACAAGCGGGAAGCAGCTGTAGAGTGATATTACTCAACACTCTATAGCCTCGGTAGAAATGAGCGTGTGAGCCACCGATGATAGCATAATATATGGAAAGCTGGTATTGGATTACAGGATTAGGTACGCCTATCGGCATGCGAGAAAGATGCTGTGGCCGGGGGTGGAGGCTCAATGGCAGTATCATGTTTAGTTGCCACCGAGGACATTCTTTGTTCATCATCTCGCACACGATACCATCAAAGGTCTCTATATCGATGCGACGCCGGATTAAATTTAGACCCTTTACCTCTTTGGCTGAGTGCCTCACGGTATCTTATTCTCAGTTACACCGTTGAATTTACCTTCCCACGGGGCTACCACCACCCAGTTTCATCGATCTGTACTTTTTGCCTTCAACCTCCACCATCTCGTACTCATAAACTTTACCATGGAGACAAGTCAGCTGTACCGCAGTGACCGCAGCGGACAGGAACTATTGCATCCGTTTTACTCAGCCACTGATGATGCTTCTGTTCCTCTTACCGGGTTTCTGATACGGCAGTTGGTATCTCAACTATCATTATGATCCTACTTCATTTCAGAACGCATCACTTGGAGCTGCGCCAGTGTAAAATAGAGCTGGGACTCCGCTGGGACCGCGAGGAGCGTCGCCTGGTTCTGACTAGTCTCTTTCATCTCTGGTTTTACTCGCTTCATCCTCCAGGTGCCGGCACCGAAAAAGCTTGCCACTCCTTCGTTTGAACGTAGTCATCCCTTTATATTCTACCACTACTGCCACGAGAGCTGTAGAGTCATGTCCTCAGACGACGGAAGCGGCGACGGCATCCCCGAGTCCGTGGCAGAACACTTCCAGCACGGTTCGTCCGTGCATTCCTTTCATCAGTTGACAAGCTAACTTCGAACAGTCCAGCAAATTGACGAGAAAATCTACTTGGGCATACAGATTGCTGGAGGACACATACTATTGCCCATTCTCGTTCTCACTATCTTACTCTCGAAGAAATTGAAACGTCATCCAGTCTTTGTTATCTTCTGCATTTCATGGATTTTCTCATCCATCCTATATTCTATGCTGTGAGTACTCGCGCAGAAGTAGAACGCACGCACTCAGTGCATTGGCTAACAAAACACTTAGTGTTTATCGTGGCCGCAGCCGGAATGAAGAACTTTCTCTGGTTCCCTCTCAGGATGCCTGTCTCATCCAGGCATCGCTATTGAATGGCGTCCAAGCGCTGTGAGTGTTTCGTATCGTTCCTCGCCTGGTCCAAGACTTTGTTAACTTCGACTTCAGGACTGCCTGCACGAACCTCGTGTTGGTTATACATGTCAGTCGAGTTTATCCTGATTAAGGAGAAGCTTAGAAAGCAACATCTCGCAGCTATGGATATTACTCAAGTTCTGCTCTACTAAAGAATGCAACGGATGGGGATTCTTGACGAAGGGTCGAAAGGAGATCGTATACAATTGCCTTGTGAGCGGCATCACCCTGTTAAGTTCCTATACCCCGAATTCTGATTTCTGGCTACGTCTGTGCAGCTGTTAGGATTTCCTTTCATTGCCTTCGTTGCCTTTACGGTAGTCACTTTGGTCGTGAGTGCCTCAAGTCAATCTCATGACTGTCTAGTGGCGCGTAACCATGCATAATAGATTGGGAGCGGACCTGCTAGGGATAATACCGGGGATTTGTTACCCGACTCCAATCTCTCAATCCCTGGTGTATTTTATTGCATCATCTTGCAGAACGCAGATTTCTCCCATTCGCTGATTCCGGGTTTGAAGATGTAAGCCTAGAATGACTATTCTCTGTTATTATGGTGGTAAACGGATTTCATCGTTGCAGCCTACGAGCAGTTCTCATATTTACATGTCTCGTTTCGTTGATTACGGTCGGATTCGAAGGTGCGTCATTCATCGCGTTCGCTATCATCCGTCTGAGTGATTCACGCTTTAACTTGAAAAGTACACATAGCGATTCTGGTCTACAAGAGACGCGCATTCCTGAAACAGAACTCACCGGCTCTTTTCTTGCGCGTTGTCATGTTCAGCATCTACCGCATCGTTTCCCTCAGGTACTTCTATCTGATTGATAATTTTACATGATCTTATTTATGTATTATGATTCACTCAGTCTAAACGCAGCAATCATTGCCCATCCAGATGAAATAATTCTCGTGGGCATAGCCAGGAATAACTTATACAATGGCGTCATAGACTTCTTCCAAGCCGCCAGTGAGATCACTACTTTTTGTCAGTTTCAGGTTTGAAGGCTTACATTGTGTCTATCACTAGTACCGCTTGTCGCTTTCCTTGTGTTCGCCACGGAAAAGGCCAGTCCTATTAGAAACGTTCAGTTGTCGCTATACTGATGATCGACATTCTTTGTTTAGGAGATTCTGAACGTCTGGTGTTTCTGGAAGAAAGACAAGACCCCGGTGGAGGATGACAAGGATAAATTTGCAGAAACGAAGGCATAGATTGCCAGAAATGCAGTGTCCATCGTGTATTAGGGTATCAATTCGGATACATTGTGGCCAGTGGTATACATATTGCGAAAGCAGGCGACTTTACTGTTTTCTATCTGTACAATTATGTCTCGCTTCCGCCAGAAAAGAAATAAGGAAGTGGACGGATGACAGAGAATAAGTTATTGTAAATAAGTCATGTTTACTAGAATCTAGGATTGAAGGTAGATAATGTAGGAACCAATGACCGGACGGTGATCGCTCCGTCCTTCTAATCTTCGCATGGCCTGATCATCAAGTGAGTTGTAGCCTAAGGGAACGACCTCTCCCCGACGAGGTCTATGTGGTCTCGACGGCAGAGTTTCTTGATTCTGTAGCGTACCATAGTTGAGGGTGGCAGCTAAACGATCCACTTCAGGCTCTCGATTGAAGAACGGTAGGCGTAACCATCCGCGCATTGATGACGTGCGCTGCCTCGCAACGGGATCACTGAAAAGCACAGGAGAAGGTTCTGGGTCAGTCACCTCTGCGATTGGTGTACTGTCCTCGGGGAATGCTAACATCGGTGCTGAGATCACTGGCATAGCACTATAGGCGCGACTGCGTTGTTTGCGTGAATTAGCTGACACGGGCGGACTAGGCGAAGGCGGGTCGATAGACAGTGACTTTGACAGCTTCGGATTTCGACTCTTGAAGTTCGGGAAGTTTCGCATGTTGACCATGTTTGCGAAGGACTTGACCTTGATTAACGCTGAGTCTCTCTCGGACCCTACAGAGGCATGTCGCATTAAAGGCTGTGAATCCGATCTAGCTGTTCCTGGACGCGATGGCTCCTTTTCTGGAGGAGGAGGAGGATCCGCATCCGCCGTCGAAAGAGAAGGCAAAGAAGAAAGTGACAAGGCGCGAGGTCGTGGTGCTAACGGTCGTGGTGCTAACGGTCGTAGCGCACTAGTGAAGAAAGCGAGCATACGTGGTCCAAGTCTGCCGTTACGTTGGTCAGGATGTGCTGTCTCCTCCTCGTCTTCGGACTCAGGTTCAATTTGTACAGTAGACTTCCACAAGATTCTGTCGCACCTATTAAGCGAGGAGATTACTCGGATGTGTCTATGATTTACCCGGTGGCATTACTCACCAACTTGGAACGCGTTGCTTGCTTGAGGAGTCGTAAACACTAGTATCAGCCTCCTGTTTTGAATTGTCCGTCCCTTTGGCGCTTGGGACTCCCTTGTTGCTATGAGTCGACTTGACACTTCTCTTTGATGACATGCGACGCAATTCACCGATGGACTGTGTACTGGGTCGCCCTAGCTCGATGGCAGATGATGCAGCGCGGAATGCCGACGATGTACTATCCGGAATCGCGGAACGAGTCTTTAGCTGGGGAAATGAAGCAGAAAAACTACTGCGACGTGATGCCTTTGAGACCTTGCGTTCAATTGGCTGGCCGGACGCCTTCGGCCTCACCAAGGCCATCCATTTAGCCTTCGCCTTCAGAGCAGCTTTCGCTACGAATAGCTTTCCTGCCGCGCTATTGTCCTTCGTGACGACTTCGTCACCCTTGCTTTGGTTTGAAAGCCGAGGAGTAATAGGACGCGAGAAGAGCGCGTCAGTATCTCCCGGATCCCCGTTGCCACCGCGCGATAGCATAGACGTTACTGCAGTTGACACGAATGAGGCATTGTCATCTTCTGCATCCAAAGATCCTCCGCGCTCCTCATAAACTTTTCGTGGGGAGCACTCCATCTCGGTCTCCTGTAACTCGGACAGATTCTGGTTGGAGCGGTGACCGAGCCATCTCTTGCTACTACGTGCCCGTCCGAGCTCCTTGGTGGGGATCGGCTTGTCTCGTTTTGCGGACTTCATGACGTTGTACTTGAAGGTTGGAGGAAAATGAATGGGCGCTTCGTTGTACCGCATAAAAGCTTCGCCATCCTTCATCAGTGCCCGGAGTTGATCAAAGGTGAGAGCCTGATCATAGTCTGCAAAGGCCGATCTGAGCTGAGTATTGATGAGAAAGGTTAAGCCTACCTTGACGTGTTATCAACCAGTCTGCGTGTAGTCTAGTAATATCTAAACGGAAGTTAAGGTCGCCGAAGAGGAATGTGTAATCAAACTTGTCGGTTAAGTCTGGGTGAACGATGAGCTCATTTAATTCTTCCAGTAAGAGGGATCCCGTACCTTCGGACATGACGCGAGGGTCGTCTTGTGGAAGAAATTCATTGACTTGCAATTCCGCCTGGTCGAGTCCTATAAATATCAAAGAAGCGAAAGGAGAAGCTAAAACTGCGTACCTTTATCTTATTAAAGTTCGCAACCCGGGTCATGGCACGATCCTCATGTGCTAAGCGACAATGTCATCAAAGACCGAATGTAATTTAGTAGATCAATGCACCTGCAAGATGTGCGTTTATGAACAGCAACGTCGTCCCGTCAATATTGACACTGATACCGACACCGCCCTTATTACCCACCCGCCCACCTATTAGACCAGCAGTCACCGAAGATTTCGAAACACCTGCGGCGACGTTAAAGGATATTTTAAAAAGATACTTAATATCAAACCTCGAACAAGTGGCTTTAGGTCGCGATAGATGAAGATCGCCACGTAGATCCCCATCAGCCTCTCTTTGACCAAGAGCTCGTAAGGTCCGATTGGCTTTCCATCTTCACAACAGCCCTTGCGCTTTTTGTGCCCGGTCTTCTTCTTCTTCTCGTTATCTAGTTTACAGGGTTCACCGTTTTCCACGGCTTGCTCAGGCTGTAGTGGCGAGCGCCCCCCATCATCCGCGAACGAGCTTGCAGCCTGCGAATCGTACAGTTCGGAAGCAGATGAAGTCCTTGTGCCGTCTTGATGGTGACCCAGACCATTACAGTACCATTCTTCTAGGATCCAGCTCCATCCCGATGCTGTACCGTGAGAACTAGGAGCCGTTTGTAAGTCAGCACCTGGTGTCAGAGGAGGATTATTCGTAAAGGAACCATCAGGTTCTAGATCATTTTCCTTGTCGTTCTCTTTGGTTTCCTTTACTTTCTTCTTCTTCGCACCCTTATCGCTATCCTTTGACCTGTCCTTTTCTTTCGGACGGAAGCTAGCAGCAATCCCCATAGGAATACCTGAAGTAGGTTAGATGAACAGTACAGGGAGAACATGATGATTCGCACCTGACACTGTTGGGCATTCTTGACCAGCACTGACAATCCAGATTCAGCGTGTGACCTTTAATAGCTTCTGGAATAATACTTACACGACGACGAGATGATAAGGATGGCCATCTTCAGTTGTCAGATTCGGAATGCGAAGCTTGTCAGTCTCGTTCTCTGAACACGGCACATAAGGAGGAACGATGCCGAGCAGATCTTCCAGATTCCCCTGAGAGGAGATCAGTGGCCTTACGACAAAATCATTCCGTGAGTCTCATACCTTCGGTAAGGAGTCATGCATATTCCATGATACAATGCGAATTTTAAGAGAACGAGGTGGAGGTCGGGCGGGAGTGGCAGCGTTCACTTCAGACTCATGCGGAAGTGGAGCAACAACTACAGACGGTCGTGGCGAAGAAGTGCTTGGAAAGAACGATTGTAGTCGAGCTAGCATGGTCTGTTGGCCTGGCGAAGTAGTGGGTCAGTGATATGTGGCACTGTACAGAAAGTAAGCAGCGCACTGTTTCGGAGCCGAGCTGGTCCGCTGGCACTGTCCTGTGTCAGGGCCCTGCCTTGTCCGCGTCGTGCTGGGAGAGGTGTTGCTTGTATAGGCGAGGTATTCGACATCCTAACGCAAAGCGCTCCCTCAGAAGGGACTTACTTGTCGGGATCTAGTTACGGCGCGTAATATCTTGACTACCGGAGAATTTAGGTAGCGAATTGGCGCAGTAATCGGATAATTCATGCAGAGGAGCAGCGTAGAGAACGCAGATTCGTGTAGCTGAGCTCCTCGCCGCCGTCCTGATGCGGTTTCTCCGCGTCCTATGAGTTGCGATACGAGGAACGAGAGTGCAAACGAGAGAAAGTGGAAGACCGGCTGAGCAAACCACGTTGAATATGTATGTAAACCACGGGTTAGCACCGGCCAGAGCGCATGTACCAACAAAAGAAGCCGAGTTGAGAGATATGAATGGGACAAGAGCCCCGGTCTTCAGTCAGGTCCTATGAACACGGACGTTGCGCCGTTTGCTCACTTGCACGTAAAGGCGGCAATTACCCAGTTTAGCAACCGTGGGATTTACACGTGCTCTAGCCATATTTGGAATTGCCGTATTCGTATCAGCGGAAGATGCTATTTATTGGTCAACATGCCTTGATCTTCAACCTCATTCTCGACGCTTTTAAAGTGATCTCACACGAGCTCCTTCTGGTGAGTGTAGTCGACTAATAGAGCTGCCTTTGTTAGTCTGTGAGTCTATGACTACTTGAATAAGAGACAATGCTTAATGGAGCAATTCTGCTGTCGTTATTTCTAGAGTTTGCCCCATAAGCCGCCGAACCGGTCTCTGGAGTCTGCGGGTGGTGGAAAGGGGAGCTTTCTGAGTCTGGCGACCCATGACCCTTGAACAGGTGAGTCCCTTTCTTTCTCTGATTACCGGTACACAGATTGAACACCAATGATTTCATTGCGCAGCACTCGCAAATGGGCGCAGGCTACTGGTTTAAAGTGTAGAAATTCCTTCCTTTTTCGTCTAAGTTGAAACCCACCATTGGACAGAGGAAGGTCGACAACGCTGACACCACCTCGAAGCATCCTAACGACTGGGAAAGTTGGGGATCAAAATATGTAATTACATCCCGAAGTTCTACGTTGGATGATGACGATCACACATCAATGATGTTCTCAGTATTCTCATGGCTATATTATGATCTAGGATTTCACCATAGCACTCTTTATACATCAAGAATCTCACCAATGGGATTCTTGAGATTGGGTACACTGGCGAATGACTAGTGTCTTAATCATTATTGCTAAAGCAACTGGACAACCACGGACGCCCTTTATCACTGCGGTTTCCCGCTACATCTCCACTCCTTCTCGAGGAAGTCTTGCATATAAAAGCGAGTGGATATGAGAAGGTGAGAGCCAACAAAGGGCAGGTCTCTCCTTAGACAGAGCGAGATCCTCATAGAACTTCTTCCTCTCACTTTCCCTCATATACTCACACTCCCTTCGCCTAGACGGCACTGTCTCAGTATACACACATACTCTTTGATACCTGATACCAAAGTGAGTTTTTACTTTCGAGTCGAAGGGTCGCTGCTACTTACTGAAGGCCAACATAGCATGTTTCATTTCCAAGCTATTGCAATAACATTTTTCTTCCTTTTCCTCGGGGTATATTGTGCCCCTGTGGTAAGAATAATTCATGTCTTTTGAAAATCATTGGTCAACGATTTTTGACTCTGATTCTACAGGATTACACAAGCCCTTCAGCCGTTACTGCAAGGCAACCAAGATACGTGGTCAGTCGCGATGGTCACGAACATGATTCGCACGACGATGGCGAGAGCAAGGGACAGACTGAGAGTGGTGGCCCCCTTAGTGCCGCTGCTGACGCCGTAAACGATGTAGTCAATGGTGCTGAAGAACTTTTTGCAAACGGCAGAGTGGATACCCATGATATTTGTAAGAGTGGGAAGATGAAGAATTGTAATTAGGCTGTAGAATAGGCGGTCTGACTAAATTATTAACTCGGTCCTTGGAAGTAACAGGAGTGCTTTAATACTGTAATGATAGAACAGTATTTACATAGTGAACATCGTTCTTTAGCACAGGCCTGATGGTAGGTATAGACCAATGATCAACGTGAGGCACAATCGACGTGCTAAATCATTGGCTGAGCTTACTTATGTAAGATAAACTGTACGTTTCGCATACACAGTGGACTCGGATCTCTTGAGCCTTCCAGAGTCTCTTCATGCAGTGGAGAAAGAAACAGACTGTTGTCAAAGCACCAAAAACTGATTGATCTGCGTTTCCCTCATCCAAAAATAACGGTGATCGCATCTGGATACGTGGTTTCGTGGATTGATTGTCTTGGAGCTCTGTTGCTTGCGGCGACACTGGCATTGGTAGTTACTCCAGGTAGCATTGTAGGAATCAGACGGGTGGTGCGAAGGAACAAGTTGCCATCTATAGAAGCATATGCTTTAAAGATTGCTCCCATAGCGAATTTCATCGTTGATTACGATGTAGTTCTGGTTGCAGATGATCAAATCGGAATAACACCTCAGTTGCATGACAGGAAGGAGTGTCCTTGGAGTCAATCATGATGTCTGCCAGTGCGAGGGAGGCTAGGGTTATAAGGACCAGGGAACTAAGACGGTCGTACAGCCGACCGCAAACACCCACTCTTGGCGCTAGATCGCCTCTGCTTTCTTTTTACTCGTGTAGCAAGATCCCGGGGATCACCTTCGTGATTTCACTCTTAAATCCGTGAGTCCCCATCTCCTTTATATCCACAGGTGCGGCATACTGACAGGGTATGCTAGTCCAACATGGTCAACCTCCGAGTCGTCGCCCTTGTTGTTTTCTTCCATGCAGTCGCAACTTCAGCTTTCGTGAGTCTCAAGTTCCATACGGAATCCCAAATTCGTCAGACAAGTCAGCTTAACGGACGTTTCGTGTTCTAGTACATCCCGCCAAAAATGCCAAAGCTCAACGGACGTCAAGAATCGGTAACTTCATCGACGGCTCCGGCAGCAGCTAATGCGCTGATCGGCTTGCCTGGCTCATCGCGCGTTGGAATGCCGGAGCAGGTGTGCGAAGATGCCATTGAGGGATTCTGCTCGTAGTAAACTTGTGATAGAGGGTAACTAGGGAAAGCGATTGGGTATGGACTTTGATATGGACTTTGTCTTCAACGCAATGTTATAGGATCATTAGTCGACTTGAATCAGAGTATTTGTGACACTCCATAAAATCATGCCCTTGAAGCTGGTAGAGCGGCTCCTTTACAGAGACCACCACAGAGGGTATTCAGTGTGCAGCACTATATTCTAGCTGTTTTCAAATGTAGGATCCTAGGAATTCTCCAGTGTCGTTTGCAACCAGAGTGGCCAGTTGACTTCAGCGTCGGGTCTGAAGACTGTCTCTAGATACATCTTTGCTTCTGTGAGCGCTTCGTGAGTAATCAGGAATCAGAGCGCAAGCTAATGAGTTACCGCGGATGGCCGCCCTGACGTCATCCATCGCCCTGCAGTGCATCAGAATGCCTTACAGTCAGTGAGACTATCATATATATGAGTAGTCGCGGAAGAACGAACCTGTGGGTGCCAATGCCGTCCTCTATTGTACTTTCGTTCTATAATGTGTTTTGAGGATATGTTAGTAAATCGAACATTCTTGGGGAACAGAAAAGATAGTACCCAGAACGAGGTCGTGCATGCCCATAGGTGGAACAGGCCTTGTCGCTGCAGAAGGATGCATGGTGGGCTCTTCTTGGCCTTGAACCTTCTGCAGTTTCTCTTGGTACATCTTGAAGAAGGATATTCGGGCGAAGGCCGAGACCGTCTCGCACTTCACCACCGCGTTCACGAAGGAGACGCGTCCTGTGACTGACTTGGCTTCATTTCTGCGATGCACCTCGACCGCGTCCGTCGACAAACACTCGACTTCTTGGCTGGCACACCAACCGAAGCCTTCAAGCTCCTCTTACGTCCAGATTTCACTAGCACGATTGGGCTACGGTCAGTTATAGGCAATCACAACTGTTGAGCAAGACTATACCTGGCGATGTCAGAGCCTTGTCAACATTCGCTTCAACCTTTTTCTTCATTGATCTCCCGCTCCTCAGTTCTGTTATATTCGCTCGAGATTTGCTGCTGGTTAGCATGCTGCTCTTCGAGTAAGTACCAATAAAGCAGGAGACGGAGGAAGGTAAAACATTGCCTGATACATCTTGGCGTTGCAGTGAGTTTTATAGTGTACTGGTAGTCAAAGTCTTGGACCCGAAACCAATGCACAGTAGCCTATCTAGCGGTGAACTAGAAATCTTGTTGACCGTTGGAATACATTATTTCTAGTACCGACTTCGGGACGAAAGACACTTCTCACGATCCAAGAAAGGAACTGCAGATCTGTGAGATGTCTATTATTACAAGGGGGGCAGACTTTCCAATCGTCGTGCCCAATGTAGTAGGACTAGCACTAAGCAAGAGCCCTACTTAAAAGCGATTATACATTTTACAAGAACAGACAATAGTCTGATTTTTTTATGCAGCGGCCGCGAGTGGCTGGGGCGAGCGCTCACACGACTGGCTCGCAGCGCGATGTGCCTTCAACAAACGGTCAAACGCCTCCTTCTGGCCGATAGCCAGCTCGCCGCTCTGAATGCCAGAGTGGTACACCCGCAGAATGGTATCAACGTCGTCTAGGCTCTGAGTGCGTACGTCCGCGAGCTCCTTGATCTTAGCGGTGACATCCTTGATCTGGTCGTCGGTGAGCGTCAGATTGAGCTGTTCAACACGCGACTTGACGGCGTTCCAGCCAGTGAGACGGTGCCCGATTGCAACGTAGCGAGTCAGACCGAAGTCCTCGGGCTTGAGGATCTCGTATGTTGATGGGTTATTCAGAATTGCCTTTGCATGAATACCAGCCTTGTGAGTGAAAGCACAATAACCACTGTGATGCTAGTGTGAGTTACGTCAGACTATGGAAGCCATGGCGGGACGTACGTAATGGGATTCATGAAGGGTACGTTGACCTCAACGGCTTCGGCAACAAGGTTCTCAATTTCGCGGAGCATTGGAAGATCATACTTGGACTTGACATAGTCCGGATCCGCGGCGTAAAGGCAGGCAACAAGGCCACCGAGTGGAGTGATGCCCACGCGCTCGCCGATGCCGAGGACGCTGGTATCGATGTGAGTCGCGCCTGCCTCAAGTGCACAATATGCGTTCGCGATCGCCATGCCAGTATCATTGTGGAGGTGGACTTCAATGTCGCAACCGACAACGCCACGAAGCGTGCGTACAAGGTCATAAACTTGACGCGGGTTCGCGCAGCCAACAGTATCAGCAATACCGACGCGATTCACGCCGATCTTATCGACAGTCTGGTAGATGCTGAGGAGATCGACAAGGTCGGAACGGAACGAGTCTTCTGTTGAGAATCGGACTTCAATGCCCTTGGACTTGACAAAGTTGATGACTTCAATCGCCGTCTTGGTTATGTACGTCATGTCCTTTCCGTGTGAGAATTCCCGCAAAAATGAGGAAGTGCCAATAACAACATCAACGCCATCAACACCTGGCGTGGATAATTTAGTTCATCCCAAAAGGAACGCCACTTAAAAGGCGGAGACCAGACTTACCGGTCTCAACGGCGATTCTAGCATCATCCATGTGGCAACGGATATGAGTTAGAACCTTGCAGCGGAGACCCAGCTTGCAAATAGCTTCGCAGTCTTGTCGAGATTGTTCAGATGCTGCAGGTGAGGTGAGCTCGATATACTCGACACCAAAGGCATCAAGAGCCTTGGCGATAGCAATCTTCGTCTTAGTGTCGAAGAAGGCGTTGGCGAACTGCTCTCCCTCTAAAGACGACAAGGTGCCGTTAATATCAGGGTTGCTAGCTACATGACAACGAGGGAAGAAACATACCTCGCAGAGTGCTCTCGATGATCTTGAAGTTGCATACATTGTTTAAGAAGTCGGATGCTTGCGGAGCATAAGGGTTGGTACGATGTGCAGGTCTGGAAGGAATGCCATTTGACTGAGGGTTCGCATGTCCATTGACGCCGTTGACCGCATGTGCGGGTCGACCGGCACGCCCATTTTCGACACCGACCATTTCGTTGCGGTCGACGGAAGTTGATGAGGATTCGCACTGACACCCTTCGCACATTGTTTATGGTCGATGAGGGGATTGTGGGGAGCAGAGCGAGACGGGACGGAATATAAGTAGGGGGAGGAAATGAGTCGAGTCAAAAGATGAGAGTAAATGCGTCAATTCTATTTGCTGCTGAAAACTTTTCGTCCCACTGCACGTGACTCGCTCTGGTACTTAGCCGGAATCGTCATCGGCCGAAGTTTCATACCTTCCATAACCATCAAACTGGACCATTACAATCTGTATGCTTCATCCGTACTTATCAGGATGACTATACTTATTCTTCGCCAGCTAACTAAAGAGAAATGGGCAAGAGAAAGCGCGCCCAGCCTCGCGAAGATGAAGGAGATGTTCGTCTTCTTCCTCGAGTGAGTACAAAGATCATCAGCTTGATATAGACGCTATCGACACTCATCAGTTCCAACATTTCTTTCAGAAAAAGTTTTATCGTCAACGCGCCCATGCGAACCCGTTCTCAGACCACTCTTTAGAATACCCTCCCGATCCAGATTCATTCAATCTTGCGAAACTTTACCCTGCTTATGCGGACTCGGGAAAGCGTCCAGAATTTGCTGATATTGGCTGCGGCTTTGGCGGTCTCCTAATAACACTCGCTCCACTGTTTCCGGATACATTGATCCTTGGTGGGCGGAAGCTGTTTACTTCCCGCAATATATGCCAGCTGATGGAATGAAACAGGAATGGAGATCCGAGTTCAGGTCACTAAATATGTCGAAGATCGCATAACTGCTCTTCGCCTTACTGGGAGAGATGCCGGACAAGCCGATCCTGAAGCAACAGCTGCTGCTAAAGGGCCATACCAGAATATCGCAGTCATTCGCGCGAATGCCATGAAATTCCTCCCAAACTACATTCAAAAAGGACAACTTTCAAAAATGTTCTTTCTCTTCCCCGATCCTCACTTTAAGGCGCGAAAACACAAAGCTCGCATCATCTCGCCCACGCTGCTTGCGGAATACGCATATGTACTACGACCGGGAGGTATCATCTACACGATAACGGACGTTAAAGACTTGCATGACTGGATGAACGAGCATCTATCCGCCTTTCCACTTTTTGAACGCGTGGAAGAGGATGAGCTTCGAAGAGAAGGACATGGACCTGTCTTGGACGCTGTAATAACGTCCACTGAAGAAGGCAAGAAGGTGGAGAGAAATAGAGGTAACAAGTGGTTGGCTTGTTTCCGAAGACTGGAAGATAGACGCAACTGAATGTAGATTAAATATCAAATATTTGCACGCCGGAAGCAGAGACGGAATCGATTACGTAATGATAGGCTAGAAGCAATGCGCGATGCACGTGAGGTTGAATCGTCTCCCGTGTCGCGTCTGCGTCTGCGTTTTGCCCGACCGCGTTGCAGCCTGTGCTTGGGCAAATAACCTTCAGGTCTGCTGTCCTCTCGCGCTGCCAAAAGGCGTCTTGTTGGAGCCGTCTTGGAATGAAAAAACTGTCGATTGTCTTCCAGTAGAGATGTCTGGCAAGTTCACCGCTCCTCAACTTGTTCGAACCAAGTCATTGCCAACAACGCAACTCACTTTTGGCGACACAGAATGGGAACTGGCCTTTCAAAATTCTGTGCTACGTCAAGAGGAAGCAAATGCCAGCGGTTCAAGAACAAAATCGAGTAGCAGTAATTCAAGTTCTGGATCGCGCAGCGGGACTGCGACACGCTCTCATGGATTGCTTACCCCGCATGCAAGTATCACTGAAAATCTCGTGGAAGGAAGCTTTCAGAGTGCGCGCAGTAGCGCAGGGTCAACGTCAAGTTCACTTAATGGGAGGGAAAGCTCAGAAATCCCATTTGTGACACCTCAAGAATCGCCACGCGGTATTGAAGAAGTGGGCATACCGCAAGTTTTTGTATCTGGTTCAAATACATCTTCAAGTGACCACGTGTCCCATGTGTCCATTGGGGTGCAAACATCTCTGCCGTATAGTTCACCATCTTATATCTCGACGGCACCTCCCTCTCCCATCTCACCTTCTACGGTTGCCAAAGTAACAAAACGGAAACGAAGTGAAACTCCAGAGTACATTCGTGAAGGAGGTAAGCTTTCTCGGGAGCTCAATGATGATCTAATGTATGTGCAGAATCGGTCGTTTTCTACGCTTGTCATATTTACTGCTCTTTCCCTGAAGCTACCTTGCTCAAGAGAAACGACACCTCAAACAAAGCCTTGCCCGCGTTGAGCAAACCGAGAAGGCTCTTAAAAGCTTACTCGTGCCACATCCGCGACTAGCAGATGATGTAGGCTCAGCGGAAGAGACTGACGTTGAAGATATTACCATCGTGACGAACTCTTCTCCCCAGCGGCACATAGTCTCCCGTAAGGGTGGTGCACCCTTGACACCTGCGAATTCCGATCATGAGGAGCAAGCAAAGCCTCAGAAGAAGGCGATAAAAGTACCTGGTCCAACTTCACCAACGCTGATATTGCCTTCGGACCGTTCAGAGACGTCGGTAGCTTCGCTTGTTACTGCAAAGTCCCGGTCATCCCGTGATCCTTCTTTGGATAACTCCATCGGCACTCGAAGCCCGGATGGTTTCTTACGGGTTCCGAGCTATACTTTTGCGGAGGGTTCTTCGACGGCAAGCAGCATAGATTCTTATGAAGAGCATGCACGGAGACCTGGTAATCTGGGGTTGGAGTACGGTCCGAACCCCGTCAAGGACCCGTCGACATATCTTATTTGGTTTGATATGGAGGTGCGAGTTGCTTTGATTTGTTTGCGAAATGGCTATTGCTAACCTACTGACTATGTGTACACGTTCTATTGTCTGCGAAGACTACGGATGCCGTGCGTCCTGCCGCGAACATTCGTATTCTCGAGGTCGCGTTATTCATTACGGATAAGAACTATACGAGGCTAGACAGGGGCAAGTCTTTCATCGTACACTGGCCACTTAGCGCCGATGAAATCGCCTGCGAGATGCCTGAAAGGTGCGTATCATTTCCCCGTCTTTCCTTGTAGCGCTAATCACATTAGCCAGAGTGCGCGAGATGCATGAGAAGGTACGTAATTCATGTTCGACATATTCCGTCCCACCTCTAATAATCATTCACACTTCATTTTTCGACAGTCTGGTCTTCTCGCCGATTATTCGAAAACACCACCAAAAGAACGCCTTACTCTTGCGCAAGTTGAGCGTCGTATATGCAAATACCTCGAAAGGCACGAGATTACGTCGAATGCGCGCGCTATTATGGCCGGTGCAGGTGTCGCGTTCGACCGAGGCATGGTTGTGAGTATTTTCATATTTTGCCCATCCGACGGCCAACGCTCACATTTGTTTCCCGGCCCCGGTCGACTCTTTTTTGATGTTGCAGAGACAGCATATGGAAAAGCTAAACGCGTATTTCAGCCATCAAATCTTTGACACTACAACAATTTGGGTGAGTCTTTCTTTTCAATTCTGTGTTTCCCTGCGTTTACATGGTGAACCTGTCTTCCTTAGCATGTTGTTCGACGCAAATACAACCGTACGAAACGCTTTTCCGAGGCATGCGTTCACAGGTGCGCATAGTCCAAACCAAGACCCCCAACAGCTTCTAACACGATCTGACCAGAGCAATGGATGACATACTAGAATCATGTAGAGGTATGTTCGTCTCTTTATCGCTCCAGCTCAATTGTGATCATACTACTCACCACTTGCGAATATTTAGAAGCGAAGTTTTACTCAGAAATTCTTTTTAAACCGTCCGCGCAAGTTCATTGGTCGACTGTCGTCGCAAGGAATCTAATTCCCGACTTTTGTGGAGGTATTTCAGTTGCTTATTCCTAACATATTTGACCGCGACACCATCTTTAACCTCCCTGATATTCATCCATCTCACCTTTTGTACATGATCTTCGCCGTTCATCCGTGCTATCCTTCCAATTCCGTGATCTATGCGGGTTGGATATTCGTCGATGCTGTGCTCCTCTAGCGGAACCCCTCACCCATGATATATAGGTGTATATAGCCGTATACTTCTCGTGTATAATCTTTGAGTTCATGGATAGCACCATCTGCTCGCTGTAATTGACGCACATACGTGCTTTTGAGTTGATACTATTCCCAACTGATTCAATAAGTTATGTATATTTCCAGAGATATGACGAAGCATAGATCCAAACACCGATATCATGCAATCGGTCAAGGTGACAGGCATTTGGCATAAGAGTAAGAAACAATCCCGTGGGGATCAATCAAGCGAGAAAGCCGTATGAAGTATTGTCATTCCAGCATGTGTACTTTCGGCCACTTTGATAACAGAAAACGTACCAAGTCATTTGTGAGACCGTTATGATTGTTTAACAGACTTACTACTTAGTCACTCTGTAGATTGAACATGTAATTAGCATTCTGAGCAAAAGGCATGCATAATAAACAGAGAGAGACATATATTTTCTTCCCACTTAGTCCTTGCCTCGACTCCGGGCTCAAAAAACTTTAGTTCAATGTCACAGGACACGATCCATTGGTCGGAAAACGTTTCAGGAGGGGCCTGATTCGCATAGCGACATATTGGAGAAATGTCTGCCTGCAGTTTGCAAACTTTTCGAGATTTATCTGTCCCGAGTTTCATATTCAGCTTTATTGTTATTGATCGAGAACTGGTGTACCTCTATTCTCATTGAACCAGTAAAGGGTTGGAAGATTTCCGTCATAACAGAGGAGGGTTGTCTTGAACTGTGCTACCGACTCGATTGACCAGAATCTAAGGCGGTAATTCAGCGCGTATGTTTTCCCCTTGATTATTCGGTCCTATATCACTAGTACTGTCCGCTAAAATCTAACCGAATTCGAGTGACTTACCTGCGGATTAACTGGGTGAAATAATCATGCTGTCATCAGTCAGTAGGGGGTTTGTTGAAGCTCAAGAGCGGACTGCCCACTGCTCGTTATCTCATGGCGACAAGGTTGAAAGAACTGTTGCATATCTGACGAAAGATAGCGGAATAGCCACTCACGAGATGAGCAATATGAAGTAAGGCGATGCCAAAGCAGGAGTCATTCAAATGCCCGAGAGCGTCTGTTCAAGTTCAGTTAGGAGCCGCTACTCGCAAAACAGTCTCGCCGTCGGTCTAGTGACCAAGACGTTTGATATCTGCGCAGCACCAGCAGTGGTAGCAGGAAAGGCTGACGGTGGTACGTCACGCGACCACCACTGTCCGTCGCGATTTCGAATCCCGCAGGATGCAAGATAAATACTCTCAATTCAATTTGTTCCATCATCCATGCGAATTAAATTATTTGCGAGCCCTGACAAGATCGATTAGTTAACAACTCGAAAGTTGAGTCGATTCTGTGAACTACGCTCGAATTCGTTTCGGTATGTTGAAGATACCGAGGCCATTGACAGTGGAATCAGGTTAGATGAATTAATCATGATGGATCAGATCAGATATACATACAACGAATTTTAACCGTAGAATTGTGGTCAGCTGCTTGATGGCATCGAGAAATGCTAGCTTCAGCGATCCAAGGGGTCATCAATCACAAACTTGCACTCTGAAGGGAGCTTTGTATTATTGATTCAATTGCAATCAATAATACCTAGAATACCCAGTGAGTGAGGAGAATATGCTGCTGACACCATGCGAAAGGAACACAGGACGCATGACGGATAGGTATTGTGTTCGGGAGTTTAGTAGTTTGAAGCCGGACAAACGAAAAGGCAGTTGGTGGCGATTCTCCACAGAGGTTCTATGCTGAACCAGCAATTGGAATACTCACCATCTCTCGCGACTCGAATCGAGGTCATAAGCGCGTTATGCGGCGAGTCAGCCGAGTCGCTTGTTTACCAGACTGTGAATGCTGATGCTGAACGTTCCCTGGTGAGAACAACTGTAAATATAACTTGAAACCTACTCGAAGGCGATGCTCATCGTGAATTCTAGGCGACTTGTCAAGAAAGTCAGAATTGTGCAATACTCATTGGAAGGAATCGAGTGACAGACCCGTCAATCTACCGCTGCACGACGACAATGGTGCGTGACATCGCTACTTTGATCCTGCATAGGGATGTAACATCCTGATTCCCAGTTGTGCTCAATCGTACCATGATCAAGTGAGACAATCACAAGATTCCAGAATGCACATATAAATTTGGGAACCGGAGAGATTACCACCCGCATCATTGCGATGGTAGCGGGTTAGAGATGATAATGGTTGCCTGTCGCTTTCGGTGGTCAGGCGGTGCGGTGGAACCAAAGTTTGCTAAATTAGAAGAAAATACCCGGCAGTTGCTGGAAGTGTCATCAATTGCGGACCGTCTCTACGTACCTTGTGATCCAATGACGGCATAACGACGAGCTAGATCCCGATTTTTTATCACAAGGTCGCTCTGGTCAAGAAATCGAGTGAGCTGGAACGTGCGTTTTGCGACAGTAGGGCGCACAAAAAGACAAAGAAATGTCTTTTAGAGTAAGCCTATTGTTTTTATTGTAATCATCATCTAAGAGATGATCATGATTGCATGGTTTGCTTTCTTCTGATTGTGCACTTGAGAATCGCCAAGACCGATGAACGCGTTTTGTTTCCCTCAGACGAGTCCGAAGATGAGCCACAGAATGAGTCGAGGTCGGGTTGTTGAGACGGCGGCCGAAAGAAATGCGGGTAGGCACTGTTACCGTACATTTGAGAATTTGATCCGGGCAATTTTTACGAGTAAACGCCAAAGAGCAACGGCTGTAGACACAATTCGATCTTGGTTGAGTGAAAGGAGTAACGAGTGAAGAGAGGTTTCCACTGTATGTCAAGTGTGTGCAGCGATGAAAGCGTTGACCATGTGCTTTATGTTTTCGCTTCCAGCATCGTTGCTCAGTTACTTCAACGGTTGCTCCTCACGGCGACCGGCTGGGCTATGATGGTAACAAAATCTGGAAAAACATCAAATCGGAGAGTCCAGGTTCCAAGAGAAAGATGGAGATGAATTTGTGGATTGGCTCGGCAACATGCTGTAACAAGAAGCCACGAGAACAGGCCATCTGCTACAAAAACCCGCAGCAGACGGATCCCTTGTCTTCATTCCTTTCTCTCCTCCCCCGACTCCCTACCTTTTACCCTCTTTTTTTTCGTTTGCAGGCCCGGCGCCGCTTACCTTTCAACTTCCTTTGGGTCTTGTGTCGCACTGCCAGCAAGGATTACTCTCGGATCGCATTCATTATTATTCTGTGCTAAATAAAGGAAAGGGATCTCGGACGCAATGCAGCTCCTCGTATCTTTTTCGACGCTTCTGGCAAGCTTAATCCTCGCCATATCCTTTGCAAACGATGCCCAAGCTCGTCCATACGGGCGCGATGTGGGCATGGTCACTCTCCCGCTGAGGCGTATGACTCAAGCCAGGAGTGATGTTCATCCGCAAGTGGTGAGTTTCCACGTTGCTTGAGCCACGTATAGTTCATCACTCAATCTTCATTGTTCTCATTGGCTTGGTATATAATTAAACAACAATAGCTTCTACAACAGCACATGAACCGAGGTATGAAACGTCTTGCGCGCATGACGGGCCGTGAGGCGCCTTCCGATTTGGAGCTCCGTGAGAACCTCCGTAAACGCATGTACATTCCTTCCGGAGGGCGAAGGCCATTGGGAGGTAAGCGTGAGGAACTTGAGAAGCGCTTCAACCGCCCGGGCTCTGCGGATTTGTCCAGAGCCGCAACACCGGCTAGTCAAGCCAAATCATTAGCTGCCGCTGACACCAGCTCATCCGAAGACACCACGCTTACGCTTGGAGATATCATCGCAGCTCTGACTTCGCTGGCAAATGGAAACAGGAACAGCTCGCAGCGGAATAACCGTCACGGTAGTGAGTCAACCTCGTAATTGTTCACTTCATATTACTAAACATCCATTCCGGCAATAGACAACAGAGGTGGTAACAACGGAAACGGAAATGGAAACGATGCCTCAGCTACAGCCTCTGCGGCGGACGCAGCTGCAACAGCTGCAGATGGTAACTCAACTTCAAGCACTGCTACGTGCGTCTCTTTGTTCAGTTCTTAGTAACCGATCTGACAAGACATGCATATAGTGAAGGAATTCCTCAAGCCGACATTGACGCTGCAATTAGCGGTGGCTTGACTGCAGCTGAAGATCCCACTTCTGATAACTCTGTCGGGCTTGAAATTGAGTGAGGCACACTCTATTCCGTTCCGTGGCGAAACCCAATACTGAATGATCCGATTTGCAGGGCGAATGATATCGGATACATTGCTGACGTTCAAATCGGCACACCAGGAGCGAACTTCAAGATCCTCGTAGACTCCGGATCGGCCGATTTCTGGGTAGGCAGTGAGAACTGTCAATCTGAAGATGGCGGTGATTGTGGAAACCACACTTTCCTTGGTCCGGCTTCATCTTCATCTTTCGTCGACACGGGTGCGCAGTTCCAGGTTACGTATGGTTCGGGAGCCGTCGCTGGAGACATCATTCAGGATGATGTCAGCTTTGCTGGACTTAATCTTCCGAACCATACGTTTGGCGTGGCTACCTTGGAGAGTGTACAGTTCTCGAGCGACACGACGTCTTTCGATGGTCTCATGGGTACCGCTCAGTCAGTTCTTTCAAACCAAGGAGTCCTCACACCAGTCGAGGCTCTCACTCAACAAGGTTCCATCCAAGCTTCGATTGCGTCGTACAAACTCGGACGTATCGCGGATGGAGTAAACGATGGTCAGGTCACATTCGGAGGCCTTGACGAAACCAAGTTCGACTCCGCAACGTTGACAACGGTCGATAACGTCAGTCAAGTAGGATTCTGGGAAGCTGATATGGATTCTATCACTGTTGGCGGAACTGATCTAGGTCTTAACGGTCGTTCAGCCATTTTGGACACTGGAACGACTTTGATCATCGCTCCTCCGCGTGACGCTGCGACTTTACACGCTGCTATTCCCGGTGCGCAATCTGATGGTCAAGGTGGATTTATAATCCCTTGTACGACTACTGCTCAAGTTGCTTTGAGCTTTGGTGGAAGGAGTTTTGCGATTGACTCGAGGGATTTGTTGTTCGTGCCTGTTGATCCTAATGACCCAACGGGTGATTGCGTTTCGGGTATTTCGTCCGGACAGATTGGTGATGCTACTCAGTGGCTCGTCGGTGATGTGTTTTTGAAGAATGTTTACCTTTCGACCGACGTTGAACAGAACTCGATCTCGCTTGCTAACCTTGTATAAAGCGTAGACTTTGATTTTGTTTATTTAATTCGGGTTGTTGAGGTGATTGCTTTCATTTCGGAACGCTCCCTTTTCGTTGATGCAGGATCTCGGTGTCGCTTTGGTGTAGACCACCTTCGTGACATTTGTTTTCTGCTTCTTATCAAGCTATACGTTCCTTTCTTATTTTTTACTACTACTTATCCGAGATCCAGTCGTTTGCAATTTCTGCACTCTATTCCACGTTTATCTGCTACTTTTTTGGAATTCAATAAACAAAATCAGGATTGATGAGATTAACTTACATTCGTGCTCGTGTACATGAAGCTAAAGAAGTTATTTTACATAATCGAATTTGAATTCGAGATTGAATTGAAACTACCATCACGAAGTCCCTTCATCTCACTTCATTCATTGCATTGTATTGTAATACAATACGTCTTACGTCAAGTAATACTTTTGGATGCTTTACACAACAGCACTGTATATGAGCGGGCCGGGTCAATTCAGTTCTATCCGTTCGTTCAAATTTTTCTATGAATACTTATATTCTCCCCCATTAGTACTCTCCGTTAGCAGTACTAAGTCCCTCTCAGCCTCTCAACGGGGAATTGTTTCCTTCCTTTCTCCCGTCTTTGAATAATTTGTCCCTTTTCTTCTTCAACTCTTCCCCAATACACGTCATAGAGCCATAGAACCATAGAACGAAAGAAATAAACGTCTGGATACCCTTTTCGGGTGTCTGAGCCTGAGTATAGTACATACAACTAGTATATCCTCTCTCCTTCTTTTTTGCCCTTTGCCCTTTACCCTTTATCCCGCCCCTTTGCTCAGACCTTCACAATCCTCAGGCTGTGGATTTTCCCGGGTGAAAGTGTGTTTATATTTATAATTTGAGGGTGATGTGTATTTATACTTCTGGTCTGGTTAGTTTTATAGAGTTTGTTTCTAGGTACTTATAATACTAATGGTTTTGAGTTTTGAGTTTACACGCAAATATACTACTTGTACACGGCTACGGCTACGGACACGGACACGGAAACAGTGTGACGGTGGTAAAAGAATGGGTAACCAGTGGTTTATTAGGTTTTCTCGTGTTGTGATGGAAAGGATATATGTGAATCCGTGTGCGACGAGCCTGTTCAAGTGATTTGTTCCCCGGGTCTTTTCGTACACGGTCACATTGCAGGACCCTGCCTGCCGGTGAGATGGAGCGTAAAAAATAACCTCTTTGTTTCTTTAAAAGCATAAGGTACAGAGCAATATACTACCAAAGTTCAAGTTCCGTGTAATCAATATCAGGAATCAATATCAATATCGCCGACCAGAAAGAATGAGAAAGCAAAAACAATTACTACACTTGTACTACTCGTATCAAATTCATCACATACATGTACACGGAAGAAAAGAAGTAGCAAGCTGCGATGCTATGCGATGCCCTCGGATGTAAAACTTGAAAATTCCCCGCCCCGCCCCGATAACTACGGCTTGCAGTACAGTAAAGCCATGTGCTCTGGTGAGATGAATTGAGATGAGGAAGAGCAAGAAGTAAGTGATCCCCTGGCTTAAAGCCGATGGCCCTCAGACCGAGGATTCCACTGACGATAGGGTCTAGTCACCAAGTTGATCGAGTATGGGTTTGTAGACTTGGGGAAAAAATGAGGAATCCACCAGTTGATGATGGATACTTACAGAGTTGCATATGTATAGCTTTGGTGCCTTGAAGGGGTGCTGAGACCAGAGCGTGGTCAAAGAGTGTTTAATTCGGAATGACATAAGGGATACCATAAAGGAAGCTGGAACTCCACGCGTCGGAATTCCGTACGAGAGCTCTTGGCTTGGCGTAGAGGACTCCGCGGCAGGGCGGAAGAAGGAATGAGCGAACTAGTACTGTTGGGATGGGTTGTTACTAGATCAAAGTCTGCGTGGTGAGGAAGAGAAAGAGCTGGTTTCTTGTGTGAGGTGAAGCAAATAAGGAATGAGTCTGAGTTGTCTGGCGATACAGTAGACAGGACTTGAAGGTCATCGTCCACCACCCCGGACCTTTCTTCGTCCGATCAAACCGATGAATCATGTTGAAGACGGGAACGGCGATGATGTCAACTAATACGCGAATCGACTTATGTATTATCCTCGACCGATTTCAGGTCGGAGCGGTGAATTCGTATGGTATCATGTAAGTAAGTAAATATCATCCCACGATAAAAATAGCACAAAATGAAGATGCTTACAAATATCCGTCATCCGAGACCCAACTTAATCACCGCTCTGTTCAGGTAGTGCTTCAATTGAGATGGCATTGCATTGTATCTAGCCATAAAATCCAAAACGATCGAATTTTCCGCTTTCGATTGATTTTTAATGCTGTAATGATTGCTGGCTGTGAGCCCGGGGTTGACGGTGACTCGGGTACAGTACCAGTGTCTTGACATCATTTAGGATGAAAGATGCCGGATGAATTTGAATTTTTGAAACGAAACCAGTGACCAAGGGCGAGGGCGAGGTCAGCTCGATTCTCGACTCTCGATAGTGACAAAGATGTGCAAAGGGAATTACGAATACTGAAAACGAGTTGGATGAGGGATTGGGATTACGAAATTTTCGGAAGATTTCTCTGTCTGAATTGGAATAGATAAGATGTATTTGGGGAGGGACGGACGGGGATAACGAAACTTTACCAGGAGTACTTACAAAGACCGTCCGGATATGGACGTAAGTTTACGTTGAGTTGTTCGTGATATGATATTATTAACACCTTCCCAGTTGCATTCGCCATCCATTTATACCATCCATAAGCACTTCTCCTTCTTTACGTCTTTGCTTGGCTAGGAAAGTATCCTGCCTGCAGGAGTGAACGAACACATCAACAACACCAAGGGTCAATGAAATGAAACACTCTCACCAAGTAACTGATACGTGTAGTGTATTAGTGTATTAAGCACATACATCTTCACCGTATCACCGTATCATCGTCCCGCCATCCGACACTGAACACAGCCCTGCACCCTGGCTTGCCGGAGTCGAACGGCTTGATGTACCAGATATCTCATTAGATAAGCAAAAGCATAACTGCGTATAATCTTGAGTAATTAATTGAGGATGGAGGATTTGATCAAGTCGAGATGGCAAGGAAATTCCGCCTTTGCTTGATGACGGCTTGCCACAAGGGTATTTCGTTGATCTTGATTTGGGAACCGGCCCTGGATCCCCATTTCTTCGCACGCACCGGTCATCGTACTTCATCTCCCAACAATATCGCATTCTTCGATTGGTGGAGCAATAACTCAAGCTGCAAGAACCATAGAGAACCATACGAAACCTATTGATAACAAATAAGAAATGGAGGATGAAAAGTACGATACTGTTACATCTGATGGGGATGGGAGGAGGGTCAACGGGAGCCTGATAGGGTAGGTGTTAAAACGGACAGACAATACTGCTCGTCTTTCCCTCCGCACAAAATGAAGACAAGTGATGTCTTCCGGGTCTAGTCCTGTTCGACGTATAATGATTATACCGATGGCTGTTGCACAAAGCGGGAATGGGGGTGATCGGTTGCTGAGAGCGGAATTGGAATAAGCATAGCGGGCAATGCAATAGTTGTGCGTGTAGGGACGGGTGCGGATGATGCGCGAAATTACGAAAAAAGTTGATCGAAGCAACGGTGTGCTTGGTCGAGAAGGTACAAAACCAAGGGTTCCGTCGGTCAGGGAAATCGGAATGCACCGCGGTGTGCGCATTTAGGTGTTTAGTTGTGTAAGCCAAATGTTTCGGTTGGTGATTGTTGGTAACACGGACGACGAAAATGGCGAGTGGGCAAGATAGCACAGCGCAACACGAATGAAAGCGAGGGCCAATAACATAAGTGAGCAAATCTATTAATATTCTTCCATCGGTATGGAGAGGGTGAAATATGGGTGACTGAGAGCATCGCGGACTGTTATCCGCTCAGCGGGGTCGAATGCTAATAATCGTGCGACAAGATCACAGAATTGCTCGTTGATTATGTCCACGGGTGGTATTAGCTCCTATAGATGAGATGGGATAAGAATGTTGGACGGAATCATTCTCTGCATGTACTCACCTGTAGGTGTCGTGTTGCGCGCACATCCTTACGGCTCTGACGCGATGCTTTCTTTGGAGGCCAATTGAGTTTGTTCCCGTCCTTGAAGTACTCTGGTTTGGCCCGTGCTCCTGCCCTCGCGAATCGCTCAGGCATCGAGCCTACAACCATTTGCATCATTGCTAGATGCTCTAGGTTATCGTGCGTCTGAAAGATTGCTACACCGGTATAAAACTCGACGAGGATACACCCCAAAGAGAATGCATCGCACGGGTATGACCAGCCTAATCCTGTCATTGTACTCGTCAGCAACCACCGACGTGGTAAACAAATCATGAAGGTGTCTTACCAAGAATAATTTCAGGGGCGCGATAATGCCGGGTTGAGACAACCGACGAATGGTATTCTTCCTCAAACGTGGCGCTACCAAAGTCTATGAGTCGGATATCTGTATTGTTGAGGATTCGCTTCTGTCGTGGTGGCGCGCCTCGCTGGATGGCCATCATAACGGAATGTAAATACAAAGCAACCTCAGCATTTTGGTGCACGAAGTCACCAACCTTCGAGCTCGGATATGTCATAGTTCGGAATGAATTCTCGGACAAGAGAATATTCTCTGGTTTCAAGTCCGTGTGTACCAGGCGGAGATCATGTAAGACTACGGGAAAATCGTTACACAAGAGGAAATCTGACGAATAAATAGGGACTCACAAGCTACGCTTCCTAATAATTGTCGAGAAAAGTCTTGGATGTGTCGTCGAGGAAACGGCTGGAATTTGTTCGTTTTGAGAAAGTCGTATATACACATGCCGAGTAGCTCAGAGACGAGGCAGATGTGATTGCGATGATCAAACCAATGTAAGAGGTGTATGCATTTGCTGGTAGGTGAAAAGTTGAGATGTTGTGGTACGTGGAGTATGATGCCGACCTACTTCTTGTTCAATGGATCGCGTTCCTTGAGCTTCTGCAGCACGCGGACCTCAACCTTGCTGGCGTCGCGATATTTGGGAACGGCGCGAATAATCTTGATTGCAACCCTCCTCTGGTTAGTAGTGTCAATAGCTTCGACGACTTTTCCGAATGTCCCCTGTCCTAGCAGTCGAACTATACGATCTGAACGAAGGAGTTAGTTGACAGTGCCAAGAATCGGAAGCGGATGGATTTCTACATCGCCTGAAGATCATGTCGTCGGGAACGACGATATAGTGGCCTTCCTTATCATCGCATGAGGGAGGCGCCCTCACAGCCTGTGTCTGGAGGATGAGCGGTCGTTAGCAGGGAGTACGTTATCACGCGTGGATCGGTAGCAGCACACGCACGTTGTGTGTAGCAATGACGGAATTGCCATTAGCCCAGGTTCGCCCATTGACAACTGCATTTTGGGCATATTTTACATTTGAGAGGGCCTTCTTGGCCTGGACAACCTTGCTGAGCTCGGGTTCCCGCCTGCGCTTCTTGGGGGCTGGCGCAACGACAGCGGTACCCGAAGACGTGCTGGAGCTCAGAGTCTGTGCCTCTTCGGCAGCGCGTGCTCGAGTGCGAACGGGAGCACCGTAGAGAGGTGGCTGCATCGATACGGAGTAAGAACCCCCACTCCTCGAGGCACTGAACGCGGGTGAAATTGGGGACTGAGGCGGCGGAGTGTCTTCGATGACGATGACTTCTCGCAGTTTGCCTTCCTCGTCGACCTCCTGTACCTCGCTGTAGGAGACGGAGTATGTTGTGGGACGCTTACGCTTCCTTTGAACGGGGTGTGTGGGCACAGGGAGAGGGACGCCGTTGGTCGTCGCCGTCCTGGACAACATACCATTGATGGCGGGTCTGGAGGGGAGAAATTGAGGTCTGTGGTTGAGCTGGGGCGCATAATGCGACGGCACCAGGTGCTGGATGGCCGTCTGCATCATTGCGGGAGTGGAATGGGGAGGTGGTGGGATGAGGAAGAGCTGGGTGAAAGAGGCTAAGAGGGGAGGAGAGTCGACTCCCCACGATCCACGATTCAAGCAACTGGCACAAACAGGGTAATAACACACGCAAAACGCTCGATAATCCCGCTCTCTTTTTTTCTCGGCTACTCTAAGCTATTATTCAGTTATCATTTTCTTCAATCAAACCAGGGAAAACGGGCGGAATGCGGTCGTTATTCGATGTGTCGACTCTGGGGGGTAATGGGAGGGAGACTATAGAGCAGGCACGTGCAGGACTTGATCACAAGCCACGGAAATTCGCCTTTTTGGATTGCCATATTTGGTATCGGAAGTAAACAATTTACTATTTTTTTATTTCTACATAAAGAAGCGTCCCTCCACGAACGAGGACCTCATCCAAGTGGCCGTCCACACGGTAATAGTACCATTTTGTTGTGATCACGCAAGATAACTAGGCTCGGACGGCTCTTGCAGGATCTCCAACAAGAGACGGGAAGAACCGCCAATTATTGCGGAAGAGTGCGGTATCCGTACCAAGCTGCTGGTCATTACTGGAGGACGAGCACCCCAATTCAGTCTACAGCGAAGAATCAGCGAGCGGGATGTTACTCACGCGTGATGCAAGTCACAAAATAGATCGGCACCCACCGGCATATCCGACCCAGCCGCGAAAGGAGCCGTACACGCAGCTCATTGAATGATGTGCGGTACTCGCAACTTGGGCATCAGACGCGGCAGTCCCGGTCTGGGCAATATATTCTGGCGCTGCTTCCCAACGATCTCCTACGTGATGAAACTGAATGGTCAGTGTCGGATACCCGTATGACTGCCACCAGTCGTTTTGTACATCACAATCTGCACATGCGGGATTGATCAAAAATAAGAATGAAGAGAGGCGAGGCGAGATGTCCTGATCCTTGGGCGCGGAGACACGAGACCATATCTGAAGGATCTGTCGCAGAGCGTATTATGTTCCCGCTGTGTTCACAGGAGGTCATTGGCAGCGTGTACAGTACATACAGACCAGTAAGAAAAGGAGCTGATATTCGCAAAATAAGGTTCATCAAACCATTGCCTAATTGAGACCTATACTCCCACGACGCCCGGTCCACAACTGGACTCGCCCGTCCTCAACGCCCGAGTCCCATTTCCCAACATTATACACGGCTTCCTCCACGACGTCGACGACAAAAATCCGTTTACGGCCTGCTGCACCATGCGCGGTCTGCCGTTTCCGGCTGAAGCGGTGTTCAATCGCGAGCAGAGCCTTGACTTTGCTTCCCCAGGACCCGTTCCAGTTCCAAATGGCGTTCCTGCTCTCAATGATGTTCTACCTCTCGATCCTGCTCTAGGTGGTCCCAGTTCTGCGCCTCCGTATTATCCGCATGTGAACGGTGTGAATGGCGTTAATGGGCATGGAATACAACAGGTAAGCGAGAGTTGCTGATGTACTACGCGGTGTTTTATCATACTTTATGAGTCGACGCGACGCGACGCGCTTCCATCCATTCTTTCCCCCATTCTTCTTAATAAGACAATGAAATTGACCACACTCTTCTTGCATTGTTCTCCAGGACGATTTAAGCCACCAACCGTATCCCTCTTCTCCGACTTACCTCTTCGGACAATATCCGCAAGGCCCAGAAGGTGATCCGTTCGCGCCACCGCCGCATTTCTTCCCCGGTCCATCTATTAGAAACGCGCCAGATGATAGTGTAGCGATGTCACAGAAACCAGGGAAACGTGGTCGACGCAAACCGCGACGAGAAGAAGAATGCGGGTTCTGTGGAGGCAACGACAGTAAGAACAGGGAAGGTGTGCCTGAACGGATGGTTACTTGCACAGACTGCGGTCGAAGTGGTGAGTGCCACCTCGCCGACTGGCCTCGAGGTGGCTTACATTTCCTCCCCCGAAGGACACGCATCGTGTATGGACCTTGGCTCTCTAGGAGAAGCCCTTCACAGTTATCCATGGAAGTGCAACGAATGCAAAACATGTGAAGTTTGCAATGAGAAGGGCGATGATGTGTGTATACTCGTTGTCGAATCTGGCAAGTTATCCAAACTTACATTCTATCTTACAGGCCCGTATACTCTTCTGCGACAACTGCGATCGAGGTACGTTCTATAATTTACATGCATCTACTTTACACTACAATCATAATATCCGTAGGTTGGCATACCTACTGTCTCAGTCCACCTCTGGATGAGAATCCTGAAGGATCATGGTTTTGCCCTCAATGCATACCACAATCAGAGCCTGAGCCTCATGTTATCGATGAGGCGCTCCAGCAGGCTCCGTCCGGTCTTGAGCCTCAGATTGATCCAGCATTGCAGATGGAGGCTGAATCTCCGATGGAAATAGATCCTGAGCTACGTGCCCAATCCGTTGCTTCGACTGCACCCTCAGAACCGCAGCCGCGCTCAAAAGCGAGAAGGGTGAAGTCCCGGAAGAGCGAACGGGTGAGGGACAGAAAAGGCAAGGGTCGTGCGGTAATCGTATCCGACGACGACGAGGAAGAAGAAGTTGAGATCGAGGCGCTAGTGGAAGAAGATGAGGATGAAGAGATGTACCCAGTTATTTCAACTCCGAAAGGAAGAGCACCTCTGAACAGTCGCCGAAAATCGACCGCTCGAATACGAGCGACGAGTGAATCAGTTCCGGACGATGTAGAAAGTCCTTCTCCCCCTCCCCGGCCACAAAAGAGGATGAAGCTCACTGTTCATTCGCCTTCACCACCTCCACCTCCACGTCATCGACAGCCAGGCCCAGGCCGGCCAAAAATGGTGGTAAAGCTCCGACTACCCGGCAAAGGGAAAGGACGGGAGGATGACGATGACGATGAGCTAAGGAAGGGGATGTTTGACGACTTCCTCGACGATAAGGAGCGCGACACGTCGAAAACAGCCATTCTCACCGGTGACAAGGAAAGATTTGAGAAAGCACGGCTTTTCGCAGAGGTACGCCCTTACCGATTGGCTTAGTGTTTAGCCACGTTACTGATTATCATGCCGACAGTCCAAAGTCCTTCCGCAGCCAACGGTCGCACCTATCGATTTATCTTCTATTGCAGGTCCCTCAAATGGTCGATTTCCTCTCCGTTCTGCCATTCATCAACTTCAGCAACAGCAAACACAAGCACTTCTTCGTGCTTCTAATTCTCTATCTCCGACGCCTTCAACGCCTGGACCATCTCATGCTAATACAAAATATGATGCATCAGTCTTGCGCATCCGAACGATTCGCTTTGGCCCTTACGATATACAAACATGGTACGACGCTCCCTTTCCTGAAGAATTCTCTAATATTCCGGAGGGTCGCCTCTGGATCTGCGAGTTCTGCTTGAAGTATATGAAGAGCCGATTTGGTGCTCAGAGGCATCGGGTATGTGACAGTTCGTGAAATTCCGGACAACTCGTGGCTAACTGCACCTATATAGCTTAAATGCAAGTGCCGGCATCCACCCGGAGATGAGATTTACCGGGACGGTTCGATATCTATTTTCGAGGTAGATGGCCGAAAGAATAAAGTATGCGCTTCTCATCGTTAAAAGAATTCCCGCGCACTGATACATTGATTCGATGTAGATTTATTGTCAGAACTTGTGCCTTCTTTCGAAAATGTTCCTTGATCACAAATCCCTTTTCTACGACGTTGAGCCCTTCCTTTTTTACGTCATGACCGAGGTGGACGATGCCGGTGCTCGGTTCGTTGGTTACTTCAGTAAAGAGAAGAGAAGCTCGAAGGACCTCAACTTGAGCTGCATCATGACTTTACCTGTGAGACAACGACAGGGATGGGGTAATTTGCTGATTGATTTTAGTGAGCATGTTTTGTTTCAGATCTATGACACTGCTAATAACTGTGAAAAGGCTATTTGTTGTCAAGGAAAGAGCACAAGTGTGGTACGCCGGAGAGGCCGTTGTCAGCTCTGGGTGCCATTGGCTATAAAAAGTACTGGACGCTTGCAATAATGCGGTATCTGAACAATGCGCCGAACAATCCACGACTGGAAGGTTTGTCTACTCGTGACCCACACATGAGAAGTTGCTCATCCGAATTACTTCCACATCCAACAGACATCAGCACATCTACCGGCATGACCCTTGAAGACATTTACGTGACGCTTACGCAGCAGAGGATGATCACGGTACTTGAAGGTTCTTCTTCGCCTGTACGGCCGTCGCCGGGGCGCTCTGTCAAGATCAACCGCAGCCGAAAGAACGGGGTTGCGCGGAGAAACTTGCAGAAGGCTCAACCGGCTGAAGACGACAAGGCATCGAAGGGACCATTCGTTCCTCCCACGAACTATGAAGTAAGCTGGGACCCGGATGAAGTTGCGCAATTCTTGGACGCGTGGAATTCGAAGGGGTACCTGACGTTGAAGCCGGAGAGGCTGAAGTGGACACCGTTCCTTCTGTCGAGAGCCGATAAACTTGCGACTCCGCTGGAGGATGCACTGACTTCGGCACCAGTGGATATCGAAAATACGCCGACTACACCTGGTCCTGGTCCTGTGCTGTCGGAGGTTCGCGATGTAACTGCCACGGAAACTGATTTTTTGAGCACCCCCACGACGGCGATGGACGTCGATGCAGCTACACCCGCTGTTCCTGTTACTCCGGCGTCAGAATCTGGACATGAAACAACCGGTGACTCGAATATCCCTCCAGCCGATCAGGAAGATCAGCCGCCACCGTCTGAGTCTGAGGAGCACTTATCTGAGGCAGAGGGGTCCCCAACACCGACACCTTCGCCACCACCGATCTACTCAAAGCCACGCTCTGCCAAGCTTGAAGCATTGGCAACTCTTGCATGTGTAGTCTCGAAGGCGAATCCCGTTGACTTACGAAGGAGGCCCTCTACTATTTTGCCACCGAGTCTTGATGTCGCAAGGCCTAGCTGGGGTAGGGAGGGCTTGAACGGAACACCTCGCGAGTTTGGCACCCCTCCGAGACTTCCGCAGATTGCGCAGAGTCCGATATCACCGTTACTTGAGCGGCGTTCGCGAATGATCTCAGCGAAGACGGAGGACGATGGCATGCACCTCCATGATTCGCTGATGGGTTCCATAAACGATGATATGCGCAATCGTCAGTCGCAATTGAACGATCAAACAATGGTCCCACCAGAGCATGAGCATCTGAACGGTCTTGTTTCACCATCGTCATCATCGCCACCGTCTTCTCCGCGAGTGTCGGTGGAGCAAGATGCTGAGCTTGCAGCTAGGCTTGCGAGAGAGGAAAGCGTCCAGAGGCGTTCTCTTCGCTCATCGTCTAATTCTACTGCCGCAACGCCGGCATTGTCCGTCCGGGAATCAAGGCCAAAGGTGTTAACAAAGAAGCGACAAAAGGCACCATCCACACGCGAGCTATCGCCTCCGACGCCTATTTCACCTGATCGGCCTACGACGCGGCGGCAAGCCCAGGCTATGGCGATAGAATCTGCAAAAGCCGCACGCATGACTCGGAGACAATCGTCGCTTCTGGCGGCGAATGGCGCTGATTTGGAGACAGCGTCTGCTAGCAGTGTGACGGGTTTGAAACGATCGACGAGGGCTAACGCCGCCTCGTCGAAGTCCGCAGCAGCCCAACCTCATTCTGCAAAGGCCACGCGTAATGGAACATCTTCGTCACCAGTGAAAATAGATCGACCCCGGAGAGGTCGGAAACCGCGCCTGAGAAGAGATCCGACTCCGTCTGAGCGGGAAGTTGTTTCTGAGCGTGTTGTTGAAGAGGATGATGAGGATGTGGATATGGATATGGACGCTGAGGGTGAACCGGACGTTGATGCGGAGGGAGAAGTTGACGCAGATGGTGTTGGTGATTCGACACTCCAGGACGTTGGTATGATCGAGCGAGATACTAACGCGGTGGATAACGGCGTTAAGCATGGTGCTAATGGGTTGACGGACGTCGAATCGGGTACAACAGAAGATCTGGTTCAGGTCCAGAGCGTAAATGGTGCCCTGACGATCTCGGAAGGTTACCAAGGACCACAAGGTCAATCTACTGACCTAGGCGATCTAGAATCGAGTCCGACTGGCGTTGATGTAGAGGTGTTGAGTAGTTCACCTGGTGGTGGTGGTGATGGTGATGGTGCGACGAAGATGGAAGAGGTGGCTGAAGAAGAGGAAGAAGACATTGATGCTGAGGGAGAGCCAGATGATGAGGATGCAGATGGAGAGCCAGATCCGGATGTTTTCTCATGAATCATGGAAATGATAATGATAAAAACCCTTACATTGCATTCACGTCTATATTCGCTATATTCAACTTCACCCATTCATCCACTCAGTACAAACCTTTTTTGTTCCTTTTCATTATCTTTTCATAGTTGGTTTTTTTGATGCTCTGTTAGTATTGTATAGTCCACTACCAGTCCACTACCAGTCCACTCATTCAATGCTCTGGTTTTCACTTTGGGGAGTTTCCGTGCATATACATATATACACACTTACATACATACATAGGTACAATTTATACGTTTTTTGGTTATTACATTATGAATGATTGATTTGTTGGCGTTTTCTCTGAGCTTTTTCTTCTTTTCTCCTTCCTTTTTATCTTCTTTTCTACTTTTTCCTCGAGGTCGAGTTTTTCATGTGCGCGTTTTCGCTTTTGGAGTATATATATAGAGAAGGTTTTAAGGATGTATTCATTGTACTTATGACGGTTTGTAATGAGAGGAAGGTGATTGTTGGTCAATTTAGGGATGGATATGTGCATGCTTGATGAAGTACAGGACGCAGGTATATTACGAGACTATTGAGAATTACATCCTACTTCCTGCAAGTATCAAGGCGACGCCTTCAACTCAGGTAATACTTCAAGTTCATACCCAGTCAACTCTCTTTCTCCAAATCGACCATCCTCCCTATCCCCCGAGTCTAGCTCAATTGTACTTGTTCCATGTCTCATCGTTCCTGTCCCAGTCCCAGTTCCACCATGTATACTTATGGACTGGGAAGAGAGGTATTGGTTAGGTGAGGTAGGGTTTGCGCTTGCGTTGATGGAGGTGGTAGAGGCGGAGATGGAGTGTTTGTGGGAACTTCGGAGGTTTAGGAGGAGACGGTTGGCTATTACGCTTGAGAGGGCTACTGTGAAGCCTAGGGGGATTTCGATTACGGTTACCTAGGTGGACAGGGTAGATGGGGTCAGTGATTCACGTGGGCGGAGTGCATGGTAAGAGAAGAAACTCACGGTTCCGAAGATCCAGATCATTGTCGTTGTGATATATGTTGCGAAAATGCTATGCGGATTGATTTCACGTCAGAATCGAATGATACAAAGGAAGAAGGAGAGATAACGTACATGATGAAATAACCAACGCTATCCCTAAGTAGGATCTCTAAAATATTAAGTTTCCGTTCGGGTTGACGTTGTTGAGAATTACTTCTACTCCGTCGTCGTCGTAAATCTGCCAATCGCAGTTCACGTCGTCGATATGATATGTATCCGCGAATACAGGCGAGGACACATAAGAATGTTTCGAAAGCGAGGATTGGGATCCAGAATGCGTAGAAATGAGGTGAGACGTTTAATGGGACGCAGAATTTCTTTCCTGGGATTAGATGGGATCGTGCTGATAAGAGTGGTTAATATTGGCATTGATGATGTTGCATGTATGGAAATCTCGTACCTGTCAAATCACGGAGTGTTGTTCCCATGATTACCGCGGAGGAGGTCATGGCCGCGATGAAGAAGCTGAGCATCAGCACGAGGACTTTCTTCTTGCCGTAATAAAGGGCGTAGAGTCGGAGTTGGAGGATAGCTAGTGGCGTAGAAGAGTGGAGGATCAATATAAGATAATTGATAATCAGTTCGAAGTGATATATAAACGCACATTCTGCTAAAGCGGCAGAAATCAGCCCAGTCCAGCCTTGCCATTGGAACCAGTGTAAACCTTGATAGTGTCAGTTAAACGAGGAATGTTGCCAACAATATCTCGTTACTCACAACTGTTCGATGGTCAGAGTTTTGCCTAAAAGTATTTCGAACAACCTACAACTAGACTCCGAGGTCATAAGACGCGTAAATAATATCAGCGATAACACGCACATCATCTGTCAGATGAGGCGAGAACAAGGCTGTGGCTCAATGAGAAAAACTGCATCAGAATCCTGAAAGTTTCCATCATCATATAGAACAAACCGTAATTATTAAATCTTAATGAGAATTCCATCGTCAGAATGAGTTTGTATTTGAATCACGAGTGGCTCACACGACGATGAAGAGGGTGTAGTACCGATTCTGTTGGGTCACAATGAGCTTCGCGTGACGGGATTGGGGTGGGTAATTAAGCACTGTGCGTACCATAAAGAAGAGAACCTTCCCGATGGTCCATGGAGCTTTCTAGGTTCAACACACTTGGTTATTATCATCAGCGAACCCAGGAGACGAATCACATACCCAGATAAACTGAATCTGAACATGGAGGATATCAGTTCAGTATGACGTCGAAGTTATGTCCCTGTCCAATCACCTACCTCTTGGTTCAACGTTATCACTAGCATCGAGGCGAGGTAATCAATAGTCTACGTTAGAGGAGAAAGACGGAAGAGATCGACACTCACAGTAGTCGAAGACAATAATCGTGCTCGATGCCACTATGGAGACCCGCTATCAGAAGAGAGGCAGGAGTCATTCTATTTAGCATCAACTCACATTCCGAGTACTGTGTGTTGCTGATGTCTTTCAGAATTGGAATGAGCAAGTCTACCAACCCTTCGGCCATGATTAAAAGGGGGAGAAAGACACGGGGAAGGAGTAAGGTCCTGGACCATTCACTTAAAAGCCGCCCTTCAAGAAGTTTGATATCGGACAGTATGGGGTGCGAAGCTTACCGCTAGCATGCAATTTATCTGTTCGATTAATTATCACTATCACCGATCAGCGCGCCGTCAGATCGCTCCCTTAATGGTAAAAAGATAACCACGTCCCTCTGAATCCACTTACCAAAGTTGGATGAGGTGGCCTGCGACATAGCAACGTCCTTGTGGAAAATAACTTTCGAGGCAGAATACATGCTGCGTAACGTGTCATTCTACCAACAAGAATGCAGAGGAATATTGATCCTCAATTGAGTGGATTTACATCCGCTCGCGTGTGAGAGGTCGAGAAGGATGTGAGAAGGCCACCGTGTAAACCGAAGCGCTGTTTATACACCGATAACGCAGTTTTCAGGAAGAATCTGAGTTGAGCATGTTGTTCCAAAGACAGAGTAGTCGGCTGACCGAGAGTCGGGGATATTCCAAGGTGCACGAGCAGGCACAAGCTTGTCCAGGTGAGGTGGCGGGAAAGCGTCAAAGTAGCTTTACCGGTGGGTCGAGGACTATACGCGTGGAAGGTCATTTCAACAAATAATGGGATGGGACGAAACCTGGTCTATAAGTCGAGTTAGCCAAGTAGTTTCGCACCGAGACGGCAAAAGTTTCGCGAAGAGTCGGGGAACAGCGCCGCTGGATACTAGTGGTACCGCGGTTGTTTCTTCTCAATGAATCTCATGACGAATTTTCAAAATTAAATGTCATCACGTGATTTACCTTGTTTGGTCTTGCTTGGTTTGAGACCTCGTGATTTTTTTATGTGATACCTCGTATTCTCATTCAAGCACTGGCGAATTTCATTTTCAAAAGTATACAAGAAATTTATGAATCTGGGACGAGTAACTTCTTCCTGTGGTTGACTCCAAAGTTCTGACAGAGACAGCTTCATATCCTCCAGTACTGGTCTTTCATATTGTTTGACTTGTCTTCGGCCAATATTTGGTCAAACATTGATGATAGGCGCCGGCCTCTGCGCTGCTCATTTACTAGCTGGGCGCCTTTGCGAAGCGCGCATGTGGACTAGGGCGCTTTTCATAAAGGCAGTGAGTTGGAGTTGTGAGTCATTTCCTTTCCTGAACCGTTGGCTGATTATCGAGTAAATCAATAGATTCTTATTGCCTTCCTCCCATAGATCTGGCTCTGCATCTTTCGTACTCCTCCGCTCATGTCGAAAATGCTATTCCAATCCCGATTCGTATGAGTTCCTATCGTACAATCGTTCAAACTCTTCCTCTGCACTGCACTGCATTCACTAAAAGTGGTGAGAGCTATGGAAGCTGTTGAAAATCGTGAAGAAGTGTCGTACCTTTTGACTTTTCGAAGCACTTCGGTTTCTACTACCGCCTGAGCTGCTCTTTCTTTTCTCCTCCCTCTTTTCGGCTTTCTCTGTTGTAGGATTGGAACTAATTAGCCGATTTCCCGCAAGGACAAGTTCTTGGATATGCTCAAGTCATCCGCCGGGAGTGTAATACGCAGCGAATCCTCTGCATTGTCCGAAATGCGTTGATAGTGGGTCGGGAAAGCTTTAACCGCTCACCTCTAGCGTAACAGGCCGGGCATACGCCAGACCTCTGCACCATGTTCGTGCATCCGTACTTGGATTCGCATGCTACGTATCCGTCGCAGCCTTTGCTGCATCCTCCACCTGGTGTGAGGATGTGTCCTTTGCATGCCTTTATGCCGCAGTGGTGATTATAGTTGGCATTATTGCGCGTCATATCGGATAGTCGCAGTAAATGGTGAGTGAGATCGATTGTGTAGTGGTGAAAAACGTAGTGACGATAAAGGCGAGCAGGTAACGTTCAGAAACAATTCCAGAGGATTGGTTGAAGACCAGCACATGGAATAAGGCCTCTCATTTATATCCTCGAATGACCAGCCAAAAGTGTACATGTGTGCCTCTTGGAGATACTCAGGCCGCGATGGCACTCAGGCGGTACACGGAAACTAATGTATCGTGGCCGCGCTGCATCCTCGCTTTACTAGGATAGGGTCCAGCGTGATAGAAGCTGATACAAGGGCTTCATCTTGTTGGGCCAGGCTAACTCCTTCCGTTGTTCAGCCTAAAACGGGGAGTATCTGAGCTACTTCCACGCTTGCTCTTTAGGCTTGATCTTCACATGCTCTGGCCGCTCCAACCACTCATTGTACAAGTTTGGAGATTGAGGCTGTTCCTCTCCCAATACAAAGCAATTAAACATCTGCTTCTTTATGTGAGGCTACGCCAATCCCTCGCCTAATTTCAATGCTTCGGCACTTCGGCAATGTACCTTTCAGTTTTATAATTCATCAAGCCTAGGACAGTAGAAGAGTAAAGGCTGTACGTTGAAACACGAGGACACACCGCCATTCCGGATGCCGGGGCTGTTACCGAAACCTAGATGGTCATGCCTACGTCCTAATTAAATAAGACGTGCTATTCCTTAGGTCCGTCACTTTCGCCGTCTTATCGTCTCGAGACAGTAAAACATGGCCAAGTACGTTGATGAAATGGTGATTTGAAGACTCGTTACGACACGCCATGGCCCCTAAAGATGTCTTGGTTTATACCTCAGGGACTTTAGGCCTTTATTCCAGCAGTGGCCTCATAGAACTACGTTTCATCAAGCACTCTGATTGAAGCCCTTCATAAGAGGTCACTATACCAGGGAATGGAAGATGGATGCCAGACACATGCTCCGAGAAAAAGTGTGCAAGGCGTGAGGGGGGTCGCACAGGATTTGATGTATTTCAAGCGGAGTTGTATTGATGATACTATACATGCAGTCTTGTGAAGTGCACATTGGTGCACGATTAAAATTACAAAGCAAACAGGATTAGCTTCCGCGCGGAGGTGAATGTCAGCAGTCCATCTTGCTTCTCCTCCGCTCCTAGATCCCTGCCCCTCTCTCTGCGGTGCAAGACTTTGACACCACAAACTACTCGACATAATTTTTCGAAGTCAGTCTAGATCATCAAGGGCACCAAGTCCCGCGGTTGCCGGCTCATTTGCCCCGCCAGTCGACTCTGTTTGCGGTGCTACAATAGACGTGGGAGAATGCCAGAATGCCAGCGAAGCACCGTCGGTGTACGCACAGTCGTCCGTTGCAACGACCCGCCCTCGCCCATCAGTAACAAAACTCTGTCCGCCGCTCCTCCGCCCACCGCATGACGTCGCGCTGTTGCTCGATTTAGTTCGACGTGGAGCGAGTTCATTGCGTGCCTCTGGCTTATTTCTTGACTCGCGATCTTGAGGACGAGTTTCGCCCTCGGCCGCCAAGCCGTCCGTGGGCGTGGCCGGTGACTGACCCATCGAATTTACCTCCTCTGCGGACGATTCATTCGAAGACCTCTGAGGTACAGGAACCTCGCCGGTGGTGAATGAATCCGGTACTTCTGGTTCGTCGCTCTCTTGACTAGTTTCAGCATGTAAGGACAGTGACTCTTCAAGTGTTGGATGTTCAATGTCGGAACGGCCGTCGGCGTCGGATCTCAGTGTGATTTGCGCGATGTTGTCCCTAGCGCCTATCCCGTCCGGCCATGCCAGTCCATCTGTCAGACTTGGTAGACTGTATCGTCGAAATTGAAACTGATGAAGTGCGCCTGGCGTTGAGGTCTCTTCGTCACGATCATCACCTCCACTCTCTGATTCAAGAACATCTGTCAAAGAGTCTGTGACGTCCGAAAGCATGTTCCTATCCATGAACGCCCGTGTGAGCGGAAGCGCTGAGGTAGTAGTCGACTCGTCTGGTGTCGCCAAGATTGATGGCCTCGATTGAACAGCTCGGCCTTCCTCCTCGCGCTCATCTTCCGATGACGCGTACGACAAAGTGGGAGACTCTATAGCTGCTCTGAGCTGTGTAAGCATATCACTTATCTAAGGTTCCGAGAGAAATTCTCAGCATACACAGTTTGCAGAGTATACTGGTGAGATTATTAACGTACGAGGCCGTTGAAATCTGATCGATTGGATTCGCTTTCGACTTCTGTATCGTCGTGCGCGGAGTGGAGTGACGTCAGGGATTGTTGGTTTAATGAGGATCGCAAGCGAGCAACAAATCGCGCCATTTCGTCTGTCGATCGCCAGCGCACTCGAACGTTGCCCAGGGTGGTGGTCACAAAAGGAACTGCAAAATGGTTCCGACGGCGGTGACGACTTTCCTTCAGACAATCGTTAGCGTCAGATCTTCCTGTGAAACAGTAATGACTAACCGTCATATAATAGTCTGCCCCATGATCGAATACAAAAGTAGAGCCATCTGCTTCTTTGTGTTGATAAAAACAGTCTTTTCCGAACGGACAAAATCTAGTTCCAGGACGAGATTTTCCGAAATATCTTAAGAGAAACACCATTAGCAAAGATTAAGATACGTGAGTATGCAACATACTTGCACGGTATTCGACTCATACTGGCCTTGTAACAAGCAATTGTCGTCGCCTTCAGAGGATTACCATCAGGATAAAATACACTGCTCGGCGTCACGAATTTTGATGAAGTTCGGCAGTAAGGACATTTCTTCGTGTTTCCTGATTCTACGATGTCCTGAGATTTACCCGATGGTTCTCGCCATCCTCGTATGCACTGCAGAATTAACTGTAAGTACAAGGTTGGAGTGGACAAAGGATTCACATTGCACCTCCAAACAGAAGACGTGACTACAACTCTCTTTTTCGAAAGCGTAAATTAGTCAGGTCGAAGCGCGTGAAGAGCAAGCGCACCAAGTAGACCGTATGTTATAGGCTTCTCCTGACATATAGAACAGACAACGTCATCCTCTTCCCTCTCTAACTCCGTCCCAGTTTCATTTCGGGGCGAAAGCACATCTTCTGGATCAGGCTCAGCGTTTGTAGGGGTGACATGACGAAACCAACACTTGTCACCACGCTTACAGAATCCTACGGACATTTCAGCGGAAGACGATGATGAGAAAGTAAGCTCCTAGGATGTACCGAAAGGGCGTACCTGCCGCAAAGAACTTGCATGTCTTTCCCTTATCGTACGGCGTCAATGTCTCGCCAGGACCGTGTAGGAATTTGCACATATCTCCGTTGCGACAGCCTCCGCTGGATCGAAAATACTGGCATACTCCTCTAGACTTAGATGTCGACGGACGCTCGCTCATCTTCTCGGAGATGGCAGTAGTGTCGACGGTATAAATGCGAAAATGTGACGGATGCGATTCTTCCTCTCGGGTGGCAGTACTTGGAACGCGATGAACAATGAGCACGAAATAGCGGCTAGATAGATGATCGTCGGCGAAATATTACGTAATCTCATAACCCAAATTTCTCTACAAAGCTAGCGAATATAGAGTCCACGGTTGTGCACCACAGAACTCGCGGGATACGCCCATTTGCAACGCCAGACGGACAACCATACCTTATCGTTGCGCGCCATTTTCGTCTCACGCAGATGAGGAAACGTGGATTTTCAGCTTGACGGAACCCGATGTTTTCCCGTCTCAAGGATGGGGCGTGCGCTGTGGTCTACGACCTGCATATGATGCCCTCATAATTGGGTCTTGATATCCAACACTCCGCTAGACTCGTGACGGGGTTGATAATGCCGCTTGAGGAGTTGTGATTCGTTGGCGTCGAAGGATGGGATGGTGAAGAACTGGACGCTCGAACACCGGGGTAGCGGAACGGAGCGTGATTACGACTTAGTTACAATGGCAGGTTTTTTTTTGTGAACAAATCGCTCGCAATCAGTGCATGGCGACAACTGTGTACTATGCGTCAGTTAGAGGCGAGGGGAGGGATGAATAACGTCCACTCCCCTAAATGGCGTGTCGTTACGGAAAGCTAGAGTTTCTGTGGTCATCTGGAACTACCCAACCTTTCTTCGGTCTAGAGGACAGATCAAGACCGGATACACACTTCGTGGACTCGACGTTGGAGCGAAACTTATGTTGAACAACGTACGTGCTCGAAGGACTCTAATCTTGACGCTCATACGGACAATTTGGCAGAGCACTTACCTGCGGTCGCGGGGCCTGGTAGACCGTCCGTGTAGGGGTTTCCTCAAAATAAAACACAAGATCTCAAATTGCAATCGCGCGATTGGACTTGCTGTATAGGCCGGTGGAACATGCGACTCGGGCAGTGTATATTATAATAATATTACGACTCAGAAAGCCACATCGGCAAAGGATGAACACTGGAAGCTGCCTATCAAGATTGCGGAGTAAGACCTAATCACCACTCACACGACCAGCGCTCTATCCGGACAGAAACGAACGACGAGGAGTACAGGACGAGGCATGCATACCCTATCCGGCATGTCTGGATAGCCCATGAACCTTCGGAGAGCGTGTCAGGGTCGCTTTTCCACCAGTTCACAATCCGGAGGCTACTTCTAGGTTTTATTATATGTGATATGGTTGATGTCCAAGTCAGGCGCACAAAGCACTAATCCGGGAAATATTCAGACTCTCATTCCATTGCGAGAGAAGTTGTGGGGCTGATGAAAGTTGGTTAGGCGGGGGAAGTTCAGGATTGTGACTCCTGTGGGGTCTGTGTGCTCTCGCTGGATTGCAGGGCGAATTGCTTACCACGCCACTGACTTACGCGGACTCGATCATGCAGGTAGTGACCTACGAGTTTCTATGGCGCGAGGCAAGTCATGAATCCCCCGTCAGACCTCGCAAGGGGATGCCCGTCACCGTATACCCAATATCCAATAGGACTCCTCATCTTGGTGCCGTGTTGCAATCGGGTATTTGGTGTTGCAATCGGTGCGATAGCGGGAGCTGATTCCATAATAGATTGGTACTACAATCATTCTCCCTGCTTTTTAAGTGCCATTGGCGTCATCCAACTTAACGTCGCTGGGAATTTCAACCGTCCACGTACCGGACGACTATCGACATATAGCCACTTGCAGATACTACTTCAAGTTGGTCTCGTCGACGATTGGCACGTCGGGGGTTGCAAATGGCATGGATTGACAGAAGTTAGAACCCCTTGGAAGACGTAGACGAGGACGAGGACTATGGTTTCTGCGACAGAGAAGGTTGCCGAAACTGATCTATTCTTTAGAATTGACGTTATGTATTTTAGTATCTCAATGACTGCAAGCAATGCTGTAATCAAGCCCGCAGACTACATCCGTTGGTCGGCACGGAAACTGCCGGTACGGATCAGTGATCGGCATTTCTAGCTTACGTATACCACGTTTAGCTTTTTGTCTGCTCTTACCTTTCCTTTCAACAGTCATGACCAACGAACACAACCCTACAACCACTCATTACCAAACACTCGGGGTCAACCCAACTGCAACGCTGGCGGAGATAAAGGCAGCTTATCGTCGCATATTACTCGTTTCACATCCAGACAAAAATTCTTCATTTTCCACCACCCCGAAGGTGTTTGATGTTTCCCATGTCCAGGACGCATACCGGGTGTTATGTGATGTTGATGCACGAGCTGCTTATGATCTGTCCCTGTCTCAACTCCAACTAGGCTCTGATCCTCGCCTAACGTTGCCTGCGACCAGACCCGCACAGATCGTGTCGTTAGAAGAGTTCAATTCTGCGGGGCCGGATGGTGCCATCGACCTCACCTGGACCTACATGTGTCGCTGTGGTGGAAGATATTCTATCTCCGAAAAAGACATGATGGCTGACCGGCACCTGATCGGTTGCGACTCGTGCTCTGAGGCTATATATGTGGGATACGATGTTCTAGACGAGGGGGAACATGTGGTTGAATGAGCTGCTTCCATTCACCGGATAAGTTCCTCGAGGAGAATTAGAATACTCGAGGTCACGTAATCGAATAGCCTGCAGGGACTCGTGGCTGAGTCATTGTCGACAAGGAGTGCTCTCAGAAATGACCTCTCGGGAAATCTCTCGTTGGACAACGTACGTGTTTATCGTATTTCACACTTTTGACGCTCAGACTAAACAGATCCGTAGCGTTTCAGGGCAGACTCACACACAAGGTGACGGCGTGTATGAATGAGGCGATTCCCTAACTTGGAATTATCCCGCACAGTAAATTAAGTACGGGAGAATAGACTCCCAGTGTCTCTTCACTTCACATCGGCAAGCAACTCGCGGTAACCAGCTTTTGAACAGCTTTCCTGGGCATTCAAAGCTGAACCACGCGTCGGACTCCCTATAAATATACGATCCAGAGAACTGCGGAAAGTAAAGAACGATGCCCTTTCATCAAACATACAGTAGGTTCACTGTCCATTGATCAAAAAAAGGGATTTCTGACGATTTTGAAGCTCCGACGATGAACGAGGCTATACCAAGTTCTGAAGAGCAACACTCGACTATTCGAGATCATCGTGCCATTCGCACGCAGACACAGTTTTTCCTCGCCATCAGCTTACTTTTTGGGAGTATTTGTATTGCCATCGCAGAAATTATTCGATCGCACAGACTGCCGGTCGACCCAAGCAGGTACAGCGACGGAAATTTGCGTCTCAAGCTAAATCCTCCATATGTACGGGAGATCATACTGCTGCTTCTTAACTTGACTTTCGTGAAACTTTCTGCGCGGGCAAGCGGTCTAGCGCACGAAATGTCCCTCAAATGGGAACTCGCCTTTGAGGATGACAAGCTTACCGAGAAACCACGGCTCGAGTTCAATTCCAACATGCGCTTTCTCCAGTCCTCTTACAAGTGGTGGTCGGTGAATGGGTTTCCCGTGAATGTCGTAATGGCTATCTGCCTTACGATTACATACGCCGCGAGCTCGATGGTGCTTCTTGGCATGGAGGAGGAGAACGGAGCCTACAACGCTATACTCTCTTTCGTCGCACTTTATGTACTCGGTTTCGCTGTCCTGACGCAGTCCACGATTGCATGCATTGCAATCCACACTACCGAAATACCGACTTGGAGCCAATCACCCCTTACTACCGCTTCTGTCTTGATTCAAATGAAACGACTCAAAAGGCGCCCCGGGCGATGCATGCACGCTCTGTGTGACCTACATCGAGCTGGCCCTAGAAAACCTCGAGAGTACCAAGAATCCCTTTGGGTATCACATCCTCAGTTCCGTAGGTTTACAGCGTACATTTGGATGGTCGTGGCAGCGTTTTATTACTGGGCCTTCATCATTTGGGGAATGACGGATTCCGGCACCCAAGGCTCGAGTCCGGGAAACGACTGGGACCTCATTCCATCGTCTGCATTCAACTCCTCCAGTCCGAAAAGTAAGGTCACGGGGTTGATGAACTTTGGCTGGGAAGGAGAAGCACCGACAGTGGGAATACTGTGGGGTCTGGGTATTCTCGTTGGCTTTCAAGGCGGGATGATTACCACCGCACTAAAATGTGGGGAGGCAACCGATCAGATAGTGATTGATGAATATCTGTGGCGTCAAGCCGGCTCGGGGCCTGGTGCGGATCACTCCGCTGGAATACTCAAAAGGTTGACCCTCTCTATCCTCCCAATACAACTCGAACTTGCCGAACCGTTCATTCACTGGCTATTCGGACTTGCAGTTGGAGTGAGTGCAGACGTTGGTTTTCAAATCCGTCCGGTACAGGTCTGTCGTACAAATGACTGGTATTACGTCACCTCACCTTGTTTCTTACAGATGTTCTACGTGGCGCTGGTCCTCACGATTGGTGCGGTGCAACAAACAGTCCTTGGGAAATATTATCGCCCACGTACCCGCCAGCCGTCGACGTATGGTCATCTACAAACTCTAGTAGATCTCATCGATGTTTGGCACGACAAGATGTACTGGGGTCACAAAGGGGATGGACATGCTGGTACTAGTGATAAGTCATTGCCACGGGTAAACTTGGAGGAGGAATATGGTTTTTGCGATAGGGATGACTGCTAACCTACGCTATTAATCTCATTTAAACAATCTCGTCTGTATTCACAGCACAGTATGCTGGCCGTACTCTTCTACTCCGTCCAGGATTTACGCTACTTTCTCCTTAATACATTTCTGCCAACTCGTCTCATTTCATTCCTCTCCGTTCCAGTTCTCCCTTCGCGCCCTCAATCACGCTTCTGATGAACATTCGCGCGTCATTCGTATTTGCTGTGGTCCAGGGTACGGCTACTATTTTTTGTCTCAGACCGACTTGGACAGGATGTCTAAATTACAATGCATCAGGCAACCGGAACGCCGGCGCGTCTCATCTCATGCGCGAATTTCTGAATATCGGCGGGTTGAAACTCAACAACCACACCACCTCTGCCGGAGGTAAAGTTTACCAACCGAGGAATATTATTCGGTCTGCCTGATCTCACTTATGTTTCGACGAGGTCGGTCTTGCGACCAACACAAAGTTCGATGGTTCGACGTTTTTCTTTCCAGAGTGATTGTCAATATTTTATTGCTACGGCAAGGTTGAGTGGCGATTCTCATCTCAGTACGTGCACGTTAGCTTCTTTCTATTCTCACTCTCATATGGATACACCGATCACATCAGATGCCTGATCCACGGGGCTTGCCTCTTTACCCCGCCTCCACTTTCTATCGGGATTATGACTGGGTTACCTCTTCCAGATGTACTTTCCCTCGCTTCTGCCAGTAGATGGAGATACTGTCCCAGTAAATAAATCGCTATATGTCACGAGAGGGATTTGGATCCGGAAATGATCGATGAAACAGTCCAAAATAACGAATAAGGCGAGGTGACGGCTTTCGTTTGAACGATCTTCGAGCCGAGTGATTCGATTACAGGTCGAGCATACAGTGAAACACAGCTGTCTCGTCGCTGCCTATGAAACCACGCTATACTCATCTGCTGCGCGATCAGAAAGATCCTGCTTCTGTATCCCCTCTCGTCGTCTTCAGGATCTGTACTAGTATCACCCACCTTGGAGATGATCTCAACCTGTTCCGTCCTTCTCAGTCTATCTTTATCATTCTTGGTGAGTTGGATTGATATAATCGTTTGTAGCGTGATGGAATATCGTGATTGAGATGGAAACTCGCAAATACTAGTGATCTTGGTTTACATAGCTATAGTTGTCGGGTGATGACGAATTTACGATCACATTTCTGGTTGGTATAAGATGGGTCCTCTGAGGACGGCCGCACTGCAGTAAAGACCCACTCCCGGTACAGGAGCTAGAAACTTGTAAGCCCAGTCCCTACAGTACGTTCGTCCGCACTTTTTCGTCTTGATATTTCCTGATGTTTAACTCGTGGACAGTTACATTCGTTACACTCAATGCTACTCCAAAACATTCGTCTCCTATTGTTCCTCGCCCTGCTAGCGGTGTATGGCAACAATGTATTTGTGTTGCCTCTTGATGTACGTGCCTTCTGATGCCCTCATCAAATTATCACTCCTTGACTTACAATCCGAATTCTCGCTTAATGCAACCACATAGTCTGTGGGAAGGCTGGGCGACCCAATACAGCCAAATGGACCTGCTGTATGCGAGAAGACGGTTTTCTCGTGCAAAGAATAGCCATTTAGATGTTACAGTGGGGTGTGGCAATTCCTCAGAGTCGCGCGAGACAACTTTTTTCGGGCGGAGTTTAAATGCTTACCATATATGGTGAGAAACGGCGATCTACGTTTACTGCCTTTGCATACTGTGTACCCATCCTTCCTAAGACCAGATAATTAGTATTCCATGAGAAATATACCAGATAATTAAATACAGAGGCTTTATAAGTGTGATTCTAGATGAATATAGAAGACACTGCACACCTAGCATACTCTATTGTTAAGTATTACCGGTTGACCATGGCCAACTATCAAGGTTCTAGCCAAGGCCTTTGGTGATGTTATCAGCCGTTCGGTCATTTATTTAGTGAGATTTTGGAACGGATACAGTATCAATACACTATCTAATGCACTTCAGACCTTGCTATGTTGATTCTTCAATATAGATGGTGTCACTGTATGCATCTCTGAGAAAGACTAAAATAGGTGTTTTGCAAGGCACTAGTCCTACTGATAGCCTTGTCTTCAGGTATACCAGTAATATGGTATGCTTAACTGAGTAATCTGATGAGTTCTGTATTTACAGTTTTTTTTTGTGGTGTTTTCTCACATTATTGCTCAGTTTGTTGTTCGAGTTCCTCACAAAAATAGTGTCACGTGATGGGATTTTACCTTATCTAGTGAGATTCAATGCGCTCTTCCAATGCTCAGAACTCAGTGAATTCTCCAACAATTCTCATGTAAATGCACAAACCGTATTATTTCATGGTTATCTTCATTTTGTTGAGAAAAAATTCTCAAGAAATTGTCTAGTTCCATAGATATGACCTAAATAATGCTATATCTCGGCAGATTTCTGTAAAATTCCACTTTTTTTTAGAACATCTAAGTATTTGACATCAAATACATGATTCACGTACTTTAAACTAGTTAGTTCTGTGATGTGGAAGGGGATACATGGAGTCGAATGTGTCTCTCAAAAAACGGTAATCGCTTAAGGATAAGCGAGCTCCGGCACGACGCGGCATGGACCATGAGAAGTCTCGTTTCTTCTATAGGGATTGCCACACCCCAGTTACAGGGAAATTCATAAAAATCTGGACACGTGCCAAATTGCCAATTTCGGCCCCTTCAGTACCTCAGAACACAAAATAAATCATATCTTACTCAATTCTTGACCGTTTCGCGTCATCTAAGTTGCTAAATTCATGCCTCAATCGTGCCTTCCAAACTGTAACTAACCCGAGCAAAATAGGTGAAGAATTGACCTAAAAATGGCGCAGAATGTCGTTTTTTCATGTATTCCTCATGTACATTTTTTCCTGCACTCAATTCTGGGTCTGCAGCACCCACAAGTGTCTAGGGCTCCGCAGCAGATCGGATATCCCGGATAAGATACGCCGGATCCACTATCCGCCCGGATGCAGATGAGTTTTGGAGGGCAAATATCCGGGCAGATATATACGCACGGAACCGGATATGACATTGGAAATCCGCCATATCCACACTTATACGGCATCTACCCTGGGGGGCTCAAGGATGTCGAATTAATGATGAAAATACGTGGAATTTGATTAGTCGAATGTCCCTCCAAAGCCAAAACCTTTCGTAAGCTAGCCTTTCACTAGGTTTCCGTGCCGTATCAAGTAATTGAACCCTAGAAAATGATTAGTCAGACATTACTGCCAAGAATCAGGTCGGGTGATGGCGGGATTACTCATTTGGACCTTCACCAATCACTATGTTGACCATTTGTTGACATTGTGTTGTCCCAAAAGTACCGATGGCACTTTGTTATATGCACATTGGAAGGTCCTGGGCCATTTTTTTGCTCTGTAAGTATACTATCAACCTTGGTTGCAGATATGCTAGATATGCCTTATAAGATACGTGCGGAACCAGATCTGGTAGCAGCCATGAAATATCCGGGCAGATATATATGCCCGGATGCGGATGCAACTAAAAATATCTGCGCATATCTTATAAGATATGCTGCGGAGCCCTACAAGTGTCTCAGAATGCTCAGATGGAGTAACTGTGAATTTAGGGCCTGCAGTTGAGATGTATTTGAAGGTGTATGTGCCAGTCTGGGGGCATGCCTGGAAGGCAGAAATTGCCCCCTCATCCCTCAAGCTCCCCATGCCCTAGAAAAAATATCTGAGGCCATGTTCATACATGTAAATTCACTCCAGACCTATTCAAAGTGATTTGGGTACTTGTCATGTCTTCTATGAGGATTGGTGCATTGTTTGAGGTGGGGGAGACAGGGCACATGCACTATGCTTCCCTGCCTTTCTCCAGCTTCCTGACATAGCTATTTGCTCTGGGAAAGGCTCATATATATTTAAATACACTCTAAATGAGTCCTTATGCATGAATTTGGCTTCAGATATTTTTTCTAGGGCATGGGGAGCTTGAGAGATGAGAGGGCAATTTCTGCCTTCCAGGCATGCCCCCAGACTGGCACATACACCTTCAAATACATCTCAACTGCAGGCCCTAAATTCACAGTTACTCCATCTGAGCATTCTGAGACACTTGTGGGTGCTGCAGACCCAGAATTGAGTGCAGGAAAAAATGTACATGAGGAATACATGAAAAAACGACATTCTGCGCCATTTTTAGGTCAATTCTTCACCTATTTTGCTCGGGTTAGTTACAGTTTGGAAGGCACGATTGAGGCATGAATTTAGCAACTTAGATGACGCGAAACGGTCAAGAATTGAGTAAGATATGATTTATTTTGTGTTCTGAGGTACTGAAGGGGCCGAAATTGGCAATTTGGCATGTGTCCAGATTTTTATGAATTTCCCTGTAATGATTTCCACTGAGAAGCCTTGTAGCCTGAGATCACGGAATTTGTATAATTCACCTGTCTCTTTTGACTCTATCAATACATTGATTAGAATCAAAAGGTCTAGCAATAATTTGTCATTTCACGCTTGTCGGTAGATGAACACTGCCTCTCTAAGAGACTTGGATTAAAAAAGCACTAACCACAAGAGTTTAGGATGAATCTTAATGTTACAGGAGGTATACATTTTGGCACCACCACTGAGAGGCTTCGCATAATTTGAAAATGGTGCATCAGCACGGGCGAGCTGCTATTGTAGATTTGTGACATTATCTGTCCTTTACTGAAGGGATGGGGCCCATCATTCTTGTCCTGGAATTCGCATTACAGCCATTTGCAAAAGTACAGAGAATTCCATAATACAGGGAATTCCATAATAATTTGGACATGCAAAAAACACAACAAACGGCCCAATTTCTCAATCCATGCTGCTGTCATGAACACTTTTATTTCTTTTTCTTTTTATTTCCCTCTTTGCTTACCTCATCATCCCCTTTACTAATCATGCTTACTACAATCCTATTACTAATAATTCTTCCTTACTAATTCCTTTCTATCATCTGACCTTAGTCCATTTCGGAAGATTCTAGAGACATTCCATGATGTTCTATCTCATTCCATGACTCGTATATAGATAGTAGGTAGTTTACGTGCTCTCAGGGTATAAGTAGGGGGTGCGTTCACCTGTATTCCCCAGTTTTGACCTTGTCAATATACCGACTAGTGTCGTTCAAGCTCACTCTCCTCTCTCCCCTCTACTCTCTCTGATCAAGTTAGTGTAGCCTGGCCCTCTATTGTGAGCTGGCCTAAGTGCATCACTGACAGAAGGTCGAAACTCCCCATCACCACTCTACACCCTTGATCACCCTGGTGCTTCACATCTCTCTCTGGACTAACGGTCGACAGATTCATACCTATACCACCAACAACGTTACTGTTAACCATGCCATCTCTTTTGTCATCGCTTTCTGGATCTTCCGTATTGTACTCTCGTTCACTGAAGCAGGAATTCCCGGTACTGGAAGACGACTCCAAGTTGTCCCGATCCCTGTCCCACCTCCACGTCGACCGCTACCCCACTACTACTCAACCACACCTGAACCTATTAGTGATCCACCTTACCCAGTAGTCATCGACCTAACAGGCGACGACTCCAACTAAACTCATTCGATTTGTATCGTCATTAAACGGACTCCTACCCCTACCACCTCTGCTATTGTTGTTTAGACCCTGCATAGTAGTTATCTGACATTATCTGTACCCTCTTACTGATTGTGAAGTGTCACCCCCTGGCCTTGTTTGCCAGTTGACTAGACACCTCTCTCAATCAGCGCTGCCTGATGGGGATTGTGAGATCCAATAGACCAGCAGTGCCTTGCAGAGAACAGACGTATCATTAGAACTCTAATTGTGCTTGTGTCTTTGTCATTAACGATAGGTAGTGTTAACCTGCAGACTGGTAGTCGTCACTGTCCGTTCCCCCTGAAGGATTTGTAATCCCCTGGTGTATGCAATCACCAGTAGACTTCCAAACCATCCGAAACCCTCCATCCGACACATCCAAAACCTCCCGAACCTCCCCAATAGCCAAAGGAGATCTACCACTCCCTCCGCCACTAGAAGGAAACCCACAAGGACCCATCCTAACCAAAGAAGATGTAAGCTGCATCACAAGGGCTATTGCTTCCAACAGAGAAATCGACTGCATCCTTAATAAACCCAATGAACAGTCTCAACCCAGAAGCCATAACAGCTACATGGCTAAGCCTGAAGAATTTGATGGACAAGACTTCGACAAATTCATGCAGTCCATCCAGCTATATATTTGGGCAAACCAATACGACTTCAAGACGGACTTGGATACTGTCGTACATGAAGGAAGGCACTGCCAATATGTGGGCCAAGAATTACGTCGAGAAATATCTTGCAGACGAACAAGGAGAGCCAAGCTGGGAAAACTTTCTGAAGCTGCTAAAAGAGTTGCTCCAAGATCCGAATAAGCAAGCAACGGCGCAAAATGAGCTCGCTAACTGTCGCATGGGAATAAATGACACGGTAGAAACATTCTTCAGCAAATTCGATATCCTGAGACACACAGCAGGTTACATTAAGAACCACGATGCCTACCTCATCCAGTTGATTGAAAATGCGGTACTGGAAGGTCTTGTATGACGTGTATATCAGTCGGGAACATTACCCACAGATTATGAAGGATGGAGGAAGGTCATCATCCAATTGGACAAGCTGGAGAGGCGTTGGAATGATCGAAAGAAAATCTATGCTCTATTTCAACCGACCTGGAAACCAGAAACTTGCCCAGAGGCCCCCCCTCCTAAACCAATACCATTGACCGACAGATGCGATAAATGTGTGAGATCGCGTCCGGTACCGAAATACCGAGACAAGGGGTGTATGGTTTTTAAGTGGAGGAGGGCTAATATGTGCCGGTACTTAACCAGTACGGTCACGGTACTTGTTGTCTATGAAAAGGGGGAGTGAATGGATGGGCCAGAAGCGAAGAGTATGTGATTCTGGTATGAAAAGGACAGTTTAGAATGTGGGAAAAACTTCGATACAGGTCGGTATGAGAGAGAACGTAGCAAAACAAGAGTCTAATACCGTGTGAAAAACCTCGGTACAGGTCGGTACAGAAACAAAGGGGTCGGTACGTGAAGGTATGTTGTCAAACAAGAAGATCAGTACAGAAACTAAAGGATGACGTGCAAATACAAAGGATAACAAAAGGTCGGTACCGTGAGAAAAACGTCGGTACAGGTCGGTACTGCAGGAAAACAGCTAGCACAGGATGGTATAGCAAGGGACTGAATGAGGTTTACTGGTGGCTGAGAGTGTCGACTGGACTGGGAAGCAAATCTGAGCCCTCACACGGGAGGCTAACTCCTGAGGTTCACTTGAGACAGAACTGGGATGGGACTGGGATGGAACTCGAGACGAGACTGAGACGGAACTGAGAAGGGGGTGAGGAAACCCGAGCCCTCATGCTAGAGGCTAGCTCCTAAGATTACCTGGAGAGCTACTATGTACAGAAGGAGATATTTATACTACTGTACCGTAGTTAGCTCATAAGTCCAAAAGGAGAAAGTAAAAAGGAAGATCAAAACAAAGAAAAATGTCATAAGAAGAATGAATACAGTAGAGCCATCAGGGGGACAACAAGAAAGGGTTAGGTAGAACAAGATACCAATGAAAATGCAGCATATAGTACCCCTGGATGAAAAGTCCTCAGGACAAGAGATTTGAGCCCCTGCCGATCGATACCGAAGCATTTCTGGTGGTACCGGACCTGAAAACCTTAACGGATACTGACCCTGAGCTTTCCCAAAGAACCAGCATGCATAGTCCAACCATCAGGAATGAATACCAGAGAGGGAGACATCCGATCCATGTCATGAGAGCATGTCGAATTGTCAATTTGTCTCGGTACCGGGTTTCTCGGCACTTGGTACTCTCGGTATTCTTGGTACCAGGTTTCTTGGCGCTCGGTACCAGTATCCTCGGTGTTCGGTATCTTGAGAAATGGGACCGACAGTTTCTCTAGGTGTGCTGGTAGATACTGGAAGGTGTAGATGGGACCATACTGTAGCATAGGGTAAGCGTAGAATGGGATACCAGGCTTGATACCGAGCTCAGCCGCACGTAGTTCTCTTCAGCGATGCAACAGGTGTCACGTTCGGAGGAAGGGGACAGCCTATGGAGATGGATCAAGCACGCCGCGAGGGACATTGCTATTACTGTGGAGAACTCGGCCACATCAAAGCCAACTGTCCCAAATGAGTGAAGCAAATTTGTGCGTCCATTCGGCAAATGACGATGGATGAAAGACAGGATTGGGTGAACGCCCTTAACCACGTCAAAGAAGATGACGTGTCCGAAGATGAAGAGGTGTTCAACCAACAGGAGGATTTTGCAGTGTCCCAGCAGTGATCGCGGCATTGACTGGGATAAGTTTGGGCTTGATTTATTTAATGGGCACTTTTTCTCGAACAGGCACTCGTAGGATACAAAATAGCATAGAAAAACCACCCCCAAAACAACCAAAAACCCCCAAACCTAAAAAAAAAACCTTATCTAGTGTAGATAGTGATAATAAATCGGATTATTGTAATGGCTGCAGGCAGTACCAAATCTCAGACTTATGCCCCTGTGTAGAAGAATACTATGGATCTGGTCTGGACCCTGAATGTAACAAAGTTTCTTTTAACCCTTCTTCTTATTCTCTTTCTTCTCTTTCTTCAAGCCGAAAGCCCAAACTGAAAACCGCGAAAAATGAATCCTGCCGGAAGGGTCCCACTCGATACAGTAGAGATTCATTACTTAAACCACATACTGCCCCTTGGGTAGTGAGGCGAATCAGAGAAGACTCATTGAGCGAGGCCTAGACAGTCCTAAAGCTGTAGATGCAAAAACAGAGGCACAGTAAAATAAATGAAGGACTTGTGCAGAACCTTTGAAAACTAAGCCCTGTGGAAGCTGAAGCAGCAGTGCAGCAATTAGCTGCATCTAAACGATTTGTTCGAGGCAGTCAGGGGCAGCAACTTACCGTTCCTGTAATGCTTCGAACTATGGACAATAGAATCCAGGTTCGAATCTCAGCCCTATTAGACAGTGGTTGTACTGGCTCCTGCATAAGTCAAGCATTTGTTAAAGAACATGGAATTGAGACGCAAAAAACACCGTTACCGATTCCTGTTTACAATGCTGATGGAACACTGAACAAGTCAGACGCAATCACTAGTTTTGTCAGGATGTGTATGACTGTTAAAGACCATTCGGAGCTCATCGATTTTGCAGTCACTGATCTAGGCAAGACCAATGTCTTTATTGGATATGAATGGTTAAAGTTATATAACCCCAGCATTGACTGGCAGAATCAGTCAATCACTTTTGATCGCTGTCCTGAAAGCTGTGGGTATATCCATCACCAGAAAGACATTGATAAGGATGATGATGAAGAACCGCTACCAACAGAGAAACTGGAAGAAACGGACAGGATATTCTTCACATGGTACCACGAAACTCGTCAGGTTGACTCTGCCACTATAAACTTGCCTTTTGTTAAAGAATTTGAAGACGTGTTCAGTGCAGAGGAATTTGATCAACTACTGGAACGTTGCTCATGGGATCACGCTATCGAGCTCACACCAGGGTTCAAACCCACTGATTGCAAGATCTACCCACTAACCCGAAATGAGCAACTAGCACTAGATGAGTTTCTTGAAGAAAACCTCCGTAATGGCTGCATTCGCCCCTCGAAATCCCCAATGGCATCTCCCTTCTTCTTTATCAAGAAAAAAGATGGGAAACTGAGACCTGTTCAAGATTATTGGAAGCTAAATGAAGCTACAGTCAAAAACAAATACCCGCTTTCTCTGATACAGGAACTTATAGATGCTACATACCATGCCAAACACTTTACCAAGCTTGATGTACGTTGGGGATACAACAACATACGCATCAAGGAGGGTGACAAATGGAAGGCTGCTTTCAGGACCAATAGAGGACTATTCAAACCTACGGTGATGTTCTTCGGACTTATGAACTTGCCTGCTTCTTTCCAAGGATTCATGAACGAGATCTTCTGAGAATTAGTTAATGAAGGAAATGTTGTCATATACTTAGACGACATTCTCATATTTGCAGAAGACCAAGATCATCATGACGCCTTGGTGCAGAAGGTCCTTCAGGTACTAAGACAGCACAAACTCTATCTGCGATATAAGAAGTGTTCGTTAAAGAGTAATACCGGAGGCTACAATCGATATGGGCTTAATTCTGTGATTCTACCGCTTCTTCCAATTAACAATACTTCTGTGATTCTACCGCTTCTTACTTCTCTTCGGACCACGGTACTTCTGCCGTCCTATCTACGCCTGTGGTTCTAACAAAGTACGAGGCTTCTGCGATTCGACAAGGCTAAGAACGATTGAGAACTGGTCCTACATACGTTTAGCCAGACTTCTGTGCCAATACCGAATCACCAATCCCTACGCCCGTCTTCCATCACAGTACCGAACCACCAGACTTCGATACCGATGATACCGATACCATGCCGCCCACCCATCCTGATACCAACGCTTAATAGTCCACGTCTAGTCGATACTACGCCCTCGACGGCCCATACTAGAGGGAAAGGCTCACAAAGCTGCAATCGGTCTGCCATACGTTGCTGCGAAGAGTTGGATCATGGTTGAAGCTCCAAGTCCGACGGTATGCCCTTCTGAACTGCCATGCATCGATACCGACGATACCAGTGTTGATACCGATGGTCCACTCCTGTACCGGAGTTCGTACGTGTACTAGGTCGAGACCACGCCCTCGGAGATCTACGTCGAGAGGAAGGTTGGGAAATGAATCAAGTCCGCCGTACGCTGCTTCAATCTCGGAGGAGGCCATCAATCCGACTTGGAGGGGAAGCCAAGCAATGCCCAGTCGAGTCAGGCGACACGTACCGATCGATATCGAGGGGCTCGAGCGATCTCATTGATGCTCAGGGACGATCCCAGGGTACTGATTGGTACCGAGCGGTAGAGTACTCCATTGCCAAGGTTGGGTTGTACCGACACGAGCACGCCGTCCGATCGATCGGTAGACGCCCAGACTGACGCCACACGGATCATGATACCGGAACAAAGATAAATCAGGATGACGTGCTTCTCCTGCTAAGGAGACGACAGGGACATCGCCAGGAGCGCCCATGCGGTAGCTTGAGACACGTCCTTATTTTAGCGCTGGTCGACATCGGTACTGCCGCCCTACCTCGGTATCACTCATCGTGAGTTTTCATTGGGTTCTTGTCTCGTCCCACCCTATTCTTAGCTACCCCCTTGTTAGGACTTGAACTTTCCCTTTACTTTCGCTTACTTAATTCTTCATTGGTCATATTCCTTTTTCCGTTCATGCTTACTCATTCTTATTATTCATCTTGCTTAGTCGCTCTTTACCGGAACGTTCCGTAATATTCTATTCCCACCCTTACTAATATTCTTCTTAGAGTAATACCTTCCCACGTCTGGTGTGTATATAAGTAGATAGTCTGACTCATTTGTACCTCGTCTCACTATTCTTCTTACCACCACCATCCCTTAGGTATTTACTCATTGGTTGTACTAACTTAAATATATCTTCTTACCACCACCATCCCTTAGCCTGCGTGATCGTCTCCGTCGCTGTACAAGTCTTCGACGTTTGAGGCAGCGTACCCTAAGCTCTGGTGTGAGAGACCCCGACTCCGTTCGAGTACCCCCGAACCCGTCGTTTCGCATAACATAATAGTGAGACCTACGTACCAGGACCGTTCAGCGACCTCTGAGTTTCCCAGTCCTTGCTGTTCCCTCCTGTGGTCTCCCGTTGACGTTGAGTAACTCCCAACGAACACGAGTTTTCACCAACCCGGTTTTTACCGAGACAACAACAACCGGCCCGGAGACTGTTAAAGTTTCCGTGTATTCCCGATCAGTCACAACTCTTTACCCAAAGTCACCGTGGCGCTTATCGTTACCATCTGGTGCCGAGGGAACGTCATCTACACCAAGGAGTTCCCACACGTTCATAGTGCCCCGGGGTTCTCTATTGTTTTCCCTGCCTGGATCTTCCGCGTTGTCATAAGGCTTACGGACGGATTGCCGAACAACCTGCGTCAGCGCCTAGATCCCTTACCTGTACCCCCTCCTCGTCGTTAAACGTTGTCGAGAACTCATCGCCGACGTGCTTTAATACTAGACGCCGTGGAGAGAGACGTAGACGAGTTATTTGTTCAGACTCAGCCTACGTCGCCTCCGTCCCCTACTCCAACGTCAAGGAGCGACTCAGACGTATCATCTCTAGAGACTCCTGTACTACGAATGTCTGGAGGACAAGGACAACAACCAATACCACCTCCAGTTCCTCCCCGAGCACCAAGTCCACTGATGGCGCAAGGGTTCAATCAGACTCAGATGCAGCAGTTCGCGCAGATGTTTGCGGCTGCTCTAGGACAAGTACAACAACCGCCAGCACCGCCCGCCCCATCCCCCAAGACTCGTGCGAAGGAACCAAGCGAGTTCAATGGCAGCGACTACAAGGACTTCAAGCGCGAATATACCCTGTGCTTTGAGTCGGACCCCAGGTCGTTCCCAACAGGCAAGAGCAAGATACTCTTTGTCTTGTCTTACATGAAAGGCGGAGCTGCTGGAACGTGGGCGCAGAACTACGTAGATGCGAACCAAGCGGCAGGTATCCCGGACACCTGGGCAGCCTTTCAAACGGCTCTAGACAAGTCGTTTGATGATCCAAACAAGAAAGAGAAGGCGATGGCGGAACTTCGACGCCTAACTCAAGGGAAGAAGACCGCAGACGAGTTCTTCGTCGAGTTCGACATCAGACGTCAGGCAGCTGGTCTTACAGATGCACTACACAACGACATCCTCATCGACCGATTGAAGTGGGCGTTGAACCTCGAGGTCGTCAAGGGAGTCATGCGCTCAGCCACCGTCCCTACCACCTATGATGGCTGGAAGGCGAAGGCTATTGATGTGGACAGAATCGAACAACAGCTTCGTCAAGTAACGGCGACAAGGTCAGGCCCTCCACGCACAAACTGGCCAACCCAGACACAGACCAAGAACCCGCCTCAAGTCCAGCAAGCTCCGCAACCTCAGCAGCATCGGCCACAGGTACCTCCCCCTCAGCGCGATCATCAAGGAGTAGGGGCAGGAGTCCATCCAGGAGCCGGAATCCCAATGGACATCGACAGGGCCAGACGAAGTTACAAATGCTGGACCTGTGGATCGCCGTCGTATCTCATGGCTAGTTGTCCTAGTAAGGGGCAGATAGTACGAGAGGTGATTAGGGCATGGGACCCGGAGACCCGCAGGGCCTTTGCAGACGCACTAGGAGAGCTGAAGGAACGTGACTTCCAAGCGGTCGACGGAGGACCCGAGGAGCTGCGAGCTACACAAGTAGAGGGGTTGATGGATGAAGAAAGGGGAGAGGAGGATTTTGTCAAGGACCAGGAGTAGTCGTCGGGACAACTGGTCGACTTTCACAAGATTTCGTTTTGTCGCACGTATTCCATGACTCATCGTCTGTATACTACCTTAGAGATTTGAAACACGATGACGCTGCACCTTACTACGAAATCTTGACCGACGTGATACCAACAGGAGAAGAGGAGGGGCTTACAGAGGATGATGTTGAGGCCTTTGAAGAAGCTTACTTCCGAGCGCACCCACGGTTTATACGAGGATCCAATGGGCGCCAGTTGGAGATACAAGTGATCCTCTGTACTGTCGACCTACCGAGATATACAGGAGACTTCTTGGAAAAGGCCCGAGCCCTGGTTGACTCTGGATGTACCGGATCGTGTATTGATGTGGACTTCGTACTCAAGCACGATATACCCCGAACTCGCTACATACGACCTATGATGGTGTTTAATGCTGACGGAACTCTCAATGAAGGAGGAATGATGACGCATTATGTCGAGTTGGAGATGGTTTTTGGACAACACATTGAAACCATCCGTTTAGCTATCACCCGTCTGGCTCACTGCGATGTCTTCCTGGGACATGACTGGCTCACGAAGCATAACCCGGAGATAGACTGGACTACAGGGAAGATCGAGTTCACACGATGTCCTACAGATTGCCGACAAGATCCAAATCCTGAAGCAACGACAATAGTGCATAATCGTGCTATCAAGTCGAATCGAGACTGGCCGATATACCTCAATGATTTTGAAGACGTGTTTAGTGAAGAAAGCTTCGAGAACCTTCCTGAACATCGCGTCTGGGATCATGCAATCGATCTGAAACCGGACTTCAAACCTAACGACTGCAAGGTCTATCCCCTCAACCCGAAGGAGCAGGAAGTATTGAAAGGCTTTATCGAGGAGAACTTGGCATCAGGACGAATCCGAGAGTCAAAGTCACCCATGGCGTCGCCTTTCTTTTTCATCAAGAAGGAAGACGGCTCACTTCGAGCAATCCAAGACTACCGGAAGCTCAACGAGGGAACAGTTAAGAACAAATACCCTCTCCCGCTCATTCAGGAACTGGTAGACAAGGTCAAGGATGCGAAGATCTTCACCAAGCTAGACGTACGTTGGGGATACTACAACATACGTATTAGAGAAGGGGATGAATGGAAAGCGGCTTTCAGGACAAACCTGGGGTTGTTCGAACCAACGGTCATGTTCTTCGGTTTAACTAACGCCCCAGCTACCTTCCAAGGATTCATGAACGACATCTTCAGAGATTTGATACATGAGGGCAAGATCATCGTTTACCTCGACGACATACTCATCTTCTCCTCCCATATCGACGAACATCGCCAGCTAGTACGAGAGGTATTCCAGAGACTTCGCGATAACCGCCTGTTCCTGAAGCCGCAGAAGTGTGAATTCGAGGTGGACCAAGTCAAATACCTAGGACATGTCATAGGTCAAGGAGAGCTTAAGGTGGACCTGAAGAAGAGTGAGGCAGTTCGAGACTGGCCAGTGCCGAGAAATGTGACAGAATTGCAGAAGGTGCTGGGTTTTGGGAACTGGTTACGACGTTTTGTCAAGGACTATAGTCAAATCGTTAAACCTCTGACGTCTCTGACCGGTAAAGCTGAATGGAGATGGGGAAAGGAACAACAAGAGGCGTTTGAAGGATTAAAGGAGCGCTTATGTAGCCCGCCCGTATTAGCGATACCGAACCATGATCAGCCATATCGAGTAGAAGCCGATTCGTCAAACTATGCGACAGGCGCAGTCCTACTACAGCAACAGGAGGATGGAAAATGGAAACCAGTAGCATATCGATCGTCTGCACTTCACGACGCTGAAAGGAACTACGAGATATACGACAAAGAGATGCTGGCAATTGTCGAAGCACTTCGTGACTGGCGACAATATCTCTTGGGCGCTAAACACCACTTCGAGGTCTGGTCAGACCACCTGAACCTCATGTATTTTAAGGAAGCGCACAAGCTCAACTACCGTCAAGCACGCTGGAGAACTGAACTGGCGGAATTCGACTTTGTACTGGTACACAAGCCTGGGACGTCAATGGGAAAGGCTGATTTGCTATCACGGCGGGCAGGGTTCAATGAGGGCAAAGAAGACAACAAGGACATCGTCTTTATCAAGGATGAATGGCTAGTTCGAGCCCTTACTGGAGATCTGACGGCACTACGAGATAAGATCAGGGAAGCGCAAGGAAGCTTGGAGAAGGAGAAGATACCGAAGGGGGCAACGGAGGAAGGTGGTCTTCTACAGAAGGATGGAAGGATCTTTGTGCCAGATGAAATGCGAGACAAAGTCTTTCAGGTCTGTCATGACTCGCCGTGGGCAGGGCATCCGGGTTCGTCAAAAACGGTGGAACTGGTCAGGCGTGATTTCTGGTGGCCAACAATGTTTGCAGACGTCAGGAATTACGTGCGAGGATGTGACAAGTGCCAACGGACAAAGGCAGTCAGAACAGCGAAACGACGGGTCCTACATCCGAACGAGATACCTGAGGCGCCTTGGCAAGTGGTTACGGTGGACCTGATAGGTGAACTACCCGAGTCAAGCGGACATAATGCAATCTGCGTTATAGTTGATCGGTTCAGTAAACAGATGCATGCAATCCCGACAACTACGAAGTTAACTTCAGAAGGGATGGCAAGGATCTATCGCGATCATGTCTTCAGACTTCACGGGTTACCGCGAAAGATCATCCATGATCGAGGAACGCAATTCGAGGCAAAAATGATGAAGGAACTGTACAAGTTACTACACATTCAGGGAAATCCCTCGACTGCGTATCACCCTCAAACGGATGGACAGACGGAGCGAGTCAATCAAGAACTGGAACAATACCTCCGCCTATACGTCAACCACAGGCAATCGGATTGGGTAGACTGGCTTCCTCTTGCAGAATTCGCGTTAAAGAGTAATACCGGAGGCTACGATCGATATGGGCTTAATTCTGCGATTCTACCGCTTCTTCCAATTAACAATACTTCTGCGATTCTACCGCTTCTTACTTCTCTTCGGACCACGGTACTTCTGCCGTCCTATCTACGCCTGCGGTTCCAACAAAGTACGAGGCTTCTGCGATTCGACAAGGCTGAGAGCGATTGAGAACTGGTCCACTTCTGCGCCAATACCGAATCACCAATCCCTACGCCCGTCTTCCATCATAGTACCGAACCACCAGACTTCGATACCGATGATACCGATACCGTACCGTCCACCCGTCCTGATACCGACGCTTAATACTCCACACCTAGTCGATACTACGCCCTCGACAGCCCATACCATAGAAAAAGGCTCACAAAGCTGCACTCGGTCTGCCATACGTTGCTGCGAAGAGTTGGATCATGGTCGAGGTTCCAAGCCCGACGGTATGCCCTTCCGAACCGCCATACATCGATACCGACGATACCGGTGTTGATACCGATGGTCCGCTCCGATACCGGAGTTCGTTACGTGTGCTAGGTCGAGACCACGCCATCGGAGATCTACGTCGAGAGGAAGGTTGGGAAATGAATCAAGTCCACCGTACGCTGCTTCGATCTCGGAGGAGGCCATCGATCCGACTCGGAGGGGAAGCCAAGCAATGCCCAGTCGAGTCAGGCGACGCGTACCGGTCGATATCGAGGGGCTAGAGCGATGCTCAGGGACGATCCCAGGGTACTGATTGGTACCGAACGGTAGAGTACCCCATTGCCAAGGTTGGGTTGTACCGACACGTCTACATCGGAGCACGCCGTCCGATCGATCGGTAGACGCCCAGACTGACGCCGCACGGATCATGATACCGGAACAAAGGTAAATCAGGATGACGTGCTTCTCCTACGACAGGGACATCGCCAGGAGCGCCCATGCGGTAGCTTGAGACACGTCCTTAATTTAGCGCTGGTCGACGTCGGTATCGCCGCCCTACCTCGGTATCGCTCGTCGTGAGTTTTCATTGGGTTCTTGTCTCGTCCCACCCTATTCTTAGCTACCCCCTGATAAAACTTCTTATTCATTCATCATCTTATGTTTCCCCTGATTGTAATTTTACATTCGATTCGACCTTATGTTCCATTTCTTGTACCGGATTACGGTACGATTCGACTTGTAAAAACCCCCCATTTGGTATCTTAAATGGCTACGGTATTATGGTATTTATAGCCTGCATGTTCTACTGTAGCAAACCAGCTAATCTGAGAGGAACTTCCAGAGTGAAGGTCCGGGTTTTGCTCATCCCGTTCAAGTCCCCGTTCGTTCGTCTCGTCTCGTAGTCACCGGTATCGATACCGGTAGTCGTCGTTCTCGTCTTCGTCGCCCTCGTCTCTCGTCTCACGACCAGTCCTATCAAAAACACCTCCTCAGCTCGCTTCCTCTACTGCTTCGTTCTCTCTACCGTAATACCGGACACCAGACGACTCGGTATCGACGGATTCGTCTCGGTATTGATCGTCTCCTGATACCTCTCCTCTTGAGCGGTCACCTATAGTCTCCTGTACTCATCAATCCAGCCAGGCCCTACTATTCTCTCTTGACGACTTGTCTGTGACTGTACGACTTAGTACCGCCACGTACCGGCCCTCCCAACGCATCTAAATCGTACCCCCCTCATCCGGTATTTCTAATACCGGCCGCGTTCTCGCACATTCATCGGAAGTAAGCTTCTTCAAAGGCCTCAACATCATCCTCTGTAAGCCCCTCCTCTTCTCCTGTTGGTATCACGTCGGTCAAGATTTCGTAGTAAGGTGCAGCGTCATCGTGTTTCAAATCTCTAAGGTAGTATACAGACGATGAGTCATGGAATACGTGCGACAAAACGAAATCTTGTGAAAGTCGACCAGTTGTCCCGACGACTACTCCTGGTCCTTGACAAAATCCTCCTCTCCCCTTTCTTCATCCATCAACCCCTCTACTTGTGTAGCTCGCAGCTCCTCGGGTCCTCCGTCGACCGCTTGGAAGTCACGTTCCTTCAGCTCTCCTAGTGCGTCTGCAAAGGCCCTGCGGGTCTCCGGGTCCCATGCCCTAATCACCTCTCGTACTATCTGCCCCTTACTAGGACAACTAGCCATGAGATACGACGGCGATCCACAGGTCCAGCATTTGTAACTTCGTCTGGCCCTGTCGATGTCCATTGGGATTCCGGCTCCTGGATGGACTCCTGCCCCTACTCCTTGATGATCGCGCTGAGGGGGAGGTACCTGTGGCCGATGCTGCTGAGGTTGCGGAGCTTGCTGGACTTGAGGCGGGTTCTTGGTCTGTGTCTGGGTTGGCCAGTTTGTGCGTGGAGGGCCTGACCTTGTCGCCGTTACTTGACGAAGCTGTTGTTCGATTCTGTCCACATCAATAGCCTTCGCCTTCCAGCCATCATAGGTGGTAGGGACGGTGGCTGAGCGCATGACTCCCTTGACGACCTCGAGGTTCAACGCCCACTTCAATCGGTCGATGAGGATGTCGTTGTGTAGTGCATCTGTAAGACCAGCTGCCTGACGTCTGATGTCGAACTCGACGAAGAACTCGTCTGCGGTCTTCTTCCCTTGAGTTAGGCGTCGAAGTTCCGCCATCGCCTTCTCTTTCTTGTTTGGATCATCAAACGACTTGTCTAGAGCCGTTTGAAAGGCTGCCCAGGTGTCCGGGATACCTGCCGCTTGGTTCGCATCTACGTAGTTCTGCGCCCACGTTCCAGCAGCTCCGCCTTTCATGTAAGACAAGACAAAGAGTATCTTGCTCTTGCCTGTTGGGAACGACCTGGGGTCCGACTCAAAGCACAGGGTATATTCGCGCTTGAAGTCCTTGTAGTCGCTGCCATTGAACTCGCTTGGTTCCTTCGCACGAGTCTTGGGGGATGGGGCGGGCGGTGCTGGCGGTTGTTGTACTTGTCCTAGAGCAGCCGCAAACATCTGCGCGAACTGCTGCATCTGAGTCTGATTGAACCCTTGCGCCATCAGTGGACTTGGTGCTCGGGGAGGAACTGGAGGTGGTATTGGTTGTTGTCCTTGTCCTCCAGACATTCGTAGTACAGGAGTCTCTAGAGATGATACGTCTGAGTCGCTCCTTGACGTTGGAGTAGGGGACGGAGGCGACGTAGGCTGAGTCTGAACAAATAACTCGTCTACGTCTCTCTCCACGGCGTCTAGTATTAAAGCACGTCGGCGATGAGTTCTCGACAACGTTTAACGACGAGGAGGGGGTACAGGTAAGGGATCTAGGCGCTGACGCAGGTTGTTCGGCAATCCGTCCGTAAGCCTTATGACAACGCGGAAGATCCAGGCAGGGAAAACAATAGAGAACCCCGGGGCACTATGAACGTGTGGGAACTCCTTGGTGTAGATGACGTTCCCTCGGCACCAGATGGTAACGATAAGCGCCACGGTGACTTTGGGTAAAGAGTTGTGACTGATCGGGAATACACGGAAACTTTAACAGTCTCCGGGCCGGTTGTTGTTGTCTCGGTAAAAACCGGGTTGGTGAAAACTCGTGTTCGTTGGGAGTTACTCAACGTCAACGGGAGACCACAGGAGGGAACAGCAAGGACTGGGAAACTCAGAGGTCGCTGAACGGTCCTGGTACGTAGGTCTCACTATTATGTTATGCGAAACGACGGGTTCGGGGGTACTCGAACGGAGTCGGGGTCTCTCACACCAGAGCTTAGGGTACGCTGCCTCAAACGTCGAAGACTTGTACAGCGACGGAGACGATCACGCAGGCTAAGGGATGGTGGTGGTAAGAAGATATATTTAAGTTAGTACAACCAATGAGTAAATACCTAAGGGATGGTGGTGGTAAGAAGAATAGTGAGACGAGGTACAAATGAGTCAGACTATCTACTTATATACACACCAGACGTGGGAAGGTATTACTCTAAGAAGAATATTAGTAAGGGTGGGAATAGAATATTACGGAACGTTCCAGTAAAGAGCGACTAAGCAAGATGAATAATAAGAATGAGTAAGCATGAACGGAAAAAGGAATATGACCAATGAAGAATTAAGTAAGCGAAAGTAAAGGGAAAGTTCAAGTCCTAACAGCCAGCAGAAATCGAGACCGTCGAGTAGAGAAAGCACTGCAGAATGAAGAGAAGGACTGGACTGAGGATGAGACGGGCATAGTAACATGGCAGGATCACATCTACATCCTGTTAGAACTTGAACTTGAACTTTTCTCTTGCTTACTTAATTTCTTATTTGTCATCTTCCTTTTCTGTATAAGCTTACTCATCCTTATTATTCATCATGCTTAGTTGCTCTTTACCGGAACGTTCCATAACATTCTATTTCCTCCCTTACTAATATTCTTCTTAGAGTAATATCTTCCCACAACCGATGTGTATATAAGTAGATAGTCTGACTCGTTTATACAGTCACATGACAAAAGTTTTGTCGCGTCACATTTTTCACTTTGTACCGTAGACTTTTGAATAGCATTACTCCACAACAAAATAAAAATCCATCTAATTAGTATTTAGTAGATGCTCCCCTGACCTCCACCAACTGTTCAACACGTCTAGGCATGCTATCTATGAGTTTATTAATTACTTTAATGTCAATCTTTTCCCACTCCTCCAAAAGTGCCCTCTTCAACTCCTCCTCATTTCTAGGCCTAACTGGCCTCTTGTTAATTGCAATTTTCATCAGATACCAAACATGTTCAATAGGGTTCATATCTGATGACTGAGCTGGGTGGGGGAATCTCTCCATTGAGTTGATATCCCTAAACTCTTGTGCCACCTTGCATCTGTGAACTGGTGCCCCATCTTCTATCATCTTTGCAACCCCTCTCTCCTCATACAGCTCTGCATAAAAGTCCCAGAGGGGTCCTGCCATAACCAAATCAACATAATCCACACCCTTCCTCCTGTCCTTGGGGATAAATATGAGTGGGCCCTTCTTGTTATATGCAATACACCCCCAAACCATGACACTTGTCCTTCCTGACTTGAAAGTGGCTGTCAGGCACTTCTCGTCGAATGCCTCCTCGGTGCAACACCATACCAGAGGGGCCTTTGAGTGCTTTCCAAGCTCAACTAAGGATTCATCTGTCCAGATCATCCTATGCCACTCCTTCTTCCCATGATCAATTGCAGTCTCCCTCCACTCCAGCCTCCTCTCCTTGTGTTCGTCAGTTAGAAATGGTTTCTTATGTGCATGGCATGAGAACATCCCTAAATCACGATGTAAGGACCTCTGGACAGTCCTGGGGGCAATGGGTTTGAGTGCACCAGCATTAAGATTTTGAGTGATGTCGGCAAGTGTTTGACGTCTGTTGCCATCAAGAGAGTGCTGCAGATAACGTAACCCCCTGTCACCAATCTTGTGTGGACGTCCGCTCCTGGGTAGATCATTGACATGGCCTCGCTCGGCATGGTTCTTGAGAATGCGCTGTATGGTACGAACAGTGCAATTGAATGCTTTTGCAATTTCCTCGCGAGGGAGTTGAGTTTGGCAAAGATTAAGTATAGCAGCACGTTGAGCAGGAGTAGTGTTAGAGGATCCAAGTTGTTTGGGCATGATTGAGTCAGTGGTTGTTGTGGTATAAGGTAAAGAGTGGTTGTATTGTGACATGGACACGACAAAACTTTTGTCATGTGACTGTACCCCGTCTCACTATTCTTCTTACCACCACCATCCCTTAGGTATTTACTCATTATCTGTACTAACTTTAATATATCTTCTTACCACCACCATCCCTTAGCCTGCGTGATCATCTCCGTCGTTGTCTAAGTCTTCGACGTTTGAGGCAGTGTATCCTAAGCTCTGGTGTGAGAGACCCCGACTCCGTTCAAGTACCCCTGAACCTGTCGTTTCGCATAACATAATAGTGAGACCTACATACCAGGACCGTTCAGCAAACTCTGAGTTACCCAGACCTTGCTGTTCCTCCTGTGGTCTCCTGTTGACGTCGAGTACCTCCCGACAAACACGAGTTTTCACTTACCCAGTTTTTACCGAGATAACAACAACCGGTGAATGTGCGAGAACGCGGCCGGTATCAGAAGTACCGGACGAGGGGGGTACGATTTAGATGCGTTGGGAGGGCCGGTACGTGGCGGTACTAAGTCGTACAGTCACAGACAAGTCGTCAAGAGAGAATAGTAGGGCCTGGCCAGATTGATGAGTACAGGAGGCTATAGGTGACTGCTCAAGAGGCGAGGTATCAGGAGATGATCAATACCGAGACGAATCCGTCGATACCGAGTCGTCTGGTGTCCGGTATCATGGTAGAGAGAACGAAGCAGTAGAGAAGGCGAGCTGAGGGGGTGTTTCTGATGGGACTAGTAATGAGACGAGAGGCGAGGGCGACGAAGACGATAACAATGACTACCGGTATCGATACCGGCGACTATGAGACGAGACAAATGAACGGGGACTTGAACGAGATGAGCAAAACCCGGACCTTCACTCTGGAAGTTCCTCTCAGATTAGCTGGTTTGCTACAGTAGAATATGCAGGCTATAAATACCATAATACCATAGCCATTCAAGATACCAAATGGGGGGGTTTTACAAGTCGAATCGTACCGTAATCCGGTACAAGAAATGGAACATAAAGTCGAATTGAATGTAAAATTATAATCAGGGGAAACATAAGATGATGAATGAATAAGAAGTTTTATCAGGGGGTAGCTAAGAATAGGGTGGGACGAGACAAGAACCCAATGAAAACTCACGATGAGTGATACCGAGGTAGGGCGGCGGTACCGATGTCAACCAGCGCTAAAATAAGGATGTGTCTCAAGCTACTGCATGGGCGCTCCTGGCGATGTCCCTGTCGTAGGAGAAGCACGTCATCCTGATTTACCTTTGTTCCGGTATCATGATCCATGCGGCGTCAGTCTGGGCGTCTACCGATCGATTGGATGGCGTGCTCCAATGTTGACGTGTCGGTACAACCCAACCTTGGCAATGGGGTACTCTACCGCTCGGTACCAATCAGTACCCTGGGATCGTCCCTGAGCATCAACGAGATCGCTCGAGCCCCTCGATATCGATCGGTACGCGTCGCCTGACTCGACTGGGCATTGCTTGGCTTCCCCTCCAAGTCGGATTGATGGCCTCCTCCGAGATTGAAGCAGCGTACGGCGGACTTGATTTATTTCCCAACCTTCCTCTCGACGTAGATCTCCGAGGGCGTGGTCTCGACCTAGCACACGTTACGAACTCCGGTACCAGAGCGGACCATCGGTATCAACGCCGGTATCGTCGGTATCGATGCCTGGCGGTTCGGAAGGGCATACCGTCAGACTTGGAGCTTCAACCATGATCCAACTCTTCGCAGCAACGTATGGCAGACCGATTGCAGCTTTGTGAGCCTTTCCCTCTAGTATGGGCCGTCGAGGGCGTAGTATCGACTAGACGTGGACTATTAAGCGTTGGTATCAGGATGGGTGGGCGGCACGGTATCGGTATCATCGGTATCGAAGTCTGGTGGTTCGGTACTGTGATGGAAGATGGGCGTAGGGATTGGTGATTCGGTATTGGCACAGAAGTCTGGCTAAACATATGTAGGACCAGTTCTCAATCGTTCTTAGCCTTGTCAAATCGCAGAAGCCTCGTACTTTGTTGGAACCGCAGGCGTAGATAGGATGGCAGAAGTACCGTGGTCCAAAGAGAAGTAAGAAGCAGTAGAATCACAGAAGTATTGTTAATTGGAAGAAGCGGTAGAATCGCAGAATTAAGCCCATATCGATCGTAGCCTCCGGTATTACTCTTTACCGGCCCGGAGACTGTCAAAGGTTTCTGTGTATTTCCGATCTGCTACAACCCTTCACACGAAGTCACCCTGGCACTTATTGTTACCATCTGGTGCTGAGGAAACGTCATCTACACCAGGGAGTTCCCACACATCCATAGTACCCTGAGTTTCTCCATTGTTTTCCCTGCCTGGATCTTCCGCATTGTCTTAAGGCTTACAGACAGCTTGCCAACAAACTTATGTCAGTGCCTAGACCTATTACCCGTACCCCCTCCTTGTCGTTAAATGTTGTCGAGAACTCATCGTCAACATGCCTTACTACTAGATGCTGTGGAGAGAGATGTAGACAAACTATTTGTTCAGACTCAGCCTACATCCCCCCATCCCCTACTCCGATGTCAAGAAGTGACTCGGACGTATCCTCTCTAGAGACTTCCGTACTATGAATGTTAGGCGGATAAGGACAGCAACAAGTACCTCCTCCCGTCCCTCCTAGAGCACCAACTTCTCCAATGGTGCAAGGTTTCAATCAGGCTCAGATGCAGCAGTTTGCACAGATGTTTGCTCTGGCTCTGGGGCAGATGCCACAACCTGCGGCTCCACCAGTCCTGCCACCAAAGACTTGTGCAAAGGAACCAAGCGAGTTTGACGGCAACAATTACAAAGACTTCAAGTGCGAGTATACCCTCTGCTTTGAGTCAGATCCAAGGTCGTTCCCTACAGGCAAGAGTAAGATCCTCTTCGCCTTTTCATATATGAGAGGAGGAGTGGCTAGCACATGGGCTCAGAACTACGTCGATGCGAATCAAGCAAATGGTATTCCGGATGACTGGGCCATCTTCCAAACAGCCCTAGATAAGTCGTTCGATGACCCGAACAAGAAGGAGAAGGCACTAGAAGATCTTAGGCGCCTGACCCAAGGAAAGATGACAGCTGATGAATTCTTCGTCAAGCTCGACATCAAGCGACAGGCAGCCAGTCTTACAGACACACTGCACAATGGTATCCTTATCGATCGCTTGAAATACGCTGTCAGGCTAGGTTCTAACCTGAACATAAGTTGTCACAATATGCACAACTATCGCATTATCCAGCCAGGACATGGAATACAGTCATAAAGAAGTCTAACGTCATATTAAATCCAGAAGGCAAAATCATGGTTCTATATCAAGAATCAGTATATCGAAATATACAAGAAAGAGAAATAAGCTTACCAAAGAGCTTTAAGTATGGTATGCCTTGATACAAGTATAGGAACCCACTCAACCCACTCCTCTTCAATTGTTACTGTCGTCTCTACAAATATTCTTCACACTATCAGCAGAAAAGAACTTAGTATCTTGAGAACAGAAACTAACTAAATTGGATTGTAAGAGGTACGACGATCCACAAAAGCCAGCCTGAGAAGATCAGAAGCATGACAGAGTAGGTGACGAAGTTGTGAACAAAGTCGTGATGAGGGCATAAGGATAAAGTGCTACACAACAGGTAGCAAAGCGGCGATAAGAAACTCATTTCTCTCAAACTGATTAAGATTTGCAGGAAAATAAGACTAAAGAACTTCTAGCTGCACCAGCCTACTGGCTCTATTCAATAGACAACCGATGTATTGGTCAAGAGAAACCAAGAACCCGGTCTTAAATTTGAAGAAGCTAGAAACAGGCACCATAGTTACCTAAACTATAGGTAATAATAAGGAAGCAATATACTGGAAATAAAGAATCAACTCCGCCAGGAATATTATGTCCGCCGAGAATACTAACTCCGCCGAGAATACTAACTCCGCCGAGGATACTATATTCTCACCGAGAAGGATCATTTATTACATCACGCCGAGTTGATTAATCAATATTATTTTAAAAATAGTGATGTTTCAGCTTGCACAGCTTGCACAGCCCAGGTATATTACTTGCTCGGCCTGTGCTACATGATTTGCACAGCATGCACAGCACGCACAGCATATACTGCTTCGAGAACATTACTTTATGTTTTGATGTGATGATTGATGTGGCTAAGGTGTTTCATCTATTTTTAGTTTGTGTGAAAGATTACATAAGATAGGCTTGGAATTGGTATATAAGGACCAGCATGTACCCTCTCAAAAAAAAATAACATCCAAGAGAACGTCATCATAGAATTACAAGTTCAACCCATCTAAGTACTGCCTAACAGACACAGTAGACACTGTACTGTTCAGACAGGCCCCATAATTTATCTCAGAATCTAGCAAGTTTCGTCACTGTGTGTCTCGGCGCTGAATGTGGGAGATCGCTGTCGTGCTGGGATGGTATTGGCTGTTGAATAACCAAGTACACTCCCACTGAGTCAACCGGTCTAATTATCTAGGCAGGTAGTCTTCCTAGTTGTTCGTTGAAGCTATGGACAACTTATTGTAGTTGGAGGGTTGAGGGATTCGAGTTCAAGTAGAGATGTAGAGTGAGTGAGAGATGAGTCTTTATCCAATTCTCTTGAAAGCGAGTGATAGGTCACCGTGGGTGAGGAGCAATTAAATTGTCCACACCGAGGTAGGCAATGACAAGCTATGCAGAATAGATGTCAATGTCTAGAGGGACACACACACTCGAAGTCTCGAGTTATTAGATATCGACTTTGAGAGGGAGTTTATCACCAATGTTCAATTGGAACAGAGGCAATACAATACCTTTGACTAGTACCAAACTAGTCCTTGAGCAATGCAGTTACCCAGTCTTAAGCTGAGGTCAACTGTATGCGACGAAACCTTGACTTGACTTGCAAATAGTGTGACAAGGGGTCACAGAGTGATGTGAGCTTATCTTGTTCTGGGGGAGAACTCTGGTGAGTTATTCTATGGGGAGTTAATTCTCTATATTCCTCTGGGGGGCTACATGCTGGTCCTTAAATACTAATTCCAAGACCAATTTACATAATCCACAGCATAAGCTAAAAATAGATCTGCATCAACCACATCATCAAAATTTGATGTCTCCTTCTAAAGCTATGCATCAAATTCTCCAAATCAAGTGATATGTATCAATGCATCAATGAGTTATTTGATGAATGATGTGCATCAATGAATTACTTGATGAATGATGTCCATCAATGCATGACTTGATCAATGCTGTGCATCAATGAATTACTTGATAGATGCTGTGCATCAATGAGTTATTTGATGAATGATGCGCATCAATGAGTTACTTGATGAATGATGTGCCATCAATGAGTCAATTGATGAGTCCAGAATATGGTTCAAGGTGATGACCTGATCAATGATCTAATCGATGACTTGATGAATGACCTAATGAATGATATAATCGATGACCTAATGGATGAGATAATCGATGACCTGATGGATGATATAATCGATTATGTGATAGATGATATAATCAATTATGTGATAGATGATATAATTGATTACCCGATTTGGGCTTATTTGGTTTTTGGTATCTGGACTGTGGTCTTTGGTTTTTCCAGAGCGATGTATCGGATGGCTTCTCAGATAAGACCAAATGAATGGTGCAACCGGTGGTTCTTGAACCTTCATTTCTGCTTCTAGAGCATGACCATATAAAGAATGGTTTGTTTATCTATCGCCGCTCAAGTTCCTTTTCTGCAATTCTTTGTTCTAATGCCACCTTCACGACTTCGTGCACGACTTCACCATCTGCTCTGCCACGCTTCTGAACTTCTCAGGCTGGCTTTTGTATATCGTCGCGCTTCCTCTAACCCGATTCAGTGAGTTACTTTCTCGACACTTTGCGATCTTTATGCTTAATAGCACGAAGAGTATTTGTGGAGACGACTATAATGATCAAGGAGGAGTGGGTCGAGTGGGTACCAGTGCTTGTTACTAGACGAGTTGTGCTCAACGCTTGATAGTAAGCTTGGCACTTTCCATCGGCTTTCAATTTGCTAACTTGTGTGCAGAATTACAAGTTACTGCGACGTCCGATATTTCTTGTTTATCCTTTCTGATGTCCTACTATGTTCTTGCTTCCGATAGTGTAAAGCGTGCCAATATTACGATTGTTTATGTCCAGGTAATATCCTGGCCTGACATCGCGGCCGGTATCAGAAGTACCGGACGAGGGGGGTACGATTTAGATGCATTGGGAGGGCCGGTACGTGGCGGTACTAAGTCGTACAGTCACAGACAAGTCGTCAAGAGAGAATAGTAGGGCCTGGCCAGATTGATGAGTATAGGAGGCTATAGGTGACCGCTCAAGAGGCAAGGTATCAGGAGATGATCAATACCGAGACGAATCCATCGATACCGAGTCGTCTGGTGTCCGGTATCACGGTAGAGAGAACGAAGCAGTAGAGAAGGCAAGCTGAGGGGGTGTTTCTGATGGGACTAGTAATGAGACGAGAGGCGAGGGCGACGAAGACAATAACGATGACTACCGGTATCGATACCGGCGACTATGAGACGAGACGAACGAACGGGGGCTTGAACGAGATGAGCAAAACCCGGACCTTCACTCTGGAAGTTCCTCTCAGATTAGCTGGTTTGCTACAGTAGAACATGCAGGCTATAAATACCATAATACCATAGCCATTCAAGATACCAAATGGGGAGTTTTTACATGTCAAATCGTACCGCAATCCGGTACAAGAAATGGAACATAAAGTCGAATTGAATGTAAAATTATAATCAGGGGAAACATAAGATGATGAATGAATAAGAAGTTTTCTCAGGGGGTAGCTAAGAATAGGATGGGATGAGACAAGAACCCAATGAAAACTCACGACGAGTGATACCGAGGTAGGGCGGCGGTACCGATGTCGACCAGCGCTAAAATAAGGATGTGTCTCAAGCTACTGCATGGGCGCTCCTGGCGATGTCCCTGTTGTCTCCTTAGCAGGAGAAGCACGTCATCCTGATTTACCTTTGTTCCGGTATCATGATCCGTGCAGCGTCAGTCTGGGCGTCTACCGATCGATCGGACGGCGTGCTCGTGTCGGTACAACCCAACCTTGGCAATGGAGTACTCTACCGCTCGGTACCAATCAGTACCCTGGGATCGTCCCTGAGCATCAACGAGATCGCTCGAGCCCCTCGATATCGATCGGTACGTGTCGCCTGACTCGACTGGGCATTGCTTGGCTTCCCCTCCAAGTCGGATTGATGGCCTCCTCCGAGATCGAAGCAGCGTACGGTGGACTTGATTCATTTCCCAACCTTCCTCTCGACATAGATCTCCGAGGGCGTGGTCTCGACCTAGCACACGTTACGAACTCCGGTACAGGAGCGGGCCATCGGTATCAACACCGGTATCGTCGGTATCGATGCATGGCAGTTCAGAAGGGCATACTGTCGGACTGGGAGCTTCGACCATGATCCAACTCTTCGCAGCAACGTATGGCAGACCGATCGTAGCTTTGTGAGCCTTTTCCTCTGGTATGGGCTGTCGAGGGTGTAGTACCGACTAGATGTGGACTATTAAGCGTCGGTATCAGGATGGGTGGACGGTACGGTATCGGTATCATCGGTATCGAAGTCTGGTGGTTCGGTACTGTGATGGAAGATGGGCGTAGGGATTGGTGATTCGGTATTGGCGCAGAAGTCTGGCTAAACGTATGCAGAACCAGTTCTCAATCGTTCTTAGCCTTGTCGAATCGCAGAAGCCTCGTACTTTGTTGGAACCGCAGGCGTAGATAGGACGGCAGAAGTACCGTGGTCCGAAGAGAAGTAAGAAGCGGTAGAATCACAGAAGTATTGTTAATTGGAAGAAGCAGTAGAATCGCAGAATTAAGCCCATATCGATCGTAGCCTCTGGTATTACTCTTTAGCGCCACACAATCTTTAAGTTCAAGTATTGTCCTGCAGACAGTTGGCCTCAGCTCAGAGAAGACTGGGTAACTGTGTTGCTCCAGACTAGTTTGGTACTAGTCCACGTCATTGTATTACCTCTAGATCGTGTGATCAGTGGTAGTATCTTGTTTCTTTGAGTCAATATCTAACCACTTGAGATATCAAGTGTGTGTGAGTTTCCTTAGACAGTGAACAGCTATCTCGTATAGTTTGTCATTGCCTACCTCGGTGTGGACAATTTATTGATCCTCACCCACAGTAACCCACCACTTGTGTTTGAAAGGAGTTGGATAGAGATTCATCTCTCCCTCTACATCTAATCCCTTAACCCACCAATTGATTCAATCCAGCCACAACAAGTTGCCCTTAGCTTCAACGAACAACTGGGAAGACTACCCGTCTAGATAAATAGACCGGTTGACTCAGTAGAAGTGTAGTTGGAATCAACAACCAATACCCTTCCAGCACGACAATGCGCTGAATCTGGAGGTCGTCAAAGGGGTCATGCGTTCAGCCACCGTTCCAACCACCTATGACGGCTGGAAGGCCAAGGCAATTGACATCGATAGAATTGAGCAACAGTTGTGTCGAGTCTCAACAACTAGGACTGGTCCTCCACGCTTAAACTGGCCAAACCAAACCCCAATGAGGAACCCACCCCAAGTCCAACAGCCACAGCAACGTCGGCAGCAGACACCTCCTGTTTGGCAAGATCATCAAGGTGCAAAACTAGGAACTCATCCAGGGATGGGCATACCCATGGACATCATAGTTGAATGTGTGAAGAGGAGCTTTAACTGCTAGGCCTGTGGAACACCAGGACACATCGCAGCCAAATGCCCTAGAAAGGAGCAGATTGTGCAGGCAACAATAATGGCATGGGAACCAGAGATGTGCCAGCTCTTTGCAGATGAACTGGGAAGGATGACAGAGAGCGCCTTTCAATCAGTCGACCAAGGTCCCGAGGAGTTGCAAGTTGTGCAAGCTGATATGGAGGATGTCAATAAAGAAAGGAGAGCGGAGGATTTTACCAAGGACCAGAAGTAGTTGTCGGGACAACTGGTCGAACTTCACAAGATTTCATTTTGTCACACATATTCCATGACTCATCGTCTGTATACTACATTAGAGATTTGAAACACAATGACGCTGCACCTTACCACGAAATCTTGACTGACGTGATACCCACAGAAGAAGAAGAGCTCATGGAGAATGACATAGAGGACTTTGAAGAAGCCTATTTCCAGAAGCACCCACAATTCACACGAGGATCGAATAGGAGGCAATTGGAGATAGAAGTGATCCTCTGTATGGTTAGCCTACCTAAATACCCTGGGGATTTCTTAGAGAAGGCACGAGCCCTAGTTGACTCTGGCTGCACTGGCTCCTATATCGATGAGGAATTTGTACTCAAGCACAACCTTCCTAGAAATAGGTATATACGCTAAAGAGTAATACCAGAGGCTACGATCGATATGGGCTTAATTCTGCGATTCTACCGCTTCTTCCAATTAACAATACTTCTGCGATTCTACCGCTTCTTACTTCTCTTCGGACCACGGTACTTCTGCCGTCCTATCTACGCCTGCGGTTCCAACAAAGTACGAGGCTTCTGCAATTCGACAAGGCTAAGAACGATTGAGAACTGGTCCACTTCTGCGCCAATACCGAATCACCAATCCCTACGCCTGTCTTCCATCACAGTACCGAACCACCAGACTTCGATACCGATGATACCGATACCGTACCGTCCACCCATCCTAATACCGACGATTAATAGTCCACATCTAGTCGATACTACGCCCTCGACAGCCCATACCAGAGGAAAAGGCTCACAAAGCTGCGATCGGTCTGCCATACGTTGCTGCGAAGAGTTGGATCATGATCGAAGCTCCAAGTCCGACGGTATGCCCTTCCGAACCGCCAAGTATCGATACCGACGATACCGGTGTTGATACCGATGGTCCGCTCCGGTACCGGAGTTCGTAACGTGTGCTAGGTCGAGACCACGCCCTCGGAGATCTACGTCGAGAGGAAGGTTGGGAAATGAATCAAGTCCGCCATACGCTGCTTCGATCTCGGAGGAGGCCATCGATCCGACTCGGAGGGGAAGCCAAGCAATGCCCAGTCGAGTCAGGCAACGCGTACCGGTCGATATCGAGGGGCTAGAGCGATCTCGTTGATGCTCAGGGACGATCCCAGGGTACTGATTGGTACCGAGCGGTAGAGTACCCCATTGCCAAGGTTGGGTTGTACCGACACGTCAACATCGGAGCACGCCGTCCAATCGATCGGTAGACGCCCAGACTGACGCCGCACGGATCATGATACCGGAACAAAGGTAAATCAGGATGACGTGCTTCTCCTACGACAGGGACATCGCCAGGAGCGCCCATGCAGTAGCTTGAGACACGTCCTTAATTTAGTGCTGGTCGACGTCGGTATCGCCGCCCTACCTCGGTATCACTCGTCGTGAGTTTTCATTGGGTTCTTGTCTCGTCCCACCCTATTCTTAGCTACCCCCTGATAAAACTTCTTATTCATTCATCATCTTATGTTTCCCCTGATTGTAATTTTACATTCAATTCGACTTTATGTTCCATTTCTTGTACCGGATTACGGTATGATTCGACTTGTAAAAACCCTCCATTTGGTATCTTGAATGGCTACGGTATTATGGTATTTATAGCCTGCATGTTCTACTGTAGCAAACCAGCTAATCTGAGAGGAACTTCCAGAGTGAAGGTCCGGGTTTTGCTCATCTCGTTCAAGTCCCCGTTCGTTCGTCTCGTCTCGTAGTCACCGGTATCGATACCGGTAGTCGTCGTTCTCGTCTTTGTCGCCCTCGTCTCTCGTCTCACGACCAGTCCCATCAGAAACACCTCCTCAGCTCGCCTTCTCTACTGCTTCGTTCTCTCTACCGTGATACCGGACACCAGACGACTTGGTATCGACGGATTCGTCTCGGTATTGATTGTCTCCTGATACCTCTCCTCTTGAGCGGTCACCTATAGCCTCCTGTACTCATCAATCCAGCCAGGCCCTACTATTCTCTCTCGACGACTTGTCTGTGACTGTATGACTTAGTACCGCCATGTACCGGCCCTCCCAACGCATCTAAATTGTACCCCCCTCGTCCGGTACTTCTGATACCGGCCGCGTTCTTGCACATTCAACGCCCTATGATAGTCTTCAATGCAGATGGTACTCTCAACACAGGAGGAATAATGACCTACTACGTTGAGTTGGAAATGGTTTTTGGACAACATACCGAAGCAATTTGTCTAGCCATTACCCACTTGGCTCACTGCGACATCTTCCTGGGACATGACTGTCTTACCAAGCACAATCCGGAGATAGACTGGACTACAGGGAAGATTGAATTCACACGTTGCCCCCTTGGTTGTCAGCAGAATCGAATTCCAGAAGCGACTGCGATAGTACATAACCGAGAAGCCAGGACAGTTCGAGATTGGCCAACATACCTTGATGACTTTGAAGATGTATTCAGTGAAGAGAGCATCGAAAAGCTTCCTGAACATCGTCCTTGGGACCATGCGATCGACCTAAAGCCGGATTTCAAACCTAACGATTGCAAAGTATATCTGTTAAACCTAAAGGAATAGGGGGCGTTGAAGGACTTCATTGAGGAAAACTTAGCATCTGGACGAATCCGCAAATCGAAATCGCCGATGGCATCCCCCTTCTTCTTCATCAAGAAGGAAGACAGCTCACTTCGCGCAATCCAAGACTACCAAAAGCTTAATGAGAGAACGATTAAAAACAAATACCCTCTTCTGCTTATCCAAGAACTAGTCAATAAAGTCAAGGAGGCGAGAATCTTCACCAAGTTAGACGTACGTTGGGGGTACTACAACATATGTATTCGGGAAGAAGATGAGTGGAAGGCCACCTTTAGAACAAACCTAGGCTTATTCAAACCAATGGTTATATTCTTCGGATTAACCAATGCCCCAGCTACATTCCAAGGATTTATGAACGACATCTTCAGAGATCTGATACATGAAGGAAGAATCATCATTTACCTCGATGATATCCTCATATTCTCCTCCAACAATGCCGAACATCATCAGCTGGTACGAGAAGTATTCAAGCGACTTCGTGATAATTGCCTGTTCCTTAAACCTCAGAAATGTGAATTCGAGGTCGATCGAGTCAAATACCTCGGACATATTATTGGTTGTGGAGAACTCAAGATAGACCTGAAGAAGAGCGATGCAGTTAGGAACTGGCCAGTGCCAAAGAATGTTACAGAGTTACAAAGGATTCTAGGCTTCGGGAATTGGTTACGACGATTTATCAAGGACTATAGTCAAGTCGTCAAGCCCCTAACATCATTGACAGGCAAAGCTGAGTGGAAGTGGGGAAAGGAACAGCGAGAGGCATTTGAAGGTCTAAAGGAGCGCTTATGTAGCTCACCTGTACTTGCTATTCCAAGTCATGATTGGCCGTACCGAGTAGAAGCCGATTCATTGAATTATGCAACAGGAGCGGTCCTACTACAGCAGCAAGAAGACGGAAAGTGGAAACTGGTGGCATATCGATCCTCAGCACTCAACAATGCTGAACGAAACTATGAGATCTATGACAAAGAGATGTTAGCAATTGTGGAAGCACTTTAAGACTGGCGACAATATCTCCTAGGCGCAAAACATTGCTTTGAGGTCTGGTCGGATCACCTAAACCTCATGTACTTCAAAGAGGCACATAAGCTTAACTACCGCCAAGCACGCTGGAGAACAGAACTAGCCGAATTCGACTTTGTATTAGTACACAAACCAGGAACGTCAATGGGAAAGGCTGATCTGTTATCACAGCGAGCAGGGTTTAATGAAGGAAAAGAGGACAACAAAGACATTGTCTTCATCAAGAATGAATGGCTAGTTCAAGCCCTTACCACCGGCAATCTGACAGTACTAAGGGACAAGATTAAGAAAGCATAAGAGGGTCTGATGAGGGAGGAAGTGCCTAAAGGAGTAACGACAGAAGGTGGGATGCTACAGAAGGATGGAAGGATCTTCGTGCCGGATGAAATGTGAGACAAGGTCTTCTAGGTTTGTCATGACTCACCATGGGCAGGACATCCAGGATCATCAAAGACGGTCGAACTGGTCAGACATGACTTCTGGTAGCCAATGATGTTTGCAGATGTCAGAAGCTATGTGTGAGGATGCAACAAGTGCCAACGGACAAAAGCAGTCAGAACGGCAAAACGACGTGTCTTACACCCAAACGAGATACCTGAGGCACCTTGGCAAGTGGTTACGGTAGATCTGATTGGGGAACTTCTAGAGTCGAGTAGACATAATGCAATCTGTGTCATAGTGGACAGGTTCAGTAAACAGATGCATGTGATTCTGACAACGACGAAGTTAACCTCGGAAGGGATGGCAAGGATATATCGGGATCATGTCTTCAGGCTTTATGGGCTACTGCGAAAGATCATCCATGATCAAGGAACCCAGTTCGAGGCAAAAATGATGAAAGAATTGTACAAGTTACTATGCATCCAAGGAAATCCATCGACAGCATATCACCCCCAGACGGATGGACAGACAGAGCAAGTAAATCAAGAACTTGAACAATATCTTTGCCTGTACGTCAACCACAGACAATCGGATTGGGTTGACTGGCTTCCTCTCACAGAGTTTGCATACAACAATAGGGAACACTCTGCGACAAAACTCTCCCCATTCTTCGTTAATATGGGCATACATCCGACGGGCTTCACAGATGTTGTGACATCATCTTCCAACTTCTCCGCAGAAGACTTCGCTAAACATATCAAAGAAGTTCATGAGTTAGCTCAGAAGAATCTCAAACAGGCGGCAAAAGACATGAAAAGGTTCCGTGACAGACATGCGGGCGCATCCGTGGAGTATAAGCAGGGCGACAAGGTTTTCTTAGACGGACGCAATCTTAAAACGTCTACGCCGACAGCTAAACTTGAGGACAAGTGGTTCGGACCATACAAGATCATAGAAAAGGTTGGAGCTAGTGCTTATCGCCTTAAGCTTCCCCGCTCATGAAAAAAGGTACACCCTGTGTTCAACAAGACATTGCTCAAACCTGCAATCAAACCAATCTTCGAGTCTCAGAAACACCCACCACCTAAACCTCCTGTGATTGTCAACAATGAAGAGGAGTATGAAGTCGAAGAGATACTGGACTCACGTATCCATCGACGAAAGCTTCAATTCTTGGTCAAATAGGAAGGATACAAAGACCCAACGTGGCAGCCTGAAGAAGACTTGGCGAACACTGAAGAGGCAATCAAGGAGTTTTACGAGAAACATCCCAAAGCACCACGAAAACCATAGATTTGCTCCTTGATCAGAATGATCAAGCCTTAAAGGGGGGGGTAATGTTAGAACTTGAACTTTTCCTTTTCCCTTGCTTACTTAATTTCTTATTTGTCATCTTCCTTTTCTGTATAAGCTTACTCATCCTTATTATTCATCATGCTTAGTTGCTCTTTACCGGTAAATGTTCGAGATCGCGTCCGGTACCATAATACCGAGACGAGGGGTGTATGGTTTTAAGTGGGGGAGGGCTAATACGTGCCGGTACTTAACCAGTACGCTCACAGTACTTGTTGTCTATGAAATGGGGGAGTGAATGGATGGGCCAGAAGCAAAGAGTATGTGATTCTGGTATGAAAAGGACAGTTTAGAACATGGGAAAAACTTCGGTACAGGTCGGTATGAGAGAGAACGTAGCAAAACAAGAGTCTAATACCGTGGGAAAAACCTCGGTACAGGTCGGTACAGAAACAAAGGGGTCGGTACATGAAGGTATGTTGTCAAACAAGAAGATCAGTACAGAAACAAAAGGGTGACGTGCAGAATACAAAGGATAACAAAAGGTCGGTACCGTGGGAAAAATGTCAGTACACGTCGGTACTGCAAGAAAACAACTAGCACGGGGCAGTATAGCAAGAGACAGGATGGGGGAGACTGGTAGCTGAAGGTGTCGACTGTGCTGGGAAGTAAACCTGAGCCCTCGCACGGGAGGCTAACTCTGAAGGTTCACTAGGGCAGAACTGGGATGGAACTTGAGACGAAGCTGAGATGAGACTAAGAAGGGGGTGAGGAAACCTGAGCCCTCATGCTAGAGGCTAGCTCCTAAGATTACCTGGAGAGCTACTACGTACAGGAGGAGATATTTATACTACTGTACCGTAGTTAGCTCATAAATCCAAAAGGAGAAAGTAGAAAGGAAGATCAAAACAAAGAAAAGTCTGAAGAAAAATGTAACAAGGAAAGTGAACATTGCAGCGCCATCAGGGGGACAACAAGAAAGGGTTAGGGAGGACAAGATACTAATAAAAACGTAGCATATAGTATCCCTGGATGAAAAGTCCTCAGGACAAGAGATCTGCACCCCTGCTGATTGATACCGACACGTTCCTGGTGGTACCGGACCTGAAAACCTTAACAGATACTGACCCTGAGCTTTCCCAAAGAACCGGTATGCATAGTCCAACCATCAGGAATGAATACCAGAGAGGGAGACGTCTGATCCATGTTATAAGAGCATGTCGAATTGTCAATTTGTCTCGGTACCAGGTTTCTCGGCACTCGGTACTCTCGGTATTCTCGGTACCGGGTTTCTTGGCGCTCGGTACCGGTACTCTCGGCGTTTGGTATCTTGAGAAATGGGACCGACAGTTTCTCTGGGTGTGCTGGTGGATACTGGAAGGTGTAGATGGGACTGTACCGCAGCATGGGGTAAGCATAGAATGGGATACCAGGCTTGATACCGAGCTCAGCTGCACGTAGTTCTCTTCACCGGAACGTTCCGTAACATTCTATTTCCTCCCTTACTAATATTCTTCTTAGAGTAATATCTTCCCACAACCGGTGTGTATATAAGTAGATAGTCTGACTCATTTGTACCCCGTCTCACTATTCTTCTTACCACCACCATCCCTTAGGTATTTACTTATTATCTGTACTAACTTTAATATATCTTCTTACCACCACCATCTCTTAGCCTGCGTGATCGTCTCCGTCGTTGTCTAAGTCTTCGACGTTTGAGGCAGTGTATCCTAAGCTCTGGTGTGAGAGACCCTGACTCCATTCAAGTACTCCTGAACCTGTCGTTTTGCATAACACATCCCCAAAGATAGACAGTTGCGCGAAGACATTATACACCAGCATCACGATTCTCCACTAGCAGGACATCCAGGGAGATACAAAACTCAGGAATTAATCACACGAAACTACTGGTGGCCAGAAATCCAACATGATGTTCAAGAATATGTAACAGGATGCGACACCTGTCAAAGGATGAAACCTCGTTGAGTCAAACCGGCAGCACCACTGGTACCAAATGAAATACCAACGGAACCATGGAAGGTGATCTCCATAGATCTGATTGGAGAATTACCTGAATCGCAAGGATACAATGCCATCTGTGTAATTATCGATCGTTTCAGCAAACAAGTTCATGCCATACCAACAACGACAGAAGTAACTTCAGAAGGCATTGCTCAAACACTGCGCGATCATGTATTCAAACTCCATGGTATTCCAGAAAAGGTTATCAGCGACCGGGGCCCTCAGTTTGTATCCAGCTTCATGAAGGACCTCTACAAACTCCTAGGAATCACAGGCAACCCGTCCACAGCTTATCACCCTTAAACAGATGGACAGACGGAGAGGATTAACCAAGAAATTGAACAGTATCTCCGCATCTTCATCAACCATCATCAGACGGACTGGGCAGATTGGCTAGCCTTGGCCAAATTCAGTTACAATGACCAGGAACAATTGTCTATGGGCATGTCACCATTCTTCGTTAATCATGGCAGACACTCCAACAAAAGTACATACCCCAGACAAGAAGTAATGAACGAATCAGCGGACCAATTTGCAAAAAGAATGGAGCAGATAAGGACGGAAACAGAGGCAGTGTTAAAGAAGGCAGCAGCTACCATGAAGAGATTCTATGACCGGAGCAAGGGACAGTCCATCGAGTATCAACCAGGAGATCAAGTTATGCTCAAAAATACCAACCTAACTCCTCTACGTCCCATGAAGAAGTTGTCTGAAAAATGCTATGGACCCTTCAAAGTGATCAAGAAGGTTGGAGCTTCAGCCTATGAACTACAAATACCTCGGACTTGGAAAGGACGAATACATCCTGTCTTCAATGAAGTGTTGCTTTCGCCTTACTATAAACCAAAGTATTCCGGGCAGCAACAAGAACCGCCGCCTCCACCCAAGATAGTCGAAGGAACTACCGAATACGAAGTGGAGAAAGTAGTCGACATCAAGGTACAACGGGATAAGTGGAAGTTCTTAGTACATTGGAAAGGTTACCCAGCAGAGCAACGCACTTGGGAACCAGTTGAGAACCTAATGCATGCCAAAGATGCTATTTGTTAGAAAAGCAATACAATTCACTATTACTAAGCCTGATTGATAACCGAAGTAACTCCAATATGAATTGGATACAGGAAAGGTTGAATGCGGTTACACGAGCACTACAACAGCCAATAATACCAGCAACACCAAGACCAGGAGTGTTACAGTATTGTAGCATATGTAGACCAGCACATGAGATAGCAGAAAGGCTACTTCGAGAGATACTGAAGGAAATAACATACTCAGCAATCGTCAAGGGACAATCGGACATTATGATTAGGAGACGATTCATTGTAATGAACTATGAACCGAATACAACTGTACGGAAGGCTTATGAACGAGAAGTCAGGTTACTCTCATACGATAATCATTACTTCCTATTGGAAATAGGAATACGAAACGTAGCTTCAGAACAAGATAATCACCAATGCGATGTAGCAGTACTAGACATCGATATACCATACAGGAATGAACCTGAACATATCGCAAGAGAGTCAGCTTACAAGTGGACCGACTATCTAGTCCAAAGACTTAAGCAATTACTGACAGGAGGAAGAACAGTTGTAGAAGTAAAGGAATGTCGACATGGAGGAATAATAAGGATCAAAGGAATCCGAGGCAGATCACTAGCAGACATAGCAGTAGCACCAGGATACATTAGAGTGCAGCAAGTAATTAATAACATCGACACACCTGGGGCAATAACATTACCAAGATGGCGAAGTGTAGGAATACAGACAGAGCCGATACAGACACCCGTATGGCACGTGACCCAAACATTACCAAGTATGGCAGAGTTTGATCGACGGCTTCGAAGCCGATCACACGTTATGAACCTCGACCATATAATGCATTAGGGCAGCACCAGACTAAGTGGATGGGGATAGATTACTAAGATGAGGACTGAAAGGTAATAGAAATATGACATAAGGTATTTAGAGTCATAGGAAAACAGGTATGACCGGAACCGATATGAACAAGTCATACGGCAATGCACAGCAGCTAGCATCAAGTATGACTAGGTCTGAAAGTAGTTACATTGAAGCGAACGGACCAACAGTAGATAATTCCTATACTAGGCAGGTATGTAAAATAGTATAAATAGGAGGCCATCGTAGGGCCAACCCAGCAGTTTAATCCAAGTCCAGAGACTCAGAGTAAACCTCACAGAAAGTCTCCAGTTGATCGATAAACAACCTCCGCACTAAGAACCCAATAAGTACTTGAGAGCGACACTCCTTAAGCTAATCAACAGTGTGAGTTGAAGCTTAGGTAAAATACGGATAGCAGCTAGACTGTCTCTCCCTATCGTCAGCCTGAGTGCTAATTGATCAAAGTGTGGTAAGCATTGATCTCTCATACCTCTCTTATCGTGTCCAACAAGTGTTAGTACAGACAGTTAAGGTTATCACTTAGTTATCAGTATAACTAACATTACGATAATAGTATTAGACCGCAGGCTACAGAAGTTGGTTGATAGTTGTTTTAGACGGAGCTTAACACATCCCCTAAGGTAGCTATTGATTCCACAGCTATAGTAGCATAGTGGATTTGGATTAACCCCTCTTTCGAGGCAACAACCAGATCTAGACGCCGATCCTACCAGATCAGTGCCACCCCGAATTAACACTATTCGTAACTTCTATACCCACAATCCTGGTGCACTCTGACCTCTCAATGCCACCATCTTCAACTCTCTCCATTTCCGACCTCTCTTTCAGTTCACTGAACCATTCTAAAGCAATCAAGACGATTGCCTTAAACGGGGGGGTGATGTCATAAACACTTTTATTTCTTTTTCTTTTTATTTCCCTCTTTGCTTACCTCATCATCCCCTTTACTAATACTAATCATGCTTACTATGATCCTATTACTAATAGTCCTTCCTTACTAATTCCTTTCTATCATCTGACCTTAGTCCATTCCGGAAGATTCCAGAGACATTCTATGATGTTCTATCTCATTCCATGACTCGTATATAGATAGTAGGTAGTTCACACACTCTCAGGGTATAAGTAGGGGGCACGTTCACCTGTATTCCCCAGTTTTGACCTTGTCAATATACTGGCTAGTGTCATTCAAGCTCACTCTCCTCTCTCCCCTCTGCTCTCTCTGATCAAGTTAGTGTAGCCTGGCCCTCTATTGTGAGCTGGCCTAAGTGCGTCGCTGACAGCTGCTCATTGAGACACGATTTAACCATGTGAAAAAAGTGCTCGAAATTGTGCTTCTAACGATGTAAGAATGTATGGTATAGGAAATGTGGTGCTTATGCAACAGAAGAGGTCAGACAATATCGCCAAGTCAGTGCCTCACCTCCTCCCTCAGAGAGTGCAAAAATCATAGCTCTTTAAACACTCCATGTAAAAATCTAATTCAGGTGGCATAGCCTGCACCAGTATAAGAGGTACCCATGAATGAGTTTTTGCAGCAAAAGGAGGTGCCCTTCATGATAGAGTAGGGCAACATCCCAGCATGCCCACTTTCAAAACTCTCACCCCCTCAGCAGTGCATCTACAATAACTTACACATCTTGACGGTTTAATTCTAGTTATTTATTCTAGGGCCATTCAGTGATGAGGGCTTTAATATAGAGTACACATCAATTGTAATTGTCGAGGTGACTAGATACAGTACATGAGTTGTTCTATTACTGGCTAGCACAAGCACCTCGCTGCCTTGGCTTTCGTAATTACATATATGCAGCCAACCTCCTCTCTCAACCACACTCCATCACATCCCTATGATGTGCAGAAAGCCACTATCACCAGATGCACAGGCTATGCTCATACGTATGCACTCAAGGAGAGGCTTTTCAGTTTGAGATATAACTTAGTTCACGGGTGTTTCAAAATCTACGGTCATCAATGTGATACAGTGGTATGAAGAGACAGAGAAAGTCAGGCAACCTGCCCAGTAGCATGGTCGGCCAAGGATGTTGTCCTATGTAGATACAGACATGAGTTAGACCCTCCAGATCCCTTTTCATCTTTGCTGGCTGAGTGATGCATCACAGTTTATTTTGGACTTAATAGAACAGAAATGTGATTCTTATCTTGCTGAACTGAAAGACATGCTCCTGTGCATTCAAGGCAAGGAGGCTTCAACACAAACAATAGAACAAACATTGAAGTGAGCAGGATTTACTCTGAAAGAGGTGTGGATTTCAGGTTGCAGTATTGGCTCAGGATAGTGTTAGGATCAGTGCGGATCAGATCAGCAGACCGTCATTGATCAACTGATCAACACGATCGATGCACCAGAACAAGTCCACTTACTCCGACAATATTCACAGTCCATCTTGATAAGCGATGGGAAGTACGAGGCGGTGCTTTAGAGTAGAGTAGCAATAGTACTTAGTCAGAGTTAAGGAATCGGCCGGACACTAGTACTGAGGATAAGAGTGGTAGCGAAGAAGAGAAGCTTTGTGGGGCTTCTTTGTATTTACTAGTACAGAAGAATTTTGCTGAGGGATATAGCCACCCTCGCTTGGCCTATTTATACCTGAAGCTTCTATCTATTGAGTTACTCAGGCTCCCTCGGGCACAGCCTCCTGATTTTTCCAAGCACAGCCTCTATCTTGTCCGATACCCCGCAATCTCCAATTGGGTGGCGATGCACTTCCGATTTTCCTCTACAATCTTCTAGATCCTTCGATATGACTTTATACCTGGTCAGTGCATAACAATCACGCTGTCACTGGCCAATCCTGTGGCTGTGTGGAGCTCCGTGCCTTTCGTACTGCCACATTGGTCCTTCTTGAATGTTCCTTATGATGTCATGCACAGCAACTCGGACAGTCTGCTATGTCGTCATCCTCTGCAGGTGTTGCTAGGCCGTTCGGCTGTCTCAGTTGACTTGGGCTTCCTTCCTTAACAGGATTAGCTCAATTATCAATCACCGGAGCGGTAGGCCTGTATGGTTCTGTCTGTACTATGGCAGGTAACCCAGTCTGCCAGATCGTCACTTGGCGATATCCGTCAGGTATCCGTAACTCTGTTCCTTGCACTTGGTCGCCGCCGATCCCTTCCATTACAAAGGTTAAGATTGCCCCATTGACCTGTTCCCTCGGTTGAGAGATCTCCAATGCTATTATCCCCGGTACTTGATTCTGTTCCAATTTCCATTGAGCCACTATGTTGCCAAACAGAGTATTGTGTAGTGCTTGATGTTCCCTTGTAGCTTCCGCATGTACTGGCCAGTCAAGTTGTATTGCCACTCGTCTGCATAGTTAGAAATGTGTTGATCTTCTCATCCATGCAATTACTCCCGCATTCGTAATGTAGTTCAACCCCCTTCCTGACCAAACCGTAACTTCATGCAAGTATGCATTTAGTGTAGGTGTGAACAATGGTTGAGTTGTTTCTGCAACCGTCGACCAATGGTGGTTGGTTCGAATTGAGTAAGGGTCACTTCGAAGCATATAGTTGACTGCATCCTCAAGTATCCATGTCTGTAGTATCCATGCTTCCTCATGTGCCCATTTACAGAACCTGCATATTGGTGTATTGATTTGTTCTAGCAATGACGAGCCCCAAGGACAATAGCGTGTGCGTGTATAATACGTTTAAATGAATTGTCGTTCTATATTTGTGGGAATTTCTTGGGTTTTAGCATTTCTGGATCTGCATGCCAAATAAGTCAATTTCTTCTGACAGATAGCCTCCCAGTACTTAGCAGATCAGCTGGTATTTGTGGATGAGAGTGCATGTGACAGGTATACCAACCTGCAGGGTAAAACATAGACTTTAGAGGGCCACCAAGCAAAACAAAAACAGGTGTTTCTGAAGGGTAAATGGTATGTCCCACACCCACTCTCCGGGTGGGATACATCTCAATCCTCTTAGATATTCTATTCTTCCTGCAATTACAATAGATGGTATGATGATTTCATCACTGCTCTGTTTAAGCACATAAATCTGTGGCCAGCACGGAATTCTGTGATTATTATAAACAATTGCACAATCCACAAGGTGCCAATGGTTCAGAAACTTATCAAATCCAGGTGCATTTATTACATCTGCCACCAACTTCTTTTAATCTGTTGAGGTTTAGAGAAATGAAAGTTGAATTCCTTCCGACATACTCACCGGATTTCAACCTAATTGAGCTTTTCTTTTTTCTGTTGAAAGCTCGTCTTCAAAATGTGCGTTAGATACATGAAGAGATTGATGCAGTCATCTTACAGCTGTATGGAGAAGTCATGTCAATCAGTGCTCAAGACTGTCATGCCTTCTACACTTATTGCAGATATCTTAGATGGTGCATAGTCATTTCTCTTGGCATTATGTATCTGGCTCACATACATACAGATAAAGCCGAGTAGGAACGGAGTTGAATCTGTTGATCTATGTACAGAAGTCAATGACCACTTATTTAACTTCATCTTTACCATTTGCTCATTCTATTGATTTGTTTGATGTCCTTGGATGCATAACAAATGATGTGATTTACTAGTCCAACGTTGAGTTTAACATTGGCTTCACCTATGAGATTCTCTATGCCTTGTCTTTTCAAATCGCCGACATCATCAAGCCTGACTATGCTGTTATTTTCGAAAAGAGGAATGAGTGACTCATAGTCAAAACTGTCACAACCTCTTTCTAAATTTTCAGAAAAGGATCGCAACCAGTTTGACGCCAATGGGAAATTCCTTGCTGCGTGTGGACCAGGAGGTGGAGTATTACATGGAAGCTCTTCAGTTGCGGGATACATAGATGTTGTAGGTTGTATGATAGGCATAGCAGATGTCGCAGCAACATTGTCTGGTGTGGCAAGGAAAGTCTGTTGTTTGCCCTTCTTCCGATCCAAAATCTTGAGAGACTCTGGTACTTCATATACAGTAGCTCCAAGTATTCCTTTGTGCTAAGAGTAATAGTAGGTGAGAGAATTGATAGATAGCAGGGTAGGTAGACTCATGATTATCTTTGCGTCTTCAAGGAGGTCTGCATTAGTGTAAGGGATGTGCCTCCCCTGCAACATCAGTTTTCTGTTTGCTGTGGGGTTAATCTCTTTTGCATACAATGTAAGTTATACTTGCCTTCCTTGTTGGGCAAACTGGCAAAACCCAGTCTAAAAACTATCCTTCGTTTACCCCCTAGAGCGCTGTGTCAACAGAGGTCCATTCTCACTACCTTTCAGTTTGCGCACTGTAGATTGTCTTGGCAGCTTAGGGGCTGGGTTAGTTGCTGTAATGGTGCACCGCAGCTACGTGCTAGTGTCCCAATCCTTTCTGGACTGGAGATAAGGAGTGGTGGTTATGTGGATAAGGAGGATATACCTGTGTAAGTTGGGGAGCGACGGACGGCAGCAGTGCAGGGCCATGAGGTCCTGAGCCTGTAATGGGCTTCATTGGGGGCCAGGAAGGCCTTCCTATGACAACATCCTTGTTAGTAGGGTTGTAAAGCGGGAGGGCTCGGAGATAGTTGTCACACCAGTAGCCAGGTCGGATGCTATCAGATAAGGCCAATCTATTCACTCTAGGTAGGAAAGTATCTGCGGGGAAACTGCACCTTTTGCAGGTGTAAACCGAAAGATGTAAAAGTCATGAGCTGCGATGGGGATCATCTGGGCTGGGCCATCATTCTGGGTTTCAGGTTAGAGGGAGGGTTATCTGAGTTGGAAGGGGTTTTTCTTCTACAATATCTTTTTGCAGATTGTTTTCCTCCTCCCTTTTCCTACTGTACATGCCAGTTGAGATCCCAGTTTATGTATCTACCTGCATATTGTATATGTCTTTATGCAATACAACAACATTGTCAAGGCACCACAGTATACTGTTTAGCATGAGGCATCATGTGACTGTACATTACATCTGCGCTCACAGCAGGCAAATCAGGATGGAGGTAAGGTTGGAATTTTAAATGTTTTTTTTCGCCGTCATTTTAAATGCCGGTAAGCATATCAGCACGTGATTGATATTTATAGTGTCGGTAGGTTTGATATGCTTATGGATATTTAAAATGACAGCGCGAAAGCCATTTTAAATTTCTTTCAGGCAGATATGCTAGTACAGAATATTATCTACCCGACTGATATTTAAAATATCAATCTGATCGATACCCTTATCGATATTTAAAATATCGACACGTGGTTTATATCTATAATATCTTATGGGTAGATATGCTTACCGGCATTTAAAATGACAGCAAAAAAAACATTTAAAATTCCAACCTTACCTCCATCCTGATTTGCCCGCCGTGGCTTACATATTACTTAACGTGTGGGGCTTGCGTTTTGAGTCGATACATCCATCATGCTACCTTTATTGACGTTCGCGCTTCCTCTCCCACCGGATGCACCACCCCCGGGATATGCTTGGGAAGAACGCAGTGTGTCGGCTTTGTCGACGACCACTGCGTTCAGCACCGGAATAAATCAAAGAGACACATTCCTTGGACAACATCGCTGTGTCATCTGTGGGATGAGCATTAGACCTCTTCTCCAACATTGCCACATCAACGACACGTCAGAGCCAGAAGTTGTAAGTCGAAAAGGTGTTTGACTCCCCGAACACGACGCTGATGTAGACACAGTGGAGGGATCTCAAGGACCGCAATTGGATCCCTCAGCAGGCCAAGAATCACCCGGAACATGACCCACGGAATGGACTGCTTATGTGTAGTAATCATCACCTCCTCTTCAATAGTTATTTTTTTTTTATTCGTTTCCTCCCCAATGTGAGTTTGGTTCGTTTTGACTTTGGGCCACGTATTCACTAGAAGCAGATCCGCAAGTTCGTGTTTATCAACTACTCTGATCGTCTTGAACTTCGGCAATTCCACGGCAAAGCTATAGGCCTTGATGTCAACGATCATCATGCTCCTTTTCCGTCCCTGTTCATCATCCATGAGATGCGTGTCCGTGGTCATCACCCCTTCCAGCCCATCGATCCACTCATATCCGACAACACCCCTTGGCAAGACTGGATCTTGACCGATGATGTGGTCAACCAAGTGTCGGGCTCTTTCAATCGTGACGAACCTCCGCGCAACGTGAACGAAAGAGTATCTCGTCATCCGCAGCCACAGTTTCAACCTACGACGACGAGCGGAGGTGGTGCGTCGCATGCGGGACGCGCGCTTGCCCTGAATGAAGACGTGATCGCTGAAATCCTTGCAGCGACGCATTCCGCGCCCTCATGGAGAGCCTGCGTTATGGAGGGTACGAGCTGGGCCGGTACAGCGGACGAAAATATCGAGAAATATGCCACTTCCATTGGTGTACAAGATTCCTGATATCTTATCGTCTCATTTACTCCCCGTCCCCCCTTCTCCTCCCATCATTACCTCTGCCACTACCATTAATTTCTCCGAGTCATCACATCGTTTTGAGCCCGAAATCAAGGTAAAGACCATGCGTGTACATTCCAACCAGACCCTTCGACTTAGCTAGACACAGCACAATATCTTCTATACTGCGGCAGTCGAGGGTCCGAGATAGTTTTTTATGTTCCCCGAATGTTGCGCCTGTAAGCAAGCCTTGCGACTAGCTCGCAGTTCGATTCCGCCTGCAACTCACTGTGTGTCAATTTAGGTATGTCTTCTCAGTAGCTTTCAATCAAGTTTTTAAACGTGCATGTGCGATTGCCGGGCAATTACATATATTGTCATTGATGACACGTCCTACGACATCTGGTGATAATAGTACTAACGAATCGGATCAACACTCGGCTCTGAAGCAGTAAAGGTTGCAGATTGATGACGGATGGGTGGCCATCTGGCGCTTTCACTTCACAGATTTATCATGCTCGTGATATTCATCACATAACTGGTCAGTCAAAAGATTCCTAATTTGACTGCTTGATGCAACTCTCGTAAGTTCCACAGAACCCCACTATCACACTCTGCCATGCATGGAGGCCCAGAACAACTGGAGACGTCATGATAATCGGGGGCATGCCCTGCTAATATCGAACAAAGGTAGATAAGTAGCTATGATAATCAAGCATGCCCTATTAACATCAAACAAAAAGGATAAAGTAGCTATCACAGCAATGTGGAACATAATACTGTTGCAGACCGTGCGTTTGACTTTGAGGATTGTCATATTCTGTACCACGCACAAAACATGCACGTTTTGTGTGCAGTACCGAATATATTCCCAAAGCCGGGCATAGCACAAGATGCAAGTTACCAGGACCCGGATGATTCAGAAAATGTTTGAAGGTGGTGGAGAGCTAATACCTTTAGGTGCGGGTAAAAGAATAAGAAGCTACTATTTCTCCTGCTCTATTCATGAGTCAGTACTAGTGTAAGTGGCAGACATATGCATAGAAGGAAAACGACAGAGCTATTGATACGCTCGTCTCTTATATCTTACAGATTTTGTTTCTACTCCTCGAAATATTCGTGGTACTTGAATAAACATGATCAAAGTAGGCCATTTAGTAGGGCCAAGGAAACCATGACCCGCACCTAGATGACTTACCAAATTCCTCGTTGGACCAGGCTGCCATGGCATCCCATCTGAGTTCATCTCAAATTCTTCATCTCAAATTCTTCATCGCCTTCAGTATCTTCAACTTCCCTTCGAATCCTGTGGAGTAAAGCATACACTGACCAATCCGAAACCCTACTCGATAGTGTTTATAATCGTTATAAAGGGGGAATAATACCACCAAATTTCTGAAGTCGCATCCGTATTATATATTTCGGTGCCCGAGAGGTTGTACTGAGGAAGCTGTGAGTAAACTTTGTATATACAAGTCAAATTATTTAAGCAGATCAAGCGCATAATACTTCCGTGGACGGAAAGACTTCATTGAGGGTATCTATTATACACTTGCATCAAAGTTAAGAGAAAAAATACAAGGTTTAGGTTTAATCACAACACGCACTAGGAAACTACAACAACGCAAATCGGGAGGAGTGAGAATTCGGAGTGAAGCAAATGGAAATCATCAAGAGATGAGATCTTGTAGTAGAATCCTCCACGTTTGTGTTTCAATAATGGAAATCAGCCAAGCACCTTCCTTACACCTTCTCTCTGCGCAGGGGTTAGTCGATCAGGGAACTGGACTTCCCACCGGACGATCAAGTCTCCCCTCTTCTTTACAGCACCCTCCTTGCGAATAGGCATACCCTCACCTGGTACGCGGGTCTCCAATCCAGGTTTGATAACGCCTAAGGGTAAAGGTATGCTGATTCTTCGCCCGTCGAGGTGTTCGATTTGCCGCTTACCACCGCCGACGTTCGTTAATGCGTCAATGAGGGAGATTTTCTCGTTTAGAATGAGTTCGGAACCGCCTCGTGAGAAACGAGAATGTGGTTTTTCTTCGACGACGAACACGAGGTCCTGCGCTTCTCCGGAAGGTGATGTCTCATTCCCTGCGCGAGGGAAACGGATCTTCGTCCCACTCTTCCATCCAGGCAATACAGCGATTTCTAGTACTTTCTCTTCTGTTCGCCCGTTGTGGAGTCGACGACCGACTTTGAGATGTTTGGTTGCTCCATTGTAGAGTTCTTCGAGGGTGACTTTGAGGGGACGTTGTATTTCGGAGGGTTCGCGATCGGTTGTGGGAGAAGTGGGTTGAGTCTGGGATCGTCGAGGCATTCCTCCCATTCCGCCCGTACCGCTCATACCGCTCATACCAGGCATTCCACCGGGCATTCCACCGCTACCCATGAAAAAGGTTTGTCCGTCATCGTCATCGTCGAACATACTTCCCAGCCCGCCACCTCCCATCGACCTGAAGAATTGCCTAACAGATACACATCAGTAAATTTAACCCTGCTTTCTGGTTGTTAGGGTACTTACTCGAATATGCGATTCGGATCTGAGGGTGAGAAACGCGTAGACCGAGCGCCACCTGGCCCGCCTGACGTGAATGTGAAGGATGTACCGCCTGGGAATCCACCTCCACCAAATGATGGACCTGCACCAGGGAATCCGCCAGCACCGAATGGTCCACCTGCAGCTCCGTCTGGAGTGGGCCCGGCCTTGAGGCCCTCCTCGCCATACTGATCAAATACGGCTCGTTTGTTGCTGTCGCTGAGGACTTCAAAGGCCTCTGAGGCCTATCAAGCGGGTGAAGAGTGAGTGAACTGACAAGGAAGTCGAGAAAAAAGGGATCATACCTCCTTGAATTTCTCGTCAGACTTTTCTGCGCTTGCGCTGCGGTCAGGATGATACTTCAACGCCGCCCTTCGATATGCCTTCTTTATGTCGTTTTCTGAGGCGTCGCGAGGTATTTCAAGAATCTTATAGTAGTCTTTGCCCATGATTGGGGAGAGGTACGAGGATGTAATGAAAGAGAAAGATATCGGGTGAGGAAGAAGAATGAAGAGAGGAGTATATAAGAATCAGGGAGGGAGTCGGGAGGAGCGGGCGTAGCTGAAATCTACCGAAACAAGGCGAACAGTCGAGAATCACCCAGAGTCGTCATATCACGTGTCATTTTATTCCTTCTTTGGGTGCACCTGCACAGGTTTACAAGAGCAAAGTTCCATATTTGGATATCACGTTATATTACATCATACATCATATAATTCATATTCATGCATTTGAACTATGTTTTTCCCTCGTTTCCGCCATTTCTCCCAGAGTCTTGTATCGGAAATCGTACGTTGCCTGGGAAGAATCAACTCCGATTGTTGCGCCGTCCCGGTCTATCCATACGCTGCTAATACCCAGTGCGTTTGCAGGTTCATGATCGTGGTATAGACTGTTTGCTGTGACCAGGACTTTGTCCTTTACAATGCCCAACTTCTCTTCAATCGTATGTAGCGCTGCTTCGAAGTTTGCCGGATCCGGTTTGTATGCACCGAGGTCTTGTGCTGTGAGCACGATGTCGAATGTTCCACCAGCACTCTCGAGAACGGGACGCGAGAAGGTGTTGAAGGAATGGTTGTCAACATTCGAGAGGACAATGAGTTTGTAGTATTTCTTGAGTGATGCGAGTGCGACGGCTGTGTCTGGAAACACGGGCCATGCTGCGATGGAACTTCCAAATGCTTGATCTTCTTGGGGGCTAGACGATGTTCCTAGGCGTGTAGCGAAGGCGGAATGGACGGCTGCTAAAAGTTGATTGTAATGTAAAGTCGGGTACTGAACTTGCAGGTCCTTCTCGACGGAGAAGAACGCAAGAAGCGCATCCTTCCTTGAGAATGTCGAATCTGCTCGTTGGAGGATAGGATTCAAGGCTGTATATATGCCCGTTTCCCAGTCCTGAAGTGAAGTTTTAATGAGATAATGATGTTCGCAAAGGTAGTTTTTTGATCCTACGATTAGAGTACCATAGACATCAAAGATGAGAGCATCGAACTGATCAAGTGACTTCGTCTTCATTGCCGTTCAACTACGAGATATGTTTACCGCAAAGGCGCATATACACAGACAAATGGACGTACTCGATTTTTGACGCAAAAGGTAAGGAGCAAAGTCGCCGGTGAGTTCACACCACGAACGTCATCTCGTTTGAAATACCCGAAGCATCTGACACGTGGTTATCTTCACATCTTATCTTATCTCACTCGTACTGTGACCCGTCACCGGACCGACCAGTCACGACCTAATCCCGACCTGAAGTTCTTCCACCAAAGCCAGGGAAAAACAATGGCATCTACAACGACTCCTCATCGACGGACTACGAACCCGGAAACGAAACCAGAAGGAATTCTCAGGCGCTCCTGGCATGCCGTATTGTCACCGTTCTCTTCCATCGCACTCGAGTCTCTTCCGGACACTTCACGTAGGAATCGAGACCGTGAGACCCGTAGGGATAGGATACCCGAGGGAGAGGGAGATGTAGTCGTATCAGACTATCAATCGACTGGTAATAATGTACAAGGTGACGGTGGAGATGAGAATGAGGACGGTACAGATGGAGGTGGCACTGCACGAGCGGAATCGGCACCTGCTGTTACTGTCCGCATACCGAAGAAGATTGCAACTCCAATAAGAGTGGAAGGGAAAGTGTGGCTTGCTAAAGAGCGCAGTGAGTACTAATACATTTCATATTTACTCTCTGATTTAATAGGGTTTTAGCATGGGTAGCCTGCCTTAATATCGGTCATTGGCACTCTCGCTCTCGCTCTCTTCAATGCCTCAGAGGATGCAATCGCGCGTGACTTTGCATATGTTTAAGTATGCGCTCATTAGTATTGGTATAGTGGTGCATCAAGGCTCCTTTCCCACTTCCAATCCTCTTCTTTGAGCTGCTACTGAGAACACTTGTAATGGAACGTTACAGATCTATGGCTGGTACGTATACCAGAAACGTATCACAATGATTCGCAAACGCGACCCGGGACATCTCGGTGAGCGGTTAGATCCATCCAATTCCTTTCAGCGACTCTTTCGTTGCTGCTTTCCTGACTCAGAACTACAGACCGAATCATCGGACCAGTTGTCATCTCCGCATTACTTTCCTTGCCGTGCTTGCGAACTTTATTCTCAGAGGTGCGTAACTATTGCCCTAACCCAGTTCTAGCGGCTATCTTACCTGCTGATCTCCCGTTTTGTTCTTTTAGTCAGGGGATTCTAGCCAATCTGGGTGTCCGGACCGTTATGAAGCACCTGCCGTTCTGTCACAGATTCGCCTCAGTGTGCGCCAATGGCTGGTGAAGCTTGTGTTAGACGTATACGGCACATACAGCACTCTTTTTGGATCCGCTTTATGAACTACATGCTAAGCACTTCCTGTCTATTCGAGTTTATCCGCGACTCTATTCAGAGCTTATCTGACACACGACCCAATTGGACGACTCCCACGCAACAATCGTCAACTAGGCTTCCATATGCCTCATTAAATGATACGATTCGATCATAACTATGAATTATCAGAGATCACTTCAAACCTGCGGAGGAGGTTCCAAGCTGGTGGTATGCGGGCTCTGGATGATGCGATGATAGAAAACATCCTGCCTTGAGCTGATTCTAATCCAAGCTTTTCCGTAGTTTGGGACTGACCTTCGACGCAATGCCTTATCGTCATTCTGGGTGGGTCTAAAAATTGACCTTGCTGCGAGGAGGGAGCGTGTCCGCAGAAACTCGGAGCAACTTACAGCTAACGCTCGTATGGAAGTCTCATTTCATGTCGCCCATATCAACACGTTTGTGGATAAACAGACGTGATTAGCGCGTATCGCCTGCGCCACTACTATTACATTGACCTTTGACGACCCTCGTAATTCCCGCCATTGGCCATATCGTGCTCCTCCAGAGTCGTGTGCATGGTTCTTCTGGAGACGCCGACGTGCTTTCTCAGCGTGTCATCTTCACGAGGCGTGGGGGATATAAGTAACGATACTTGGTCCGCCGCTTTCACCGCGAGCACTCACTTCACCTCTCCTCACTAGTACCTGGGAAGCATACTGCCTATATTCCACAGGAAGGACACGATGGAAGAAGCTGAAGGATATTCTGACCCCAGTGCTCCTCTTCTCCAGCAAGGCGAGACGCGGGCCGCTGAAGAGTCTTGCGAATCTAGTAGGCATCTTCTCCAACAATGCGAACATATTTCCGAAGCGGGATGCGGTGGAACTGCAGTCATGAACGGCGACGCGTCGCGCAAGGAAGCTCAGTCTTTCCGATATAATACAGACCCCGCCACCTATAAGCAAGTAATATGTGGGCTCCTGATCAGCTTCCCTTTCGCTCTCGCCTGTATCCTAGCAGGAATGCTCCTCCAATACCAGATTCTACCGTTCGATCCGAGCAGATATAGCAACGGGAATCTGCGCATGACGTTGAACCCTCCATGGATTCGGGAAGCCTTCCTACTATTTCTCAATCTCACCTTTGTGAAGTTTTCCGTCTGGTCGAGCGGTAGGGCACACGAAACGGCTCTCAAATGGAAACTCGCATCAGAGATTGACAGACTTACGAAGAAGCCGCGCCTTGAATTTAACACCAACATACGTTTTCTCCAGTCATCTTACGACTGGTGGTCGGCCAATGGGTTGCCTGCGAATGTCGTGGCGGCTCTCTGCCTTACGATCACGTATGCAGCTAGTTCAATGGTACTCCTTGGCATGGAGACGGAGAACGGAGGCTACGACGCTATAGTCTCTTTCGTTGCGCTGTACGTCCTCGGATTCGCGGTTCTCCTGCATTCGGCAGTCGCAGCTTACGCAATATATTCGACCGAGATACGAACCTGGGACCAGTCACCCTTTGCCACCGCCGCTGCCTTATACTTTAATGACATACTCCAAAGACGACCTGGACGATGTATGCACGCCTTATGCGACTTGCATCACGAAGGATCAATTCAGCCGCGAGAGGTCCAGGAGTCGCTCTGGGTGTCACATCCCCAGTTCCGCCAAGTTACAATGTATGTTTGGATGATAGTGGTGGCAGGTTATTACTGGGCGCTCCTTATCTGGGCGATGGTGAAGTCCGGCATACAAGGCTCTCATCCCGGTGACGATTGGGGTCTTGTTCCATCGTCCACGTCCAATAGCTCGAACCCATTCCTCGGCAGCGACGATACAGGTTCGATGAATTTTAAATGGGAAGGGGAAGCACCGACTTCAGGGGTACTTTTGGGTCTAGGCATTCTCGTCGGGTTCCAAGGCAGCATGATTACCATGATTTCAACATGTTTTGATTCGATCACACGTGTCGCGATAGATGAACGGATTTGGCGCAAGGCTAGCTCGGAACGAGGCGCTGATCATTCTGTTTCCTGGATTGAAAAGATGTTCATGTCTATTTATCCGATAGAACTCTTCGTCGCTGAGCCGGCCCTCCATTGGCTTTTTGGTCTTGCGGTTGGTGTGAGTGCAGATACTGGGCTTCAGATTCGCCCAGTGCAGGTCTGTGATCCTCGAAAGCATATATCTTATATCCGTTGTTGCTTACTCTTTCTACCCTATTTCCTTTCAGATTCTGTACGTGTCGCTTGCTGGAACTGCAGGTGCAATTCAGCTTTCCATTGCCGGCAATCGACGTCATCGCACCAAGCAGCCATCGACGTACGGTCATTTACAAACTCTAGTCGATCTAATCGACGAATGGCCCGAAACGAACAAATTGATGTATTGGGGACACAAGAGCCCTGGACACGCTGGTACGAGTGACAATCCTGAATTGGTCGAGCCGATACACATGGGGGAGTACTACGGTTTCTGTGATAGAAAGGGCTGCTGAATGACTGGTTCCTCCTATTTGCCTTTTTACTATGATAATTGTGCGGTGAAGCCCGCGGTTGGTGTGGACTGAGATCTTCCGTGAATGTATCGCGATGGTTCGCGCAGAGCGTGCTTCCAACGCGGCTGTGTAGTACTATATGTACGGATTGCCGTACTTCATATTTACGTCTTACTCTCACTTATTCGTTGCAGTTCCGCTTCTTTCCTTGTATTCTTGCAATCCTGACTGATACGCCCAAGTGCAACGTGTTAGGCGAAATTGAGAGCCCCGTGGCCGGATCAACTGGTTCAAGTTATTTTTGAACATGATGACTTTATCAGCCACTTGTCATGGACGGTAGTATGAGTATGAATCTAGAAAAGATTTTAGAAAGGCGATTTCATATACCATTGGTTTTATGTTTTTCCACTGCAATTGAGGCACTTTTGGGCGGAGTGAATAATTGTCATAGAAATCGAGAGGATGAGATCTACGGGGTGGGGGCAGTCGACTGGCAATAATGACTGCACGTGGTTAGAGTTAAGAAGTTACGAAGCATACATATATAAGACCATCTGGGAATTGGACTTTAACAGAATAGAGTAAATCGGAAACTGAAGGAAGGGGGATGGTTGGTTGAGCAGATTCTCAATTGATGTCCTACGATTAGCGCTTAGCGAAGGCGGAATGGACGGCTGTTAAAAGTTGATTGTAATGTAAAGTCGGGTATTGAACTTGTAGGTCCTTCTCGACGGAGAAGAACACAAGAAGAGCATACTTCCTTGAGAGCGTCGAGTTTGCTCGTTGGAGGATAGGATCCAAGGCTGTATATACGCCCGTTTCCCAGTCCTGAAGTGAAGTTTAATGAGATAATGAGATTGGCAATGGTAGTTTCGATCTTACGATCAGAGTACCATAGACATCAAAGATGAGAGTGTCGAACTGGTCGAGTGACTTCGTCTTCATTGCTGTTCGACTACCAAGTTCCGTTTACCGCACGCAAAGGCACATATATAGAGACCAATACTAGACATACTCGATTTCAGACGCAGAAGGGATACCTAAAATATCCGACACGTGGTTATCTAGAAATCTTATCTTATCATCCTGTGACCCGTCACCGGACCGACCAGGTCACTACCCTATCCTTCTCTTTCACTCTTCACCCTCACTTCATCCTTCGCCTATTCGTCTTTCTACCAAACCAGAGGAAACAATGGCATCTCCGACGGCGTCTCGTCAACGCACTACAAACCCGGAAACGAAACCAGAAGGAATTCTCAGGCGCTCCTGGCATGCCGTATTGTCACCGTTCTCTTCCATCGCACTCGAGTCTCTTCCGGACACTTCACGTAGGAATCGAGACCGTGAGACCCGTAGGGATAGGATACCCGAGGGAGAGGGAGATGTAGTCGTATCAGACTATCAATCGACTGGTAATAATGTACAAGGTGACGGTGGAGATGAGAATGAGGACGGTACAGATGGAGGTGGCACTGCACGAGCGGAATCGGCACCTGCTGTTACTGTCCGCATACCGAAGAAGATTGCAACTCCAATAAGGGTGGAAGGGAAAGTGTGGTTTGCGAACGAGCGCAGTGAGCACTGATACCTTTCATATTTACTCTCTTATCTAATGAGGTTTTCAGCATGGGTCGCCTACCTTAATATCGGTGTTCTCATTGGCACTCTCGCTCTCGCTCTCTTCAATGCCTCAGAGGATGCAATCGCGCGTGACTTTGCATATGTTTATGCGCTCATTAGTATTGGTGTAGTGGTGCGTCAAGACTCCTTTCCCATTTCCAATCCTCTTTGAGCTGCTACTGAAATCACTTGTATTGGAACGTTATAGATCTATGGCTGGTACGTATACCAGAAACGAATCACAATGATTCGCAAACGCGATCCGGGACATTTCGGTGAGCTGTTAGATTACTTTCAGCGACTCCTTCGGTGCTATTTTGCTAACTCCACATCACAGACCAAATCATCGGACCAGTTATCATCTCTGCATTACTTTTCTTTGCCGTGCTTGCGAATTTCATTCTCAGAGGTGCGTGACAATTACCCTAACCCAGTTCTAGCGGCTATCTGACATGCTTACCCTCCCGTTTTCCGTTTTGTTCTTAAAGTCAAGGAAGTGTAAGGTTTCGTGAATGTCGACTTTGCTGCTTGGTATCTGACGTCTTCACTTATTCTTTTGCAGCCGGCGTAACGCTAAACCTGTACCTAGTGGATGATTCTAGTCAATCTGGACTGTTATAGCGCCTGCCGTCTCGTCACCGATTTGCCTCAGTGTGCGGCAATGACTGGTGAAGCTCGTGTGAGACATAACTCATTATTCTTGGATCTGCTTCATGAACTACATGCTACGCATTTCGTGTTTATTCGAGTTTATCCCCTACTCTATTCAGAGCTTATCTGACACACGATCGAATTGGAAGACTCCCACGATGCGATGCGATCATAACTATGAATTATCAGAGATCACTTCAAGCCTGCGGAGGATGTTCCAAGCCGGTGGTATGCGGGCCCTGGATGCTGCGATGATAGAAGATATCCTTTATTGAGTTGGTTCTTACCCGAGCTTTTCGGTAATTTGGGACTGACCTTCGACGCAATGCGTCATTGGGTGGGGTCTAACGACAGACCTTGCCGCGACGAAGGAACGTGTCCGCAGAGCCTCGCGACAGTTCGCAGTTAACGATCGCATGGAAGTCTCTCATTTCATGTTGCCCGTATCAACGTGCTTGAGGATAAACAGATGAGATCAGCGCGTATCACCTGTTCACTAGTACTACATTGACCTTTGACGACCTTCGTAATTCCCGCCATTGGCCATATCGTGCTCCTCTAGAGTCGTGTACACGGTTCTTCTGGAGACTCCGACATGCTTTCTCGGTGCGTCATCTTCACGAGGCGTGAGGAATATAAAAAACAATATTTGGTCCACCGCTTTCACCGCGAGCACTCGCTCCGCCTCTCCTCACTAGTACCTGGGAAGCATACTGCCTATATTCCACGGTAGCGTGATCATTAGGGAGGACACGATGCAAGGAATTGAAAGATCTTGTGGCCACAGTACTCCTTTTCTCTAGAATGACGGGACGCGAGAGGCTGAAGAACCTAGTAAGCATTTTCTTCAGCAAGGTGAACCTACTTCCGAGGCGGGATGTGGAGGAACTGCAGCCGTAAACGACGACGCGTCGTGCAAGGAAGTTCAGTCTTTCGCCTGTATGAGGGAATCTACGCGAGACGCTTAAATTCGCGGTTCTCCTGCATTCGGCAGTCGCAGTTTACGCAATATATTCGACCGACATACCAACCTGGGACCAATCACCCTTTGTCACCGCTGCTGCCTTATACATCAATGGCATACTCCAAAGGCGACCTGGACGATGTATGCCCGCCTTATGCGACTTACATCACGAAGAGCCAATTCGACCGCGAGAGGTCCAGGGGTCGCTCGGGGTGGCACATCCCCAGTTCTGCCGAGTTGTATGTGATACCGTATGAATTATTGCATGTATCTACATATGGGAGAAAGGTTCAATGTGGTCCAAGTTGATGTCATCTCCGCTCTTGATGGATGGCCACTTGAATTGTGTATTGAATCCGCACTCAAATTCAAACCCAATCTTATTAGTATGTACATACAGTACATCGAAGTATCTGGAGATCGGACTTGCAAGTTGTGGCCGCAGATTGGGATAGGAATTTGAGAGGGAAAAGGAAGAGTGAATAGATTAACTTGGAGTCAATTTCACTCTCAGTTGATGGCCTCGGATGGATCGGACTAGCTGTGGTAGTAATGCGCTGGCGCTGGAGTAGGTGAATCGCTCACATTGATGTGTGTGGTATACAGTATATACCTTGCAAAGAAGAGCGACGATGCGGACTGCAAATAGGGGTCGAAAGGTACTCTGAGGATTAAGTAGTATTCAACCCTAGCATATGCCGAAATAGTAAGACCGAGAAGAACACAAGTATTCTGCAGTGAGGGATTGGATAAGAAGCGCGTTTGAGATGGGAGGTGGGAGATGAAGAAAAGAAAGAAAAGGATATTCAAACTTATATCGGCCACTGGCATGATCGACCGTAAACCGCTTGAAAAGAACGAAAAGCGGGATCGAAAAAAGGATTTATGAAAAGAGAAATCGAAGATTCCAATCAACCAAGATCACAGACAAGAACGAGAGAGAGTAGTGGACCATAATAAAAGTTGTAAAAGCGTAACCATGTGGAAAAGGTGGTCGTTGAAAGGAGAGGAGAATATCAGAAAGTACAGAAAGTACAGCAAAATATCCTCATTGATAATCTCTGCTTCCGCTTACGAAGAAAAAGGAGGGAAGAAAAGAGGAAAGATAACTTGGATTATGAGATGAAGAGATTCGGTTGGACGTTTTACATTCATTTTATTGGTTTCTCGTCTCTCTCATTCAGTTGCGTATTCGCGCCTTCACATCCTTACTCGTCATCGGGTATAATGCCTGGCGAAGCAGTACGAACTGGAGGCTTAACAGCTAACATGTCCAACACGCTATCGAATTCGGTCGTTTCTGGCGCTGGCAAGGTGGCCACACCGTTCTGCTTGGGTTCAACTCCGGGAGTAGCAGAGCCATTTGTGTTTGTGTCGATGAGGGTTTCTTCTGCGCTGTGCGTAGAAGATGCTTCCGTTGTTGTTATCTCTGAGGCGGGAACGGGGACTGCGACTGGGTCAGCCACTTCCTTTTCCTCAGCCGCTTGGACTTCAGCTTGTGCGTGGTGTGGGCTTGAAACAACGTCTTCGTCCTCCCGCTCAAACTCTTCCTCCTTTGGGGTCGCAGGAACAATGTCCGAGAAAGAGGCTGTCTGCGGAGTGATGTCTGGAATGTCTGGTGTACTCGCGAAAGGTTCCCTCTCGCCCTCTTCACGAGGACGAGCAGACACTAAATGAGCTTCATCGAGTTCAAGGGCGCGTTCATCGTCTGATGCGAATGCGTCATCGTAGGATTCAATATCTGATGGTGGGCCTATGTGGTCATCTTCGTGGTCGTGATCTGACTCGCGTGATACTTCGTGTTCGTGATCCTGCGAAGTGTCGGATTGAGCAGTGGTCGAGGCGAAGGAAGGCTGCTCGATAGAGATGGATTCGTCTTCTGAAGTGATTTGTTCTGAAGGCACAGCGGGTTGAGCAGTTGCAACAACTGCTTCCTTCGTAGTTTCTTCGTTACCCTTCTTCTCTCGTTCTGCCTTCATCCGTGCGGGCGCATGTCCCACACGGGGTTTGAGCGTCTTCCCTCTTGCTGGAGAAGGAGCAGCGCCTCGTGTCGCAACCTTCGCAGCTGGAGCCCGAGGGGGGCTGACAGGCCCTTCACGGGCTTTGGATGCACTTGCAGCAGTCGGCCTCATTAGTCTCTCCAAAGAACTTGAGGTAACCGTCGCCTTAGGCACCGGAGGCGGTGGTGCATCTGCATTCCTCGCCCGTGCAAGAGAAGCTTTCGTCGGGGCGTATAATCCTGACGAAGAAGACGTGTGCTTTGGAGGATGAGAAGCGGTGGGAGTTTTGGTCCGTGAGGCGGGAGAAGGTGTCGGCGTCTTTGCACGTGCAGCTAACGGTTGAGAAGGAGCTTTGAGTTGAGAGCCTGAGGTTGAAGCTCGTAAAGCCGTCGGCGTCTTCGCACGCGATGAGATAGGCGGGCTCTTCATACCGGCGCGTGCCGCTGCCGCTGCCGAACCGGCTCCCGCTCCTGCGATAGAATTACCGGTTCGCTGAGCTGTCAGAGGCTTTGCGGCATGATGTGTCGCGGCCTTTGCGCCAGGGGTTGACGACGACGATTTGGATTGCGCGGTCGTTGAATGTCTTGAAGTCGAGGTACTCTTCGCAAACGAAGTAGCAGTAGACGTTCGCGAAGCAGGTGTGCTCTTGCTTGATGTAATCTTGCCTGTTGCACGCGCCGTCGGCGCAGTTGTATGAGATTCCTTCTTCGCCGCCGCCGGATCAGATTTCACTTCTTCACCAGCTGACGCATCCGAAGTTGCTGGCGGCGGTTCCGAAGTGGATTCTTTCGAATCCGGCTTCTCTGCAACGGACGCTGGTATCGAGGCTTCTCGTTCATGTCCATCGCCAGGAATATCCGAAGGCGGCGGTTGCGGAGGGGAAATCGTTCCCGCACCTACCACGTCATGCGTCGACGTTGTCCCATTCTCAGTAGTCTTCTCCAATGATCTACGTAAATCAGCTACACTAAACGTACTCGTGCTCGTACTCCTCGTCGGTTGCACAGATTCCCCATTACCAATAATATTTCCTGATACCGCTCCATCGATGATCTTGGGTTTGGGAGGCCATTCGCGACGTTCTTTGGATTCAATGAGTGCTGAATCGCCTGTGTTATGGCTTACTACACTCGCTGTGCGTGATTGCGAGGGAGACGCTACAGGGGATGCGCCATTATTGTTTTGACCTGGAGGATTGTTACCAGCTGTACCAATAGTCGACTGACGTTTAACGTGTGAATCCCAGCGAGCGACGAGCCTTGCAACGCTTTGCTGCGGGCGCTCGTCTGGGAGTCCTCGTATTGACATTGGTGAGCTGTGAGACGTGAGGGTATTGTGTGCGTTGTGATGGTTGGTAGTGAAGTTGTAAGTAATTGTGTGAAATTATTTAGGATAGCTTGCCGTCGCCGCAACTTCCCGTCGTCGAACGGACAACACAATGTCTCAACTCGTTCAACTACCTTCAGGTCATATTGTAGAATTATCTCTACATTCTAGACAACAATACCAGGCAGCAAATGAGCAAACACAATTGGCTGTATTGTTACACCCTTGGTCATGGCTTGGCGGTAACATGAACGACCCGTGCGTATCCTTTACATCCTCATACGAATGGCAAAATTGAATTTCTCCCGGAGTATACTAGTGTCTTGCAAATTCTCGAACAATTCTTGCTTGAACGCGGGTGCAATGTATTAAGATATAATAGCCGAGGAGTCGGTCGTTCCAAGGGTTGGCCATCCTTGACGGGCGCGCAAGAAGCTCAAGACTTGAAGGAGGTCGTTCAATGGGCACTGAATACCGTGCCTAATGTACAGCATTTGCTACTCATCGTATGTGCTTTCGTCTTAACTACCACTCCTGGAGTAACTGCAATGAGCATGTTGGTATAGGGTTACTCGCATGGAAGTCTTATAACGTCCCAACATCCTCCTCTCTCGTCTAACAGTACCGACAATCCAATCAAGACATCTCATATACTACTCTCATACCCACTGGGTCCACGCGCTTGGCTTACACTCTTCCGCTCCAAGTCTCACGATGCAGGTTTGAGCGAGCTCGTGCGTAATCCTGCGGCGCGGGTGCTAATACTCTACGGGGATCAAGATGAATTTACTGGAGTTGCGAATTATGAGCGGTGGGCCAAGCAGCTGGAAGAACAAGGCAGGGAGAATACAAGCGAGATCAATGGCGGCAGGGTTGAGCTATCTTGCATTGAGGGTGGTTCACACTTCTGGGCTCAAGGAATGTCAGACGAAATGCTTTCGGCTATTGAACGATGGTTCAACGAAACCTAGTCATCCTCGCTCATGAATATCTTTGTGTTGTACATTGATCAGCGCCTAGATACATACGGCCATAGCATCACGAAACATGTAGTATTACAATGTTATGTACAAAGCGTCCTCTGATAAGCCCCATTCAGTGCCGTGCTACCCTCGGGACCGCTCAAGCAGTGAGCTTCGTCTTGAGCGCCGTGATAGAGGGCGTGAAGAAGTAAGCTCCACCCTTGGAGACAACGAACTCTTCCGGAAGGTCCGTTCTCCCCTCCGGAGTCTGAGGCTGTAACCCAGCGGTTTGACGAAGCTTACCATTGTCCTGACCAACTGAAGAAATATGGTCAGTGTGTGACGTGTCAACGGCTGGACAAATACGTACTGATTGGGTCGAATCCGGGAGTAGGCTCAGTTGTCTTGCGGGGCGGGAAGGTCGTGGCATTCGCCCATGCTGCAAGTCGGGAACATTCATAAGTATTTCACCTTCTCGAATAACTAGCAACACGTACCCTCCTGAACGAACTCGAAGCCTTTCGAGATGTCACTCTGGTAGCACACAAATGCAAGGCCACGATCGACAGTCGTCTTGTTCTGCTGGGCCTCTTCAGGCGTCACTTCAGGGCCATAAGTGATACTCTTGCGCATGAACATGTGAGGGAGCAAGGCGTTTGGTCCGAACGGTCTGAGTTACGTCACGATCGGTATGACTTCAACAGATGCGGTGAATAATACTTACTGAAGCAAGTCTGCTCTCGGATTCGTCTTGCGGATATGCGCAGCGAAGGGACACCTCGTCTGGTCGTCGAAGCTCTCCCCAGAGAAATCAAAGTTGTTGTTCCTCTGCTTGTCCTTGGCAAGCTCTGGGTCGTCCTTGAGAGGCGAGATCTCAATAGGCGCACCGCTCTTCCAGCGTCCGAAGAACCGCGCACCGAGCAGCTCGCTACCCTGCTCACGCGGCAGGCCATCCACCACGACAGGGTTGTCGTGCAGGAATTTATTGAATTCGGGGACGCGTTGCTGAAGTTGACGGTAGCTGAGGAATACATTATTAGCATACTCTAGACTCTAGCGGCAAACAAAGAAGGCCAAGAAAGAGATGAACATACACAAGGAAAGTTCCATTCTTTGCCCAAGATGGACGAGTAGTGACACTGTCTTGATCGGTACCGCAGATGATAATACCAGGCGGGACGACGATTTGACCTGGAAGACTGCCGGTCAATGCCTCAATAGCCGGGGCGGAGATGCCATCAAGGAATCCCTGCGTATAGTCAGCATCGAGTTGACTCTGGAGAGCTAAAATAAGAACGAACGAAATGCTCGTGACCCTTCTCTTTGCCGGGTCTGACTTCACCCTTGACCTTAAGCACTTCCTTGATGGAGTTACCGAGGACGTGTTCTACCTTGTTATCGCCCTCCTGGACGGACCGCCTTGATTCGCCGGCCACCTGTTTCGCAAGAGATATATATCAATGATTCGGGTTCACCGAAAGAGCATGGTGACTCACTAATACGATACCGTCGATCTCGTTCTTGAAAGGTTCAAGCCAGTCGGGAACGAGGTTACCAGACGAGTCCGTCTTCAAAGTGTCTCCAAGGGAAGCCGCATGCTCCAGTTGTCCAGCTTTGAACGATTCATCCCCAAGATCCTCGGTGATGCCGAGCTATAGTGACAGAGCCTCGTAAGATGCTCCGCCATGAAACCAGCGGCAAAAGCTCCTCCCACCTTCTCAAGTCCCTTGATAGAAAACGCAATGTTGATCCCGACGCACTTTAGCAAACCGCCCTTGCCGCTCTTTTTGTGGTCACCGATGTTCTTGCGCAAATTCTGGATGTCGGCCGTCGAAGTGATAGCTGGGATCAGTTGCTTGAGATTGTTCTTGAATGCGGCTGCATCCTGTATGTTGAAGAAGATGAAGTCCTCCGTGCGCTTTGGGAAGCCGAGACTATATGCAAGAGATAGTAAGCATACTGCTTTGTGGGCACTGTAGAGCGAGGCACGAACACGACGTCACCTGAGTAGGTAACTGTTAGTTGCATGTACAATGGACCGGAAGCCGTTTAAGACTCACCCTGAAGGTCCTCAAGGTCCTGTGGAGTTGGCCAGGTAGACATGTTGTTAAGAAGCTAGTAATATGTAATCAAGGATAATTGTTGGTTATTGGGAAGTATCAAATCGAGGGAACGGATGTGCGTATAGTCTGCCAGTCGTGTCTCCTTTATATGCCCTGTCGAGGTCCCTAGCCAGGTGACTGCGGTCCGTAATAACAAACCTACCGAAGTGTATCAGGTTGAAATTGAGTAGGGTTCCGTTTGGTAGCCCTGCATTTTACAAACGGGTAGTCGCTCTCTCCGGGAGAAGTACCACTTGAGCGCGCAGGGCTCATAGCACATAGCTTCACAGCATCGCATATTGAATGACAAAGAGGTCCGTTCTGATCTGCATTGCCTTTACTGGTCCATCAAGAAATCGGTGTTTCGACATCAGCGAGTGGCGCAGCCAGTCGAATCCATTGTATTCGAAATAAATACAATTAGTCGCGTCCCGCTCAACTTCACTAGGCTAGAACGCCAAGCTGACGACAGCTTTGCACGTAATGTGGAGAATGAGCGAGCGCTGGTCCTCTTTTATGAATCGATGCGTCAACATCCACTGGTACTCTGTGCAGGAGTCAGTTTCGTACCCCAAGTCGTGGTCAGCTGTGCTGCGCAGCTGTTGATCCTGAGCTCCGAGATGTCAGAACATCAGATAATCATTTTGACGATCGAAGTCGATATGAGGGCGTGCACCGATGTGGCCGGACGTTCAAATACAGGTCCCGAATGAGCCAAGCTCCGTGTCGCCTCCTTAGGCTTTGATTAACGGGCCAAAGCTTATGGGCGGACAACACACGGATACTTGACAATACGTCGTTCGCTATTGGGCGATATCTACAGGTGATATTGTAGTTCCACATTCCAAACTTGTCCGGAGCCAAGACGGGACCCATGCAAAATTCCCTGATCCTGACGAGAGAGGAAGAACGTCTGGAGTTTATGGTATGTGTAAAGCGGGTATGCGTAGTCGAGCTTTGTAAGGATGAGGTAAACGAGTGTGCTTGTCCACAGATCGATTTGATTGTTACGAATGCATCTATGGGATAAAATGCCACATCGGGCGGCAAGGCTTGCGGTACGCAGAAGTAATCAGCATCGTCGTGAGCCGATTCACTGCGAGAGCAGCAAGATTAACGGATCTAACTGATTATTAGCGATACTTGACAAACAAGCAAGTCGAGGAAAGGAACACACGTAAAAAGGCGACGACATGCGTGCGGCATCAACGGAGTCCGGTCTACCAGATAGTTAGGAAAACTGCTGAACCTAACCCTCATCTTCTCCAAACGACAATAAAGCTCCGGTCTTTGGTTTCTTCGATTTTGAAACCTGCTTTTTCTTCTTCTCCGCCTTCTCCTTAGCTAATAGATTATCAAGGTCATCGCTGGCCGCCTTGCGCTTCTTCGAAGATGTTTTTGCGATAGAAGCTGGTCCAGACGATGAGAACGACAAGGATGTTAATTTGGACTTGACGGGCTTCCCACCGGGCTCCTCTTTGCCTGAGGACGTGTCTTGACTTTCTTCAGTCTTTGGGTCATTCGGAAGGGGAGGGAGTCCTTGCGCTGGAACAACCAGCCCGAGTCGGAGTAAAGAAATATGTAGAGGTTCGAGACAAGGTATACAACACACCTTTCCTTCGCTCGTTCTCTGCATACTTTTCTGCTTCTTCTGCACTCAGGTGCTTGCCTTCTCGCAAGACAACGACTTGAGGTTTCTCATCGGGATCATCTTCGGCAGCGCTTCCGGGGTCATCGGCAGGGCGTTCTGGAGGTGTAGGCCTCCGAGGAATTGGAGGTCGACCAGATGACGCTTCCCACTCGTCGAAGTCGTCGTCTTCCTCGTCATTTGTTCCCGCAACTTGATTCTGCATACGGCGCAGAAAGACCGGAGTATGCTGCTGATAAGCTAGACGCGACGAAAGCTGGTGACGAGTAGGTTCTTTCGGTGGCATCTTGAAGGTTGCAAGTAAGTTGAGGTCGAGTCGAGGAAACCCGTCGCGTCTCTTCACGTGTTTCATTCCATGATCACTCATTTCATTTCACAACAATACAGAGTAGTTACATTATATCAGATTATTTTTCGGTAGAGTCATTACAGTAACAAGCAGGCCTGTCAAATGCAAGAATGTCAGCACGAAACATTCAGGCAAAGCTAGAAAAGCAGTTGAGGTGCAGGATCAGACATCCAAGGAAGTACTTGGTTAACCCTCATTGCGCCGACCATCCACCGCACGCCAACGCACAAAGGTGGCCCACCTCAACCAACAGTTTTGGGTTCGCTGCGGCGACGAGGGGGAGAATGAACGCACGGTCTGGATGGAGTACTCTATAAGAGGGCGCTAGAGTGGAAACTGCGAATAACGGTTCGTTTTTCATCATAAAGAATCGCCTAGAACAGCGAATTAGAATACGCAAGGAAAACGTTTACTCACGTATTCTCTTGCCAAAGCGGGCAGAAGCTACAGCAAGCCTGAAAATTAGAGAGAAGTCAGCCAACTTGTATCAACTCTCACAGATAGAAGGGGAAAAAATCAGACGAAATGGCACTGGCTGGTGCACTGGACGTCCCGTAGGACGCAAGTTCGTTGCGAACGAACACACTCTATTCCTCGGCATGGTCGTGTAAGACGGGGAAGAGAATAAAGTCATCATGATGAGAAAAACGAAACAATTGCTCACCGCTTCTTACAGAGGAGACGAAAGAACAAAGTAGAAAACTTTTGATGAAGCGATGAAGACGGAGGAAAATTTATGGAGTTTTTCGGAGCACGTGATGCGTGGGAGTAATCTGACTAATCGCCAGTTAAAGCAATGATCAGCGCACCCTGTTAGGAGTCTTATTGTAGCCCCCACCGTCCACCATGTCCCAGACGCTCGTTCAGCGACCAACACCCGTCCACGATCTATCGTCCAGAGAAGTCATTGATGTTGACGATCTTAGCGTGAACGGTCACAACATAGTTGAGGACGATGATGTCCAGTTCATCATGCACCGTCCAGTTCGGCTTTCGCATGAGCCTATTGTAATCGGGGACAGCGACGACGACGTAGAGATCGTTGCGGGCCCTTCTCGTCCGGTACAACCAGCCAACAGGCGGGCTGAAGTAAATCAGCGTATGTTTGGCTTTTTTCTTTTCTTTTGATCTGTAATATGAATACTAAGTTTTAATACAGAAATCCGTCGCCCAAACCGTCGCGTGCTATTCTCTCCTTCTCCGCCACCACAGGATAACTATATCCCTCCGGTTCCCCCTTTGCCCCCCTTTGCACGTGCTCAACCGCCACTTCGCCTCCGTCCCCCAGACATTCCTGGCTTAGTCCGTCCACTGGAACAGCCTTTTGCTTTTGAACAGGGTTTGCATGCTCAGGCTCCGCCTCGGGCACCTTCTTTGCATAATGGACCTCGGGAACAGGCTCCAGGGGAAGGGGCTAATGCTGCGCGACGTCTCAACATGAGCTTCGGAGGCGCCTTGGTTGCTGTTAATCGCCGAAATCGGTTCGAACCGGCACATCCCGCGCCTCCCGCACGGTCAGAACACAACAACGGATGGCGTAACATTCTTAGTAATTTTGGTCTTGGTGCATATCGCATGTTCTTCCGAGGACCTGAAGGTAGCCCAGAACCTGCGCTGCGTGATGCGGATGATGATCGTAATTTGCTGGCGGCGCTCGCTTTAGATGTCGAGGAAAACTTTGGGGAGCGTTTCAGATTGTATCCGTGGCTAAACGTCAATCGGCATGCGCATCAACAACGCCATAGGGAAGAACCTGACTATAAACCATCATTCACCCATCCTTCAAGGCCGGAGGCCGGGTTCTCCAACGACTTTGTCTCGCACGACATAATCACGATCTCTGACGGACCTGGTCCGAGTTCAGGAATCGAGAGTGGCACCGTACTCGTGTGCGCCGGGTGCCTGGAGCCTCTCGCCATTAATGTCGTCGGTTCCGAAGAGGAGGCAAAGAAGCGTAAGCTTTTCGCGCTGCGATGTGGACACATTCTAGATGGGAAATGCATCGATGAGATCATGAAACCAAAGGAGGAGTTATCCGCTTCCGCCGGGTTGGCTGAAGGTGAAGAAGAGATGGATACGATTCAGCTCTTCGGGCCCCCGCGGAGGAACAAAGGGAAGCAAAAAGCAGTTAAGCTTGAAGCTGAAGATTCCTCTGCTCTGAGTGTTCCCGCTAAACGCAAGGATGTTGATGACGAGGCATCAGCAGTGTCTACGGATTATGCACGATCTCGACTTCGCCCTCGTCGTGGTGAGAGTGCAGCAGCCTCCACGAGCACACCATTGCTAGATTCAATTGTTCCCCCGGTTCAAACACTTCCCCCAGATGATACAGTTTCGCCTACTCCCCAGCGACGTCAAGGAGGTCGCGGTCGTCGTAAACGTGCGGCAGGCGGGAAAGGGAGGCCGAGAGGAAAGGGGAAAGGCAAAGCCCCTGAGCCTATTATTGAAGCTATGTTTGACTGGAGCTGTCCCGTTCCATCTTGTGGCCATAAGCACAAAAGCGTGTGTATTGAGGGAGGTTGGAGAATGGATGAGCAGCAAGGGGCAATTGCTATGTACGTTTGATGGGTTCTCTTAATCCGTCGTAAAGTGCGATTTTGTTTTCGTTATACTTTATTGATGCTAATGGTTATATAATTATTAGATCTCATTGGTTCCTCTGCCACGTCGAGTCGGATGCCGCTTGTGTTATTCTACTGTGCTTCTTGCTGAAGGCTTGTATTGTTTCGCATCTTGTCACCGTCGTTCTCATTTCCGACATCCTTAGCCTCTGCAATATAGTATGTTTTCTCACCGCTCGTCGGTATTTCATTTACCTCCTGGGATGACGTGTTGCGCAGCAAATATCTGCGACCTCAACTACCTCTGCGCTCTATGACGTAATGCTGGGACAACGCGGTCTCGTGACCACTGTTTAGGGGCTTGCCTCATGGATCATGGTTTCCGCCCTGCGTAGAAATGGTCAACACGTCTTTTTATACCTCCTGCCCTCGAAATGTGGTGCTGCTTTTCTGGAATTTAGAATGTACTTGGGTTTGGCACGTACAACACCAGGTAGCTCATACTCGGATATACAAAGATTTATCCCAGCATACTGTGCTGTCATTGACCTTGCCGAACATCTTTGGAAGTATACATATCAAAGGCAGGGTGCAGAAGATGGACCTGAGAGATTAACGATTACTTGCAGACCACGAATTCTTGTTCTGATCTAGGAAAGGATTTGGCATGAAAAGGTCTGTTCTTACGCGGACCAATTGGATAACTAGATATTTAAGGTGAGCCCTTGTTAGAAAAGCGCGCTAGATAGTAGATTGCTAGTGCTGTTCATGCACGTGCTGGTGAGTATCTGTTTATGATGAGGATGAAGGCTAGAAACTGATATAAACCATTCAAGCTAGCGCCGATTAAATGATACATTCATAAGTGTGCCCGACACAACTTCAGATGTGGATTAAGATACAAGTTACTTGTTGAATATGATGAAGCAATGTCATGAAGACAACATCCGAGACGCAGGGTAATCGAGTGCTCAACAGGAGAACACGGATTTGCCGCAGAAATCTGTCTTCATGGCTGCGTTGACGTCGCCGACTCTTCCTCCTCCTATTTGAATGTTACGGGCGGATTTCTCGGACGCCTGTAATATGAAGGTAAGGAAGTGTTTTTTGTTGTGCTAGCACGGATGGTCTGGGAACGATGGGAGTGTGCAATGTCTACTCACCTCTGGTAAGGGTGAAGCGTACGCTGTTGAGAGCAACAGAGCGATGAGCAAGGTGGGTAGGCGTTTGTAGAACATGGGAGTGGAGTGGTTGGCTACGTAGTGCTGGTGTCAGTTGGTGTTGTCGTTCTTCGAGAGGGAAAGGCTTATATACCTAGTTGGATTGTGGCTAAAGATCGTTGTGAATTTGAGATGCATTTGTAGGGATTTGTGGTTCAGACTTATATACACCGCGAGTGGTTCCAGCGCTAATCAGGTTTGTGATTTGAACATGTTTCATGGGAGAACAATCAGAGCTACCAACAGTATTGCTTAAGTACATCATCATCACAAGATCAAATCAGCATGTCACCGGATCCTACCAGGTACTCGCCGGATGATGATTACAGTAACATTCCTAAAGCGTGATCGGGTAGGTGGAAAACTTGCGCGCTGTGTTTGCTCTTTGTTCTTTCGTTGCTGATAGTGTGGTTGTCATGAAACGAGTTGATCAACATCCATCCATCAAGTACACACAAAGCGCTATAGGGCACAACAGCATTCCCGTTGCTATTGGTACCGAGTCCAGCTCTGATACTAATTCACAAGACTGCGACATGCGGTAGAAGTGGAACAACAAACTGAGGACCAAAATAACTAGCGGACTCTAGCACAAAACGGATTCGCCAGAGAAAGACGTGCATAAGGCTTGCCCAGGCTTGCCAACTCTGTCTCCGGCCACTGGTTCGGCCAGCTATAAATAGGTGAAGGAACGAGAGCCAGGTGTATCAGTACGTCGGGGGATGAAGAGGTGAATCATGGTCTGGCTTACGGCTGGTACCGGAGATGCGTGCACAACAGAGAGCATGAATGCAATAAGGATGACAGACAGGCGTTTGACAAGCATGATAAGGAGTAGTGGTGATAAAGCCTTGAATTCGGAGTTAGTGGCGGAGGGAGAGACGGAGAGGGAGACGGAAGTGTGCTTATGTACCTGGTTCGAGAAGAGTCAATGAGAGAGATGCGTTGGGTTTCCTTTGTGGACTTTCTCCACCGTTCTTTTATATCCATAAAGTGCATTATGCTATCCGTTCACATCTCAGCAGTGGCTATGACTGTGTAGCTGTGCAACTCGTAGAATCTGATGCGTCAACAGTATCGAAGACGACCTCCAATGCACTATATCATAAAACTTGGTGCCTTCAGAGGTGTGAGCAATATGACTGTGAGGTGATGAAGGAGTACTGTAATGGTGATCTCAATGGAGTCTGTTCTTTGCTCGAGATGTGCCAGTGGTGGCGAAAAGCGGTTATGATTATTGACCTGCCTCAAAGATGCGCTGAGTCTCGAAGGTTGATCGTTTCAAATGCTGTCAGGATCATTCTGTAAAGTCCGTGCATTTATCGGTTATTACAACCTTGTGCTCCGGTTTCAAATGGCTGGATGCACGATTATACATGCTCCAATACAACATTCCCTACACCGATGGGAGATGATCGCGAGAAGCATGCTTACTCTCGACCTCCGGTTCGACCACTGGATATTTGCGTTGTGTTATCTCTCGCTCACTGAGCATTTGCTCAATTCCTGCGAACGTCTGAGGTTGTCCCAGAGCCCAGCGATCGTATGTGGTCTGTCGTTCAAATGCTATTTCCGCCGTCATGATCTTCGACAACAATAAATATGAGCTCGTGATGATCGATATACGAAGAGAAAACTCACAAGAATGTCAGTAGTGAGGCCCTTGATAGGAGATGCTGTACTTCGGAGACGATGATTGCGATAGCCAAAGCCAGGCGCGAACTCAGCATCGGATACATTCTGAAAGACGGATCAGCACGAACATCTTCCGCGAGTTCACCGCTTCTGAACCTCACGTATAGTTCCTCGGTGTATTTCCAGTGTTCCCCGCCCTTCTCCGACAGAGGAAGGTCTCTCGTTAGTAATGGGTCAAGAATAGCCTCCAACGGGTGGTCGAAAATTTCATCGACCTCGCCTTGGGAAGGGGTAAGAGAGCCCAACACGACATAGTCGGAGAGCAAGGCGACTACTGGTGTGACGAGTAGCATGTACTTGGATAAGCATGGACGTAAGGTGCACAATGGATGTACATCAGGCGAATGACGTGGTAAGCCGACTTCCTCATACGCTTCCCGATACTAGTAAATGCTGAATGAGCAAGATAATAAAGTTATTACAGCCGTCTTACAGCGGTATCGATTATATCCGCATCTTCCTCATCGCACTTTCCACCAGGTAAAGCAGTCTGGCCTGGGTGAGAACGCAATTTCTTTGAGCGAGTTGTCAGGAGCACATATAGTTCTCCTTTCTTCTCAAAGAGTAGGACCAGAACAGCAGCTAGTCTTCGTGTTGGATACTTTGATCTGGCACGGCATCAAAGGCACACAGATTTAGAACAGAATGGATGGAAGAGAGCATCAACGAATAACACAGACAGATCAACTTCCTCTGGTGTATGGTTTAGCATACGAGTGACGGCGGTCTGGGACTTTGGAGAGAGTTTGTCGAGAACATCCTGAGGTACACCAAACGACGGTGGGTTGAGTTTCTTGCCATCCATAGCATCCAAAGTGAGAGTAATGCAAGCTGATGATTGGCCACAGGCATGATGTGAAACGTGTTTGTTTGTGCCTGTTTGTAGCACCGATCAACAGTTCCGCCCTTGTTTGCTTCGCGTGGTTATCTTGTGACGCGTGACAAACATTCAACTCCTACTCGACTATTTTCTTCAACTCGTACCAACGCTTCCGCTGCTCATTGCCGGCTCTCTGCGTAATTCTTGCTTATTTCTTGTTCTTGGACGCGTAAACATCTTGTTGGAAACTTTGAATTACGTGTCAGCCACCAAATTGAATAACTGGCGGAGACGATCTACAACTATGCCACGGCAACGCGCGAAAGCTGCAAATCATGATAACTCAACAAGCTTGTTATCTAGCGTATTCAGCTTTGTTTCTCGGGAGTTAGACTCATTTGTCAGCAGTGCAACCGGAAGACCACCCCAGGAGGTTCGTCTGTGTGTATTTGCAATGATATTGTCGTGGCCTAACGCGTTGTCATGTAGGATGAAGAGGAGGAATACGAGGAGGAATACGAGGACGACGAGGAAGATTTCGATCTACCCCGAGCCTCTTCATCACGGACCAAGCTCCCAGGACGGGATGCCAGGGTGCGCGCAGAGAAAGCTGATGATTCCAGGACGAGGCGACGAGAATTTGTAGCGGCTGACGACTTGGATGAAAACCATCCGTCCACTTCCCGTACACGTTCGCAATCCCGACGTCGTGGACATGGTCCTAGTGATAGTGAGGACGAGAAGAGAAAGAAGAAACGTGTTGCATCAAGTCCTCGGAAGCCTCGCATTGCTAGGAGAACCCCAAACTCTCCAGACGATGAGGGTAAGTGGTGGATACAACCTCAACGTCACGAACCATGACATCCATTTCTATCTATGCCCCGAGAAAACTGCCAACTAACCGATGCTCCTTGTCGCTTGAATAGATGAGTTGGTTGGCTCGGACAGATCCCGCTCGCCTTCACCGAAACGTCCATCTATATTGCGGCATAAGCGTTCATTCACTATGCCGGGCGCACTGTACGATCGCACGTCTTCTCTTGAGCCATCCCCCGAGCCGGATGATAGACACCGTGTCGTTAGGTTTGCGTCTGAGGTTACCACATCGCCATCTCCTTCAAAACAACCGGAAACCCCTCGTATGTCTCATCATAATCGTGATGTAGGAGACACTCCGTCCTCTGGTCGTAAGGCGACACCGGGTGCACGAGGCAAGACGCAATCAGCCAATGTGGAATCTTCCTCTGAAGACGATGGAAGGATGCCATCATCGCCTACCAAACGAATCCCTCGACCTCGGCGGGACAGTGTCGTGCAGAAGGCTATCCGCCTTAGGTCTGCAGAAAAGAATCCAGATGTGTCCCTCTTACTTCCTCGTTCTCCAGCTTCCACAGTGTGGTCCTCGCCTCCCAAGGATAAAGGGAAAGGGAAAGCGCCTGCTGTTCCCGAAATCATCGATCTTGCGAGCTCAGGTGAAGAGAGTAATTCAGATGAATACGGTCCTGCTCATGCGGATATATCCGTGCGAACAAGGGTGAGGGGCAAAGAACGGGAGCTACACACCGCCAGGCAACAAGAAAGGACAAGAGAAGATGACGAAGAGAGGCGCCGGGATAAAGAGAGAATACGAGCTTTAGAAGAAGAACTAAGATCATTGCGTGAAGAGGTAACGCTAATTTTTCGGTCGCCTCTGGATGGTTCTGACTATTTTCCGCTTATTATCTAGCTAGCGAAAAGGTCTGCTCCTCAACCTTTCACTATTCCTCCCCCTCCCCCACCTCCACCTCCACCACGACCTCCGATTTCCTCGCGATCGCATACCGGTCAGCCAACCTCGACATTTGCCGAAGTCCGGGCTTCATTGAGACACGCAGGGACTCCGGCTGAGAAACCCATCAATCCAGCTGCGTACGGTGGACCGGCCGTAAGAAAGGGTCAACCGACAATAGTTGGTGCTGACATGATGGCTGCGTTTTTGAGCGAATTGAAAACACACAGGTTGCGGAGGATAGGTTCGTCTGATGGTGATGGTCCGATGCCCCCGCGCTCTCGGCCTGCTGAAAGAGCGAGGGAGGTTGGAGAGGTTGGGAATAGAACAGAGTTCATGATTAGGCCGAGGGAGATGGAAGATGTTGGGAATCGCTCTGAGATACTGCCTAGACCCAATCGGAATCTTGCTACCTCGGCTCCAAAAGATACCAGGGACGCCGATGCTGGAAGTTCGAGGCGTGAATCGGATGCTCGAGTTGGTGGCAAGAGAAAATATACGGACACGTCTTATGAAGCACCAAGGGAGTCGCTACGTGAGTTCTCACGACAGATCATAATACTACTTTGCTAATACCTACTTTCATTAAGCATCCAAACGGCGAGCTGTTGCATCTTCATTACGTTCCTCGGACTCATCACGCGACTCAATCAGCGACCTTTCTATTCCTTCTACAAGACATTCCAGAATACCTCCTAACTCTGCGGGGATCAACGGAACAAGCTCAAGGCCTGCCATCGCAGTCCACACGCGCATGCCGGCGTCTGACGTTGGCTCCACTTTCCATGTTTCCTCGAGTATGCGAGCTGAGACAGAGGTCACTACACCTTCATTATCATCCGATAACGAACAAGAGAACATAAGTAACGAGAGCCAGGAGGGTCGTTTACCTCCTACGCCTCCACCCGAGGTATCCGACGACGTCGACGTCTCTATCAGTGTGCGGGAGAAAGGCGCGAGCGTTCAAGCGGCCAGTGCTGGAGAGTCTTTTGCTTCGAACGTGTATGATGCTGATGAAGTGGAGGTGATTGATATGGAGACGTACGGGCCTGGACAACAGCAAAGTAGTCCAGGTGCTTTGATGAGAAATCGAGAATCGCCAGACATGACGGACTTGTTAATGCAAAGACAGGGCACTTCGCGTACGTTGCTTCAATCGCCCCGAAGGCCTCTGCCACCTGCAAGGTTGCGATCGATCAGTGGAAAGCGTCAGCCTGACGAGGACGTAGATGAGGAGGATCCACTATCCTTGTCGTATGCATCTGCGGATGCCTTCCCGTATTCCTCGTATGATCAGGTTGACCAGCAGGAGCGATCAAACGTCCTGGCGAGTCCGCCTATTCGGTTGCCGATACGACCTCCACCGGGAATGTTCAAACCGCCAAAGCAGAAGAGGATCCCGCCGTCTAGGCTGCCAATCCGACGTGGAACTCAGAAAAATAAACCACCGTCGCAACCGTCGTCGAACGTGGCATTGTCTGCTCCCCAAACACTGAGACGACGAGATTCACTTGATGCGGAACTGCGTCGAGCGGAGGCTGAATTCGAAGCGGATATCACAACGGATGATGTATTGAGAGAGAGCGGGACTCTTGAGGAGCTAGGTACGCGGAGTCGCAAACAAGGATTCCTTGCATTCGGTGGTGGGGGAGGACCATCTATCATGTTGGGTGAGGGCAGTGTAAGGCATTTGGAGCAATTTGAAGACATTGAGGTGGTGCAACCACGTAGGAGAACCAGAACAGTTTCATCGACAAGAAGTGTAAGATAGCGCTACTTTTCCACTTATTCTTTTATTCTTTTATTTTGTTCCTGTGTAGTGATGAGTACAGTACGTTACTTTATTACACGCGGAGTTCTAGACCTAGATTACATAATGAACTAGGGCTGCCACGTGAAACTGATGTGTGGCGGTGAACTCTCCAAATAAGGGCATAAGTTGAACGGCACCGGATCGACGTGCCTGTGAAGATGGGTTCTGCTTGTAAGCTCCATGTTCTCATTTATTCTATCCATCCGCAGCACCGCATAATCGCCAAGAAGTTCATCTTGCCTCTCAACCACTTTCATCCTACATGACCTGCACGCTTTCTTGTCTATGATTCAATAATCTCATCCATTTCAACCTCTATCCATGTCACGCTCTCGAAGACGATTGACCCCTTTAAGAAGGACGAGACTGAAGTATATACAACTTGTAATCTATGCGGGTGGTACTTTGGCGCAATTCACTTCTCAACCAAGGTACGCTTAATACACCGGTGTTGTTGAAAACTACAGTATTGAATGAAAGTTAAGATGGGGACAGGCTGTTGCAGTGGTAGACGATATGCTCTACGTATCTGGAGGCAAGACGGACAGATTCGGTTCGTTTTCATACACAGCTGCGCCAACATCGAACGATCTATTCTCTCTGGACCTCTCGCGAGACTTTAACCCTTCGTCTCCGCCGTGGAGCTACATATGCGGGTCAGAAGACGAGTCAACCAGTCAGGGAAACCCGCTGGCTTGGCATACACTCTCCTCGTACAATACCTCGCAGCTCTTATTGTTTGGTGGAGACGGAGGACCGAATTCGCCTATCACGCTCCCTGGTCAGACGAACTCGGCAGAGTTGCTTGATGTTAGTTCTTCAGACGGTCCGGAGTGGATTACGGAGCCGGAAGGGTGGGCGAGTCAGCCAAGTCGACGGATTCGACATACTGCGGCGTCCGTTGGAGGGAAAGTATATCTTGTTGGTGGGGAGCGGGACGATGGGTCCACTATGGGCTACTCAGATCACTATGTATTCGATCCGGGGAGTCCGAGCTTCACGCTCCTCCCGACGGAGAATGCTCCGCCGGATATCTATGGGCACGGTTCGGTCATACTCTCAGATGGGCGTTTACTCGTATTTGGTGGATACTCGCAGAATGAATCGGGCCTCGTATCGCTCTCAACTATTTGGAGTTTGGATACGACGCAGTCTGATTTGACGTGGAGGACAGAAAACGTGTCAGAGGACAATGTCCCTCCTGGACGACGTGCGTTTGCTTATACGTGGCTGGAAGGGGATAGGGTTCTGATTCATGGCGGTTCGGACGCGGAGTTCCAGACGTCGTTCAGTGATGGATGGATATTGGACACGACAACGAATCCGATGACCTGGTCAAACGTGTCGGCTCTGTCACGAGTCGGCGCAAGACGCGATCACTTTGCGGTTCAGGTTGGCTCTCAGGTTCTATTTGGTTTCGGTAGGCAATTCCCTTTCTTCACCCCTATGTATTCTACACGTTGATTGACAATGAATGGATCTCTATAGGCTATGGAACAAATGCAGGAGCGTCCGTCTCACTCCTCGTGTTTGACTATGACCGAGGGGCTTTCACGTCATCCTTTACTCCGCAGTCTGGCCCTTCACTCACAACACTTCCTTCTCCCGGCGGGACTGGCAAGTCGCCTGGTAATTCGCATGGGACCGGGCCGGGAGGAACTGGCGGAACTGGCGGAACTGGCGGAACTAATCCAACTGGCGGTTCTGACGATCCTTCTTCACCTACTGGGACTGATTCCGAAGGCGACGGCGAAGACGATGGCAAGAGGAACGTCGCAGCCATCGCAGTTGCAGCTATATTTGGCGTACTTGCTGCAGCCGTCGCTGCTGGTGTCCTGATTGTGATTATCATCCGACGTAGAAGGACACGAAGACAGTTCTACCTTCTGAACGACGAAGATGAGCGTCCTCGACCGAATGCTCCGCCTCCGTGGGAACTCGCGGGTATAGCCATTCTTCCTTGGTTTAGGACCCGCCGGGCGCTTGCGCGGGGAGAAAAGACGCGCGCAGCTGATAAGAAAGAAGGATGGGCCGTTCTCGGTCTTGGACGTCCTAGGGAGAGAGTTGATATGCTTGCAAATGAGGATGCTTCCGAGCTTGGGGTTGGTCGACGTCCGCCTGGTCGGTATGGGAGTGGAGATTCCAGGAGCTGGTATAGTCTTCATGATGTGGCTATAGGCCATGAGCGCTATGAGAGCGAGAACTCTGTCGGGCGTTTATTCAGTGGCTCGTTGAACTCGCTAAAGAATATTGGTTCTGGGGTTCGGCGCGTGTTGAGCGGCGAAAGTGCGAAGGGCCAAGCGAGGGAGTGGACAGACATTACACTTCCTCTCGATCCATACGAAGATAGCAACGGGTTACTCTTACATGACAATAGTCATACGCATGATGTAGGGCGTTTCTCTGGTGAAATTGAGCAGGACATTGCGCTTGCTGCGGGAACGCGGGGCGGAAGGAATGGCTCAAGCGCGTCGAAGTACTCTGATCCATTCCGGGATCAGGAGGAGAACGATATCCTGTTTGACGCCTCGCCACGCCAGGAAGAACGCCCGTCACTGGATGGTTCTGACGCCCCCTCTAGCGGTGGTGCACAGAGTCAAAAGAACTTCATTGCACAATCATCTCAGTCGACACTGTCTCACACTTCTGCTATTCCCCAATTGCCTCCCCTTATCTTCACAACTTCGAAAAGCACGTCGGATGGCAAATCTTCCCCTTCCTTGCTAGACGGCAGCATCGCCGGACATTCATCATCCTCGTCATCACAGCAAGCTGTACTTTCTATCACATCGTCCACCCGTCCACGAACTACGTCAATCATTAACTCCCTACCTCCTCCTACAAGTCCAGTCAAACGCTCCGATTCGTGGTGGACACGATTTAGACGCACACGTACTGGTTCATTCCGCGAAGCTTCACAAGACTTTGGTAAACCCCCATATGCAAGGTTAGATTTGGACTTCCGGGATCCGAACCCTCTTCCTGGGAAGCTTAGTGCAATCAAAGAAGCCAGTGGCGGGTCTGCTGGGGCGACTGAGTCACCTCACACGTCACGCCTTGGGGAGAACGGGACAGCAGCAAGTGGCTCAGGCTTGAAGGACAGGTTGTACATGGCCAGTGGCCTTGAACAAAGTACAACATCGTTAAAGACGAGTAGGACAGCTGACTCGGCCGCACTAGAGAGACTGGCGGGGAGGATGGATGTCGCGTTCCGAGAAGCGACAGGGACTTCCGTCGATTGTGGATCGAGCTATGCGGAAAGCCTTGGGGGGAGAAGAGGAAGTCATGAGTATGGGCATGAACGAGATACCACTTTGTCTACTCTCGCATCTGGATCTAGGATTGGGTCTTCTAGACGGCATCCTACGGAAAGATCAGAAGGCCAAGACGTTGGGGATGGGAGGTTTTTGTTGGATGATAGGGAGGTTGTAGAATCTCCCACGACTGAAAATGCTCCGCCACCGTTTGGGGATTTGGATCTCTCCGGAGACTCTGAGAAGGCAGTTGAAGGGTCAATTAGACCCGTCTCGCATTCACTACCGGTTTCTCCGTCAGGGCCATTCACGACGAGTTTGACTGCTACATTGAAGGGTATGAAAGGGAAGAATCCTATTTCTGCTGGAACTGTTGCGACAAGGATAGCGGATTACGAACGTCGGATGTCCCTTGAAACATCCTCCGTCCATTCCAATTCCTCCAACTCTAATTCTAATTCCGTCTCTATCGAAAGCAAAACTATCCCTTCATTATCCTCACCTTCTCCATCCGCCGCAAGTCCACGCACGCCTAGATCTCTAAATAATGTCCCTTCGCCCATATCCTCTCCTACACCGGTTTCTAAACGCGGTGGCGGTGGAAGACGAAAACAGACGAATGTGAAGTATGGATTGGTTCAGAGACCGGAGTTGTTCATTGCGAATCCTGATCGGGATAGGCATTCTCTTAGTGGATCGTCTGATGTTTGATGTGAGGGAATGAAGATAAGTAGGTACTAATCCCGCGCCGGCACAAAGTCTGGGTGAGGTGTATGAAACGGGGTGAAGGGGATTTTTTTCTTGGTTTTAGCGATTTTTTATACAGATCTCCGCCGTCGGGTTGGTTTCTTGTTTACATTGTCTACCGTTTGGGAGGACTGGATTGGATGCTTTGCTCGTATCTGGTTCTTGGTTCTAGGAGGTTTCTTATTTCCTGTTGCTGTTGTTCTATTCAATTCACACTCTACCATGCGCGCATCATTCCTCTTCGTTCTTCACTCTTCGCATTCATTATTGCTTGATGTCCTAACATGTGTTACGACCTTTTTTTCACGACACGGACACCTATTTACCCCTACTCTTCCTCTTTCCTCTTGCTGCGTATACGACTAGCTGCACGACTATAGAATGGACTGTAAATTGAGGCGGACTGCTAGTGGAAGGTCCTGGTTCGCTTGTAAGCTTTCTTGATTGTAAAGTCTTCATCATGAAATGTACTTGGATAGAGTTTCGATGTGCGTGTAGACACACACCCTTTATCATGATTCAATAAAAGATACTTACATAACATAAACGGATCAACGTGGTAGCCTCTGGTAGCCTCCATCCCTTGAAGACACTTAGAAAAACGGGCCATTTTTGCACTTTGATCGGACTCCGGCTACCTTTCCATTTTTCATTTCGGAGCTAGCAAGCTTCCAGGTTAATGGCTTCGAGGAGTCAGAGGTCATGTATTAGCCTTCTAGAAGGACTCAGAGAAGGGCCTGAAACCCACCGTAGGTCTCGGCTAGGATCCCAGGATATCGAAACGTTCACCATCACGTATTGATGTGGCTGGACTATCACACAGGCGATTGCCTCATTTGGGTTGATGTCCTAGGATAGGGTCTATCTGTTCCTTGCTTTCTTGCACCCCTTTCTTTTCCACATTTCACCTTATGCTTTGATCCTTGAGTCCTGAGAGAAATGGATCTTACACCCTACATCTGATCCTCTTACGTGTGGTCTCGAAACCTGAACCTTCGCTGCCGTACTTTATTCACGGAACACGTGTGCTTAGATGGAGTGTGTGTGAAATGAACTTGCCCCATGCCTCTTGGGATTTGAGATCTGTGAAGGTGCTTTCCTGACCCTGTATGAGTTATTTGCGTTGTTATCTTGCCCGGTAGCTGCTGATGCCGACAGACACGGGGTTGACGTTATGAGATCTCCAACTGACTTGCGTGGTCGGCGGATAATAAGGAAGTAGACAAGTGGCCAAGGCTTCCTTTAAGCCACATGCGCCATCACGACTCGTGGAGTCCTGAGGAGTCTGGATAATCACGAGCCCCTATGAGTTACATAACTAGTATCGCTATCTGCGATGTCTGTCTTCGCGGAGATTAATATGTTGTTCGCTTCCGATGATTACACCACTAGGTCCATGTACACGGATACACCAGAAGGTGGTGAACTTCTGGGTTAGATTCTGAGCTTCTTGCAGTGCTCGTGGTATTCTCCGGCCTTCTTCCGCTCTTACTTTGTCCCCTCTTTACCGGCACGAAGAGAGTAACTCGGGTAAATTACACCACCAAACTGTGGCTGTTGGCTAGTAGGGTCGAAATCAGCTTGTACTATTTGTGATCCCATCTCGAATCGATTACTTACCCCTCATGCCTCTTCGGAAGCTGAGCTTCGGTCTCCGTTCCCGAAGCAATCGCATATCAGCCTTTCCCCTTCAAGCTATCATTTCCCGCATTCCTATTCCTTGAATCAATGCAGCATCGATGTGGAAATACTTCGTTTACAGTCCCTAATTCTTAACAGGCACTTAAAAACAAAACTGTTACCATTATCATCTTGCACTGTAGATGATGTGGATAAATGTTCGTGTAAGATTTATCGGGTGCTCCGCTTTGGTAAATAGTTTTCGTGTCATGCGAGACGGCGAGATTGTACCACGCTTCATTGGTTGAACGTCCAATTGCTTGCAAATGAATTGATTGTGGTTGTCCTGTGTCTGATTTCGTCAAAGGACACCTTGTATCGCAAGCAATAAAGTCGGAGCCGACGCGAACCAATGTGCATTAGCTCCGATCACACACGAGGAACACCTAGGACTGGTGATCGGTGAGATGGCGTGCTCAATAACCCTGACGATTGAATCGACTCACTGGACAACTGACGGGCTGCCAAGGCAAACGAGCTACTTCCACCAGCTCATTCGTTCGGCGAAAGGTATTTACCGTCTCCCAATGAACTATAGTTCGCGTAAATTCAAGGAGAGATCGTCGGCGTCCTTCTCTGGCCATTGATACATATATAGATGGATCCCTCTGCCGACCAAAGCTGAGTTTCTACCGTGGTATGTTCAATTCATCTGATCTCGGAGTCTTCGGCATGTCCATGACAACCATTGAGATCAACGCCAGAATCAAACTTCTGAAACGTCTTCCGCGAAATTAAGCACCGAATAAGATGAGCTGGTTGGAGTTGCATACCTTGCGGAGGACTCTGGTGTCCGATGGGAGCTTCTGGAGTTTCCTTGTGTCGTCGATAAGTTTCAAGTCTTCGAGACAAAGAAGCACGCGTGAAAGTGCATAGACCCTAGACGTATAATCATAAAGCACGATGTGGAACTCCGAGCTTGGCATTGCGGGAGTTCGATAGTTGCGTTGAGTAACAGAAAAGGGACGCTTTGTTTCTTGGCCATTTTTTTATGCTTTCACTGATTGGTCAATAAGGCAAAAGCCCTGCGCAATAAAAAGGCAGAAAACCCGACTAGATAGAAAACCTTGACGTCAATAATCCATTGGCAAAGACACAGCATCACTGAGCTGCAGGGTTTGAGCCCCACTTATATCGTTATAATACATATATAATAGTGCTTCTTGTCCGCACATTCGTCTAAGCTTCGTTGATTGCCTTGACATACTCTTCGGCGAACTCCTTCGGGGCCTTCTCGAGGATCTATGCAAATAATATCGTAAGCTCTTATTTAAGGGGTACAGATCGACTGGATGACGGACCTCTAACAACTTCTCCACGTACAGCTTCTGCGCATCCTCCTTGGAGGTTCCTTTAACTGCATCCCATGCATCCCTGAATTGCAAATGAATCTGAGCCGTCGTCTCATCAATATCTCGGCACAAATGGGACATACCACTTAGCCTTTCCAGTGAAGTCTAGAAGACCCGAGGGGCGCGGCGTGTCTACATCACCGATAGTAGCTGGAGGCATGAAAGTAGGCGATGTCAATCAAGATGATACTCAAACCGTTGCAATACAGCAAGCAATCTCGGAACATTCTGAAGCTGAAACACTCGCGATCGCAGCTGAATAGGACTACCTTACCTTGCTTGTAATACTTGTAGAACTAGGACGTCGATACGGCCATTAGTATGGACCAATACATCTCAGGGTAGCCAAGACAGACGCACGTAAAGCTGCTCATCCTGGGTAGGCTTAACAGGGCCATCCTTGGGAAGGCCCTGCACGATCTCAACAGCCTTCTGGAACTTTGCTTCGTAGCTCATTGCGCAGGCGGTGTTGTAGAGAATAACAAAGGGGGATGTAGGTAGACGACCTGGACAAGGGCGGTGGCACAGCTAATAATTGGGGATTACATAATACATATCGTGTAATATCTTATCTCGGTGATGGCCGCTTCTCTACCACAGTACTCATTTTTTAGATTATTATTTCTATTATTCTGGACTTTTTCGTCTATCACTGCTCTCGAGGCTGGCGTCAAAATTGTGCGGCAGCAGCAATCTCCATACTCCCCAGTGCATGCAACTGAACTGTGCGCAGCGTGGGCGGTTGATAGCGACGAACTTCGTTACATAAGCAAGGTCCATTTTGATACCTCGTGTTACTACTGGTCGTAGCCACTTGCATCTCGTCGTCGACGTTCACAAAATACCCACAAAATAGCTTTGTTAGACGATGTCAACAGTGCAGGGTCAAGCAAGTGCGAGTGGCTCGGCACCGCCTCCGACGCCCCAAGAAATCACGAGGAAGCTATCAATGCACAACAAGCCCGCCAAGGTACGTATATTGTCCCATCAGCGCAGTGTTAGGCTGCAGTCTGCTTTGTCCGATTCTCTAATCGTTGATCTCCTGTATACGGAAAACACGTTCCTGTCTCGCTTGTTGCTTCCGCTTACCCTAACTGCGTGACGGACTCTGTAAGTCGTGTTATGTCTGTTTTATGTGAGACCTTCTGAGTAATGATTGCGATATGCGTATCTATTACCAGATCCAGCCTGTCAACATCCTTAGTCCGCCAGCGCTGTCGGGCACGGAGAGCGACTCTGATAACTTCTTCTCGCCCGAGCATTCCCCGTTGCCGAGTAGTCATTCGACAGGCTCGCAACCTCAAGCCGTAATTCATCCCCACGGTCATGGTCAGAATCATAGCCACAGCATGTCCCTGGGACTCTCCACCAGTGTATCTTCGAAGCCGCTGTCTTCTATTGCAGAACGGAGAAGTGTGAGTGGGGATGAAGAAACCGATGAGGAGGGCGAGGATGACTGGACGCGTGATTCGTATGCAGATCAGACTGCGCAGTCTCAAAAGCAGGACGGGGACAGTGTGATTAAGACCGGCTATCTGCTCAAGAAGGGTGAGCGACGTAAGGTACGCTAGCACGGCGATAGAAACCACCTTCATCGCATCTCATGCTCGTTTAGACATGGAAGAAGCGCTGGTTCGTACTTCGTCCAGCTCAGCTCGCCTTCTACAAGAATTCTGCCGAGTATCGGCTTCTCCGACTCGTTGATCTCGCGGATGTTCATTCGTGCTCTGCCATAGAACTCAAGCGGCATCCAAACAGCCTTGCTCTCGTATCCCCTAACCGCACGTACTACCTTCAGGCTGACTCCGAGCGGGAGATGCTAGACTGGGTCCATCATGTCAATGAAGCACGGGAGGCACTCCTGGGTACCTCAACTCAGAACAGCGCTACAGCGACACCTATTGCTATTCCTGCTCCTCCAGCCGGATCTCGCCGCCCTAGCACCCTCTCGCAGTCACCAAGCGCGACCACAAGTGGAGGAGCTCCGACGCCATCTCCTCCTTCCGCTCGAAGTGTTGGTTTTGCGGGCCCCATCACATCCGACTCAGAATCTGATGACCAGCTACAGGGGGAGACAACGGTAGCGCCCGCCCCAAGTGCTTCTCCCCCGAAAGCTCAAACAGGCAGTTCTGTCAGCAAGGATCCATCTAAAACTATTCTTTCCGGCTACTTGATGAAGGGTCGCTCGAAGCGTAAGGGGTGGAGAAAGCGGTGGTTCGTGTTAACGAGTGACACGTTATTCTATAGTGCCAGTCATATGGTTTGCAATTGAGCTTTACTTGCTTCGTCTCAATTATATTGACGTCATTACGCGCCTGATTTTTCGCAGGATACCAAACGCCGACGCACAATAGAGCTCTCACAAGTTCTCGATGCCCTCGAATACGATATTTCAAATGACAAGAATCACCCTGGGGCTTCAAACGCAATTTCACCTCCTGCAGTACGCGAGAGCGAGGACAGCCACATTCAAGATGGTGACCCGTCAAACGCTGGATCAACAGGCGCGCAATATACGTTCAAGATTGTAACCACAAAGCGTACGTTGCTGCTGTGTGCGCCCAGCGAAGCTGAGGAGATCAAATGGATAAGTGCTGTAAGAGCACTTATTGCACGACGCTCGAACCCGTTGCCATCTGGTAACGCGCCTCAAGCAAGCTCTACTAGCTCGGGCAATGCCGAAGCGACTGCGTCTGTTACGGGCATAAAGGCATCCCTGTCGTTGGCAGCGAGAAAGCGCAGTACTAGTGGCGCGAGCGGACTGCCCGTCAGTCGAGACGATCAGACGCATCACTGAGGCTCGCATCAGGAGTTGAGCCCGTTCATACCCCTTGGCCACCGAAATTATATTACGATTGGCGACCACTAGTGACACACTGCACTGAACCTTCGTAACGGGTTCGTATAGTATCCTAAAAACTCGATATTCAAGTGCGCATGTACTGGATCAACCCCAATTCCGTTTCTTTTCCTCCCCACTTCGTCCATCCGCGAAACCTGTAAGAAATGCACAACCTAACATAAATGACCCTTTGGCTGTTACCTATGAATAGTAGTTCCCATCCATTTATTTCCCCTTGATTTATTATTGAATTTTGTACTACCAGTCGTTAATTTCACAAGTTGCCGTCAGATCGCTTCAGTTGCGATCTCAGGAGCGATCTCAATTTGCATGTCATTATCGTTACATCACCCCGTATTGTTGCCCGACCGTTCCTGGGGACAGGGAACGGTGAATTAAAGGATATGTCCTCCGACTGATAAAGGACTATCGATGTCGCGACGTCACCGGGAGTGCTGTAGCATTGAGCGGGCGATCCGAATTGGCATTCGCTCGATGTGGCTGATCGGTGGGTATCGTAATGTTTGTGTCTCCTTGTGCCTCCTGATGCCTGTTGCCAACTCGTACTTTCCTGGCTGCACAAACCGCCACCATCGAGCACTCCTAACGTATGCACAGATTATAAGTCCGCCGCCGCCCTTCCCCGGCGATATTCAGGCATATTTGTATATGGGGAACTGAGGTGCCACCTTGCTGACGACTCCTGACTCTTGAGGGATGAGTCGAATTGAAGCCCGAAATCCGTGAGTTGACTCTGCGTGAGAAAATGAGTTTAGTAGGCAAAGGCCTCAGACTCATTTAGACATTCGTGGAAGGTGTACGGCATATCCGCAGACGAAATTGTTAGCCCATTTCAATTGGTCGTTACGTCGGCCGGTATTATTACGCGAGTTTCCGAGACCAATGGGACAAGTGGTACGTGAATGAGACTTTCTCTTGGCTTGCGGTCACATAACTATTTTGGCGTACTGTGCGTGCGACGGGGACTTGAAAAAGGGTTGGGCCACTTTATCCGATTCGCAATTTGATTCGCATTGCGATCAATGGAAGAAAGTTCAATTAGGCATGAACTAGTAGATTCCGGTTTGTAGCAGTTTAGTTCGTCAAACTCGTGTCCTAGGTCTCCTCAGCACAAGGCGACCGGAAAAGCGGGCTTTGCCACCATAGATATGCCGATGCCGTAAGTGACGCTTCGGACGTACCAAGAGAAGCGGGCAACAATGGGTCGCATTCTAAAGAAATGAATGGTGCGAACGATTTGAGACTCGAGTTAGCACCGATCAATCCACATATGCATTGAACTCACTGCATGAGTGCTTCTGTATGAAGAAGGGAGTGGAGCCTTCAGTTTCGCCGGATTCTAGCAGGCTAGAGTGTGTTTCAAAGTCATTTGTCTTTGCATGGAACAACCCTGCCCTGCACCATGCGCAAAGCATTCAGCAGACCCGGCATCGAGATTCGAGGTGCTTTCAGTCCATTGATTCTGAGACCACTACATACCTAAAATCTCGCACCCGACGAAGACGCATGTATAGGCACGCCTCCAGCAGGTACATTCCTGACGTTTACACCGAGTCGCAGTTCATGGCTTTTATCTTCTGGACTAGTAAAGACCCGGATAAACACTGGGAGCATTGTAAGCTCACCGGTCCCAAAATGGAAATCGCCTCTATCACGTGTAGCGCGCAAAATATAGACCACTGACGTAAAAAGCCTGTCGATCTTTCTTCCGGGATTTGCCTCTCTGGATACTTACAACTCAACATTAAACTTAATTAACTTCCTTGCTCCGAAAATAAGCCACATGAGAAAACCTTAGCTAATTGTCTGTCTGTTACCAGAAGTGATTGGAAGCCTTCGAGATACTGTACCGCCCAACATACATATTAGTTCGGGTACCTGAGCGTGTCTCGTCCGTTTATTGTATAGTATAGTTGTAAGCCACAATCAGCTTCTGACGCGTGAACTTATTGCGTCGTCCTTCCCTTGGTGATAATCTGATATTACATGTTACATATGCCGCGGTAAGATTGGCCCACGTCTAGCACAACGTTCTAGTCGAGACGACTCGGAAAGATGATCAAGAAGTAGGGAAGCTTCGGCACCTTTCTCAGTTCATCCGGGAAGTTGAGATAGAAGGGGCGGAGAGGTTGAGACACGTGCCATGAGCTTTGTGGTTGTTTGCTCTGTTAACCCTTGTGGGGAATTCCCGACGACCCCTTCACACACCACACCGCCTCCCTTGATGCACGGACGCTGACAGCAACGAGGAGAAGTCGGACATGAAGCTCAAATATGACCATCCTAGAATAGTGAGATGTGAGTAACTTTTGAATGTCAGTAATTTACTTTCTCATTTTCCTTATAATATTGAGTTGCTTCATTTCACACTTTTTCCGAAACCTCGAGCAACCAGGTTCCTTCCTTCACCCTAAGAAAAATGGAAGCATGCTCTTCTTTGATAAATTTGGATTCGCAGCCTTGCAAACTGCAGCTTGAGTCCTAGCACCATGCTAATGTTTTGCCGCATCCATGTTCTTGTCGCCGTAGCTTAATTTATGCTTCCGGCGTCCCTCCCAAATAGTGTGCCTGTCCAGAATGCCAGCTGAGATTGTGAGATGCGCCATTGCAAGTACTGTTGCAAAAGGAAAGTTTATGCAAAACATTCGTATCTCGTCGGGCGATTCCAACCTCCTAGTGGGGATGACATACGCGCACACACGACCAGGCGGAGCCGGCCCTGAGGCCTTCTCAGAGTGAACCGATCAGTTGGCGCCCGTGCGAATGAATGAAAGCGCCGAAAATAGTTGTAGCCGAAGAAAAGGACCCTCCTTTGCAGTTTTCGCGTTGCCTGTAATCTACACGCGTATCATAAGAATCAGAAGCAGGATCTGGGAAAAGTTGCTTGAAACACGAAGACTGGCACGATCTTACCTTTCCTGTGTTTGAGTCCGCCGGATTCAATAGGGGCTATGTTGAGTTGAAAATGCATCCAAGTGCAGCAACGCGGATGCCAATCGGATATCTGCGGGTTAAGTGAACGGACCTCTCTGACGAAGATGACATCGTGAAGAGCCCAGCATCCCCTCAGCCAATTACTGAAGAGTTCCCTATCACCAGCCCAGTTCGAGTCAAGTCACATATGAAGGAACCACTTCCAAGGACACCGTCTTTTGCTTCTTTTTCATAAATGCGAGGGAAGCGAGGTAGGGCACAGGATCAGGATCACGGCATCTCGTGGTGGAATGGGCACAATAGAGTAGCCAACGCACGCCTGCAACGCTTTGATTTCGTATCGTGTATCGTGTACGCCTCAAGGTACCAGCACGTGCAGTTCGGGATTTGCCCGATATGGAAGTTCTTATGTAATTGGTAAACTAATATTTCTGTGAGTTGGAGGTGTTTGGGGTCCCGAGGCTGGCAACCAGCGCCGATTTTTTGGTTGTTGGTTTAGAATTACACAGCCGCTTCTTCAACTGGTTCGCGACTCAACATTGCCTCCGCCGAAAAGAGAAAATGAAATCACAGAACTGCCCAACGTAAGTTTGTTCCTTTGACCAGTACAATGTCAGGGTGACCATACTAGGGACTAGATATGGCTTGCTCAAGGCTGACTGATGCTGCACGCTTCATTGATTTCGGATTCTCTGTGGTCGTTACCCGTTTTACCGCAAAGTACTTCACAGTGGGGACTCGGGGTTTAGGATCAAGATAATAGGGCATCGCAATAGTGAGTATCTTTGCAACCAGTGCAAGTCAAAATCACTGATTACCATTTCCTTTCACGGCACAGTTAGGTGTCATACATTAACAGCTAATCACATATGCCAAAATGGGTGAGTTACGAAAACACCGCCGCCTTTGAGCTACCTGTTCAGGTTGGCCCGCCGTTTACTCGCACTATCGAAGTAGATGCACCGCGTAGTTGTCAATATGACTATTTATCGATGGCCGGTGTCTTGAAGGAATTGGGCGAACAGTTCTTGAAGATTTCCAGAACCAGCCTCCGAGGTGTGTCGGAAAACACTGCTTCATTGAGGTTACCTGTTTGGCTAGTAACGTCTCTATCGATGTAGGGACAGATAGGTGGAGACCGCACTAGATCCCTTGATGAAAAGCGAGAATCATCAAGTGGATCTTAGTGTTGAGAAAACATCATAGACGCCTGCTATACACCAGTGGCACCAAAAATGGTCAGCGAATATCCTTCAAATAGCAGGCTTGAACCCTATCATGATCGATCCTGTGGCTTCTAGTGTAATCTCAGACTTTACACCCAAAGTATTACTCGCCCACGGCGAGTCGAGTGCAACCTTGCAAATGAGGTAACTGTGGCCACGTAATTCATTTTTCTAATTCCTTTTACATGGGCCGGAATGACTCAGGTCATCTAGTCATACCCTCCTGCCTCGACCTTCTTCGATTTCTCGATAATATGACTCCCACGTGATCAACAGACCGAAGAATTAAGGGATAGGAAGTGTACTTGATCATCAAACTCGACTACTATCAATGAAGCCCTCGTCTCTAAATTTCCGACCGGCATCCGCGAATCCGCGTCAATAAATTGCTGAAGAGGTGCTGCTGCACCATTGACATCTCATCGTCAGCCCGAGAATACCGAGACTCCACCGTCAACAGCTTCGAGAAGCTGAGTATGTGGTTCTTGTCTTTCTGATTCCATTCTCTTTGTCCTTCCTTGTCTGGACTGCACATTGAGTACTGGCGCTTGGAAGATCTCAGGACTGGATTTTTTCCGCTCCAACTGGACTGTGGGCTCTACCGGGATGCATCTCCACGGCATTTTACGAGGCGGGTGTCGAGTCTCTGACCGAATCTGATTGCAACTGTACGGGACATTGGAGTTGTTTCGCGTCTGTCATTCTTTCATACCAATCTAACAGACGCGGTTCCGAGTCCTGAAACCGTCTGAATGAATGGAAACGATGGCCCAGACAGCGGGGGTGCTGGCTGTGGTGTCTCTGACAATTGTATTGCGGGTCTCGGCGAGTACGCTTTGCAATTCCGGGTTGCTTCTCCTGATGCATAGGAGACCACGTCTCAATGATCATCATGATTGTGCAGGCGAGTAGCGAATCCATCTTCCGTCCTTCCGTCCATCTTCCGTTCGTATCGCGTGGACTTATTCGCGATGAGCCACAGTTTGATGTTATCGATACGGTACGGAGACTAGATGGGATATTTTCTTGCCATCTTGCTTGCTGACCTTGTGCTCGATACTTAATCTAGGCATGTACGTACTACATCTCCTTTCCTAATCCAGGGTTGACGCCGACCATGAACACTATTCCCATTCCGGTGCACCCCCTAAAATATGCAGTCCCCTAACCTTGTCCGAGTCATACTTCCTCCACGGATACATGGCGTGAGCGGGGGGAAGAGGGGGAGGAAGCTAAGAGCCTCCGTAAGATATCGTCCTAGTGCTCTGTATTGAGCCACATGCTCAACGGCAGAGCTTCTTGTCAACAATCAATGCGGAACCGTCCACTGGAATCACAATGATCAGAGTGTAGCCAAGTAATCAGACTATTTCCAGCAATTCACTCCGGGTGCCTCCATCTCAATGCCGTAGAGCTACCTAGTCATACTCATAATTAACAAAGTTTCTTTCGTAGATATTGAAAAAAAGAAGTAGGGATAAATTAGGTCCATCAGCCACTACCAATCCGATCACGGCTAGAAAAGTTTGGCTTGTCGTAATAACACGTGACGACAACGGGATTGATTGAGTCCAAGAATAGCAATTTCCGAACGTCGATCACGGGATGGCGATCAACGATCGATCCACGAGATGTTTTGGCTTTTGCTTCCGCCGTAATCTTGATTTCTTACCTATCTTGGAAAGAGTCCGTATCTGACCGGACGGCAGGGTACCAAGCGGACTTGGTCACAATCGTTCACGTCACTTACTTACACAGTGCGTACCAGTGGGAGACGGAAATGACTACGTGCCGCTTTCCTATTGTTCTGCTGTGTCCGCTGCCGTGTCCTGTGCGACTCGTGATATCCCTTCAACCCATGTTCATTTGACTTCCCATCTTCAGTAAGCGGTGTTGCTTTTACGCCTTTCTATGGTCTGGACTTTCGTTCTATCTGTAATCCTAGAACCGAGCCTAACCGCCATTTTCTCGGGGCTCCGATCCACTTCGCGTACGTCGTCCCGCTTTTTAGTGGTATTAAATACTTCCGTCCGCTCGACGCTTTGCGACAAGTCTCTATATCCTTTTAAGGATTGATGAGCGCCCAATATACCGCGAATGGTGGCGAATTTTACCTTTCAGGTGAGATTGGAGGTGTGATCCGAGCCAAGACTGATTTCACTGGGATGTCACAAAACAATATCATGTATGCTTGATAGGCATACGTCTCAAGGAATTATTGATGCGCATGCGATTGGATGATAATCAGATGGCGTTTCATTTTCACGTACTCACGACTTACTGGCCGGTGGTTGTTCGGCCTTGTTAGGCGAATTCATTTCCTCTCAGGCGAGATGGTTTGATTTGAAATTCGACTAATGAGATCATTTGCATGGTGACGACCTTTTCTTCCCCTGTGTTGGATTGGAGGGACAACTGACAGGAAAAAAACAAGGTCGTCGCCACGCCGTCTCGCTGATACGAATGGGGGGCGATAAGGTGGCACTCTGCTGCGGGAAAGTAAAGTGACAGGTTGTAGACTTTCCTAACGTTACTCTTCATCATTTTCCTGTCAACGAGAAAAACAAGGTGTGAGATTTAAAGTCCACCAACCAAGGTTTGTTCATTGTCATGCGCCCAGAACAGCATATCAGTTCGTTCCTTTTGGTCGTAGATCGGAACTTACACAGTTGTAGAAGAATCATCACGGAAAGCGAGTTAAGTTTAAATATCAAAACATCACGGGAGAGCTATGCCACGACACCGGCGATTGTTGATGCTGACGCACCGCGGCCGTTCCAATTCGGGAATCCACGTCTAGAATGGAATGGTGGTACCGTAGATCTTGTGTGGTATATGGCGATCTCGGAGGAAATTCACACGGCTATACCGATGATAGAGGCACTTGATGTGGTGGCTGATTTCTGGTGTGAAGAATTTCTCTGATGGAGGACCGTCTTCTCATTCAGAGATGATACCAGTTCTGTACAAGATCTTTGACAAAATTGTGCTCACCCCGATTTCCAATTGAGTAGTGCATGATCATGTGCTCAGGTCCTGTAACTGAGAAAGTTTGCCTGGAGACGGGTCACCGCCAGTGACTAACTGAATTGTCCAATGTATGAACAGAAGTCCATAGGCAATCTTCTTCCGTTTCTTCTTCCGTTTCTTCTTCCTATTTTCGTCATACTTCTATTCCACTGATCGCGTATAGCAGATAACAGAGTAAGAAGCAGCTGCAGGTTTCAGTCGCGCATTGCAGTCAAGCGTCTTCCATTGGTACTCGTCCGCGATATTTGTGCGAACTAGCAAGTTACGGTCACTGATCATCCACTGCTGTGTATAGTGTATGCTCGGAGAACCTCCGAAAATTCGGAATAAGTAACTGGGAAGCCAGATCATGATCAGACATAACATCAAAATGGAATATGCAGGGCGAACGGTCCAGCCATCGATGTACAGAGCCACTGGTATACTGACATGAGCAGAAGATCGATATGGCACTCCAAGGAGCGAAACAGAATGGAAGATAAAAAATAACGCACAGGTACATCAGACAGCTTGATGGTAAAGTTGTTGGTCGTTGTGGCTAAAGGATAGGCATCAGATAATGGCGAAGGGTTTCAAGGAATACGGTCCGTGATGATGATAATCATTGAAACAAGTTGGAGGGAGATTGAAAGGTGACCTGCATTCTGAGTGGTGGTTTTTTTCGGGGATGTTGACCAGCTATGGAAAGGGATGGTGTTGTCCGAGGCCACGGAACGGTAAATGGTACGTTAGCATTGCCATCATTGCACGAATTATTTTTGTAAGAATTGCGCGTACTTTCCATATGAGATTCTGTGTCTTGAAACTACGAAAACCGGTATGGTCCGGGAATTCGATATCCTAGTATCGCAGAAGCATGGATTGGCATCTAGACGGAAAAGATCGAACCTTCGAGTTCCGGAGCGAGGACAGCCAATAGACTAGAAACAGACCGCGCAAAATGAAGAAGAGAAGAAGAACAGTAGAATTTGGAGAATACTCACACTGGACTGTTGATGGTTGTCGACTAAATTGGAAGTTCACGGCATCGTCCGGCAACCGCCGTACCGTTCCCTTCTAGTCCATAAGAGTAATAATAATAATATTATTATTGAGAGCGGGAAGCATCCGGATACTCGACAGTAGTATTGATAGCGTAAAAATAATCTGGGGTGACAGCGCGCAACCGGACGCGGCCTATGCGTGTCCTGAGAGTAACATGACCACCAGCTCCAGCCTGTGACGGGAGATAGCAAGACAAAGGAGGCAACGGATACCTACTAGCGTTCGTAGAGCGGAGAGGTTCATTTGTCAACGTTGGCTTGATGGTTACCGATTTCCGACGTTACATTATCGGTCAGGTCCTCGCTGGATCAGTTGGAAATTTCGTTTTGTTGATATTGTTACTTGCATTCCAGGAAGGTGTCCGTCCATATACGATTGCACAGGGAAAAGACACAGAGGAACAATACTGCCTGAAGAAGGATCAGATTGAAATTGTAATCATCGTGATACCAGCTCGACCTCGGAACTCGCGTCTTATTTCCCGCTTGATGGACAGAGCAAGTAGGCAAGTGACCATCTGCGTGCGAATGGAAGTCGAGTTTCATCACAGCGATATGTTCCAGACACTGCACAGTCAGAGAACGGTGATGGAGAAAGGAGACGATGATATCGATAGTAAAGGAAGGGTGTGGCTGCGTTGAAAGGGAAGGAAGGGAGATCATCCCTGAGTAAGGCTCTGCGGGTGATTGTGCGGATCTTCAATGGTGTGATACCAGGGATTGGGTACGAAATGGTGGAAACACTTTGCATGCCCGAGATAGTTTACAGCATGCCTGCGTCTTTGTCGCGTGGTGAATGGCAACACCAGCACCACACGAGGCGATTACGGGGCTGAGCGAGCTCAAAGTCTGTGGTATCCCATCCACAGTACGGCAGCCCCGTGTGACGTTTCTGTACTCGGGAAAGTGTTGGACGCGGGATTGATGTTGTTAGATCTCGGCATGAATCGAGAAGAACAAAGGGATATCCAGAAGTGTTCTAGTCGATGCTGAGAGCGTGGGGGGAGTGCCTTCTCTTCTCATTGCAAAGACAAAGGAAAGGTACGCTAATCACTATCGAGGGCGGACGATGGCGAGAAGAACGTTGGCTCAAAATCAAATGCCGTGACATACATCGCATCTCCAGATCAACATAAAAAAAGGAAAAATCTAACGAAGTAATATATTCCAATTTGGGCTAGCGGGGTGTGAATCTAATAAATTTATTGTTTTACTTCCGCTCCGTTGTCGTCGGCGTCTACCAGGGTGACCGGGGGCTCCCTAGCTCACCCAAATTTGGGCTCCAGCGCCTGTTTGTATTTATACAGCTCGATATGCCGACCCATTCGCCGGGAGATCGCCCTTGTCCCTCCTCGCGTCCTCCTGTGCTATTCTCCTCCTCCTCCTCCTCATCTTGCTCTTGCTTTCGTCGCTACCGTTTTGCTATCGATCTTGCATTGCTCTCTTGATTGTTCTCTCCATCGTCCTCAGCATCAACCACACCTCCCGTGACAAAATGTCGGCGGGATCCTCTAGTAGTCAAAGACGTTCAAGCTCGAAACCCAAGGGCGCAGTCCGCGCAAAGAGCGGTTGTTATACGTGCAGAATACGTAGAAAGGTGCTCTTAACACTCTACCTGCTTTATTGCACGCGTTTAGATGCTCATGATCGCGCGATAGAAATGCGATGAGAAGCCCAACGAAGAAGGTGCTTGCCAGACGTGCGTTAGACTACGCCTTCAATGCCTTGGCTACGGCGCAAAACGCCCTGATTGGATGAGGGTATGTTCTTCATGTTTAAGTACAATATATGCGTCTCACCACCGTCGTACACAGGAGGGGAACAGCGTCGCGGAAATTCGCGAGAAAATAAAGAATTTCCTCGCGGAGAACGGAATGATCAAGGGCCATTCTGGTCCAGCAGCTCTGCGTCCTGCGGGAGAATCTGCCTCTCCTCCAGGCGCTTCGGCGAGCTTGGACGCGACTTCACCGCTCTCTGGTACCTCTCTCCCACTTTCCCAGGCCATGCCTGTACAAGGAACGGGAGACCTAAGCACTCCTCTCTCAGCAACCTCGACCCTTACTCCCGAGGATCGCAGCTCTTCTCCACATTCACCGCCTGGCTCCCGTGTACCCCCTATCACGTACACAAATGACAGGCCATTTCCCCCCAACTATGTCCAGACCGGCATACGGACTCATTACGAACAAGCTGGGGACGGTTCTGCTTCCATATCAAACCAGGATGAACTATCAAATTCTGCGCCTGGTGTCCTTCTCCTTTCCAATGGGCGTCCCATTCCGATTCGATCCCAATCACAGACGGGCCCTATTCGGCACTTGCGTCGTTCGCCTCACCCCATCAATTTCGGAGAAACCGCATCTAGCGGACTGGGTCTGTTTGTGGAACAGCTTGACACTAGCGGACAAGGATCAACGATCAACAACAGCAACACGCGTAGGTCACCTCCTGCCTTATCTCGCCGCCGTCGAACAGCTGATTTACTAGGCTACGGACATCATGTTTTGAATACACCTACCCTCTTGCGTTCTCAATCCATGACTACTATCGCTCGTTTGAATGCAAACGTGACGGGACATGCTCACGTTTCATCGATGTCTTCTATCTCATCACGCTTCTCGGCTGCGCCTTCGTCATCGTCTTCTTTTCCTGCTGCTTCCTGTCCGACGCCGTACCCCCACACGCCTTCTATCGCACCTTCGATGGCGAACTTTAACTCAAACGCAATGGATTTGTACTCGCCGACGTTCGGATCTGCATCCTCCAACTCATCCTCTCCACCGATGCCATCGCATGACACACCCTTCACGCCATACACTCCCCTTCCCGCACTTCCCGTACTGCCTCCATCGTTTACAAAACCATCTGTCAATGTGCACTGGTCCAATACCGTGTCTATGTCCCCATACATATCAACCTCTATGTCATCGACCGGAAACACCGCTTCGTTCCCGCCTGGCCTGGACGCTGGTTCGTTCGTGCCTGGCATGGACGACGTGAACTTGCATTGGACACCTATCCATTCGCAAACCACCGCTCGGTCTAATTATCTATCCGACGCTAACATTGGCTCCGACATCCGCGTGAAAACTGAACCTGACACTGTTGGCTTCGATGTTCTTCACGCAAACACTGCGGATGACTCGAATTCTGCCTGCGATACTACTTCTCCGCTGCGCCCGCGGTCCATGGGTGATGACGGTTACGTGGTTCCTCGCACCAACGCCTATACAAACTCGAACATCGGACTGACTCAAACAAACGACGTCGCTATGAACTCTCACTATAACAATGATGCATATAATACCGTCAATAATCACGCGTATACTTATGGACATAATGCGTTCTCGACTCACTCAAACGTGTCTCGTGCTTCTGTGGCGCCCACTTCCATGGACACGCGCGACTACGCAATCTATACATTGACAGACAATTCGCCGCACCATGGTGCTCCGCAGCTCTCACCAGACTCGCCAAAGCCTGCTCCGCGTTCCGATCCCATGATAGGATACGCGCCTGCTTCCACATCGCACCTGGGCGGGCAAGTGCTTGGAGACGACCAGGGGTATGTTGGTCATGGTTCGGGGCAGTTCGCGTTACATCCCGGGAGTGTACGACATGGTACGGTCGGCGGAGGCAGTTACAACTATGGCCACACTAATGGATACAGTCACGAACCACCGAGTAGTTCATGTAAGAATCAGGGCTCTTATTCTCCCCAGATGTAGGAAGTGCTCATGTATTTTTCCCCTTTTTTATGTTGTATGTTATATCGCGGGCGGCGCGATTTTGGAAACCGGCTCACTATCGCTATCCTATAATCCTCCTCGCCCATTGCTATCGAATTTCCTCGCTTCGTTCTCATACCATCACCATATGGTGTAATATTTTCTCCGTGCGCGCATTTCTTGTTTCGATGTTCTGAATCTACTATCATTTTCTTGGTTCTAAACTTATACTGTTTTGATGTGGTCGCTGTAGGGCCAGTGGATGGCCATGTGCGACACCATCATCAAGAGCAGCTGTTGAACCAGCAGCAGGAGCACCTAGAAGCGCCGAACTCGTACGATTGGACTCAAGCGACTAGGCGCCCAGACATACCGCCACCGAGCATGCAAAGCTCATTCGGCCCATTGTACCACTACCAGGACGATTATCCAATTGATACAATCACAATGGATGATATCGAGATGTTCGCAGTTCAGCAAGCGCCTATGGGTGTCATGGGCGTCAATGGCGTTGAGCAAGGCACTCTAATACCCTTTTGTCCGGCACAAGCGCTTATTAATGAAGAGGATTTCAACGCGCTACCAGACGACGATCGGCAGCGCGCTTACCAGGAGTATGCGTCTATGCATCTGCTGCAGCCGGCGCTTGCAGATCCAACGTACGCTGATCGTGCAGATCGCTCTTTGGTCGAACATTATCTGCGTTATGTCCGGCCTGTGCAGTATTTCTTCTTGGATGAACGTGTCGTCGAGCTCTTGCGTGCTTTGGCGCTCAATAACGCTGCAGTGCGAAATGCCATTTGCTCTGTCGCCAGTGTCCATAAGCGCCGCATGCGTGAAGGGAGTGTCCCTCTCCGTGGAGCAACGCCTCAAGGAGCATCGCGCCGAACTCCTCTCGCGTTCATTGAGAGTCTCGCAGCTGCACCGGAAGGAGATGACGGTAGTGATTACTATGCTCGCACGCAGATGGCCCTGACGCAGGCAAGCAACGAAACGCTAACTGAAGCCGAAGCCATGGCTGGTCTCCAATGCATCAGTTCTTTCTTATTCGCTGGTGGTCTCGGAGAATGGGACTTCTTCCTCGGTGTCGCTTGTCGCTGGGTCGGAACACTACTGGCGTCGATACACGAGGGCTACCATCTCGATGTGCTCACGCGAATGAGGCGCAACAACGAGTTGCAAAGCTTCATTGTTCGTACGACGATGTGGTTCGAAGTACTCGCAAGTGTAACAATTGTCCGCGAGCCAAAGTTCCTTTGGGTTTACCGAGCGCTGTTCGCTGACAGTGCACGCATCGTTGAGGTCGACGGACCACCAATTCGGACAGAGGCCGAGTTCTCGATGCTAGAAGTGATGGGCTGCGATAACTTGACGTTCCTTGCACTCGCGGAGATATCGGCGCTTGCAGCATGGAAGGAGGAGGAGACCAAGAATCAGACCCTGAGCTTTGTCGAACTTGCGGAACGCAAAAGCAGGATTGAGGAGAACTGCCTGCGAGCGTTAGCCGAAGGCGATATGGGTGTTTACCGAAATGAGTCGGCACAGCAGGATGATTCACTGGAGAATCGGAGACGACTCACAGCAGATATCTTCCGCGCCTCCGCTCGGCTATATTTCCATACCGTGCTAAGCGGGGATAAGCCCGGAGTAAAGGAGATACGTCAGGGCGTGATTGAGACTATCAACGCTCTAAAACGCGTTCCAACCGAGCCTAAATCCTTGAGACGTTCGGTTGTCCGTAGCGTTGTTTTCCCGATTTGTCTTGCTGGATGCATGACCGACGACGAGACGGAACGAGCAACGTTGAAGCAACTGCTCGAAAGCGAGGGCGGGGCGGGCAATTGTGGCTCGGTTGTGGCGGTGATGGAGACTGTGTGGGAACGCCGAGACAGACAAAGAAAGAACGCTGCTGCTCGAGGCGGACGACGGTGCGCAGAATACGAGGGGGACGTAAGCTGGCGGGATGTATTACGTGAGCGCGGAGGCGGGATGCCCATTCTGCTTGTATGATGATTGTGATGATGATTTCTTGGCTTTGTCGAGTGTTTTGTTGCTGTGTTTTACTACCGAAGGCCTGAGAGCTGTACTTGATACTTGTTGATACGCGTACAGAATGACATATTAGGTTTGATGGGAATGGTACGGAATGCTTAGTCAATCCAGTGAACACGGAGATTAGTCATCCTTTGTGCCTGATGGCGGACATTGATGGGAAACGCTAAATTACATGGGCCGATTTAAGTATAGATATAGATTTATACTTAAAGAAGGTCGCGTGGATCTCCAGATCTCACAAATAAAAAATCTGAATCCCGACTCAGTCACGCCCCTCGTGCATTTCCTATCCCTTATATTCTCTCCGCATAAGACACAGCTCGGTCCATCTCAACCTCCTTCCTTGTTCCACCTTTTGCCATCTGCTCATAATGTGTGAACCTCACACATCGGCACTATCTCCTCTCCACCCTCACATCACTCAACATCATATATTATCTGACTCCATTCGACTCTCTCCTACCCCTTCTACTACTACTACTGCTACTGCTACTACTATAGACTCCGTCCCCGTTCCCGCCGACAGAGGCGGAATGCTTCAGACCCCCTACATCAGCTCACATAGCGTTAGCTCTTGCGAAGACAGTCCCTCTCCACTCACTCCTGCTAATTCCGATTCCTCTTCAAACGTGTCTCCACGGCTTACCCCGTCCCCTAACATACAATCTCTCTCCCTCGGAGCAAGCAGTAACGAAAGCGACACGCCTGAACAAGACCAGCCCTCCAAGGTTGAGAAGAACGCGCCAGTACGGCACCCGGAAGTCGTCCTTACTATGCAGCAACCGGGTCAGGCAAATAGTCCCCAGCCAAACACTCAGAATACTGGCAAGGGCGGTTGCTGGTACGCGTCCCCTTTTTCCTTTTTCCTTGAGGATTATTTGCTGACGCGTACTTTCTGGAACACAAGGACGTGTCGTATTCGTCGAAAGGCAAGTAAATTACTAATCGCTAATCTGTATTTTATTCATCGGCCCTGACTAACAAACATTATTCATTTTAGAAATGCGACGAGCAACGCACCGACAACTCGTGTCAGACTTGCATTCGTCTGCGTATTGACTGCCTAGGATGGGGTCCTAAACGCCCTGCATGGATGCGCGTAAGTATTGCTCCACTATGCCTATTATTAGTAGCCTTTCCTCCTTGCTTGTGCATTCGTCCTGTTATGATCGGTCGTCCCCTGGGGCTATGTCTCTTCCATGACATGAGCACTAGACTGATTTTTACTGTGTTTCCGTACTCCGTCTAGAAGGGTGCAGTTGGCTGACAGGCTTTACTTTGGATTATCAGGACAAGCAGGCCGTTGAAGCATACAAGGCCGGTATCAAAGAGAAACTTATCAAAGCGGGCATGGTTCGTGGCCAGCCACGGCTTACGCAAAGTGGCAGCACGTCGCGTTCTTCAACGCTCCCCTCAGGATCCAATGCATCATCTGGCTCGGCATCTTATGGTCATTCGCTCGCGACCCACCGGTCGATGTCTGGCCCTGCTGTCTTTGGCGGCCTCGGTGGCATGGGATCCATTGGACCCATGGGAGCCTTCGGTGGTATGGGGGGCCAAATGCACGATAGCGGCATGTCCTTTGAATTCAATCAACAGCACTTCGCGCAGCAGCCGCAGCCGCAGTCCCAGAACGTTCGTTATGGGCCTTATCCTTCGCCGCGCGATCTACAAGGCTTCCGATCAGCTCACCATACGGCGCAGCAAGCGCCGCAAATCCCGCAGGCGCCCTCGGTTATGGGTGGAGAATTCGACTATCTTAGCTTTCCTAGCCAGTTCGAGCAAGGGCACGAACAACAACATTTCAATCGGCGTTCCAGCTTTGTCGTGTCTCCGCCGCACCAGCGAAATACACAGGAGCTAGACAAAAGACGCCACAGTCTGGGATACTCGAGCTCCCCTTCTCTAACAGGTAAGAATCCGTTTCTTTTTTTCAGAGTTTATTGTTTCCTTCTCGGAGAATCCCTCGATCTCGGTGGCTTTTCCGTATCAATTCATATCTTTGGCTCTTGATCCCCCGACTTCCTCTTGCATCAAAGGCTCTGTTCCCACAGCTGGTTGCGTTGGTAGCACTGCGCCACGAACGGTGTTGGAAATTCGGGTCCTTCGTTGCCCCAACTTGCCCGTGTCGGTGTTTGGGCTCCGTTTAGAGATCGAATCGGTTTTGGGCTTAAGCACGCCCCAATTTTGGCGGGAAGGGTTCTCCAATATTACGATCCGATGATTCGATCAGTTCATCTCATCAACGTGTCTTCTCTCCGATTCACGCGACAAGGCAACCCTATCCTAGTACCTTCTTTCGACATAATGCATCGCGAACGATGTGACTGGCACCTGACGAGCATTACCTGCTACATCAATCCATTCACTGGTCCTCATTGCCCGCAACACTCAGCACAGCACCGCATCGCATCGCATTCGATCAGTACTCGTCGTGCTAGCGATGCAACCCTGAGGAGTACTTTGCTCTTGTCGACGGTACCGGTGCGCACCATGCCGGTCATGTCGGAGGATTTGTAGGGACGCCTTGTGTCATATTGTATATTGTCGTCGGCTTGGAGGCGTCACGTCGCGGCAACTGAGTGTGACCGATTCGAGTTAGCACGGCTGTTTCCCACGCTACGTACACGGTCTCAGCCTTCCTTTTTTGGGCTATCATTTCGGCGACTTGATGGTGGCCGACGATCACTAGAACCCGTCACTCCTCGTCACGCTTCATCAGCAACCTTAAGTCTCCTCTTGCAATGCTTCGATGGATCTCCGCCTTTATTCTTCCGTCCCATTTTCGCAGGTGCAGGGTTTACGTGGCTTTCTCCATTCCGCCCTGTTTTGCCTTGGGTTTTTCCCCGTGCTTTCACTTCCCGCACTGCAACGTTCTCAATTCTCGACCCTGAATTCGAGTCTTGCCATTTTCGGTCCTCAAATCACCGTCCATGTGGTTCCACCGCCGGTCTCCTAGCCGAATCACTGTTGGCAAGGCTGTTCATTCTTGATCTCTGATGGATGGTACTCGTCTCTCGCTCCTGCTGGGATCGAAGATGCACCTCTTTGCCGAATTCCACCGTCCGTCGTCTTGTCGCACGCCCTATTACAATCGAATCGGTACTCTTATCTCCACTCCCACCGCAGCGGACCAACCGTGCTGCTCGAGCCTTGATCGGTGCTTGTCTAATCGTGTCACCTGTTGCCGCTAAGACATTCATCCTCGCTTAAGCGTTCGTAATGCTCCGTAGTGCCTGTAGTGCCTCGAAGGTCGGGATCGTGGAGCCTATGGGAAATAAGTTCCGGCGGAGCATACCTTGCGGGATATGAATTGCCTTGCTCTCGGTCTTTCCCTTCTCGTACATTGACTGCGATTTCATAATCGTATATTTGATATTCACATTTCGTTTCACATCCGCCTGCCTTTTCTCGTTAACTAGATCTCATTCTGCTGAAGCCTTACAGAAACTGACGCACCGCTTTTCTTTACAGGTGGCTCTCCGTCATCACACGGGAACTCTCCGTACATATCTGGGCACCATCCTTTCGGTCCTTCGACATCAGGTCAAGGCCCGTATTCATCGCTGGTTGATTTTTCCTTTGGCAATAGTGGCGCGGGCACTTCTCCAGATATGGGTGGTCTAGCGGTTCCGGGAATGAACAACATGACTGGTACCTCAGCGGTCAACAGCTCCCCGTTAGTGATATCAGGTGACGAATCGCTCCTTTTCCCCGTCGGTGGTACATACGGTCCCCCTCAAAGCCGTTCCTCATCCACATCGGTATCGGGAACTGTTTCAGAACGAGGCTCCACGCCGGGTACAGGATACACCGACCCATTGACAGATCCTGCCCTTGTTGATCCCCACGTGCAATATTACTTCGATAGCGTTATGCCGATGCAGTACGGATTTGCAACTGCGAGAGTTCGGGGTGCTTTGCAGAACGTATGTACAGTCCCTGAAACAGATAATGTGAATGAGCACTCGAGATATTGAATGTAACATTTGTTGGCTTCGGCCATTTGTCTCCTATACAGTTATTTTCTCGCGAACCGTACGGACCGCTTGTCAATGCGTCATGCGCACTAGCTGCGAAGCACAACAAAACAATTCGCGTCGCGCGCCTCCTCGACCCGCCCGACCCCGATCCTCAACAGTCAACTGCCCAGCAATTCTTCAACCGCGCAGTTTGGCAGTTGGGTAACAAGACAGCACGTGCGTCCGATACAGGTGCAGCGATGCCTAGCGCTAGCTATGCCGCATCCGATGCTCTGGCATCGCTGCACCTCGTCGCATACTTCCTGCTTCAAGGAGGTGCGGATGATTGGCAGGTACATCTCAACATGGCGCGCGACTGGCTTGCCCAAACAGCACTCTGTGCACCAGAAAATGAAGCGCCCATAGAGACACTGGCGCTGATGGGAGAAGCTGAACAGCTTACAGCGAAGATGATCATTGTGAGTAGTCTAACTCATGCGTAGATCGCTTCCCCATGGCTGTTCCTGCCGATCATTCTGAGGCTTCTTGCGCTGACGCCCATGTCTTAGTGGTACGACATCTTCGCGGCGATCTCACAGCAACAATCACCGCGCTTCCTCGAAACGTGTCGCCGTCTTTTTGGAAACACTGTTACACGCGAGGGTAACAACCAGACCGCTCAGATCATAAACATGAGCCACTTCATGGGCTGTCCTGAAGATGTCCTCCTCATCCTGGGAGAGACTGCTACGCTTGCGCAATGGAAAGCACAAGAACGACAGCTGGGAACTTTGTCAAACCGCGAACTGCTTCGCCGAAGTGCTGCTATCGAGGACAGACTCCTCGTTAGTACCATCGCCGAGAGTACTGGACACATGCTCTCTGCATCTGTGGAGACTGCCATGCAGGATCACAGTGTTGCCCCGCCAGCAACTCAAGCTGGACAAGGGAGCAATGTGACACGTGCTATGAATGCGGCGGCTGCAGCTCATTCCACATCAACTTCCACGGCTTCTTTTGATCCGTCGATCGGCGGAGAACCTGGAACCACCACGGGCGGTTCCGCACCAGATACCTTCGCAACAAACGCAGAAGGCCACGCACCTGGGAAACGGTACCCGAGCGATATATACCAACGCGTCGGAAAGGTCTTCCTGCACGCCGCCTCCCTATATCTCGCCTCCGTCATTAATGAACCTAATCCAAGTATGCCTTCCAATACTCCCAAATCACCTCAACTGCTAACTCCGTATCATCTAGGTGTTCCCGAAATAAATAATGCCGTGAACGCCATAGTTGGCGACCTTGCTAGCCTAACCGATGTCACGATTGATCGCATGCTCGTGCTTCCTTTGATGCTCGCGGGGTGTATGACCGACAAGCATGAGCAGCGTCGATTCATTCGCTCTCGTATTTGCACGCTGGACGAGAATATCGGCAATGTAAGAAGTGTGCGCCTGCTCATGGAGCGCGTGTGGGCCATTCGTGACATGCAAGGAGGCGTCGTCGAGTGGTACGATGTAATGCGTAATGATTTTGGAGTTGAAGTTTTGCTTGTCTGATATGCCAAAACTGTAAGAAAGCTAGCTGGTGGAAGGAATGAATCTTATTTTTATCGGGACATACTAGAACGAACTCACATTAATAGAATATACGGTTTATCTATATACCCCATGTCATCTGGAGTCCTAAACACTGTTGTCTATAAAACCCAGTATTTGACTATAGTACTCTATCTTACCTTTACCTTGGAATATACATTTCGGAAAGCATTTCCATTGGAGTAATGTCTTGAGCACGTGTTGAATTATATGGCACCGTTTGTAGGGTGGCTGTACTGTTAATGTCTCCGGTCCGTCTAACTCCGCGGAAAGGGTGGCAGGGCAAAATAACAGTCAGCGAAAAGTAGACAGTGCTCGAAAATGCTAACATACCAGTATGTTTGTCCACTGAATGGCCAGCCAGTCCGAGAGAGGATACCAACAAGAGATTCCTGGGGTAAAGAATCACCATCTGAACACGATTGAAGAGCCGCTAAGAATGCCAGACAGACCTTGCGGGGCTATTAAGAAGCGTGGCCACTTCGGCTATCAGCTATTACACAAGATATGGCATGGCTTTGACGTGGACGAAGTTGTGCAAGTGAAAGAATGGGGCAGAGCATAGAAGTACCGAAATGACGACCTGGTCATTGAAACCATAAACCTCGCCAATATATCTGCACCAGGAGAAGTCAGGCACGAAGAAGTGGTAATACTTACCTAAACTCCAAACGAAGAGCACGTAAGATTCACCGATGGAAACAAATAACGCAGATGGTACCATAAGTCTCAATATGATGCCACACACGGTGTAAATAAGAACACTTCACTGTCGACTTCAGAGCGAATGGAGGGGAGAGTCAAGTGGCGAACACCTGACCAACGGTCTAGCGAGTCAAGTACTAGATAACAAAAGACAAGCCATAGTTAGTCCCCCTTCGGAGTAATCACGAGATAATTCTTTACCATCCTATCTGCGAACAGTTTTGGCCCTTCCAGAAAATTTTCTTGGCCATCACTTGATGGATCTGTTGGAGTCGTGAAGGGGGGACGTTAAAGAAAGGTTGAAGCATGGCCGGAAATTTACATCTGATTGGGTGGCTGGATGGTAGTAGGAGAGCTGGAAACTGCATGCAGCGCTGGCCCGGGAGAAGGCTGGTTTGGATAGAGACCAGCTACAGGAAGACCGACGCTTAGGAACGCGCAGTGCATGGCCTCTTATTAGCAAATAACAACGACGCCTAGGGTGCCTAGTGCTCTCGGTTGGAGCAATCTTAGAGCTGGGCAAACAAAGGTAAGCAGGTACAGGAACGGCCCTAACATCGTGATAACATGTATAGCAAATCGATGTGCAGGTAAAATTGTCTAGGAGGTAGGGTAGCAAGAGCAGCGACATGAGAGATGGGAGCAAAGTGATGATAAGAGGGAAAAGATGGGGGAGGAGTTCTTTCCCTCGCATTTGCCGGTCGAACCGGGAAATACTCTGGCGCCAGCATCAGCAACTTTTGATTGAGCGCGTATCTGGGCGCTGTCTGTTCTCGCGGTCACGTGACCGCACGCGACCCATGTTGAACTCGCGCTCACGTTCAAGCTCATCTCACTCCTACATTCCTTTTTCTTCACCTCGCAACTCGGAACACGAAAATGTTTAAAGGACTCTCCAAAAGACCCGTCTCAACTGGCCCAGTCAGAGATAATGATGTTGCTGGCAAGGAGAACAAACCACGTAGTGTCGCTGCGCCAAAGAGTGCCCGTAGAGTCTCCGTCTTCCAGGATTCTGACAAAAACAAAGATAGCCGGGCTCATACGACGCCGAAGGCCACCTTGCAGAAGCAACCGAAGCATCAGCCTCCGAACTCTGTAATCGACTCGATAGAGATGGAGGATGCTTTCGATAAACTCTTGGCAAGCCTTTCCTTCATCTGTTCTAGTGTTTCTAGAATAACGATATGGATAGGATGAGCTGCAAATTCCGGAAAATCTTCGACCTAAGCTGAGCGGAATGGACTCCCATGTCAAAGCTGCAATGCTTCGTTCTTCTCAAGTCATAAAACCGCCAACGACCGTTGCCAATGTTGCCAATGCAACTCCCACTAGATCAACTAGCTCTCTCCGTAAATCGAAGAGCACCGACTCGTTCTCTTCTCCGCATTCACAGAATCAGATATCTCATGAGGTTCCCCAGGCTCCAACAACTACTGGAAGGTTCCTTGGCGCTGCAATGAGATCCTCCATTTCCCTTGGACGACATTCTGATGATGAACGCAGTCCATCCCGTGCTACGAGGCACTCACGAGGCCTATCTCTTGACGTCAGCAAGCGTGCGTCGAGAATTCCCCTTCCTATGTCGTTGAGCGATGGTACAGGCAAGAAAATACAGCACGGATGGTCGAAGGACACGGCTCCTTCAAGATACGCGAATGTTTTAGCAGGCACTTCAAGCTTGGACCTAGATGTGGAAATCGTCAAGAAACTAAGACTACTGTTGCGCAACGAATCAGCAGTGTCAGTCGGCTCCTTTTTCTTGGTTGGCGTAGTTTGACTTTTTACCTAGTTGGACGGAGACGTTCTTCCAGCTGGATGGCTATTCTGCCCTCCTGACTAGACTCAATGAACTCCTTGAGGTTGAATGGAGGTGAGTGTCGGGCTCAGCCACTCCTTGTCGTCGATCTTATGTCCATAGGGAGGAGCAGCACGATGACCAGCTGTTGCATGAAGTGCTGAGATGTTTGAAAGCTCTGTCCACCTCAGCCGCGGGCTGTGCTGCACTTCGTTCTGAAAGTCCAACTCCGTACGCGCAGCTCGTGCGTCTTCTCTTTTCGGACAAGAAGCCCGGTGAAGTTGCAACACGGCAGCTTATCGTGGAGATTCTGCTTAATTTGTTTGACTTATATCCGCCGACTTCTCTTCCGTCACCTTCTTCGACGACACCAACCAGGCAACGCCGACGCGAAATGTGGGAAGACTTCTCGGACACTTGTCCAGTCGCCGACAATCCACAGTTGATCAGCCTTCCTTCCCCACATCGCAATCTCTTCTCTTTCCTGCGAGCTCTCTTGCTTACAAAGCCCCCACCGCCTGCGGAAGGACCTGAAACCCCACTCACGCCGCATGAATTCATTGAAAGTCTTCATGTCCCGCGGATTTACAAGACCTATCTGCAGGAATTGTCTGATGTGTGCAGGGACTATTTCTGGGTATTCTGTCACCCTAGCAATACTATATGGAACCTGGAAGATACCGATGAGAGTCGTGTAGAAAAGCCGCGGGCACCTGGTGGGATGACTGGTGGTGTCGAATTTGAGGCAATGACATATTTGGTACGAAGCTAACTTTATCCTTTACTGTATGGTTTGCTAACCCAAATATTTTTCTACCGCAATTACACTAATCGTCTTGCCGCCTGTTTCCTTTTACCGCCGTTTTCATCACTCGGTTGTGCTAGGCGACGCATTTCAAGTTCATTAATGCCATTGCGAAGGCTGCGGCTGACTTGAACCTGCCAAAAGACAATGAACTATCGGCACACAGATTTCACTCAGACCTTTTTGCTTCCGGACTTGAACGAATCGTCTTGGTGGGTTAGATTAGGGTTGGCTTGCAGATCTAGCGTCCACTGACTACCTAAACAAGATCGCGCGAAAGGCTTCGACGACGTACTATCCTACTTTGCACCTCGAGATTGCGCGCTACGTTTCTGTTGCACTTCAGGCACATTTTGAGCTTCCTTGGACTCTGTCGCGTATCATGGGAGCTCCTCCGGCTGGATTGGCAAAGCCCGGAAGAAGCACTAAGGAGCGCGAACGCAATCGTGGCTCAATGGCAGGTAATGCGCGAGGTTCTCCATCTACTCCGACCCGCAACAGAGGATCAGCACCTGGAGTGCCCAAAATCCCAACGCCGAAGAAGGTCGAACCTATTCGCTTTTGATGCGTCGCATACACTAGGCGAAGCTAGCAAATCAAAGCAGCGTGTATTTATTCTCTGACTTTTCCCAGGCTCTACACGTTCCTAGGTACGATTAGATATTTAATGATTTCAAGCGATGGCAAATAAGAACCATGACTCTCGTATCTTATTTATGCACTGGACGATTAGGTCGTTTCTGATGTTTCTGATCTATGTCATTTTTGATTCAGTCCTATGTATACTTACCCATGCCATGTCGTGCCCTTTATGAAAACCCCCAGTTCTCTACCATAGACGTATTGTTTTTTTCCATGTTTTCTCTGATTAAGCTGTAAAGTGATAGCCATAGGAAGCCAAGAACTGTATTCTGATCTGATTCCGAGGTGTGACGGTGTGTGACGATGCGTCAAATTCATATCTTGGTCACGTGGTTTCGAGCCTCCATTTCGATGCGGCTGCTTTTCGAGTAGGTACACAATTGAACGTCGTGTCCAGGTGCAAATTTGAGCCAGCCTGCATAGACGAATGAACGTCAGCACGATCCAGCAACCTCCGTCGCCTCAGATCTCTTGGTCGACGGCCTCACCGCAAGAAAAGGACGCCGATGTAAGCTTTCAACTTGATGTGGCTCTGTCGTGGCATGACCATTGACAGACTCCTAGTTTCTCAAATTACGGTTGTTGAACAAGCAGACACGCGTACGAATCTCCCCGCAACCCCTGGACTTGAGCCTGCATGATGGAAAAGGAAACTACTTCGTGATTTCGAACTTCAAGGGTTGGTTTATTGCAATCGCACGAAATGCACAAGACCATCGTATGTTTCATTTCCTTGCCTTAACAAGCAGTTTCGTTGTGCTGACAGGCAGTTCAGAACTTGTTTCCTCTCCGCTAAATGACCTGCGAGAATTTATCGTGTCATCAAAGGCGGAGGTTGAAGACGATCTCAGCCCGAAACGCGCCGTTCCCGTGGCGGGTGTACCCGTGCATTTGGCGCTCGCCGCGAATGATGAGCGCTTGGTGGTTGGATTTGCAGATGGTTCGATTTCCATCTATGATACAATGAACTTGTTCTCTTCTGGGATGGGTGGCATCGATCCAATTCGAACTTTTCCTCCAGCTCCGCCTGGAGCTTTGCGACAAATTGTCGCTAACCCAGGGGATTTACCAGAGCTTGTTGCACTACGAAGGTCTGCAAGCGCCGGTGCCGATGGGCTAGCTGTTGAAGTCCTCAACGCCAGGTCTTTGCAGTCTGTGGGTGGTTGGCGGGCTGGCGGGACACCAGGATCAGTACCGACCTCGAGTACGTCCGCTCCATTCCTCGTTGTCATCCGTATTGTGTATTCATATTTCTCCTAGTTGTTTGGTCCCCTAAAGGGAAGCAGTTGGCCATCGGACTTAGTAGCGGAGATGTTGTCACATACGGCCCGACCGACGCCAATTCAGCTAAGCTTCATGTGCCTAGACCTCCATCTGCCAACAGCGGTAGTGCTATATCGGTGCTATGGTTGACCAATCAAGCATTCTACGGCATTTATACTCCGGCCGGAAATATGAGTCCCGACGCTCCTCAGAAGCACGTCCTCACGCAGTACGACCCGAAATCGAACTCGGCTAAGCAAATAGAACTCGAGACGCCTTACTATGCTTCTCCTGCTCTGAGGCCTCCAGGGGCATTCACTGTTATTATGCGTAACTGGAATCCTGCGAGGATCCTCATGTTTATTGGTGACAGTACATCAAGTGATATCGGTTTGGTCGGTAACATTGTCGAGAGCGATGCATCCGAAACTTGGTGTAACTTTGCATTGGAGGAGACATCAACACCAAGCGTTCCTCTTGACAAGGAACTTGACGAGACTGTGCCTTTAGCACTGGACATGGATCTCACTTCCGGACAAGGTGGACAAGTGGCTTCTGGCTCGCCTGTACTGTATTTGTATGCAAGCGACGGCACGTTACAAGCGTGGATCGTCTCCAATGAGAAAGGCGGTCATTATCCAGGCATGGTTAATCCGTCAATACCGGCACCCTTAGGAAACCAAACAAGTCAACCGAATGACAACTCTCCAAGTTTGGGTCAGACGCCAGGCAACGGCTTCGGCCAGCATGTGTCGACATCCTCATTTGGCCAAGCATCAGCTTTTGGGCAACCGTCGAGTGCGACACCGTTCGGCGGGTTGACTAACCCGGCACAAGGACAAGGACTTGCGAGCGGTTTTGGAGCATTTACATCGACATCCTCAACGTTTGGCTCAACGGGATTCGGATTTGGCACTACCAATCAGCCTACTTCGAACCAAGCCACTAGTCCCATCCCGTCTTCCGCAGCGGATATGGTCCCTCCAGAAGCTGAAATGTCAGAGGACCAACTAGGTGGCTTGTCTTTGGGAGGCTCGGATGAGAGCAGTAATGCCAAGGTTAAGCCTGCTAATAGCATTTTCGGTTCTTTCGCGAAACCGATGGCTGGACAGCAACCAACGACCGCAGATTTTGGTGGAGCAACTACTACGAGTTCATTTGATGCTTTCCGTAATGCGCAGGGAAGTGGGTTCTTGAAGCCTGCGTCGGGTTTTGGGGCATTCCTGAAGCCTGCAGAGCCATCGTCTACGTCAAAGAAGTCAGGATCAGATAAAGAAGTGAAGCCTTCCTCCGCGTTTGGTGCTTCTGGTTTTGGAAGCCCAGGGTTTGCATCAGCGAAGCCTCAGTCCGAGTTCGGACAGCCAGCCTTCGGACAATCTTCATTCGGTGGCTCAACGGCTTTTGGGAAGCCACCGTCCTTTGGTTCCTCCTCGTTTGGTTCGTCTACAGCCAATAGTTCGCCTGGAGGATTCGGTGCGTTCGCTGGTACTACAAAAGGTTTCGGTTCATTCGCTCAAGGAGGAGGCGCTGGTTTTGGTCAGCAAGCTCCGTCAAAATTGAGTGAGGCGCCTAGTATCATGATGGCGTCGGCCAGTGAAGATGCGAGTAAAGGGCTGAGTAGTGCTACAACAAGTGAACGGCAGTCACCATCGCCTTTCAGCACGCCTACAGGTGCGACAAGTGCCCTTGGTGATACGAATGCTACGTCTTCTGTGTCCGCCACGGCGGCGCAAGCATCAAATGCTCCCATTGGGCCTTCCAAAACAACTCCGGTTGGCTCGGGGCAAGGATCTAACGGCTCTCAGAGTTCAACGCCTGCCACAGGAACTTATGGCCAGAAGCAAAACGTGCCCAGTACTCCTGTACACCGTGGACAAACACCTCCGTCTAGTCCAGAGGGCACTCCAACTCTGAACAGAAAGCCAAAACCCACATCACCTGAGGATAAATCCTTTGACTTCGCTGACGAGTCTATTACAAGTCCGCCGTCCCAGCAATCAACCACGCCGTTTGGTACACCTGCGCCATCTGTATTCAAGACTTCTGGTGCCGTTCCATCAGCTGGAGCCTTTGGAAATTTGACTTCGACTCCACTCGCATTTAGGCCAGCTCAAGGTTTTGGTGCTTTCGGCTCCAGCACTATGACTTCTCGATTTGCTAGTCCGAATGTTTCTACGTCTTCCAGTGCCTTTAGTACGCCCATTAAACCAGTGTCTGCTTTCGGTACTGGAGGGTCGGGTCCTTCATCCTCTTTCGGTGCTTCGACCTCCGATTCAACGACTCCGAAGTTTGGAACACCATCTACACCAACCGCCTCAAACGTATTCGGAAAGTCATCATTTGGCACACCTTCCACACCTAGTCCCGCGAGTACGACGCCCTTGACTACACCGGCAGGAAATGCCTTCAGCGCCTATGGTGGAGCGGGCGGTTTTTCTGCGTTTGCAAAACCAGGCAAACCATCTTCATTCAGTGAACTGCTTAGGGCGCAGAAAGATGATACGGGTGCTTCCGAGAAGTTCAAGGATCCTAGCTCCAAGAAACAGGAAAAGGAAGAAGAACTCTCGTTCGTTTCAGTATCAAGACCTGAAGAAATTGATCATGATAATTTACCCCCTACACCTTCGACTCATGGCACCTTCGACGAAGAAGACCAAAATCTGGGCGAAGAAAATGGGGAAGAACATGATGACGCCAGTTCCTTCCTATCGGAGTCTTTCTCCGAGGAAGGCGGCGAGGCTCAGGATGAGGGAGAAGCTGAGGATGATGACAGTGAGGAGGATAGCGAAGGCTCTGGAGAGGAGCCTCCAGTAGTAGAAGAGCCTGCGATTACCCGGACTACTCCTGGTTCCAGAGAATCTACACCTAGGTCAGGTCCTGGGGATGATAAAAAGAACTCCGATTCTCAAGCCGACTCATCTTCGGTTCTAGATGAGCCTGTTTCGGACTCCAGCAGGCCGTCCGCTGAACTCGCTAAACTTGAATCTACTGCTGGTGCGAAACCAAAGTCTACTACGTCTGGCATGAATCAAACACCTGATGACCTAGACGGAGGAAAGTCTACTCCTGTGAGGTCTCCCTCGCCACTTCACTCTAAGCCGGGTACCTCTGCAATACCAACCCTATTTGGAAAACCGATAGCATCCGCCGGAAAACCTGCAACTGAATCGACCAAGCCAACAACGCCATCCCCTTCTCCACCGTTATACGGAAAGCATGCCGCACCGGAGACCGCAGAAGCGCCTAGTCAACGTAGCTCATCTCCTTCCGTGCCCTCAGTACAAACTGGAACAACTAAACCTCCTGGGACCCCTAGTATACTAGAAGAAGGTGCAGCCTTGCTGGCACCCAAAGCTGTGGGTCCTTCAACAGGAGTTACTGGGCTAGGATGGCCCAGCTCACGACCGGCACGAAGCTCGCCTCTTGCCACGGCACCCGTATCAGGCGAGGACGGAAAGGGGAGCCAGAATGATCAAACTTCACGATTCACCCCTCCTCCTCCCAAGCCCCGCCCTGCATCTCCCAAGGCACCATTTGGCCAAGTTCCGAGTGCCGTTACCCAGCAAAAGCCTGCATCACCAAACCTTGCAAACCAAAATGCCCCTCCTTTCTCAGCTGGAATGCCTACTGTTCCATCAAAACCACCTCAGTTTGGCCCTTCCGTGCAAACGCCAGCGTTCAAACCTCCCTCCTTCGGCAATACGCCAGTATCTAACTTGACCACAGGAAACGCGCCGTTCATCATGCCTTCATCGACACCGGCAGGGTTGCCCGGGAAACCTGCCACAGGCTTCGGTGCCGCTGGCGCAGCGAATTCTCGGATCACTGGTGTACATGGTCAGCAGGTAGGACAACCGACTCCTCATCAGCCAGCTCAAACAGCATTTGAGTCGAGCATGCAAAGGGAGTGTCATAATTTGTGCGCTTCCATGACGGAGGAATTCGATCAGGTACGCTGGTGATTGGACTAGAATTGTGGTGTAAAGCATAACTGGACATTTATAGCTCGAGAGAATGAGCAAAGTCGCGTGTAACTTGAGGATGATGTGCTCCAGACCGGCTGCACCAACTCACTCGAAGGAAGATCTGCGAGATAGGACGAAATGGTCGTTTGGAGATCTACAAACGTTCGGCAGAGTAATAAAAGATCTCGAAATAGACGTTCTGGCTGTATATAAGATGAAGAACGAGTTTGTGACTCGTGTACGGGAGGTTGAGAGCAATCTATTGAAAGGTCAGAATCTATTATGATCTCAAAGAGTCATCATGCTGAGTGCTTTGTTTGACGTTTCAGCCGAGACACGAAAGGAGGAGATTATTAGGTTTTCCAAGGCCAAAGAAGATCCCGAGTTTGTGAAAATGCTGAAAGCCAGGACGCTAAGCCCTGACGCGGCGGAAATTCAGAGCCAGTTGAGAAGGCAGGCTAGGGCAAGTACTCTTACTTGCCATACGGGATCGGCCGGGTGCTGACTTCTTGATAGTTAATCGATGATAGAGTTGAACAACTGGAAGCACACCTCAAATCTTGCAAAAAGAAGATGGAGGAGCATCGTAAGGGCAGAAGTGGTATCAAGTATGTGGATATTACTACTCTCGATGATAGAACCATCTCATTCAATGTATCCCATGAACAAAGGCCTCCCTCCCTCGATACGGTAAACCGAATCTATCGTAACATTGACCTTGCCATCGAGTCGCAAACCCAACAGATAGAATCGCTTACGGCTCGAATAGCGAAGCTTAACGTGGATGAGCTGGATACAGCACTCCATGGTAGCCCTTCTCCGCGACGGAAGCCTCCCATGTTGCATGATGAGCACCATGACGAGGATTCAGAGTCCGAGTCTCAAACCCAGGTCACGCCCTTTATTGCGGCAAATACTGCTGCAGCCCTGAATGCTGAGCGCAGTGCCATGCGTCTCAGAGACGCATTGCTGAAAGTGCGAAAGATCCCTTTGCTAAATACGCAAGCTATCCAGACAGCCGGGGCTGTTCCAACTCTGGAGAGCTTGCCACGAGAGGTGAATTCTGGTGCCCCGAGTTCTGAAGCGGTTCGCGGGCTTCCTGTGGAGTTGGACTTATCAATGGATTCGTCGCAGGGATCAGTGCACGAAACTATAAGCGAGAGTCAGCGTCGCAACTCCCGGCAATTTTCGCATTCTAAACCTGTCAAACTAGGAAAGACACGCGCGCCTGTACCTCCGTCCATTGCTTCTTTTGATTGGGGTCCACTGCCGCCCCTTCCCAAGACCAAGCCTGTGTCGTCACTTCCCTTTAACCTCAGGCCAGCTTCTTCTTCATAGCTTTGATTTTTCCTTGTCTGTTTCATTCGTGTACTCGCTTACAACTCATGTGTAATGTCTTATCAAGTTCGAAATCCATGTCATGTTCTGAGTGCTTTCACTTATAAATCCTGCTGCTATTTTCTGTAAATGCATTTATTTTGGGGGCGTCCGTTTAACAATGACATTCTGGGAAATGCGTCGGAAACTTTAAATTGAGCAGCTTCTCGTGAGATGAACATCACTCGATAGCGGTGCAATGGTCGATCGAAAGTAGTCTTTACATAATAGCTGGACATTGACTTCTTACAAGATAGTGTGAATAAGAGTAACATTCTCAGCGGACTACATTACAACTGTGATCAATTTCGTATCATAGGTTAGATCGATTGATTATATGGATCATATGCTTCAAGCCAGCAGTGCAAGGGTGCTTGAGGCTAACTCCTCAGTTCCGCGTCAGCGAATCGATCTTCCTCTGCGACTGATCCTGTTGTAGGCGGTGCGTGGTGTCCGTTTACGGTGATTGAGTTTGTGTGATGGTTGTCTTGGATTAGTGATTCAAGACGTTCCAACGTTGCCTGACGGATGGAGAAGTGCGCAAAAGAGTATAAAAAGAGCAATAGATTAGAAGAATAGAATAGAGGGGGATTACACCCAGTTTTAGTATGGTTTAAAGCGGGCATCGTTGACGGGATCGCTGCGCACCCGACCGGTCTCGCTCAAATCATTCTCGACATCAGCACCTTCTGCGACTATTGCTTGGATAGCTTCTACGTCTGCGTCGACGAACGCGTCGTCGCCATCGTCGTCTTCGCCCATGGCGTCATCATCACTATCGGATGTGGGATCGGGGTGGAGGGAGGCACAATAGGATAGGGCCTCGAATAGTTCGGTTACTGAAGGAGGGGATTGATGTGATGTGAATTAAAGCTGCTGTGGTGAAGAGAAGGAATGGTACGAACGGAGTGAATTGTTTTCGGCGTTGATGTCTTCTGGGTAGATGTTAAGTTCGCGCAAGTCCGAACTTTCGTTGTCGTCGTCGACATCTCCTTCTTCAACGTTTTGTTGGGATTGGGATTGTTCTTCGGATTTTGGTTCACTGAGTTGACAGTATATACTCTGCGGATCGGTTCGAGAGATTGCGTGTAGAATGATAGTGGGGTAGTCTATCTCGAAACCGCGACCCGAGCTTTCTGAGATGAATACAAGTACGCTACGACGATGAATCAGATCACATACAACATCGAAGAGTAGTAGGAATCAACCTTTCCAAGATGTATATTGTCCCTTTCTTGAGTTCATCTTCTGAGAAGTCTGAGAGGGAAGGATCAAATGCTACACGGATGTTGTCTTGTTTGAGACGAAGGACAGGAGGGATATCAGAGAACGAAGATGGTGTTGTTGCTGTTAGCTGTTGGTGTTGTTCTAGAGAGATGTATGATGGAACTGAGGTGATTGTTGTTATTGGCATTGTAGTAAATCACGGAAAGAAAGATGTAGTCTACAAGTTAAGTTTGTTGTCGAGTACATTACATAATACCGCATCAAAATAATTTGATGGCGCTGATGGCTGCCGGCTATCGCAGACTCCATTTGACTCGCATCGACCATAAATAAGTAGAAGATGGTTGCTCAAATTATTTCCCAGCCCTGCCTTTATACCCTTGCATATCATGTCGTACGTCGTGCATCTTGTTGAGCAAATCCAGCATAATCTCTCGTTCCTCGTCGAGAATGGGCACATGTCCCAGCAAGATGCGAACCTTGTTATTTCTCGTTTGCCTGCTAAAGCTCCGCCGTTGAACGTTGCTGTTGCAACCATAGCTCCAGTTCCTGCACACGTGCCTAGACCTATCCCAGCCCCACCGGTGTCTTCGCCCAAGACAGTCAAGGCGAGAGCTATCTGGGCGTACAATGAGAATGGTCAAGTCAGTCTTGGTGTTATTTTATGTGTTTATAAGCTCTGACAAGGTGTATTGTTTAGGATCCGGAAGATCTGTCTTTCCATGCAGGCGATATCATTGAGATTGTTGAAGAGACGAATGCGGATTGGTGGATGGGCAGAATAAATGGCAAACAGGGTCTCCTTCCGTCCAACCACGTTGAGAAGCTCCCGAATTCCACTCCTGGTCCTGTGCGTGCAATCATGGCTCCGCCACCGCAGTACAATCAACCATCTGCAACTGCCCCGGCGACGGAGCGAAAACCGTACAAAGCGTTCGGTGCTGCGTACCACGGTGCCGACAAGCCGCCTCCCAACGGATCTGGAGCCGTGAACTCTGTTGGGTTACAAGAAGCGCCAGGACAGGACAAGAAGAAGGGCAAGTATGGTGCTCTTGGGAATACTGTACGTTTGGTTGTGCACTTTTTGTGGCTGTTGACTGAATTCGTGGGATTGTAGATGGCTCATTCTGCTGCGGGCGGTGTTGGATTTGGTGCAGGTATGTATTGGAATCCGGAGTAAAGGAAAAGGATACTGATCAGTCGTTAGGTGCTGCGATTGGAGGCGGACTTGTCAGAGCGATTTTCTGATCAATTGTAATTGTAAAAGTGCTCTCCCGCGAGGGTCTTTTCTGTAGGATGTTCGTTGGTTTCGAATGTTGTGTTGAATTTGTTTGAATATTTTCATGATATTTTTGATAAATGACATAATCTGATTTGCAATGCCTCGTCGAGTAATTCCTGGCGCTGGCGCGGCACTCAAACCTCACACAGCATCCCATATCCCGCAGCATCTGCTTTCTCTCTTATTACTACTACCATCATCTCATACACCCTCCATCTCTTCGTATTGTAACTAAGATCCCAAAAACTATCGACTGCGACTGCACGAAGCGCTCCACGCACAAGACGATAGCCCATAATGCCTGTTATGGATCATATCCAGTCCGCCTTCGAGAAGGTCTTACGACCGAGACGAGGTACTCTAGGTGGAAAGGGAATAGGAAACACCGGTGTAGCCCAGTTTGAAGACGAAGTGCGTATCCATCTCGTGCATTAATATGCTCTCATTCTCTTTCTCTACATCCCCCTGTCCTTCCTTTCCCATGATCTGCACTGCGCGCGCGGCCTAAACTGTTTCGAAAGTCGCATGCAACTGGCCTGTGAATGCTTCTTGATGTTAATGCCCAGGGGGGGCCGGCGATGCGGCGCAGTAACCAGACGCGCTTGCCAAAAGAGGCGAAGCACTGGTTGACTTTGTTCAACTCGCGTCGCGTACTCCTTCCCCGTCTCCTCCTTTCTCCATTCTCGCGCCTCTGTACGTCCGGCCAATCGCAGCGCTTCTCGGAAGTCCTGTATGCATGAATGCATCAGATTCCGCGCTATTGCCGTCCCCTTACGTCTTGGCTGTGACCGCGGCTGCAACCCTCGCGTCTCACTCCATCCGGAGCGCGCAGGACGTGACATCCGCAACATCCGCGGCGGCTTCAGCTAGCGCGTCGGCCTCGCCTCACTCTGACTTAGCTTCAGGGGATGGGGCGCTTGCAGCTCTGTTGGCTGTACCTATAATTTTTGCACTGTGGTTATGGGTTGCGTCATGTTTTATTTTCTATCAAGTTCTCTTTTTGACTTTGTTACTAAAATGCGTCTTTGTTCGTTCTTATAGATGATCGTATCAAAACCTGCAGTCATCTTTTATGCTTCGCAAGCATTCTTCAACTTTATTGCTATGTGCTGCTTCGCAAGTGTTGCGAGCTTCCAGGCCAAGTACGGTGTTGGTCCATGTATGTTGCCATGTTCTAGTCCGCCAACTATTGACTTATTTGGTTGTTCTAGCGGGTTTATCTGGTTTCGCCGTCTTCGTCTCCGTCACAATGACGCTCCTATCGCTATTCTTACTTTTCGTGCCTGTTATCGACGTCAAATATGATAAGCTCACGCGCTTGTCTCGTGCACTCGCAGAGACACGCGTCGCTTTCATTCTGACCGTGACCGGGACATCATTCGATCTTCTCGTTGCGTGTGTAGATCTTCTTCCCATTGAATGATGAATCGCCTTACTGATTTCACTCTTGCACCGTAGCTTCATCACGACAATATCCGCTTGGACGCAAGCCGGCTGCAAGAATCCCGATGATGATCCGAATGCCGACTTGGGAGATGATTTCAAGAATGGGTTGGGTGGTTGGTGCACTACCAAAAAGGCGGGCGCCATATTCTTCTGGCTTGCTTTTGGTAAGTTTGTCTGTTTGCCCCTGTCAACTGCTCCTAACGTTCGTTTCTCAGCCGCCTGGTGCGGAACACTGACATTGAATATTATGCAGTGGAGAAGCGGAAAGGCTCGTGGACCTCGTGACCCTCCTTTCAATCCACCTGTTGGGAGCGAGCAAGGCGTATATGATGAACTGGAGGAGGAGGATGAGGAGAACACGTATGGACGACCCGCACCGTTGCGCCAAGGTTCCAGCCACGCCGAATCACCTTTCTCCGATGCTGCCGCCAACAGGAACTCGCAAACTGCCTATACCCTTCCACCTGTCGGTGGAGTTGGTGGCTTTGCCTCCCCAGGTGCTGCTCCTGCAGCTGGTTCCATGCCCGCGGCTCGCGCTTCTATGGATGCTTATGGAGCATTTTCTGATCCTGCGCCGAGTGGTTACGGTGGTTCACCGTCTGTACAACAACAGTCATTCGGCGCTGCAAGTGGTCTTTCAGGCGTATCACAGGCCAATGTCAGTCGGACGATGCAATACGCAGATCCTTACGCTGCTGTCAGGGCTTCTATTGCTGGACCGCCCGCGCCGTCGACTTATAGCTCGAGCTCCCCCACTCAAGGCCCGCCGAGTTACACGGAATACACTGGATACCGATGAAAAATGGCTTTTAATTATGGATAATGATTAACGGATGTGTGTGTAACATGTTCATGTTTGGACGAACTTGTATCATGACGAACCATGGCTATTCTTTTAATCTGCTTCGTCTCTTCGTTATATTATCGCCCGTTGACGGTTATACGTGAACGATACATGTTACTGAACAGTATTTATCCCATCATGTTTCGCTGTTTCTGGTTTGATATTACTTTATTCACTGTTTTCCTGTAAATGAATAAAAGACTGGAGAATTGGATATCATCACTGCACACGTGATTTACCACGAACACCAAACGAACAGCTTCAATACTTGGTCTTGCAGTTGCACAGGCAGGGAAGGGAAGGCTTCGCTTACTATCTAACCACTCGCCATGGACAAGGACAATCCGGATTTTACTTTTGCAAAATCGAGCTCACTCAAGCTCCCCGTCACATTTCGTATGTAAGCTACTTGAAGTTATCGATGCAAAGGCGAATGAAGCTGAAGTGCTGCTATTATCAGCTCGCAGTTTGAAGGGAACCGCAAGCCGAGGCCATTCACGGATATAATTGATAATCCCGACCTTCAGTTCTCTGGTGTTCAATCTCCGTACGCTCGTATTTGAATTGAAAGCTTGTACAAGTCTAACGGTGCTTTCAGAGGATTCTCGGATCTCTATGTTACTTGTCAACTCGTGGCGGATAACAAGCCTTTGACGATCCCGTTTCGGACGGCTTTTAAAGCTTTCAAGAATAGCTATACGTTGGTGCCGTATCATGGAATGTTCTACTGCAGCTTACGCGTCGGTGTGGACCCTTAGGTGGAACGAATGGATAACGCTACCTATCCGGTATTGTGACCTTCCGCTGAGCTCACAAGTAACATTCACTGTGTGGGACATTGAGGGTCCTCGTTCGGCTGCTCCTGTAGGTGGTACAACGTTTAGGTTGTTTGGGAAGAAGAGGTGAGTGTATGTATGTTTTTTGAAAGTTCTATTTATCAACTTTTTGAATTGAAGGACATTGAGAAGAGGGAAGCATAGACTGTATCTGTGGCCTGGTGTTGAGGCGGATGGAGCGGTCGATACGAAAACTCCGAGTAAGATGGAGGTGAAGGATGAGATGGGGAGGTTGGAGAAGGTGTTGAGTATTTGTTGCTACGAGGGATAGTGAGCTTATAGCACGTCGTTTCTAGCTTATGAAGAAGTACGAGCGAGGGGATTTACCGAAGGAAGACTGGTTGGACAAGCTTGCGTTTCGAAAAATGGAGGAAATCCATACTGTATGTTTCTGTATTTCTGTACCGCGCGCCACAGTAGTCATTTACTCCTCATAGGCAGAATCGACCAAGTCTAAAGATTTCTTCTTGTATGTTGACCTCCCGCGATTCGACTTTCCTGTGGTCTTCTCTGAACCAGTAAGCATCTGCGCTCTCCTGTCAGTGAGTTTCTACTTATATCGAAGCATAGGAACCAACAAATTTACCTACAATCATAACTTCAACCCCTACTTCGCAAGCATCAGCTGCGCCTGTAACGGGATCGCTTCTTTCGGACTCTTCTCTTTGGCAAGTTGTTGATCCGGAAGTTGGACGTGAGAATCCTGTCGAGGATAAACACCGACGTCTTATCCGAAGTCAGCGAAGTGGGGCTTTGGATAGGGAACTGAAACCGAACGCGAAGGATAGAGATGAACTTGCGGTATGTGATCAATTAGCGTTCCTTCGGAGTACTCTCTCAAATCAGCTTCCCCGCAGGTTATCTTGAACTACGCACCGACTCAACCGCTGACGTCGGAAGAAAAAGACCTCGTGTGGAAGTTCCGTTTCTACCTGACGCGGGATAAGCGCGGTTTGACCAAGTTTTTGAAGTCCGTGACTTGGAGAGATCCAAGCGAAGTGAAGCAAGCCGTTGAGGTTCTGTTACCACTTTGGACGGATATCGAAGTTGACGATGCACTTGAGCTATTGGGTCCTAGAACGGTGGATAGCCGAGTGCGCGACTTCGCGGTGAAGCAGCTTTCGAAGGCGGATGATGATGTTTGTTCTCATTCTTTGTCTATATTGCAAGAAATGGTACTAAATTGACTGGCAGGAACTACTTCTTTACCTGTTGCAATTACTTCAAGCTTTGAAGTTTGAAAGCTCGGCTAGCGAACAGCGGTCGATGCGACTAAGTACGAATGCTATTTCTCACGAAGACAGTAGTTTGGCGGATTTCCTCATTGATCGATCTGTTCGAAATCCGGTCCTGGGGAATCGATTTCATTGGTACCTTATGGTTGAAGTTGCGCTAGAGGATAAACAGGTTGCAAAGGTTTATGGGAAAGTGTGGTATAAGTATATGGAGAAGCTGAAGAAAGTAAGTGCCATTCATATTAGTTTTCGCGCGATTTGTTTGACGTGAGTGTATAGGCTGATGATGGACCTGCGCGAACTGATGTATTGCGCCGACAAGGCGAACTCATTTCTACGTTGGCAAAACGGTCAAAGGAGCTAAAGGCTTCTAAAGATCAGCGACCGAAGAAAATTGAACGATTGCGAGCTTTCATTGCTGATACGAAGAACGGGCTTCTAAACATGGCACCTCTGCCGTTACCGCTCAACGCGTCTGTGGAGGTTACTGGGATAGTTCCTGAGAAGGCATCCGTCTTCAAGTCGAGCCTTTCTCCCATGCTTCTCTATTTCACCACAACCGATGGAAGCGAGTATCCTTTAATCTTCAAGGATGGGGACGACATGCGACAAGACCAACTTGTAATCCAGCTCTTCACACTCATGGATCGATTATTACGCAAAGAAAATTTGGACTTGAAAGTTAGTCCGTATGCTGTTCTTGCCACTAGTCCGTCCCAGGGAATGGCGCAATTTATTCCGAGTATGACTATTGCGGCGATTGTTAGTGAGTATAATGGGTCATTATTAAATTATTTAAGGGCGCATAATCCGGATGAGGGGAGTGTTGGGACGTTTGGAGTTAAGAAGTCCGTTTTAGACACTTTTGTGAGGAGTTGTGGTAAGCAGGGATTGGTTGTTGTAATAATCTGGTCGGGAACTGATTATGGTGTTTAGCTGGATATTCGGTCATGACTTACATCCTTGGAGTCGGTGATAGGCACCTGGATAATCTACTATTAGCACCGGACGGTGAGCTTGTTGACTCTGGATCGAAAGTGATGACCTGACTTTCTTTTCTATTCTTTCATCTTTAGGGCATTTCTTCCATGGTCTGCCGTTTCCCCCCTATTCCGGATCAACTACTGACATTATTTACTAGTTGACTTTGGGTACATTCTCGGTCACGATCCCAAGCCATACCCACCCCCCGTCAAGGTCTGCCCAGAAATGATCGAAGCAATGGGCGGAACACAGTCACAAGAATTTTTACGCTTCCAAAGCCTATGCTTCGTCGCCTACACAATCTTACGAAAGAGCGCGAACCTCATATTGAACTTGGTATCCCTAATGGGCGAAGCGAACATTCCGCATGTCAACTATCGGGATGTACATGAACAGCTTCAGGAGAAGTTTCAGTTGCATTTGTCAGAGGAAGAGGCGATTAAGGAGCTTGAGAAGCAGCTTAGGGGGAGTTCGACGTATCATAACTTTTTGGATAGAATGCATGGTGTTGCGCAGTATTGGAGATACTAGATGAAGGTCTTACATATTTTTGTATTGTTATTGATCTGTAATATTACGGTTTGCTTCGCTATTTACTTTGTGCTTAGCACGTTGAGGATCCTTCCTTCGAGTTCTTTGATAATGTCTCTTGAGGTGTTCAAGCTTGTCATGAAATATGCGACGTCTCCGAGCGTACGGAAGTGCACGCGGAAAGAATCGTCATTCGGAGACGACGCGATGGACTGTAGGCATTCATGCGCTAAGAGAGAACGATATCCTACAAAGAAATGGGTATCTCAGTGAGGTCGTTTACCAATGAAAAGGACGTACCTTCATCAGTCCCGCGAAGCTTGATTGCCAAAACCGTGCCCATCGTCATTGTCGATTCTACAGTCTCCAGAAGAGAGATCTGCGATACGAAGTCTGGAGCCCACATACTCCACATCGAAGAAGATGTCGTCGTTTCTGTGGAGGCTTCTTTCCAACTTTTCTGCATTCCAGTCCAAGAACTCGATTTTGCGAGTTTCTCTATTAAGGCGAGTGATTCGTTCGCAACTTCGCATCCGACAGGATGAGCCGTGTAGCTGTGTCCGTGAAGGAGGGCGTCTGCCTTGGTGTCGCTTAGGAATGCCTCGAAGATTGAGTTGGAGGCTAGTGTGACGGCGAGAGGGACGGTACCGCCTGTGAGCATTTTCGCGTACGAGGCGATATCCGGGGTAACGCCTAGAATAGAAATACAACTTCGTATGCCTAGACGGTAGAGTCCGACGAAGACTTCGTCGAAAATGACGGGAAGACCGCGCCAGGAGTTGTCGGAAGTTGGTGATTCACTGTCCCGAACGACGTCAACGAGGACTCGTTGGAAGAGTGGATCTACGAATATCATCCCTCCTGCACCCATTACGAGGGGCTCTAGGATTAGAGCTGCGAGGCGGGGACTTGGATGTTGTGTGGTGAGTTTTGACAGGATATCTGTGATAGACTGGCGGTAGGAGGCTGCGAGTTCCGTATTGAGTCGGCGAGGAACGTCGTATAGCCAAGATAACGATTTCGCCTCGAGATGGTTCTGGCCGGGATGCTTTGCTATACCGAGGGACTCGGGCAACGTTATTGTCGCCTTTCCATCTCGCATTGAAATCGTCGGAGGATCGAGCCAATAGCCCTTGGCGGAATGCCATTCGCAGGTGTAGACCCCGTCGCCAGCGTAGCAAGCATCCATAGCTCCGATTGTATCTCCATGGTAACTTCCTTTGAGTCCTAATACACCGAGCTTCTGCTTGTCGACTGGCTCGAGGTCACTACCGTGCCGTTTGCAATACGCTCGCAAGGCCATTTTCAATGCTGATTCCATAGCAGTGGAGCCATCGTCGGAGTAGAAAACGCGTGATGCCCATCCTGATCCTGGGCCATCTGACGACAAAAGACGCTCTGCAAGTTTAAGCGCGGGGAGGTGTGTTGCTTGGGGGAATATGACGTGACCGTATCGACCTGCTGCGCGGGCAGCTGCGATCGATAGGGAAGGAGATGCGTGACCCAAAGCTTGAGTCCACCAGGATGCGGATCCGTCGAGCGTGCGGGTGAGTGTGTTATGAGAATCGCTCGAGTGTCCGGTATATACACTAAAGAAATCTCCGTGGGCACTATCTATCACTGTCACATCCTCTGGCCTTTTGACGAAGCTGTGTTGGACGAACGGCCACCAAATAGAGTTCCTCGTCCGGTCTGGCATGGAATGCAGCTCGTCGATTCTTTTCGCATGTTCTCGGTCTAGATGAATGCTCAGGCTCTCCAGTCGAGTGTCATTCAGCAATTCGGAGAAGTATGAATCCGTCAAAGTATAATTCAGGTCTGCTTCGGCGTGCTTTGGAGGGGGTGCAGGGAACGACTTGACTTGTACATTTCTCTCTGCGAAATACTCTGTCAAGTACTCCCAGTTTCGATAATAATCATCCTGGAAAATCAAGATCGCGTCCACCGTATATCCCCGTAGTTCAAGTGATTCGTAAGATGAGATGGTTGAAGATATGCCACCTAGTTTCGAGTCCCCAATTAGAATAGTGGGGAAGCGCAAAGGACGGTAGCTATCAACTTGGCTTACGCCGCTTATTGAAGGGCTGTGAACGCCTTGACAACAACTTTCTGTTAGAGTTACTTGCATTGAATAACTATCCGGAACGTACCTCCAGCCGTCTCGATGTAGACGTCTGTTTTCTCAGCCTCGTGGCGTGTGCAGTTGTGAATGTATGCTGAGATTAGTTTGTTGATGGATTCATCTGAGGGCTTGTGGTCCTGCGGTCATGGATTAAAACACGGGGCGCTTGAAGAACTCATTTGAGGACCTTGTGCGGACTTTGACCGGAATCAAGTCGAATTGCGAGATGTGGACTGACAGGCTCCTTGAACCTGAAGAGGCACTCTTGTTGGATTTTGTTGCCGAATCGTTTGCCAAATCTTTTTACAAACCTGCAATAATGTTCGTTAAATAGTGGATTACTTACCAATTTTTAGAAGTACGTACTCATCATCAGCATCCTGGATTGGACCTGTACTGACAGGCTTCAAGTATCGGACATATCGTCCTCGACTTGCTGAGGACAACGCTAGAGAAGTACCGAGTATTGTCTTCCCTACGTCCGTATTTGCACCGAAAATTTGGTGAATCCGGATATTCTTGTATAAATGCATGGTCGAGGTGCAGATCAAAGTGAAAAAGTGGAATGCGGAGTTGTTGGTTATGCATATGTAATCATTGCCTTTCCTGGAGGAAACGAGATCGGCGACACTCGCCCGTTCTTGACAACTAACAGCTCATCCTCCCATCCTCCACCATGGACTCGGTCTCCGCTTCTCAATTGCAAGGCAAGCTATCACTGGAAGTAACAAAAACACAAGCTGAATGATACTCAATTTTCAGAAAGAAGGCGCGCTCGTGACGAGCATATCCGAGAATCATGGGTTCGCGCTATGGAAGTCAAACTGGTCCGCGATGAGCTGACGAAGTGCCAACGAACGGAGAGCGTTAACCACTACGAGAATTGTAAATACCTCTCGGAGAAATATCTTCAACTGCTGCGGGAGAACAGGGTATGTCCATTAGCAGCAACGAGTTCGAGGTTTACATGTTTACATGGGTTTATTTGCAGCTGAAGGGATACAAACAGGTGGACATCTGAATATCGAATACTGCAACTGTGTCCTTCAAATCCTTGTGTTTCCGCTTGTTGGTACTAGAATCAAAACTCGCCAGCATTCCCTCAGCAAATAGATTACTGGAACCAACAATTACATGACGTGTGGTTAAGCAAGTAAACTAAATCGCGACCAGCTGCAGTACTGTTCTGTGCGTAAGTCGCTTTTCGCGTTCCACAAACACAACAATATACTACCGGCCAGATTACTTGCGGCCTTTTCGCTTGCGGCCCTCTGTTCCACTAGTTTCCCCAGCACTCACCTCATCACCACTGCCCGCCGTACCGGACTTCTTCTTGCCAGCCCTTAGTTTGAGATGGTGCTCAGGGATCCATTCCTCCTCATAGCCAGTTCCAGAGGCTGTGACCGATCCAACAGGTGAGCTTATAGCGCTTTTACCTGCGGTCGACACTGCAGTCCTCCGCCTTTTTGGTTTCGGAACGAAAGTGGTGTATGCCAGGTAACCAAGACCACCAACGAAGGCTGCTGTCAATAAGTATGTGGTGATGCTGCGAGGCCGTGTCAGAGCTTTCTCGCTCATGAGAAGGCCCGCGCGGTACTTACATTTGATAGTCGAAGAAAGAGAAGTCCGGTTCAACAACCGTCACAATGGAATCGTATGCAGTTACACGGTAGAGTTTGTCCTAGAACGAATTGAATACAGGAGTAGCGAATGATGAACGAAAGCTCTCACCTCGACGGCATGCGTCAACCAAATGTTGAGGCGTATATCTCCGGGCTACGTGTGACGAGTTAAGTAAGAGTTCAGAAGTATTGACTTGACGCGGCAGCTACCTTGAATCTGCGACTTCAATGAGTACGAATAGTATTGGCAGAATCTATAGAGTGACTTACTCGCTATGGAATTGATAGGGAAGCTGCACCTTCGTCCCGGATACTAATCGCAAGCCATAAGGGAGCGTCGAAGCCTGAGATACGCGTCAACAATGCGGGAACAACACTCGACGAAACGGAGCCATACATTCTTAACGAGCGCGTCCGTTTGCGCGTCATGGAACGAACCGGCGATGGAAAGTAGTGTAACATTCTGCTCTGACTGGTTTTCTATCAATAAGTTGATGCGATTACGCTCTCCATTGACGATTTCTTGCGACAAAATGTCAGCCAAATGAATTAGGGAGGATGAGAATCGAATACTTACGTCCGAACGGATTGTTTTCTGGAAACGAAGCAGTAACAGATATTTCTGGGTCTGTTGGAGTTAGTTCTGGCTCCTCTTCAGCCCTGACCAGGACTGAGAATGCCAGGAGGAATAAAGTGGACCAAGAGAATACGAGACGCATGACGGTGAGCAAGAGTTGGTTGGACGCGCTTGAGTTGCCAGTGCCACGTCTTTGTTCACGAAAATCTCTACCTTCCGAAGATAGCAATGTCGATCATTGAATTAACCGGCCCGACTATCAAAGTTAACTTGTCCTCCTGAGAACATGTTCAGTAGTAGTCGAGTCATTCTTCCCTTGAGCTCATCTCCATGGGTAATGCGTCTAGCAGTTCCGAACACAACATGGAAGCCAACGACCCGAAGAAACTTGCCGACCCTCCTGCCTTTGGGCATCCCATGCTCAAGCAGTTTACTTTTGAACCGTCGTATATAAATCTCAATAACGGTAGGCATTTATAACTGTGACGAAGTGCGCTGATACTGATCTTTATTGCAGGCTCTTATGGCTCGCTCCCCTCGCCAGTTCTTGAGGCTTGCGAGAAGATGTCCCGCGAAATCGAGGGCAACCCTGATAGATTCATGCGTTACACGTACATTCCTTTACTGGACGACGTCCGTGCACAAGTAGCTAAACTGGTTGGGGCCAACTCCGATGAATGCGTTATCGTTCCAAACGCTACACATGGGGTCAATACTGTACTGCGCAACTTTGACTGGAGCGCGGACGACATTATAGTCAAAAGTTGGTTATATCCCACTCCTATCGTGCATGCGCTGTATTGAGCATGCCTTTGATCTTAAAGATGACGTGACCTATGGTTCAGTTTCTCGGACGATTCAATACATCACAGACATCAATCCTCACCCAAAGCAGTCTGGATTTTCCTTGACGTTCCCGACTACACCTTCAACCATCATAGACGAATTCCGTCGGCATCTAAAGAGCTTACAACGACAGCCTGGTAGTAAGATTGTGGCGGTAATTGACTCGATAGCCTCTATTCCAGGTGCTTTGATGCCTTGGAAGGAACTCGTCGGAGTATGCAAGGAAGAAGACGTTATCAGTGTCGTCGATGCTGCGCATTCCATAGGACAGGAGGTCGATATCAACTTGACAGAAGTGGGTCCTGACTTCTGGATCTCGGTTAGTAGACGGCAATTATCATTCCTTCGGTCTGTTGGCTGATTTTCCTGTTTGTTTTTTTCGGACAGAACTGTCACAAATGGCTCTATGCGAAACGAGGTTGCGCGGTGCTATACGTACCCAAGAGGTAGTGCTTTTCCTCTTGTATATATGCGCGCTCTGACGCCTCTTGTAGGAACCAGCATCTAATCAAGACGACGCTTCCTACCTCTCATCACTATGCTTCGCCCGCGGACCCGCCGGGAGGGCCGGAGCTGCCAAATTTCCTTGAACAGTTTCTATGTAAGCCCAGTTCTTTGCAAATTTATAATCATGTATATTGATACGACCAAAAGGGACGGGAACAACCGACCTTGTTCCGTTCTTGAGTGTTAAAGCTGGTATTATACGCCGCCAGTGTTCAGATTATGCCCGTTTTATTTGACGCGATTGCTTTTAGCATTGGAGTTCCGCCAATGGATTGGTGGGGAGCATAAGATTAACGATTACTGCCATAGCTTAGCCCTATCTGGGGGTCAAAGACTTGCTGAGATATTAGGAACCCGTGTGATGGATGTAAACGGAGAGTTCACAGCAAATATGGCGTGTTTAGTTTCTCTTACCACTCACTTATTTCTGACTAACTGCTCTCAGGTCAATGTTGAGCTTCCGCTCAACGTGAAGGGCTCGAATGACACGGTAGCAGAAATCACCAAGTATCTTAGTGATAGGAATGTTGGAGGTAAGCCGTACTATCACAACGGGAAATGGTGGACAAGATGCAGCGCACAAATCTTTAATGATGTGAGTTTGTTGCATTTATACACTGAGTACGTAGTGACACAACCGGTCGAATAGGTCTCGGATTTCGAGAAGCTTGGGGAACTGTTGGTTGAAATATGTGATGATATTGGCAAAAGGTAAAAGAAAAGGAATAAGAACAAATAGATGGAATGCTTAGTCATGTATTATTCCCACAATCACGAGTTGTTATGTCTTCTCTCTGCGAGGCTCGTCGTGCGTGGGTCAAACGCGCGACTCGACACCTCTTTTGCCACTAATTCAGCGACGTCCCCTCTTCGTCATTTATCTCCTATTTTTTCTTCAGTTAACAAGCTCTATTGAGCTGCAGCTTTTGCTTCTACTACGGTATGTTCATACGTGCTATTGAGTAACGTTACCCAAGCAGAACTGTTCATTGTAATGAATTATTTAGTGAGCGTGGATCACCGGAACACAAAGCACGCGTCGAAGAACGCGCTCGTGAATGGCATCTCGCACCGCGTCAAGACAGGCTGCCTCAGCCTCCTCCTCACCCGCCCCCCCTAGACGCTCTTTCCCCGTCTTTCAACCGGCGTCTACGGCCTCGCCACAGCTACGTGAGCTCAGGCGCCAATGGAAATGGGCTGCCGTCAGCCAGTTCCTTTATACTTTTGCTCAGCTGGTTGCTTTGGAGGATGTTTCTCTAGTAGTATGCCTATCTAATTCGTCTCGCTATGCTGAGAATAGTGCTCATGTGGCCCTACCCTTAGGACGTCGAAGAGGACCTAGTCCATTCATCCATGACCGTCATCCCACGTCTCATGCAACGCCTGTTATTGACTTTGTCCCATGACAGGAAGATCACGTATGTACGCTTCTCGATTGTTTACTTGCTTTTGATGCAAACACTACTTTCCCCGGCAGAGTGGACAACTGGCAGACAGCCCTCAGGCGACAATACATGAGGAGGGATCCGGCCGCCAATCCCATCGGCTTTGAGCTTGCGCCTTCACGGGTTTCTCGTGCTGCTACAGTGGAGACTGACATCAAGTCCGAGGAACAAATATCTATTTTGGCGGATGACACGGCGGACGCTGAGACAAGCAGACATGGACCCCCACCTGAAGAACATGACGGACAAAATGTTCCAGACGACTCTGTCAAGCATCCGGAACATGTGGGCACTCCTCATGGGAAAATGGCCGCTTCCCCCCATTCGCATGACAATGGACTGGTGAAGGAGGAGGAAACAGAAGTCCCTCAAGACACTCAAGACACAATCAAGGACTGGGCAACTCTCTCGATGCTGGAGAAGTTGGAAAGCATTCATGCGGTTGTAGAATGGCACTTCCAGTCTCCGCAAAGACTGAGATCTACCATGCGCAGTGACGATGAAAACGCAAGCTGGGTATGTATTTCTCTACTGATATCTGTTGATATATCCTGACAATATGTAGCGCATAGAGCCAATTGGATATGATGCCAAGAGAAATGCTTACTGGTTAATAGGATGTATGTATCCCCTTTTCATCGCTATTTGCATCTCTCAGTGAATCACTTTACTAGCGGATCGTCTCTGGATTCAACGACTACCGCCTAAACCGGCAAAGAAAACGGTTAAGCGCAAAGCCGCATCTAATACCGACAACCGAAAGACTAAGGTTGCCCGACTTGCGAAGACAGCCAACGGCAAGAAAAAAGAAAAGAAGTCCTCAGGAACGATGGACAAGTCCAAAGCAAACACATCGAAGAACCCGGCAACGCCCCAGCGGACTAAACGTGGTTCGCGCCAGGCCCAGCCAAGCAACAATCATGAACTTCAAGTTTCGTCCCCCGGGGTTGGCGGAAGGGCTCGGGCTGCGAAGACTCAGGCAAACGCGAAACTGGACTTGCAAGCCAAACAGCTTGCCGCAACAAAGGCTGAACTAGAATCATTGGACCGCAAACAAGGAAGAAGTTCGCCAACTAGGTCCTCAGGTCGCCAGACGTTAGGAATAAGGGCTAGTCGCCGTTTGCGGGGAGCTGTAAATGATGATGACGATGACGAATGGCAGCAAATTCCCGAGGAATGGTTACATGATAGTGATCATACCAAGTCCAAGTCGTCCACCGCACCCGTGAATACCCCAGCTACGAGAGCGAGTAGCAGACGCAAAGCCGCACCCAGTCGCACAACTAATATTCCGCAAGCCAAAGCCAAGGTTTCAGCATTGGAAAGCGATGACGAAAGCGATCTGACAGAATTATCTGATTCCGAAGCGTCAGCTTATCCAGGCGAGAGCGTACATGAGGATCCTCCATCGGAACAGGATGATTTCGCACCATCCGAACCCGAGCTGACCACTGCCGAGCGAGAACCTGTCGAAATGCAGTTACCACCAGATTTTGTCGAATGGGAAACAGTGAGTAAAGTTGGCCCTACCAATCGCACAGCCTTACGATGTCATTTCAGCTGTGTGTTTCTTTGCAAGAATGGGAAGAAATGTCACATCGATTTGAGAAAGCGACTCACTACCTCGAGAAGGCTTTGCATAAAGTTTTGACCCAGGAAGTCGTGCCTTTCGTTACGGAGGTTCTTCGGGTACGTTCTTGTTCTTCGGATTGGGATCGTTATTCACGACATCAACCATTATTCTAGGAGGCAGAAAAGCTACGCTTGAAAGAGGACGCGCTACTGAATCGGAAGCGTTCTTCACGCATTGCTATCAGAGAGATGGAGAAGGAAACTGCTCGAACGGAGGCTATACGCCGCGCCGAAGAGGAAGAGAAAATGTCGCGGATGAGACGGATAGAGGCACGAGCGAAGAGGGAAGAAGAGGAAAGACTTAAGCGCGAACAAGCCAGGGAGCAGCGACGAAAGGAACGAGAGGAGCGGGAAGCTGCGAGAAGCCGCCGATTGGAGCAGACCAGGCAAGTATTTGCGAGCGGACGTTAAGTGATGACTATTGACATGGTTTGATGTTCTCTTTTAGTGATGAAGAGGATGAGGAGGTTGACGGACAAGCAACCAAGACGAAAGTAAATGGATCTTCCAATTCCAAGCAAATCCCTTCCGTTAGTGAGGCACACAAGCCCCGCAATCGAGTGAAGAAAAAGGCCAGCAAAAAGTCTGGCGAAAGTGAGAATTGGGAGCTTGACTGTGAGATTTGTGGTTCCAAGGGCATTAATAGGGTAAGCAATCCCTTTGTTAGTTGACGGTGTTCTGATAATATTTTAGGATGGCGACGTTCCTTTGATGAGCTGCGGTAGATGCAACAAGTGGCAGCATATCAACTGTCACGATGCTGTTGATAGAAAAGCGGGAAGGCCATTACGGGACTGGGATAGTGTGGATTTCTTCTGCAGGAAATGCTTCATGTCGCAGAGTGTTAGAGCGAGCTCAACACACGATTCAATACACTTGCACGATGCACGACCAAGTATCGCTCGCGAAGTTCGCGAAGACGGTTCACACAGTCGGAGCTATGGCTCCATTGGATTGTCTAATGGCCTCAGAGAGCCTCCGGTCTTGAATAGCAGTCCCACTTCAAACCATCATCTATCGGAATCGACATCTTTCACTGGCTTTTCTCATTATTATCCACATCAACATGGTTTCTCCCCCAATCCTTCCAGGTCTCAAGATCAGTTTTATTCGCAACCTCATACTTTGGCAGATTCTGCTAGCATTTCACAATTACCGCATCCACACGGAATTCCGCTGCCATGGAATTCGGGAGCGCAAGGCGGTTCGTCAGACCTGCGCGTATCTGATCGAGCAGTCGTGTCACGACACGGACAAATTGGGGCTGCGAACGTTCCACTCTCATATCATCAACATCCTTCAATCCAACTAGCTCCCGCACAAAATATTCAGCACGCACCCGCGCATTTCTCGCCCTCGTCTCAGAGAGGATGTAGCGATCCAGCGACATATCAGCCACAAATGTAGACCACATATTAACTTATTCATCATTGCTATTCGCATCTCAACCATCATGTTATGTCTGCAGAATGTTAGACCATCGACATTCTTCCATTGCTTTGGGAAGGGCTTGTAGCACCCTCTCCAAGGAGCTTTGTAGAGTACATCATGTTCCATATATCATATCAGTATAATCAGCGTATGCATTCGAACATCTTAAACTGGAGTGAAACAAATGGAAACGGATCCTCCTGGTGGGACGGGTCTCTGCAATGATACAGGTTAGTTTGTCTTCGCTACCGCAAGCCAAAGAACACCGACTCTAATGGTCCAAGGACACGAATACCTCTAATATGGGTATCCTTGCCGTTCATATGGTTTGCGAGTATTAATATCTGCAAGACATAGCAATAGATGGGCTTGCTGCATGCCACTTGTCAGCACTGCAGGAGAGCATAGTCGTTGACAACGAGCTTACAATTCTTGACCTTCCTCACTCAGCTCAGTAGAAACATCAAAGGTGATCCAGCCATTCGGTTTGTCGAAAGTGACCACTCGCACATCTTGCAAGTCACCGAGAGATGTTCCGGCACGAACACAGAGAGTTGAAGGTGTGTAAGAATCGTCTTGCCCAAAGACGAGATAAAGGCTGACTTTCTATATGAGCATGAGCATGTTGTAAGCAGATAGGAACGAGATACTGGGCTCTATAACTGACCTGTACGGCGGTTTTACGCGAGAATTGGATGATTATGGAGTGCGGAAGTGGTCCGTCTGAGCTATCGTATGAGTTAGCTGAGCCACCGAAAGGGAACATCGATGGCAAGAGCTTACTGCCAAAACGTCTCTGGGTCGTTATCACGCAAACATTCAGCTCCAAAGCCGGGTTTGTGCGATGAGACCGACCACTTTGCAAGATGGCCTATGTTTGGCCAGGAGATGTTTGTTCCCTTATCGGCTGTAGCTACTTGACTCATCAGTTAGCGTTTCCTTGATGAATGACATTGACCACCAGTTGTGGGAGGCTTGAACGGACCTTGTGTGCCTGCATTCTGCGCGGGCTCCGCCGCCTGCTGGGTAGATGTATTTTCACCATTAGTTGTTGGTGCCTCTACGGCGTTCATTGTCGCGGTGTCTCGAAGTAATCATCTAATGGATGTTGGCAGGCCTTACTTAACGCGACGCGACGCGTCCCAGATGATAGATACGTCACGTGTACTCTAGTTTGGATTGCTGCTCTTCTTTTCGTTCGTTGCAAATAATGGCATAAGTAGATGACTACATATGAACAATCGACGGGAGAATATCCATAACCCATCAAGAAAAACCAAAGCTCCCCACACTGCAAGCGAACTCTCAAGCATCATTTGACTCGTTCACCCTAAGGCGCTTACGCCTGTCTCTCGCCTTAGCCGACCTCGATAATCTCTTGACTGAAGGAAGCTGACACCTGTTCGGCACATGTTAGATGGTCTGCATGAAATGATAAAGATGGACACTGTTACGTAGTCTGTCTGTCGATTGTTGAAAGTTCCTTCGTGCACAACGTGATACTCATGTATGGTGTCTTCTCCACCTTCAGACTATAAGAGATCAATCATCACTGGGATCCAGGCTGGCTACGGATTACATACTGATTCTTTCCCTCCAGAGACGCGATGATGGATTCTCGCCTCTGGTCTTCTTGTGCGCTGTTCGTATCCAGACTCGTGGTGCTTGTATCGACAGATCCAAGGTAGTTATATTGGTAAATCCCGGTACTTTGAGGACCTGGTGGCAATGATATGAAGTACTCCCTCTTGATGATCTCTACAACTGATATTAGTCGTGGAATGTTTCGCGCAGATGCTGGTAACGCAGAGCTTGTGGCTTCGGGGTCCGCAAACTGCTCTGACGGCTCAGTCTGACCATCCGGAGAGTCTGCCACAGTAGACAAACTGTCATTCGGAGGATTCGTTGGTAGCGTGTGTAGTATCAGGGGGGTTCCAGGATTCTCCTGCAAGTGATAATGAGATTGACGAATGGAGGAACTTCAACCGCAACAATACTCACGCGGAGAAAGCGCAAAGAAAAGTCGACCCACCGCTTGATCTTACCTCCACTTGAGATGCGCACGAAATGCGATACGGTCTCCTTAATTGTAAGTTCCTTCGTCGTTGTAATGTCCCCTTCCGCCATACTAGCATGTCACTTGGTAAGGAACAAAAGTAAACATGGCCGAATTTCTCGATTAGGGAATTCCGCGTCATTATTGTTATGTAATACAAGAATCCGGTGAAAACATGCACTATACATCGTCCGTAGATTAAGAACCAATGTTGCACGAGTTTGCAGCAGGGTATGATGACAACTTAATTAGATCTTGAACAAATCGGTCATAGAAAATCAGCACTTTGGATAGGAGATAAACAGTCGATGATCCGGCATCCACGCACGGACATGCTCGGGCTACGAAGTGATGTATTAAACACACGTTGTTAGCTCGTGGATTAGGCGACCAAGGTGGTTATCGGCACTCACACGAACACTTTCGGGTAGCGGAATGGAGCGTACACATCGCCTTTCCTTCACCTCCTGGACCACTTTATCTGGTTCCCATTTCTCCGTCTCCTCTACCGACTTGTAAGAAATTATAAGGCACTTGTGTTGGTAACTGATATGCACGTTGGATCTTGATACACCGGAAAGACTGAGGATGGCCTTTGTGTTCTTCCCATTGGAAGAATCTCGGAATATTCTGTAACAACATCCGCTATTAATTCCTAGCAGTGTCCAGAGAATGGAGTGCTTACAGTGAAGCTTGCTTGGAGAGCCGAGGTACCGTCGACCTTGAAGTCTTTGTTACCCTTTGATCGACGGCTGCATTTGCCTGTACCTTCTTTTCCTCTGCCCGAATCGCAACATCAGGGGGGCCCTTTGACCTGGATCGGACTTGCTCCCAGAGCTGGTCGATGAATTCCTCATCAGCTTCAAGAGGCGTGACTGGTTCCGCAGTGTCCTGAGAGGATGAGGCCGATGTGGACAGGATATATCCACTACCAAGGGGAGAGGACGAACGATGAGGCCTCCTGCTTGCAGATGGTGAGTAGGGCATTGTCTTCAGGCAATGGAGGTGTAAATCCTATCGACAAGCTTGATGAAATAGAGTCGAATGATCAGTTGAGGGAGGTGCAGAGCGAGACAGAGGATGATGGGTTGTATCAGCAGAGAGGCGAAGTATGCTGCGATAATCCCCTATACATCAGGTCTATAAATTACGTACGCATTCTGTGGGAGTTGATGACAAATCCCGTGCCAGTCCTTCCTCCCCCTCTTTATGCAAGAGATCATCAACAACAGGTTCGTACCCTCCCCCAGTACCCTTCTATCAATGATGATGGCCTTCGGGCCACCTCATAATTTAGCATGTTAGACTACCGAGAGCTTGTCTCGTTGGCGATTACCTTTCGTTCTGATTCACCTTTTTCTCTTTCTGCCTGATTTCGATTCTACTTGCTGACTTCGTTGGTGAACAGGTTCCTATGACGCCGTTTGAACTGTCGTCGCAGTCGTAGCCGGCACTCTGTGTGTATTTTTTCTTGGGTCTTTGTGGACTCCTGTCGTTCCACCGTTGTGAAAGACAATGATTGTGTTCATTCATCTCTTCCTGTCTTCTAGTATGCTCGGATGCTCCACAATCAAATAGGACACTTCTCTTAACTTTTATACTATGCTACTTTTTACCTTCACACAAGGGGCCACCGATGAGAATCTTGAGAATACAGCAGATATAAAAGGAGACATACCAGGGAGTTTCAGAAATCTTGCAAGTTTCCTCTCTTTGTCGGATGAGTTACCTAGCTTCGCGCTTTGTGGGTTGGCAATTTTTGAGCCCGGCTGAGAATTTGAAATTGCCGAGGTCTCTTGAGGCGCAGGTTGCGGAAATTCGATCGCTTGGGAGAGTATTTCGAGATACAGGGGTGGAGGGCCAGTGGGATCTGTGAAGGAACGTTATAGTTGGCGGTACGACAGGGTTGGCGAATAGAGGCTCACTATCAAGCTTCACGCTCTCTTCGAGGAAACGGAAGTACAAGATACTCCGCGGCGCCAGGTGTAGGTCGAAGAGGGTCTTGTCTCGAACATTCGGGTCAGATACTTTCAAATCCCTCCGAGGAGGCGTCTCAACTACGACAGTGAGAATGAATCCAGAGCACGTCTTAAGAACGCACATAAACGCACATAATACAAACTTATGTTCTTTTGCATCCTCCCGTAGGCAGGCTCTCACGAATGCGTATACAGGCTTTATCAACGATGATGATGGGAACGTCTTCTCGAGAGCAGATCTATCAGCGAACTTTATGCGAATGGTTGTCTACTCGGGGTTCAATAACATGTCAGGGAGGTCCTTAAGGGAGAGTATAATCCGCCACATACCGTCGGGTATTTATCCCTTGTCGAATCTTCCCTCTCTTTGCGGAGCTTCTCGGTTAATAAAGGTGCATCCCTATACGCTCTTGCTCGAGAGGCCAGCGACGCCTGAGCGGATCTTAGGTCTTCAGCGGTGGGCTCTAGGAAGTTTGGAGGCAGGTCTTCTACATGAGCGAATGAGCGTTACAGCCACATGCAAAAGAATGATGATAAGAGCAACCTGGAACGTTCAACGTGGTGTTGTATGAAGACGGTTTATAAAAGACGAACTCGCCGAGTTGCGATAGGTCTGGTGAAGGTGATTTTTGGGCTTCGAGCGCCGGGGACGTGGAAGTCACTGAAAACTTTAGCCATGTAATGAAGCAAATATACTTGTACTCACCTACTTCTGTCTTAATGCTCTGACTCCCGGAGGATTGTTGGCCATCGGCAGACTGGACTGGCTCAGTGGAATGGTCTGATAGCGGATCTTCTCGATCATCATTTCTCGGGCTTTGCTCGTTGGTGCAATGGTTAGGAGTCGATGCAGATTGTTCCATTATGTGAATGTGGTAAGTTGTCGAGCTGACAAGTGTCACAAGCTCGAGTTGACGGTATGCGTCAGGCAAAATGTCACGTGGATTTGATACCTATCCTACTACACAGTCAAGTTGGCTACCGTATACATTGTTCCTACGAGTCAGAATCATTACTTTGAAACCACAGTGATATTTGTGTCGACTAGCTGCCGAGGCGGGCATTTACACCTCCATCAGTCCCCTGTATCTTCTCATGGTCGGCAAGATTCGCTTGCGACTCATACACTGTGATGATCGGGTCTCGCTTTCTCTATTTGAAGAAGACCACACGTAATTTCTGGTGATGAGCATTGTAGTCGGCTGTTAGAGCACATAAGCATACCTCGGACCAAGAGCCTCTTAGTCCAATGAAGAAAATCTTCGTTGTGTCTGCTCCTTGCGACTCAGGGAAGAATATGGTCAAGGAGGACAGATTGGAGAATTTCGAAGCTCTGTTGAATGTCGGTAAACACAGGTGTTCAAGAGTGCTGCGAAACTGATTTCGCACTTTACGGCATATTCCCCAACATCCCTTGATTGGGGAACTGGAAATTCTTGGTCCGGGTGTCGTTCTGCGATGTCGGAAAAGTCCACATTGTCGGCATTCGCAAACTATTAGTGCGGGGATGAACGGTGTGGATGAGAATGACGCGGAGAAGAATGACACACGAGAGAGAACTTGGAAGGAGTGCGTTCTCCTGGACCGGCCTTTAAGAGAACTGAGCGGAGCTTGACGGAGCCCGTGAATGGGATGCGGAATATTCTAAGAGTGAATAACTGCGTTGGTAAAGTGGAAAAGACGAGAGCGAGAAGAGGTTGGACATTTGATCATCTGCGTCACTTTCAACCGACTAGTCGATGGTAGATGAGAATCGAGTTGGGGATATAGCAAAAGCACAGTACGCGTACAATATCCTCGTCCTGTCTCTTGTCCCAAGGTTTTATGACTTGTTTGGGGGATTGATTGTCCTGAAGATTAAGAGCAAGTGCGTTTTGCAGGTCGATGTAAGGATACAGGTTATCTGCAGGACCTGATTCTGAGTCGTGATCATGGTCATGAGAGTGAGACTCTTGTTGACAGTGCGCGGAGTGATGATGCGGCATTAGAGAGAGAATAAAAGTTACAAAAAAAATAACGACGGATATCATCGGCCGGGAAGTCCGCGGATCAGCCGATCACTGGATCAGGAATTGCCCCGATTGGATGATCGTCTAACTTTAGTGTCCCCAATGATGACGTTCCACCACCATTATTTATTTTCATTCATTTTTCCCACCAGCAGCTGCACACATCTCTTCCTCCTTCCACCACCATCTCCTCATGTCATCCATGCTCTCTTTCCGTCTTGCAGTCAGATCTGTATGTCTACTCCTACTTGCTCTATTCCACAATCTTGCTCACTATCATAGGTTCCCTCGCGAGCTGGATTCGCGAGTGCCCGCTTCGCATCCACCGCCGCAAAACAACATTCTCTAAAAGAGCGCGTTGCTCAGCTCATCCCAGAACAGCTTGAAACTGTTCGTCCCCCCCGCCCACTTTTCTCGGTCATCTAAATGCTCAGTCGACCCTCCAGGTCAAGGCAATTCGTGCCGAACATGGAAAAAAGACATTTGGTCCTGTTGTTGTAGACCACCTATACGGGTATGATTCTCATTTCTTCATGGTAGTTCTCATAGCTCAAGGAATTCTTTTTTTCTCGCCCAGTGGCATGCGCGGCCTTCCTGCGCTCATTTGGGATGGTTCAGTATTAGATGCCGGTCAGTATTCATACGCGATATACTAGCAGCACCCTTTCCCTTTTTCGTTTCATCATTGTCTGAATACTGTGTTCTCTTTTGTTTCTTACAGAGGAAGGGATTCGCTTCCGTGGCAAGACAATACCCGAATGCCAGCAACTCCTCCCGAAAGCACCGGGGGGTTCTGAGCCGCTTCCTGAGGGTTTGTTCTGGCTACTTCTGACCGGCGAAGTTCCAACTGCGGAGCAAACTAAAGAGTTATCGCGCGACTGGGCTGCCCGTGCCGCTATTCCTGAATTCGTCGAAGAGCTTCTTGATCGATGCCCGACGACCCTTCACCCAATGAGCCAGTTTTCTCTCGCGGTAACTGCGGTGAGTGTAGACTAGCTTGGGTGCATCGTTGTTCTGACCAAAACCTTGCGTGAAGCTTAATCATGACTCCTCCTTCTCAAAGGCTTACTCGGAGGGCATTTCGAAAAAGGATTATTGGGGTTTTGTCTTTGAAGACTGCATGGACTTGTATGTGACAACACACTTCTGCCCTTTTTTATCGCACAACGGATTGAGGTTTTGTCCAGAATTGCCAAGTTGCCGAACATTGCAGGGCGGATCTTCCGTAACGTTTACGGAAAAGGAAAGGTCCCTGCAATCGACCCATCGAAGGACTATTCCTGGAACCTCGCGCACTTGCTCGGTTTCAGTGAAAGAGAAGACTTCGTTGAGCTTCTGCGATTGTATATAACTATCCACAGGTACGCTTTCTGACTAAGTTGTATTTCTGCTCTGACTAGTTATGTGTCATGTGTCAACGAAAAAAGTGACCACGAGGGCGGTAACGTTTCTGCACATACCGGCAAGCTCGTTGGGTCGGCACTTTCTGATCCATTCTTGGCCTATGGTGCTGCACTCAATGGTCTTGCTGGTCCTCTTCACGGGTGAGTTCCAATCGTTATGCTATCCTTGTGGATATCCTGTCATTAACGTTGGGCCAGTCTTGCCAACCAGGAGGTTCTTGTGTGGTTGAGAAAGATGCAGTCGACGATTGGAGAGAATGCCTCCGATGAGGCTGTGAGAGAATATGTTTGGTCTACGCTCAAGGGCGGCCAAGTCGTGCCAGGGTACGGACATGCAGTCCTACGTAAGACTGACCCCCGCTATATTGCACAGCGTGAATTCGCCTTGAAGCATCTCCCCTCCGACCCGCTCTTCAAGCTAGTCGGTCAAGTTTACAACATTGTGCCGGGAATCCTCCTCGAGGCTGGGAAGGCGAAAAACCCTTGGCCTAACGTTGACGCACATTCTGGTGTTCTACTGACGCACTATGGTCTTGATCAGATGCAGTATTATACTGTGCTGTTTGGTGTGTCTCGAGCATTTGGTGTCGCCGCTCAGTTAATCTGGGACCGTGCCTTGGGTGCCCGTAAGTCCGCCTAGCTTTTCGTCTGCGCCAACGCCTAACCTTTTTCGCTTCCAGCCTTGGAGAGACCGAAGAGTTACTCAAGCGAAGCCATCAAGAAGATGTTTGCGGGCAAGAACTAGAATACCGTTCGCTTTGATTTGGTTCTTAGAGTAGTTTATCGATACTTAGAATAATATATAGGCTCCAACGATTTGCATTACTCTTGCACGATATTGGCATAGCGGCTTGTAGTGTCGCTAAAAGTGAATGAACATGCAGTGTAGGAGGCTTCCTTCGGACACCTTCCAGCAAATATTATTTCCTTGCTGCAATTCTTTCCGAAAATCAGTGAAAACTTGCACGGACTCAAAGCAACACAAGACTAACATGTCATAAAATCTGACAGGGTAAAATACACATGTTGTAAATAAAAAACAAAGCAAACTTCGAAAACATGAAAGTTGTCACGAATTCAGGATTCCAGCTCCTTCGGACACGTGTGCCAGATGTGACACTACCACAAGATATCATGTTGTCATGTCGTGCCCACTTGGCGTCCCTCACTTTTGCCAACAGAGTATCTCTGGAGACTCGGACAGTTTATGTCTGATTATCTGCACAGCAAATATGGGGACTCGGAGTGCAATGGTATATTATCTAAAGCAAGACATGGTAAAGACTTGCAGTCACAGTGCATAACAATAGTAAACACAGACTTGTCACACCTTCAACACCAGTTGTAATAATTTGCAGATCTTATAGAGAAGTACTATAATATCAATCAGCTTGTTAGTTGATACAAGAATAATCAGAGTTGAAAACAAGAATAGTACAAGAATTATTCAGTACTTGTGAGTGAGCACAATTCTTGCAGTATAGTATGAAAAAAGGACAATAATCTAAGAGTAATAATAAGCTAGTAATATGCTCACATCTTGCTTATAATCTATTGTCAAGATACCTAAGGGTCTAGTAAGAAATCAAGAGTTTAGTTAGCTCCTTACATTTTATTACTGCTATTTGTAAAATATTTGCAGTCACTATTATATATATTTTTACAGCTAACAGAGAATTCCATAATAATTTGGACATATGAAATTTGACTCATGTCATCTCCAAAAATGTAAAAAAACAACAAACAGCTCAATTTCTCAATCCATACTGCACATTAAGACACAATTTAACCATGTAAAAAAAAGTACTCAAAATTGTACTTCTAACGATGTAAGAATGTATGGGAAATGTAGTGCTTATGTAATAGAAGAGGTCAGACAACATTGTCAAGTCACTGCCTCACCTCCTTCCTCAGAAAGTGCAAAAACCATAGCTCTTTAAACACTCTATGTAAAAATCTAATTTAAATGGCATAGCCTGTGCTAGTATAAAAGATACCCATAAACGAGTTTTTGCGACAAAAGGAGGTGCCCTTCATGATAGAGTAGGGCAATATTCCAGCATGCTCACTTTCAAAACTCTCACCTCCTCAGTAGTACATCTACAATAACTCACACATTTCAATAGTTAAATTCTAGTTATTTATTCTAGGGCCATATATTGATGAGGGCTTTAAGATAGAGTACACATCAATTATAATTGTCAAGGTAAATAGATACAGTACATGAGTTGTTCTATTACAGGCCAGCATAAGCATCTCACTGTCTTAGCTTTTGTAATCGTGTGTGCACAGCCAACCTCCTCTCTCAACAATGCTCCATCACATCCTTATGACATGCAGAAAGCTGCTATCACCAGATGCACAGACTATGCTCATACATATGTACTCAAGAAGAGGCTTTTCAGTTTGAGATATATCTTAGTTCACAGGTATTTCAAAATCTACAGTCAACAATGTGATACAGCAGTATAAATAGACAGAGAAAGTCAGGTAATCTGCTCAGTGGCATGGTTGGCCAAGAATATTGTCATATATGGACACAAACGTAGATTAGACCCTCCAGATCCCTTTTTATCTTTGCTAGCTGAGAGATGCACCACAGCATATTATAGACTCAATAGAACAGCAATGCAATTCTTATCTTGCTAAACTAAAAGACATGCTTCTATGCATTCAAGGCAAGGAGGCTTCAACACAAATAATAGAATGAACATTGATGTAAGCAGGATTTACTCTGAAAGAGGTGTGAATTTCAGATTGTCTGTCATAGATTTATAACTTACATCTTATCAATAATAGATCAGCAAGGAAGTGCTGGAATGCAGTAAAACTAAATAATTGCAGTATCAGCTCAGAATGTCCTTCCAGTACTCAGCAGATCAGCTGGTATTTGTAGACAAGAGTGCATGCAACAGGCATACCTATCTGCAAAATAAAGCATAGGCTTTAGAGAGCTACCAAGCAATTTGCAAACAGGTATTTCTGAGGGGTAAACAGTACGTCCTGCACCTACTCTCTGGGTGGGATACGTCTCAATCCTCTCAGATATTCTATTCTTTCTGCAATTACAATAAATAGTATGATCTATTGTACAATTGTGGAAGGGTCCTTCAATTCAGCATTGTTCTATGATTTCATAGTCACTCTGTTAAAGCACATAAATCCATAACCAGCACGGAATTCTATAATTGTCATGGACAATTGCACAATCCACAAGGTGCCAATAGTTCAGAAACTTATTGAATCTAGGTATATTTATCACATCTGCCATCAACTTCTTTTAATCTGTCAAGGTTTAGAGAAATGAAAGTTGAATTCCTTCTAGTATACTCACCAGATTTTAACCTAATTAAGCTTTCCTTTTCCCTGTTGAAAGCTTGTCTTTGAAATGTGTGTTGGACATATAAAGAGATTGATGTAGTTATCTTACAGTTGTATGGAGAAGTTATGTCAATCAGCGCTCAAGACTGTTGTGCCTTCTACACTGATTGCAGATATCTTAGATGGTGTGTAGTCATTTCTCTCCATATATTGCAAAAGTACAAATTTCAAAATCCTTGTACTAACAACAATGAATATATTATTAAGCTTTCATCAATATATGAATCATTTGCATTCATACAAGTTTCAATTTTAATGGAAAATACATAATAGGGTAGGATAGAAGAAAAGTCAAAAAGCCCCCTCACCAAAATTTGAAAAAGCAGTAACATAAAGAAGCAACAAGGTAAACCAGAATTTGAAATGGATATTGAAGGATCAGCTCAGTGTCCTACCTGGCTAATCAAATCTCACTCTGTTGCTCTTACCACCTTCAAATGAACTCAAATCAATTTCGCCTGCCAGCTTCTTGAGAACTATTACCTCTTCGCCCTTACCCTTACCATCTCTAGATGAACTCAAATCAATATCACCTCCCAGGTGCTGAGAAACTAGCTCAGTGAAACGGTCCTCATTGTAATCTTTAAAACCTTGGTTTATCACAAAGTAGGCTAAGACATTTTAAAAAGCTTCAACATGTTTCTAGTTTGCTTTGAGAATATTATTGCGGTAGCCCAACTTCCTACTGAAGGTGATGTACACATTAGACATATGGAAATCACTAACAAATATACAGGGATGTACATGCCTATTCTCATCTTCTTTTATCAGAAAGGGACAGTAATAATAGATTTGAGCAGCTTTGATTTCTATATGAGGTAGAAAGCAAATGTGCAGTCATCTGCTGTATCCTTTACTATGACAGTATCTGAATAGATTGGGACAGTACTCAACTTCTTCAGTTTTCTAGCTGCAGCTTTAACATGTAGTCCTGCCAGAGATCCTTTAGCTTCAACTTTGGGCATGAGGTTAAAAAGTAACTGTTACGCTCTGCGTTGTCGGTGACATCGATCGCAGGGATCAGAGACATCGACTATCACAAAAGAACGAGCCACCACTAAATCGCAAAAGACTGTAGTCTGCAATGTAGGTGATAGTACTAGATTAGAACGTCTATTTAATATACAAGTATTATCTGCGACATAGGTGATAGTACTAGAACAAGAGAGTGGGAAATCTCTAACTCTCTGACCCAGCCTTATATACACTTTGGTCGCAGATAAGTTCTACTCTAAATAGGTGCTGCGCAGCAGCAAGTAAATAAGAATAAATGAACAACGGAGCCCAACGAGTCAGCAGGAATGAGTAAAGATGAGTAAGTGTCGTCAGGTTAAACGGAAAGAAGAATAATTAGTCAGCGAAGATGAGTAATGAGAAACAGAAAGAGATAAGGTTGTTATAAATTGTAATTAGCTAAGCCTTTATGTATTAAGTAAGGAATGTGGTTAAAAGAATATAAATATGCGTTGACGAAAATGAAAGAAAGGCCATTTTGGGGAAAATGAAAAGACATTGTGACATCACCCCCCTCCTTAGGGTTGGGTGTCCCAACTAACCATATGAACGATCCAGCTCTGTATAACGGAAAATCAGCTTGAATGTCAAAAGACCTAGGCATGTGACAAAGGCTTGGAGAGCACCTGGATGTTCTTTATAGAAGTCGTCGATAGCCTTGTTAGAATTTGGAATGAGGTTATCACGTGGTTCACATGTTGCTTTGTCATAACCTTTCCACCTGATGAGGAATTGAAGCTTTCCTTGGTGTTCACGGGAGTCAAGAATCTTATCGACTTCGTACTCTTCCTCACTGTCAATGAGTTCTGGTAGAGGTGGAGGTGATTTCTTTTGTCCTTCAAAAGTCGGTTTTGTATACGGTTTAAGAAGTACTTCATTGAATACTGGATGTACTTTCTTCCATGTCTTAGACAGCTTGAGTTTGTATACTGCTGCCCCGATTTTCTCCGTGACATCGAATGGACCGTACCATTTGTCTGCGAACTTTCAGGTGGGCCTGACTATGGTGATGTTCCTTCCATCTAACATGACTTTGTCACCTGTATTATATTCTATGACGTCAGTTGTCTGTCGATTGTATGCCTTCTTTATGACATCATTTGCCTTTATCAGGTTTTCCTTTGCTTGAGAATGCGCTTGCTTAAGTTTCTTAGCAAATTCTTCAGTTGACAGGTTGTCAGACATTATGTGAATCATTCCTGTATCAAGAGGATTAAGGGCTGTGTTAATGAAGAAAGGAGACATCTTTGTCGACGAGTGTTCCCTGTTGTTGTATGCAAACTCCACAAGAGCCAGCCACTCCGACCAATCTGTTTGTCGATGATTAACATACATCCTCAAATACAATTCAAGTTCTTAATTAACTCATTCTGTTTGTCCATCAGTTTGAGGGTGATACACTGTTGATGGGTTTCCTTCAATATAAAGTAACTTGTACAGTTCCTTCATAAAATCAGCGTCGAATTGTGGGCCTCAATCGTGGACGATCTTTTTTGAAAGTCCGTGTAATCTGAAGATGTAGTCGCGGTAGAGTCTTGCCATTCCTTGAGCTGTGATCTTTGTTGTCGTTGGGATTGCATGCATCTGTTTTGAAAACTTGTCAATGATAATGCAGATTGCATTATATCCATTTGACTCAGGGAGTTCACCAATGAAATCAACTGATATCGTCTGCCATGGACCTTCAGAAACGTTGTGCGGATGTAGAGTACGTTGCTTGGGTTGCCTAGACGGCTTGGTTCTTTGACAAATATCACATCCCTTGACATACTTGACGACGTCTTGGATTAAACCTGGCCACCAGAACTTTTTACCAATGGACCTTCAAGTCTTGGTCTGACCTGGATGTCCTGCCAAGGAGGAGTTATGATATTTCTTCAGAACATCTTCAACAAATTTCGTCGGAATAACAAGTCTACCATCCATTCTTGGTTCCCGTTCTTTACTTGCATTCTTGATCTTTTGTTCCAGTGTCATACACAACATTTCAATGATTGCCCTAGCCTTAAACCACTCATCATTCAACAGCTGCAGCCCTTGATTATCTTCCTTGCCGTTGTCATAATTGTATCGACGAGAAAGAGTGTCAGCCTTCGTCATTGTCATGCCTAGCTTATGAGTAAACGTGAAATCAAACTCAGACAGGAATAGTGACCAGCAAGCTTGTCGACAATTTAGATCCTGAGGTCTTCGGAAATACGTCAGATTGGCATGGTCCGTCCAGAGTTCAACAGGGTGTTTAGCACCTAAGAGATAATGTCTCCACTCTGTTAGCACTTGGACAACTGCAAGAAGTTCCTTGTCGTAAATCTGGTAGTTCCATTCTGCTGTTGACAATGTCTGTGACTGGTAAGCAACCACTTTCCATACATCTCCTTGCTTCTGAAGTAGAACTCCTCCAGTTGCAAAATCTGATGTGTCAGTTTCTTCTCGGAAAGGATCATTGTCATTCGGAATCATTAAGACAGGAGCACTTGTCAGCCTCTTTTTGACTTCCTCAAATGCTTCTTGTTCGGTAGAGGTCCATTCCTAAGAGATGTCTCCAATTGGTCGATTCAGTAGTCTAACAATAGCGCTGTATCCTTTGACGAATTGTTGCAACTAATTGCCTAGCCCAAGAAACTGTTGTAGCTGATTCTTGTTCTTCGGAGGGGGGGGGGGGCATTTTGCAACAGTGTCAATCTTTGCCAGATCCATGTGCACTTCACCATTACCGAGGATGTAACCAAGGAATTTTACCGTCGACACTTTGAACTCACACTTTGCCGGTTTTAGGTACAGTCTATGCTCCCTCAGCACACTGAATACTTGTTTAACCAGCCGTTGATGTTTGTCCAGACAATCTGAAAAGATGAGAATATTGTCAAGATAAATGACGACTTTCCCCTGTTCAATCAAGTCTCTGAAGATGTTGTTGACAAACGTCTGGAAAGTCGCAGGTGCATTATATAAACCAAAGAACATGATGGTGGGTTCGAATGGTCCATTGTTTGTTCTGAAAGCTGCTTTCCATTTGTCGCCTTCCTTGATACAGACATTATAGTATCCCTATCTGACGTCGAGCTTTGTAATAAACTGAGCCGTTTTGACCTTGTCAACGAGTTCACCAATGAGCGGTAGTGGGTACTTGTTCTTTATTGTACCTTCATTGAGCTTCCTGTAATCCTGGATAGCTTGCAGTGATCCATCAGCCTTCTTGATGAAGAAGAAGGGAGATGCCATAGGTGACGACGATTCATGTATACGACCTGACTTTAGGTTTTCGTCAATGAAGGTACATAGTTCCTCACATTCCTTCACACTCAACGGATAGACCTTGCAATCGGATGGTTTGAAATCTGGTTTGAGGTCGATGACGTAATCTCATTGTCTATGTTCAGGTAACTGCTCAAAGTTTTCTTTGCTAAAGACGTCAGCATATTCATCCAGGTATGACGGCCATGGAGATTCCCTGCGCTGAGGAATAACGTATCGAGCTTTTGGAACATTATGTTGCTTGCACGATGTAGGACAGCTGCTGAAGTCAATGTGTCCACATTTCCAATCAATCGACAGATTGTGTCTATTCAGCCATGAGTAACCAAGGAACAGGTTTGTCGATGCAATGGTAAGAACAGGTAGACGTAGTCGTTCCTCATGGTTTTCAATTCGAAGATTGAGCTCGACATAATGTGTCATCTTGCCTCCTTCATTTACCGTTCCATCAGCATTCGTAACGTTCATTGAATATGGAAGTTCCTTTGTCGGGATCTGATAACATTTGACGAAGCCAGCATCAATGTAAGAGTCTGTACAATCTGAATCTATCAATGTATGAGCATCTAACACTCTTCTGTCATCAAGAATCAAGTCAACATATAGGTCCAGCTCCTGCCGATATCTCTTCTTGTTTTCCTCTTCCACTTTTCTAACAACTGGGCCTTTGACGAGTTCATCGAGGAGAAGCCTGAAGTCATCATTGTCGAATTTATTCTCTTCAGACTGTTCGCTTTTGATTTGGTTTTTTAAATCACCAGTCTTATTTTCAGATGTCTCATCTAATAGTGGTACATTTGATGAATTATAAATATCTGGAAACCATAGCGAATAGTCCGAGAGATCTAAGCCAGAGACATCGACGTCATCCACTGGCTGTCTGAAAAATCCTGGTCATCGGTATGACTTTCTTCGACGACCCCTTCTTCTTCCATTCGACGCGCAGCTGCTGTAGCAGCCGATGCTACATCTGCTTCCGCAAACAGCACATTCCAAAGTAACTCCTTCATTTTGTCGGAGAATTCAGCTACGACGGCACGGACGGCTTGCTGGGTTTTCAGCATCTTGCACCACTTTGTGATGTGGCCCAGCTTGCCACACTCCCAGCATACCCCATCACGATGAAGACATTGGAGGCTAACCTGCATCGGTTCACCTTGTCCACCGAATGTGATGCCTGTTGCATCCTTTTTGTCACCGCACGACGGATCAAATAATGTCGGCTTTTGCAGTGCCGGCTGGAAGGTTTGTTGATGCGGAGGCTGTTGCGTGAGTGTGTTCTGTCATCTCAGTTGATGGACTTCTCGCTCTTTCATGTCAAAAGAGATGGCGTACGACTTCATTTCGTCATAATCCTTGGGGGCGGTGGGTAATCGAATAATTGCTGTCACGACCTCCTTACGAAGAGCTTTCTTTAGCTGCAGTAGTACGACGTTCAGGTCACTCATCGGAATATCTGCTTGGCTCATTGCAATTTCAAAATTTGCAAGGAAGATGCTTGCGTCGACATTTCCTTGACGCATCTCCATCCATCAGGTGTACACCCAATCTTTCTCTCCTGGATCTTTGAATGACTGGTTGAGCTTTTTGAGAAACTTATCGAAAGCATTGACGATCTTGATCGCTCCCTTTGCATCTGTTATTCCGTTGTAATAATTCTGGGCCCATGTTGACGCTGTTCCATCCTTTATATATAATAGGACGAACAAGATCTTTTTTTTTGTCAGTGACGAAGATCGAGTTGGTGTCATCGGCGCTAATGTATGCCAGACATTCTCGACAGAACTAAAGGTAGTCCTTTCCTCCAGTGAAGGGCATCGGTGGTGCAATCCTGAGATCTTTCATCATTGATGACTTAGTCGCTTTATTCTGAGCAGATAACGCTGTCGTGACGAGGACGGCAAAATCTTAGAGTTGTTGTGCGGAGAGTGATGACATTGTCGTTTGAGAGTTCGACAGGGTTTGCCTTAATCCAAACACAGTTGACATTGAGGGTAGAGATAGTGATGGTGGAGCAGGGGACTGAGAGGTAGAAGTAGGGGTGGAGGTTGATGCTTTCGAACGTTCAGGCTTCCACTTGACAAGGGATGTCTGTTCGTCATCTGCCCACAATACCCACACACTTAATCTTTCTGACCACCATGACCTGTGCGACTTGTCATCCCTAGAGCCTGTGACAGTGATCTTGTCTTGGTCATTTACAACTGCTCTGGCTGGGAGTGCATCTAACTGCTCCTGAGTTAGAGTCACTCTGACAATGTCGCCTGTTCAAATGGGTTCTTCTTTGACTTTAACCTTGGCGTTAATTTTTTCAAGCTTGACGTTAACTTCTTCCTGTTTAACTTCAATGACTGGATGTGGGGGGAGGTACGTGAGTTTGATGCAATGAACACGTCCTCTCATGTCTGATCTCACGATGATGTTGTTAGGGTCGTAGTCAAGCCAATTGAACGGTAAAGAGTAATACCGGAGGCTACGATCGATATGGGCTTAATTCTGCGATTCTACCGCTTCTTCCAATTAACAATACTTCTGTGATTCTACCGCTTCTTACTTCTCTTCGGACCACGGTACTTCTGCCGTCCTATCTATGCCTGCAGTTCCAACAAAGTATGAGGCTTCTGCGATTCGACAAGGCTAAGAACGATTGAGAACTGGTCCTGCATATGTTTAGCCAGACTTCTGCGCCAATACCAAATCACCAATCCCTACGCCCGTCTTCCATCACAGTACCGAACCACCAGACTTTGATACCGATGATACCGATACCGTACCGTCCACCCATCCTGATACCGATGCTTAATAGTCCACATCTAGTCGGTACTACGCCCTCGACAGCCCATACCAGAGGGAAAGGCTCACAAAGCTACGATCGGTCTGCCATACGTTGCTGCGAAGAGTTGGATCATGGTCGAAGCTCCCAGTCCGACGGTATGCCCTTCGGAACCGCCATGCGTCGATACCAATGATACCGGTGTTGATACCGATGGTCCGCTCCTGTACCGGAGTTCGTAACGTGTGCTAGGTCGAGACCACGCCCTCAGAGATCTACATCGAGAGGAAGGTTGGGAAATGAATCAAGTCCGCCGTATGCTACTTTGATCTCGGAGGAGGCCATCGATCTGACTCGGAGGGGAAGCCAAGCAATGCCCAGTCGAGTCAGGCAACGCGTACCGATCGATATCGAGGGGCTCGAGCGATCTCGTTGATGCTCAGGGACGATCCCAGGGTACTGATTGGTACCGAGCGGTAGAGTACCCCATTGCCAAGGTTGGGTTGTTACTGACACATCAACATCGGAGCACGCTGTCCGATCGATCGGTAGACGCCCAGACTGACGCTGCACGGATCATGATACCGGAACAAAGGTAAATCAGGATGACGTGCTTCTCCTACGACAGGGACATCGCTAGGAGCGCCCATGCGGTAGCTTGAGACACATTCTTATTTTAGCGCTGGTCGACGTCGGTATTGCCGCCCTACCTCGGTATCACTCGTCGTGAGTTTTCATTGGGTTCTTGTCTCGTCCCACCCTATTCTTAGCTACCCCCTGATAAAACTTCTTATTCATTCATCATCTTATGTTTCCCCTGATTATAATTTTACATTCAATTCGACTTTATGTTCCATTTCTTGTACCGGATTACGGTACGATTCGACTTGTAAAAACCCCCCATTTGGTATCTTGAATGGCTACGGTATTATGGTATTTATAGCCTGCATGTTCTACTGTAGCAAGGGAGCTAATCGGAGAGGAACTTCCAGAGTGAAGGTCCGGGTTTTGCTCATCTCGTTCAAGCCCCCGTTCATTCGTCTCGTCTCGTAGTCGCCGGTATCAATACCGGTAGTCATCGTTATTGTCTTCGTCACCCTCGCCTCTCGTCTCGTTACTAGTCCCATCAGAAACACCCCCTCAGCTCACCTTCTCTACTGCTTCGTTCTCTCTACCGTGATACCGGACACCAGATGACTCGGTATCAACGGATTCGTCTCGGTATTAATCGTCTCCTGATACCTCGCCTCTTGAGTGGTCACCTATAGCCTCCTGTACTCATCAATCCAGCCAGGCCCAACAATTCTCTCTTGACGACTTGTCTGTGACTGTACGACTTAGTACCGCCACGTACCGGCTCTCCCAACGTATCTAAATCGTACCCCCCTCATCCGGTACTTCTGATACCGGCCGCGTTCTCGCACATTCAACGGGATGATATACGACTTGGGTTTATAATAGTTCTGATGGCAGCGACATTGAGGAGCCAGGTTGTTTAATGTCAGCGATGATCACAAGGAGAGTATCTGTTTAATATCGGTGTCCACAGTTTGTCGATGCAAAATGTCAGTACCCAAGAGATGAGTACACGATGGAAGCGGTGTGGATCGTCGAAGTAGATTCCAATGTCGAAGGGGACTAAGCATTTGTTATTGTCTAGGTAATATCCGAAGACAGCATGCATTGGATACAACTTGATTAAACTGATATACTTGCGGAGGGAACACGGTACACCAGACATGCAACGTTGATCGACTCAACGTTCAGATAGCACGTGAACTCTTCAAAGAACAACCTTCCAACATCTAATAACTGCTAGGCACTACTGGGCTTTCTTGTTGCAAGCGATAACCGATGGTAGCACTGTCAGAGAGTGGTGTCTAGTCAACATCAAGCAAGGACGTGGGACAACACTTCACTGGCAGTAGGTACACAAATGTCTCAGAGGTCCAACAACTATCTACTGACCAACTTCGACAACAAGAGAAACAGAGGTGGAACGGAGGATGTCAGAGACACGTACGAGTTAGTTGTTGTTAATGTCGTCAACTACGATATGAGGTAAAAGAGACTCTCTTGTTGTGTTACACTCTGCGTTGTCGGTGATGTCGATTGCAGGGATCAGAGACATCGACTATCGCAAAAGAACAAGCTACCACTAAATCACAAAAGACCGTAGTCTGCGACGTAGGTGATAGTACTAGAACAAGAGAGTGAGGAATCCCTAACTCTCTGACCCAGCCTTATATACATTTTGGTCACGAGTAAGTTCTACTCTAAATAGGTGCTGCGCAGCAGCAAGTAAATAAGAACAAATGAACAATGGAGCCCGATGAGTCAGCAGGAATGAATAAAGATGAGTAAGTGTCGTCGGGTTAAATAGAAAGAAGAATAATTAGTTAGCGAAGATGAGTAATGAGAAACAGAAAGAGATAAGGTTGTTATAAATTGTAATTAGCTAAGTCTTTATGTATTAAGTAAGGAATGTGGTTAAAAGAATGTAAATATGCATTGACAAAAATGAAAGGAAGGCCATTTTGAGGAAAATGAAAAGATATTGTGACAGTAACCATAAGGCATGCACACCAACCAAAGGCCAGAAGTTCTTCTTCTTGTTGGTGTTGCCAGTGCCAGAGGTGATGTTCTCTTCATTCAGAAGATCATTGCCTAGTTGTTTCAGATATATCTCAAGCAATGTTAAGAAGGTTAACATGTAAAGACACCAGTCCTTCAAAATATACACATTCGGTAAATGTGTGAGATTGTTGCTAGTACTGGAGGTACCAGTCAAGGAGTGTATGGTATAAGAAAGGAGGAGGGCCAAATGAGGCAGTACTTATCCAGTACACTTATGGTACTTGTTGTCTGTAGAAGGGGGATGTAAGGGGAGTTAAAGGAATAATAGAGTGCTGGACCAGCTAGACGTCAGAGAGGATATGTTCTTGTCTGGAATCAAGAGGGTTGGTACTGTGGGGAAAATGTTGGTACAGGTCGGTACTTGAATGAACAGAATTGGTATATGAAGAAATATTGTAAAATAAGAGCTTAGTACAGAAACAAAAGGTGGATGTGCAGAATACAAAGAATAACAAAAGGTTGGTACTGTGGGAAAAATGTTGGTACAGATTGATACTGCAAGAAAACAGCTAGTACGGGGCGGTATAGCAAGAGACTGAATAAGGTAGACTGGTAGCTGAGAAGTAAACCTGAGCCCTTGCACAGGAGGCTAACTCCTGAGGTTCACTGGAAATAGAACTGAGATGGGACTAGGACAAAACTCAAGATGAAGCTGAGAAGAGACTGAGAAGAGGTGAGGAAACCCAAGCCCTCATGCTAGAGGCTAACTCCTAAGATTATCTGAAGAGCTACTACGTACAGGAGGAGATATTTATACTACTATACCGTAGTTAGCTTATAAGTCCCAAAGGAGAAAGTAAAAAGAAAGATTAAAACACAGAAAAGTCTGTAGAAAAAAGTAACAAGGAAAGTGAAAATAGCAGTGCCATCAGAGGGACAACAAGAAAGGGTTAGGTAGGACAAGACACCAATGAAAACATAGCATATAGTATCACTGGATGAAAAGTTCTCAGGATAAGAGATCTGCACCTCTGCTAATCGATACTGATGTGTTTCCGGTGGTACTAGACCCAAAAACCTTAACAGATGCTGACCTCGAGCTTCTCCAAAGAATCGGCATGCATAGTCCAACCATCAGGAATAAATACCAGAGAGAGAGAGATGTCTGATCGATGTTATGAGAGCATGTTGAATTGTCAAAATGTCTCAGTACCAAGTTTCTCGGCACTCAGCACTCTCAGCACTCTTGGTACCGGGTTTCTTGGTGCTCAGTACTGGTACTCTCGGTGTTCAATACTTTAAGAATTAGAACCAATGGTTTCTCTGAGTGTGCTGGTGGATACTGGAAGGTGTAGATGGGACCGTACTGTAGCATAGGGTAAGCATAGAATGGGATACTGGGCTTGATACTGGGCTCAGCCACACGTAGCTCCCTTCATCGGCTAGAAATACTTCTTCTAAATCTCCACCCCAGAACTCAGATCAACATAATTTAAGATTTACTCAGTTCTACAGAAACAAAGCCTTTTCCAGAATTCAGAAAAGCTCTGGTCCGTATGATAGAGGAAGAAATTGTCACCTAAGTGCATTAGGTTTAGAATTGTTGTTAGTTTGTTATTGAAAATCAAAATCTCGCTGTGCATACAAAACACTTTCTTCTTTAACTTAATGTAAGAGTTGGCATTGTTCATATCTAATTCTGTAAATACCGTGGAAAGAGAGTCTGCTTGGCATTTATCAGAAATCGATGCACCAGATGAATGAATCAAATGACTTGAGAAAATGCCCAACTCCAGATTCAAGTTTGCAAATCTATGCTTGACAGCCTTGTTTGCTATTCTGATCTGCTCCAGCTTGGTCATTAATCTTGTCACCTCCTCCTTTTGATATTCACTTCCAAGTTCAAGGAGCTTTTGAAGCTGCTTGAGCATCTCTTTTCTATAATAGATCTCATAGAAGAACACAATCACCCAGTAAAAGTACTGTTGATATATATATAAGAATTAGCAGCGGTTCAAAGCAATGCTTTTGGGAGCCTGATCTCATTCTGATAAGTCGGTGATCATGCGTCAAACTTTAGTTACAGCTATTTGCAAAAATATTGGCAGTCGGGTCTTTACGTGCTTTTTTTGACATGCGTCATGCTCTCAGCACTCAAAAATGCACTAACGCATCAATTTCTTAGTCAATATTGCATGCATGGACATAATTCTAGCACCAAAAAAATCTCCTCAAAAATGCACTTCTGGTGATACCAATATACACACACATGCCCTGGTGGAAAAGAGAACATTCTCACTTGTTCCAATCATCACTTTGTCTTGATCGTCCTATATTCTAACATAACTCTACAACATCTGCTTTCTCGGCCTATCTGTTACATCAACAGCTCTGCCCAAGCCTAAGATAGAAAGCTGGACTGAGCAGGGTGCATGCAGTTGGAAAAATTAGGTGTGATACCCTAGGACAGCAACGACAACAGGACTAGTAATGTGATAATGTGAAGTTGTTAGTTGGCTTACATATTTTCTTTGCAGTTAGCTGTTCCGTCACTTGCTACTGCACAACAAAAGAGGGGCGATAGCAGGACCACATGAAGAATGATACTCGGTGGGGGTTGTAGAATAAGTGAGGGTGTTGTGCAAGTGATGGATGAGTGTGATAATCAAATGTGTGCCAGATAGATAGCAAGATGTGTCAATAGCACATCTTACTCTTACTCTTACTCTCATCTTCCAATAACTTGTATGGCCCGACGTCGCCGCAGAATTTCCAACAACTTGAAAGAATGCATTATAAGGATCTATTGAAGTGGAATTTTTGTCGCACAGCGCTTGCAGTGGATGGGAATTCTGGAATGTACGATATTCAGAATCATTCAGCAGTTCAATCATAATGGGACTATGTCAACGGAGGTTCTGGTGAACTATGGAAGGCCTAGGGTTCTGGATTACATCAACACAGAGACAAGTCATTACTCTGAGCAGTCAACATGTAGCCTCTCATACGTAGTGCATAGTTTCTAATCGGTTTATTGGTAAACCGAAACAACCTCTATTTGGATGAACTGAAGGGAATTTTGCAAGAGAGATAAGAGAAAGATGTTTCAGACTCAACTATATATAGGGCATTGAGACGCGCGGGCTTCAGGCTGAAGAAAGTAATCGCTCCGTCTACTTGTTTAGGTGGTGCAGGATATGCTAACACAATGCGTCTCAGATCTCAAAGGTTACTCTAGAATGGAGCAAAACATAGCACACACATTATTAGGCATGAATTAGAACTCGTTACACATCCGAGTAGCTGGTGTTTATGGATGAAAGCACATGTGATCATTAGACTTTATATTTGAAATCAAGCATGGGCGCTTGAAGGCAAACGAGCTTGTCAGAAGCACTTCTTCACAAGAGGAAAGTGGTGTGTCAATGCCCTGGATTCTTCACAGACCACCTGGTCTATCAAATGAATACAGGTATTCCTTGCTACCCACTATCACTCTTGATGGGGTGGTTGACTGTGTGGTCATTGAAAATGCGTTCAATGCAAATCTCTTTGCAGAGTTCATTGCTGGTCTTTTGGATAAAATGAACCCATTCTCCACACCAAGGTCCATGATCGTTATGGACAACTGTTCTAATACACAAGGCTCCTGCAATTTGTCAACTCATAGAGTCCAGGTCGGCTTCCTCCTTGTCATCTACCTATTGTTGTGCTAACTTGACTGTGTGATCATCAAATATGCATTTGGCGCGAGCCTTTGCAGAGTTTGTTGTTAAAAGAGACCAGAAGTTTGTATCATCATCATTTACTGTATTTTGCAACTGATTCTTTACTTGTACTAGTCTAGTATCTACCTTTCCTTTAAATTCTACCAATGTCTTTCTTTGTAAAGTAGAGGACAGAAGTAGCTAGCCCATGACTGACCTATACACTATCCTGTTCTGCTATTGTAAGTATATCTGACATGGATAGTTGCACAAATACTGGATCAACCCATATATAACTGTTCTTTTTTAGCATATCTGAAAGTTCTATATAATTGCATTTATCTCAGCCTCATTCTGTGTCATCCTCGCAAGTTTTCAACCAGACATCAACCAGAGGGTAGCTTTAAAACTCAGATACTGGTGATACTGATAGTTGTCTATACTTCTTGGGTGGACCATGCAGTTCCCTTGAAGACAAACAATGATTGTGCTCATTCTAATGGCAGTGATGTGTTAAGTATGATTGGCAGTGACTGTGACAGCAATGTCTATAGGACTCGGGTGAATGATAGTTTCAATGTCGGTGACTTCTCTGGGATCTGCTCCTCCCCCATCTTCCTTTGCAGGTTGATTCATTGCTGCTACTAGAGGATGATCCAGATTTTTTCCAATCCTTTTCTAGTTTGTAGAATTCCTGTTCACATCCTGGCTCATCATCAAAATCCTGATTACTAGAGGTACGTGGCACTTCCCTTCTTGTCAGTTTTGAATAGTCCAGTAACTTGAGTTGACTAGGGACCTCTCTGGACATTACACCCGATGTATCTGCCAACTTCATATATTGTTAGTGTGCCATTAGATAAAGTGTTGAACTTTTGGACTCACAATCATTCGAGCATGATCAGTATAATGTGCCACGTTATAGCAAATATGCCTGCCATCATTGCAGACAAAGCAAACATCCTGCGAGTGCTCATTACATACAAGGTTCCTTCTGATTTCCTGTATGGTGGAGCCAAGGACCTCCTCCGAACTCATCTTCTTTTGCTGATTTGTACTTAGAACAGTCAAAGTTGGCTTGATTGTATTTGTTGTGGAGTTGGAACATTTCAGACCATCCTAGGTAATGGATAACATATCAGACACACACAGCAGCTTCATATAATATAGAAAATCACTATTTCATTATTTATGTTGTGAAATACAACCTCACACATAACATTTAGCTTTTTTTTTCTTTTTCTGATCTGCAATATACTCCCCTATTTCTCTAGTCAGTTCATCGAGCTCTTCCTTTGAGTTGAGATAACATGGTGTCACCTTCTGGGCAGCAGTTTGTTTGAGCTATGGAGCGATGTAACCAAGTGAAATAGAAGCATAGTGGTGCTGAAGGATTTCTGCAATGTTCCTGCAAACATCATACAGTGTATCAAATGAACCAATGTTCAACCTTTGTAAACTACGACCATTGTTGACAAGTGCTATAAAAGGAGCATGCTGCTTCAAGACATCATTGGCAGGCCGGCGACCAGCTTGGATAGGTGTGGATGTCACAATATTATCCCCATCACCTGTAAAATTGCTAAATCATCAGAACACACCTCTAAACCGGCTCGCACATACCAGGTAGAAGTTCCGAATCAGAGGAGACCACCAATTTATCTTGATAAGTAGGATCTATTTCTTCAACTATATTTGCAATATCTTGCTGCAATGGTTCGTCTTGCTCTTCATCTTCTTCATAGATGAGAGTAAGATCATGACGAGATGTTTTTACCTGTGGTTCAGCCTGCTAAATAAAATGCGTAAAAATACATTTACAAACTGATAAATGTCCACACATCTTTCATGAGCTTTTCAATAGGTTTTTGAGTACGACCGTATTGAGGCCTGGGCACGTACTTACGTTAGGCCTCAGTACCCTTTTCTTTCACTAATGTGGACTTGGTTGAAGGTGTCCTTGTTACCTACACCGGCCTGTGCTGGTGGGTTGCAGGGGCCTCTGTTGTCAATTTTTTTCTGCCATAGGGCATCGCAATGGTTGGAAACAAAGGTGGTTTTTTTTTCTTCCATTTTAGAAATTGAATGACAAAATGAGTGAATGTTCTATACTTCAAAATAAGGCATCTCTTTATGTATTTCTCAATTTCTGTGTGCATCTCTTCGATAAGGTACCCTTTACATATCACTCAATTTCTGCACGCACCCACCTTTCCGTAATCTACTGTTCAAGAGCACTTTCTGGCAAAAATTAAGATGTGCCTGTGCTAAGCACAAGAGGCTCATGGGATGGGAAAAATATTCCCACGATAAAACAATACAAACAGGAGATAAGCCACACTGTGTTAACTTATTCTCCATCCATCATTACGAGTTAAGGGTACATCAGTTCTCATCACCCTTCAAGTTTGTGGGCCCCCTCTCTAGACAGTAGTAGTCATGCTAATTACCAGTATAGTGAGTGCATTACAGAAACAGGAACAGTATCATTTGCAGGAAGGAGCCAATATAGGTATGAACACTACTATCTTTCCCAGTGGCAACATAGCTGATGCTTGATTAACAGATATACAATCTGGAGAAGAGGCTGCAGAGAGTGATTAGAGTCTTCAGATGGCTGTCACAAAGTCCAGAGACTCAATAAAGACAAACAGTTTAGACTGTAGATATCTCAGCCACCTTCCTAGTCAAGTACCAGTTTCTGACAGTATCACAGCTGATAATACAAAGGAAACAAAAGGAGAAGTTTGTGACTCCCTGGAAATACTACACAAGAAGGGCACGAATGATGAAGAAGTGACATCTAAACTCCTCAGTTCAGTAAGCAAGCTAATCATGAAAATAGACAAAGATAAGAGGATGCAGAGAGAGAACAAGAAAAAGTTGGACGAGTTAAAGTTGAGAATGGGAGAATGCCACATGAACTTGCAGAACAGTGTAGGCAATCTGGATGCGAGCGTATTTGGAAATGTAAGTTGTGTGTAACAATGTGAAGAGTATAAATCTGCTGATAGCCCCTTTTCAGCTGGATACAGCCCAGGTTGATTACATATTGTATCGGGACTACACTGTCCATACAGTGCGCTGTATTTACAATGCGGCATGCGCAGCCTTTGCCCTAATACAGCCTGCAGAAGACACTGTCAATCTACTACAAGAGGTAATTCTGCAAAGAAGGCTTGACCAATCTATGTTTCTTGTAAAATTGCATCAATGCTTCTTCAAACTGAAGGCATCCTCAAATGCAGAAGACAGATACATGCCAGTATCGAAGCGGAAGGACACGGGGACTCCATGGAGCATTTTATCTACTGAGAGGATTGCTGGACAGCAACCATCCCATGATCAGCTTTTGGAATTTTTGATATACGTGACTCAGGATGCTACCTGTGAATACCAGACACAGCTAGGAGGGCTTAGGTCTGAACTGGAGAAGCTGGAGGAAGATATTGTGCAGGCTCGAGGGTGTATAGCCAAGCAGCGAAAGCATTTTTGGGACTTTGCAAAATTTGAAATCAATGACAATGAGGTCTCAAGCACTTTTGGTATCTTTGAACATGCCAGATCCCCTAACGAGTCACTTGAGTCGCTTCTTGCATAAGCAAAAGAACAGACCAAATGCAAATTGAATGCTAAATGGAAGAAGCAGGCATGGTATGCAGCTGACAGATACAATTTTTATATGGCGCAAGAGCAGGCATTGCTTGCTTTCTAAACATCAAAGCAGCAACTTCTGTAAAACATGGAAACTCTTTCTTACTTCTCGAAACGGGGCGCGGCAATCTTGAATGATTGCAACGTCTAGGGTTACTTCCTGGATGCGAGGACTAAAGGTCACTTCGATGCCTCTAAGAATGCTAGTCTCTTCAGAACTCCAGGAAATCTTGCCATCCATCTGCCATATTATCCCGAGAGGGTCCAGGGTGCTATACCGAGGCTTAACGAGAGGGCTTCTCAGCCTTTATGCCGCTATACAGAAATGCTAATTTTAAAACAAAAGATGCTCTGGAGAATCTGAAAAAACTGCACGTTGTGTTCACTGAAACCCGACCAACAACAGTGTACAACGACCTCTTTTCCCCACCTGAAGGCTATCCTTGGCATCATTTGCCGCAGGATCAGGATGGCCTACTGACAAGTATACCCCCCCCTCTGGAATGTAAAAATTTGTCAAAATTGCTCAAGGACCTTCCGAAAGTCGAAATGAGGTTATTTGATAAAAGAAAATATGGATCCCCTACAGTTGGTCCATCTGCACCATCTGCGCCATCTACATCATTCATGCCATCTGCGTTATCTGTGCCATCTATGCGGGCAAGCTTCACAAACAGGTTCGCTTTACTTACTCTCAACAATGAAGTGAAGTTTAGTGAGTCTAATGGTGGTCCCAACATTGATCAGTCTCAGCAGCAGAGAAAGAAATCTCTCTTAGCAAAAATCAGTATGAAGGGGAAGGGTTCATGAATATATGTATGAACATGATTTTTGCTAGGTCATACATTACTTATTTATGTATTTCGTTTTCAAATTTAACCTATGCCTTTGTTCTTTGACAAATGGATAGAGCTCTTCCACTCAGTCTAAAATTATGAGAAAATTTCTATTACAAGATATTGTATCCTGAGTGTCAAAAGAAAGATCTACTTTCTTTAGAAGAAACACAGTAAGCCTGGGTATATAATTGTTCAACAATTGATTGATCTCCTTGCATTCAATGTCTCCTAAGTTGAGCCTTTATAAGTGAGAAGGCAAGTTCAATGGAGTTAAAGTCTGGTAAATATGGAGGCAAAAACTGCAGTCTAATACCTTTATGCAAACATTAGCACAACAATAGGTAAATGACAAGGAGGAAGCCGATCTGGACTCTATAAGTTGACAAATTGTAGGAGCTTTGTGTATTGAACAGTTGTCCATAACGATCACAGACCTTGGTGCAGGGAATGAGTTCATTTTATTCAGAAGACCAGTAATGAACTCTGCAAAGAGATTTGTGTTGAACGTATTTTCAATGACCACACAGTCAACCACTCTATCAAGGGTGATAGTGGGTAGTAAGGAATACCTGTATTCATTTGATAGACTGGGTGGTCTGTGAAGAATTCAAGGCATCGACTCACCGCTTTCCTCTTGTGAAGAAGTGCTTCTGACAAGCTCATTTGCCTTCAAGTGCCCATGCTTGATTTCAAATATAAAGTCCAGCAATCACATGTGCTTTCATCTACAAACACCAGCTGCTTAGATGTGTAACGAGTTCCAATTTACACCTGATAATGTGCGCGCTGTATTTTGCTCCGTTCCAGAGCAACCTTTAAGATCTGAGATGCATTGTGTTAGCATATCCTGCACCACCTAAACAAGTGAACAAAGTGATTACTTTCTTCAGCCTGAAGCCCACACATTTCAATGCCCTGTATATAGTTGAGTCTAAAATGTCTTTCTCTCATCTCTCTTGCAAAATTCCCTTCAGTTCATTCAAATAGAGGTTGTTTCAGTTTACCAATGAACTGATTAGGAACTATGCACTACGTATGAGAGGCTACACGTTGACCGCTTAGAGTGATGACTTGCCTCTGTGTCAACGTAATCCAGAACCCTAGGCCTTCCACGGTTCACCAGAACCTCCGTTGACATAGTCCCGTTATGATTGAACTGCTGAATGATTCTGAACATTGTACGTTCCTAAATTTCCATCCACTGTGAAAGCTGCATAACATGAATCCCACTTCAATAGATTCTTATGATGCATTCTCTCAAGTCATTGGAAATTCTGCGACAACGTCAGGCCATACAAGTTGTTAGAAGATGGGAGTAAGAGCAAGATATGCTGTTGACGCATCTTGCTATCTATCTGGCACACATTTAATTATCACACCCATCCATCACTTGTGCAACACCCTCGCTTATTCTACAACCCCCGCTGAGTGTTATTCTTCATGTGGTCCTGCCATCGCCCCTCTTTTGTTGTGCAGCAGCAAGCGACAGGACGGCTAGCTGCAAAGAAAATGTGTAAGCCAACTAACAACTTTACATTATCACATTACTAGTCCTGTCGTTGTCGTTGTCCTAGGATATCACATCTAAATTTGCCAACAGCACACACTCTGCTTGGTCCAGCTTTCTATCTTAGGCTAGGGCGGAGCTATTGATGTAACAGATAGGCCGAGAAAGCAGAATATAGGACGGTCAAGGCAAAGTGATGATTAGAACAAGTAAGAATGTTCTCTTTTCCACTAGGGCATGTGTATGTTCATTCTACAACATATTGGTATCACTAAAAGCACATTTTCAAGGAGAGTGTTTTGGCTTTTGAATAAAGAATTTACATGCTGTATTTATTGTTGTAGGGTGTATACTGTGTGCACAGAATAATGTGATGATCAGCACTGGTAGAAATATCGTCTTGTCCACCAGGGTGTATGTGCATTTGTTCCACAACATATTGGTATCACCAGAAGTGCATTTTCGAGGGAATTTTTTTGGTGCTAGAATCATGTCCATACGTGCAGTATTGACTGAGAAATTGGCATTTTTGAGTGCTGAGAGCACGATGCATGTCAAAAAAAGCACGTGAAGGCCCGACTGTCAATATTTTTGCAAACAGCTGTAACAGCATCTCTAAGCCAATAGAACCACAGATCCAGCTTCATCCTAACATGGTGTTCAGGATTCTGAGCAACAGATAGGACCAACTGATTATTCATCTACAAAGAGGAGGGTGCACTAAAGCTATATTCAAACTCTGTGAACAGATTCTTTAGCTATATGATCTTCTGACCTGCACTGACTGTAGCAATGTATTTGCTTCAGTGGTAGATAGAGTAACAAAAGGCTGTAACTTGCTAGCCCAGCTGATTGCACCAGTTCTCATCTTGATCACCATCCACTTGTGGATCTCTTGTTGTTCTGATTTTCACCATGGTCTGCATCACAGTAGGTAGTGAACAGCTCAGAGAAGGAGGGATCTGGAGCATAGGTAAGCTTATAGTCCTTTGTCCCTTTTGGATATCTGCATAGGTGCTTTGCAGTGTTCCAGTGTGCAATACTACAATTGGAGAAGAACCTTGCTAGGACCCCTACAGTATAAGCAATGTCTGGCCTAGTGCCTACAGCTACAGGGTCTGATCAAAAGTCTCTGTGATGTACGCAAAAAAAATATCTGTTATTTTTATGAAACCTCTTTCATTCTAAGGGATAACTCCTACACTAGTTGAAAACAGGGAGGGCAATGATTATTCTTATCTAAAAATACAACCTGGTATTTGGACGAGGATATAGAATGGGAGGAGTGGATGTGTAGTTTCTGAGACTATTGTATATTTATACTATGGAGTATAGTTAAAGCTATCATTAGCTTAGATGTACTGACCAACTGCATGTCTGCACTATGAGGAGCAATTGTGTAACCAAAACTGTGAAACAGAGGTAACGAGAAAGGGAGAAACCAGGAATGAATTGAGAGCATGCATATTTTATACTAGATTTTGTTCCTATAATTTTATAAGCAAATAACGAAATAGCTATATGACAGATATATATTCTTATTCACTCGATGCATACCTTTCACAGATGAGGACTTGTGATGAAGAGTTGCTTGGGAAAGTGCTAAGAAATAGTAAAGTTGACCTTGATGTTCGACAACCATGGACACTTTTGATCAGACTCTGTAGATACATGAGTGTATCAACCAGTTGCTTGTATGGCACAGTCTGCATGTAAGCTGTCTCCTGGTCTGTCTGAGGAGCCATTGACTTGCTAAGTTTGTGATACTTATCAATAGGAGTCTTCACAGGACTGCAGTCAGATATCCCAAATCTCAAGCACATCCAATGTATTGTCTCTGTGAGAGGGATAAGGAATGCTTGCTTCTGTCTCTCTTAATGTGCACACCAAGTAGGAAGAATGTAGGATCCAGATCATGCAGCTTGAAGTGTTGGGCCAGCTCATCTCTCACAAATAGGTACTGCTACTTTGACTTTGCAGCAATGGTCATATTATCAACATAGACAGGAATGATGATTCTGACATCCTCCTTTCTGTAGACCCATATACTATAGTCACAGTGCACCAGTGTGAAGCCCATATCCTTCAGAACAGTGTCAAGCTTCTTGTGCCACTGTCTGCCAGCTTGTTGAAGTCTATAGATAGACTTGACAAGCTTGAGAACAAAGCCAGGACCAAAGTAGTCTTCAAACCCCTCAGGCTGCTGCATGTACATTTCATGCTCCATGTCACCATTGAGGAAGGCAGTGGAGATGTCCACACTGTAGAACTCCAGGTCCTCAAGTGCAGCAAGTGCAAGAATGGCTCTCAATGCTGCCCACTTGGCTGTAGGGGCAAACACTTGAGGGAACTCCAATCCAGGATGCTGAGAGTAGCCCTTTGCAACCAGTCTGGCCTTATATCTGTCCACTGACCCATATGCCTTTCTCTTCAGCTTGAACACCTATCTACAGCCAATTAGTTTTCTGCCAGCAGGAAGTCTCACAGGCTAGAATGTGCCATTTTCAATAAGATAAATAAGCTCCTATATTGCAGCTTCTTTCCAGAGATATGCATCAGGTTTTGCCTTTGGTGTCCTTCTGCTAGTATGGCTCAGATCTATACTGTTGTCGGACTTGTGCAGAGAACACTTGCTCAAACTTGTTGGTGGATTGGAAGACATAGTCAAAGACATCCTCAAATAGAATGTACATATCCTCCAGGCTTGCATTGACTTCAAAGTCTATTGGAGCAGAGAACATAAGTGCTTCAGCTTGCAGCTCCTCTTCAGACATCACATCTAGCTCATTAGAATCACTGTCCATGTTCACATCTTTATCTGGCCAATGCACCACCTCAGGCTCTGGCTCTGGATTTGACACTGACTGTATAGCTAGCACAGATGGTCTAGGTAGTCTCCTCCCAGAATAGTGCATGAGAGGATTGATGTACCTGTCCCAACTACCAGTAAATGGTCTCAGTTTGGGTCTCTAGTTAGAGCCAGGCCTCGGTTTGGACTGAGGAGCAGTTCTAGCTCTCTTCTCAGGTAATGATGAATTGGACTGTAAATGACTTTGTGTGGAACTTGAAGATGCAGGTGCATTGTGAGGCTGCTGAGTGTGCTGAGCAGGCTGTGGTCTGGTGGGTGGTGGAGGTGATTATGCAGCAGGTGGTGGAGAAGGTGAATGCGGCCTGGTGAGTGGATTCCAGAATAGCAAGCCTTTGTAGTTGGAAGGATAACCAAGAAAGACACACTTCTGAGTGTGAGACTGCAATGGCCTTCTTTGGTTCTTCTTCACATGCACATAGGAGGTGCATCCAAACACTCTCAAATAAGACACATCTGGTTTGGACTTGTACCAGGCCTCATAAGGGGTCTTGCCATCTACAGAGGTGGGAGAGTGGTTGTGCACATGCACAAATGCTGCCACTGCATCCCACCAGAAGCTGGGAGGCAGACATACCTCATTGAGCATTGTGGTAATTCCCTCTGCAAGTGTCCTGTTGGCCCTCTCTGCAACTCCATTCTGGTGAGGTTCATCTCTGATGGTGTGCTGCCTGTGAATGCCTGCTCTCTGGCAGAACTGCTCCCACTCTGTGGACATGTACTCTCCTCCCTTGTCATCTCTAGTGGCTTTGGTCTTTGCACCAAGCTGATTCTCAGGAAATGCCTTGAGTTGCTTGAATGCATCACTCTTCTTTCTGAGTGGAAGGACAGTCCAGAAGTGACTGGACTCATCAATGAAGGTAATCCAGTACTTGTAACTGCTCTGGACTGGACAGGGAGTGGACCATGGAGGTCAGAGTGGACCAGTTGAAGTGGAGCAGTTGCTGTATAAGATGCAAATCTAGAGACTTTGGCTCTATGCTGCTTGCCTGCAATGCATAGCTCACAAATTTGATCTGGAGCAGTTGTGGACTTGATCACCATTTCATTCACCATCTGCTCCTTGTGCAACAGCTTTACATCACTGTGGTTGAGGTGTGCAAACCAGTGGCACAGGATAAAGTTAAGTGGACAAGTACTTGTGAATGCAGAGTATGCACACATTGGTACAGCTTGCCCATTGAGTGTTGTAGCATTGTTGGAAGCAATGATCACGGTGAAGAGGAGTGTATTTTGTGTTGTTTAAATAGGATTTAATTGTGGAGAATGGTGACAACATAGGATTTGGTTCTGGTTAAATACAAGACTGAGAGGAGGTTCTTTATGAGATTTGGAACATGGAGTATATGATGGAATTTAAGCAGCTGTCTATATTTTTCACCCAACAAAGGTTGGAAGCATACTGACACTACACCAACTGAATAAATACTGTGGTTATTTGCAAGTCTGACTGGAATGCGCTTTGGCTCATAGTGGTGGAACCAGTGTCTGTGTGATGTCATGTGGCAAGTGGCACCTGTGTCAACAATCCAGTCAGATCCAGCATCAGAGATGAGTGGTGAGATTGGTGTAGTCTTGAGTACTTGCATTGCTAGCAAGTTCAGCAGTTTGAGCAGCATCAGAGTCTTCCTCCTCAGCAACATTGACCTTCTGCTTCTGTCTCTTCTTTCCCTTCTTGTCCTTGATCTCTGTCCCACTGCCTTGCTTGCATTCTGCTTCTTAAAGCAGGTTGCCTCTGCATGTCCCCTAATGCCACAGAACTCACAAGTAATGTCCTTGGAGTGTTTCTGAGCTGAGGTGGAGATGTGCATTGCAACCTCCTGTTGTCATCTTCAAGGATGAAGGATGACTTGAGTGCCTCCCAGCCAAAGTCAGGCTTGAGAAGGACAGCAGATCTGAAGGAAGAGAACTAACTACTCAGGCAGAAAATGACACAGAACAGCACATGCAGGCTCTTCCTCAAACTTCTCTAAAGTGAGGTCTGCTTTGTGAGTGTTCCTGATATCATGCAATGCCCTTTCAACTCTGGAGATGAGCTTGAGTGACTCATTCTCTTTCTTCTGAATGGACAGAAAAGAGTGGTAGGCCAGATAGTGTACAGTGGGGTTGTCCTGCTCATACAACTTCTGAAGTGCACTCCACATCTTGACAGAGTCTGAGATGTTCTCCCTAACAAGGATCTGCATGCTCTGGTCTATATTCTGATAGATGAGACCAGCTGTATGCTCAGCCTTCACCTACCATGTGGCTAGTTTAGGCTTGTTCTGCTCATCAGGTTGCTTCTCTTGACCACTCATAAAGCTGCCATAGCATCTCAGTCTGCAGGAGGGCCTGCATGTCAAACTTCCTAGTTGCATAGTTGGGTGTGTCCAGCTTTGCAAATGCTGATTGTGAGTCAACACCTACAGGGTCGGACATGGTGCTTGGTAGGGAGGTAATTGGCATGTGCAAGAGCTAGTGTGCAAAGCAGGATCATGATCAGATAAGTGGAAGGTGAGATGTGAGCAAAATCGAAGTAGGGATGAATTAGGCACTAATTCAGATACAGTCAGTGGTAACTACACACCCTGTATTGTAAAGTATACACAGGTTCACTGCAAGACAGTGCTGGTCTGTTGGACTGCTAAGTCCCATAGGCACCGCTGACTCAGAGAGGCTCTAAGCACCAGCAAACTAAGGCCAGGCAGGCAAGCTTCAGAGTCTGTAGGATTCCATGATCCAACAATAACAATTTAATGCAATGAACTTGGTGTGAACTGATTCCCACCCAGAAGCAACAGTATGTGTGTGTGTGACTCAGAGCACAAGGCTCATAACCTGTGAGTAGCAGCACCTAAAACACATTGTATGCAGTGGATGAGCACAAAATGTAAGGAGTGTCATCCACTGCATCAGGCCGCTTTGAGGGCTAGATTACATAATCAGAATGTGACCAAAAGTCATCACACTACAGAAATAAAGGAGAAACAAAATAAAACACAAGTAACCATAAGATGCACAAGTGTGCACATGTGTTAATAAATAAGAAGAATGTGTTAGGATTTTAATTCCAACACTATTACGAACCAAAGTGTATTTAAGTCAGACTTGCAAACAACCACAGTATTTATTCAGTTGGTGTAGTGTCAGTATGCTTCCAACCTTTGTTGGGTGAAAAATATAGACAGCTGCTTAAATTCCATCATATACTCCATGTTCCAAATCTCATAAAGAACCTCCTCTCAGTCTTGTATTTAACCAGAACCAAATCCTATGTTGTCACCATTCTCCACAATTAAATCCTATTTAAACAACACAAAATACACTCCTCTTCACCGTGATCATTGCTTCCAACAATGCTACAACACTCAATGGGCAAGCTGTACCAATGTGTGCATACTCTGCATTCACAAGTACTTGTCCACTTAACTTTATCCTGTGCCACTGGTTTGCACACCTCAACCACAGTGATGTAAAGCTGTTGCACAAGGAGCAGATGGTGAATGAAATGGTGATCAAGTCCACAACTGCTCCAGATCAAATTTGTGAGCTATGCATTGCAGGCAAGCAGCATAGAGCCAAAGTCTCTAGATTTGCATCTTATACAGCAACTGCTCCACTTCAACTGGTCCACTCTGACCTCCATGGTCCACTCCCTGTCCAGTCCAGAGCAGTTACAAGTACTGGATTACCTTCATTGATGAGTCCAGTCACTTCTGGACTGTCCTTCCACTCAGAAAGAAGAGTGATGCATTCAAGCAACTCAAGGCATTTCCTGAGAATCAGCTTGGTGCAAAGACCAAAGCCACTAGAGATGACAAGGGAGGAGAGTACATGTCCACAGAGTGGGAGCAGTTCTGCCAGAGAGCAGGCATTCACAGGCAGCACACCATCAGAGATGAACCTCACCAGAATGGAGTTGCAGAGAGGGCCAACAGGACACTTGCAGAGGGAATTACCACAATGCTCAATGAGGTATGTCTGCCTCCCAGCTTCTGGTGGGATGCAGTGGCAGCATTTGTGCATGTGCACAACCACTCTCCCACCTCTGTAGATGGCAAGACCCCTTATGAGGCCTGGTACAAGTCCAAACCAGATGTGTCTTATTTGAGAGTGTTTGGATGCACCTCCTATGTGCATGTGAAGAAGAACCAAAGAAGGCCATTGCAGTCTCACACTCAGAAGTGTGTCTTTCTTGGTTATCCTTCCAACTACAAAGGCTTGCTATTCTGGAATCCACTCACCAGGCCGCATTCACCTTCTCCACCACCTGCTGCATAATCACCTCCACCACCCACCAGACCACAGCCTGCTCAGCACACTCAGCAGCCTCACAATGCACCTGCATCTTCAAGTTCCACACAAAGTCATTTACAGTCCAATTCATCATTACCTGAGAAGAGAGCTAGAACTGCTCCTCAGTCCAAACCGAGGCCTGGCTCTAACTAGAGACCCAAACTGAGACCATTTACTGGTAGTTGGGACAGGTACATCAATCCTCTCATGCACTATTCTGGGAGGAGACTACCTAGACCATCTGTGCTAGCTATACAGTCAGTGTCAAATCCAGAGCCAGAGCCTGAGGTGGTGCATTGGCCAGATAAAGATGTGAACATGGACAGTGATTCTAATGAGCTAGATGTGATGTCTGAAGAGGAGCTGCAAGCTGAAGCACTTATGTTCTCTGCTCCAATAGACTTTGAAGTCAATGCAAGCCTGGAGGATATGTACATTCTATTTGAGGATGTCTTTGACTATGTCTTCCAATCCACCAACAAGTTTGAGCAAGTGTTCTCTGCACAAGTCCGACAACAGTATAGATCTGAGCCATACTAGCAGAAGGACACCAAAGGCAAAACCTGATGCATATCTCTGGAAAGAAGCTGCAATATAGGAGCTTATTTATCTTATTGAAAATGGCACATTCTAGCCTGTGAGACTTCCTGCTGGCAGAAAACTAATTGGCTGTAGATAGGTGTTCAAGCTGAAGAGAAAGGCAAAAATTCTCCTTCTCTCTCCTCTCTCCCACAAGCTCCAAGAAGAAATGTTTGAAGCTAAGCTCATACATGTAAATTCGTTACAGACCTATTGAAAGTGATTTGAGTACTTCTTATATCTGCCATGAGGATTGGTGCATTGTTTAAGGTGGGAAAGACAAAAGATATGTACTATGCTTTTCTGCCTTTTCTTAGCTTCCCAACATATCTATTTGCTTTAAGAAAGGCTCAAATACATTTAAATATACTCTAAACAAGTTTTATATATAAATGGGACTTCAGAATTTTTTTTCTATGGTATGGGGAGCTTGAGAAATAAGGGAGCATTTTTGTCTTCCAGACATGTTCTCAGACCAGCACATACATCTCCAAATACATCTCAAATGCAGTCCCCAAATTTACAGTTATTCTATCTGAGAGCTCTAGGATACTTGTGGATGTTGTAGACCTAGAATTGAGTGTAGGAAAAAATTTATATAAGGAATACATAAAAAAATGACATTTTGCACCATTTTGAGATTAAGTCTTTATCAACATCACTCATTTTTATTATAGTTTTGACAGCACAATTGAGGCATAAATTTAGCAACTTAGATAATGCAAAATGGTCAAGAAGTGAGTGAGATACAGTTTATTTTGTATTCTAAGATACTAGAGAGGCCGAAATTAGCAATTTAGCATATATCACAGAACTTTTAAAAAGGACTGTAATTACATGATAAAAAAAAATTAAATTTAACTATCTCATAATGGTTTCTACTAATTTTTGTAGCTTAGATACTATAAAAAAATTACAGAATATCTCTATTGCCTCTTCACTGTCTTTCACTATGTCCTCTGAATATAGATATGCACAGAATAAATGGCAAACTTAAGAATGCTAGTTAAATTTAATGGACTCATTCTTAAGATAGCTTCTCTATACTTCTTGATATTTCCAGACCAGATTTTCAGCTGCCTTTACTTCTTCTACTTCTCACACCTCCCATACTTCTATCACCACCAACAACTTTTGAATCAAAGAAGCTTTCTCATAGTAAGATATCAAAACTCTAGAAACTCAGAAAGTGGTTATTACAGTCATAGTTTATCTAATACAAAAATAGATTGCATATACTAATAATAACCAGTTAAAGATCTTTGACTTTACAAAAAGCTCTAGTATAAGTATGTCACAGACAGACATTGCTAAACACTTTTACTATAGTGGCCTAAACTCAATCAGTTTACTATACATGAAATTTAAATGAGCCACTAAGAACTTTGTACTACTGCTTAATCAGATTCAAATCATGCATTCAAGAAGAAGTCTGAACATGTCAAATTCTCACAGTTGAAAGAGGCACTCTCTCTTTAGGTCAATATAGCCACCAGATGTATTAATATTACAGCTGCAGTTTTTAAAGTTAAGGCTAAGTTTTTTATTAAGCAACCAAGAATCTCAAGAGACCAACAGCAAATTGAGTGGAGTCCTTTAAATAATGTCATAGCTTTTATAAGGTTCAATATGGCGAAGCAGTTTTCATTTTCTCTAATGATGTCACAGCTGCACAAAAGTATCTTCACACACTTCTCTTAAAATACAAACTATATAATATATATAATTTTAATAAAACAAAACCTTATTATAGAATGCCTCTGGATCAGACCCTAGCTAGAGAACAGATATCTGATGAGAAAGAAGACAAAACTCAGATTACCTTTGGTTTTATTGCCAATTCTGATAGATTAGATATTCAAAAGCCTCTTATTATTGGTTATGCTCAAAAACCTAGGTATTTTCAAAAGAAAAAAGGAACAGATCTTAAATTTTACTATTTTTGAAATAAAAAGTATAGATAATAGATTTGGTTTTCAAGATGTAAGTTGCAGTTCTCTTAGTACTTGAATTGTATATTAAATATTATATTTTATAGCTTCTTAGAGGATATTACAGCTGTTTGTAAAAATATTGGCAGTCGGGCCTTCACATGCTTTTTTTGATGTGTGTCATGCTCTCAGCACTTAAAAACACACTTATGTGTAATGCACCAATTTCTTAGTCAATACTGTATGTATGGACATGATACTAGCACAAAAAGGATTGCCTTAAAAATGTGCTTCTAGTGATACCAATATATTATAGAACAAATGCACACACACCCCGGTGAACAAGATGACATTCTTACTAGTGCTGATCATCACATTGTCTCTTGCACACAGTATGCACTCTACAACAATAAATACAGTATGCAAATTCTTCATTCAAAATCTAAAAAATCTCCTTAAAAAGATGCTTTTAGTAATACTAATATATTGTAGAATGAATACACACATGCCTTATTGAAAAAGAGAATATTCTCACTTGTTCTGATCATCACTTCGTCTTGACCATCTTATATTCTAACATAACTCTATAACATCTACTTTCTCGACCTATCTATTACATTAACAGCTTTGCTCTAGCCTAAGATAGAAAGCTGGACTAAGCAGGGTGCATGAGGTTGGCAAAATTAGGTGTGATACTCTAGGACAGCAATAATGATGGGCATTGCCACTAGTAATGTGATAATGCAAAGTTGTTAGTCAGTTTACACATTTTCTTTGCAGCCAGCTGTCCTGTTGCTTGCTGCTGCACAACAAAAAAGGGGTGATGGCAGGACCATATGAAGAATGACACTCGGCAGAGATTGTAGAATAAGCAAAGGTATTGTGCAAGTGATAGATGGGTGTGATAATTAAATATATGTCAGATAGATAGCAAGATGTATCAACAGTATGTCTTGCTCTTACTCCCATCTTCCAATAACTTATATGGCCCGATGTCGCTGCAGAATTCTGATGACTTGAGAGAATGCATCTTAAGGATCTATCAAAGTAGAATTTGTGTCACACAGCTTTCACAGTAGACAGAAATTCTAGAAAGTACAATGTTCAGAATCATCAGTAGTTTAATCATAATGGAACTACATCAACAGAGGTTCTGGTGAACCATGGAAGGCCTAGAGTTTTAGATTACATTGGCACAGAGGCAAGTTGTTACTCTGAGTAGTTAACATATAGTCTCTCATATGTAGTGCATAGTTTCTAATTAGTTTATTGATAAATCAAAATGACCTTTATTTGAATAAACTGAAGGGAATTTTGTAAGAGAGATGAGAGAAAGACATTTTAGGCTCAACTATATACAAGGCATAAAGGCACATGGGCTTCAGGCTGAAGAAAGTAATCACTTCATCCACTTATTTAAGTGGTGCAGGATATGCTAACACAATGTGTCTCAGATCTCAAAGGTTACTCTAGAATAAAGTAAAACACAATGTACACATTATCAGGTGCAAATTGGAACTCATTACACATCTGAGCAGCTGGTGTTTGTGGATAAAAGTGCATGTGATCACCAGACTTATATTTGAAATTAAGCATAGGTGCTTAAAGGCAAATGAGCTTGTCAGAAGTACATCTTCATAAGAGAAAAGTGGGAAGTCAATGTCTTAAATTCTTCACAGACCATCTGGTCTATCAAATGAATACAGGTATTCCTTGCTACCCACTATCACTCTTGATGGGGTGGTTGACTGTGTGGTCATTGAAAATGCATTCAACACAAATCTCTTTGCAGAGTTTATTGCCAGTCTTCTGGATAAAATGAATCTATTCCCTGCACTAAGGTCTGTAATTATTATGGACAACTGTTCAATACACAAGGCTTCTACAATTTGTCAACTTATAGAGTCCAGGTCAGCTTCCTCCTTATCATCTACCTATTATCGTACTAATATTTGCATGGAAGTGTTAGACTGTAGTTTTTGCCTCCATATTCATCATACTTTAACCCCATTGAACTTGCCTTCTCACTTATAAAGGTCTGACTTAGGAGGCATGAAATGAAAGGAGAACAATCAATTGTTGAGCAATTATATATCTAGGCTTACTATATTTCTTCTGAAGAATGTAGATCTTTCTTTTGACACATAGGATGCAATGTCTTATAATAGAAATTTTCTCATAATTTTGGACCAAGTGAAAGAGCTCTATCTATTTGTCAAAGAACAAAGGCATAAGTTAAATTCAAAAACAAAATACATAAATAAGTAATATATGATCTAGCAAAAACTATGTCTATATATATATTTACAAACTCTTCCCCTTCATAACCATTTTTACTAAGAGAGATTTCTTTTTCTACTGCTGAGACTGATCAACTTTGGAACTACTATCAGACTCACTAAGCTCCACTTCATTGCTAAGAGTAAGTAAAGTAAACCTGTTTGTAGAGCCTACTGATATAAATGGCGCAGATAGTATAGATGTCATGAATGATGTGGATAGTACAGATAGTGCTATTGCAACGTCTTTTTCATTTTCCTTAAATAGTCTTTCCTTCGTTTTCATTAACACATATCTACTTTCCTTTTCATCACATTCCTTATCTAATACATATGAGCTTAGCTAATCACAATCTAGAACAACTTTATCTCGCCATTCCTTTCTACCTTTCCATTAACTTTAATATTCTTTCATCATGTTTACCTTTATTTATATTGTATAGTTCATATAAGACTTATTCATGGTCAAAGTGTATATAAGGTTGGGACAACAAGAGATTGCTCTTCACTCTCTTGTTTCGGTACTATCACCCTCATTGCAGGTATGTCCCCTCTTACTGTATATTATGTAGACTGTTAATTTATTCTGGTACTATCACCTTCGTCACAGACTATGGTCTTTTGTGATTAAGTAGTAGCTCGCCTTCTTGCAACTATCAATGTCTCTGTTCTCTACAATCAATGTCTCTGACAGCGCAAGGTGTAACATAACAAGAGAGTCTTTTACCTTGTGTTGCAGTTGTTGACGTTACAGCTGTTTGCAAAAATATTGGCAGTCAGGCCTTTACGTACTTTTTTTGATGTGCGTCATGCCCTCAGTACTCAAAAATATACTAACACGTCAATTTCTCGATCAATACTGCACGTATGGACATGATTCTAGCACCAAAAAAATTCTCTCGAAAATGCACTTCTGGTAATACCAATATGTTGTAGAACAAATGCACATACACCCTGGTGGACAAGATGATATTTCTACCAGTGCTGATCATCACATTATCCTGTGCACATAGTATACACCCTACAACAATAAATACAGCATGTAAATTCTTTATTCAAAAGCCAAAACACTCTCCTTGAAAATGTGCTTTTAGTGATACCAATATGTTGTAGAATGAACATACACATGCCCTAGTGGAAAAGAGAACATTCTCACTTGTTCTAATCATCACTTTGCCTTGACCGTCCTATATTCTGCTTTCTCGGCCTATCTGTTATATCAATAGCTCCGCCCTAGCCTAAGATAGAAAGCTGGACCAAGCAGAGTGTGTGCTGTTGGCAAATTTAGATGTGATACCCTAGGACAACGACAACGACAGGACTAGTAATGTGATAATGTAAAGTTGTTAGTTGGCTTACACATTTTCTTTGCAGCTAGCCGTCCTGTCGCTTGCTGCTGCACAACAAAAGAGGGGCGATGGCAGGACCACATGAAGAATAACACTCAGCGGGGGTTGTAGAATAAGCGAGGGTGTTGCACAAGTGATGGATGGGTGTGATAATTAAATGTGTGCCAGATAGATAGCAAGATGCGTCAACAGCATATCTTGCTCTTACTCCCATCTTCTAACAACTTGTATGGCCTGACGTTGTCGCAGAATTTCCAATGACTTGAGAGAATGCATCATAAGAATCTATTGAAGTGGGATTCATGTTATGCAGCTTTCACAGTGGATGGAAATTTAGGAACGTACAATGTTCAGAATCATTCAGCAGTTCAATCATAACGGGACTATGTCAACGGAGGTTCTGGTGAACCGTGGAAGGCCTAGGGTTCTGGATTACGTTGACACAGAGGCAAGTCATCACTCTAAGCGGTCAACGTGTAGCCTCTCATACGTAGTGCATAGTTCCTAATCAGTTCATTGGTAAACTGAAACAACCTCTATTTGAATGAACTGAAGGGAATTTTGCAAGAGAGATGAGAGAAAGACATTTTAGACTCAACTATATACAGGGCATTGAAATGTGTGGGCTTCAGGCTGAAGAAAGTAATCACTTTGTTCACTTGTTTAGGTGGTGCAGGATATGCTAACACAATGCATCTCAGATCTTAAAGGTTGCTCTGGAACGGAGCAAAATACAGCGCGCACATTATCAGGTGTAAATTGGAACTCGTTACACATCTAAGCAGCTGGTGTTTGTAGATGAAAGCACATGTGATTGCTGGACTTTATATTTGAAATCAAGCATGGGCACTTGAAGGCAAATGAGCTTGTCAGAAGCACTTCTTCACAAGAGGAAAGCGGTGAGTCGATGCCTTGAATTCTTCACAGACCACCCAGTCTATCAAATGAATACAGGTATTCCTTACTACCCACTATCACCCTTGATAGAGTGGTTGACTGTGTGGTCATTGAAAATACGTTCAACACAAATCTCTTTGCAGAGTTCATTACTGGTCTTCTGAATAAAATGAACTCATTCCCTGCACCAAGGTCTGTGATCGTTATGGACAACTGTTCAATACACAAAGCTCCTACAATTTGTCAACTTATAGAGTCCAGATCGGCTTCCTCCTTGTCATTTACCTATTGTTGTGCTAATGTTTGCATAAAGGTATTAGACTGCAGTTTTTGCCTCCATATTTACCAGACTTTAACTCCATTGAACTTGCCTTCTCACTTATAAAGGCTCAACTTAGGAGACATTGAATGCAAGGAGATCAATCAATTGTTGAACAATTATATACCCAGGCTTACTGTGTTTCTTCTAAAGAAAGTAGATCTTTCTTTTGACACTCAGGATACAATATCTTGTAATAGAAATTTTCTCATAATTTTAGACTGAGTGGAAGAGCTCTATCCATTTGTCAAAGAACAAAGGCATAGGTTAAATTTGAAAACGAAATACATAAATAAGTAATGTATGACCTAGCAAAAATCATGTTCATACATATATTCATGAACCCTTCCCCTTCATACTGATTTTTGCTAAGAGAGATTTCTTTCTCTGCTGCTGAGACTGATCAATGTTGGGACCACCATTAGACTCACTAAACTTCACTTCATTGTTGAGAGTAAGTAAAGCGAACCTGTTTGTGAAGCTTGCCCGCATAGATGGCACAGATAACGCAGATGGCATGAATGATGTAGATGGCGCAGATGGTGCAGATGGACCAACTGTAGGGGATCCATATTTTCTTTTATCAAATAACCTCATTTCGACTTTCGGAAGGTCCTTGAGCAATTTTGACAAATTTTTACATTCCAGAGGGGGGGGTATACTTGTCAGTAGGCCATCCTGATCCTGCGGCAAATGATGCCAAGGATAGCCTTCAGGTGGGGAAAAGAGGTCGTTGTACACTGTTGTTGGTCGGGTTTCAGTGAACACAACGTGCAGTTTTTTCAGATTCTCCAGAGCATCTTTTGTTTTAAAATTAGCATTTCTGTATAGCGGCATAAAGGCTGAGAAGCCCTCTCGTTAAGCCTCGGTATAGCACCCTGGACCCTCTCGGGATAATATGGCAGATGGATGGCAAGATTTCCTGGAGTTCTGAAGAGACTAGCATTCTTAGAGGCATCGAAGTGACCTTTAGTCCTCGCATCCAGGAAGTAACCCTAGACGTTGCAATCATTCAAGATTGCCGCGCCCCGTTTCGAGAAGTAAGAAAGAGTTTCCATGTTTTACAGAAGTTGCTGCTTTGATGTTTAGAAAGCAAGCAATGCCTGCTCTTGCGCCATATAAAAATTGTATCTGTCAGCTGCATACCATGCCTGCTTCTTCCATTTAGCATTCAATTTGCATTTGGTCTGTTCTTTTGCTTATGCAAGAAGCGACTCAAGTGACTCGTTAGGGGATCTGGCATGTTCAAAGATACCAAAAGTGCTTGAGACCTCATTGTCATTGATTTCAAATTTTGCAAAGTCCCAAAAATGCTTTCGCTGCTTGGCTATACACCCTCGAGCCTGCACAATATCTTCCTCCAGCTTCTCCAGTTCAGACCTAAGCCCTCCTAGCTGTGTCTGGTATTCACAGGTAGCATCCTGAGTCACGTATATCAAAAATTCCAAAAGCTGATCATGGGATGGTTGCTGTCCAGCAATCCTCTCAGTAGATAAAATGCTCCATGGAGTCCCCGTGTCCTTCCGCTTCGATACTGGCATGTATCTGTCTTCTGCATTTGAGGATGCCTTCAGTTTGAAGAAGCATTGATGCAATTTTACAAGAAACATAGATTGGTCAAGCCTTCTTTGCAGAATTACCTCTTGTAGTAGATTGACAGTGTCTTCTGCAGGCTGTATTAGGGCAAAGGCTGCGCATGCCGCATTGTAAATACAGCGCACTGTATGGACAGTGTAGTCCCGATACAATATGTAATCAACCTGGGCTGTATCCAGCTGAAAAGGGGCTATCAGCAGATTTATACTCTTCACATTGTTACACACAACTTACATTTCCAAATACGCTCGCATCCAGATTGCCTACACTGTTCTGCAAGTTCATGTGGCATTCTCCCATTCTCAACTTTAACTCGTCCAACTTTTTCTTGTTCTCTCTCTGCATCCTCTTATCTTTGTCTATTTTCATGATTAGCTTGCTTACTGAACTGAGGAGTTTAGATGTCACTTCTTCATCATTCGTGCCCTTCTTGTGTAGTATTTCCAGGGAGTCACAAACTTCTCCTTTTGTTTCCTTTGTATTATCAGCTGTGATACTGTCAGAAACTGGTACTTGACTAGGAAGGTGGCTGAGATATCTACAGTCTAAACTGTTTGTCTTTATTGAGTCTCTGGACTTTGTGACAGCCATCTGAAGACTCTAATCACTCTCTGCAGCCTCTTCTCCAGATTGTATATCTGTTAATCAAGCATCAGCTATGTTGCCACTGGGAAAGATAGTAGTGTTCATACCTATATTGGCTCCTTCCTGCAAATGATACTGTTCCTGTTTCTGTAATGCACTCACTATACTGGTAATTAGCATGACTACTACTGTCTAGAGAGGGGGCCCACAAACTTGAAGGGTGATGAGAACTGATGTACCCTTAACTCGTAATGATGGATGGAGAATAAGTTAACACAGTGTGGCTTATCTCCTGTTTGTATTGTTTTATCGTGGGAATATTTTTCCCATCCCATGAGCCTCTTGTGCTTAGCACAGGCACATCTTAATTTTTGCCAGAAAGTGCTCTTGAATAGTAGATTACGGAAAGGTGGGTGCGTGCAGAAATTGAGTGATATGTAAAGGGTACCTTATCGAAGAGATGCACACAGAAATTGAGAAATACATAAAGAGATGCCTTATTTTGAAGTATAGAACATTCACTCATTTTGTCATTCAATTTCTAAAATGGAAGAAAAAAAAACCACCTTTGTTTCCAACCATTGCGATGCCCTATGGCAGAAAAAAATTGACAACAGAGGCCCCTGCAACCCACCAGCACAGGCCGGTGTAGGTAACAAGGACACCTTCAACCAAGTCCACATTAGTGAAAGAAAAGGGTACTGAGGCCTAACGTAAGTACGTGCCCAGGCCTCAATACGGTCGTACTCAAAAACCTATTGAAAAGCTCATGAAAGATGTGTGGACATTTATCAGTTTGTAAATGTATTTTTACGCATTTTATTTAGCAGGCTGAACCACAGGTAAAAACATCTCGTCATGATCTTACTCTCATCTATGAAGAAGATGAAGAGCAAGACGAACCATTGCAGCAAGATATTGCAAATATAGTTGAAGAAATAGATCCTACTTATCAAGATAAATTGGTGGTCTCCTCTGATTCGGAACTTCTACCTGGTATGTGCGAGCCGGTTTAGAGGTGTGTTCTGATGATTTAGCAATTTTACAGGTGATGGGGATAATATTGTGACATCCACACCTATCCAAGCTGGTCGCCGGCCTGCCAATGATGTCTTGAAGCAGCATGCTCCTTTTATAGCACTTGTCAACAATGGTCGTAGTTTACAAAGGTTGAACATTGGTTCATTTGATACACTGTATGATGTTTGCAGGAACATTGCAGAAATCCTTCAGCACCACTATGCTTCTATTTCACTTGGTTACATCGCTCCATAGCTCAAACAAACTGCTGCCCAGAAGGTGACACCATGTTATCTCAACTCAAAGGAAGAGCTCGATGAACTGACTAGAGAAATAGGGGAGTATATTGCAGATCAGAAAAAGAAAAAAAAAGCTAAATGTTATGTGTGAGGTTGTATTTCACAACATAAATAATGAAATAGTGATTTTCTATATTATATGAAGCTGCTGTGTGTGTCTGATATGTTATCCATTACCTAGGATGGTCTGAAATGTTCCAACTCCACAACAAATACAATCAAGCCAACTTTGACTGTTCTAAGTACAAATCAGCAAAAGAAGATGAGTTCGGAGGAGGTCCTTGGCTCCACCATACAGGAAATCAGAAGGAACCTTGTATGTAATGAGCACTCGCAGAATGTTTGCTTTGTCTGCAATGATGGCAGGCATATTTGCTATAACGTGGCACATTATACTGATCATGCTCGAATGATTGTGAGTCCAAAAGTTCAACACTTTATCTAATGGCACACTAACAATATATGAAGTTGGCAGATACATCGGGTGTAATGTCCAGAGAGGTCCCTAGTCAACTCAAGTTACTGGACTATTCAAAACTGACAAGAAGGGAAGTGCCACGTACCTCTAGTAATCAGGATTTTGATGATGAGCCAGGATGTGAACAGGAATTCTACAAACTAGAAAAGGATTGGAAAAAATCTGGATCATCCTCTAGTAGCAGCAATGAATCAACCTGCAAAGGAAGATGGGGGAGGAGCAGATCCCAGAGAAGTCACCGACATTGAAACTATCATTCACCCGAGTCCTATAGACATTGCTGTCACAGTCACTGCCAATCATACTTAACACATCACTGCCATTAGAATGAGCACAATCATTGTTTGTCTTCAAGGGAACTGCATGGTCCACCCAAGAAGTATAGACAACTATCAGTATCACCAGTATCTGAGTTTTAAAGCTACCCTCTGGTTGATGTCTGGTTGAAAACTTGCGAGGATGACACAGAATGAGGCTGAGATAAATGCAATTATATAGAACTTTCAGATATGCTAAAAAAGAACAGTTATATATGGGTTGATCCAGTATTTGTGCAACTATCCATGTCAGATATACTTACAATAGCAGAACAGGATAGTGTATAGGTCAGTCATGGGCTAGCTACTTCTGTCCTCTACTTTACAAAGAAAGACATTGGTAGAATTTAAAGGAAAGGTAGATACTAGACTAGTACAAGTAAAGAATCAGTTGCAAAATACAGTAAATGATGATGATACAAACTTCTGGTCTCTTTTAACAACAAACTCTGCAAAGGCTCGCGCCAAATGCATATTTGATGATCACACAGTCAAGTTAGCACAACAATAGGTAGATGACAAGGAGGAAGCCGACCTGGACTCTATGAGTTGACAAATTGCAGGAGCCTTGTGTATTAGAACAGTTGTCCATAACGATCATGGACCTTGGTGTGGAGAATGGGTTCATTTTATCCAAAAGACCAGCAATGAACTCTGCAAAGAGATTTGCATTGAACGCATTTTCAATGACCACACAGTCAACCACCCCATCAAGAGTGATAGTGGGTAGCAAGGAATACCTGTATTCATTTGATAGACCAGGTGGTCTGTGAAGAATCCAGGGCATTGACACACCACTTTCCTCTTGTGAAGAAGTGCTTCTGACAAGCTCGTTTGCCTTCAAGCGCCCATGCTTGATTTCAAATATAAAGTCCAGCAATCACATGCGCTTTCATCCACAAACACCAGCTGCTCAGATGTGTAATGAGTTCCAATTCGCACCTGATAATGTGCGCACTGTATTTTGCTCCATTCCAGAGCAACCTTTGAGAGCTGAGATGCATTGTGTTAGCATATCCTGCACCACCTAAACAAGTGGACAGAGCGATTACTTTCTTCAGCCTGAAGTCTGTGTGCCTCAATGCCCTGTATATAGTTGAGTCTGAAATGTCTTTCTCTTGTCTCTCTTGCAAAATTCCCTTCAGTTCATTCAAATAGAGGTTGTTTCAGTTTACCAATGAACTGATTAGGAACTATGCACTATGTATGAGAGGCTACACGTTGAGCACTCAGAGTGATAACTTGTCTCTGTGTTGACATAATCCAGAACCCTAGGCCTTCTGTGGTTTACCAGAACCTCCATTGGCATAGTCTCATTATGATTGAACTACTGATAATTCTGAACATTGTACGTTCCAAAATTTCCATCCACTGTGAAAGCTGCATAACATGAATCCCACTTCAATAGATTCTTATGATGCATTCTCTCAAGTCATTGGAAATTCTGCGACAACGTCAGGCCATACAAGTTGTTAGAAGATGGGAGTAAGAGCAAGATGTACTATTGACACATCTTGCTATCTACAGCCGGATATCAAAAGTGACCATCACTTTGATGTAACATGCCGCAGCGTTGATCATGACTCTTTATTCAGCTGACCATAACTTAGCTTCAACTGCTCCTTTGCTCATCAAATTTTCTCTGTTATTTTCTGTATCATCTTGCCTTTATTATAGATTAGTACAAAAATTTACATGCTTGAATTAAAATAGTAGTTTCTACCTATATGCTAGGTGACAAAGTTTAATAAGCACCACTGACTATATGCACTATTTTATTGTACTTATAATTCACCAGCAAATAAAATGACACGCTTCGAAGTAGCTGTAACTTATTCAAAGAGCTAATAGGCATATTTCTATGCCATCTCCAAGATGATATGTGCTTTCACTAAATTGATATTGTTGCACTCGTCTTACCTCTTAAAATCAAGGTGAGCAAAACTAATCTGGTGCTAGAGGTGTGTTTCTTGGTATAATCCTCCACAAATTGCCCAGGACATTTCAAATTAGCATTAACTTTCTGTATCTGGTGCTTTGGAGAGGATTATGCTCATTTTGAGAAAAGAGCTGAAGTACGGTCTTGTTACAAAATCACCCAATTCTATACTAGTCACTGTCAGCCATTTATTTTACAAAGTAAACCTGGAACACCCATACTTTAGATACTTGAGTATCACTATATATACTCTGTATCATGGTACATTTATTAGAGCGAGAGGCTTCTCAATTATATTAATACACCATACAGAAAAGGCAGGTATTGACACTGAACTAATTATGAGGTCTCGGAAATTATGCCTGATTATTATATATTTACAATTGAATATTGACATAGAATCTACAAATATTAGAAGTTACTATTCTCTTTTATTGCTATCTACAAAAAGTTGGGCGTAAAATGATGGTGTTTTTCCTGCCTGGTGTCAAAAAATGTGAGCATTACAGAGCGAAATGAGGTGTCATGTGAGGTGATGGTCACTTTTGATACCCGGCTGTATCTGGCACACATTTAATTATCACACTCATCCATCACTTATGCAATACCCTCGCTTATTCTACAACCTCTGCCGAGTGTCATTCTTCATGTGGTCCTGCCATCGCTCCTCTTTTGTTGTGCAGCAGCAAGCGACAGGACAGCTAGCTGCAAAGAAAATGTGTAAGCCAACTAACAACTTCACATTATCGCATTACTAGTCCCATTGTCATCGCTGTCCTAGAGTATCACACCTAATTTTACCAACCGCATGCACCCTACTTAGTCCAGCTTTCTATCTTAGGCTAGGGCAGAGCTGTTGATGTAACAGATAGGCCAAGAAAGCAGATGTTGTAGGGTTATGTTAGAATATAGGACAGTCAAGATGAAGTGATAATAGGAACAAGTGAGAATGTTCTCTTTTCCACCAGGGCATGTGTGTGTTCATTCTACAACATATTGGTATTACCAGAAGCACATTTTTGAGGAGAGTTTTTTGGTTTTTGAATGAAGAATTTACGTGCTGTATTCATTGTTCTAGGGCGCATACTGTGTGCATGGAATAATGTGATGATCAGCACTAGTAGAAATGTCGTCTTGTCCACCGGGGTATGTATGCATTTGTTCCACAACATATTAGTATTACCAGAAGTGCATCTTTGAGGAGATTGTTTTGGTGCTGGTATCATGTCCATACATGCAGTATTGACCAAGAAATTGATGCAACAGTGCGTTTTTGAGTGCTGAGAGCACGATGTGTGTCAAAAAAAGCACGTGAAGGCTCAACTGCCAATATTTTTGCAAATAGCTGTAAAACAACTAACTCGTACGTGTTTCTAATATTATCTGCTCCACCTCTGTTTCTTTCATTGTCAATGTCGGTTAGTGGATAGTCATGGAACCTCTGAGACAAACATATATCTTCTGCCAGTGAAGTGTCATCTCATGTCCTTGCTTAATGTTGACTAGACACTGCTCTCTGACAGCGCTACCATCAGTTGTCACTTGCGACAAGAAAGCCCAGTAGTGCCTAGTGGTTACTTATTGTTAGAAAGTTGTCCCTCGAAGTGTTGCTGAACCTTCTGAGATGACATGAGAATACACATATTATCTGAGTGTTAAGTTGATCAACATTGCATATCCAGTGTACCGTGTTCCCTCCGCAAGTATATCGGGTTTCTCGAGTTTTATCCCACCTACACTATTGTCGGCTACTACCTCAATGATAACGATCACTTAGTTCCTTTCGATGTTGGCATTTACTTCAACGACCCAGGTCACTTTCATTGTGCCCTTATCACTTGGGTACCAATGATTTGCATATATAATTGTGGATGCTGTTGACCCATTGACATTAACAAAGTGCCTCTAATACCGGAACAGCTAGCTGCACTCCCATACAGAGCTGTCGTAAACAACCAGGATGAAGTTACTATAACAAATAAGGACATCGTCAAGGTTGCTTCTTGGTGGTCAGACGTACATAAGTTGTAGATGTCATGGTCTGACAAAGAGAAGAAGACCATATTCAAGTGGAAGCTAAAAGCTTCGGCCGTATTGACCTCCACAGCCACTCTGTCTCCTCAATCTTCTGCTCCCCTGTCGTCATCCTTACCATCAATGTTGACTGCATTTGGACTGATGCAAACCTCATCAAACTCTCAAACTACAATGTCGTTGCTCGCTCCACAACAACTCCAAGACTTTACCGCCCTTGTCGCAGTGGCACTATCTGCTCAGAGCACTGTAACTAAATTGTCGACACCTTCGACAAATTTCTTGAAAAACTTGACCAGTCCTTTAAGAACCCAAGAGAGAAGGATTGGGCATATACCCGATGGTTGGAGATGTGTCAAGGAAACATTAATGCCAGTGTTTTCCTTGCCAACTTCGAGATCACAATGAGTCAAGCTGGCATCACAATGAGTAATGTCAATGTCATATTACCACAGCTGAAAAAGGCTCTCTGTAAAGAAGTCGCTAAATGTGCGAGATTGTGTTCAGTACCAAAATACCAAGACAAGAGGTGTATGGTTTTAAGTGGGGGAGGGCTAATACGTGCTGGTACTTAACCCGGATGGTTACGGTACTTGTTGTCTATGAAAAGGGGGAGTTAATAGATGGGCCAGAAATGAAGGGTATAAGACTCTGGTATGAAAAGAGTAGGTTAGAATGTGGAAAAAACCTCAGTACAGGTCAGTACAGAAACAAAGAGGTCGGTACGTGGAGAAATGTAGTCAAGCACAAAGGTCAGTACAGAAACAAAAGGGTGATGTGCAGAATACAAAGGATAACAAAAGGTCAGTACCATGGGAAAAACCTTGGTACAGGTTGGTACAGAAACAAAGGGGCTGGTACATAGAGATATGTTGTCAAACAAGAAGATCAGTACAGAAACAAGAGGATGATATGCAGAACATGTAGGATAACAATAGGTCAGTACCGTAGGAAAAACATTGGTACAGGTTGGTACTGCAAGAAAACAGCTAGCATGGGGTGGTATAGCAAGGAACTGAGTGAGATAGACTGGTGGCTGAGAGGTGTCGACTGTGCTGGAAAGTAAACCTGAGCTCTCGCATGGGAGGCTAACTCCTGAGGTTCACTTGAGACAGGACTGAGACAGGACTGGGACAAAACTCAAGACGAAGCTGAGACGAGACTGAGATGAGACTAAGAGGGGGTGAGGAAACCTGAGCTCTTACACTAGAGGCTAGCTCCTAAGATTACCTGGAGAGCTACTACATACAGGAGGAGATATTCATACTACTGTTCTGTAGTTAGCTCATAATTCTAAAAGGAGAAAGTAGAAAGGGAAATTGAAATATAGAAAAGGCTGAAGAAAAATGTCATAAGAAGAATGAATACAGCAGAGCCATCAGGGGGACAACAAGAAAGGGTTAGGTAGGACAAGATACCAATGAAAATGTAGCACATAGTACCCCTAGATAAAAAGTCCTCATGACAAGAGATCTGCACCTCCATCGATTGATACCAACACATTTCAGGTGGTACCAGACCCGAAAACCTTATTGAATACTGAACCTGAGCTTCTTCAAAGAACCAGCATGCATGGTCCAACCATCAGAAGTGAATACCAGAGAGAGAGACATCTAATCTATATCATGAGAATATATCAAATTATCAAATTGTCTTGGTACCAAGTTTCTCGGCACTTGGAACTCTCAGTACCGGGTTTCTTGGCGCTTGGTACCAGTACTCTCAGCATTTGGTATCTTAAGAAATAGAACAAACAGTTTCCTTGAGTGTGCTGGTGGCTTCTAAAAGGTATAGATGGGACTGAACTATAGCATAAGGTAAGCGTAGAATGGGATACTGGGCTTGATACTGAGCTCAGCCGCATGTAGTTCTCTTCATCGCGACAGTTATAATCCATCTCCCTACTACCCCAATGACATACAACCAGATAAAGGCATATGCCATTTCCTTTAACACAAAGGAGCAAGAAGTTCATCAGCTAAGGTGACAGAACACACCAACACAACCACCTCCACATTGACAAACCTTCCAGCTGGAGCCACAACAACTGGCACTATTCGACCTGTCGCATGATGACAAGAAGGACTTGACAGACATCATGTTCGGTGGACAGGGCGAGCTGATGCAGGTGACCCTTCAACATCTTTGACATGAAAGAAGATGCTTCAATTGTGGCAAGCTTGGCCACATTGCTAGAAAGTGCCCCATGCCAAAAACTCTGCAAGCTGTCTGCACAATCATCACAGAACTCTCTGATAAGATGAAGAAACTGCTCTGCAACAAGTTATTTGCGGAAGCAGACTTAGCGTCAGCAGCAGCGCGTTGGGTGGAAGAAGTAGAAGTCGTCAATGAAAGTAATCCTGACAATGAGAATTTTTCAGAAAGCCAGTAGATGACATCAATGTCTCTGGCTCAAATTTCTTAGATGATTTGCTATGGTCTCCAAATATTTATAATTCATCAGATGTAACACTATTAAATGAGACGTCTGTAAATAAGATTGATGAATTTAAAAATCAAACCCAAAGCGAACAGTTTAAAGAAAATGAATTCGACAATGATGACTTTGGGTTTCTCCTTGACAAACTCGTCAAAGGCTCAGTTGCTAGAAATATGGAAGAGGAAAATAAGATGAAAGTCTGACATGAGCTGGACTTATATGTCAACCTGATCCTGGATAATGGAAGAACATTGGATGCATATGTGTTAATCGACTCAGGATGCACAGACTCATATGTCAATGCAGGTTTTGTCAAGCAATATCAGATCCCAATGTTAGAACTTCTGCACCCAATGAATGTCATGAATGCTGATGGGACAATAATCGAAGGAGGCAAGATGATGCACTATGTCAAACTTAATCTTTAAATCGAGAACCATGAAGAATGAATACGTCTACCCATTCTTACCATATCAATGTCAAATCTGTTCCTAGGATATTTGTGGCTGAGTAAACATAATCCATCAATTGATTGGAAGCGTGGATGCATTGACTTTGATAGCTGTCCAAAATCATGTAAACAGCACAACATCCAGAAAGCTCGACATGTTATCCCTCAGCACAGACAGTCATCATGGCCGACATACCTGGATGATCATGCCAACGTCTTCAGTGAAGAAAAACTTTGAGAGGTTACCTGAGCACAGAGTATGGGACCACATCATCAATCTTGAACCGGACTTTAAGCCCTCTGATTGCAAGGTATATCTACTGAACATGAAGGAGCATAAGAAACTATATACCTTTATCAACAAAAACCGAATCATTATCGCCAATAGCATCCCCCTTCTTCTTCATCAAGAAGGCTGACAGATTGCTACAAGCTATCCAAGACTATAGGAAGCTTAATGAGGGTATAGTAAAGAACAAATACCTATTACCACTTATTGGCGAACTTGTTGACAAAGTAAAAATAGCACAGTTTATCACAAAGCTTGACGTCAGATAGAGATATTACAACATCCATGTCAGGGAAGGCGACAAATAGAAGGCAGCATTAAATGTGCAAGATTGCATCCGGTACCAAAATACCGAGACAAGGAGTGTATGGTTTTAAGTGGAGAAGGGCTAATACGTGCCGGTACTTAACCAGTATGGTCACAGTACTTGTTCTCTATGAAAAGGGGGAGTTAATGGACTGGCCGGAAGGGAAGGGTATGAGACTTGTATGAAAAGAGGACAGGTCAGAATGTGGGAAAAACTTTGGTACAGGTCAGTACAAGGGAGAATGTATCAAAACAAAAGTCTAATACCATGGGAAAAACCTTGGTACAGGTCGGTACAGAAACAAAGGGGTCGGTATGTGGAGGTATGTTGTCAAACAAGAAGATCAGTACAGAAACTAAAGAATAATGTGCAAAATACGAAGGATAACAAAAGGTCGGTACCATGGGAAAAACATCGGTACAGGTCGGTACTGCAAGAAAACAGCTAGTACGGGGTGGTATAGCAAGGGACTGAATGAGGTAGACTGGTGGCTGAGAGGTGTCGACTGTGCTGGGAAGTAAACCTGAGCTCTCGCACAGGAGGCTAACTCTGAAGGTTCACTTGAGACAGAACTGGGATGGGACCAGGATAGAACTCGAGATGAGACTGAGACAGAACTGAGAAGAGGGTGAGGAAACCCGAGCCCTCACGCTAGAGGCTAGCTCCTAAGATTATCTGGAGAGCTACTACGTACAGGAGGAGATACTTATACTACTGTACTGTAGTTAGCTCAAAAGTCCAAAAGGAGAAAGTAAAAGGGAAGATCAAAACAAAGAAAAGTCTGAAGAAAAATGTCATAAGAAGAATGAATACAGTAGAGCCATCAGGGGGACAACAAGAAAGGGTTAGGTAGGACAAGATACCAATGAAAACGTAGCATATAGTACCTCTAGATGAAAAGTTCTCAGAACAAGAGATTTGAGCCTCTGCTAATTGATACCGAAGCATTTCTGGTGGTACCAGACCTGAAAACCTTAATGGATACTGACCCTGAGCTTCTCCAAAGAACCGGCATGCATAGTCCAACCATCAGGAATGAATACCAGAGAGGGAGATGTCCGATCTATGTTATGAGAGCATGTCAAATTGTCAGATTATCTCAGTACCGAGTTTCTCAGCACTTGGCACTCTCGGCACTCTCAGTACTGGTAAAGGGTAATACCGGAGGCTATGATCGATATGGGCTTAATTTTGCGATTCTACCACTTCTTCCAATTGACAATACTTCTGCGATTCTATGACTTCTTACTTCTCTTTGGACTACGGTACTTCTGCCATCCTATCTACGCCTGCGGTTCGGACAAAGTATAAGGCTTCTGCGATTCAACAAGGCTAAGATCAATTGAGAACTGGTACTGCATGCTTTAGCCAGACTTCTGCGCCAATACTGAATCACACATTCTTATGCCTGTCTTCCATCACAGTACCAAACCACCTGGCTTCGATACCGATGATACCGATACTGTACCGTCCACCCATCCTGATACTAACGTTTAATAGTCCACCATTAGTTAATACTACGCTCTCGACAGTCCATACCGAGAGAAAGGCTCATAAGCTACGATCGGTCTGCCATACGTTGCTGCGAAGAGTTGGATCATTGTCAAAGCTCCAAGTCTGACGGTATGCCCTTCTGAACTGCCATGCATCGATACCGACGATACTGGTGTTGATACCGATGGTCCACTCCAGTACCAAAGTTCGTGACATGTACTAGGTCGAGACCGTGCCCTCGGTGATCTACGTCGAGAGGAAGGTTGGGAAATGAATCAGGTCCACGGTATGCTGCTTCGATCTTGGAGGAGACCATTGATCCGACTCGGAGGTGAAGCCAAGCAATGCCCAGTCGAGTCAGGCAACGCGTATCGATCTATATCGAGGGGCTCGAGCGATCTCATTGATGCCCAGGGACAATCCCAGCATACTGATTGGTACCAAGCGATACAGTACTCCAATGCCAAGGTTAGGTTGTACCAACATGTCAACATCGGAGCATGCCATCCGATCTCTCAGTAGATGCCCAGACTGACGCCACACGGATTATGATACTGGAACAAAGGTAAATCTAGATGATGCACCTCTCTGGAGAAGAAGACGACAGGGCCATCGTCAGGAGCGCCCATGCAGTAGCTTGAGACATGTCCTTACTTTAGCGCTGGTCGACATCGGTACCGCCACCCTACCTCGGTATCACTTGTCGTGAGTTTTCATTGGGTTCTTGTCTCGTCCCACCCTATTCTTAGCTACCCCCTGATAAAACTTCTTATTTATTCACCATCTTATGTTTCCCCTGATTATATTTTTACATTCAATTCGACCTTATGTTCCCCTTCTTGTACCAGATTGCAGTACAATTCGACTTGTAAAAACTCCCCTTTTGGTATCTTGAATGGCTGTGGTATTATGGTATTTATAGCCTGCATGTTCTACCATAGCAAACCAGCTAATCTGAGAGGAACTTCCAGAGTGAAGATCTGGGTTTTGCTCATCTCGTCCAAGTCCCCATTTGTTCGTCTCGTCTCGTAGTCGTTGGTATTGAAACCGGTAGTCGTCGATATTGTCTTCGTTATCCTCGCCCTCCTCGTCTCACAACTAGTCCTATCAGAAACTCATTCTCTACTCATCTTCTCTACTGCTTTGTTCTCACTACCACAATACTGAACAACAAAAGACTCGGTATCGACGGGTTCAACTCAGTATCGATTGACTCCTGATTCTTTGTCTCTTGAGCAGTGAAGAGAACTACGTGCAGCTGAGCTCGGTATCAAGCCTGGTATCCCATTCTACGCTTACCCCATGCTACGGTACAGTCCTTTCAGTATCCACCAGCACACCCAGAGAAACCGTCAGTCCCATTTCTCGAAGTACCGAACGCCGAGAGTACTGGTACCGAGCGCCAAGAAACCCGGTACTGAGAATACCGAGAGTACCGAGTGCCGAGAAACCCGGTACCGAGACAAATTGACTATTCGACATGCTCTCATGACATGGATCAGACGTCTCCCTCTACGGTATTCATTCCTGATGGTTGGACTATGCATGCTGGTTCTTTGGGAAAGCTCAGGGTCAGTATCCATTAAGGTTTTCAGGTCCGGTACCACCAGGAACGTGTCGGTATCAATCAGCAGGAGCGCAGATCTCTTGTCCTGAGGACTTTTCATCCAGGGGTACTATATGCTACGTTTTCATTGGTATCTTGTCCTCCCTAACCCTTTCTTGTTGTCCCCCTGATGGCGCTGCAATGTTCACTTTCCTTGTTACAATTCTCTTCAGACTTTTCTTTGTTTTGATCTTTCTTTCTACTTTCTCCTTTTGGATTTATGAGCTAACTACGGTACAGTAGTATAAATATCTCCTCCTGTACGTAGTAGCTCTCGAGGTAATCTTAGGAGCTAGCCTCTAACGTGAGGGCTCGGTTTTCCTCACCCCCTTCTCAGTTCCGTCTCAGTCTCATCTCAAGCTTCGTCCCAATCCCATCCCAGTTCCGTCTCAAGTGAACCTTCGGAGTTAGCCTCCCGTGTGAGGGCTCAGGTTTGCTTCCCAGTCCAGTCGACACCTTCAGCCACCAGTCAACCTCATTCAGTCCCTTGCTATACCATCCCGTGCTAGCTGTTTCCTGCAGTACCGACCTATACCAACGTTTTTCCCACGATACCGACATTTTGTTATCCTTTGCATTCTGCACGTCACCCTTTTGTTTCTGTACTGATCTTCTTGTTTGACAACATACCTTCACGTACCGACCCCTTTCTTTCTGTACCGACCTGTACCGAGGTTTTTCCCACGGTATTAGACTCTTGTTTTGCTACGTTCTCTCTCATACCGACCTATACTGAAGTTTTTCCCACGTTCAAAACTGTCCTTTTCATACCAGAATCATATACTCTTTGCTTCTGGCCCATCCATTCACTCCCCCTTTTCATAGACAACAAGTACCGTGACCGTACTGGTTAAGTACCGGCACATATTAGCCCTCCCCCACTTAAAACCATACACCCCTCGTCTCAGTACCTCCGGTACTGGACGCGATCTTGCACATTTATCTGGAGCCCACCGCGAGGGAGGGTTTTCAAGGTGTCTTGTTGTCTAATTGATTATTCTGACTACTCCCCTTTCATTCCCTTTCAATACCGACAGTTTGTTTTGTCCAGTTCATCTCTGTAAAAGTTTCGGCAGACCGGTACCTCGGTACTGGACGGTAGCATTTGTTCTTATTGCCGCTTCACAATCCCCCAGCCATTAGTTGTTTTCCCTTTTCAGTTCGTATTTCACTCCGTTATCAATTTAGAAGTATAACCCCACTCGAGCAAGATGGTAGGACGTCCTCCCAGACGCGGAACCGAAGACACTCCTTCGTTCGATGGTACCGAACCACGAGAACTGCCCCGGTACCTTGAAGACATAGAGTACCTAGCTGCCGAATACAACCTAGACCCAGCCCAGACGATTTGGTATGCTGGATACTATGCATCTCGCACCGTAGCCGAGCTTTGGAAGACCTCACCAGATGCATCAGATACCGCTACCGATTGGTCGAAGGCCAAAGCAGCCATCAAGTCGTTTTACCTGATTTTGTCTGAAGGAGCCCAGTATACTCAAGAAGACGTTATTCAGCTTGTAGAGTTCTGGAGATGCAAAGGGATCAAGACACGACTCAATCTGGCCCAGTACCGGAACGAATATCTCATGCGTTGGAGCTATCTGAAGAGTCTCGGTACCCTCTCGGTAGAGGAAGCAGCCCGGTACTACTTCTCAGTATTCACCGGTAGCCTTCGGGATCGCATCCGTTTACGTCTCGAGACAAAAGAAGCCGATCCCCAGCCTGGAATGACATATACAGTGGAGCAGATCCATAAGCATGCTGATTATGTTCTCAGTACCGACTTTTTCGATGAATCACCTCGTACCGGATTATGTAATGCTGAGTCGCAGCCAGTCGAGGAGGAGCCGGAGCTTGGTACACTCTGGAAGACGTTGCAGGTCCTTCAGTTACAGGTAGAGGAACTGGAGCAGGAGCAGCAGTTGTTACTGGAACCATTGGAGTTGCCTTCGGTAAACGTAGTTGTGGCCCATTCACCTCCGGTATCAGTCCCGGTACCGATCCAGCAATGCCGAGAGTCCCCAGTTGCAAGGCAGAGAATTGCAGAGGAGGTAGAAGATGATCAGGAGGTCGTTAGGTTGGAGATTCTGCTTGAGGAGGCTCAAAGGAAGGCAGAGGAAGCACGCAGGAGGAAGTACCGGAGTGCAGAGAGACCGTTAGTACCGGAGTACCGGAGCGCCGAGAGATTGCAAGTACCGGAGTACCGGAGCGCCGAGAGATCATCAGTACCAGAGTACTACTACATGGAGGACACGTCTCCCAGCAGAGTCTTAGCAATGTCAGACCCACTCCCGAAACTCAAAGAAGATGCATACGAGCCCTCGGTAGCTGACTGGAAGTCTCCGGTACTGGCCCCAGTAGATCAGCCTCTTGGATCTGGGCTTACGGTATCTCAACGCGAGTTGTTGGCGTTATCGCAGGAGCTTAGAAGGCAGATGAGCGAGTTGGTTTCAGTTGAGTGTGGAGGTCCCGGGAGCGTATATGCAGTTGGTACTGAGGCAGCAGGAGAGCTGTCAGAGAAGGAAGAAGATCCCCCGGTACTCAGTTCCAGGTTGTTAGTTGAGGAAGGATCAGCGGATTCGGTTGCAGGAGATGACGTGTTAGGTCAGGAAGTGGTGCAGTGTCTAGGAGGCATAGATCTGGTGGACGTGCATTGAGTATCGATCGGAATTGAGGTGCACAGCCACGTACCGGACCCTGGTATCAGTCAGGATATGGATCCAGCTGACGACTCGTTAGTGTCATTGGTGGCTCCGGTACCAGTTATTCTGGTGCCAGATGAAATTGTCAAGTCCCCGGTACCAATCGTTCCAGTGCAGAATGCAATCGTCGAGGCCCCAGTACATGCTCCAGAATCTTCGGTACCCATTCTCCCAGTCGTTGGGATAGCTAGGAAGGCCCCCATGTCAATCTTTTGTCTAGTCGGTGCTCATCCTCAGGTTTTGGATCCAGTATATGAATTTCGAAAGGCGTTTATTGGTTGCTCCCCCATGCGAGTCTCGTCACCCGGGATTCCCCAGCCTCTCGGTACCAAGCACAGCCACATCAAGTCGTTAGACGCCAGCCATTTGGACTATGGTGTCAGGCAGAATTCAGCCCAGGAGTCTCAGGTCAGCCGTACGACATCTACTGGAACTAGTAGGGCTTCTATTGGTATTGGAGGAGTTGCATGTTTTGGCTTATTCGATCGATTTCCGGTACCGGTACCGGTACTTTTCTCTCGGCATCGGTACCAACCCCCTGGTATTGGCTCGGTAGTTCGTTCAGTGGTGGCAGCAGCTCTTGGAACTCATTCTACGACCCATCGAAGCATTTCCGGTACTTCAGTAAGGGCTCTCGAGTTGGGAAATGTGGTGACCGTAAAGTCTACAAGCACCAAGGAGTTGTCGGTATTTGGTACACGTGACAGACTATGGTTCAAGGACGACTATGGCTTGCTCATTTTAGGACAACTCAGCCAGACATTCCCTGCCAACCCGGGCAAGCAACTAGCGACGGCTCGCAGCAGCTACCGGTACCAGAATACTGCGCAAGACTCTCTCCTGTTCTCAGTACCGCCTCGGTACTGCTTACATAAGCTCGGTACCGGACGGGGCTATTGTATCAATGGTGGAACATACCTCGGTATGGCTGTGGACTGGTTGCTACCCCTTTCCCAGCTATTCTTTCTTCTATTCCACCCTCTCCTTTCTGATTATGGATAATTTTGAACTTCTACTTCTGAAAACTGTTTGCACGGTCGGTATTTGATTGTTTTACCTTCCGTACCTATACCCCCATCCCATTCTCAAATTATCTTATACATTCTTCCACTGTCTCACTTATTCACGTTCTTCTGTCCTTTGTGCGAATTTCGGTATTGGTTCCTATTCGATGACACTGCAGTTGCATTCCACTACCACTCCTGGTACCGAAGCTTACTAATCACTGGTACCGGAGACGCCGAGTCGACTTGATGATGGATTGGGTTGGAGGAAGGACTCTTTGGCTTACCTCTCCTTGTGCCGCCTCACGTTACCGATGCACCTTGGCTATGGAGGATGACTGAGGACAGTCACTATTTAAAGTGCCCGGGAGATGAAGAGAACTACGTGCAGCTGAGCTCGGTATCAAGCCTGGTATCCCATTCTACACTTACCCCATGCTACGGTACAGTCCTTCCAGTATCCACCAGCACACCCAGAGAAACCGTCAGTCCCATTTCTCGAAGTACCGAACACCGAGAGTACTAGTACCGAGCGCCAAGAAACCCGGTACCGAGAATGCCGAGAGTACCGAGTGCCGAGAAACCCGGTACCGAGACAAATTGACTATTCGACATGCTCTCATGACATGGATCAGACGTCTCCCTCTACGGTATTCATTCCTGATGGTTGGACTATGCATGCTGGTTCTTTGGGAAAGCTCAGGGTCAGTATCCATTAAGGTTTTCAGGTCCGGTACCACCAGGAACGTGTCGGTATCAATCAGCAGGAGCGCAGATCTCTTGTCCTGAGGACTTTTCATCCAGGGGTACTATATGCTACGTTTTCATTGGTATCTTGTCCTCCCTAACCCTTTCTTGTTGTCCCCCTGATGGCGCTGCAATGTTCACTTTCCTTGTTACAATTCTCTTCAGACTTTTCTTTGTTTTGATCTTTCTTTCTACTTTCTCCTTTTGGATTTATGAGCTAACTACGGTACAGTAGTATAAATATCTCCTCCTGTACGTAGTAGCTCTCGAGGTAATCTTAGGAGCTAGCCTCTAACGTGAGGGCTCGGTTTTCCTCACCCCCTTCTCAGTTCCGTCTCAGTCTCATCTCAAGCTTCGTCCCAATCCCATCCCAGTTCCGTCTCAAGTGAACCTTCGGAGTTAGCCTCCCGTGTGAGGGCTCAGGTTTGCTTCCCAGTCCAGTCGACACCTTCAGCCACCAGTCAACCTCATTCAGTCCCTTGCTATACCATCCCGTGCTAGCTGTTTCCTGCAGTACCGACCTATACCAACGTTTTTCCCACGATACCGACATTTTGTTATCCTTTGCATTCTGCACGTCACCCTTTTGTTTCTGTACTGATCTTCTTGTTTGACAACATACCTTCACGTACCGACCCCTTTCTTTCTGTACCGACCTGTACCGAGGTTTTTCCCACGGTATTAGACTCTTGTTTTGCTACGTTCTCTCTCATACCGACCTATACTGAAGTTTTTCCCACGTTCAAAACTGTCCTTTTCATACCAGAATCATATACTCTTTGCTTCTGGCCCATCCATTCACTCCCCCTTTTCATAGACAACAAGTACCGTGACCGTACTGGTTAAGTACCGGCACATATTAGCCCTCCCCCACTTAAAACCATACACCCCTCGTCTCAGTACCTCCGGTACTGGACGCGATCTTGCACATTTATCTGGAGCCCACCGCGAGGGAGGGTTTTCAAGGTGTCTTGTTGTCTAATTGATTATTCTGACTACTCCCCTTTCATTCCCTTTCAATACCGACAGTTTGTTTTGTCCAGTTCATCTCTGTAAAAGTTTCGGCAGACCGGTACCTCGGTACTGGACGGTAGCATTTGTTCTTATTGCCGCTTCACAATCCCCCAGCCATTAGTTGTTTTCCCTTTTCAGTTCGTATTTCACTCCGTTATCAATTTAGAAGTATAACCCCACTCGAGCAAGATGGTAGGACGTCCTCCCAGACGCGGAACCGAAGACACTCCTTCGTTCGATGGTACCGAACCACGAGAACTGCCCCGGTACCTTGAAGACATAGAGTACCTAGCTGCCGAATACAACCTAGACCCAGCCCAGACGATTTGGTATGCTGGATACTATGCATCTCGCACCGTAGCCGAGCTTTGGAAGACCTCACCAGATGCATCAGATACCGCTACCGATTGGTCGAAGGCCAAAGCAGCCATCAAGTCGTTTTACCTGATTTTGTCTGAAGGAGCCCAGTATACTCAAGAAGACGTTATTCAGCTTGTAGAGTTCTGGAGATGCAAAGGGATCAAGACACGACTCAATCTGGCCCAGTACCGGAACGAATATCTCATGCGTTGGAGCTATCTGAAGAGTCTCGGTACCCTCTCGGTAGAGGAAGCAGCCCGGTACTACTTCTCAGTATTCACCGGTAGCCTTCGGGATCGCATCCGTTTACGTCTCGAGACAAAAGAAGCCGATCCCCAGCCTGGAATGACATATACAGTGGAGCAGATCCATAAGCATGCTGATTATGTTCTCAGTACCGACTTTTTCGATGAATCACCTCGTACCGGATTATGTAATGCTGAGTCGCAGCCAGTCGAGGAGGAGCCGGAGCTTGGTACACTCTGGAAGACGTTGCAGGTCCTTCAGTTACAGGTAGAGGAACTGGAGCAGGAGCAGCAGTTGTTACTGGAACCATTGGAGTTGCCTTCGGTAAACGTAGTTGTGGCCCATTCACCTCCGGTATCAGTCCCGGTACCGATCCAGCAATGCCGAGAGTCCCCAGTTGCAAGGCAGAGAATTGCAGAGGAGGTAGAAGATGATCAGGAGGTCGTTAGGTTGGAGATTCTGCTTGAGGAGGCTCAAAGGAAGGCAGAGGAAGCACGCAGGAGGAAGTACCGGAGTGCAGAGAGACCGTTAGTACCGGAGTACCGGAGCGCCGAGAGATTGCAAGTACCGGAGTACCGGAGCGCCGAGAGATCATCAGTACCAGAGTACTACTACATGGAGGACACGTCTCCCAGCAGAGTCTTAGCAATGTCAGACCCACTCCCGAAACTCAAAGAAGATGCATACGAGCCCTCGGTAGCTGACTGGAAGTCTCCGGTACTGGCCCCAGTAGATCAGCCTCTTGGATCTGGGCTTACGGTATCTCAACGCGAGTTGTTGGCGTTATCGCAGGAGCTTAGAAGGCAGATGAGCGAGTTGGTTTCAGTTGAGTGTGGAGGTCCCGGGAGCGTATATGCAGTTGGTACTGAGGCAGCAGGAGAGCTGTCAGAGAAGGAAGAAGATCCCCCGGTACTCAGTTCCAGGTTGTTAGTTGAGGAAGGATCAGCGGATTCGGTTGCAGGAGATGACGTGTTAGGTCAGGAAGTGGTGCAGTGTCTAGGAGGCATAGATCTGGTGGACGTGCATTGAGTATCGATCGGAATTGAGGTGCACAGCCACGTACCGGACCCTGGTATCAGTCAGGATATGGATCCAGCTGACGACTCGTTAGTGTCATTGGTGGCTCCGGTACCAGTTATTCTGGTGCCAGATGAAATTGTCAAGTCCCCGGTACCAATCGTTCCAGTGCAGAATGCAATCGTCGAGGCCCCAGTACATGCTCCAGAATCTTCGGTACCCATTCTCCCAGTCGTTGGGATAGCTAGGAAGGCCCCCATGTCAATCTTTTGTCTAGTCGGTGCTCATCCTCAGGTTTTGGATCCAGTATATGAATTTCGAAAGGCGTTTATTGGTTGCTCCCCCATGCGAGTCTCGTCACCCGGGATTCCCCAGCCTCTCGGTACCAAGCACAGCCACATCAAGTCGTTAGACGCCAGCCATTTGGACTATGGTGTCAGGCAGAATTCAGCCCAGGAGTCTCAGGTCAGCCGTACGACATCTACTGGAACTAGTAGGGCTTCTATTGGTATTGGAGGAGTTGCATGTTTTGGCTTATTCGATCGATTTCTGGTACCGGTACCGGTACTTTTCTCTCGGCATCGGTACCAACCCCCTGGTATTGGCTCGGTAGTTCGTTCAGTGGTGGCAGCAGCTCTTGGAACTCATTCTACGACCCATCGAAGCATTTCCGGTACTTCAGTAAGGGCTCTCGAGTTGGGAAATGTGGTGACCGTAAAGTCTACAAGCACCAAGGAGTTGTCGGTATTTGGTACACGTGACAGACTATGGTTCAAGGACGACTATGGCTTGCTCATTTTAGGACAACTCAGCCAGACATTCCCTGCCAACCCGGGCAAGCAACTAGCGACGGCTCGCAGCAGCTACCGGTACCAGAATACTGCGCAAGACTCTCTCCTGTTCTCAGTACCGCCTCGGTACTGCTTACATAAGCTCGGTACCGGACGGGGCTATTGTATCAATGGTGGAACATACCTCGGTATGGCTGTGGACTGGTTGCTACCCCTTTCCCAGCTATTCTTTCTTCTATTCCACCCTCTCCTTTCTGATTATGGATAATTTTGAACTTCTACTTCTGAAAACTGTTTGCACGGTCGGTATTTGATTGTTTTACCTTCCGTACCTATACCCCCATCCCATTCTCAAATTATCTTATACATTCTTCCACTGTCTCACTTATTCACGTTCTTCTGTCCTTTGTGCGAATTTCGGTATTGGTTCCTATTCGATGACACTGCAGTTGCATTCCACTACCACTCCTGGTACCGAAGCTTACTAATCACTGGTACCGGAGACGCCGAGTCGACTTGATGATGGATTGGGTTGGAGGAAGGACTCTTTGGCTTACCTCTCCTTGTGCCGCCTCACGTTACCGATGCACCTTGGCTATGGAGGATGACTGAGGACAGTCACTATTTAAAGTGCCCGGGAGATGAAGAGAACTACGTGCAGCTGAGCTCGGTATCAAGCCTGGTATCCCATTCTACACTTACCCCATGCTACGGTACAGTCCTTCCAGTATCCACCAGCACACCCAGAGAAACCGTCAGTCCCATTTCTCGAAGTACCGAACACCGAGAGTACTAGTACCGAGCGCCAAGAAACCCGGTACCGAGAATGCCGAGAGTACCGAGTGCCGAGAAACCCGGTACCGAGACAAATTGACTATTCGACATGCTCTCATGACATGGATCAGACGTCTCCCTCTACGGTATTCATTCCTGATGGTTGGACTATGCATGCTGGTTCTTTGGGAAAGCTCAGGGTCAGTATCCATTAAGGTTTTCAGGTCCGGTACCACCAGGAACGTGTCGGTATCAATCAGCAGGAGCGCAGATCTCTTGTCCTGAGGACTTTTCATCCAGGGGTACTATATGCTACGTTTTCATTGGTATCTTGTCCTCCCTAACCCTTTCTTGTTGTCCCCCTGATGGCGCTGCAATGTTCACTTTCCTTGTTACAATTCTCTTCAGACTTTTCTTTGTTTTGATCTTTCTTTCTACTTTCTCCTTTTGGATTTATGAGCTAACTACGGTACAGTAGTATAAATATCTCCTCCTGTACGTAGTAGCTCTCGAGGTAATCTTAGGAGCTAGCCTCTAACGTGAGGGCTCGGTTTTCCTCACCCCCTTCTCAGTTCCGTCTCAGTCTCATCTCAAGCTTCGTCCCAATCCCATCCCAGTTCCGTCTCAAGTGAACCTTCGGAGTTAGCCTCCCGTGTGAGGGCTCAGGTTTGCTTCCCAGTCCAGTCGACACCTTCAGCCACCAGTCAACCTCATTCAGTCCCTTGCTATACCATCCCGTGCTAGCTGTTTCCTGCAGTACCGACCTATACCAACGTTTTTCCCACGGTACCGACATTTTGTTATCCTTTGCATTCTGCACGTCACCCTTTTGTTTCTGTACTGATCTTCTTGTTTGACAACATACCTTCATGTACCGACCCCTTTCTTTCTGTACCGACCTGTACCGAGGTTTTTCCCACGGTATTAGACTCTTGTTTTGCTACGTTCTCTCTCATACCGACCTATACTGAAGTTTTTCCCACGTTCAAAACTGTCCTTTTCATACCAGAATCATATACTCTTTGCTTCTGGCCCATCCATTCACTCCCCCTTTTCATAGACAACAAGTACCGTGACCGTACTGGTTAAGTACCGGCACATATTAGCCCTCCCCCACTTAAAACCATACACCCCTCGTCTCAGTACCTCCGGTACTGGACACGATCTCGCACATTTAGCGGTCACCTAGAGCCCCCCTGAACTCATCAATCCAGCCAGGCCCTACTATCTCTCTTGACGACCTGTCTGTGACAGTACAACTTAGTACCGCTACGTACCGGCCCTCCCAACGCACCTAAATTGTACCCCCCTCGTCTGGTAATTCTGATACTGGCCGTGATCTCGCACATTCACTGGGTTTCTTGGTGCTTGGTACCAGTACTCTTGGCATTCGGTACTTTGAGAAATGGGACTGATGGTTTCTCTAGGTGTGCTGTTGGATACTGAAAGGTGTAGATGAGACCATACCGTAGCATGGGGTAAGCGTAGAATGAGATACTGGGCTTGATACCAAGCTCAGCCGCATGTAGCTTTCTTCAGTGTTTAGAACAAATGAGGGGCTTTTCGAACCTACTGTCATGTTCTTTAGTTTATGCAATGCTGAATGTGCAAGAACACAGCCAGTATCAGAAGTACCGGTGAAGAGGGGTACAATTTAGGTGCGTTGAGAGGGCTAGTAGGTGGCAATACTAAGTTGTACTGTCACAGACAAGTCATTGAGAGATGTAGTATGTCCTGGTGAGATAATAGGGTACAGAGAGGCTCTAGGTGACCACTCATGAAGGAAAGTAGCAGGCAGCGTTCAATACCAATACAAATCTGTCAATACCAAGTTGTCTGGCATCAGTACTGAGGCAGCACAATCAAAGCAGAGGAGGGACGAGATAGCAAGGAGTCTTGATGGGGTGAGTTGTGAGGCGAAAGGCAAGAGCTAAGAGACACAATGATGACGAATACTGGTATTGATACTGGTGACTACAAGACAAGACAAATAAACTAGAACTTAAACAAGATGAGCAAAATCTGGATCTTTACTCTGGAAGCTCCTCTCAGATTAGCTGGTTTGTTACAGTAGAACATGCAGGCTATAAATACCATAATACTGTAGCTATTCAAGATACCAAATGAGGAATTTTACAAGTCAAATTGTACCACAATCTGGTACAAGAAGAAAAACATAAGGTCAAAATAAATGTAAAAATATAATCAGGGGGAACATAAGATGATGAATGAATAAGAAGTTTTATCAGGGGGAAGCTAAGAATAGAGTAGAACAAGACAAGAATCCAATGAAAACTTATGACAAGTGATACTGAAGTAGGGTGGCAGTACCAACATTGACCAGCACTAAAATAAGGATGTGTTTCAGACTATAGCAAGGGTGCTTCTGATGGTGGCTCTGTCGTCTTCTTCTTTGGAGAATGTGTCACCAAGATTTACCTTTGTTCCAGTATCTTGATTCATGCGGTGTCAGTCTGGGCGGCTACTGAGTGATCAGACAGTGTACACCAATGTTGACATGTTGGTATAATCAAACCTTGACAGCAGAGTACTCTATTGCTCAGTACCAATCAGTTTGCTGGGATCATCCCTGGACATCAATAAGATCGCTCGTGCCCCTTAGTATCTATCAGTATGTATTGCCTGGCTCAACTGGGCATTGCTTAGCCTCGCCTCCAAGTCAGATCAGTGGTTCTCTCCAAGACCAAAGCAGCGTAAGGCAGACCTGATTCATTTTTCAACCTTTCTCTTGGTATGGATCATTGAGAGTGTAGTATTAACTGTACGGATCTTCGAGAGCGTAGTATTGACTGATTGTGGACCATAAAATGTCGGTACTAGGATGGGTGGTTGGTATGGTATTAGTATCATCAGTATTGAAGCTTGGTGGTTTGATACTGGGACAGAAGACAGGCGTAAGAATTGGTGGTTCAGTACTGGCATAGAAGTCTGGATTAAAGCCTGCAGAACTAATTCCCAATTGATCTTAGCCTGGTTGAGTCGCAGAAGCCTTGTATTCTGTCAGAACTATAAGCATAGATAGGACAGCAGAAGTACCATAGTCTGAAGAGAAGTAAGAAGCGGTAGAATCACCAAAGTATTGTTAATTGGAAGAAGCAGTAGAATTGCAGAATTAAGCTCATATTAATTGTAGCCTCTAGTATTTTCCTTTAACGCACCTGCAACTTTCCAAACATTTGTTAACAACATTTTCAGAGACCTGATTAGACAAGGGAAAGTTGTTATTTACCTAGATGACATCCTCATCTTTTTGGACAACCTCGATGAGCACCAACAGCTGATTAAGCAGGTATTCAGTGTGCTGAGAGAGCACAAGCTGTACTTGAAACTGGTGAAGTGCGAGTTCGAAGTGTCAACAGTAAAGTTCCTCAGTTACATTCTTGGTAACGGTAAAGGGAAATACCAGAGGCTACAATCGATATAGGCTTAATTTTGCAATTCTACCACTTCTTCCAATTAACAATACTTTGGCGATCCTACCACTTCTTACTTCTCTTCGGACTACGGTACTTCTGTCATCCTATCTATGCCTACAGTTCTGATGGAATATAAAACTTCTGCGACTCAACCAGGCTAAGATCAATTAGGAATTGGTCCTGTAGGCTTTAAGCCAGACTTCTGCACCAGTACCGAACCACCAATTCTTATGCCCATTTTCTATCCCAGTATCGAACCACCAAGCTTCAATACCGATGATACCAATACTGTACTGACCACCCATCCTGGTACCGACATTTTATGGTCCACAATCAGTCAATACTATGCTCTCGACAATTCATACCGAGAGGAAGGTCATGAACAGCAATTGGTCTACCCTACGTTGCTGTGAGAAGTTGAATCATCAAAAGTTTTGAAGCTCCAAGTTTGTCAGTCTACCTTACCAAACCACCACACTTTGATACTGACAATACCGATACTGATATCAATCGCCTACTCTGGTACTGGCATCTTGTAACATGTGCTAGGTTGATACCATGTCCTCGATGATCCATACCGAGAGGAAGGTTGGGAAATAAATCAGGTCTGCCTTATGCTGCTTCAGTCTTGGAGGGAACCACTAATTCAACTCAGAAGTGAGGCCAAGCAATGCCCAGTCAAACCAGGCAACACATACCAATAGATACCGAGGAGCATGAGCGACCTTATCGATGCCTAGGGACAATCCCAGCATACTGATTGGTACTGAGCAATAGAGTACTCCGCTGCCAAGGTTTGAATATATCGACATGTCAACATTGGTGCACACTGCCCGATTGCTTGGTAGATGCCCAGACTGACACCGCACGGATCAAGATACCAGAACAAAGGTAAATCTTGATGATGTGTTTCTCTAGAGAAGAAGATGACAGAGCCACCATCAGAAGCACCCTTGCTATAGTCTGAAACATGTCCTTATTTTAGCGCTGGTCAACATCAGTACCACCACCCTACATCAGTATCACTCGTCGTGAGTTTTCATTAGATTCTTGTCATGTTCTACTCTATTCTTAGCTTCCCCCTGATAAAACTTCTTATTCATTTGTCATCTTATGTTCCCCCTGATTATATTTTTACATTTATTTTGACCTTATGTTTTTCTTCTTGTACCAGATTGTGGTACAATTTGACTTGTAAAATTCCTCATTTGGTATCTTAAATAGCTACAGTATTATGGTATTTATAGCCTGCATGTTCTACTGTAACAAACCAGCTAATCTGAGAGAGCTTCCAGAGTGAAGATCCAGATTTTGCTCATCTTGTTCAAGTCCTAGTTTGTTTGTCTCATCTCATAGTTGCCAGTATCAATACTGGTATTTGTTAAATGTGTAGGATCGTGGCCGGTACTGGGGATACCGGTCAAGAGGTGTATGGTATAAGAAAGAGAGAGGGCCAAATGAGGCAGTACTTATCTAGTACACTCACAGTACTTGTTGTCTGTAGAAGGAGGATGTAAAGGGAGTCAAAGGAATAATAGAAAGGAGTGCTGAACTATCTAGACATTAGGAGGAATGTGTTCTTGTCCAGAATAGAGAGGGTCAGTACTATGGAAAAAATGTTGGTACAGGTTAGTACTCGAATGAACAGGATTAGTATGTGAAGAATCATTGTAAAACAAAAGGTTAGTACAGAAACAAAAGGGTGATATTTAGAAAAAAGTAGGAGAACAAAATGTCGGTACCATGGGAAAAATGTTGATACAAGTCGGTACTGCAAGAAAACAGCTGGCACAGGGTGGTATAGAAAGAAACAGAATAGGGGAGACTGATGGCTGAGAGGATGAGCTGTACCGAGAAGCAAACCTGAGCTCTTACATAGAAGGCTAACTTCTGAGGTTTACTGGACACGGAACTGGGATGGGACTGGGACAAAACTCAAGATAGAGCTGAGAATGGACTGAGACGAGACTGAGTTGGGGTGAGAAAACCTGAGCCCTCACGCTAGAGGCTAGCTCCTAAGATTACCTGGAGAGCTACTTCGTACAGGAGGAGATATTTATACTACTGTACTGTAGTTAGCTCATAAGTCCAAAAGGAGAAAGTAAAAAGGAAGATCAAAACACATAAAAGTTTACAGAAAAATGTAACAAGGAAAGTGAATATAGCAGTGCCATCAGGAGGAAAACAAGAAAGAGTTAGGTAGGACAAGACACCAATGAAAACGTAGCATATAGAGTACCTCTGGATGAAAAGTTCTCAGGACAAGAGATCTGCGCCCCTGCTGATTGATACCAACATGTTTCAGATGGTACCAGACCCGAAAACCTCAATGGATACTGACCCTGAGCTTCCCAAAGAACCGGCACACATAGTCCAACTATTAGGAATAGATACCAGAGAGAGATGTCTAATCCATGTTATGAGAGCATGTTGAATCGTTAAAATGTCTCGGTACCAAGTTTATCAGCACTTGGTACTCTCAGCACTCTTGGCACTGGAGTTCTTGGCGCTCAGTACCAGTACTCTTGGCATTCAGTATCTTGAGAAATAGGACAGACAGTTTCCCTGTGTGAGTAGATAGAACTGTACTGTAGCATAGAGTAAACATAGAATGAGATACCAGACTTGATACCAAGCTCAGCTGCACGTAGCTCTTTTCATTATCAACATTGTCTCTCTTAGCACTTGCCTCTCACGACTCACCTCATCAAGACTCCTCGCACTCTCGTCCCCTTCCCTCCTTCGATCTTACTGTCTCAGTACTGATGCCAGATGACTTGGTATCAATGAATTCATCTCGGTATCAAACACTGCCTGCTACTTCCCTTCGTGAGTGATTACCTAGAGCCTTCCTGCACTCTATTAGCTTGCCAGGCCATCTAACCTCTCTCGGCGACTTGTCTGTGACAGTACAACTTAGTACTGCCACATACCGGCCCTCCTAATGCATCTAAATTGTACCCTTCTCGACTGGTACTTCTGATATCGGCCGTGTTCTTGCACAATTAATAGTGAAGTGCACATAGATCCAGAAAAGATTGACACCATTGCAAAGTGGCCCTCTCCCAAGAACAAGAAACAGCTACAACAATTTCTTGGACTAGGCAACTAGTTACAACAATTCGTCAAAGAATACAGTGCAATTGTTAAACCCCTAAATTGCCTGACAGGAGACATCATCTGGGAATGGACTTCAACGGAGCAAGAAGCCTTTGAAGAAATCAAGGGAAGGCTGACAAGCACTGAATGTGCGAGAACGCAGCTGGTATCAGAAATACCAGACGAGGGGGGTACAATTTAGGTGCGTTGGGAGGGCCGGTACATGGCGGTAAAGAGTAATACCGGAGGCTACGATCGATATGGGCTTAATTCTGCGATTCTACCGCTTCTTCCAATTAACAATACTTCTGTGATGCTACCGCTTCTTACTTCTCTTCGGACCATGGTACTTCTGCCGTCCTATCTATGCCTGCGGTTCCAACAAAGTACGAGGCTTCTGCGATTCAACAAGGCTAAGAACAATTGAGAACTGGTCCTGCATACGTTTAGCCAGACTTCTGTGCCAATACAGTAATTCACCGTTCCTTTGAACACCACCACTCCTTTGAACACCTGGCATTTTCTCCCGCAATTCTCCATCTTTTCGCCTGAAAAAATAACATCACATTCCAACTTATGTGGCCTACTCTCATATAAGTTTCTGTAGAATTTGGTTGAGTAGTTAAATGTCAAAAAAATCGACATTGCAAGAATCAGAGCAATTTCTAACCATGTTCCTCCGTCCAAATCTCCTCATATAATAACATGCAGAGTTTGGGAAGATCTGGGCTATGATTCATATTATATAGTATCTCATGCGCACATTCCATATTCTCCGAAGCAATTTGGACAAGAATTGTGATTTCTATGTAGCAGACAATTGTCATAAGTCATAGTTTCTTGTGTTAAGTAAGAAAATTAGATGACGTAAAGTGTTACTTGCCGAGACAGGGGTAACAAATTGATTAGGCGACGGGGTGTTCAAAGGAGTGGTTTTTGGTCCAAAATCTCTCCGTTTTTCTTTTCTCTGTATTAATCTAACCGGTACTTTCCAGACATTGAAAAAATTCTCTCAGGTACGTCTCAGTGTGCCATTTTCATACATGAAATAAAATGTGCAAATAGTTGAGGGGGAGAGGTCGTGCAAATGAAAAAGTAATTGGTGTTCAAAGGAACGGTGAATTACTGTACCGAATCACCAATCCCTACGCCCGTCTTCCATCACAGTACCGAACCACCAGACTTCGATACCGATGATACCGATACCGTACCGCCCACCCATCCTGATACCGATGCTTAATAGTCCACGTCTAGTCGGTACTATGCCCTCGACAGCCCATACCAGAGGGAAAGGCTCACAAAGCTACGATCGGTCTGCCATACGTTGCTGCGAAGAGTTGGATCATGGTCGAAGCTCCCAGTCCGACGGTATGCCCTTCCGAACTGCCATGCATCGATACCGACGAATACCGGTGTTGATACCGATGGTCCGCTCCTGTACCAGAGTTCGTAACGTGTGCTAGGTCGAGACCATGCCCTCGGAGATCTACATCGAGAGGAAGGTTGGGAAATGAATCAAGTCCGCCGTACGCTGCTTCGATCTCGGAGGAGGCCATCGATCCGACTCGGAGGGGAAGCCAAGCAATGCCCAGTCGAGTCAGGCAACGCGTACCGATCGATATCGAGGGGCTCGAGCGATCTCGTTGATGCTCAGGGACGATCCCAGGGTACTGATTGGTACCGAGCGGTAGAGTACCCCATTGCCAAGGTTGGGCTGTACCGACACGTCAACATCGGAGCACACCGTCCGATCGATCGGTAGACGCCCAGACTGACGCCGCACGGATCATGATACCGGAACAAAGGTAAATCAGGATGACGTGCTTCTCCTACGACAGGGACATCGCCAGGAGCGCCCATGCGGTAGCTTGAGACATGTCCTTATTTTAGCGCTGGTCGACGTCGGTACCGCCGCCCTACCTCGGTATCACTCGTCGTGAGTTTCATTGGGTTCTTGTCTTGTCCCACCCTATTCTTAGCTACCCCCTGATAAAACTTCTTATTCATTCATCATCTTATGTTTCCCCTGATTATAATCTTACATTCTATTCGACTTTATGTTCCCTTTCTTGTACCAGATTGCGGTACGATTCGACTTGTATAAACCCCCATTTGGTATCTTGAATGGCTACGGTATTATGGTATTTATAGCCTGCATGTTCTACTGTAGCAAACCAGCTAATCTGAGAGGAACTTCCAGAGTGAAGGTCCGGGTTTTGCTCATCTTGTTCAAGTCCCCGTTCGTTCGTCTCGTCTCGTAGTCGCCGGTATCGATACCAGTAGTCATCGTTTTCGTCTTCGTCGCCCTCGCCTCTCGTCTCACGACCAGTCCCATCAGAAACACCTCCTCAGCTCGCTTTCTCTACTGCTTCGTTCTCTCTACCGTGATACCGGACACCAGACAACTCGGTATCGACAGATTCGTCTCGGTATCGATCGTCTCCTGATACCTCGCCTCTTGAGCAGTCACCTATAGCCTCCTGTACTCATCAATCCAGCCAGGCCCTACTATTCTCTCTTGACAACTTGTCTGTGACTGTACGACTTAGTACCGCCACGTACCGGCCCTCCCAACGCATCTAAATTGTACCCCCCTCGTCCGGTACTTCTGATACCGGCCGCGTTCTCGCACATTTAGCGGTACTAAGTCGTACTGTCACAGACAGGTTGTCAAGAGAGATAGTAGGGCCTGGGAGACGAAGAATCAGGAGACGATCAATACCGAGACAAATCCGTCGATACTGAGATGTTCGTTGTTCGGTATCGCAGTAGTGAGAACAAAGCAGTAGAGAAGACGAGTAGAGGATGAGTTTCTGATAGGACTAGTTGTGAGACGAGGGGGTGAGGACAACGAAGACAATATCGATGACTACCGGTTTCGATACTGGCGACTATGAGACGAGACGAATGAACGGGGACTTGAACAAGATGAGCAAAACCCAGATCTTCACTCTGGAAGTTCCTCTTAGATTAGCTGGTTTGCTATGGTAGAACATGCAGGCTATAAATACCATAATACCGTAGCCATTCAAGATACCAAATGGGGAGTTTTTACAAACAAGAAGGGGAACATAAGGTCAAAATGAATGTAAAAATATAATCAGGGAAAACATAAGATGATGAATGAATAAGAAGTTTAATCAGGGGGTAGCTAAGAATAGGGCAGGACGAGACAAGAACCCAATGAAAACTCACAACAAGTGATACCGAGGTAGGGTGGCGGTACCGATGTCGACCAGCGCTAAAGTAAGGATGTGTCTCAAGCTACCGCATGGGTGCTCCTGACAATGGCCCTGTTGTCTTCTTCTCCGGAGAAGCATGTCATCCAGATTTACCTTTGTTCTAGTATCATGATCCATGCGGCGTCAGTCTGGGCATCTACCGAGTGATCGGACAGCATGCTCCGATGTTGACATGTCGGTACAACCTAACCTTGGCATTGGGGTACTCTATCGCTCGGTGCCAATCAGTACGCTGGGATCGTCCCTGAGCATCGATGAGATTGCTTGTGCCTCTCGATATCGATCGGTACGCATTGCCTGACTCGACTGGGCATTGCTTGGCTTCGCCTTCGAGTCAGATCGATGGTCTCCTCCGAGATTGAAGCAGCGTACCACAGATCTGATTCATTTCCCAACCTTCCTCTCGACGTAGATCTCTAAGGGTGCGGTCTCGACCTAGCACACATTACAAACTTCGGTACCAGAGTGGGCCATTGGTATCAACAACGGTATCATCGGTATCGATACGTGGCAGTTCAGAAGGGCAGACCGTTGGACTTGGAGCTTCGACAATGATCCAACTCTTCGCAGCAACGTATGGCAGACCGATCGTAGCTTGTGAGCCTTTCCCTCAGTACGGGCCGTCGAGGGTGTAGTATTGACTAAATGTGGACTATTAAGCATTGGTATCAGGATGGGTGGACGGTACGGTATTGGTATCATCGGTATCGAAGTCTGGTGGTTCGGTATTGTGATGGAAGACGGGCGTAGGGATTGGTGATTTGGTATTGGCACAGAAGTCTGGCTAAACACATGCAGGACCAGTTCTCACTCGATCTTAGCCTTGTCAAATTGCAGAAGCCTCGTACTTCATTGGAACCGCAGGCGTAGATAGGACGGCAGAAGTACTGTGGTCCGAAGAGAAGTAAGAAGCGGTAGCATCACAGAAGTATTGTTAATTGGAAGAAGCGGTAGAATTGCAGAATTAAGCCCATATCGATCGTAGCTTCCAGTATTACCCTTTAGCGCTCCAGTCCTAGCAATTCCGAATGACAATAATCCTTTCTGGGTAGAGATGGATGCATCAGACTTTGCGACCAGAGGAGTGTTACTCCAGAAGCAAGGAGATGTGTGGAGGGTAATTGCCTACTGATCATAGACATTGTCAGCAGTGGAACAGAACTACCAGATTTACGACAAAGAGCTCCTCGCAGTCGTCTAAGTGCTGACGGAATAGAGATATTACCTCCTAGGAGCTAAATGTCCCGTCAAACTTTGGACAGATCATGCAAACTTAATGTACTTCTAGAAACTGCAAGACCTGAACTGTTGACAAGCCCGCTGGTCATTGTTTTTGTCAAAATCTGACATGGTATTTGTTCATAAGCTAGAAACAACAATGACAAAGGCAGATGCTTCGTCTCGTCGGTATGACTATGATGAAGGCAAGGAGGATAACCAAGGATTACAACTGTTGAATGATGAATAGTTTAAGACAAGAGCTATTGTAGAAACATCAAGGACAACATTAGAATAATGGATCAAGGATGCAAGCAAAGAGTTAGAGTCGAGAGCGGATGGTAGACTCATCATACAGGTGGAATTCATCAAGGACGTCCTGAAGAAACACCATAACTCTCTATTGGCCAGACATCCAGGCCAGACAAAGACATAGAGATCTATTGGTCAGAAGTACTGGTGGCCTGGCTTAATCCAAGATGTTGTCAAGTACATTAAAGGATACGACATTTGCCAGAGAACCAAACTGTCTAGACAATTGAAATAATACACTCTACATCCACATGATGTTCTGGAAGGTCCATGGCAGACAATATCGGTCAATCTCATTGGTGAACTTCCCGAGTTAAATGGTTACAATGCAATCTGTGTTGTTGTCAATAAATTTTTGAAACAAATACATGCAATACCTACGACAACAAAGATCACAGCCCCAGAAATGGCTAGACTTTACCAAGACAACATTTTCAGGCTGCATGGACTTCCAAAGAAGATTGTTCATGATCGAGTTCCTCAATTCGACACCGACTTCATGAAGGAACTGTATAAACTACTTCATATTGAAGGAAATCTGTTGATGACATATCATTCTCAAACTGATGGACAAACAGAACAAGTTAACCAAGAACTTGAACTGTATCTAAGGATATACATTAATCATCGACAGATGGATTGGTCAGAATGGCTATCTCTTGCAGAGTTCACGTACAATAACCGAGAATACTCGTTGACAAAAATGTCTCCTTTTTTTGTCAACACAGGCCTCGATCCTCTAGATCCAGGAATGATCCATATGATGTCAGGCAACTTGTCAACAGAAGAATTCACTAAAGGGCTCAAAGTCACACACTCTCAGGTCAAGGAAAACCTGGAGAAAGGGAAAACCTGGAGAAAGTGAATGACATAATGAAGAAGGTACATGATCAACAAGCAGCCAGCATTGTAGAGTACAAAGCAGGAGACAAAATCATGCTAAATGAAAGGAACATCACAATGGTCAGGCTCACCAGGAAGTTTGCAGACAAATGGTACGGTGCATTTGACATTGTAGAAAAGGTTGGAGCAGCAGCGTATAAACTCAAGCTGCCGAAGATGTGGAAGGGAGTACATCTAGTCTTCAATGAGGCATTTCTTAAACTGTACATCAAACCGGCTTTCGAAGGACAAAAGAAACCGTCTCCACCTCTGCCAGAGCTCATTAACGGTAAGGAAGAGTACAAAGTCAACAAAATCCTGGACTCGTGTGAACATCAAGAAAGGCTTCATTTTCTCTTCAGGTGGAAGGGATACGACGAAACAACTTGGGAACTGTGTGAAAACCTCGTCTCGAACCCTAATAAGACTATTGATAACTTTTACAAGAAGCATCCAGGTGCTCCCTGAGCTTTCGTCGCATGTCTAGGCTTATCAATGTTCAAGCCTCTTTTCAGATACATAGAGCCAGATAGGACAAATGGTTGGTTGAGATGCCCAACCTTAAAGGGGGGGTGATGTTATGATATCTTTTTCATTTTCCTTAAATGGCCTTTCCTTCATTTTCATTGACACATATTTACTTTCCTTTTCATCACATTCCTTATCTAATACATACGAGCTTAGCTAATCACAATCTAGGACAACTTTATCCCGCCATTCCTTTCTACCTTTCTATTAATTCTAATATTCTTTCGTCATATTTACCTTTATTTATACTGTATAGTTTATACAAGACTTACCTACAGTCGAATGTAAGAACACTTTTCCTTTTTCGTCTTTTCTTATTTTATATTCCCTTATATTACTAATTTCCTTTCATTACTAATACCTTATGACTCCCTCCGCCCCATCCCGATATATTACTAATACTGCATTACTAATTCTGTCCCAACCCCGACGACGCTTACTCACCTTACTCATTCTTGCTGACTCGTCGGGCCCCATTGTTTGTTTGTTTATATTGTTATGCTGCTGTGCAGCACATTCTTAGAGTAATACCTTCCCACAATCCAGGTGTATATAAGTAGATAGATCTTGTCTTGTCTTCCCCACTCGACTCTTCTACTTACCACCACGACGTCTTAGGTATTCCTCTCTTGTACTTACTTAGTTTATTCAATCTACTTACCACCACGATGTCTTAGTCGTATACTGTTCCTAGACGCGTGCATTACTCAAGGTCATCCACCTTAGACATACATTGCCGACGACTGTGTACTCCCCCTCAAGACAGTGTAGAGGTTGTTTTGGTTTAACCAGATGATCTTCGTGAGAACAGGCCTCGAGCGTGCACTGCCACCTCATCCGTCCTAACATAAGAGTCGAGTCTCCCCTCAGGACCGACGTCTGACTCGTCATCAACGTCTCTCCTTTGCGAGCGTCCCCTAGTAGGTCGATATCGCATCAACCCGGGTTTACCCGAGCATGACAGAAACCCTCAACCCTGCCCGGCGATGTTGATCAACGTTGTCGTGTATTGGACTCATAAAGAAATCAACCCTCACTTGTCACCCTGGCTCCTAGTCGCCGTCAACGACAGTACCGAAAGCCCAAGTCCTACGTCATCAAGTTCAATCCTCTCGACTACGATCCAAACAATATCATCTTAGGAACGGACAGGAAAGGACGTGCTCAGTACATCAAGCTTAGGTACCGTCCCCAGCAACCAGTAGTTGTTGTTAAAGAAGAAGAAGTAGAAGTGAAGATCGAGGAAGCCGACGTTAAGGTTGAAGAAGAAGACCCTTCCAGTTGGCAGAAGTCAATCGTACGTTGGTAAACACTGGTGTTAACATTGACATTGCATTTTAGAGGCAACCGTATCTGAATGAAGTGAACAGATGAAGTATACTGCAGCCAGCGTATCTCTTTCGTCATTTCCCTCTGGATTTTTAAAGTCACCATCTCATTCGACGATACAATCCCTGCTCGTCGACAACAACAACAGACTCATCCTCTCCCCGTCAGACCACCACAATAGATACTGTATCGGAGCGCGCGGTTCAGCGTCTTGGTCAGCTTAGAAGCAGGAGGTACAGTGGAAGTCATCAAGGCTTCTATTATACGACAGGTACTAGGAAGGAACAGCGTATAGTTTGGGATCAAGCAAAGGACAATTGGGTACATGCACCAACTACCGTCCCAGCTCCCATCTCATCCTTTGCCCCAACCTCGTCGACAGCTGCGAGATTCTCGGCACGCGAAGAACCTGAGGAATCATCAGTAGGAGCATTCGATCCTCTGCAAGGTATTATATCCAGACCACTATCAACACACGAACCTGTTCCACCCCCTGTCGAAGAAGACCGTATTGACATTGAACCCCCTGAAGACAACATGTCACAACTCACAGTAGACGTGATCGCAGCAATTGTCGCTCATGCCCTAGCACAGGCAGGAGTTAGACAGCCAAGAACACTGACGAATGCACCAGCAATAGCATCAACAGACAACCCATCCATCGATAAGCCAAGACAGTATCACAGAGGCGACGATTATGAAGATTTCCGTCGGGAATTCTTGTTGTATGTCTCGGAGAACCCAGGAAGGTTTGGAACCAACGTCAACCGGATCAAATTCGTGCTGTCATACCTAAAGTCGGGCAGAACTATGTTGATTCGAACACAGCAGCGGACGGAAGTTCGACCATTCCTGACGACTTCAAGAAGTTTGTTGAGGCCCTCGATGCGTCTTTTAGAGACCCCCACAAAGCATCAAAGGCGCTAGAATGAATATATTCAGAAGTCCAAGGATGTCGTACGGCTGATGAGTTTTTCAACGTCTTCGAACAACTAAGGATCTCGGCGAAACTCACCAACAAGGAACACAATGCCATCCTCATCCATCGTCTAGAGCAGGCAGTCAACCCTGATGTTCTTCGAGGAGTCATGCGAGCAGAGAAGATACCAACGACGTATAATGAATGGAAGGCGAAAGCGTTAGCCATCAATGCAGTAGAACAACAGCTTTGAACCCAACTGCGTCCGAATCAACCACCGGTGCGAAACCTTCCCCCAAACCCCCAAACTCAGTATCGTCGACCCCCAGGACCCCCACCCCAACAACAGCAGTCACAACCACAACGTCCCCCGTTGCAGGCACAAGGAGTAAAGCTGGGTACACACCCTGGAATGGGGATTCCAATGGAAGTTGACGCCACTCATCATTGTCTGCTTTGCTGGGCGTGCAGAAAGCCTGGACACTTTGTGAGTCAATCCCCGGACAAAAAACAGGTGGTGCGACAAATCATCGTGGGAATAGACCTGACGATTCGAAGGGAGATGGCGGAACAGCTTGGGGAACTGCCAGAGTCGGCTTTTGTCGAAGAAGAATACAGTGAGGAAACTGTCGAAGTTAGAGCTACGACCGAGACCGAAGGAGTCAACGTCGAGCAGGATTTTTCGGAAGACCAGCAGTAGACACTGTAACTACTGGTCAACATTCTCAAGGACTCTCGTCAGTGTTAAATTATAACTTGCGTGCTGTACAGTATCTAAATGTGCCTCAATACACCGAGTTAAAAAATCATGAGATCCTGAACGACGTAATACCCATCCCCGAAAAAGAAGATGATTTAGACGTTGATGACTATGATGATACGTGGATGTATGACAAAGGTGTACAGCCTAAGGAGAAGGAACCGGAAGCCGTCTTTGTGCGACGAATGAATGGATACCAACTGGACATCATCGTAACCATCATTCATCCCTTAAATTGGCAACTGACTCCCAAAGATAAACAGGAGATGCAGCAGCTGGATGGAGAAGAATACAATATGGACAGACTGGAGTTGGATGCACATGTGCTCATTGACTCTGGAGCAACTGGTTCTCTCATCGACGAAGGATTCGTCGAAAGGTACAAGATCCCCACCAAATGCTATATTCGTCCTATACCACTCTTTAATGCTAATGGAACTGGCAACAAGGAGGGTTCAATGACGGAGTATGTGAAAGTGCAAATGATCTTCGACGGGATACATGAAGAAACTATTCGTCTAGCAGTGACATCCCTAGCGTCAACTAACGTCTTTCTTGGATATGACTGGTTACGCAAGCACAATCTGGAAATTGACTGGAAGACGGGCGTCATGTCATTCACTCGTTGTCCGGAGACATGTTGGTCCTTGGAAAGGGAGGTGGAGGAGTATCGCAAGAAGCAGGTTAGAAGAGCGACAAAGTGGCCAGAGTACCTCGATGAGTTTGCGGACGTCTTCAGTGAGGAGAACTTTGAAAAGTTGCCGGAGCATCGAGTTTGGGACCACGCCATAGAGCTAAAGGCGGATTTCAAGCCAAGCGACTGCAAGGTGTACCCTCTCAATCCAAAGGAACAACAGGTGCTACAAGACTTCATTGACGAGAACCTTGCTTCAGGATACATTCGACACTTGAAATCTCCAATGGCGTCACCGTTCTTTTTTATCAAAAAGGAAGACGGGTCTCTTCGAGCGATTCAGGATTATAGGAAGCTGAACGAAGGTACTATCAAGAACAAGTACCCACTTCCATTGATTCAAGAACTTGTCGATAAGGTCAGGGACTCTCGCTATATCACGAAGCTTGACGTTCATTGGGGGTATTACAACATTCGTATTCAAGAAGGTGACGAGTGGAAGGCTGCATTTAGGACTAACCTAGGATTCTTCAAACCGATGGTTATGTTTTTTGGTTTAACTAATGTGCTGGCTACATTCCAAGGATTCATGAATGACATTTTCAGGGAACTAGTACACGAGGGACACGTCATCATCTACCTCGACGACATACTTATCTTCTCCGAAGGGCAAGACGAACACCAACAGCTAGTCAAACGAGTATTCGAGGTCTTACGAAAGAACAACCTGTACCTCAAACCTCAGAAATGCGAGTTCGAAATAGACCATGTCAAATACCTTGGTCACATCATCGGTAACAGAGTGGTGAAAGTGGATCCGAAGAAATCAAAGGCAATTCAGGATTGGCCAGTGCCGAAGAACCTAAAGACGTTATAGGAGTTCTTAGGGTTTGGAAACTGGTTACGACGATTCGTCAAAGATTACAGCGAGGTCGTCAAACCACTTACGAAGTTGATGGGAAAGGTAGAATGGAAGTGGGACGAAGAAGAACAGGTGGCTTATGAGGAGCTCAAGAGACGTCTATGCGAACCACCCGTGCTTGTCATTCCGAATGACGAAGGAGCGTTTAGAGTTGAAGCTGATGCGTCGAACTATGTAACTGGAGGAGTGTTACTACAGGAGCAAGGGGGCAAGTGGAAACCAGTGGCTTATAGATCAAAGACATTATCAGATGCTGAACGAAATTACGAGATCTATGACAAAGAGATGCTCGCAATTGTACAGGCTCTTAGGGAATGGCGACAATATTTGCTAGGAGCTTGTCAACGTTTTGAAGTCTGGTCGGATCATGCTAATCTTCTCTACTTCAAGTCACCACAGAAGCTGAACTACCGTCAGGCGAGGTGGCGACTCGAACTAGCCGATTACGACTTTACGTTGATTCATAAAGCAGGAACATCAATGGGCAAAGCTGACCTTCTGTCACAACGAGCGGATTATGATAAAGGCGAACACGATAATGAGAATGTCACCTTCATAAAGGAAGACTGGTTAGTACGAGGAGTGGTGCGGACATCACAGGAGGATGTGTTGGAAAAGGTACGGGAGGCGCAGCAGGAGGTGAAGAAGAGACCAAAGGGGGTGGTACCGAAGGATGGGTGGTTAAAGCTAGAAAATGTCATCTTTGTGCCGAACGATGTGAAAGAGCTTGTGTTGAAGGAATACCATGATTTACCGATGGCTGGGCATCCTGGGACGACAAAGACTGTTAACCTCATACGCTGAAAGTTCTGGTGGCCTACGATGTTCTACGACATCCGTACTTACGTCAAAGGATGCGACAAGTGTCAAAAGACAAAGGCTACAAGGGCAACGAGAGCTAGGAGTCTGCACCCGAATGAAGTACCTGACAAGCCATGGGAAATCGTCACTGTCGATTTGATTGGAGAGTTACCAGAATCAGAAGGATACAACGCTATCTGTGTAATTGTCGATCGCTTCAGCAAACAAATATATGCGATACCGACTACGACGAAGTTAACAGCAGAAGGAATGGCTAGGATTTACAGAGATCACATTTTCCGTCACCATGGTCTACCACACAAAATCATTCACAATTGAGGAACTCAGTTCGATGCCAAGATGATGAAGGAACTGTACAAGCTTCTCCACATCGAAGGAAATCCATCAACAGTATATCACCCACAGACGGATGGACAAACCGAGCGGGTCAATCAGGAACTGGAACAGTACCTTCATCTCTATGTGGATCATTGACAGTCGGATTGGGCAAACTGGTTGGCTATGGCTGAATTCGCATACAACAACAGAGAACACTCAACAACGAAGATGTCTCCTTTCTTTGCGAATCTGGGTAGGAATCTAGGTGACTTCTCGGACGTTGCAACGTCATCCTTGAACATGGTTGCAGAAGACTTTGCAAAGAAGATCAAAGAGACGCATGAGCAGGCCAAAGAAAACCTTCAGAAAGCTGCTGATGACATGAAGAAGTACCATGACCGTCACGTAGGAAAGTCAATAGAGTTTGTACCAGGAGACAAGGTATTTCTGGATGGACGAAACATCAAAATGACGAGGCCTACGAAGAAGATGGAGGACAAGTGGTATGGACCTTATGAAATCATCGAGAAGGTTAGAGCCGGCGCATACAGGCTCAAGTTACCAAAGGCGTGGAAGAAGATTCACCCCGTCTTCAATGAAATTCTACTGAAACCTGCGGTCAAGCCCTCATTCGAATCTCAAAAGAAAGCACCGCCACCACCACCTGTTCTCATCGATGAAGAAGAAGAATACGAGGTTGAAGGAATACTCGATTCACGACTACATCGACGGAAGCTACAATATTTGATAAAGTGGGCAGGATACGAAGAAGCAACCTGGCAACCAGAGTCGAACTTAGGAGACAATGCAAAGGAAGCTGTCGACAAGTTCTACCAAAAACACCCAGGAGCCCCTCGTAAACTCACGATACCTCAACGGTCGTTACGTCAAATCTTTGCATATACAGAACCTCCAGATCCAGTGAATGGTTGGAAAGGAAAACCTATGGTCGCAATCGATATGGAAGATCTACCCCTCTATGTAGATCCGGTTGACCAACTAGGACTACTGGCATAACGTTGGTCGGGACGCCCAACCTTGAAGGGGGGGTGATGTAAGAATACTTTTCCTTTTTCATCTTTTCTTATTTTATATTCTCTTATATTACTAATTTCCTTTCATTACTAATACCTTATGACTCCCTCCGCCCCATCCTGATATATTACTAATACTGCATTACTAATTCCGTCCCAACCCCGACGACGCTTACTCACCTTACTCATTCTTGCTGACTCGTTGGGCCCCGTTGTTTGTTTGTTTATATTGTTATGCTGCTGCACAGCACATTCTTAGAGTAATACCTTCCCACAATCCAGGTGTATATAAGTAGATAGATCTTGTCTCGTCTTTCCCACTCGACTCTTCTACTTACCACCACAACGTCTTAGGTATTCCTCTCTTGTACTTACTTAGTTTATTCAATCTACTTACCACGACGACGTCTTAGTCGTATACTGTTCCTAGACGTGTGCATTACTCAAGGTCATCCACCTTAGACGTACATTGCCGACGACTGTGTACTCCCCCTCAAGACAGTGTAGAGGTTGTTTTGGTTTAACCAGATGATCTTCGTGAGAACAGGCCTCGAGCATGCACTGCCACCTTGTCCGTCCTAACATCGAAGTGTATATAAGGCTGGGACAACAAGAGATTGCTCTTCACTCTCTTGTTCCGGTACTATCACCTTTGTCGCAGGTATGTCCCCTCTCACTATATATTATGTAGATTGTTAATTTATTCTGGTACTATTATCTTTGTTGCAGACTATGGTCTTTTGTAATTAAGTGGTAGCTCGCCTTCTTATAACCATCGACGTCTTTAACAGCACAAGGCGTAACAGATTGTATGCACTTCCATATATTTGTAAACATTGATCAGCACAATAAATATTTGGAAAGTCTCTGATCACATCTAAAAGCTCACCATCCTTCCACATAATCAAGATTCATATGTCTATATACAATCACATTCAAACTCCTACATTTGGTGAATGGTATGTAAAGTATGACAATGCTTCTCATGAAAAGTAAAACTCTACCAGTCTTACATATTTCTGAAAGATGCACAAGACCTTTGATTGCTTATAGTACTTTCTATCATCTTTCTAAAACCCAACCTTAAATACATGAGCTTTCACTGCTGTCACCTCTTCTGCATCTTACATAACCTTATAAGCCAATAGAAGTGCTAAGACTTTCTGCTGATGGAGAGATCACACACAGTAAGGTACATTTTTTCAGATTGCATTGTACCCTTTATATTGCTCTATTTCTGTGCATTCCTATTCTCATTAAAAAAAGTCTCGACTTAAACAGCTCTCAGTGTAATATTTAGATATCAATAATTCAACTCTCAACCATTTCTGTTGTTATCTTGAAGAAGGCACATGAATTCAGCAACCTAAATTGATGAGAATCACACGTGTTGTGAATTCCAAATCCACTGAGTCACGTGTGCCAGGGGATTCGATTAGAATCGAAGAAGGCCGAGTATTTTTTGTAGGATTCGTCGTAAGAAAAGCGCGGGTGATCGAGAGAAAAGGCACGGGACGCGTCGATCCAATTCAATTCTCTCGATCACATTGACCACATCCCTCCCGCCGCGCCCTGATAAAATCTCTATCGACGGCGGCGGTGGCGTGGCGGTGCGTTCGACGTTCTTCACGTAACCTCCGCGCATCGTCGTCTGAAACATCACTCGACTCGACGCCCCCTCTCACCCCCAGTCCCATGTCATTCTAACCACTCTTCGACTTCTTCCTCGATGGACCCTACTCCCCCACCTTCTGCTGGCTTCTCCTCAGTGTATCACACAGACTCCCACCATCACTTTCACCCCCATCACGGCTCACTTCCTCCTCCACGTATAAACCAGAGTACTTCCCCCTCTCCTGGCCTCCCTTTAAAGCGGGTTCCACCCGCGCTACCTCAAGTCGGTCAAACCCGGTGCTGTATGCCTTTCCTTCCCATACCAGATCATGTCCGATAGAACTCACAGACCCTGTAGACTGGGCCCTGCTTACGACTTCATTACAATTCACAGTCCTCGATCCGGTTCTTCAGTATCATTTGCAAGAGCAAGCATCTTCCATCCTTGATTACGGCTTGTTGGACTTCGTTCATCCAGATGAAAGAGAGTCAGCTCGGACAGACCTGGGTAATGTTCTGGCAGAGCGAGCTCTTCATGGTAGTGTGACTCGGTTGGTCTTTCTGGCTTGAATCATGGTTGTGCATCAGACATCCTGACATCAGAGTGCAGCGTCCGATATTGCCGCCTTAGTCGTGTCCGCCGACTCCTTGGGTGGTCAGACAATTCCCAACCCTATCCGTCCAATTTCCCTGCAGATCGTATAGCTGTCGATGCAGATTACATGGCCGTTTACCTTGTTGTTAATTGTGTTGCTGACGGCATTGTTCTCTGTTTCATCCATGCCGTCGTAGATATCGCTCCTCATGCCGACAATGACGAGCTCCGAAAAACTGGTTGGTCAAATTGGTGCTCTACCTACGGTTTCGATCAGGAAGTGGGTCTCATCCTCCTTACCGTTACCTTACACTGACGCTTGGCTGCTGCAGCAGGCACATGCATTATACCAACGCCTTTGCGAGATTGCGCTACCTATCACCAGGAGTGCAGCGGACCCATCCCTCCACGTACTTCAAATCCTTCGGAACCAGGCCGATCGTACTCTTGTCGTTTCCTGGCCTCCGGACTCGACATTACTCCAGGATGGCTATTTGGTTCCAGTTGCAAGCAGTCTTGCTCAGCTCACCCATCACGTACAACTCGGATATTTTGGAAGCAATGGAGATAGTGATGACCCAAGGACAAGCTGTACGAGACGGTTTAAGAGTGTTCAAACGGTCAAATTGCCTGCGGTTACAGGTCCGAAGACTGTCCAGGTTGAGACCATCCTCATACCCCACGGTTTGTGGTCATCAACTTTGCTAGTTCTATTGTCTGTATATTGACGTATACCCTCAGGGTCCATCATATTTGCTTGCCACAAAATATGTGACGCTTATCTTGACGCACCTCCTACTTATTCACCCTCCTCGTCCAATCCCAATAGTCAATATCCCGATGTTGACCGTCGTGAGGCAACGAGTACCGAACCGCAAGACTATCATGTTACGACTCATCAAGATCCCGCGTCTCGCAATTATGTCCAACAGTGGGTCAGTCAACAATTACAAACTCAAGTCCAGCAAGACAGTTGTCATTGGGCAAATTCAGCAAGCATTCCACCTACTTCAGGTTCTTGCATAACGTATACTGATGTCAAGTACAATCACTTGGACACGCGACCTTATCCTCAAGAACAATGGCAGGAACCCTATCGGACTCTAGGCAATAATGATCTTGTTTCTGCAGTGACTAGTTCTGGCATTCAGACCTCTTCTACGTCAAAATGTGAAACCCCGAGTACCATGCCACCCTCAACTACGTCCTCATCAAGCCACAAACTTTACGCGATTAACGGAGAGACTCGCAATTTGCCATGCGATGTTGATGCATTGATCGGCCCGAGCAAAATCAGGTCAGCAAAAGAGCGCATAAGCGCTTATGGAAGAGGGCAAGGGAATCCGCCTCTGGGTGTAACCTGTTGTGCACATTGTCAAATAACGCATAGTCCAGAATGGAGAAAGGGTCCTAGTGGGAAAAAGGACTTGTGCAATGCGTAAACATGTCGCGATCTTTAACTGATTTACCTCTTCGCCTGACGCTTTATATATTTTAGATGCGGTCTCCGCTTCTCTCGATCCAAGGCGAAAACCGAAGGCATAGTTTCTCGCCGACGAAAGAACAAGGAGGGCGAAAACCATCCTTTGAGCAAAACATCACGAGCGCAACCTCACACTTCTGCAACAGGCGCCCGCGGCATTTTTCCGCAGGGAGGTCGTGAAAGACTCGCCGAAGCGCCACCCACACAGTCCTCCGTGGCTGCGGAGAACAGGGATACCAGTGATTGGCCGGCGATTGGCCCGGGTATTGATGTCATTTCGACCCCCGACTTTCAACCGATGCGGAACAACGACCAGATGCCCCCCTATCTCAGCCAACAAGTGTAGGAAGCAGATGCGATTCGACTCCGAGGCGTTTTCCTCGATTCAATTCACATCGGTCATCTCATGATCAGCGGCATCGTGTAATTTCACTCATTTCTTTCCTGTCCAAATATCTTGTTTGTAGTGTTTCTACTCTAGGAGTTCAATATTTGGCACCGTGTACTGTACCTTATCAAAACTTTTACTCTATCGTCGCTAACAATGTCGATTTTCTTGGTGAAACAATACCTTGATATTTCCTAGTAGCAATCTCAATGGCGAGAACAAAGCTCAACGACATATTATACAATCGCAACTGAAAAAAACAATCCAGAAGCGAAGTGCACTGACGGGGAACAAAAACGAAGCAGGGGAGAAACGAAGCTATCGGATATAAAGCAAACAACACATTCAAGAAGACTCAAGTGGGGCAGGGTGATTCAAGTCAATCTGATAGAGCGATTTAATGATCCTCAAGACGTCGAAGAGAATCCTACACGATTCATGTAATTCTGTACCATTGATTTCGGGACGGCAGGATCCTTCTCTTCCAATATGTACGATCCTTGGGACGGTGCGCAGCCAATCGTGCCAATAGGCTGGTAAGTCTGCGGTGTCACTTGTTGCTGAGCGGCAACATGCGCCTGTTCCGGAGGCAGCTCGACAGGGTTCTCTGGATCCATGGGCCAGAACCATCCAGCAGGCAAAGCCGCAAGAGACTTGCCATCCATTTCGTTCGACGAGTTCGAGCTTGCGTACGACCCAGAGAACTGCGCACGGGCATGCTTCGGTGACGACAAAGACCCAACAATTGGCGATAATGAACCATTACCCGTCGGGCTGCTCGCCTCCCAATCGTCCTCTGGAATGAGCACTGGAACACCAGCACTGCGCTTCATTTCACCGAGGTTGATGGCCAGAACCTTCTCTGCCAGTTTTTCAATAAGCGGGTGACCGCCGTTCATGTCTTTGCGTTCCCAACGCCAACGGAAACGCGGTAACATGTCAAGCGCGAACCAGATATCCTCGATAGCAACGTCCCGAGGGAGCCGGTCGCACTGTGACATTTGGCCGTACAGAATCACCATGGCGGCGATGTGCAATGGAATTGGGGAAACGAAAAATGCGACGTCAGCGAACTTAATAAGGGTATGATGGACAACAATGATATTGTGCGACGCAACAATTGCTAAAAGGGGCAGACCCGTAAGACAAGGACACAGCGACATTTGGTACTTGACTTACCGTCTGTCAATGCTTTCCGCCGTTGTGCATACGGAAGCTCGCCGGAGCTAAATATTGCCCTCAAGAGTAGAATTCGAGCGATGCCAACCTTGAGGAGCGTCAATCCTTGGTCTTCCGTAATCTCCTCGACGAGCTTCCTCTTTTGATCGATTGTCCAAGCATCGGTACCGCCAAAGAAGTGACCATAGCTTTCGGGCAATTGTTTGCGAAACTCCACCATACTCTTAATTATTCGCGTCGCGTTTCTCATGATCGCTTCGGTAGTGTGACGAGTTGGCGAATAAAGCGCATTCACGATATCCGCCTGAATTTCAGCCACAGGCGCGGATAGAAAGAAGTGTTCGGAGAAATCAACGAGTTTGCCGCGAGTGGGATGCGGCGTGCTAGTATCAGCTGGCGAGATGGCTAATGGTCGACCGAGAAGGATCGATGTCCCGCGATCGTGGATCATTACGATAGACCATAATCGAATTCGCAGTTGAGACTCTTCGTCGGTAAAAGTCTGGCCCTGCTGGAATGGATTGTGATGCAGACCGAGCTCGATGGCCACCCGAACCAAGCTGCCGACCAAGCGCCATAACGAACGCTGCTGGCGCTAAGATCCATAGGATTACTCATAGGAAATCCAGTGAAGTGGAATGGAATATTAGCATACCTCTGTATATAGATACCAGTGCAGTAAAATCAGGGCCTGTAAACTTGAGATGGTCATCCTGAGATCAGGTTTCACAGCCAGAGCACGCTCAAAGAATTCCTCATGCTCTGGCCATCCCGGCGCCAAAAGCTTCTTCAAGCTAGTATCCGTCTGCTCGTCCAGTCCGTTGCCGACGGATTTGTTCAGCTCGCTCATAGTACCCAGCGCCAGAACGAGGTACAGGCAACAGATATACCCAGGGTCGTACATCTGGGGATGATTGTCGTACAGTGCCTCTAGATGTTTCATGAATTTGTCTTTCTCTAACACGGGTCTGTGGTAATTGAGATAACTGAAGTATGCGTGCACAACGTGCTCCGTCCTCTTACGATCTTTCGGAAGCCAAACGGTAACGTCGCGAGCATGGCCAGGATACGCTGCACTGAAATGCTGCATCTTCGCAGGGTGCCAATTCTTCACTTCACGCGGTTCTTTGGTCTCTGCTATATCGCGATCGCGACCGGATGAGAGACCACCGGATCCAACGGCGAGATCTTCCATCTCTGCCCCAGCGGGAACACTGGCCAGTTTGGCCTCTGTTACGATTTGCGGAGAGACTCCGAAGTTCTTCGCCAGTGCCTATTGCTCGAGTTAAACATGCTCCAGAAATCCTATTTTTAAGAAGTAAGAGCAGACCTGATCGTTAGACATATCATTCGATTGGGGATCCTGTCCTTTGATGTCCATGTCCTGCCGACCTTGGGCAACGCCAGGTGGTTGCGGAGGGAGAGCATGAGGTTGGAAAGACGGATGAATCCGAGGATCGTATGCTGGTGCGCCTGGCGCCATTCCAATGGGGGGATAAGGCGCAAGTCCCGGGTAGCCTGGGGGCGGAGGCATGCCCATTGGCGGATATCCCGGGTGCATCATGTGCGGAGGAGGAGGAGGATACGGATAAGCCTTGCCTGACATTGGCGGAGGCATTCCTTCGCCGTACGGCCTCGGAACTCCACTGGCGGGCTGTAGATGGAATGTCTCTGCGTAATCCTCATTTGATGGTTCGACTTCAAGACCTTCATGTATCATAATACTTTCAATGTTGTCGAGGGAGAAGCCAGGAATGCGCCTGCGAAGAAGGGCCTGGCATTGAAGAAGCTGACGCTCGATTTTCTCGACATGACCCCTTGGGGTGAGCGTCTTCCTGTGTCTATCTTCTTGGTTGCACTGCACGCCTGCCGACGCGCAGGCCGTGCAGCGGGGATGCTTGGAGTCGCACTGTAACGGTGAGTGTTAGGGAGTTTGCCGGGTGTTGGTCGGTCTGTACCGAACGGCACTTGCCTTGATTTTCTTGCTCCTGCATCGCGAACACGCCTCATGCGAACGACGCAGGCGCCGCGGCTCGCTCATTGCCGCGGCTTCTTCACCGTCCATTGGTACCTTCTTGCGCTTACGGTTCGCCCCCACCAACACGGGCGAATGTTGCCCATCATGTTGCGGAGTGAGCGGGGACTGCTGTGCCTGTTGTTGTTGTTGCTGTTGCTGCTCCATAGCAAGGGCAGAGGATATGGATGGAGCGATGGTCAGATCAGGGCGACCTGGATGAGCCATTGCCAGTGCTGCCAGCAAGAGCAGTGGGTAAGGTGGGCGGCGAGGGCGAGGGCGACAGCGACGAGGAAGGGAATGAGGCCTCGTGGTTGTTGTTTACAATTATTTGGTGTCATTTTCCAAAAGTATCTTGATATTAAATTCTATTTATTTATTTTTTCAGTCTTCTTCATTAAACCAGCACGATGGCTACTATCCCAATCACAATCTTCACCGGATTCGTAGGCGCTGGTAAGACAACTACAATTCTGGGCTTGCTCTCATCATTGCCACCTGGCTACAAAGCGTGCCTTCTGAAGAATGAGTTTGGCGACGTGCAAGTGGATTCCCAGCTTGCTAAGCAGTCCAGCCTGGCAGCCGTCAGCGAGATTCTCAATGGATGCTTGTTAGTCTCTCTACCCCATCACCGTGGCTTCAAGCTCATGTATCTGGCTCAAGGTGCTGTGTACTTGTCGGTCAGATGAAGACTGCCCTTCTCGAGATAATGGGTGAGCTGGAGCTCTGTTTGCTCGGTCCGCTTCCGACGGTCTGTCACACTGAATTACTGCCGAATGAATGCATTCAGACAAGTATTGTCCAGACAGAATATTCATAGAGACCTCGTGAGTATTATTGTTGGAGCTACATCCTCAATGCTGAACGCTAAAGTATACTGGCTGGCTGGCAGTGGCTCGGCTTTCCCCGCTGCGCTTGCATTCCAGATTCGGGAGCTCGAACAGGAGACAGGCGGAACCTTGAAACTTGATGCCATAGTCACCGTTATCGACGCGGAAAATTTCGCGGGGTACGAGGATACGAGCCCGACAGCCAGAATGCAGGCCAGCTACACAGATATCATTCTGATTGTTCGTCTCGTATTCTTAGAATGGTTGATAGCACTTCCATTGACGGGACTACAATATAGAACAAATGGGAACTCGTTTCAGAGCGACAGCTTGACATCGTACTCGATCACCTGCACACGCTCAATGATCTGACGCCAAAAATCAAATGTAATGGACGAGGCGGCGTTGACTCATCTCTGATTTTTGGGCTCGATACCAAGATCTTTAACGACGTGTCGCAATTCTCGCAAGATGGGGCTCATAATGATGAAGTTGAAGTGCTCACGGTGGGGCGAGGCGCAGAACCGGCTCACTCGCCACAGTGTGACTGCGCAAGCCCTGACAAACATCCCGGATCGCATGAGCAGGCGGGCAGGACTGACGCTGTATTGGACGAGGCTACGCTTGCTTCGGCATTAGCTATACTGCCCAAGGAAAGTGTGTGGAGAGTAAAGGGCTTTGTTAAGCTATCAGATTCGCCCTTGATATCGATCGTCAACTGGGCGTTTGGCAGACTCGAGCTCACACCGCTATCGACATCCAATAATGGCAATCCTTTGAGTCGAACGTTCGACTCAAAAGAGGGTGTGCTATTGACGGTGATGGGCGAGCGGGGAGAGATGAGAAGGTTTGTTTCTCGATTCGCGAAAGCTATCGGTGCTGAGATCCGACAGATAGATAGATAGTCTGTATTGTAGGAGGATAAACCAATATAGTGTATGACAATTGTTGATCACGTGCGAGAGACGCGTACTTTGCGCACCTTCGCGTTGGAGATTATTGAATTGGATCTTGCTCCTCCCATACTCTCACCGTCATTATTTAGTAAATTGACGGCGGGTCAAGGAGTACGCCTCATGGCAGGAATTGGACTCAACCTGAATACGATAACCGAGAATACTTCCCGGCTTGGTGCCCGCATCCAGGAGAGTTTCATCGAGCATACGCGCGATCTTGCTCTGACTCGAGGCCCTGGTGCGGCATACTTTGATGTATCCGAGGACAAGATACGCAACGTCCGGAAACAACTCGAGACTAACAGCGACCGCGAAAAGCTTGACGCACTCAAAACTCTCATAGCCGTGAGCCCGCGTTGTTCGCCCGTGATGTCTCTTCAAGCCTGACATACATTGTTTTTGAAGCTCATCTCAAAAGGCCGCAACGTCTCGGACTTCTTCCCTTCCGTTGTCAAGAATGTCGCATCATCAAATCTAGAAATTCGCAAACTTGTCTACATCTTCCTTCTGCGATATGCGGAGACGGAGCCGGATCTCGCATTGCTTAGTATCAACACGTTTCAGCGCGACTTGGCCGACCCGAATCCTCTCATCCGCGCAATGGCTCTCCGTGTACTCAGTGGAATAAATGTACCTATGGTCGGAAACATAATAATCCTTGCAGTTAAGAAATGCGCGAACGACCCGAGCCCCTACGTCCGCAAGGCAGCAGCGCTGGCTGTTATCAAATGTCACAGGTGCGCGTAAGGACTACCCCCTTGAAGTTTACAAAGCACTCTGGACTGGGCTGAACAACTACGTTCCGTACAGCATGGACCCTGGTCACCTACCATCCCTGATACCTATCGTATCAACTCTACTGAAAGACAAATCTCCGCTCTCAATTGGATCCATTGCCACTGCCTTCCAAACGACATGTCCAACGCGCCTCGATCTCCTTCACACACACTATCGCCGATTTTGTCGCATGCTTCCTGATATCGATTCATGGGGCCAGGTACACGTTCTCGATCTCTTGGCCCGATACGCCCGTAGCATGCTTCCTAAACCGAGTGAGGGTGATGCAGTGGTGAGCAATCCAGAATCAAGGAGCGAAGACATCGATCCGGACTTGCAACTCCTTTTGTCATGTTCTGAACCTCTTCTCATGTCACGTAACCCTTCGGTATGTCACCAGTCTGATATCACCACTTCAATATCCATTTACTCCATGTCCAGGTGGTTATGACGGTTACACGCGTATTTTACTACCTTGCTCTTCCCTCACAGCTGAGCAAGGTCGTTGGTCCCCTTCTTCGGCTCCTTTCCTCATCGAAGGAAATTGAACGAGTCGTGTTAGCAAATCTCACACTTATCGTCGCTGAGCATCCAGTGCGTATAACCTTCGTCGGCAGGATAAATTGATGCCCTGACGGCTAGGTCTTGCAGACATTATTTGCTCCCCATTTCTCTCGATTCCTCATCCGCACAACGGACCTCAGAGAGACCAAGAAGCTCAAGCTTCGCATTCTGTTGAGACTTCTATCTTCCGAAAATTACCAGATCCTCCTCAAGGAATTTGTGGTGAGAGTGTTGTGTGATCCCTTTTTAACAAACGCAAGTAGTGAATACCATCAAGGTATATGCGGCGGATGAGGATACAGCTATTGTTTCAGACTCGACCCGAGCCATTGGAGCATGCGCGAACGTTGTTCCCGAGTCCATAAACCAATGTCTTTCTGCTCTGATGGATTTCATAAAGCATGGACCTGGTAAGTCAAGTATGTCGCAACTTTTTGTTTCGCGTTGTCAACTAAATACGATGCAGAGCAAGCCATTCCGGCTTCTGTTCTCGTTCTGAAGGCTCTCGTTCAGACCCACCTTCAGATTCACTCGGTCGGTCCATCAATATCAGAGAGTCATTCACCTTTGCGCATCATTTCAGATCTAGCCATAAGGATAGACGAGATACGACATCCATCAGCCCGTGCTTGCGTCATATGGCTCGTCGGACAATATGCGGAGCAAGACACAGGTCCCCAGGAGGGGTCCATAGTAGAGGATGGGGGATTAGATGGAGTAGCATGGTGGGCTCCGGATGTACTGCGCAGGATAGCCAAAACCTTCCCTAACGAGGTATTGCGCTTCTGGTTTATCCCACATTCACGAATCGGTGCTAACCTTCAAGCAGGCGCCCATCGTTAAACTCCAGGTGCTTATGTTAGCCGCAAAGCTACAGGTGTTATCAAGAAACTATCATCATTCATTCTCACTTCTCACACGATACGTATTTTCACTCGCTCGCTACGACCCGAATCTCGATGTACGAGATCGCGCTCGATTATTGAGCGGCCTCCTCCTTGGGGTAGCACCTCAGCTGCAGCAGACAAACGGAAACCTAGATAGGGACGATATTACTGGAGATGAGGCCGATGCGTTTAACCGAGGAGGGGTCGTCTTGCGTCGCGAACAAGTAAAGCTTATTCTATTCGAGGGAAAGCTCGAAATGCAGCAAGAAGAACCACCGCAAGGCGTGTCATTCTTCATCCCTTCCTTTCTTCATATTAATTCTGCATTCCAGGAAAGGACGAGGTTCTAGGCTCTCTACATGTCATTACAGGCCGCCAATCTACCGGATTAGACTCGAGCTTACGTCTACCAGACTGGTCAGAAGAAGGCACCGACTCATCTTTGCGTGATTCTCCAGAAGAGTACCCAAGTGCACCCGTCTCAAACTTAGCAGGACAGCGCGCAATAGCTTCTGACTCGGTAGCAAGAACTACAGCTTCACCAGTAGTCTTAACACCAACTGGTCGTGAATCCCCTATGCAGGGCGGCACGAGCAGACTAGGTCAATGGAAGAGTCTCGATGAATTTTACGATGATTCTGACAGTGAAGAGGAGGAAGAGGAAGAAGAGGAAGAAGGCAGCAGGGAAGAGGATGACATCGATGATCCCAAAGTGTCCGCACAAATCAAGACCGTCGATAATGATGGGATGCCTCTGGTTCAAGATAGCTCTGAAGAAGCAACCGACAGTGATGAGGAGGATGAAAGCAGTGGGGAAGAGAGTCCTTCAAAGAGCGGGAATGAGTATAGTTTCAGAACTTCATGATTGTGTATAGCTAGAAAACAAGAGGTACAACAAATTTTATAAAAGAAACTACAAGTCGGCCCCTTCAGGAATATTGTAATACAAAGGCGTGCCGAACACATGGTAGAAGTGCCCGTTCTTCCCGCCCGAGCGTTTATTTCCATAATATTCCATTGGGAACCACTAGACGAGCCAATCAATGAACATGCAAGATAGATTAAGATAGGATATCCTTACGTGAACAGGGTTCAAGGCCTCTTTTCGTACGCGGAGGTACCTTGCCTCCACGGATTCATCTACGACGGGTTGTCCATAACGATGGACGACGAATTGGCCAACTTGCAGCTCCGTATCCGTGACTTTGCCGCGCGACATGCGCAAGTACGAAGTTCGATACAACCCGCGATACAAGATATACTCACACCTATTCTCCCAGTCATTGAACCATTCGTCAAAGGGCGGAAAGGCCTACCATCGATCGCGGTCATCAGAATCAATATCATGCATTCTACCATCTTCTACCAAAATACGATACGGGGAAGCTACGGATGGATAATCAGTACATCTCATTAACGAGTTGCTGAGTTACGTACGTCGAGGAGCATGCGGCTTCGAAACGACGTAGCCTAAGAAGATAGCGGGTGTTGGATACGTTGAGTTCATGATCTGAGCCAATTCGGTTGATTGCAATTCCCTATCTAAAGGATCTTCCTCTACCCTTCGGCATGAGATAATGTTCATTTAACGATAGCACGCTGTTTGGACTTGCCTTGGCCATTATGGGATACGATGACCAATACTTCTGTCCCATACACGTCCAGGAAAGCAGAAATGGCTGGAGCAAGCTCCCCATGAGGGGAAGGTAGAAGATGATGCGTAGAATTGATGATAGGGAACTTCGTAGCAAAAGACTTAGCATCACACAGATCATACATGCAGGTGGAAATTCAGACCTTGGACAGAAGAACAGCACCCCATGTGTGCTGATTGGGTCCGGGACCCAGATCGACGTGCTGAGGTAAGATTGTCAGTTTTCACTCTCCACAGAGGCAGTGGAATTATTCGTACAAATCCTATCTCCTCGGCCATCACCCGGGTCCTGTATGTATGTTAGGCAAATCACTATCCTGTAGAGAGTCACTCACAGATCACGATTCCCGTACACAGGACGCTAGACAAGCCAGTTGGAACTCGCTATCACAACTAGCGCAGGAGGGAACTTACATGAAGGTCTGTTTCAAGGAGCCCAAGCACATCTAATTCCAAATCACTGCGTAATAGATCAGTACATAAGCGTTCATCATCGCAGTCAATACGAAAGGGTTTTGCATACCGAACAAGAGTCCTCATGGCCCGCTGACTATCCCGGCCCTCATTATCCATCCCAAAATGCACGGTCCAGATACCTGCACGAATGATACGAGATCCTGGTCGGTAAGGCTGAGGCGGATTCATAGGCGCCCGATACAGTGTCACTAATCCAGAGGTAACGGCGATGAGGGATAGAGCAGTAAGTGAACTTTGCGTCAACCATGGTGGTATTCTCAGAGTTGATGCTCTAGCAGATCGTCTCCCTTGCCAAGTAAACGCAGGTGCCAAAAGGGCGATCTGAGCGAGAAGGACGCTGCAGTGTATACTCAAGTCAGTAGAGCTCAAAGTAGAGAGAAGGGCGGAGACGTACAGATCAGTCCTTTCCCTCAGTAAAAATCCAGCTGGAACGAAAGCGTAGGCAACAGTCCACACGTTTGCCAAGTAAAGAAGGACAGTAACAAAGAATGCCGCGAAGAACGTCCTTCCAGCGAAGGGTGTAGAGGCGGCCTTTCGAAGTGTCTGAGGGATGATTGACATTAGGAACACCGCAAGTCCAAGGCCTCCATAATAGCCAAACCAATCCTTATAACTGTACAGGACAAAAGCAGAAGTGGCACCGAAAAAGAACCATATCGGACTGGTGAGGGCGCGAGTAGCCAAAGACCCCAATAGAGGAAGTAGAAGGCCCGCTGATTGAGCCACGTGGGTCAGGGAGCCATGGACATGGGGGACGGGCCCTTTGATAGGATAGCCGGTCCATGACCATGCAATCAACGTGCTCGGATCCGTGAGGAAGCAGTGAAGACTGAAAATTAAGCTTCCAAGAGCCAGGGAATCGGGTAACCATGTCTTAACCGAAGCTCGTGAGAGAGGACTTCTACTTCCCACTTCTTCTGCCCTTCTCAACGCTGATTCATCTCCCCGCAGAGCGAGTTCGAGAATGGCAAGAACTGCGAGAAGAATTCCCGTTTTGTTGTATCCTCCCGTACGTTCATCGACCATTGGCCACACTGACATCACATTAAGAAAGAGCGAATGAGAACAAATGAAAAAGAACACGCACGTGGATTATTGGAATGGTTTGCATGCTTTGAAAGGGAGGATAGGAGCAGTCCGAGTCCATATACTAGATAGATATAGAATATTTATGTTCGTTTATGCTTACGATTTACGATTGATGTGGGGACGACGTACATATAGACTGGTATGGCATCGAAGACGCTTCTGACCAATCAACGACAACTCCGATGCATGATACGAAACTCGCAAAAGTAACGAACAAGAGTCGTTGAGCGGGAGTCGGGAATTTATACGCAACAAGTCCCGCCAGACTCAAGAGATGTAATGTCACGCGTCCGTGTCTTCTGGAGGCCCATCTCCTGAAGAATTTGACACCGAGTAACGCCGGGGAGAGGATAGAAAGGATCGCCAGTTCAGCACCCGCGATGCCTAGCTTCCAAACGGAGAAGTAGAAGAGTGTGGGGATAAGTGAAGTAAAGACGGTCCAAAAGATAAATGCTAGATCGATGTGTTAAGCGACAATTCTGCACCTCTTTACAAGAGGAGAGCATCATACCGAGATAAAGATCTGAGATGAAGGAAAGTGAGTGTTTACGAATTCCAGCGGTATCGACGAGCGCTTCGCCAGTTGTAACTCGTGCTAGCTCGCCATAACGAGCATTTGGACTTCCAGCATATCGAGGTTCAGACTCTGTCGCATCTACGAACTTCGAAGACTTATAATCAATGCCACTTATACGAGATATTAGCCTTTTTTCATTCCACTATTACACATAACACTTTACATACGGCGAATCTTTGCCCTGGAAATCTATGCTGCCCTTTGTCCCGATGCTGATCTTCTGGATATCAGATACGGTGAATAGTCTGTCTGATGATTGAAGGACATTACCTCGAGACCTGCTTCTGCAAAGGTTAGCTCTGTGACTGAGTCGTAAAGAACATCTAAAATAATAAGGCCCCATTCAAAGAACGAATAATGAGTATATGCTGTATGGCGCAGTCAGCTTCAATCAGGTGGCAGGAGTCCAAACATGTTATTTACCTCCGGGAATTCTGTGAACCTTGTGCCGCACGAAGAAATACATCATGGGAATAATTGATACGAAGAAACTGCCATCCGAAACCATGTCAGACAAGAACAGCATATTCGTGAAGACGAAACGCACGTAGAGGCCAACATTATTCTTTCTTCGGAATTAGTATCATGGAATGTGCAAAAGAACATTTCGCTCACCGTCTTCGTCTTTGTCGTGTACACTCCTTAGGAGTACAAGCTATACCACCTAGCATCCAAGGTACATTGCACAGAATATACGAGATCATAAGAACGTCATGGGCGTCGTGGTCATCCGAGGAGGTTATATACACCCATCCGCCACATGTAAGGGTGCGAGTGATCCCAGTGATGAAAACGACGAAAGGTAGGTAAGAGGCGTTCGTTCGCTGCACAAGGTACTGCAATGCAACCATTGCAAACCGCGGCCCTGAAGATTATGTCAGGGAGGCACGAAGGCTTTGAACACAAGGCATCTCACCAGAGTTCACAGCGATGAGTATTTGAAAAACACTACGCTCCGGATACCAATCCCCAATCCTACATTGTCGCCTTCAGACTTTCTAGTTCCGTCAACGAATATATCGCTTACGTTGAAGATACAGAAGGAAACCATTCATGGGGATAACCCGCAACACCATTCTTGACGATTTTCTTGTAATGAAACAGACAGCCAAGTACAAGCGCTATGCCAAACGCAAGAAGTGCCAGGGTCGTGTGTATACGTGCAATGGCAGAAGCTTGGAACTTGAGAGCCGTCAAGTGTTGATGGCTCTGAGTGGCCGACATGGTTGTTCATATACAAGCAAGGAATCAGTAGTTGTACAAGGTGCTTCAACACGACCTGCGTTCGGTCTGCTTGCCTAGTTTGTCTTGCCCCCGTCTTGGCGGGGTGGTGGGCCCAATGCACACATCAATCCGTCACGTGCCCGCGATCATGTCCACGTAACCACAAACATCTGCGGGTGCAGGTTGAGTTGCTTAAGGGTGTAACGATGAAAAATCTTCCAATTTTCCTCTGGGATAGCTTGGTTTACCTATACTTGGACAAGATGTAAATTGCACTTCCAGAAAAGGTGTTTCCTGGCTTGTAATTATCTTCTTTCGGAAGCCATTTCAAACCTATCATCTCCTTCCGGTTGATTTCGATTGGAAATAGGCTCTGTAACGCGTAACCCTGCCCTGGTTGGCGCTGTAACAGTCGTCTCGGTTGCACCCGTACAGTATTCAGAATACATAAATACTAGTGATTAATGTACAGCAAGGATGACAGACTCGCTCAGCCCATAAGTTGCGTAAGATCTTCCGGGGGATACTTCGTTTGTGAGAAGGTGAGTAGTCTGGATTCGGAAGCAGACAAGTTAGCCGAGTTGCTTCGAGGTTTCCTTCGTCAATATCAACACTTACCGTTTCAGACTCTGGATGTATTTCCGACTGACTTCGTCATTAAGAACGTGAGCAACCTGGTCAGACGAAATCTTCTCTCGCGCAGATCGTTCGTGAATACTTGAGGATGATTAGTCCACAAAGAAGGCTTTGATCAGCGCCATGTAAGGACTTACCCAACCATGGTAACACCGATAGGCCAGGGAGCATTCCCGATCGACAGTCGCAAATAGGCATCATTGGCTTTCTGATACTGCCGCCCTTGCATATGGTGGACGATTTCTGTTATTCGGGCCAATACATCGGAGGGGAGGTTCTGGTTGGTAACATAAGCTGCTTCTTTCTTCAAGCTCTCAGTCAAAGAAAAGGGCTTACTCGTTGCCGCAAACTCTTGAACAGTGGCTTTAGATACTGTGCGGACTGAACCTGGGTTGCTGCGGCAAGCTTTCCCTGTGTCGACTGCTTAATGTGTTCCGGTCGTTCATCCATATACTCCGCCCACTCCCTTAGAGTTTTCTTCAGCGCATAGTAAATCAATGGGTAGAGCTTATCCGGATTCGTCTTGATCAATTCGAGGTCGATCAACGCAGCTCCAGATGTGTCCGCATCGTCTTTAGTCTTCGACTCCGCATCCTTGCCCTTCGCCTTCGCCTCAAGCTCCTTGATTTCCACATTTTCCAGAGCTTTCCTGAAATCATTCTGCCCACCCTGACGATCGTGTCCTTTCCCCTCGATGAGCTCAAGAGCTCGTAATCGAAGACGGCACTCCCGGTCAGTCTCGCCGAAGAGACGAATAGGCTGGCCTTTTGCACGCAGTCGCCTGATGACTTCCTCATTCGATATATTGAAGCCACCTGTCTCTGGTGCAGGTGAAGCGGAATTCCTCGCAGAACCTGAAGACTCTGGCATCGGCGAGTTCGAGTAAGCGCGTACGTTCTATTCTCCAATCCCATCTTAGCACTCTTCATCCGAGAGATATTCACCAGAGATTGCTCACTTTTATCCGCTCCTTAGCTTCAGCTGCTTCACGCTCCTTTTGCTCCAGCTCCCGCTTCTGTTTCTCCTTCTCTTTTCTCTCCTGCTCAGCTTTAAGTCTTTCCAGTTCGCCACGTCGCATGTACTTCGTCGGCCGAGGCCCATCTTCTGTAGCGAGCTTGCGCTTAGTCGCGATTTCAGATTTTAAAGCGTCAAGAGACATGTCGACAGAAGAACAAGCAAAGGTGAACCAACAAGATGGCAAGCAAGATTCGAGCATTGTGAATTGAATATTATGTAATTGGAATACATGATATTTCACGTGACTTATTATCCGAGAATGGCCGTCCGTGATTCGGGTGGATTCGTCGTCGCTGTGTTGTCCATCCCATATCCCAGAGAGCAGCTTTCTTGACATTCGATCCTCCAGATAATTATGTCCGAAGTCGCTGCTGAAAACACTCTCAAGAGGTGCGCGATTTCCTCTGTTTCTAACTTATTCTTCTGACTTTATGCGCCTCTTCTAGCAAATACGTTCTGCAGACTGCTGGCTTTGATGGTAGGAGAAAGAATGCCACGGCATCCTCAGTTCGTCGGACTTGACAATCGTTTTACAGCCCGGTTCCCCAATACGAACCAAACTAGGCATTGCTTCCAGAACTACACCGACTACTTCAAGTGCATTGCCGCCAAGGGCGAGGATTTCGCGCCATGCACTCAGTTCAAGCGTGCCTACAACTCTCTTTGCCCAAGTGAGTCGCATTCAACTACAATAATCATGGCTTCAACTTACAGCAAATTTTCTATACTCGTTTTCAAGACGAATGGGTATGTCCTCGCGAACTTACAATATTTGGAAGCATCTGTCACTGACGAGACGAATAGATCTCAAAGTGGGATGAGCAACGCGAGAATGGCTCCTTCCCGGCATCCCTAGAGCCTTGAAAACGAGGCGACAAGCATTGCAGCTGCATCTCGCCAGATGGATCATTAGAGCTAAAGTGTGGCAGTCGGACGCACGGTGAAAGCAGAACTACCGATGAATAGTAACTACTCTCTCGTACTTTGCTCTCATTCCAATCCAATGCCTTTGCCCTTCGATTCATCTTATTTGTCGGATGAGCCCATTAAATAACTTGATTTTATGTGTCAAGTGTGCTGAGAGTTGGTTGAAGACCGCATTCGGAAAGTGAGGTTACATAAGCAAATTAGGCGTCTCGTTTCTCCCTTGTTGTCGTTCTCGTTGTTGACCGACCATCGAGTCATTGTACTCATCTCTGTAAAGCGTTCCCTTTTCGTCTCGTTATCGCATCTGCTGCTCACTACTCGATACATCTCTGACAACGCAGGCTGAGCGTCGTACTCAAGCATGCCTGGGACACATCTCTTACCCGCTAATCTCCTTAAACTTTTCGCCCCTCGTCACCCTCTCCCATACATCCGTCCAGTAGGAAAGGACCCGGATATAGTTCGACCGAAACATGTTAGCGGAGTTGCGGCTCTGATAGCTCAGCTCAAAGAACAAAGCACGCAAGAATTGATTGATGCAGGCATTCAGGAACTACCTGAGGGTATGGAGGAGGGCGAAGAGCCCGTATTCACACATACGGAAGAGACGCAACGACAGATCAAGAGGGAAGAGCGAAAAAAGGCCAAGGCGGATAAATTCAAGGAAGCAAAGGAGTTGTGTACGTTCAATTTTTCTTTATGTCCTACTTGAAAGCTCAGTTCAATGACCTTTGCTCTTTTCGCACAGACAAGCCATCAGAAGACCCAGAAGCAATAGGTGACCCATACAAGACACTATTTGTTGCACGTCTTGTGAGTACTTCAACTTCATGCTGTCTTGACGTGATTTTAAAATTTTACAGAGTAAGCAGGCGAAAGAAACTGACTTACGCAGAGTTTTCGAAGGCTATGGCGCTATCGAACGAATTAGGGTGGTTCGTGACAGAAAGGCTAGAAGTCGAGGATATGCTTTTATCGTCTATGAACGAGAGCGAGATATGAAAGGTATATATACACAGATTACTGATTTCGCCTGCGGTGGCCTACTTCGGAAGAAAGAAAGGGGTACTAAACTGATTTTATAATAGCTGCTTATAAGGAGTCCAATGGCGCGTATATTCTTGACAAACGAATTCTTGTTGACGTAGAACGTGGGCGTACTGTACGTGGTTGGAAGCCGCGTCGCCTTGGAGGAGGACTCGGTGGACGACCTAAGCCTGAACCACTCCTAGAGGAACCCCCACCACCTCGTGTTGGCGGACTCAGAGGCGGAGGAGGCGGCTTCCGAGGGGGTCGAGGTGGCGGTTTCGGGGGTGGCCGCGGTGGAGGATTTGGCGATAGAGGCTCCGATCGAGGATATGGCGGGAGGGGTGGAGGTGGCGGCGGTTTTCGCGGAGGGAGAGGATTCAATCCTGGAGGACGAGACTTCGGCCCCCGTGATAACGGTTATGGTGGTCGAGGCGGCGGACCTCCTGGCGGTTATGGAGGTGAAGGCGGTGGTTATCGGTAAGTTCCGTTCATGATTAATGTTTTTCCATTTCCCAGAAAGCTTGTCGTGGACATCGTTTCCGTGCATTCCAGGGCATGCTCTGTTCTGTCCACGCATTTTTTCTCTTGTCTTCACACGATGCATCGCTCTTGCTGACTATATTCAAATGCAGTGGTCGCGGTGGGGGTATCGGATATCAAGGTGGATTTTCCGGCGGCGGCCATACTAATGGCTATGGACCTCCAGGTGGGGGTGGCTATGGACCTCCGTCTGGTGGATACAAGAGGGACGGTGGTGGGTATGATGACCGAGATGCGAAACGTCCGCGCTATTGAGCGCTGGGGTGAAAACGATTATTTATGTTTTTGTCTTCTAATCCCGTCCTATTGTGCTTGCTGATCTAGCAGATCCTGCTTGGTGCACGCATCATGTCTCTATGGACTTGGTAGGCACATTTCTTGTTGTTACCCATGTCGAGGCATGTAAGTGTACGTTTCTTTTTCCTCACCTTCATCCTCTGTTTCTGTTGCGTTCTTCCCCCCTCTCTATTGGTTTCCCCCTCGCTACATTCAAAACAATGTGTTGCTTTGCGTAAGTATTAAAGCCAAGGTAATATACGTTGGAATCGGAGGAGAGAGAGAGGCAAGTATACAAGCTGCGACTTTTCCGTCTGAATGAAGTTTCGTAGGGCAACAGGTTAAGAACCCGAAGACTCGGCCATGTGGTGTGCCAACGCTGGCCGGTGTTGATCGGTGCAGAATACTTGAGGTTCATCGTCGTATATGAAGGTATGGGGAGCATTACACAACTGGCGAAAACATCATCACACGTCTGTTATTAAGCTAATCCCATTAGGAACTGAACGAACTATGTTGCAGGGTAAGTACAGCGTCTATGTTCAGTTTTTCCCAAGAGTACCAGTAGTTCTCTCTGTTCTGTTCATTGTCCAGTCTTTTCATGTGTTATGTAATTTTCCCGTGTAACACACCGTGACAGAATACTTGCGGGCCGTCGTTTTGCCGTAAGGTTTGTCTGTCGTAAACAAGCGTTCTCTCCTCAATCACACCCAAGAACACCGACCAAAGCATCAAATTATATCTCTGTCTCATCAGATAGATGAATGAGATGATGATGGGATCACGGAGATAGACAAAGAATCGAGACATCGACTGGTGTTTCTAGATGGAGGAAGGTCCAAGCGAATGCTCAGATCCATTGGACAAACAACCACCCAAACCCTCCCCGTTTCCCACAAGAGCGTCCTTGTGAAAAGCACGAGCGGGCCGTTGGATCGATACAGTGAAACCGTATTCGTCAGTATAGGACAACCCAAATGGGCCGAAGTATTTTTATAGAAAGGAACGGGGGCGAGTGAAGAGCGGGTGTAACCAAGGGCCACGGTCCATGGAGACCACGCGTACATCCTTGAGTGAGATTGAGAGACGGTAGCCCTGTTCCCGGGTCTTCCTGCCCTGTGGGTCTTGCCCTCCTCGAACTGATACTGATCCAGCGGCACGCGCTCGAACAATCAACATACAATCACTAACGGACTCCTGCATACCACCGAAAGTGGAGGGAGCGTTCTGCGGGCCCAAGTTTTAGGACTCAATTCTCGTCTCAGGACCATCTTGGCAGTGCAACTTGGTCTCCGGCTATGTAAGTCACAATGTGTTTTTAGTGTCACGGAGTGTTACTTATTCAGTCATTCCGTGTATCTTCGCGCAAGCGCAGCAGCATCAGTAATTTCTTCCATCTTCACTCTTGCCCGTGTCTCCAGAGGGACAGAGTGGACGTTGACGAATTCCACTTATTGGCCTGGCCACCGCCATCTTCATTACGATCGCGAACCGACACCCGTCGGTGCTTGGTCGAGCGTTCTGCGACGTGCTCGTTGTCAGGGGACGCGACCGCTCGTCTCGTTTCAGCAGAGTCATTCTGTTGCCGGTGCCTGACGAAGAGAAAAAAAAAGGGGGCTCCAGCAGACGATCCGGGCTAGGGACTTGTGGACTTGCTTCTTCCCGTTCAGGTGAATTTCTGAACCGAAAGATCCGATCTAAGAGGTCCCTAGGCGTCGTCCGGCCCCCTGGCTCGCCCTTTCACCTCTTCGGTGCTTCCACACACGTACATATACCTACAGATATATTTTATTTCGGCCACATATCCAGATCAAGATCATTCCCTCACAGTATCCGTCCAACTTCTTCCCTACCCGTACCCTCTTCCCTGTTCCGACTCGGTCCATCATCTCCATATCTGTTTCTTGTCTGGCGACTCACCCGTACTATCGTCATCTCCGGCTGCAGTCTCTTTCCAGCTTGTTCACGCCCAGGTTAAGTCATCTCAGGCGTCAGTTTCGCGTCCTACATATAATACATACAGAAACATGGTTCTGTACGTGTATCCCTCTCCGCTCCCGACAGAGACCCTCCTAGAACCCTCGTCCTGAAGGCAACCAGAAGCGTTTTCCGTTTTCCCCGTTTCCTTGCCACTCGTCCGCATCCCTAACCGTACGCGAGGGGCGTCTGATCGGCTCTACTTCTGTCTCCGGTAACGGAGCGACGGGTAAGCCTACAAAGCTTAAACCGATCCCTACCTCCGTTGACTTTTTTTCTCTCCTCTCTTCATCCATCCTCTCCTCTCGCCTGTCCGCTGTCCCTCCCCTCCCCCGACTAATTTTGCTATCTTTCCATCGATCTCGGCGCCCACACACTCGTTTATTCACACTCGCTGTCTTTTTTGCTATCGCGATTCGCTCATTGTTCAATCCTGTCGCTCATTGATCGCTCTCAATTTTTTCCCTTTTCCACTCCTATTGTGACCCGCTTGACGCCAAAACGCTTAATTACTCATCCGTCAATATCTTCCATTGTCACAATCGCGTCGCGTCTACCTTTCCGATTTTGAACATTCGCGGCGTCATAACCCGGCTGCGCCGATTCATCACACATCGTGACCCTCTATCCTGGCAAGATAGATATCCTATAAAGCTGTATCCAAGTTTTCGCGTGAACGCGCCTGATTCTGGCCCGTTCGCACCTCCGCGTATCCAATCTGGCGGCTGCTCTCCTGACTAATTACTCTTCTTGGGACCTCCTGGGTATGGAGGGTATGTATCCATTTCGGTATCCCATCGCTTTTCTTTGCAAGCTTATTATCCACCTGCCTACTACAGCCAAGGACTCGCTGTTTTCCATCGACAGCCCTCTTGGACTTCGAAACCGCGCCAAACTCCCACAACTTAGCCTCGACTCTTCGTCTAAATACGGTGTTGCAGAGGACATAACTCTTATAACGGAAGACGCGGAGTCAACGCCTAGCGCTTCCATGTCTCCTACCACGTCTGGTGATGCGCCACTGTCGGCTTCGACAGACGCTCACCCAGACTCGCCAACAAAGGATGAAGAGAAACAGGAGATGCCACCTGAGCCCCGATCGGCCTCGACGGCGACCTCAAAGACCAAGTCCGGGGAGCCCCGAGAGAAGCGCAAGAGGTCGCGCGTTACCCCCGAACAGCTTACGCATCTTGAACGCTTCTTCGCAGCTGACAGGAGTCCGACAGCGGCACGCCGTAAGGAGATCTCGGAGCTCTTGGGCATGCAAGAACGACAAACGCAGATTTGGTTCCAGAATAGGTGAGTGCATCCGCAGCTTGATCTCGAGCGCCGTTGTCATGGTTATTGATTACGTTTTTTACACCCTACCGAAACTAGACGAGCGAAAGCGAAGCTGTTAGACGGCAAAAAGTCTAGACACCTTGGGAATGAATGGTCCGATACACCACCCGACACCCCGCCACAGCTCAGTGCCGGATTTGAAGCCGACCTACACGGTCTCATTCACGAAGATCATCGTAAGTCTGAACTGGGTAAAATTTCCGTGTTTACCTTTTTCCTAACCCTCAAATTTAATCAGCGATCTCGATTATTCCTTGTACCGATCTATCTATCGGCTCATGGCGGCGCATTGCTACCGGAAAACATGATCTTGTCGCATACGTTTGCGAGGCCAAACGTTGTTTGACCTGGTTCATCCACTCCGCGGGATACGGATTTAAAATGGAGATACCCTTTGAATTCATCGTGCATACGGAGTTTCGCAACGCGGCCCCTGGTGAGGGCCTCGCGTCTTTCCACCTCTCTCAACCTCCGAACTTTTACCTTGAACATATTGCTTCACCTCGCTCAGCTGGTGGAATAGGTGGCGGAATTGTTAAGATTTGGAAGAAGTGTTCTGACTGGACGGAGGGGACCCAGGCTTCTCAAGTGATGCGTCACGACCTCATAGGGTCAGCAGTACAGCTTGCTCATGTCTTGAGTGACCTTCGGGAGTATCGCCAGCGATCTAGTATTGCATTATTGAGTCCATCGGCTTACAGCTCAAGCGGTATGCTTACGGCCCCAAATTCAGCATCGCCTACTACGATGCAAATACCTCAACCGCCACTCGCGAATTTACACGGTGATAATTTCTTACAGCGACCACCTTACATGGGTCATTCAAGGAAGCGATCAAACTCGGGTCCGCCTGCTCTCACGCGTATAGCTCCACCGTCTTATTTAGAGAACATCCCATCGGTTAGCCCCGTCGCCGAGACCGTCAATTCGCAGCCCTACTCAGCGAGTTACGCGTCGACCACGTTCAACCGGCCATCTCATATGCCTTCATATCCGTATGGACAGCGAGTGGTTTCTGACTATATGCCGGGCCCGATGCATACGTCGATACAGCAGACCATTCACGAGCAGAGTATACCCGATTATAGTAGCATTCCCATCTCTCATGGGGCATCTCAGCGGCCCTTCTCTTCCGGACCTACAACAACCCAGTTCTTTCCGACAGGCGAGCGGAACACTTCACCCCTCCAAGTAGGTCTCCGGCAGAACTCAACTATTCAATCTCCACACGGCGTGACACCGTCCCCGCCACTCATTTCTCCACCTTACGGCACAGACCCATCAATGAGCCTTCAGAGCTTATCATACATGGGCCATGGCGAATCGCAAGGTCAGGGGGCTCGCGGTAGCCCCGGACATGACCAAGGCTCGCTTTCTGGTGCTTTTGGGACTGCGTCCTCATCCTCAGATATCCTCTCGCCTCCACCACTAATGTGAAGGCAGATTCTCAGCTCGCAGAGCGGTGCAAAATCCGACAAGTCGGATCCATTACCCTCATTTTCACTCCCTTACATCATCAGGTCCTCATCATACGCGCGCATTCGTATACCCCTCAGTCGCCTGCTGGTTTCTTGTTTTGCTCCTTTTTGTTGTCCTCGTGGTTTCGTCGTTCAGAGCAACGGTCTCGGCTTTTTTTCTCTATCTTGTGAAATACAATCATTGACCCCTTTTCCCGTTGTCCACCTGTTTAATCTCCCTATACCTCATGCTGCAACTAGTCGCCAGAATTGTTCATTCCTTTGATACCAATATGTGTTGATCACCACTCCTGTAGCATCAGCCCTTTGTTTTCCTCGTAGTATACCTGGTCCTATTGCTTTCGCATGATCCAACAACAGAAGAATAGTCTAAACAAATTTGAATCCAGGTAGAATATCAAAGCACTTTGTCTTGATCGTCTCTTCATTGTGTGCAATATTTGATTCCTTCTCGTCTAAAAATGCTACCCGTCGAGCTGAAAGGAGTATGGTCTGGAAGTAGTTACCACGCTAACGGGCGGCTTCTCTCCTGCATCCTAATCGATCGACGAGTCCTGAAGTGTATATGTATATAAAATGCACGAGGCCAGCCGAGAAGTTCACTGATCGTACCTCGATCCCCCACCCGCGATTTGTATTCAGCGGCTCCGGTATCCACATAGGAACAAGAAAAAATAATTTCATTCTCTACATCAGCTCATCGCACACCTCTCCACAGCACTCCAGCAGCCACGAGGAGGGGGTGGTGATGAAATAACAAAGTATTTGTATTTGTAAGAAAGCTGCGGCAGAAGGGAAGGGTAAGACAAACATAGCGATAATCAACGCCTTACAAGCGAGTCTTCTCCTTCTCCCAAGTAATTTTTAGTTCACCTCCATCCTCCTTGTTCCGTCGGATGGACGCTGGGATGTTAAAGGCACAAGACGCGCGAAAAGTCAAACAGCGACCGGGCCTTCTTGATCCACGAACCAGGTAGGCGAATTGCACGTTGGTAGGAGACAAATTTATGCAGTCTCGTGAGGGTCTTTGAAAGAAAAGGAAGTTCTTGGTCCGGAAAGACATTAGCACCGATATCGGAGCTTTCAAGTAACGATGTATTTGCAGACGTCAAGTTGACCAGAAGTGAGCCCTGAGACGAACGAACGAGACCTCTTGAGCCAAAATGAATATGGCTTCTCCGAATAATACACCGATAAGTTCGTGAATTCGTCCGAATAATGAGAGAGAGCATGCGTGATACGCTATGCAGCGAAAACGGGGCACCGAAACGTGGAAAAACACACGTCCCGCGTCGACGAAAGGACCGTGATTTTGAAAACGTCATTTGTACGTTCCCCATGAAAAAATCAAGGCCGGATCGTCGTTTAGAACGAAACGTGCGAGGGTGGAGGGATAGTGACAAATGCAAGTGAAAAACTGTGAGAAATCGAATTTGCGGGGAAGACCACATCAGGAACAATGACCCCGCGCGAAGGAGCTCTTGTTGTCCATCGAATTGCGACGGCCGAAGCCTTCGATAAGGTGATGTCGGTGATGTCGCTTAGGAACGACGTTCAATATCTTTTAGACTTCCGGAAAAGAATGAAAGTCTCAGCGATCTTGAGGCATTGATGAGCGACAAATCACAAACCATTCAATTTGTGAGGAGATTGGACGGGCGCAGCAAAAAGAACCAGAACGGGAGTAATTCAGTCGATTCGCATTTCTTGGTCGTCATCTGCGTCCCTTTGAAGAGCGCTCTGATCAAGAAGCCCGGCATCCAGTGCGCGCACAAGCTGTCCGGTTCTTGCCATGATCGCTTCTCGCATTTCTTTGTGAACGACATTCCCTGCATTGCACGCGAGCCGAAATATTTCCTCGAAGCGGTCCGCATGGAGGCGAGTCTCGAGAGTCACAAGAGTGACTTTCTCGGTACGAGGCATGACGGCTGTTGTCAGATGTGGAACATCGTTCTCCTCCAGCGCCGTCAGATCGAGGAGCGGATACGTTGCGTGTACACCAGCAGAGACGGCGCAAACATAGTCGAATAAGGATATTCCAGCTGTGATAAGCGCGAGTGTTGTTGCATTGATAGATGCGCTCAAAACACCTCCGTCCTGTTGCAACACTTGGACGAATATATCTATCTGGGATCGAGGGTAGAGATGTACTTGGATGACGGGTTCAAATGTTGATTTGATTGCTGCCGCAAATTCCAAGATACGTCTGGACGTTGGTGATGCGAACAGTTAGGGCTTTTACATAGCAACATATTGCAGTGGCGACGCACCTGTCGTTTCTAGATCGTTTCCTTCGTTCACCAGTACTAAACGGTGCAATGCTAAGTTCAACGTTGATATTCGCGCGATTATGGATTGTCTGGGAGCGAGCTTTTGCCTCCCTTGGGCCAAAGACAGATACAATGATTTGGGTAAGGCCGTGTGAGACCATAGCAGAACCGTCCGCCTGTCCACGGACAGAAAGGTCGATGTTGAGGTTCCGAAGTTCATACTGTCTACGACCGTCGGAACGGTATCCTCCATCGTTGAGAATCTCAACCCGAGATGACTAGAGATTGTACTTCAGTGAGAAAGTAGAGCTGTAATTCAGCAAGAACCCTACCATAGTGGTGCGACCTCAGGTGGTGGAAAGGAGAAAAAATTGTTTGAGAAATTCGCGAGTACGTATTCCGCGTCGACGCGTCGTGATGTGCGTGTCTGACGCGAACCGCGATGACCTCAACCAACAACCAGCCAACGGAGATTGCAGCAGCACACAGCCTCACCGATGCGGCTCTCAAGTCAGCATCTTCACTTATGGGCCTACAAGTACTTTCTCGACTTGTGACCTTTGCGCTGAACCAAGCATTGGTGCGACTAGCATCTCCTGATGTCTATGGCACAGTATCAATTCAGCTCGAGCTCTTGCTCAATACCATTCTCTTTCTCAGTAGGGAAGGATTTCGAAACAGTCTGTTAAGAGCAGATGCAGATAAACAGGGACAGAAGGAAGACTCATTACTTGTGTCAAACATAGCTCTGTTACCCGTGTACTTTGGGATTTTAGTCTCTGCCCTTACTTCGGCTGCATACCTGTATACAGCGTCAATAGCAACAACCGAGCAGCATTTCTTTCGTCTTAGCGTGCTCCTTTACACTATAGCAGCCATTGTTGAGCTACTCAGCGAGCCAATGCACATTAGGTACGTGTTACTTTAGACTTCGAGTGTGTTTACTGAAATTTATACTTAGATCTGTTCAATCACTCAACTATGCTACCCGCGTGCGAGCGGAGGGTACAGCCGTCATTATAAAAAGCGTTGTCACGGTCGCAGTACTTGCGTTTGACTCTTCGATTGGGGGACTAGGAAGTCTTGGTTTGGTGGCTTTTGCTCTCGGCCAACTATCATATTCAACCACTTTGCTTCTCGGTTACCTTCCTGAGTACGGCAAATCAGTATCGTTCATCCTCCGTCCTACAAGGAACAAAACTCGAAAGCCTGGAAGGTAATTCTCCCACTCTCCCTGACAACTGGACATCATCTCAATGGACAATACAGCTCAACAGGGAAATCAATGCTGAAATACATAACATCAAGAGCTCGACGCTTCTTTGACGAAAATTTGCTGGAACTCTCTCTGGCGATGACCGCACAAGCCTTCGTAAAACACATCTTGACCGAGGGTGACAAGGTAGCTATGCCGCTTACAGCAACTCGCCGAGACTGATGAGGTTTCTTGCCCGCAAAGTTAATTATATCCCGTATCAGCCCTCTCAAAGACCAAGGTGGGTATGCTGTAGCGAACAACTATGGTAAGCACTCCATTTCACCGCCGTTCTTTCGTGAAGTTGATGGAGCAGTGGAACTCAGGCGCCTTAATCGCACGTATCTTCTTTCAGCCCGTTGAGGAGACGTCCCGGCTATTCTTTTCAAAGACGCTAACTTCAAGCAATGCTGGAGCTCTAAACGCCGGAGCCCTCCAGTCTTCCCTTTCACGACTGGGTTCTCTTCTGCTCTTTTATACGCACTTTAGTCTTTTCCTGCTGGCTTTAGCACCACCTTATTTAACGTTAGTATTGTCCGTGTTGCTTCCGCCTAGGTAAGTAGGTCTCCGCTGAACTCAATCTCAGATCTTTGGATAAACTACTCCCAAGTTAGGTACCTGACCACGAGTGCTCCAGCCGTGTTATCAGCTTGGGTGTTCTACATTCCTGTGCTGGCTATGAATGGCGTCCTTGAGGCCTTTGTATCAAGTGCTGCATCACCGAAAGATCTGGCCAGACAGTCCAAGTACGTGATCGGAGCATTTCGGCTACCCTTGACTTCCTTTTTTTACGTTCTCTTCACAGGTGGATGGCTGGAGCCTCCGCGGCATACATTACCCTAACCATCTCATTGTATAGTTTCGGGGGCCTGGGTGATACAGCCGTCGTATATGCGAATATCGCAAATTTGGGTGCACGGATTCTTTACTGCTTCCAGTTTATCTCGTGGTTGGTCCGTAAACATACTACCACCGAGCATGCGATTAAAATGTTATCCTGGACGGACGCCGTTCCCCCGTTTTCGGTAATCTTCTCGTTTGCATTCGCAGGGCTCGTCACGCGTGCTAGTGTCCGACATTTTGAAGTAGAGGCCATTGCACGGTCCGCGGGACGAGGGGTGCTAAGATCACGACCATGCATTCTCCATCTGGGCGTTGGAGCATCATGTGGACTTGGCCTGCTCATCGTATGGTAGGTTATACTCTATCTACGAATTGAAAGTCGTCAGCTGATGCCTCCTGGCAGTTTTCTTTTTGAAAAGGAGCAAGTCCAGCGGCTCAAGTCTTTGGTTCCTTCCAGGACGCGGAAAAAGCAGGACTAATTTTTGGTTTACTCGACTATCACACGCATAATTCTTCTCCCGTCGCCAGTTATAGTGATCCGCGCTTTCATTGTCACATACATCGTTCCTGCAAGACTCTGCGTTCTTTGTTTGTGAATTTGTGGGATTGGTTAGACATGGCAAATTCCGAGAAAAATAGACTAGAAATAAACTTTCACAAGTGATCGGCACCGACCGACGAGTCCTTCCGCTTTACACTCAACTCGATGAGAAACAATGGGAGCAAACACTTCCAGGCAAAATGACCAAAAAGAACAGGAAGAGAAAGATGACTATTATGCCCTTCTTGAAGTGAGCGAAGACGCCACAGCGGAGGAAATCAAGCGGTCGTTTAGAAGGCTCGCACTTAAGCACCATCCGGACAAGAATGCTGACGATGTTGAGGCTGCGACCAGGCGATTTACTGCGATCCAGCAGGCTTACGAGGTGCGCATGCTCCCTCTTATATACAAGAGAGATGCAAAGAACTCACTGACACCAGGTTGCATACCATCAATAGGTTCTGAGCGATGAACAAGTGTGTCCTCTTTGATCTGCACATACAAGGGTGTTGACCGTGTGATCAGGAACGTGCATGGTATGACTCGCATCGCGCATCGCTAGTGCCCGAGCCAGATGCTGAGACCATATTTGAGGAGGTCCGACGAGGAAGTGGAGGAGGCGGACGACCAGGAGACCGTGGCCTTACTGTCAAACATTTGACGCCTTTCTTCGATCCATCCAGCTGGTCCGGGTTTGACGACAATGATAATGTACGTCTTCTCTACAACTAATCTTATACCACGAGCTGAATTTGGCACAGGGCTTCTTTACACTCTATCGAAACCTCTTCACTCGTCTGGCCAACGACGAATGCACCGTAACCTCTCACAGTTTATCCGACTATCCTTCATTCGGACATTCTTCATGGACATGGAACGGGTCACCTGGACACGGCAGCACAGGAGACGAAAGTGCAGACAGGGGTGCACGACATTTCTACAACTTCTGGCTCGGGTTTGCGACCTCAAAAGATTTTGTCTGGGCGGAACAGTGGAATCTTAATGAAGCACCCGATCGACAAATCCGACGACATATGGAAAAGGATAATAAGAAGGCGCGAGAAAGCGCGCGAAAAGAATACAACGATACGGTCCGGGTGTGTAAATGTTATCAATATGCTATTCGTTGCTATGTAATGATAATTAAACCATGTCACCTCTAGCAATTGGTTAAGTTCATCCGCAAGCGTGATCCGCGGTACAAGGCACATCTCGCACAACAAGCCGCAGCAGCGGCAGTCAAAGCGTCGACGCCACGAGGAGGTTCAGGCACCTCTACGCCCTCTTCATCCAAGCCTAAACCAACTATATCGACCTTCGTGCCCCAAGCGTGGCAAGAAGTCGACCCACTTGCAAACGCGCCGGATGCAGGAGATGAATGGGCTGCCGCGGAGGGCACGCGCTCACGGAGAACTGCAGCCGGACAAGAAAGCGAGGAAGACGAAGAAGACGAAGAGGTATACGAATGCGTTGCATGTCGGAAGACGTTCCGGAGTGAGGCTGCTTGGGATAGTCATGCAAGGAGCAAGAAACACATGAAAGAGATGGAGCTACTTCGACAGGAGATGCTTGCAGAGGAGGAAGAACTAGGCCTGGCCGAGGAGCTCGTAGGCAGAGACGGTCCACAAGATTCAGACGGCCGAAAAGTTCGTCCGCCGGGAGACGGAGTAGAGGAACCTCCTAGGTCTCCAACACCTACCAAAAATAGCGACGCAATGGGGACGTCCCCCGGAATCTCAACACCACCGGCTGATCGTGGCGCAGACTCGGACTCAGACCTAGATTCCCTTCCCAAATCGCGCAAGAAGAAAGGGAGGAAGGCTGCTAAGTCACACTTACAGTTGGATCCGAGTTTCGAAGACATGCAAGCCGAGAAGGAGGATCTAGACGAAAAAGCGGAGCTGCAGGCCCAGGTACAGCTCGGTGTATCAAAGAAAGAGAAGCGCCGTGCACGGGAGGCTGCGAAGAAAGCACGAGCGGAGGCCGAGCCTGTGAGCAGTGCTACACAACAAGTACGTTAGTTTTGGTGCTTCTTTCTTGGCTATGCTTATAATTTAATTGTTGTTCCTTAGACATGTAATGTATGCGGAGATTCCTTCTCCTCACGCACGAAGCTTTTCGAGCACATTAACAAAACAGGGCATGCCCTGGCCTCCACAGCAGCAGGAACTCCTAACCGAGGGGTTACGAAGAAGGCTCCCGGTCCTGCGAAGGGCAAGAAACGATGATGGCGTTGTTTTGAATAATGCATTGCACCTATAGACGTAGACCGCAAGATAGCGAGAAAGCGACAATATATTATGTAGAGTAGCGTGAGACATTGACGATTGTGCAGGTTGCAACGTAGTAACGGTCTATGAAGAAGAGTAATTTAATTGTCGAATGTTCCCTCGGTGCGTTCTCGTGCGAGACGTGCTGAGTAGGTCCTGCTGACAATGTTGACTAAATGAATGAAAATGAGTACCTGTTATTTGCGGGATGGAGTCAAAAAGACATACAGGCTTCCATGTACCGTTCCATGCACCTCGACAGGCACGTCTACAATTCAATCTATTAGCAAGGCAACCGCCTTTGATTAGTAGGAGGGCATACTTACCTCTTCTGAACTGGACAACGACGTACTCGGCTTTGTTACGCATTTCGCAAAACATTTTTCGTTTATTTTCTAAGAACAGGAACCTCTCAGTCTCTCTTGCTTGACAGTCGTTAAACGTGAAAAGAGAAACCGCACGTTAATTAGTTCTTGTGCTCCAGTGAGCGCGAGTTCGCCCCGAATTTGCTGCATAAGCTTTTCTTTTCGCGCTTGCATGTCTAGTCACAGCAAATCAATGCTCAGTTCATTCTTGAGATACCAAAGGATCGAGACACGTACCGTTCGACGCAGCAGTACCTGGAGCAGGAGTCGAGGATGAACTAAAGAGCGACGCCATAGTTTCTATCTTTCAAAACAAAACAGTGAGTCCACAGGAGCAATTCAAGCAGTATTTGCTTCGCGAGCTTCCCGACTTACTCAAAGACACTAAAATAAGAGAAAGAGCTGGTCGTCGCAACACAGCTCGAATTTTCGAAAGATTTTCTCGCTCCGTGTCCGCCACGTGATCATTCCAGAGATCGACATGCCGACGATCAGTCGATCACTAGTAGCGCCTTAACCACCGACTAAATCAACATGGCCGATGCACGCGCCCTCCTCCGTGCAAAGCGCCAAGAATCCGAAGCGCGAATAAACCATCCCTATGCATCCTACACTTCTGTGGGTCAACTACGATGCTCGGCATGCGGCGTACCCATAAAAAGTGCTGCAATGTGGGAAGGACACATCGGGAGTAAAGCACATCGCGTCGCTGTTAGGAATATGAAGGCTCTTGAGGAAGCGGAGAGGGAGAAAGAGGTGAAGAGGCTAGGGAAACGGAAGGCGGAGCTAGCTACTGATGGGATGGACGTTGATGAATCGCAGGAGAATGTCAACGGTACAAAGAAGAGGAAGACGAGCGTTCAGCCGGAGGAGGCACGACATACTCAACCACAAGCGCAGCCCCAAGGCAAAGGTCTTCTGCCTGCTGACTTCTTCTCGGATCCATCACAAGCACCTATCCTTTCGACAGCAGACGAAGACGACGAAGAGGAGGGGGTCCCACAAGCACGCCCACCGGCTGCAGACAAACCAAAATCCCAAATCGATCTTGAATGGGAACAATTCCAAGCGTCTTTGCTCGCATCAAATGCTACGCAAGAAGAGCAGGACGATGAACGCCGGGTAGCATACGAACGTGCGACTATTGCTGCAGAGCCCGAGATCATAGCTGCTAATGCGGATGGATTCCCGGCGGGAGTCGCCGGAGACGTGAATGCAGTAGAGCCTGAGGAGAAAAAGGAAGAGACGGAAGAAGAAAAAAGATTACGAAAGGAGCAGGAGGAGCGAGAGCTGATAATGGATCGACTAATAGAGGAGGTACGTTTGTTTGCTAACTTTGGTTGCATTTTTGTTCTTATATTGCATCAAAAGGAGCGAGCACAAGAAGAAGCAGACGAACGTGTCGGACTATTGAAAGCACGCGTAGAGGCTCTCAAAAAAGCTCGGGAAGCAAGGCGGAAAGCAAAATAAGTCGCGATTAGCTTGCATTATATATCGTATACACGATAGTAATATCATTCAGTCTCCCGTTTCTCCTCGTTCGCCTCTTCTTTCCTCAACCAGCCTGTCCAATCGAGTCCGTTCTTATGCACCATCATAAGACCCATAACCACAGGAAGGTACCACAAACACGTATAAAACAACTTACGTGCAGCCTTCTCGCTATTCCCTCCAACACGCCAAAAGTTATACGCATGTCGGAGGCAAATAATGTTTGGTACCAAGCTAGTCAGCGCAAAACCCCATCCTACAAGCCCGCTTAGTGGGAACAGCACACTGCAAAGCGGTATCATAAATATAGCGTGTCGAAGAGAGACGGCGGCGTTTCGTGGGGGAGATATGACACTGAGCATGCGATACCCAGCTTTTGCGTACGACTCACGAACGAAATAAGCGAGAGAGTTGAAGTGAGGAAATTGCCAACTGTAGAGGAACATGAACAGCGCTAACGGCGCGAGCGGGTTATCCGCAAGCGCGGGTGGGAGCGGCATTGATGTGAGGGGTAGGAATAGCTGAATAGGATAGTCTGCTGAAGGTAGAAGGTGCCCTCCACAAGCTGTCCAACCCATCAAAGGTGGTATCCCGCCTACAACAGCACCAACCCACGTATTCGCAATGCTTCGTCGCTTTAGATACGTGTAAGCACCCGCGTAAAGCGCAATGTTCGCCGCTCCTAGCATCGCTGTTGCAGGATTCACGCATGCCCATAGAAGCGCTGGACCCGCGATGCCTGTAACGATACCGAAACCCATCGCATGCACGGTTGAAATTGCGTGTCGAACAAGAGGACGATTCCTCGTTCTCGCCATCTGCGCATCAAACGGCACCTCTTGAAGCTGGTTGAACGCGTTGGCTGAAGCGCTGCATAGCGCTGTCCCGAGAGCCGTGGAAAGCAGAACAGGAACGGTTGTAGGTAGTGGAGAGAGCGCAACGGAGGACATGGCTGTTAGGACTATGAGTACTGATAGGCGAGATTTTGAGAGTTCGGAGTATATTTTGAGAAGGCGAGGGAGGGTTAGCGATGGTATGGGTTTGTAAGGTACATTGGAACGTGAGGGCGGATACGAAGTCCCTTGAAGCTCGAGTCCGTCGAGGACCATGTCAGACGGCGAAGGGATGGGAGCGGGTGCAACCGCTGCTACCGCGGTAGCCTGGGCGGCAACATCTCTTCGTTGTAATCGTATTCGCCTTTGAGAAATCGGGGACCAATGGTCATTCCGCCAAAAGTACGAGGTGAGTGTAGCAGATGCGGTCGACGAGTTACGATGCAAAGGTGTTGAAACTCTTGATAAATGTGCGAGACGTGGTATTCGTAGGACATCTCGAAGTATAATAGGCATGCCTATAGATTATTTAGCAAGTTTTGGATTTTTTGGACGTTTTGTACGACGCACCTTGACATTCCTCCAGACCAGCTAGACGCTTTTTTCTGGGAACGGGAATGTTGACGAATGAATCGTGGGAAAGTCAATAATCAATATCAAATAAAATATCACATTAACTTTGATGTCTTTCTTACATTCATCATGGCCATGGAATCAAGCAAAGACTCGAGCCTTACGCTTTCTTCCCTCTCAGACTACCGTAGATATGGTCGACAGATGATCATCGATGGACTGGGTCTTCCTGGTGTGCACTGACCTCGGCGCAGTCGCTATATTTCTAATATTACTTATGATATCGTTGGCTGGGGAACTACTTAGCTCAGGTAAAACTACAGAACTCCTCTGTACTCGTTGTTGGTGCGGGTGGTCTTGGTTGTCCTTCTTTACAATATCTAAGTGCCTCTGGTGTCGGTGTGTAATATGTCCATCTTGTTACAAGCACATTTGACGACACTCGCTCATGTAAATAGGCCGAATTGGCATCGTAGACCACGATGTCGTCGAACTATCCAACCTGCAGCGGCAGGTTCTTCACTCAGAGAAGACTCTAGGCATACCAAAGGTGGATTCAGCCGCTCATGCTCTCAAGAGGTACTTTTCGTCAATTCACCAACTTCGGAATCAGCCAATAATCAATCTTCGTCTCAGATTGAACAGTTCTATACGCATAGACACGTACAACGAAGCTCTAATACCCTCCAATGCAGAACACATATTATCCAGATACGACGTAATCCTCGACTGCACGGATAACGCACCCGTGCGATACCTCCTCTCCGATACATGCGTTCGCCTCGGTTTGCCACTCGTCAGTGGCGCAGCCCAGAGGCTGGATGGTCAACTCTGCGTATACAACCTTTTTTATGATAAAGATGGTACGCAGGAACGTGGTCCGTGCTATAGATGTCTATTTCCTTCTCCACCCGCGCCAGAGATGGCAGGAAGCTGCGAAGAGACTGGTATCCTGGGTGCAGTTACGGGGGTGATTGGATCGCTACAAGCACTAGAAGCGATTAAAGTCATATGTGGTCTTCATGGTTCATATCTCAGTCATCCATTCGCATTCCCATGTTACTTACCCTTTGAAATCGGTTTTAGACTGCAAACCCTCATTATTGATATATTCCGCCCTTGCATTTCCTCCCTTCCGTAGCGTCAAGCTTCGTTCGCGAAGAAAGACTTGCGCCGCTTGTGGAGACGAGGGTGAACGACTGGGGAACATTTCTGAGCTTGACTACGTCGCTTTCTGCGGTGGTCCTAGACCAGACTGGGTCGAACGAGGTTTACTCACCGACGCATCCCGAAGAAGAATCAGTGCAAAAGTATGTCGATACTAGATATAATGCATGGTTCTTAAGCTGATCCGGCGAATTATTAGGAATTAGACCAAAGACTGAGGAACGGCAAGGATCCAATACGAATAGTGGATGTTCGAAGTCCAGTTGAGTTCGGTATCTGTCACTTGCCAGCCTCTGAAAGTACGCTGCGCGATTCTCGTTACCTTTCTTCCTCGTCACTTAATTCAGATATGTACATACAGACATACCATTAAAAGAGCTCGTCACTTCCCCTTCCTCCATACCACAGGCAAATTCAATGAACGAACAGGTGAACGGCAGAAAACCGGTCACTGTCTTTGTCTGTCGACTGGGAAACGACTCCCAGATCGCCACGGATGCATTCAAAGACAGCAGCGGTGCCGAATGTATGGACCTTGTTGGGGGATTGAGGAGCTGGACGACGGACGTTGATGCAGATTTTCCCGTTTACTAGGTTCTGGTCAACCTCTCCGGCTCCGAGACAATATCATGATATGAAATGAAAGTTGTACGAAGCGATATAGTACCAACGGAACAGCAGACAAGGAAAAATGCTTTTGACAACATGATAACAGCAGATTCGAAAAGAGTCAAAGTGTAGCGAAATAAATGGACCAAGGATAGTAGCAATATACGAGAGCAGGAGGCTTGTCAGCTATAAACGTGCACGGATGACTGAATGAAAGTCGTCGGGATTCCCTGCTGGATAAATCGAAAAAGCCCCGAGGCAATGCTGATGGATCCGTCCAGAGATGCGTCCTGGACTGTTAAATCTAGATTTTTCACCGACAAGCTCCTCATGGATAATCTCTTGGATAACCTTCGCCGAAGTCGCGTCCAAGAACCTTCTCGTTGTAACATGCCGAGTGACATTGCATCGAGGTCCTCATCTTCCCCTAGTTGGTAACTTGCGTTCTTCGGCGAGTCTTCCATGATATGGCTCGAATCGTCCGAGCTGGAAGAGGACGAATCGACGTGCAGAGTGAGATCCGCTTCTGAGAAGGACATTTCGAGATCTGTGATCGGTCGGACGAGTTCGGAGGCGGATCGCCGACTCCTGATACTAGCGAATTTCACGGCACTTGCGAGGGTCTTCTTTCGAAGGGAGTCCAGCCAGGATATCTTACAAGTCTCTCCCACTGAAGTTAGGTGGCTAATTTCTTCCTCAGAATGGACGGTCGGCATATCGGAGATGGCGGATTCCGAGTCACTAGCGCGAACGTAGTCTTCCAGGTTGCAAAGCCCCTCAGAAAACGTGACGCAGCTTGACAGACCACCAGAGTCGAACCGCATATTCTGCAGGGCAAGCATATTCTTCCTTTGAGTTCGCAGCGAGGGTCTCCTCTTCTGAATTGACTGGTCAGCCACTTCGCTTGAACTCTCAGTATCGATATCTGTGCTGAGGTCTGCAGACTTGCTGAGAGAAGTGGAAAGCATAGGAGGTCGTTCGCGCAGCCCAAGCCCAGCCTTTTCTAGTTCTTCCTCCAGCTCGATTCGTTCGAACATTGCTAGCCCTCGTTCGTCCTTCACATAAAGGCTCTCGGAACAATTAAGTCGGAAGCTTCCCGTCGCACACCCTTGACGCGCGAGTGCAAGACGTGCGCCACTGGTTAGACCTTGGCTCGGAAGTTGCAGCGTAAAATCTCCCAGAGTACCCCGAGCTCCCCGCCAACGGCGGATTACAGAATGACCTTGTGAGAGTCGAGGAGAAGCTGACTCTGTTGGACTCATGATATTAATGATCGGGATGAGCATGTGTGAGGACAAAGATGGACTCCGCAGAGAAGAGAGAAAGGACGTGAGGGACGTTGATGCGCGCATGTCTGAGTATCTTTCAAAGAGAATACCCGTGAAGCTGAAGAAGTCAGCGAGCTTGGAAGTTAGAGTCCGACCTTGTTAATAGCAGTTGTCAGCCATAATTTGAGTAAGAATGCTCGATTGCCGCAAGTACGGCTGGGATCCTGCCGGCGAGCCGAATCTACGGATCAAGCAGCCGAATGTTCCAGGATAGTCGGCATTTTCCTAACACATCTTGACTTGTAATTCTGACTCGACCACCAGCCACCGCTCATATTGCACCGGGAGCAACTCTGCTCACACTGACCGAGTACTACTATGTCAAGGGAGATCTTTGGTCCTCCTGCGGAAGCTCTTGCCTCTCTTTCAAGGTCGCAGATCGACTTTCTTCAATCTCTGCCGAAAGCAGAGTTACACGCTCATCTGAATGGCTGTATCCCACTTCCTTGTCTTCAGGAGCTCGCCAAATCATACACTCCAGAACCCGGGACCACTTCTTCGAGTACAATAAACGAAGGCATTGAGAAATTGCGGAACGGCGTGAGACTAAACAGGATAGACGATTTCTTCGGCCTCTTCACAGCAATCTACGCATTAACCTCGACACGAGAAGCTCTCGCTCTCGCAACGCGTGCAGTTCTCAATGACTTTATCCGAGGGCCTGATAGGCAATGCACTTATCTAGAACTTCGAAGTACCCCCCGAGCAACGCCGTATATGGACCGGATGCAATATGTCGAGACCGTCCTCGATGAAATTGAGAAGTTTCCTGAAGAGGAGGTTGCGTACATCTTAGCGATAGATCGAAAGATGCACCCGGACGTCGCGGAAGAATGTATCAATATTGCGATTACCCTCAAACAACTCGGTCGACGAATCGTCGGTGTAGATCTCTGCGGCGATCCAACTGTAAGTCGTAAATATCCCAAGAAAAACATGATGATCTTGTCATATAGTTACGCACGATTCTTTAGGCGGGCGATATGAATACGTTTACGGCATGCATCCAAAAAGCAAAGGCTACCGATCTTGGAATAACGCTGCACGTGGCTGAGGTATCCTTGCTTACTTTTATTGGAAGATCTTCATCTCATACCTTGCTAGACAGAGGCAAATTCTCCGGAAGAGACGATGCAGCTCTTATCTTTGAGACCAGATCGTCTGGGACATGCTACATTTTTAGACGAAGAAGCGAAGAAATTTGTTCTGGAGAACAAGATTGCAATTGAAATCTGTTTGACGTCGAATATCCTGTGAGCTTTCAAATATATACACTATAGTATTTCCTCTCGCGGAAACTGATCGCCTTGTTCATTTCAGGTGCAAGACAGTTAAGAACCTTGAGGACCATCACGTCAACTACCACTTCAGTCTTAATCATCCTGTCGCAATTTGCGTGAGTAAAGTATTACCAAATTGTATCTGTCTCGAAGGTATTCACACGATTCGGCCTGTTAGACGGACGACACATTACCATTCCGAAACTCTCTCCTCGGTGAGTATGCTCTACTTTTAGCGTCCAAGCCAGTTGGTCTTGGATTGAGCGAAGAGGATGTACGGACCATCGCGAGGATGAGTATGGATAGTAGATTCATTGCGATGAAGAGTTAGCAGCAATAAACAACATGATCAGAGGATGCTGAATATCTTCTGTAAACGTCTAATTGACACTCAACTCACACGTCCACAGGACGAAGACGATTCTTGTTTCGCTATGGACCCAATTCCTGAGTCGTATGGTTCAGAATCGATGAAGCATGGAGGTCCAATTATCAATGACGTCCTTCTTAGCATCCACATACAAGCCAAGGGGTTACTTGGGACGTTCCCGTCCCGGACGGGAAAAAATGAGCCTTGTGAGCTTATGTGCCGCAACTAAGAATCGCGCGCACGATGTGCTTTATTGATGCGTTATAGAACGAAGTATTCCCTGCTTAGGCGCCAAGGCTTTCTAGAAGCCATAAAGCGACGACGGAATATCCGGGACAGACTAGTGATTCCTTCAGGTTCTCCACCTCCTTCTCCCTGATACTCCACAACCATGCTCGCGAAACTGCCTGTGCTCGCGTCTGTTGGAATCGGTTTGTTTCTAAGTATAATCCTATTAATTAACCCTTTCTTCCATTTGGATTCCCACTCATGATCCAATAAATCGCTAGGCGCTTCTGCCCAGACGACTACTATGAGCGTATTTCCTGAAGCTGTTCATGCCGTCGAAGACCTCCAAGGAAGAAATCTGGGAGCAGGCGCCGAAGGAACCACCTACGAAGTCTCCGGCTTGGTTTCTGCAATACCTGTCACCGGTACGCGCTCCTTCACCATCATTCTGCGAACAGTACATAAATAGCTCATAATATTTTTTGCAATCAGCCACGGTTGTTCTAGGATCCACATCTATATCTCAAATCAAATATTTGGCTGGAATTCACAAGGAGAAGACTTTGAGTTTGAGCGGGAATGCTCCTTGGATGCTGAGGGTGGTTCCTTTTCTTTTCATTTGCTGGCTGAGTGATGCACCGCAGTTTCTTTTGGACTCACTAGAACGGCAACGCGATTCTTACCTTGCTGAACTGAAAGACATGCTCCTGCGCATTCGAGGCAAGGAGGCTTCGACACAAACAATAGGACAAATGCTGAAGCGAGCGGGATTTACTCTGAAAGAGGTATGTATCTCAGATTGTCTCGTAGAATAATGACTCACATCTTATCGATGACAGATCAGCAAGGAGGCGCTGGAATGCAATGAAACGAAACGGTTGCAGTATCGGCTTAGGATGGCCTCCCAGTATTCGGCGGATCAGCTGGTATTCGTGGACGAGAGTGCATGCAATAGGCGTACCTACCTGCGGGGTAAAGCATGGGCTTTAGAGGGTCACCAAGCAATTCGCAAACAGGTGTTTCTGAGAGGCAAACAGTACGTACCACGCCCACTCTGTGGGATCCGTCTCAATCCTTCCAGATATTCTATTCTTCCTGCGATTACATTGGACGGTATTATCTATTGCACAATCGTGGAAGGGTCCTTCAACTCTGCATCGTTCTATGATTTTGTCGCCGCTCTATTGGAGCACATGAACCAGTGGCCAGCACGGAATTCTGTTATTGTCATGGACAATTGCGCAATCCACAAGGTGCCAGAGGTTCAGGAGCTTATTGAATCCAGGTATGTTTATCACATCCGCCACCAACTTTCTTGATCCTCGACGGTTTAGGGGAATGAAACTTGAATTCCTTCTGGCATACTCACCAGATTTCAACCCAATTGAGCTTTCCTTTTCTCTGTTGAAAGCCCATCTTCGAAAAGTGTGTTGGACACACAAAGAGATTGATGCGGTCATCTTACAACTATATGGAGAGGTCATGTCAATTAGCGCTCAAGACTGTCGTGCCTTCTACACCCATTGCAGATATATCAGATAGTGTGTGGTTGTTTTTCCCGGTGATGTATAGATGGCTCGAAGCATGAAGATCAGGTTTGTTGTGATTGATAGCATTAAATATACTAAAGGTTTTTCAACCCTGCCATTTACATACATACATACATGAAACGACATGTGAGTAAGACGAGAAAAGTCGAAAGGCCCTCTCCGTAAAGTTCAAAGAAGCTGTAATGCGAGGCATCAATAATCCAGAACTGAAAAATACTCGGCGAGCATTGAACGGCTTGGTGTCCCACCCATGCAATGAATCATCAACAGCGCACTTGCAAGTAGATTTACTGATGCGCGGAATAAACACTTTTGGAAAATACAAGGGAACTAATTATCAAACCTCACCTACTTGCCCTGACTGTCGCCAGACGAATCCAGGTGAGAGTTATCCGCCGGCTCCTCAGCGACTATGTTTAGGCTACCGTTACCGCCGCCAACGTCACTGTCTTCAACTTCACCCTCCAGTTCTTTAGGAACAAGACTGGTGAAATGATCAACATGATAATCTTTTGCAGTTCACTGATGTACAATGTAGGACAAGACATTTTGAAGAGCTGCGATATGGCCCTTGTTCGGATTGTCACCAACGTTATTGATGTGCATCTTTCTGCCGTACTTGTTGAGCGCGGCAACATCGACTTCGTCAGGCAACTCGGGGTGAGCATAGTTATTCCCTTCCTCCTTTATCGGAAAGGGGGCGGCAACAATAGATAAGAGCAGCTTTCGGTGATTTATGAGGTACAAGGCAAATGCGCAGTCATCTACCATCTTCTTCAGACTAGACCAGCACTTCTGGAAGGCGTCGTCCACCTCCGTAGACTTGGCGGCTTTGGTCGGTTTACCACGTGGGACCGGTTTCTTGCCTTTGGCATCTTCGGCATTGAAACCTTCATCGCGATCATGACGCTGCAGTGCACTGCTGACTTGTTGGAGAGACTGCGCAAGACGTATCATCACCTTCTTCTTCTTGGTGTCATCCTCGTTTGGCTGATTCGGCGGGGGATGATTGAGATCAATATCTTTTTCCTTCACTTGTCTGAAAAGATGCGAAATGAAGTTGGGTAAGTGTGTCTCCCAGTCACCCAAAGTTCTCTTCCCCGGCCAGCTATATGATCCTTCCTTCTCCATTTGAGTCATCAGATTAACATACTTCAAGTCTTTAGTTGTTCTGCCCCAACAAAGCTTCTGCCAGAAGATGTTGAACTGCGCCTCAGAATGATGGAGGAAACTATCGCCATACAAGTGCATCGGGTCCAGGACTTCCTCTAAACCTCTGTCGAGATGAAGAACCTCATTGGCATCGTCCCAAAAGAATGTAACCTTCTTCCCCAAGGCGTGAGCGGGTAAGGAGGCCGTCAATTGTTGTGCGTGGATCGAAACTGCACCTGAAGGCAAGGGGAGAGAAGCCACTGTTCCTTTCTCGTCATCGTAAATGCTCGTGCTCGTTTTCTTTGTCCAATTATTCAAATCGAACTTATGTTGAATGCCTATCTTGCAAAATTGTTTCCCATGCTTGTTACACTCTTGCAGCACCTTTATCAACTCCTCCGTATCACGCTGTGGATAATTGTCGAGCCGAAGATTTTCCAGTGCCTTGCTCCTATAATGGAGCTGATAGAACTGCACCATCACCTGGTAAAAGCGCATTTGACACACGCGAAGGAATTGGCGGCGATAAATAGATGTGCTTTCGGGACTCTGGTGTCACCTGATAAGTTAAGTGGATATGTGTCAGAAATTAGAAAACCAACCGATTCAGCAAGTTCCTTGGCTAAAGCAATTTCGCCAGCGCCAAATACTTTTGCATTAAGGTCATCGATGTTTTGCTGCATGTTCTCAATGCGGCTCTGCATCATACCAACTTCCTTCCTGAGAGGGTTGACGGTCTGCTTGCGCAATTTAGCCATGACGACCGAATTGTGGAAGGCCTTCTCTCGGTATTTTTGGTCAGGCTTTCCCACTGACTCCACAAATGCGTTGGCATTTTCTATTACAATCCTATGTGCTTCTTTACCGTAATGAGCTAGAACCATCAGAGATCAGTTACATCGCAATTTGTCTTATGGTAAAAACCTACTCTGGGACCTGAGGCTTGAAAACCCACTATGTGTTGATGGAGCTGCAGATGATGACAATATCAACTTGGGGGATAAACCAGACTTGTGAGAAGCTGCGGCTGATTTAGGGTCTACTCCCGAATCAGAAGGTGAAGGAGGCAAATCCAATTTTGGAGATACATCAGCCTCTATAATCAACGTTCTATTTGAATCAACCGACACAAAACACAAGAGAAAGGAGTATGCACCTGTATGTGGCTTTCCCTTCTCAATCGGGATGGGATCAGTTTTCTACAGCGTCTTCAAATTGGGCATGGCTGCAGCTATTTACATACGATACGGGGATGTCTTGCAATGGAGGTGAGAGTGGGGAACAAGTGGGGATGCGACAAACTAAATGGGGTGGGGCCTTATATATACTGGTCAGTCGGACTTTTTTAGACCGATGAATGTCTTGTTGAGGCCATTAGGTTAGATCAAGATCATAATCAGATGATCGATATGCACGGTAAAGAGTAATACCGGAGGCTACGATCGATATGGGCTTAATTCTGCGATTCTACCGCTTCTTCCAATTAACAATACTTCTGCGATTCTACCGCTTCTTACTTCTCTTCGGACCACGGTACTTCTGCCGTCCTATCTATGCCTGCGGTTCCAACAAAGTACGAGGCTTCTGCGATTCGACAAGGCTAAGAACGATTGAGAACTGGTCCACTTCTGCGCCAATACCGAATCACCAATCTCTACGCCCGTCTTCCATCATAGTACCGAACCACCAGACTTCGATACCAATGATACCGATACCATACCGTCCACCCATCCTGATACCGACGCTTAATACTCCACGTCTAGTCGATACTACGCCCTCGACAGCCCATACCAGAGGAAAAGGCTCACAACGCTGCAATCAGTCTGCCATACGTTGCTGCGAAGAGTTGGATCATGGTCGAAGCTCCAAGTCCGACGGTATGCCCTTCCGAACCGCCATGCATCGATACCGACGATACCGGTGTTGATACCGATGGTCCGCTCCGGTACCGGAGTTCGTTACGTGTGCTAGGTCGAGACCACGCCATCGGAGATCTACGTCGAGAGGAAGGTTGGGAAATGAATCAAGTCCGCCGTATGCTGCTTCGATCTCGGAGGAGGCCATCGATCCGACTCGGAGGGGAAGCCAAGCAATGCCCAGTCGAGTCAGGCGACGCGTACCGGTCGATATCGAGAGGCTAGAGCGATGCTCAGGGACGATCCCAGAGTACTGATTGGTACCGAACGGTAGAGTACCCCATTGCCAAGGTTGGGTTGTACCGACACGTCAACATCGGAGCACGCCGTCTGATCGACCGGTGAAGAGAACTACGTGCGGCTGAGCTCGGTATCGAGCCCGGTATCCCATTCTACACTTATCCCATGCTACGGTACTGTCCCGTCTACACCTTCCAGTATCCACCAGCACACCCAGAGAAACTGCTGGTCCCATTTCTCGAAGTACCGAACACCGAGAGTACCGGTACCGAGTGCCAAGAAACCCGGTACCGAGAATACCGAGAGTACCGAGTGCCGATAAAGAGTAATACCGGAGGCTACGATCGATATGGGCTTAATTCTGCGATTCTACCGCTTCTTCCAATTAACAATACTTCTGCGATTCTACCGCTTCTTACTTCTCTTCGGACCACGGTACTTCTGCCGTCCTATCTACGCCTGCGGTTCCAACAAAGTACGAGGCTTCTGCGATTCGACAAGGCTGAGAGCGATTGAGAACTGGTCCACTTCTGCGCCAATACCGAATCACCAATCCCTACGCCCGTCTTCCATCATAGTACCGAACCACCAGACTTCGATACCGATGATACCGATACCGTACCGTCCACCCGTCCTGATACCGACGCGTAATACTCCACACCTAGTCGATACTACGCCCTCGACAGCCCATACCATAGAAAAAGACTCACAAAGCTGCACTCGGTCTGCCATACGTTGCTGCGAAGAGTTGGATCATGGTCGAGGTTCCAAGCCCGACGGTATGCCCTTCCGAACCGCCATGCATCGATACCGACGATACCGGTGTTGATACCGATGGTCCGCTCCGGTACCGGAGTTCGTTACGTGTGCTAGGTCGAGACCACGCCATCGGAGATCTACGTCGAGAGGAAGGTTGGGAAATGAATCAAGTCCACCGTATGCTGCTTCGATCTCGGAGGAGGCCATCGATCCGACTCGGAGGGGAAGCCAAGCAATGCCCAGTCGAGTCAGGCGACGCGTACCGGTCGATATCGAGGGGCTAGAGCGATGCTCAGGGACGATCCCAGGGTACTGATTGGTACCGAACGGTAGAGTACCCCATTGCCAAGGTTGGGTTGTACCGACACGTCAACATCGGAGCACGCCGTCCGATCGATCGGTAGACGCCCAGACTGACGCCGCACGGATCATGATACCGGAACAAAGGTAAATCAGGATGACGTGCTTCTCCTACGACAGGGACATCGCCAGGAGCGCCCATGCGGTAGCTTGAGACACGTCCTTAATTTAGCGCTGGTCGACGTCGGTATCGCCGCCCTACCTCGGTATCACTCGTCGTGAGTTTTCATTGGGTTCTTGTCTCGTCCCACCCTATTCTTAGCTACCCCCTGATAAAACTTCTTATTCATTCATCATCTTATGTTTCCCCTGATTGTAATTTTACATTCAATTCGACCTTATGTTCCATTTCTTGTACCGGATTACGGTACGATTCGACTTGTAAAAAACCCCCCATTTGGTATCTTGAATGGCTACGGTATTATGGTATTTATAGCCTGCATGTTCTACTGTAGCAAACCAGCTAATCTGAGAGGAACTTCCAGAGTGAAGGTCCGGGTTTTGCTCATCCCGTTCAAGTCCCCGTTCGTTCGTCTCGTCTCGTAGTCACCGGTATCGATACCGGTAGTCGTCGTTCTCGTCTTCGTCGCCCTCGTCTCTCGTCTCACGACCAGTCCTATCAAAAACACCTCCTCAGCTCGCTTCCTCTACTGCTTCGTTCTCTCTACCGTAATACCGGACACCAGACGACTCGGTATCGACGGATTCGTCTCGGTATTGATCGTCTCCTGATACCTCTCCTCTTGAGCGGTCACCTATAGTCTCCTGTACTCATCAATCCAGCCAGGCCCTACTATTCTCTCTTGACGACTTGTCTGTGACTGTACGACTTAGTACCGCCACGTACCGGCCCTCCCAACGCATCTAAATCGTACCCCCCTCATCCGGTATTTCTAATACCGGCCGCGTTCTCGCACATTCACCGAGAAACCCGGTACCGAGACAATTTGGCAATTCGACATGCTCTCATGACATGGATCAGACGTCTTCCTCTCTGGTATTCATTCCTGATGGTTGGACTATGCATGCCGGTTCTTTGGGGAAGCTCAGGGCAGTATCTGTTAAGGTTTTCAGGTCCGGTACCACCAGAAATGTGTCGGTATCAATTGGCAGGGGCTCAAATCTCTTGTCCTGAGGACTTTTCATCCAGGGGTACTATATGCTACGTTTTCATTGGTATCTTGTCATCCCTAACCCTTTCTTGTTGTCCCCCTGATGGCGCTGCAATGTTCACTTTCCTTGTTACATTTTTCTTCAGACTTTTCTTTGTTTTGATCTTCCTTTCTACTTTCTCCTTTTGGATTTATGAGCTAACTACGGTACAGTAGTATAAATATCTCCTCCTGTACGTAGTAGCTCTCCAGGTAATCTTAGGAGCTAGCCTCTAGCGTGAGGGCTCAGGTTTTCCTCACCCCCTTCTCAGTCTCATCTCAGCTTCGTCTCAAGTTCTGTCCCAGTTTCGTCTCAAGTTCACCTCAGGAGTTAGCCTCCCGTGCGAGGGCTCAGGTTTGCTTCCCAGTCCAGTCGACACCTTCATCCACCAGTCTCCCTCATTCTGTTTCTCGCTATACCACCCCGTGCTAGCTGTTTCCTTGCAATACCGACCTGTACCGACGTTTTTCCCACGGTACCAACATTTTGTTATTCTTCGTATTTTGCACATCCACCTTTCGTTTCTGTACTGAGCTTTTGTTCTACAACATTTCTGCACATACCGATCCCGTTCGTTCAAGTACCGACCTGTACCGACGTTTTTCCCACGGTACCGACCCTCTCGATTCCAGACAAGAACACATTCCCCCCGACATCTAGCTGATCCAGCACCCCTTTCTACCATTCCTTTGGCTCTCTTTACATCCCCCTTCTACAGACAACAAGTACCGTGAGCGTACTGGATAAGTACTGCCTCATTTGGCCCTCCCCGTATTCTTATACCATACACCCCTCGACCAGTACCTCCGGTACCGGCCGCGATCTCGAAAATTTATCTGGAGCCCACGGCGAGGGAGGGTTTTCAAGGTGTCTTGTTGTCTAATTGATTATTCTGACTACTCCCCTTTCATTCCCTTTCAATACCGACAGTTTGTTTTGTCCAGTTCATCTCTGTAAAAGTCTCGGCAGACTGGTACCTCAGTACCGGACGGTAGCATTTGTTCTTATTGCCGCTTCACAATCCCCCAGCCATTAGTCGTTTTCCCTTTTCAGTTCGTATTTCACTCCATTATCAATTTAGAAGTATAACCCCACTCGAGCAAGATGGTAGGACGTCCTCCCAGACGCGGAACCGAAGACACTCCTTCGTTCGATGGTACCGAACCACGAGAACTGCCCCGGTACCTTGAAGACATAGAGTACCTAGCTGCCGAATACAACCTAGACCCAGCCCAGACGATTTGGTATGCTGGATACTATGCATCTCGCACTGTAGCCGAGCTTTGGAAGACCTCACCAGATGCGTCAGATACCGCTACCGATTGGTCGAAGGCCAAAGCAGCTATCAAGTCATTTTACCCAATTTTGTCTGAAGGAGCCCGGTATACTCGAGAAGATGTTGCTCAGCTTGTAGAGTTCTGGAGATGCAAAGGGATCAAGACACGACTCGATCTGGCCCAGTACCGGAACGAATTTTTCGTGCATTGGAGCTATCTGAAGAGTCTCGGTACCCTCTCGGTAGAGGAAGCAGCCCGGTACTACTTCTCAGTATTCACCGGTAGCCTTCGGGATCGCATCCGTTTACGTCTCGAGACAAAAGAAGCAGATCCCCAGCCTGGAACGATATATACAGTGGAGCAGATCCATAAGCATGCTGATTACGTTCTCGGTACCGACTTTTTCGATGAATCACCTTGTACCGGATTACGTAATGCTGAGTCGCAGCCAGTCAAGGAGGAGCCAGACCTTGGTACACTCTGGAAGACGTTGCAGGTCCTTCAGTTACAGGTAGAGGAACTGGAGCAGGAGCAGCAGTTGTTACTGGAACCATTGGAGTTGCCTTCGGTAAACGTAGTAGTGGCCCATTCACCTCCGGTATCAGTCCCGGTACCGATCCAGCAATGCCGAGAGTCCCCAGTTGCAAGGAAGAGAATTGCAGAGGAGGTAGGAGATGATCAGGAGGTCGTTAGGTTGGAGATTCTGCTTGAGGAGGCTCAAAGAAAGGCAGAGGGAGCACGCAGGAGGGAGTACCGGAGTGCAGAGAGACTGCTAGTACCGGAGTACCGGAGCACCGAGAGATTGCAAGTACCGGAGTACCGGAGCGCCGAGAGATCATCCATACCGGAGTACTACTATATGGAGGACACGTCTCCCAGCAGAGTCTTAGCAATGCCAGACCCACTCCCGAAACCCAAAGAAGATGTGTACGAGCCCTCGGTAGCTGACTGGAAGTCTCCGGTACTGGCCTCGGTAGATCAGCCTCTTGGATCTGGGCTTACAGTATCTCAACGCGAGTTGTTGGCATTGTCGCAGGAGCTTAGAAGGCAGATGAGCGAGTTGGTTTCAGTTGTGTGTGGAGGTCCCGGGAGTGTGTATGCAGTTGGTACCGAGACAGCAGGAGAGCCGTCAGAGAAGGAAGAAGATCTCCCAGTACTCAGCTCCAGGTCGCTAGTTGAAGAAGGACCAGCAGATTCGGTTGCAGGAGGAGACGTGTTAGGTCAGGAAGTAATGCAGTGTCTAGAAGGCATACGTCTGGTGGACAAGCATCGAGTATCGATCGGAATTGAGGTGCACAGCCACATACCGGACCCTGGTATCAGTCAGGATATGGATCCAGCTGACGACTCGTTAGTGTCATCGGTGGCTCCGGTACCAGTCATTCCAGTGCCAGATGAAATTGTCAAGTCCCCGGTATCAATCGTTCCAGTGCAGGATGCAATCGTCGAGGCCCCGGTACATGCTCTAGATTTTTCGGTACCTGTTCTCCCAGTCGTTGGCATTGTTAGGAAGGCCCCCGCTTCAATCTTCTGTCTAGTTGGCACTCATCCTCAGGTTTTGGATCCAGTGTACGAATTTCGGAAGGCATTTACTGGTTGCTCCCCCACGCGCGTCTTGTCACCCGGGATTCCCCAGCCTCTCGGTACCGAGCACAGCCACATCGAGTCGGTAGACGCCAGCCATTTGGACTATGGTACTAGGAAGAATTCATCCCTGGAGTCTCAGGTCAGCCGTACGACATCTACTGGAACTAGTAGAGCTTCTATTGGTATTGGAGGAGTTGCACGTCTTGGCTTATTCGATCGATTTCCGGTACCGGTACCGGTACTTTTCTCTCGGCATCGGTACCAACCCCCTGGTATTGGCTCGGTAGTTCATTCAGTGGTGGCAGCAGCTCTTGGAACTCATTCTACGACCCATCGAAGCATTTCCGGTATTTCAGTAAGGGCTCTCGAGTTGGGAAATGTGGTGACCGTAAAGTCTACAAGCACCAAGGAGTCGTCGGTATTTGGTACACGTGACGGACTATGGTTCAAGGACGACTATGGCTTGCTCATTTTAGGACAACTCAGCCAGACGTTCCCTGCCAACCCGGGCAAGCAACTAGCGACGGCTCGCAGCAGCTACCGGTACCAGAGTACTGTGCAAGACTCTCTCCTGATCTCAGTACCGCCTCGGTACCGCTTACATAAGCTCGGTACCGGACGGGGCTATTGTATCAATGGTGGAACATACCTCGGTATGGCTGTGGACTGGTTGCTACCCCTTTCCCAGCTATTCTTTCTTCTATTCCACCCTCTCCTTTCTGATTATGGATAATTTTGAACTTCTACTTCTGAAATCCGTTTGCACGGTCGGTATTTGATTGTTTTACCTTCCGTACCTATACCCCCATCCCATTCTCAAATTATCTTGTACATTCTTTCACTGTCTCACTTATTCACGTTCTTCTGTCCTTTGTTCGAATTTCGGTATTGGTTCCTATTCGATGACACTGCAGTTGCATTCCACTACCACTCCCGGTACCGAAGCTTACTAATCACTGGTACCGGAGATGCCGAGTCGACTTGATGATGGATTGGGTTGGAGGAAGGACTCATCGGCTTACCTTTTCTTGTGCCACCTCACGTTACCGATGCACCTTGGCTATGGAGGATGACTGAGGACAGTCACTATTTAAAGTGCCCGGGAGATGAAGAGAACTACGTGCGGCTGAGCTCGGTATCGAGCCCGGTATCCCATTCTACACTTATCCCATGCTACGGTACTGTCCCGTCTACACCTTCCAGTATCCACCAGCACACCCAGAGAAACTGCTGGTCCCATTTCTCGAAGTACCGAACACCGAGAGTACCGGTACCGAGCGCCAAGAAACCCGGTACCGAGAATACCGAGAGTACCGAGTGCCGAGAAACCCGGTACCGAGACAATTTGGCAATTCGACATGCTCTCATGACATGGATCAGACGTCTTCCTCTCTGGTATTCATTCCTGATGGTTGGACTATGCATGCCGGTTCTTTGGGGAAGCTCAGGGCAGTATCTGTTAAGGTTTTCAGGTCCGGTACCACCAGAAATGTGTCGGTATCAATTGGCAGGGGCTCAAATCTCTTGTCCTGAGGACTTTTCATCCAGGGGTACTATATGCTACGTTTTCATTGGTATCTTGTCATCCCTAACCCTTTCTTGTTGTCCCCCTGATGGCGCTGCAATGTTCACTTTCCTTGTTACATTTTTCTTCAGACTTTTCTTTGTTTTGATCTTCCTTTCTACTTTCTCCTTTTGGATTTATGAGCTAACTACGGTACAGTAGTATAAATATCTCCTCCTGTACGTAGTAGCTCTCCAGGTAATCTTAGGAGCTAGCCTCTAGCGTGAGGGCTCAGGTTTTCCTCACCCCCTTCTCAGTCTCATCTCAGCTTCGTCTCAAGTTCTGTCCCAGTTTCGTCTCAAGTTCACCTCAGGAGTTAGCCTCCCGTGCGAGGGCTCAGGTTTGCTTCCCAGTCCAGTCGACACCTTCATCCACCAGTCTCCCTCATTCTGTTTCTCGCTATACCACCCCGTGCTAGCTGTTTCCTTGCAATACCGACCTGTACCGACGTTTTTCCCACGGTACCAACATTTTGTTATTCTTCGTATTTTGCACATCCACCTTTCGTTTCTGTACTGAGCTTTTGTTCTACAACATTTCTGCACATACCGATCCTGTTCGTTCAAGTACCGACCTGTACCGACGTTTTTCCCACGGTACCGACCCTCTCGATTCCAGACAAGAACACATTCCCCCCAACATCTAGCTGATCCAGCACCCCTTTCTACCATTCCTTTGGCTCTCTTTACATCCCCCTTCTACAGACAACAAGTACCGTGAGCGTACTGGATAAGTACTGCCTCATTTGGCCCTCCCCGTATTCTTATACCATACACCCCTCGACCAGTACCTCCGGTACCGGCCGCGATCTCGAAAATTTACCGGTAGACGCCCAGACTGACGCCGCACGGATCATGATACTGGAACAAAGGTAAATCAGGATGACGTGCTTCTCCTACAACAGGGACATCGCCAGGAGTGCCCATGCGGTAGCTTGAGACACGTCCTTAATTTAGCGCTGGTCGACGTCGGTATCGCCGCCCTACCTCGGTATCACTCGTCGTGAGTTTTCATTGGGTTCTTGTCTCGTCCCACCCTATTCTTAGCTACCCCCTGATAAAACTTCTTATTCATTCATCATCTTATGTTTCCCCTGATTGTAATTTTACATTCAATTCGACTTTATGTTCCATTTCTTGTACCGGATTACGGTACGATTCGACTTGTAAAAACCCTCCATTTGGTATCTTGAATGGCTACGGTATTATGGTATTTATAGCCTGCATGTTCTACTGTAGCAAACCAGTTAATCTGAGAGGAACTTCCAGAGTGAAGGTCCGGGTTTTGCTCATCTCGTTCAAGTCCCCGTTCGTTCGTCTCGTCTCGTAGTCACCGGTATCGATACCGGTGTCGTGCTGGGATGGTATTGGCTGTTGAATAACCAAGTACACTCCCACTGAGTTAACCGGTCTAATTATCTAGGCAGGTAGTCTTCCCAGTTGTTCGTTGAAGCTATGGGCAACTTGTTGTAGTCGGAGGGTTGAGAGATTCGAGTTCAAGTAGAGATGTAGAGTGAGTGAGAGATGAGTCTTTATCCAATTCTCTTGAAAGTGAGTGATAGGTCACCGTGGGTGAGGAGCAATTAAATTGTCCACACCGAGGTAGGCAATGACAAGCTATGCAGAATAGATGTCAATGTCTAGAGGGACACACACACTCGAAGTCTCGAGTTATTAGATATCGACTTTGAGAGGGAGTTTATCACCAATGTCCAATTGGAACAGAGGTGATACAATACCTTTGACTAGTACCAAACTAGTCCTTGAGCAATGCAGTTACCCAGTCTTAAGCTGTGGTCAACTGTATGCGACGAAACCTTGACTTGACTTGCAAATGGTGTGACAAGAGGTCACAGAGTGATGTGAGCTTGTCTTGTTCTGGGGGAGAACTCTGGTGAGTTATTCTATGAGGAGTTAATTCTATATGCTCCTCTGGGGGGCTACATGCTGGTCCTTAAATACTAATTCCAAGACCAATTTACATAATCCACAGCATAAGCTAAAAATAGATCTGCATCAACCACATCATCAAAATTTGATATCTCCTTCCAAAGCTATGCATCAAATACTCCAAATCAAGTGATATGTATCAATGTATCAATGAGTTATTTGATGAATGATGTGCATCAATGAATTAATTGATGAGTGATGTGCATCAATGCATGATTTGATGAATGCTGTGCATCAATGAATTACTTGATAGATGCTGTGCATCAATGAGTTATTTGATGAATGATGTGCATCAATGAGTTACTTGATGAATGATGTGCCATCAATGAATCAATTGATGAGTCCAGAATATGGTTCAAGGTGATGACCTGATCGATGATCTAATCGATGACTTGATGAATGACCTGATGGATGATATAATCGATTACTTGATAGATGAGATAATCGATGACCTAATGAATGATATAATCGATTACTTGATGGATGATATAATCGATGACCTGATGGATGATATAACCGATTACCCAGTTTGGGCTTATTTGGTTTTTGGTATCTGGACTGTGGTCTTTGGTTTTTCCAGAGCGATGTATCGGATGGCTTCTCAGATAAGACCAAATGAATGGTGCAACCGGTGGTTCTTGAACCTTCATTTCTGCTTCTAGATCGTGACCATATAAAGAATGGTTTGTTTATCTATTGTTACGACGTCTTTTCTCTTTTCCTCATACGGCCATTCTTTCTATTCGTCGACGCATATTTACTTTCATTTTAAATCACGTTCCTTACTTAATCCCTACTGGCTTAGCTAATCACAATCTATAACAACTTTATCCCGCCATTCCCCTTTCTTCCCTTGTTTCTATTTGTCTTTGTTTATACTGTACAGTTTATGTAAAGCTTTCCCGCGGCGTCTGGGTATATAAGGCTGGACTAGAGAGTGATCGTCTCTTCACTCTCTTGTTCTAGTACTATCACCTACGTCGCAGGTAAGTCGTATCCCCCTCGTGTATTATATAGACGTGCTAAAATCTAGTACTATCACCTACGTCGCAGACTCCGGTCTCTTGTGATTAAGTGGTAGCTCGTCTTCTTGCTCGTCGACGTCTCTGATCCTCTGATCGACGTCTCTGACTGTGCAAGGCGTAACATAACAAGAGAGTCTCTTAACTCGTGTCGTTGTTGTCGACGTTAAAACAACAAACTCGTACGTGTCTCTGACATCCTCCGTTCCACCTCTGTTTCTCTCGTTGTCGACGTTGGTCAGTGGATAGTTGTCAGACTCCTGAGACGATCGTATACCTATTGTTGGTGAAGTGTCGTCCCACGTCCTTGCTCGACGTTTGACTTAGACACCTCTCTCTGACAACGCTACCGTCGGTTGTCGCTTGCGACAAGAAAGCCCAGTAGTGTCTTGCGGATACGTTTCGTTGGAAAGTTGTTTGTCGAAGTGTTGCTGAACCCCCTGAGACGACGTGAGAGTTCACGTGCTATCTGAGCGTCGAGTCGATCGACGTTACATGTCCGGTGTACCACGTTCCCTCCGTGAGTATATCGGGTTTCTCGAGTGTTACCCCACCTACGCGATCGTCGGTTATTACCTCGACGATAACGATCATCTTGTTCCTTTCGAAGTCGGAGCCTATTTTGAGGTCGTCGGTCACTTCCATCGCGCGCTCATTACCTGGGTACCGACCGTCCGCATCTACGAGTTGTGGACGCCTCTAACCCGCCGACATTGACAAACTGCCTTTAACACAAGAGCAGTTAGCGGCGCTCCCCTCCAACTCCGTCGTCGACGAGCAGGACAACGTTACAGTCACCGACAAACTAGGCAATAAGTTCGAATCCTGGTGGTCGCCGACTAGCAAGTCTTGGGTGTCGTGGGATAACGACGAACACACAAAGACTTTCAGGTGGAAGCCGAGAAATCCGTCACCACCGACAGCTGCCCCCACACCACCGCCTCGATCTCCCACTCTCTCGTCGCCGTCTCTACCTTCGACGTCGACTGCCTTTGGACTGACACGAACTTCGTCGAACCCTCGAACGACGATGTCATCCCTCACCGCCGAACAAATCCAGGACTTCGCCGCTCTAGTCGCGGCGGCGATGTCTGCTCAACAGAGACAAGCGCCTAAACAGTCGACGATGAAAGATCTTGGGATCGCACCGCCGACGCCTTTCGCTGGAGGCAAAGACTACCTCCGATTCCGTCGAGAATGTTTGGCGTACATTAGCGCCGACGATACTGGCTCGATCTTCGTCAACGACAAGAAGAAGATCTCCTTCGTGCTGTCGTACATGAAGGAAGGCACAGCATCGACGTGGGCTCAAAACTACTACGACGGAATAACGAATGACCAGGGTGCGATAACGATTGTCGACACCTTTAAGAAGTTCCTTGAAAAGATCGACCAGTCCTTTAAGGACCCTGGCGAGAAGGACCGAGCGTACACTCGGTGGACGGAGATGCGCCAAGGAAACGCCGACGCCGGTGTCTTCCTCGCCAATTTCGAGATTGCAATGAGTCAAGCAGGAGTCAAAACGACGGACGTCAATGTCGTGCTTCCGCAGCTGAAGAAGGCTCTTCGTGAGGAGGTAGCGACGGCGATCATTCGTCTCCCGACGAAGCCGACGAATTATGACATGATGAAAGGGTACGCCATCGTGTTTGACGCGAACGAGCGCGAAGTTCGTCAACTGCGTAACCAGAAGACACCGACGCAACCACTACCGCGTCGACAAGTCCACCCGCCAGCACCACAACAGCCGGCCCTGTTCGATCCTTCGCGCGGCGACAAAAAGGATGCGACGGGAATTACCTTCGGGGGCCAAGGCGAACCGATGCAGGACATCCTTCGACGGCTTCGTCGCGAAGGAAGGTGTTTCCAGTGTGGCAAACAAGGCCACATCTCCGCAAATTGTCCGACACCGACGACCAAACAACAAGTTCGTGCGGTCGTCGCCGAATTATCCGAGCAGGCGAAGGAACTGCTTCGTGAGGTTTTGTTCGCGGACGCTGACGTGGAAGCGGCAAGGGCAGCAGCTGCTCGTCGATTGCAAGAAGAAGAAGTTGTCGATGAAAGTAATCCCGACGACGAGGATTTTTCGATCAGCCAGTAGATGACGTCGGTGTCACTGGCTTAGGTTTCTCAAACTCTTCACTTCGATCCCCTGTAAATTATAATTCGTCAAATGTACAATTATTAGATGCGACGTCTGCAAATAAAATTGGCGAATTAAAAAATCAGATCGAAAGCGAACCGTTTGAAGAAAATGAATCCGACAATGATGACTTTGAGCTTCTCCTCGACGAACTCGTCAAAGGCCCGGTCGTCCGAAAGATAAATAAGGAAACCCCGGCAAAAGCTCGAGACGAGCTGGATCTTTACGTCGACATAATCCTGGATGATGGAAGAGTATTAGATGCTCATGCGTTGATAGACTCGGGTTGTACAGACTCGTATATCGATGCAGGTTTTGTTGAAAGATACCAAATCCCGACGCTGAAACTCCCGACTGCGACGAACGTCATGAATGCTGATGGAACACCAAATGAAGGAGGCAAGATGACGCAATACGTCGAGCTAAACCTCCGAATTGAGAATCATGAGGAAAGGGTACGCCTACCCGTTCTTACGATCTCGACGTCGAATCTATTCCTGGGTTATTCGTGGTTGAGCAAACACAACCCGTCGATTGATTGGAGGTGTGGACACATCAACTTCGACAAATGCCCGACGTCTTGCAAACAGCACGATGTTCCTAAGGCCCGTTACATCATCCCTCAGCGAAGACCATCGTCGGAGTTACCGTATTTAAGGGAGTACTACGACGTTTTCAGCGAAGAAAACTTTGAGCGGCTACCAGAGCATAGAGTGTGGGACCACGTCATCGACCTGAAACCGGACTTTAAACCGTCCGATTGTAAGGTCTACCCCTTGAGTGTGAAGGAACGCGAAGAACTACGGGCTTTCATCGACGAAAATCTCAAGTCAGGACGTATACGTGAATCATCGTCTCCCATGTCATCCCCTTTCTTCTTCATCAAGAAAGCCGATGGTTCGTTAAGAGCTATCCAAGATTACAGGAAGCTCAACGAAGGAACGATTAAAAACAAATATCCTCTACCACTCATTGGTGAACTTGTTGATAAGGTCAAAACGGCTAAGGTTATTTCGAAACTCGACGTCAGATGGGGATACTATAATATCCGCATCAGAGAAGGTGACGAATGGAAGGCGGCCTTTAGAACGAACGAGGGACTTTTCGAACCCACCGTCATGTTCTTTGGCCTGTGCAACGCGCCGGCCACCTTCCAGACGTTCGTCAATCACATCTTCAGAGACCTGATCGGACAAGGAAAGATAGTCATTTACCTCGACGATATCCTCATCTTCTCGGAAAATGTCGAAGAACACCGACGACTAGTCAAACAGGTACTCAGCGTGCTGAGGGAGCATAAGCTGTATCTGAAATCGACGAAGTGCGAGTTCGAAGTGTCAACGGTGAAGTTCCTCGGATACATCCTCGGTAATGGTGAGGTACGCATGGATCCTACAAAGATCGACGCAGTCGCCGAATGGCCCGTTCCAAAGAACAAGAAACAGCTACAACAGTTTCTTGGGCTCGGCAATTGGCTTCGACGATTCGTCAAAGGTTACAGTGCTGTCATCAAGCCGCTTACTCGTCTAACTGGAGACGTCGCATGGGAATGGACTCCACAGGAACAGGCAGCCTTTGAGGAAATCAAACAAAGGTTGACCAGCGCTCCCGTCCTAGCGATCCCAAACGACGACGACCCGTTCCGAGTAGAAACCGACGCATCGGACTTTGCGACTGGAGGTGTCTTACTCCAGAAGCAGGAGAGCGTGTGGAGGGTAATCGCCTACAGGTCCCAAACGTTGTCGCCAGCCGAACGAAATTACCAGATCTACGACAAAGAGCTTCTTGCAGTCGTCCAAGCATTGACGGAATGGAGGCAGTACCTCCTAGGCGCCAAACACCCCGTCGAACTTTGGACAGATCATGCGAACCTGACGTACTTTAGGAAGCCGCAAGATCTAAACCGTCGACAAGCTCGTTGGTCCTTGTTTTTGTCGGAATTCGATCTTATGTTCGTTCACAAACCGGGTACAACCATGACAAAGGCAGACGCTCTCTCCCGTCGGTATGACTACGACGAAGGGAAGGAGGACAACCAGGGGCTGATGCTGTTGAAGGACGAATGGTTTAAGGCTAGGGCTGTCGTAGAAACGACGCGGACAATGTTGGAACAACGGATCAAGGATGCCGGTGAAGGACTGGAGCCCAGGATGGATGGCCGACTTGTCGTACCGATCGAATTGATCGAAGACGTCTTAAAGGAATACCACGACTCGCCGTTAGCAGGACACCCAGGTCAGACCAAGACTTGGAAATCCATCGGTCAGAAATACTGGTGGCCTGGATTAATCCAAGACGTTGTCAAATATGTCAAGGGCTGCGACGTTTGCCAAAGAACTAAACCGTCTAGACAACCGAAACGACGTACCTTACATCCGCACGACATCCCTGAAGGCCCATGGCAAATGATATCGGTCGATTTCATCGGTGAACTTCCTGAGTCAAATGGTTACAACGCGATCTGCGTCATCGTCGACAAGTTTTCAAAGCAAATACATGCGATTCCGACGACGACGAAGATAACGGCTCAAGGAACGGCAAGACTCTACAGGGACCACGTCTTCAGGTTACACGGACTCCCCAAAAAGATCGTCCATGATCGAGGTCCCCAATTCGACGCCGACTTCATGAAAGAGCTTTACAAGCTCCTTCATATCGAAGGAAATCCATCGACGGCCTATCATCCTCAAACTGACGGACAAACAGAGCGAGTTAATCAAGAACTCGAACTGTACTTGAGGATGTACGTCAATCATCGACAGTCGGATTGGTCGGAATGGCTGGCGCTTGCGGAGTTCGCCTACAACAACCGGGAACATTCGTCGACAAAAATGTCTCCTTTCTTCGTCAATACGGGCCTTAACCCCCTTAATCCAGGAACGATTCAAACAACGTCAAAAAACCTGTCAATGGAAGAGTTTGCCAAAGAACTCAAGGAGGCACATTCTCAAGCAAAAGAGAACCTTGAAAAGGCAAACAACGCTATGAAAAAAGCACACGATCGACAGGCGGCCGATGTCGTTGAATATCAGGTTGAAGACAAGGTTATGTTAGACGGACGAAACATTACGACGGTCAGACCAACTCGGAAGTTTGCGGATAAATGGTACGGTCCTTTCGACGTCATGGAGAAAGTCGGCGCAGCAGCGTACAAACTCAAGCTGCCAAAGACGTGGAAGAAGGTACACTCCGTCTTCAACGAGGTACTTCTTAAACCGTACGTCGACCCATCGTTTGAAGGACAGAAGAAGCCACCCCCACCTCCACCAGAACTTATCGACGGCGAAGAAGAATACGAAGTCGAAGAAATTCTAGACTCACGCGAACATAGAGGAAAGTTACAATTCCTCGTCCGTTGGAAAGGTTACGATGAAACTACCTGGGAACCCCGCGATAACCTCGTTCCAAATTCTAACGAGGCTATCGATGACTTCTATAAGCTACACCCAGGAGCCCCTCGAGTCTTCGCCGCACGTCTAGGTCTTTCGACGTTTAAACCGATTTTTCGTTACACGGAGCCGGATCGAACCCATGGTTGGTCGGGTCGCCCAACCTTAAGAGGGGGGTGATGTTACGACGTCTTTTCTCTTTTCCTCATACGGCCATTCTTTCTATTCGTCGACGCATATTTACTTTCATTTTAAATCACGTTCCTTACTTAATCCCTACTGGCTTAGCTAATCACAATCTATAACAACTTTATCCCGCCATTCCCCTTTCTTCCCTTGTTTCTATTTGTCTTTGTTTATACTGTACAGTTTATGTAAAGCTTTCCCGCGGCGTCTGGGTATATAAGGCTGGACTAGAGAGTGATCGTCTCTTCACTCTCTTGTTCTAGTACTATCACCTACGTCGCAGGTAAGTCGTATCCCCCTCGTGTATTATATAGACGTGCTAAAATCTAGTACTATCACCTACGTCGCAGACTCCGGTCTCTTGTGATTAAGTGGTAGCTCGTCTTCTTGCTCGTCGACGTCTCTGATCCTCTGATCGACGTCTCTGACTGTGCAAGGCGTAACATCTATCGCCGCTCGAGTTCCTTTTCTGCAATTCTTTGTTCTAATGCCACCTTCACGACTTCGTGCACGACTTCACCATCTGCTCTGCCACGCTTCTGAACTTCTCAGGCTGACTTTTGTGTATCGTCGCGCTTCCTCTAACCCGATTCAGTGAGTTACTTTCTCGACACTTTGCGATCTTTATGCTTAATAGCACGAAGAGTATTTGTGGAGACGACTATCATGATCGAGGAGGAGTGGGTCGAGTGGGTACCGGTGCTTGTTACTAGACGAGTTGTGCTCAACGCTTGATAGTAAGCTTGGCACTTTCCATCGGCTTTCGATTTGCTAACTTGTGTGCAGAATTACGAGTTACTGCGACGTCCGATATTTCTTGTTTATCCTTTCTGATGTCCTACTATGTTCTTGCTTCCGATAGTGTAAAGCGTGCCAATATTACGATTGTTTATGTCCAGGCAATATCCTGGCCTGACACCGGTAGTCATCGTTCTCGTCTTCGTCGCCCTTGTCTATCGTCTCATGACCAGTCCCATCAGAAACACCTCCTCAGCTCGCCTTCTCTACTGCTTCGTTCTCTCTACCGTGATACCGGACACCAGACGACTCGGTATTGACGGACTCGTCTCGGTATTGATCGCCTCCTGATACCTCTCCTCTTGAGCGGTCACCTATAGCCTCCTGTACTCATCAATCCAGCCAGGCCCTACTATTCTCTCTTGACGACTTGTCTGTGACTGTACGACTTAGTACCGCCACGTACCGGCCCTCCCAACGCATCTAAATCGTACCCCCCTCGTCCGGTACTTCTGATACCGGCCGCGTTCTCGCACATTCAACGGGACAGGACAGTTTGTCAGGTTTTGCTCATCTCTCTATTATCGTTTATGGCCATGGTCTTGGGTCTCAAGACAGATGAAGTAATCGTTCTGCCACGGTGCATGTCGGCTAGGACCCGGAATTTTTTTTAAGGTTTTTCATCCTCTACACAACATGCCCCCTCGTGCAACAAGAAAGTCGGGCAAGCTCAAGGAAGCCGAGGAGCACGAAGATGCTCGGAGAACAGCAGCAAATACCAAGCGCCCCCAAGGTCATCCTTGCACTTGCAAGAATGCGCAGTCAGATCCACCATCGAACCCTGCTCGTGAGGTGACAATGAGGAAAACTAAAGGAAGGGTATGGAGAATCTATACCAAAATCATTCTCTTCAAATCTGATCAGGATCACTAGTCAAACAAAAGGGCTTGCAAGGCAAGCTTAGACAGGGGTAATGAAGTGGCAGACAGGTCCATCTACGACGTGGCACTTGCATCTGGGCTAGAAGTGCCAGATGAGGACACAGATGAATACATCGAGACCCCCGACTCTCCCGATAAGACTAAACCAGAAAATGTATTTGACTTTTCCAGTGTGTCTCATCTTACACTGCTCAATATCCAGATGGGGAAATGCTAAGACAATGCCAACCTTGGAAGATCATGTTGACATAGATACTAGCATGTCCTTTGGAAGAGCGAAGACATGGGGTCTGGTCACATCAACGCTCCAACGTGAGACAAAGCAGGATATCTTTAACCTTGATGTCCAATTGTCTGATGGATCTGGATCGCGCTCCCTTGAAATCAACTCCGGAATGACCCTTGTTGACCTTCTCAATGCAGTCATCGACCAACTCAGCGGTCGGAGCATCATTGAGGGGCTTAGTTACGAGTCGACGTCATGGTCCAGAAAGATCGGAACGAACAAATATGTGCCCCATTTCCTAGACTCTCAGATGGAGGTAGACAAGTTCTTTAACCATATTCGGGATTACCAAGAGGAACAAAAGTGCCTCAAGAAGAAGGATATCGACCCAGACATCACCCTTATTGTTGCAACTCAGGCTCAGGTAGTATTATCAATCATCTACTGGCATCTGTTAATTATTGATGGCTGTTCACAGGCATCTAGTAAAGCAACCACTCAGAAGAGGGGTGAGATAAAGCAAGTTCGAGATGCGCTGCAGAGTGCTCGGGTTGAATATGACCACCAGATTGAGCAGATTTCCAGGAGGATTGCAACAAATTTCAAATGTGACAAGCATGGCGGAATTCTTTGCGGTCGCATCAAAAATTCCAATAACCACATTCCTTACACCAATGCAGACCTCCTTGAATACGCAAAAATGATCGTGAGTCCACCTACCCTTTTATCTGTTGTTCTTCTCTCACCTACATTGCTCTTAGCATAAAGGAATGCCTGGAGCTACTGAATATGAAGTACCGGAGTCTCTCAAGATTTTGGACCGGAAGAAAGGCAAACAACAGACTCCCTCTGCCGTGCCAGAGAACATTACCCCAAAACCCACTGTGCCTATCACACATTCTATGACAACTATGTATCCCGCAACCGAAGAGCTTCCATGCAATGCTCTGCCTCCTGGCCTGCATATGGCAAGGAATTTTCCATTGGCGCCAAACTGGCTGCGATCCCTTTCTGAAGATTTGGAAAGAGGCTATGATGGATTTGACTATGAGTCACTCATTCCTCTTTTCGAAAGCAATGACATAGTCAGGCTTGATGACGTTGGTGATTTGAAACGACAAGGCATAGAGGACCTCGCGCGTGAAGCCAACGTTAAGCTCAACGTCGGACTTGTAAATCGCATCATTCGTTATGCATCAGAGGACATCGAACAAATCAACAGAAAGAGTGGATGGTAAAGGGGTTCATACGTGGCCATTTGGAACTGTACATAGAATAACGGATTCAACTCTGTCCCTACTTGGCATCATCTGTACGTACGTGAGCCAGATACATAATACAGAGAAAAACAACTACACACTATCTGATATATCTGCAATGGGTGTAGAAGGCACGACAGTCTTGAGCGCTAATTGACATGACCTCTCCATATAGTTGTAAGATGACCGCATCAATCTCTTTGTGTGTCCAACACACTTTTCGAAGATGGGCTTTCAACAGAGAAAAGGAAAGCTCAATTGGGTTGAAATCTGGTGAGTATGCCAGAAGGAATTCAAGTTTCATTCCCCTAAACCGTCGAGGATCAAGAAAGTTGGTGGCAGATGTGATAAACATACCTGGATTCAATAAGCTCCTGAACCTCTGGCACCTTGTGGATTGCGCAATTGTCCATGACAATAACAGAATTCCGTGCTGGCCACTGGTTCATGTGCTCCAATAGAGCGGCGACAAAATCATAGAACGATGCAGAGTTGAAGGACCCTTCCACGATTGTGCAATAGATAATACCGTCCAATGTAATCGCAGGAAGAATAGAATATCTGGAAGGATTGAGACGGATCCCACAGAGTGGGCGTGGTACGTACCGTTTGCCTCTCAGAAACACCTGTTTGCGAATTGCTTGGTGACCCTCTAAAGCCCATGCTTTACCCCGCAGGTAGGTACGCCTATTGCATGCACTCTCGTCCACGAATACCAGCTGATCCGCCGAATACTGGGAGGCCATCCTAAGCCGATACTGCAACCGTTTCGTTTCATTGCATTCCAGCGCCTCCTTGCTGATCTGTCATCGATAAGATGTGAGTCATTATTCTACGAGACAATCTGAGATACATACCTCTTTCAGAGTAAATCCCGCTCGCTTCAGCATTTGTCCTATTGTTTGTGTCGAAGCCTCCTTGCCTCGAATGCGCAGGAGCATGTCTTTCAGTTCAGCAAGGTAAGAATCGCGTTGCCGTTCTAGTGAGTCCAAAAGAAACTGCGGTGCATCACTCAGCCAGCAAATGAAAAGAAAAGGAATCTGCAGGGTCTCACTCACATTTGTGTCTACATAGGACAGCATCCTTGGTCGACCATGACCACACCGCTGGCCAGACTGCCTGACCTCCCCTGTCTCTTCATGCAGCCGTATCACATTGTTGACTGTAGATTTTGGAATGCCCGTGAACCAAGACATACTCCGAACTGAAAGGCCTCCTCTTGAGTGCATACGTATGAGCATAGCCTGTGCATCTGGTGATAGCAGCTTTCCACGCATCATAGGGTGGGTGTGAAGGTGTGAAGGAACGTACTTGAGAGGGAGGTTGTCTGTGCACACGCAATTATGAAAGCAATGCATACAAAGGCTCTTGTGTCTGTACTATAGAATGATCTCGCTATTCACCTCGACAATTACAATCAATTTGTACCATATCTGAAGTCCCTCGCCAAGGGGTGGCCCTGGAATGAAGAACTGGAATTTTAGCTGTCGAAATGCGTGAGGTATCGTAGATGCACTACTGAGGGAGTGGGAGTCCTGCAAGATGCTGCTCTACTCTATCGCGAAGGACACCTCCTTTCGCCACAAAAATTTGATGATGGATACCTCTTATATCGCAGTGAGCCAAGCGACCTGAATCAGATTTTTACATGGAGTATTTCAAGAGCTATGATTTTTGCATCGCCTGAGGCAGGAGGTGAGACACTGACTTAGCAAGGTTGTCTGACCTCCTCTGCTGCGTAAACACCACATTTCTCATACTTTATCACATCACTGGAAGCGCATTTTCAAGTACATTTTTTACATAGCTAAATCGTATCGTAATGTGCAGCATTGACTGAGAAATCGGGTCATTTGTTGTCTTTTTGGCGTTTTTGGCATTTTTGGGTGTGACGCGCGTCAAAATTCACGTGTCCAAATTATTATGGAATTCACTGTAAGCGCGCAAGTCGCTGTGACAACGCTACGAGATGAGTGACAACGTGTGACTAGAAATCGGCATGATGGTTGAAACCATGATTTTGCCAAGAGTCACATTTCTCAGGAACATCACTTCACGTTAATGTTGTGGGCATTAAAGCTCGTGAAGCGGCTCTCACGTTTGATGTTCGAAGTGACCTGTGTGGGCGATGCGACACAGCGCCCATGCATAGGCGCATGATGTGCCCTGCCCCCTTATAATAGGGGAGGAATCATAGCGCTGATAATAGGCCCGATGCTTCGCATAAAAGGTAGAAAGGATCGAATTGAGCTACCTCCAACAAAACCATACCCGTCATACCATAATCTACCCCGTGATGATAATGAAACTACTCACTCTCACAGTTTCAGGCCTGGCGATTCTGCAAGGTATACTCTTGCAATGCTTCTTCGGAACGTAGGTTGATAATTCACGCAGGTGTGCTTTCGCAGACAACGACTTTAGACATTCTCCCTGTGTCTCCCGGTGAGAGCGTTGGGGAGCTTCAAGGTAAACTGCTAGGGTCTGGCGCAGACGGGACGACCTTCGAAGTCTTCGGTACAGTCTCCGGAGCACTTGTAACAGGTACGTCGGTCCGGTCAGGATGGTGTTAGTGGAGACACTTACACTCCCGTGGTCAGAGACCCTCGTAAAGGGCGCGACATACGTCTCAGAATTAGTCGCCATAAGCACGGAGGGGGCCGAAGGTGAAGTGCGTAGGCAATGCGGTTACGATGATCAGAATGTTGCGGTCTGCACCGCAATCGTTGAAGTCGATGCTGGAGGCACGCAAGGCGCAGTTACTGCCGCCTCCACTGCTACAATTTCGTTTGCACCAGTCGCCGTAGACATCAGCGCGAGCTCTGCTTCGGCTCTCTCTTGCCTGACTGCATTTATCGCAATTGTACCCTTCGTGGGCTTTCTCGTAGCGCTTTAATGCCGAGCCGAGAGTTAATGTAATCCTAAAATCCGTTATTGAAATCTATACCTATCAAACGTCTCGTCGAGCAGGATAATTGTTCGATTCTGGCTGTGGTCTATCAGAGAGCCTGACGGTGTATCTTCGTTCAGACGGGTTCTGCATTGAAATAGGGATTCGCGGCGTATCGTAAAGTATGGATTTAAGAGGTACGTTCTGTAATCGTATGGAGGGCCGGGAATAGGATGGACCTTACGGATCGTACTAGGTGGGGAGCGGAACCAAGAACTTGAAGAAATCAGACGGAAACACGGTCACGTGAGGATGATCCGACCATATGCCCTTCATACCCGTATCTGTTCGTCGTTGACCGTTGACGTGTCTGCAACGCTAGGATTACTGTAAATGCTCCCCAAAGGTGAATAGTAGAACAGAGTGGATGCTGTTTTATGCCCTTACCCTCTAACCGGGCTATCCTACATCGATATTTGTCCGAGTAAACACCAAGACGAGCCGTATCATCCATCTGGTCCTTTTTGATCGGCAGACAAAGGTTTCTGTGTGTAATCCACTGAGTCGAAGAGCTCAGAGACTCCACAAAGTTGCGGATCACAATTACAATCAAATAAAAAATCATAGATCCGACTCGGACCCGGAACAAACAACTGCCCGAGATAAATGGCGGTAGGAGTCGAGTCCATGACAACTGTTGCGCGTGTACGATGGCATCCACGACTGTCAAAACGCGGCTGTATGTTAGGAGCGACATTTGCGTGCGATGGTATCCATGATCGTCAAACATGGCTGCATGCCAAGGAGAGAAAAAGTTATCAATCAAACTGTCGCATCCCTGGCTCAGCCTATGGACTTTGATGTTGTGCTCTAGCTATACCGACAAATACCAGCGCAAAGCTCCCGAAGGTTAAGTCGACGGTTCGCACGATTGGTGTTCGAAGCGACCTGTGTGGGAGGTGCGATACAGCGCCCATGAATACGCGCATGATGCGCCTTCTGCCTCCTTATATTAGGAGGAAAAGGAATAATAATGATGATAGGCCCAATATTTCGCATAAAAGGTCGAAAGAGTCGAATTGAACTACCTCTAACAAAAACATATCCGTCGTATCATTACCTACCTCGTCGTCCATGATAAAAATGAAGCTACTCACTCTCACAGTTTCAGGCCTAGCAATTCTCCAAGGTACACTCTTTCAGTGCTTCTTCGGAATTGTTTTTGAAAGTTCATGATCATCCGCAGGCGCGCTTTCGCAGACAACGACTTTAGACATTCTCCCTGTGCCTCCCGGTTTTGATGCCGGAGAGTTACAAGGCAAACTGCTAGGAACCGGACCGGATGGGACAACCTTCGTAGTCTCCGCTGTAGTCTCTGGGACACCTGTAACAGGTACGTCGATTTTGACGGGATGGTATTGGTGGAGAGACTTACTTTCCCGTGGTCAGAGACTCTCATTAAGGATGCGACGCACGTATCAGAATTTGCCGTTATAAACACGGGGGGAGTTGATCGTGAAATCCGTAGGCAGTGCAGTTACAATGACCAGAATGTCGGAACCTGTTCCGTGGGCGTTGAAGCTACTGGAGGACTGGGCGGGATTCAGTCTTCCGGGCCTGCTACTATTTCGTTTGCACCGGTAGCTGTAGAGATTGGGACGAGTTCTGCTTTGGTGGCTGATAATACCAGCACGGGATCTGCTTCGGTAGCCGATAATACCGGCACGGGGTCCGCTTCGGGAGCCGATAATACCGGCACGGGATCTGCTTCGGGAGCCGATAATACCAGCGCGAGTTCTACTCCGGCACCCGGTGATAACAACTCGAATTCTGCTTCGGCTCTCCCTTATTTGACTGCTTGTATCGCGATTGTACCTATCGTGGGCTTTCTTGTAACGCTTTGATGTCGGGCCGAGAGGAAAGGGGGTTGTAAATAGCGATGAAGGGAATGAGGTAGTTCATGTAGACAGAAAACTCATCATTGTGTATCCGAAGCGTCTCGTCGAGAGGAATACTTACTCAATTCTGACTGTGGCCTACCAAAGAGGTTGGGTGATTCCTTTGCATACACAGCGCGTCCCACCTTCGGCGTGTCATACTCAATTAGATGAAGGTAGAGGCAACATGACTACGACGAGGATCAAGCCGCATTGTCATTGGCGTTATCATACACTAATCCGATTGCATGAAGCTATGTTGCTATTAATATTCTTTCCAGCAAACTTGCTAGGACTTTCTGCACTCGCCTTTTCAGCTGCTTTATACAAGGTGGGGGCATTACGCGTGCTTCCGCGGCATGTGTGCTGATAAATTCTTTATCCATAAGGGTTTTGCGCAGACGTAGACCATAGATATTTACCCTGGGTATTCGACCTTCGTTGACAACATACAAGGCGAGGTGCTGGGTACTTGAACGGAGGGGACGACGTATGCGACCCCATATGTGGCTCAAAGACTTCCTGAAGGGGTCAACGCACTCGTCACATGGGCACTCTGTTAGCTAGCAAGGGATTGAGGTCGGAAGCAACCAGGAAAGCAGTTTGCAAGGTCAGAATATCAAGATCTGCACCATGGTCTTCAGGAGCGCCGCCGACGGGGCCGAGAAGGCAGCGACTGCCGTCGTGACTGATGCGGTGTCGTTCGTACCGGTGGCCGTAGACATCAGTCCAAGCTCCGGCACGAATCTCCCTTGTTTGACCGTACTTATCGCCGTTGTACCTGTCCTGGGCTATTTCATGACGCTTTAATGCCGACCTATACTAAATGGACATCGAAATACTCACGAAATCGACTCTTTGAAACCTCATGTCATCGAATGCAACGCACCCAAGTCCCCTTCCTGTATCCTTTTGTGTTCACAATAGAACCGTTCTGGGTGTTACCCACTATGCACAGCTAAGAAGATTGCCGCAAGCTCCCCCACCTGTACAACCTGGGTTGTCGAGAGAATGGCATTCACTTAGTATGTAAGTACTCGAAAGATCTTGGAGACGGGTCCAACTGATGGGTCTAACCCCAAGCGCAATGGTTCCCACTCATGATCTGACTATTGTCCCTCCTGACGGTTCCACGCAAAGAAAAAGCTGGTTCTTGGCGTCGTAATGCGGACCGTCACAGTTATAGGGCACGATCCACATAGCCCAAGCACACAGTGCCGAGAAAGAGTAACACGACAGTCAGGATAGACATGCCCAGGAGCGTGTATAAAAGTCACGGTGAGGTCGTGAAATGATCGTTTAGGGCTCTAATTTCTTCCTTGTTCAACCGTTTGACATGTTCAAAAGAGCGTTACTCGCCTTGCCCGGACTCGCGCTATTGCAAGGTATAATTTCTTTTCATATTATCTAGGCGCGTATCGCTCGCTTTCGATTCGCAGGTACTGTGTCGCACATAACCGTGACGTCGACTTTGAGCATTTTCCCCGGGATTCCAGAATCTATCGAAGACCTTGAAGGTGAAGTCCTAGGTACCGGTGAGGATGGCACCACATATTGAGTTTCCGGTCTCGTTTCCGGGCCGCTTGTCAATGGTGAGTTTGATTTATCCTGCATACTTACTGGTGATCGGGATTTTTTGGGTCAGAAACGACGTTCACCTATGTTTCGCAGATTTTCGTTGCTGAAACAGCAGGGACGACAGCAAAAATCGCCAAGGCGCGCGGCTTGGACTCTAACGACAGCGGAATCTGCACGGTGATCATTAGAGGCGATGAGACTACGACGACTTCAGTTGCGTCTTCTACAGTCACACCTGCTCCAGTGGCAGATGAAATTGCAATTGATAATCACGGTGATGAAGACGACGAACACGATCACGATCACAACCATGATCACGACCAGGACCAGGACAACGCCAGCTCTGTCACGGCTCTTCCCCGCTTAGCCGCAGTTGTCGCTGTCGCTCCCCTCGTCGGTTTCATTATGGCAGTCTGGTGACGGTTCGAACTGGATGGATTCCTTTGGTCGATACGCAACCACGTCGAGTTTGAAATTTCGTACAGTTCATCGAATCTTCTGCCGTACGAGTGACATCTACATTACCTTGCTAGCTGGTCATGATGTGATATGGAGAGTAAACTCAGCTCGAAAATTATATGTAACAAAAATAGAATCGTACACATGTATTCAGATGCTCCAGTATGCGCCGTCTGCCCAGGTGTTCTCAGCAACAATGCCTCGTGCGTGAATACCCTGCACCACCTTCGCTGTCAAGTAATCTGAGGCGACCCTCACAATATGGTCCGGCACGATAATCAAATTGCTTGACGCGCTGAGCGGCCTAAGCGTTTAATTCCGCGAGCACCAGATGTTCTCGGATATAAGTGAAGATCGTGAAGGCGAAATCTTGAGAGCCAGTTCAGATGGCATCTGCTACAATTTCTGTTCCCGAAACTAGGATAACCGCTACTACTAAGTTTACTCCACCATACGCGGGGACCCTTGACATATGGATACTTTGTATCGGTTAGGCACCATTGTATACGATGAGTCGTTTATATCATCGCCGACTTTCTGCGCGTTGCAACTTGGAGGGAGTTTTTGGCGGCAAGGAACTTGAGTCTCGCTCAGCCCGTGACCGCATCTTTCCCGCGACCGCGTGACTACGCGAAGTGTCACGGTCACACTACATGTGTGTTTCTTTCTTTCTCTACCCAGTCTCCCCCCTCCTCTATAAATGCATGTCATAGACGTCCCGGTCTCAATAACTTTTAAGGATGCAACCGATCCTTGGGACCACTCAATAGTTCCTACGCGGTAGTGTTTACAGTTGATCCATAGCACGGGGCGTCCAAGGCGTATCTTCGGTCTCTTCGGTCATCAGGAGAGCGAGCGACTCTCTGAGTCCTGTCAGTTAAGTCTAGAAAAACTGGGCAAGATCATCTGCGGGCGGTAGTTAAAAGGCACACTGCTCATTCTGAATCTCAGTGGGTTCTATGTTCATCAGGCGTCTAACAATTTACTCCCGTGCCCAGCCCGCTCCGGCATTGCACGGACGTCTTGGACCTGCAACAAAGACAGATTGAGAGATGCGGGATCGGAAGCGTTCATTTGTTGGCGACTGATGGAATGTAGGACGAGGGCGGCACCTCACACACTTCGCCGTCTCAGTAAGATTTATAAAATGAGCTTGATCAGTTCGCGAATTGATCATAGGTTAACCTCTCTTTCCCCTGTGTCCCAGCATTTGCCATGGTCAAGAAGTTATTTGTCCCCGTTTTGACGAGTCTCGCGTTACTTAGAGGTACGAAGACGTAGTCTCTAAAGTATCTATGCGGTATGCTGACAGTTGCTTCGCGAAAATAGACATTGCTGCTCAGCAAACAACCACCTTGAGTATCTATCCTGACGACCCCACAGAGGTTGATGACCTTGCGGGCGAGCTCTTGGGCACTGGCGCAGACGGCACATCTTATGCGATTTCTGGTGTTGTTTCTGGACTGCCCGTTACTCGTAAGTGTATTTAATCACACGAAGTGTCCAATGAGATATCAAAGTCACTCGATACAGAAACCATCGCGCTAGGCGAAACACATCTGTCGGCGGATTTTGTTTTCGAGACGTTGGGAGCGATTTTTTCGCTCAATCAAGGTTGCGGAGTGGACGCTGATAATATTGGGTCTTGCACCGTAGTCATCAGTGGCGGCTCCGGTGAATCTGAGACTCTCTTCACGAGCGTCTTCCCCACGACAATTTCGCTCGCGCCTATTCCCGTAGAAGTTACCGCTGCCGGTGAATCTTCCGACTCTGCGGGTCCAACTGGTACTGATGCGTCCGAGACAAGCGAGTCCAGCACGACCGGTACTGCCCAGCCCGCCGACGACGACTCGGACTCCAATTCCGCGTCAGCTTTATCTCGTTTGGTGATAATTGTTGCTGCTGCGCCTATTCTTGGTTTTGCCATAGCTCTCTGGTGATAACCCTACACAGAACATTCAGGGAATTTCATTCCGCCGATGTATGTGTGCGGTGGTGGTCTTTAACGAATGCCCCTCGTTTCCTTCCGATGCTAGTAGTGTCCTTTGTTGTTAGTTACGGTAATTCGGAGTCGAGAAAAATTGACATGCCCTAGTTCGTATACCAAGACCATAGCTAATGTAGCCGCGTACTTGCAACTGTGCTGACGCCGGCTTTCTGGCCTGCAAACGGCGCGCTTCCGACTATCAACATAACCGAACAAACCTCCCGCGCATATCTCCTCATCCACCTGCGAATATAATGGAGAATTCCCAAGCCCTCCAGAGCCTTTAATCCGGATCCCTCCCAATCGAGCAGAAGTTATTCGGGCTGAAATTACTCGGCTTTCCCCAATTGTATACAGCCTGGCAGCCGACGCTGCTGACATGAACGTCTTTTTTTACTCCAAAAGTCTTGATCGACAGTACACATACTCGAACAACGATTGGGAAATATCCAAGCCGATTCACCTCTTATAAGGGTATGCAAATACAGTAGATTCCTTCACCCAACTCCCTCCGCCTTTGAATTGTCGTTCGTCATGGTCAATTCAGTCAACAACTTGTTATTTCGGGCCGTTTTGACGATTATCGTACTTCTCCAAGGTACAATTCATACGACATTGCAGGCTCACTAATCGTATAATTGTGCTCAGACGTTTCTTTGCAACAAACGACAACTTTGAGTGTCTATCCCGAACCCACGGAGGGCCTTGAAGAGGTTGCGGGCGAGCTTTTAGGCACTGCGGCAAACGAAACCACGTATGCGGTGTCCGGCATCCATTCCGGGGAATCATTCACCGGTGTGTTTGCCCCATTCTGCGCAGAATCAAGAAATACTCATACTTTTCTATTAAGAGACCATTGTGCACGGTTCGACGCATGTGTCTTATTTATTCGTATTCGAGTCAGGAAACGCAACAGTTGCAGGTGCCCAGCAATGCGGCTTTGAGTCTGATAGTGTTGGATCATGCACTAGAATCATTAGCGGAGCTTCCGGAATGTCTGAGGCCACAATTATTTCTCAGAGCTTCCCGACCACGATCTCATTCGCAGGGATACCTGTATCGAGCACTGCCGAGAACAACGCGTCTGGTACCACCGACAGTGATACATCGGAGGTTGCTGGGCCCACCGATACCGATTCGGACTCGTCCGACTCCGACACCTTCCCCTTTTTGCCCGCCCTTTTTGTCGTTACTCCCGTCATCAACTTCCTCATTACTCTCTGGTAATCGTCCGACATATAGGGCGCATGTTTTTCGCGGCCGCGTGTATAACTTATAGTATCACTGCTTGACAGATGCCGGTTCATCTAATACGATCCTCTTTCTTCCCCGAGCAATCAGGCAAGATATTCTTGTGGCTGCTACCGCATCGAGAATAGGAAATAGATACTTACCAAATATGGAAACTAAAGCTGATGATTTCTCACGCCCCCGATGTCGTCGATCTCTTGCCGAAAACAAACAAAACGGAGGTCCTTGATCTTGGCGAATCTACGCGGGGCAATCACTACACTTGGACCTCAAATCAGGATCAAGACTGACACTGCAACCTCACGGCTGGTGAAGCATCACCCTGCATGACTGTCAAGCGCGGCTTAGATATGCGATCGTGGCCGCTGGGAATGCGCAGGATATTTGGGGTTACCTGGGAGAAATGCGACAGAATTTTGTACGTCATACAGCCAGGGCGTGTTCAAGTCGAGCCTCTCTTGACTCGCCGTCTGTTCTACCATCTGGAACGTAAGTATTACTAGAATCAGAGGCCTGCTCCTTCAAATAATGCGTCCGGAAAGGTGGTCACGGTGCAACAGGATACAATTCGACAGCCGGAGTCAATTCCTTTCTGCTTTTGGCACTAATAGGAGTCTCCAGGACACAAGAACCCGCACAGTCTGATTCTTTACAACGTGGTCACAAACTACTCTCAGAAAGCTATTGGATTAGGTAAGTGCACAGTGACAGGATACTGCTACTAGTCCGCTAACAAGAGGTAGGAACAACTCTAGCTTGCTCTTCATGAGAGATGTCTCTCCTAGGTCTACTCAGCCAGTGACCACTTAGACCCAGCTAATAGTCAGACACAGATATTTGGCAGTTAACTTCACCCTAGCTGCAATCCGAAGCAGTGCACGGCACGGACTTTTTTCGATGCGATCAAGATGAAAAATGCTCTCAGCTTCTTCGATCGTTCCAAGGCCATCATCGGTATTTACACGGGCTCAAGCTGCGCACAAGGCGATCTGCTCTGCGCTGCCATGTAGCAAGCGAATGATACGAGTCCCAAGGGAATGAACTAGCTCGAGTTCCTCATATGTACGAGGGGCGTAGATGTCCACAGATTACACCACCATTCAGACCCGTGGCTGCTTTCTGGCAGGAAACGACAGCCTTGACTATACTTCCCGATGATTCAGACATCTTTGAGTCTTGCAGTAAGGTCCGTGGGTACCGGCGAAGACGGCACTACATAAGAGACTTCCAGTGTATTGGGTTCCCCATTGTGGATGCGTCAGTTTTTCTACTGAACTTGTTCAGTGTTCACGAGACAAGCAGCGAAGGGTCTAGCCGCAACTAGCGAGTGTGCTAAACAATGCGGCCTCGGCACTGACGGTGCCCCGGCCTGCACGGGAATATAAAGTACTGGAGCTGCAGCTGCAGCTGTGACGACAGGCCAGTAGCAATTGAGATTACTGTCACTCCCGAGTAGTCCGATACAAACACTCGATGCCGCATCATCCGACAATCAAGATATGCCCGTGATAGCAGCTCCGCATCCGTATTAATATTATTGCCTCGCTTCGCCACCGCCCTCGCTGTCGCGCCACGCATTGGCTTCGTCGTGGTTCTCTAATACCTAGATGGGGCGCAGGTTTATCACTTGCGTATCTCTATTGTGTCCGTGCATCGTCGTTATCCTCCTGTGCGGATGGCTCGAAATAAGAAGGACATTTGCGCAGTTTACTAAAGCAGGTGCGGACATTGAATTGGGAATTTGACCGCACTTCTGGTAGAACTCCTATGTAGTATCAGTTGAATAAAGAGTGAAGTCGGTCATTAGTGGCTAAATCCGGACCGACCCATACTTTCATACATTCCTTGAAAGTATGATTTGGCCACATTCTTCGGATACTTCCCTAAGACGAGTCCTGCACTAGCATCGATTGCACGTTTTTCTGTGAGAAAGGTATGCAATGAGTGCTTTCATTCTGTTGTCGACCAAATTCGAAAAGCATGACTCGATTGATCGGACCGGAACCGCTCTAGTGATTATGTAATACAAAGGAAGGTGAGAAAATTTGAAGGCGTCTGTGTGTGTCATCTACCACTCACAGCTTACCCTTCTTTACCACCTCCATCATACATCAAACTTATACAGTTACTGTGCCAATTCTTCAAAAACAATAGCAATCATGGGTTAGCATGGCCGATTTGTCCCAACATCTTGGTCAGAATAGCTGATTTATGCCATAGCTCCTAAGGCCAAGGGTCAGAAAATGTCGCTCAATGCGTTCCTTGAGGATCGAGGTGAGTAATCCAGATGTCTCTAATGAAACAAACTCATGCTGATTGGCCTTGGAGCTTTGGGATCCTGGGCGGATGAGATGGACGAACTCCCGACTGCTCGTGAGTGTTCCGCCACGCCCTCTGCTCGGTGTGAATTCCCTCAGCACTAATGTATGTTTCCAGCTGCACCGAGACTTGACGACGGAGGCGCCAGGGGCTTCGGAGGAAGAGATGACTTCTTGTCGACTCGCCGTGAGTAGCTGGCCTTCAATCGCGCACCGTCAGTGTTGTCTCATTCGCGGCATATCGCGGCCTTTCAAGCCGACCGAGCGCCTTTGGCCGCTCGCGAGGAAGTACCCTTGCCCACAAACCCACCTTTTACTGCGTTCGTTGGCAATCTCGCCTTCGATCTTACTGAAAGCGATTTGGGCTCTTTCTTTGGTTCTTCCGATGTGGTTGGTACTCTCTGATTTCTTAGATGATTTCATACATTCATTTCTCGTTCAGGTCAAGGGCGCTAAAATTATCCGCGATCGCGATGACAAACCAAAAGGATTCGGCTACGTCGAATTTCACACAGTTGAAGGCTTGAAAGAGGCTCTCGCCAAGAGTGGAACTGTGGGTGGCGCAAACTCGTTGTCCTTCGAAATGAATATTCAATAATCCATTGTGTATAGAGTTTCTCACATCGCCAAATTCGAGTAAATGTAGCCGAGCCACGTAAGGCAATAGCATATATCACTTTTATGCACCCGCTGATGCGGTAATTTCAGCCAAGGAACGCGCCGGTGGATATGGCGCTCATGGGGATGATGAAAAGTTCGCTGGGTCGTGGCGTCGAGAAGGTCCACTACCTGACGCCGGACGTCGAGACACTAGTAGCCGCCGACGATATGAGGGGCTCGCAACTGAGCATCGAGACTCTGCTCCAGACTCCAGTGACAACTGGCGTGCTAGTCGCCCATCTCCTCGCAACCCTAATGAATCCGAGGCTCCGCCTGTCCGAAGACGGGGCTCCGGTTTCTCCACGCCGACGCATGATGGGGAAGCAAGTCCTGCGGATACGGAGGAAAGATGGGTCAAAGGTGCGAAGTTCAAGCCAAGTCAGCCTGCAGATGAACGGCATGGTAGCCGATTTGGTTCATTGAGGGGACGAGGAGATATGGGTCCACCCCCGCCGGTGTCGTCCGTTGCTGATGATGCAGCAACGTGGAGAAAGCCTAAGCCAGATGGCGGTAGTCCTTCCCGTGAGTCTTGACTACTTTCCGCAACGAGTAGCTTATGTACCTTCTTCAGCGAGTAACTCAGTTCCCCCCACCCCTCAGTTAGCTCGCCGAAAGCTCGAGCTTCTCCCTCGGTCCACTACTGCTTCTTCTCAACCAACTCCTCTTTCTTCTCCCCAGGCCTCCGGATTCTCCTCCGCCGCGACGAAGAAACCCAGCCCATTCGGTGATGCAAGGTGCGTACAATTCCTTCTTATCATGCTCACTGCCGAGTTCCTCCTCTGACTGATTGTATCTAGACCCGTAGACGTATCAGCTCGCGAACAAGCAGCAACGGAGAAGATCGAGAAAGAACATGAAGTTATTCGGGACCGAGTCGCAAAAGAACAGCAACAGCACCACCCGCATCAACAACACTCAATGTCTCGCCAGAGCTCTCGACAGCCTCGCGGACGTCCAGGAAGTGGAAGGGGAGATATCGGTACTCGATCACCGTCTTCTAAACCAGATGTACTCGGAGACGAAAAAATAGCCTCGGGCCCAGGGTCGCCGAAATCTCCGCATGCTTCTCCTACCGTCACGTCTTCGGTATCTGCGCCTGGAACTGCGGCTGACCGTTTGGCTTCATCTGCGAAGGTCCGTGAGGCATTTAGCTTCGCGAAAGCTGCTGCCAACGCCGCTGCGGGGAAGAAAGGACCGGCTCTTACAACCAGCACTCCTGCCTCACCACCCTCAACAACCGACTCTATACAAGAAGGCCAATCTGATACTGAGAAACACACCGACGAGAATGTGGATCAAGATGTTGCAGGTGTGACTGGGAAATTAGCCGAAGTAGACGTTAACGCGTAAACGAACAACCAATGTACATAAAATCGTCTTCTCCCTACATCACACTCTCACTTATGTATCTTCCCTGAGTAGGGTAAAAGTTATGTGACGTACGTACGATAGTCTCGAAATGAATCATCCAACGAACTTGCAGACCAACGAATCACGAACCAAAGACACATGTATCTATCTTACCCTCTCAATTTTTTTCTTTCGCGTATGCTCTTAGTCACTACTGTTTATCGGTATTGTTGATCCCCACCTCCTCTCTATTGTCTGGCGGAATGCTTTATGTAGTGGATCAATTATCAATCAACCAGTTGGCATGAATATTAGGAATGGCTGTTATATCAGGGATTCAAGAACTCCTACCTGTGTTTCATCACTCGATTTTCATCTGTGTATAGATGAGTCAAGAAGCACATCCGTAAATGTTTGACCATTCACTCGTTCGCCTACACGCATCGTTCTGAGGTTCATCTCGAACGATCCCGTACTAAGTTGTAAATATATTGATCAAATCAATCTAGAACCTAGAACCTAAAACTCTACATAGACTGACTTGTGCACAAGTACCAAGAAGCTGTGTCCAAAGACCCAAGTGAAATGAAGGGTACATTTAAAACAGCTGCGAGACCACGCGCTACACGATACGAACGGAGGTAAAGCTTGTCTGGTCTAGTAGTTCCTCCTCGAATGTAACTCTGGATCCATAAATTTCATCTTACCGCGGCCTATGTAGTATATAATATAAAGAAATAAAAGAACCAATTAGCTCAACCACTCACAAAATCTTCTAACTATCACCGTTTCTTTGGGAAGAACGTACCTTTAAACCTCACTCCACTCTGAGCCTGACCCTTTTCATATCGCCTTTTCATTTCTGCAAGTTCATAACGTCGAAAAGCCTCAAGACGTTCACGTTCTTCACGCTCGAGACGAGCGTCGTATTCTTCCTCTGTTTCTTGATGTGGAGGCTTGGATATTTTCGCGTCGACAGCTTGACTACGAGAGCGGGAGCGAGAACGTGAAAGGGAACCAGACCGTGACCGTGAACGAGAGCGAGTTGGAGAGCGATGTTTATGTTTCTTATGTTTCCTATGTTTCTTCTCTTTCTTCTCCTTTCGTTCTTTCTTGTCCTTCTTGTCCTTTTTATCCTTGTGTGAGCGTACCTTCTTGCTCTTGCTTTTGTGATGACCACGTTCTACTTCGCTCGAGCTATGACCGCTGGGTGAGCGGGAACGGGAGCGGGCGCGGGAAGGAGTCCTGAATCGAGAGTGAGAGCGAGAAGGGGACCGCGAGCGAGACCTCGATAGCGAACGGGAGGGAGAAGGTGAATGGGAGGCTGACTGCAAAAGACGTTTCCTCTTCCTCCCTCTCTCCTCCTCACTCTCACTCCCACTCTCATCCCTCTCCTCTCTTTCCCTTCCCCTCTCGCTGTCCTTCACCACCACCGCTGGCTTCTTAACCAGCTGTAACTCTCCACAATTCACAATCTCAACAGGTACAACCGGTCTATCCTTCTCATCCGTTTTCACATTCGCGATCTTTTGCACAACATCGTCAAATCCACGAATAACACGACCAAAGACGACGTGTTTGCCCGTGAGGTGTGGACAAGGACGGAGTGTGATGAAGAATTGGGAGTTGTTGGTGTTAGGACCTTTGTTTGCCATGCAAAGGAGTCTGGAGGGAAGATATGTAGTTAGTGATTAGTCTTGTGATACGTGTTGAGCGACCAGAGTGCTAGGTCCACTTCGCTCAAGGGATAACACGTTCGGCTAGTTTGTGTAGTTCTTCTTTCCCCAAGCCTTAAACACCCTCTGCATCGTCAAAGAGAAAACGAAGAGGTCCCTAGAGAACTGAAGAATGGAGGCCTGACGTGTAGTCGACAACGTTGCAATACCCGACGCCGTGCTCATTTCCGGAACCCAGACCCTTCCATGGTGATATAGTTATAGACTCACCCTTGTTGGTCCACAGGGCGAGAAAGGTCTTCATCAGCGAACGGAGCACCATAAATGGACTCTCCACCCGTTCCATTGCCTTTTGTGAAGTCACCGCCTTGGATCATAAAGTCCTGAATGACACGATGTATTTTGCTGTGCTTGTAGTAAAGTGGCATCTGCGATTTTGGTGATATGCCGCGTTCGCCTGTGCATAGTTCTCTGAAGCTATAGAAGAAGAAGGTTTGTGTGAGAACGAGATGAATTGAATTGGACGAATGAGAACGCACTTTTCAGATGTTTTTGGAGCTGATACGCTGAATAGTTCAAATACAACGCTGCAGATGAATTTATAAGAGTACTTATGATCAGTGATTTTGTTGAGCATACCGTCCGATTGAAGAGCCATCGATGGCGAAGTCTAGGAATACGCGAGAATGAACCATGAACGTGACGGGAGAAGGACAAGCAACAACGGGCAGCGCTTTCTTCTACTCTACACAACTACTAACTAATCCGTCCTGGCGATCGGATTCGAACAAGCTCGGCCCACCGTCTCCCTCAAAGCTCCTTTTGGTCAGTCTTCTACTTCCATCTACCATCTACCAAGTAACTCACTTTGTATGCGTGAACTCAATGCAGTCGTCTTGGGAGGTACAGTTCATCACTCTTATGCCTTACCGCTCGCTTAACCTACTGGTACATTGTCCTAGCGGGGGGCGTTGGTAAATCAGCCTTAACTTGCCGTTTTGTCAAAGATGTATTCGTCGACCACTATGATCCAACTATCGAGGGTGAGTAGCTTTATGTATGGCCCTCTCCATCCTCCAAGCTCACGACGCGTCAACCACAGAGGAGTATAGTCGTGAATTAATGGTCGATGGCGAATGGACAAAGGTTCGCCCCTTTCAAATCTGCTTCCGTTAATGCAACATCCTCATGCATGTCTTTGACCCCTCGTCCTATAGTTAGAAGTACTTGATACGGCTGGTGCAGAGCAATTCACTGCCTTCAACGAGATGTACATCAAGGTGCGCAAAATCTCTCCTTTCGACTCCTGTCCATATACCTTGTAACACGCCGGGAAATGCTTGTTGCTCACCGCCGTTCCTATCAGTCCGGAATGGCCTTCGTCTTGGTATTCAGGTGAGTAGCCGACAGATTAATCTTATGCTTCTAATAGTTACTTGGGCATGTTCCCCTCGCTAAACGGCAACCTTTCTACACAATCCTTTATATAGTCTAACTCAACGCGGGACGCTTCGTGAGGTGGATAACCTCCGCCAGCAGATTTATCGAATCAAGGGACCTAATTCCGTATGTTCAATTCTTCATTCTTTTGTGATATATTTAGTCTTATTGTTTCTACGCGTTCTTAGAATGTCCCTATCGTCGTAGTGGGTACCAAGTCAGACTTGACTGCAGAGCGGGACGTAGACAAGGAGGTCATCGCTGCAACCGCTGAACGTTGGGGACTACCCTTTTACGAGACGTCAGCAAAGAGGAATTGGCATGTGAACGACGTGTTTGAGGACCTCGTCCGCCAAATGCGTGAGCGCTACCCACCAAGCACAAAACGCAAAAGGCGCGGCGATAAATGCATAATAATGTGATGGTGGAGGCCATTCATCGGGTCCGAGACTATGAACACTGATCTACTGGGCTGATGATAATTCGCCGTTGGGCGAAGCGCACACTCGTATACTTGGGTTTCTTTCTACTTTCTTTGATATCTCGGGCCACTCTCGTTTCATTTCTCATTCATTCCTGTTTTCTCTCTCTATTGTATAGGACGCTCTCAATGTCCCTCGCTTTCCGTCAGTATATCCCAGGTCGTTCCTTACTTTTCCCAAGTTCGAGTTGGTTTTCCCTGCCCCTATTCATTCTTATCTTTGGACTACTTTCGGATTGTTACTACAATTGTCTGTTCTTTCTTGTACCTCTTCGTCAGTGATCATCCACTCTGTAAAAGGCATCATTTCATTTCGTTCTATACCCAAGACGTTACAGCACATTTTTCGTATAATCATATGGGAGTCAGTGATATAAATTGATTTTAATTCTACCGATTTAGCGTGGTACTTTTCATCCATTTTTGGCTTGTTTGTGTGTATTTGGCTTGACGCGTTTTTTCGGTCTTTTCATCGCCCCAGAACGGCTTCTCCATTAACCACCGCCAACACTCAAGGCGACCATAGACTTTAGACTTATTTTACTCCATTCTCTGTCGTTCTTTAGCTCCTAATAGACTATAGAATGGTGCGTATGCATACTCGGATCCTATGTTGCAACTTACGATAGTTAACTTCGGTTAGTCTTACCGCGGTGGCAGCTCTTATGGCAGTGGCGGCTATGGTGGAGGAGGATACGGTGGAGGCGGCTATGGCGGAGGCTACGGCGGTGACAAGATGAGCGACCTCGGTGGTGGCTTGAAGACCATTGATTGGAACACTCAACGCTTGGAGAAGTTTGAGAAAAATTTCTATCGCGAACATGAGAATGTCAGAGCTCGTAGCGATCGCGACATCGAGGAATTCAGAAGGATCAAGGAAATGAAGGTGAGCGGTCTCTTTAACTTGATGGTTCTGGGAAGATGCTGATGAGTGACAGGTCTTTGGCCGTGGTATTCCTCGCCCAGTGTCCACGTTCGAGGAAGCAGGTTTCCCAGAATACATACTCAAAGTCATCCGTGCACAAGGCTTCACAGAACCTTCGCCCATCCAGTGCCAGGCTTGGCCCATGGCCTTGAGCGGTCGCGATGTTGTTGCCATCGCCCAGACTGGTTCTGGCAAGACTATATCATTTGCCTTACCTGCCATGCTTCACATCAACGCGTAAGTCGCTTTTCTGCGCTTGTCTGACTAATCACTGATGAAATACTGTTTGTCCTAGTCAAGCTCTGCTCGCTCCCGGTGACGGTCCTATCGCGCTTGTACTTGCGCCGACCCGGGAGCTTGCTGTACAAATCCAACAGGAATGCTCGAAATTCGGGGGAAGCTCGAGAATTCGCAATACTGCCATCTACGGTGGTGCACCGAAAGGCCCACAAATTCGGGACTTGCAGCGTGGTGTCGAGGTTGTCATCGCGACTCCTGGCCGATTGATTGATATGCTTGAATCGGGCAAGACTAATCTGCGCCGTGTTACCTACCTTGTAATGGATGAGGCTGATCGCATGTTGGACATGGGTTTCGAGCCGCAGATCCGCAAGATTGTTTCGCAGATTCGTCCAGACAGACAGACGCTGATGTTCAGCGCTACTTGGCCGAAGGATGTGCAGAAGCTTGCGAATGCATGTCATTCCATTGTTACCCTTGTTTGTTACGTCTGACCGGCTCTTTCAGGATTTCTTGCACGATATGATCCAAGTTAACATTGGCTCGATGGAGCTCACTGCTAATCATAATATCACTCAAATCGTCGAGATCTGCACAGACTTTGAGAAGCGTGCGAAGCTCATTAAGCACCTTGACTATGTCAGTACGCAGAACGCGAAAGTCCTCATTTTCGTCGGCACGAAACGCGTGGCCGATGATATCACAAAATATCTCCGCCAGGACGGATGGCCTGCGCTTGCTATCCACGGAGATAAGGAACAGTACGTAGATGTAGTTGTTATACTGTCAATCCAGTGTTTGACTTTCTTTTAGGCGCGAACGTGACTGGGTACTTAACGAATTCAAAAGCGGTCATTCCCCTATCTTGATTGCTACTGACGTGGCATCTAGAGGACTCGGTATGTATCTACCTTTTATGCCCTCTGTCAGTGATGAGCAGATTGCTGCCACCACATACACCTTGGCGGGAAGTCGAGAGATAAGAATGACGTACAGTTGGCTTATTTGCCTTCTAGTGTGTCATGCTGCGGTACGTATCCCAGGCAGGATCAGACAAGCAATAGGACATCTCTTGGGCATTTTACGCACCGGATGGCACTGTCAAGTGAGAGGATGAGTGGATTTATTTCCCTGTGCCCTTCCGCTGAAGCGTTGTGAACTTGTTCATGATGCTCGCCGGTTGACTATTCTATCCTCTCCTATGGCTAGCCTTCGACTTCTAGTGTGCCTAGCCTGAGACCATGTCATCGCTTGTCGGAAGTATCTTGGCTTGGACCGTGGGCTGGACTGATCTGGAACGGACTGTTTTACGTTTTTTGAGCGCTGTGCTGACTCAACCAAGTGAACGGGAACATTACATGGACATTGGACAGTGGACTTTGTCTTTGTGTAGGTGCCTTTGGTTGAGCTGCTAGCTAGTAGTCCGTCTAGTCGTCTGGTCAACTGTCGCAGTAGTCTCTTTGTGTGGTGTGGATGGTGTAAGCGGCAGACTGCTTGTACGGAGGGTACAACCGTGTTTGTGTTGTTGACTGTCCTCGTTGCTCTTCCCCTCTTCGTGTTTGCTCCATTGTTGGATGCAATCTACAAATGGAATTCAACTTTAAACAGATGTCAAGGATGTCGGGTTTGTGATCGTATGTTTCATCTCTTTGATCCCGATTCGGCGGATTGGCTGATCTGATCATTTGTATTCCCACAGAACTATGACTTTCCGAACAACTGTGAGGATTACATTCACCGCATCGGCCGTACAGGGGTGAGTATGACTTTGAGTCACGCGCCCATTTACCTCCATCGATATGCGAATGAATCTCATGACTAACATTTGTTTGCGCTTATTTATAGCGTGCGGGCCAGAAGGGTACATCGTATACTTTTTTCACGACAGAGAACGCGAAGTCTGCGCGTGAACTATTGACCATCCTGAGAGAAGCGAAGGCGGAGGTCCCGCCTCAGCTTGAAGAGATGGCGCGAGTTGCTGGTGGAGGTGGTGGTCGTGGTAAGCCCCACTCGTACGATCTAGGTTCAAACTGTTTCTAATGTAAACTCACAGGGCGTTATGGTGGCGGAGGTGGACGCGGAGGTTTCGGAGGCGGTGGCAGAGGTGGCCGTGGTTACGCAGGAGGTGGTGGTGGGCACGGAGGCGGAGATTCCGGGTGGGGAGGTCGTGGAGGCGGAGACCGATGGTAAAGTTTGATGAGAAAAATCATTGCTATTCGCTAGCCGATACGTTTGTTGATCATGTGGTTTCTACTCTTACCCTTCCTGTTTCTCACCCCGTGCAGTGTAGTTGCATTCGATTAGAGTGGCTGTTGTAATGCACACAGTCTTTACCGTCTTGTTGATATGTTATGGTCAGTTGACGTCGTGTGCCTGTGTCTCGCTTGTTGTGTGCCGATGATATGTTTTCCACGCATTGCTGGTGTGTCACTCGCTTCACATCATTAGTACTAGTGTGGGTGGAGACGGATGATTTCTTTCATTAGTCGTGCTACACGTTTCGAGAAGATTCACGAGCGAATCTCATGGTTTGGATGTTCTCAGCTATGTAACAACTCGGTTGTGATTGGCTTTCGCTAATATCAATACTAACTATATATTGGTCTGGAGTGAGCTATGAGCGTAGAAACAGAGATAGAGAATACCTATTACCAGAAATTTGAATCAACAAAGCTTGGAGAAATTTCCCGCCCGGCGCGAATGATCAAGCAGTCTATGACGACTGGTCTAGTCACTGATAAATGATGCAAGAATGCAAGAAATGTAAGAAAGGGTCGAAGGTGGTAAATGCGGTGCAAAATGGTGTTAAAGACCGCAGACGAGATAGTTATGTCGTGGATAGGAAATAGAATTTTGACATGCTGGAATTTTGAATGGTCTAGGGTGCAGGGTAGTCGGAAGACAGACAGACTTTTTTTTCAGATTTGTAGAAGGAGTCGGGATGGCTTTGAACAGAAGATTAATGCTTCCTGGTCCTTACCGTCGGTTGTATAGATCTGTTGGTTGTTGTGAATTGTGTGGGCAGGAAGATTAATATATAAGTGGACTAATCGCAGAGGAACGTGTACAGCGGCGGGGTAGAGCCTGAGATGCTGGTCACGACGAAAGATCCTTTTCTTTGATGCCTAGTAGTGATCGATTAGTCCTGGTCTTGGAGTTTATGCATTGTGCATTGTGCACAGCACACCATCTAGCTACTTGGTACTTTAGGAAAACTGTTAGCGGTGAATCCAAGAGGCGCGAACTCGGAGCTGCGGCGAGTAAACACCTACATAGTGCACAGCGAACACAGCGCTCATCCTTCGCCTATCTCAAATACCATCATCGAAGAAAATATTCCGCTACTTCGCTAAAGCGGCATGCGTCGGTATATCGTGGGTCATATAACGAGGGAATTGCGGGTAGTGTGAGAACACGTCCTCCACTCGATTTTTTCCCTTCTGGCCTGCCCTGTTGGTTAGATAGTGTTCGTTGGTGGTCTCGGTACGTGCGAATTTCGTCCTTGCGAGTTGCGCTTGTTGTGCCAGTACACCAGCCCTAAGCCAACTCGAGCTTGAGTCTACACCGCCTGACCTCCACAGGTAAGTCTCCATATCTATCTAACCCGCGCGAGCGAGTGGAGAATCTTGAGATGCCCATCCCACCATTCCAATTCATACACATCCCTCGATGAGGCTTTATTCTTGTTCTGATCAAAATGGTTATAGTACACCCTACCCTTTGGATCGAGTGCGTGCGCCGCGTTGCGTTGAACAGGTCAGCCACGCGCTGAGTACGAGCGGTATTCGCCTTCACCTTCATAAGACTTCAAACAGGAGACGAGAGACGAGACGAGGCGCAAACTCGATCATCATTCGGGTGCTACGGTGCTTAGGTCCTCAGGCTAGCAGTACCAAGAAACGAACAGCGAAGAGAAGAGCTACGGCCGTAAGCCCACTTCTCCCGACCCGCTCACTCATTAATATTTATTCGCCCGTCATCTTTTCGTTACCAAGACACGACACACAACACCCGTCAATTCCTGCTGCACAACGACAGAAATAACTTCGGGTATTGTTGGTATTGAGTTGGTATAAAGTTTGGCGCGGGAAGAGGACAAGAGCAGATATTACAACAAAGTGAGTGCTGGTACCTTGCTATTTATTTACTTGTTATTTCCCATGAATTGATTCCGTTGTCATTTGTCTACGTGTATAAGTACTTATCCTTCTGTTATATAGGGAACAGACTCTACCCACCCTCTTGCGCAGACGGTGGACGGTGAAGAAATCGCCCTCCCACTTCGGACACGGCGCGTTTGGACTTGGCCGGTGTTGATCGTCAGATCGGCAATATCGAACTCGAGGCAAGCAAAACACAAGAGTGTATAGCCCCTTTCAAGTCCACCACCGACGACGGGCAACGGGCAACAATCTCCTTTCAGACGAGGGTAACATATATTTGATTCGACTAGTTCGAGTACTGCTACTACCCCGCGTTATCCGCATTCGCTCTCCCTGTCAGCCGAAACAACATACTTATAGAGTTTGACCGACCGGTGCTTGGTTCGTGTTGAACTCTCATCTCGTACGTTGGCTCCTTATGCGTTGGCACTTTATACTTTCGTACTAAACCTTTCGACCGCAGTCAGACTTTGAATAGTTGAGCATTAGCTCGCACGTCCCGATCGCACCTCCGCATACCGCATAACCGCATACAAGGAGAGACAGACACACGATCACACGGACGTACACACGCTTTACGCTCAACGTTCCTGATCTGTATTCAATCCAAGAAGTACACGGATCTCTCTTGATTATTGACATTCATAAACATATTCTACTCCGTACGCCACTCAACGTCCCTCGCCACGTCAACAGAAATCATTCCTTCTTATAATTCCGCGCGTTTAGGCGTAACACACGTACAAGCCACACGCGTCTCCTACTCTTCTAGCGAGGCTAAGGGCCAAATAGACTAGTTGGGTTGTCTTCTTGTGGCGAGCAAAGGTCTTCTAACAGACAGGAGGTGAGTTTGCCATATTCTTAGTAAAGACTACTTATCCCCACTCATGTACTCCGTTCTGCTCCTTTTCTTTAGATAGTTTGTGTCCTTCATCGATCGCCTTCTCTTCGACCACAACGTTCATCATAGCAAGCCAGCATACGAGGGTAGTCCACAATGCTAACACTCCTGTGCACCGCACCCTCCTCCTCACTCGGCTCGCCCATCGAGGGCACTGCGGCATCCACCCGCGCCCCGCCACCTCCTTCAAGTGGCGCATCCTCATCTGCTGCAGAAGCACCACCAGCAACAGCAGGGCCCAGCACAAACTCGTTCTCGCTGTCAAGCAGGAAGCTCAGCATCCGTCGACCGTCAATCCGGAAGCGCATACAGTCACTTTCACGAGTTTCCTCCGCAACGCTTAGCAATGCTGCAGGCTCTTCATTTTCCTTCTTTCGCCACGCGTCAGGGTCAAGATCGCCGTCATCGTCGTCGTCGGCGCCAGCTTCTGCCGGTAATGCTGGCAATGCTGGTACCTCCACATCCGGATCGGGTTCTACACATACCCGTGGCGCATCGACGTCTTCCTTTGCTAGCGGGAAGAGCACGAAGAGTTCCAAGAGTAACAAAAGTTCCAATAGCTCGACTGGACGATTGAACGCATTGCACATCGGTGCTCCTAGCGCATTCAAGCATCAGTTTCACCTGGGTCCGAACATGGTGAGTATTGCCATCCATTTCAGTTTCCGTCGTTTCCGGTTTCCCGTATCATATGTTTTTGCCGTGGGTTGGACATTTCGGAGGCTTTGCGTATACGAATTCGCAGCAATCTATGATTTGACGTCCCGTTTCTGTGGTGTGTGTCGAGGACGGAAAATCCTAGATTGCGCTATGATAACGCTTTCCGCTGTTCAACTTCTTGCCGCGTGTATTTTAATCGGGTATTCTGTGTTCATGTGGCCTCTTTTTTCCGATATCTTGTCGTGACGTGGCAAATTTTCATGCGTATGCTGACTTGTGGTTTATCTTGGTGGTAGCAGACAAGTGACGGGCCGTGGGATGAAACTCGCTGGCGTCAAATCGTGGAAATGCGTGGGAATGATCAAGATGTACGTAATTCCGATATTCTTGTTTTTCTTTTCTTTTGCTCTGACGGTTACTGACGGCGTGATGGCCTTTGTAATAGGATACTCCGGTGATTGATGTTGTGCCTCCAACGGGCTCGAGCGCAGAAGAGCCACCTCGTGTGAGTACGAGCTCCGAGAAGAACGTTTCGCATTCGCGATCTGCCAGTCAACCCGCTTCAGCTTCAAGTCCGAATCTCCTCTCTATCGCAACAGGAGCTCCCTCTGCCTCCTCGTCGCCAACACCTACCTCAACAACAGACGGGTCATCAAATGAAGCCGCGGCCGCAGATAAAGCAAAACGTCAAGCGAAGCGCGCGAGTCTCGTGAAGCGGAAGCCGGTGCCGCAGTTGAACCCAGAGGATATTGAACCGGTGCCTAATACCCCCGCTCCTACGCAGACTACATTCGTCCTGATGCCTGATCTGACTGCGAATCCCGGACAGTCGCAGTTGGAGACGGCTCCAGCCGGACGAACGAGTTTCGAGGTATCGAAGGAGGAAGCTCAGAAAGAGGCGCTTGAGAAATTGGTCAGGGCTGCTACCGTCAAAGAGAGACCAACGAGGGAGAAAAAAGAAAACAGTACCGATGTTGCAACGCAGACACGAAAGCAAGTGACAATAGTAGATGCACCCGAACACATCTTCATCCGACATCCTTCTCCTCCTCCGAAGCCTCCTCCAAGGAGACATACACTTGCACATATGCAAGCTCGTACACTCGGAAGAGGGATGTCGGATGGACCTTCGTTACCTTCGGGTCCTGCTGTACCGAGGAAGGAAGAAACGCAGACACAGACGCAGGAGAGGAAGAGGAGTAGGGCAAGACCTGTTCCGATTGTTTCGCCATCTCCAACATCTTCTCCTGGAGTCGCTCAGGATGTTGTAGGTCCTGCCGTACCGCCTGGTCTCTCGATTCCAACCGAAGATGAGAAGGTTAAAGTCGAAGATAGGGACCGAGCGAATGAATCACATGAGAAGAAGCCCGACGAAACACGCGCTCTCCCTCCCGTTCCTGTTGGTGCAGATAATTCCCCGCGTCCAAGCCTATCAAGCCTCGCTTCCACGTCCGAAAGTACCGAGACATCACGCAGCACAAGTACATCAAGTACTTCGACTTATGATCTCGATCTCGAAATGGGTCCACGAACACCAACAGATGATAGACGCATCTCAGCGGGCTCGACTTCTTCTACTAAATGTCTCAAGGGAGGTCGTGGGAGTCCGAGAAACGTAAGGATTGTAGTCCCGGGACAACTTGATTTTGAAGAAGATGCTGAGGTAGTTGATGGCGATGATGGCGATGATGGGGAGAATGTGGCGACGCCGAGAGCTGTTAGGCGAGCTTCGAAGCGCCCGAACCCACCTGTGAGGCGCATAGAGGCGAACGAGGAGTCGGTTTATGTTACGGCCGATGAGGCGGATGATTTATAGAGACGAAGTCGACGTCGGGGGTGGGTTTCTTGGTTTGAATGATTTGAAAGAAATCGACGAACAAACGAAGTTGAGACAAAAGAAGAGGAAATGGACATTAACCAGCCAATAAAATTTGTACCACAAATTGGAAACAAACATAATCCTTTCTTTCTTGCTTTCCTTCCTTCCTTTCATTCTCCTTCGATAATTTTCTTGTCTATGCACCTTCATTTCAATCTTCATCCTGTATCATTTTTTCTTTCATTTTTAACCATCTGATTCGATCCCTCCCCTCATTGATTCCGAGCCTTTCAACGTTGGCATTCTTCTCCTTTCCTGCGCTTTCCTTTATCACTGATCGTTCTCTTTGTGATATGATGTCTGATGTGAAATGACCGGCTTAGATGTTGTTATTATAATTATGACATGTACATGTATGCAATGAGACCTCTTTCACCCACATAATATGATATCGTTTCAATGGAATAAACTTTATGATTTTGAAATTGACTGCACGATTATCTGCGCCTTTGTCGCGTGATGATCTACAGCCTCACTCACAAGACGCGTACCATGTACATGTACATACTACCTCACTAACGTCCTACTTCACTAACTTCTTACAATGGATACATCCTGGAACAACACCAGCCCGATCATCCGTCTCATATCACAAGAAGAACTCAACAAAGCTAATCCATCTCAAAACAATCTCACAAAAGAAGAAGAATTCACTTCGTCAACTTCAGCAACAGCGATTTTGAATTTAAAAGAGAATGGAAGGAGGTATTTTGATGGATTTGCCGCACCGGTGACGAATGAGAGGTGGAAGGAGAGATGGACTTCTATGTGTGCTACGACAACTCAGATTGGGAGTGGTCGTGGTGATGATGAAAATGGTGGTGGTGGTGGTGGATTGGCAGGTATGGCTATGGATATAGAAGGGAAGGGAATTGAAGAGAGTGAGAAGGATGAATATGTGAAGAGGAAGAAAGAGAAGGAGTTGGAGATGGAGGAAAGAGCTGAGAGATGGAGAGCTGCTCCTTCGTTTCTGAAGGATGAGGTTAACATGACCTCTCTCGGTGAGTACATTTCTCCCTCCCTCGCTAGCCTGTACTAACTAACTACTCTACACGTCCCACAGAAGAAGCCGAAAACGTAATAGGCCTTGCATCCCCTTGGCTCGAACTCGACTCTCCAGATTCCTGGATCCGACACGACTGCGAAGTAGCACTCAAATCCGAACTCTCTTACGCTTCCTACCTTAATCTAACCACCATAATCCTCCCACCACCTCTAGACAAAACGCACGCGGCGTCTTATGGGAGAGCAGTAAAGAGTTGTTTGGAAAGTTTAAGCTGTTTTTTACAGGTTGTGGTTAGAGTGACGTTATATGATCCCGAGGTGTTGAAGACGGCACAGAAGAATACGAGTACGAGTGGTGGTGGTATAGGAACACCTCAACCACCGGCTTCTCCTGGTTTATTCCCGCCTTCACCTTCGTTACCCTCTCTTAGCCAGGCGCAGAATCAGGAACGAATACCTAGCTCGAGCTCAGTTTCGTTTGCGAGTTCGAGTCCTGTTAGTCCTGCGAAAAGGAGCTCGTCGTTAAACTTGATTGCACCGCCTGTTGGAGAGTTAAGTGGGACTTGGGAGTCTTGGGATATTATTCGGACAATCTGTGGGTATAGTCCGAGGTTAACTCTAGGTATGTCGTCGATTTTGATGTATTGACATCAATCTGACTTTATCATTTGTTTTGCTTTTCGTAGGTTTGGATTTGACGTTACCTCTCCCCTCGGTTCGGGGTATTTTGACAAGATGGGCTGCTGAACCTGTGTCACATATTTTCCTTCCCGCTTCTACATTTATTCCCAATGCGAAAGGGTATCCTGTGCTACCAAAAGGGACTCAACAGTTCCTTCAGATGATGATGCGAGTAAGCACCAATTTCATTCTCATCGGTTTACTCTTCTCATTTCGCGTTTGCACTTATAGAACCGACCGACGATCGTGCTATCCGGAACTGACTCACGGCTTCATCCACGAGGAACAGAGGATAAATACGTTGATTACATCCGATATTTGGAAAAGAGCTCTCCATATACACGACGTGCTCAGGAAGCAAACACGCTTGAGAACTATGCACAAGGATACCAAGATTTCCTACAAATGCCACTACAGGTAAGTTTGTTGTATGTATGCGTTGTGGATGCTATGAGCCGATTTCATTAGTGTGATAGCCTTTACAGGATCATTTGGCGAGTACTGTGTATGAGAATTTTGAGCGAGATCCTGTGAAGTACCAGAAGTACGAGGAGGTGTGTATGGGAAGTATGCCTAGAAGTGCATATAGCTAACGTTAAGATTCTTGATAGGCCATATTCAAAGCGCTCTCCGATCGGTCCGCGGAAGATCGAATGTGCGCTCTGAAATCATTCCTCCCTTCAGATTGTTGAGCTGACTGCCGTTAATTATAGCGTCCTTACCGTTGCGGGCGCAGGACGCGGCCCGCTTGTGGCTCGAGCTCTGAAAGCAGTCGAACGATCCTCACATCACGTCTTCATTTATGCCATCGAGAAAAATCCTTCTGCATACGTCACGTACGTTATCGCATTTATCGTTTCACACTATTATGCATATGAAGTGTTAATATTAATATGCGTAGCTTGCAACATCGACGAGAAACGGAATGGAAGGGTAAAGTGGAGGTGTTGTTTGGTGATATGAGACGTCTCGACGTTCCGGAAAAGGCGGATATCCTTGTAAGCGAGCTGCTTGGCTCGTTTGGTGATAATGAGCTTAGTCCAGAATGCTTGGACGGAGCGATGCGATTTTTGAAAGGTCCGTCATATCCACAGAACGAGTTCCTTTACTAACTGCAATATCAGACGACGGAATATCGATACCCTCTTCATACGCATCCTTCCTCGCTCCAATACACTCCGCAAAGCTGTACCATGAAGCTGGTGGTAGCAAAGGTTCGAGTGAGAAGGACAGGGAGAAAGGACTTGAGACGCCGTATGTCGTGCTGCTTCAGGCTTTCAACTTTCTTGGAGAGGATTCTCCTGGACCTGGACATGGTGGGCGTTGCGGGAATCGAATTCAGAGGTGTTGGGAGTTTGAGCATCCAAGGAAGGATGCTGTGTTGGATTCTAGAGGTGGGTATATGCGCTTGTTATTTCCCTTAGACTAATATACCCGCTGCAGGGCTACCTCTTTCGAATAGCCATAATACACGATCTGTATCGCTTATGTTCGCGATTCCTCACTCTGGTATCTTGCATGGATTTGCTGGGTACTTTGAAGCAGTGTTGTACGATAATATTGGTTTGAGTATCCATCCTGACCGGATGGATTATATCTCGAAAGATATGCTTAGCTGGTTCCCTTGTTTCTTCCCGCTAAAGGTGGGTTGCGAAGTCCTGACTCGGTGAATAGGTCGTTCACCTCCCTTCGTGTCTGAGCAGGAACCACTCTACCTACCCAGCAACGCAGAACTCCGCGTAAACATCTGGCGACTCACAGGGTCCGGCAAGGTGTGGTACGAATGGTACGCTGAAGCGTTCCTACCAGTCTCGCTACCAAGCTCGAGTGCGCTACCTTCACCGTATCAAATAACACCATGTCAATCCCAACCACTCTCTGCGGGGTTCAACGCACCACCATCACCATCGCCTACTCCAACACCTACAGGAACATCAACAACAACTTCTATGCCTACTCCCCGTCGTGTAAATGGAGCTGGATCGTTAATCGCCTCGCCTGTTGCTGTAACTGCATCTCCAGGTCCGCGCGCACGAAGTCCGCTATTAGATGCGGTTGACTTGAGCATTGGCGGTGCTGGAACATTGCCCGGATTGAGTTCTGCGACTGGTATATATGCTAGTGCTTCCGGAGACCTATCTTTGGGTCAATTTGGGGCTGACGGTTTCGGTCCCAGAACGTCGTCGGTTGGATTTGGAATCGGTGACGAGGGAGAAGGAGAAGGAGAAGAAAATGCGGGAGTTGTGAAGATTGGACAAACGAGTTTGCATAATCCTGGTGGGAGGAGTAGTTGGTATGGTCTTTAACATGGTAGGAGCCAAGAAGTGAAGGGAAAACTTTTCTCAGTTGCCGAAAGATGGAAGGTAGAAATTTTGAGGAAGGATGGATCTTGGGAAGGTACTCCACGTAGGTTCACACCAATTGGAGCATTATGAATGATACCTATGTAGGATTTTTTTTTATCGTGTTCGCGTTGCCAATTTAAGGTGGTGTAGAACATTGCACCTCGTAACAGGATGGAGTCCAGAGCTTACAGCCAAGGAGTCTTGTCTACTTATACTACACCGCTATGCGCAGTACAAGACAAGCAACATACCATGCGCAGCATAAAATGGGAGCCGCAATCGCTTGCTCGGCTAGAGCGTCGATCCTAAATTACGTAAATCGGAGTCCGAACTGTCAGCCGAGGATTATATCGTTCTATTTTAGAAAAAATATAAAACACCCTCAAACATAGTGGCAAATCAGTACCCTCGTTGTTCGCCTCTCTCCATCTCCTCCTCCTCAGCCTCTTTTTTTCTTACTTTCTTCATCACGCCCATCCCCTCTCGAGTCCACGCTCTCTTTACAAAGTACTCGACATATCTCATCTACTATCCACAGTCTTTAGTCCTCAGTTAGACAGTTCATCATGAAGTCCTTCGCTGTCCTCGCTCTTTTTGCCTCCCTCGCTGCTCAGGGTTACGCCTTGATGATTAACACTCCGTGAGTACATCTTTCTCTCGCTTGTTACCTAGCGGGAGTTTTTGACTTTTTATTTCACATCGCGTAGGTCGAGCCTTGTTCAGTGTCGTACGTAACGAGTGGCAGACACTTGCACTTTGTCTTTCATTTTCTCACTCTTTTGATTGCCACCTCAGAACCGGCTCTTTTGACGTACGGCGAAGGGCAGGCACCGTATTTCGTGACCGTTATTCCAGGTACCGTTGTACTGTTGGCCATTCTCGTAACGTCTGTTGACCTTTTTTCGTTGCTATGACTAGGTGGTCAGCCTTCTGCGTCCCCTGTAAGTTCTTGTTCTCCTCGACTGTCACAACTGTGCTGAACCGTCTGTCTATAGCTCAAGTCTTTCGATTCGACAGATGCCACTCAGAGGACATGGGAAGTTGACATTGCTGCCGGCACCTCTGTGTAAGTCGACATGTTAAGTTTCGGTCTAGTATCGTCATCAACGCCGTCTTTCACAGGACGCTCGCTGTCAGGGATAGTACCGGGGCCCAGGCCTTCTCCGATACGGTGACGATTTCCAGCAGCTCTGACTCTAGGTAAGTTCGGTATGGATTGACGAGATTAGTCTGGGACTGGTGTTTGATATGTCCTGGATGGCTGACACGCGATTCCCCGCACGTAGCTGCGTTAACGATTCGGTTGCCGCAAGCGGATCTGAGGCGAGCGGTGGCGCTACGGCTACTGGCGCTGCTTCTGAGTCCTCTCCTGCCGAAACGACGGGCACTAGCACAAATGCTGGCGCTACTAGGTCAGCTTCGGAGTCTACTGGTTCAGCAACGGGTATGTCTTCAGCTACAACCATTTCCACCTCCCATGCGGTTGGCTCGGCCAGCTCCTCCACCTCCCACTCCTTCTCTGCCGCCAGGTCAACCAGCTCCTCATCAGCACTTGCTTCAGGTTCCACCGCGGCTGCTTCTGGAGATGCAAGTAATGGCGCCATGCCCGGCTTGTCGATGAATGCGGCTGGTATTGCCGGTCTCCTCGGCTTTATTGGTGCTGCTCTTCTATAAAAGCGATGGACATCAATGGACATATACTTTAATTGCATCTGTTACTGGACTATATATGGAGACCTTATCCACGCAAAAACGTAGATAATCACGCGTTCCTTTATCACCTGCGCTCCCTTCTCGATTGCCACGGATGAGTATGATAATCTAGCACATACTATTTCTCTTGCCTTGTCTCGATCCCCTGTCTGTAGTTACGCAACTCAAGCAGGATTCATTTTATTTCTCGGAATATTATGGTGTGGAATGTGAGATGAAAATCGCATGATCTGCATGAGCCGACCCGTCAAAGAGTCGCGTCTCGACGCGTTTGGTTCCGGCCCTCAAGCGAACGGAACTTTCCGAGTGAATAGAGAAAGGCCACGAGGATATCTCCTATTGCGCCTTTCTTCCTTCCTATTCCTTCTTGCTTTCTTTCCCGTCGTTATCAATCCTAACGACTTTGGAATTTGCTTAGGATTGCTCAAGGACGCGTCGATTTCGAGTCTAACGCGTCGTATCACGTTTAACGGGGTTGACTACGTTTACGAGGATCGGGACGGATAGGGTCTCTATTTTAGGTTCACTCATTTGAGAGGAGTCAATCAGCCACCACCACCACCGCGGCTGCTATTTCGGGGTTTCTTTCTTGTGTCTTGAGGGTCTTCTCTTTTTCTTGAACCACTGCTATCGTCTATTACCGATACCTATTACGACACACACATATACATTATCGACGGCTTGTGTCCTTACGATTTACGACGTTCGACTTGCGACATACGGAGCTCTTGTGACGCGTTTGTAGTGAGGAGATAAATGACGGAGGTTGCTAGTTTGACTGCGCCTTCTCTGACGACGACGGTAGAAGGAAAGGATGGGAAGGGTGCAGGGGTTGGTGACGTGTTTGTGGCTTCAGCGGCGGCTACGAGTGCGAATACGAGTGTGCCGATAACTGTTGAAGGAGAAGTGGAGGGTGCGAAGAAGCTTCAGGAGCTTCAGGAACATGTCAAGTCGGAGGAGTACGAGCAAGGTCTGGCGGATGCAAATTTGAGTGATGTTAAACGCGAAGAGGAGTTGGACGTATCTGAGGTTCGTAAACTTCTTCGTATCGGTTAAAGTGCGACTTGTGTTGATATGATTTCCTTATGTGGTTTCTACTTTTCTTGCAGAAGACGCGGGACGCTGACGTGAATATGAATGCGGCCGTTCCTCCTATTCCAGCTAACCAGGAGGAGACCGGGGCGGTACCTGTCCTCCATGCCACCGCCGCCACCGGAACGGTGATCGATCAAGCTACGAATAACGAAGCGACTGAGGCTAGCACCGAGCTTGATACCGTCATCGCGGATGTCTCGAAGGAGGCCGTGCTCGTGCATGGGGAAGATCCAGCTAAGGCTGTGGATTTTCCCGTTGAAGAGATTAGAGAGATGCTAGGTGAAGAACAGTCAAAGGAGGATCTTCAAGAGGGCTCAGCTAAGGAAGAGACGAGTACTAACGAAGAGGAAGTGCGGAAAGCAGCCGAAGTCGATACACCTGCTCAGGATTCTTCGTCCATATCTATCGTTGAGACCAAGCCCGTGGACGATACTAAATCTGCATCGGATGCACAGCAGATAGTCGAACATCTTCAGGAGACTCCCGTTACGGAAGAGTCTTCTGCTACCAACGAAGGAGCGCTCGAGTCGGTCGAGACAGGCACGTCTTCGCTGGATCCTCCTTTATCGGGAACTACTTCTGGGACGGAGACGAAGCCCGCGGATGATGTTAAACCTGCTTCGGATGTACAGCCTAAGCAAGCTGAGGAACCGGCGAAGGAGGAACATGTAAAGGTGGAAGAAACGGTTCAAGTTGCAGATTCAGTTGTTCCTGCTTCCGCCGAAGAGCCTATCAAAGCTGAAGCGCCTGCCTCGGAAGCTGCTCCGACTGAGCAACGCGATAGCGAGGTCAAGGGAGATGCGCCGTTGACCGAAGGAACACCAGTCGAAGCTCAAGAGCCTGTCACCGCGCTGAAGGAAGCTTCGGCAGTAGTTTCTACCGATGCCTCCAGGCAGCCGGAGGTACAGTCAATGGAGACCGAACCGGTGAAAGCAGAAGAACTCGAAGAACCATCAACCACTACTATCCAAGAGACAAGTGCCGACCAAACTGAGGCACCTGCGTCGGAGACTGTAACGGTGTCTGTAGTGAAGGAGTCGAATGAGGCCGAAGTCAAGCCACATGAAGCCAAAATTGCAGATGAAGTACCGAAGGGGAGCCAGGAGAGTACGAAGGACGAGCGGCCTGTGGACGTTGGACCAGTCGTAGCTGAAGAGTCCATTGTAACCAGCGGGCCTGCTCCAACTGAAACTTCTATTGCCGGGCCAGTCGAAAGCGTCTCTAATCAAGGAGTCATCCCCGAAGCGACGGCTTACGATGCTGCAACAAAGCTATACAGAGCGTCTCATGCGCATGTTAATGACGAAGTTGATTTTGATAAAGCAACTGAGGAGGATATTAAAGCCGCGAGTCAGGATGTAGTCACAGAAACTGAGGAGACGAAGGAAGCCGTTACGGAGAAATCGATCTCTGCTTCGGAAGCTGAAGTACGTTTATCCTTTCATTGACATGCTACTAGTGAAAATCGAGATTCTGATTGCTTTATACAGACGAAAGAAGAGAACGCTTCTATCCCACCTGCTTCAGAGTCAGGTGTAGAGTCCCTCTCAAATATTCCTTCAGAGTTGGGTGAAGCTTCGTCAGCGACACCCGAAGAACATGCCGTGCCTTCAATTCCGACTTCGGAAGAAGTAGCCAAGCAGGATGAGGGTGAGACGAAGGAAACTGAGATTTCTGAGGTTCCTGCTGTTCCTGTGGTTTCCGAGACGCAACCCAAGGAGAAGACCGAAGCAGCGCCTGATTTTGCAGTAACGAAACCAGAAGTTACAAGTCCGAATGATACACCCGCCAAGGAACCTACGGAGGATGCCAATCCAGAGTCCATCATCGGGGAGAAGAAATCAGTCGATGTGATGGAAGCGACGTCAACCAAACCAGGGCCTGCAGCGGACTCGGAGATAAAGGCACAGGAGGATGAGAAAGTGGTCATTTCGGATGCTCCTGCTTCAAAGGAGGCCGCTGAGGTATCTGCGCCTGTTCCTTCTGTCGACGACCCGTCCAACGAGGTGGCTGTACCTGCCCCGGAGGAGAATAAGGAAGTTCCTAGCGAGGCTCCGAAGGAAGTGGAAGCACCCGTTCCAACGGATAAGGTTGAAGAATCTGTTGAAACTCCGAGCGACACTCCTGTTGAGTCAGTCGTTGACGTCGTAGCGGATGTTTCTCATTCTGTAAATGATATCGTCGAACCTAACGAAGAGCCGTCTCCCATCGTGGGTGTCCCTGCTGCAAGCGAGACAGTTGATTCAGCGAGTCCTACTCAAGATTCGGTCGTAGTCGAGTCTTCGCAAGTCGAGGCTAAAGAAGAAGCGCCGGTGAGCGAGGATGCTGCGAAGGATCTTCTGCAGGAAGAGGTCAAGGCGAAGGAGAAGAAGACCGAAGAACCTGTTCCTCCTGCTGATGTTTCTGCGGATACCACTGCGACAGACGAAGCCACTGTGCCAGCGAGCGTTACTCAGGAAGCACTCGAATCCGAGCCTCCACAAGTCGAAAGGCAGGAAGAATCGGGAGTGAGCGAGAATGCTGCTCAGGATGTCCAAGAAGAAGAGGTCAAGGACGTACAGAAGCAGGCTGAAGATTCGGTTCCCGTTACTGCAGTTGAAGAGGGATTGTCTGCGCCTGCTCAAGAACCTGGCTCTCTGCAAGTCCCTCCTTCTGGGGAAGTGCGAGCTTCTGAGGAGCCTGCTCCGATCGAGGAAGCGGATGCTACGAAGGAAGATGTCGCTCAGGAAACTCCTGTCGTTGAGACACGCGCTTTCGAAGTTGAAGCACCCTCAACGAATACACCCGTACCACCAGCTTCGGCAGAAGAAGACAAGCCCGAGCCTGAGGGAATCGATACCATCACGGAGTCAGGACCATCAAATATCCCACCAGGCAGTCCCGCAGAACAATCAGGAGTCCCCTCCGCTTCCGAAGTGGATGGAGTTGTTGAACCGGTTGGCACACCTGCTACTGTAGGATTGGACGATAAGGCTACACGGTCGGCGAAAAAGGCTGATGAGGAAGAACAACCTGAAGATGTTCCTGCTGGCGACCTTCCGAAGGCCGGTGTTGAAGCTGAGGAACCTGTGCTTGCCTCTGCGCTGGAAGAGCCGGTTAAGGATGCCGCTCCAGCAACTACCGCGGAGATCGTGGAGGAGACAATCGCCGAGAAAGAGCCAGAAGGGAATACACCAGATGCGCCGGCCGTTCAGGAAGGAGCGAAGCTGCCTCAGCCAGAAGAACTTCCTGAGTCTCCGGTCCCTCAATCTCAAGAACCAATCGAGCCAGCCTCCGTTGTCTCAGAGGCACCCACAGTTGCTCCAGAAGGCAGCAACATCACTCAAACCAAATCAGAACCTGGAACCGCAAGCCTCAACGAAACATCAGAATCAGAGACAATCATCCCAATAGAAGATACACAACAAGCAACCGAAGTCGTTCCAAACGTTCTTGTAGAAACGCCCACACCCGTGTCAGAGACTTTGACAGTTTTGCCTGACGAAGATGAAGGAGAGAGTGCTCCGGTTGAGTTGAGGCTTGCAAAGGCTATTGGGATTTCTCCTGAAGAGCTTGTTAAGTTGCCTGCGCTTTCGACTTCGACTGAGGTCGGAGTAATTGGCGCGGAGGACGAAGCCAGGACGCCGACGCCGACGAAGGATGAGGTTACTCCTGATGAAGGTGAAGTAAAGGAAGAGGTGGTCAATACGGGGCCAGTAGTAAGTCTATTTTTGATTGATATTTTCACTCTCTCACTAACGTTTTTATCAGGAACTCCAGACGCCTACTCAATCAGTGATACGAGATAAACCTGAAACTGAAGAAGCTCCTGCTCCAGCAGGACCGAACGTTGACACTGAAGTTTCGGAAGTTCCTCCAGAGAGGCCCAGATCACCTTGGACTCCGTCGTACTCTGTGACTCAGCAAGGCATTTCACCCGTTCATCCAGAACCGACAGAAGAACCTATTGTTGAGAAGGCGGCCGAAGTTGCCGCGGAAGAAGCTGTACCTGAGAAGGTGGAGGAGGCTACAACGGAGGCCGTAGCTCCGATTTCGGAGGAACCAGAGCAACCCTTGGAGACTGCATTTGTCGAACAGGCTCCGATTGCGAAGGTTCCTGAACCCGCTGTTACTGAGACGGAGGTTTCTGAGGAGGCTGTTCCGGCTGAGCCTTCTCAGCCTGAACGTCTGGTGACAGTACTGAAGGATGTCGGGAGAGAGGAATCTCCTGCAGAAGCTGAGGTATGTTTCTGTTTTTGACATCCAGACCTTCGTGTTCATGCTAATGCCATCCAACAGATCGTTCAGACTGAGACTTCTGGAGAAGTGGTTGAAGACGGAAACCCAGAGATTCTAGTTGAAGTGGTACCGAGTAACCTTACTGTGGACACCAGCACGAAGGACGTTCCGGACCGACCGAAGTCACCATGGACGCCTTCGTATACTGTTACGAAGCTTGGACCTGGTGTCCCCGAGCCTGGAGAGTTGCACTTGGATGCGGATGCTGTTTCCGATGCGACGCGTGATGCAACTCCAGCTCCCGGGCCCGTCCAGCAGGTTACCGCGGTTCCAGACGTGCATGTCGAGGCAGCTAAAGCACCGGAGTCTGTACCAGATGTCGAACGTCCGAAATCACCTTTCCCGGTTTCCTACTCCGTAACTCAGCAGGGTCCTGGAGGGGTAGAAGAGGCCACTCCCACTGCAGAAATTCTTGACAATATACCACATGAAGACACCGTATCCATTGCAAACAGTAATGAACCCGAAGCTCCTCTAACTCCAAGATCCGAACTGGGAGCAATAACTCCAGGTTTCGATTCACTCTCCGAAGTTTCCGAAGCCAGTCATATCCCAAATGCACCAAGTTCTCCTAGAACTGATCCAGACGTGAGGTCTCTTGCATCAGCGGAAGTGATGACACCTCTTGTATCCGGTGCTGAAGTTCAAGGGGCACCGGTGTCGCCATTCCATACGCCCCTTTTAGCTCAGAAGACGCTTGAGGTGCTTGATCCAACGGAACCGTTGACGGAGTATGCTGTATCAGGTGTTACGACGGGTGAGAAGGCTGGAACTCCGGGTACTGCGACGGAATCAGTAAGGATGTTTGTTTCGTTCTTATAATTACACAAGAAGCTTATTTGCTTTGATTTAGTGGATTCAGGAGACTAATGGTGAGAGGGAATCCTATGTTGATTCTGAGACTCCTGCGGCGGAAGTATCTGAAGAGAAAGACGTTGCGGAGAAAGAAGACATCCAGTCCGAAACCGTCGGCGAGGTGGCTGCAGAAGAGGTTGCGACTACCACTACGAATGATGAACCTCTGGAACAGAAGGACGTCCAGAAAGACGCACAGGAGCCACCTCCTCCAACACCAGAATTGGCTGTACCAAAAGTCGACGTTACATCCCAACTTCCACCAGCACCACCAGTCATCGTTACAAACACACTAAGCACAGATAGTGCATTTACACAGTTCTCGCGTACATTCTCTACATCACAAGAGACTACTGCTACGGGCGTTACAACACCAGATGTCGAGACGATGTCTGTACCGAAGTTGAAAGGTGAAGGATCGGAGATTGAGTCGCTGGACGAAGAGAGGACGGTTACGCATATTTCTGAAGAGCCAAAGAGTTCTGATACCGTCACTTCAGCTGCGGCTGCGACGAATACGCGTACCCCACATGGAACGCAAGGCAAGTCGCTTGGGATTACGCATACTCTTGCTATGCGATCCTTCCCATCTGCTTTTGCTCAATCGGAAAGTCCTTCAACGTCCGAGCAGCCCAGGTAAGTCTGCCTTTCCATCCAAAACAATTCTTCGTAATTATTTACTAACATTATCTCCAGTCAAGCTCCCCAAGTCGAAAACGACACCCCAGAACTAGACGATCAACTCTCCCCACTCTCTCCTTCACGTCGACGTCTAGAATCAACAGCATCCGCACTCGCTTTCCCAGGAGGTTGGGTATCCTCTCCTTCGCATAAAGAACGTGCTTCTCTGGAAGTTGCTACAGGAGTATTCAGCAAACCTGTCTTTGAAGGAAAGGCGATTTCTTCTTCCTCTTCTTCTGCTACTGGGACGACATCCGCGAATGAGAATGGGAAGAAGGAAGAGAAGGAAAGTGGATGGCGTTGTGTTATTATGTAACATAACTTTTTCCCCTCCCAGCTCCCCACCTTGCCGGCTTTCGCGAGGCGGATGGGGTTGGTTGACTTTCTTGCACGTTTCTTATTATTTTGAATTTCTTAAGTATGACTCGACGATCTACACGTACTTATGCATTCAGTCCATTTTTACGTATGCAATCTCGCAATTTTCCCCCTTTTTTGCAAATTCATTCCATATACCATGATCAATTCACATCAAAGGTTCCAATTCAGCCAATCATTCAGACCCAATCATTCAGACAACTAGCACCACTCCGCGGAATCATCCTCACTTTTTTATTTTCATTTAGTCTCGCCTGTGATACTCGACGACTCGTTTTACCAGCAATTTCTTTTCCCGAAGGCGTCCTTATTCTTCTTATTCCACTTGCTAATACTTTCTTGTTCAAATAACAAGTGCAAATTTGTGATAGTTGTCTCCTCGGAGAGTGCCGAGAGCTTCTGATGCTACCTGGCTTACATTCATTCTCACAGTCACTATTATCATGGTGCGAGCAACCTTTAGACCTGCAAATCACTCATCCCCTGCCGGTCAAGTACTCAGATTCTCAGCATGCCTCAAACCGAATCAAGGGAGCAAGAGAAAAAGACTGGCTTTACTCCAGAGAACATCGTCAATTCAGAGTGTTTATTTGACGTCAAACTATCTCCTGATGCGAAACAGCTGCTCTATCATGTAAAACCGCTTTACAAGTCTGGCGAACATGAAACATGCGCAATTTGGTTGGGTGATGTTGGACGGGCTGATAGTGCACGTCAGTTTACCTCAGGACTTTTCAATGACCATGCAGCCCGCTTCCACCCAAACGGCAAGAAACTCCTGTTTTTATCTGATCGACACAAAGCCGGTGGACCCGCTCAATTTTATTCCATCGCTCTAGATGGTGGCGAAGCATATTCACTCTTCGGAAAAGACAATAAACGAGGTATATCTGATTTCGAAGTTTCTCCCGACGGACGTTATATCGCGTTTACGAGCCAAGACGAGCCAACTCCCGAAGACGAACGTCAGGAGAAGGAAAAGGATGATCCTCAAGTTTTCGGAGATAAACGTACATTTAACCTTTTGAGGCTATACAACTTTGCAACTGGAGTCGTTCGTACTCTCCATGCGGATAAAGGTGACCACGTCGATCGTTTCTTATGGACATCCGATAGCAAGTCTCTGGTCTACCTGACGAGGGAGAACTCTGCATTAGAGTTTACACAACATGAAGTCAAGCTCTCGACTATTTCGATTGCCGTAGGAGCTCAACCAGTACCGATCGGAAACTATCCGCGATCGCCATCGCTGTGCTTGCTGCCGACTGGGGAGATCGTCTCAATTCAAAGTTATGAGCCAGGTCGCATTTCCGATTCAAAAGCCGTCTTCATCCACTCTGCGAAGGATTTCAGCAAGACGAAGCGATTGTACGGGAAGATGGACGATGCTGTTCGTGTTGTGGACTTGATGAATGGCGATCTGTTCGCTGTTGAAGTTGCTTATAAATTGGACACCAGAATCGAGGTCCCTCGCGATTGTGATCCTGATTCAGACAAGGGGATCTTGTTCCACACTTCGCAAGATGCTATAGGAAGAGAAAAAAGCTCATGGGATGCGCGGAAACGGCCTGATGGAACGTATGTTTTGGTGGCTATCAAGAGTTCGTCTTCGAGGCGCGAGCCGCCTAATGTGTGGACGGGAACTTCGGACCATCTCTCAAGTTTCTGCAGTCTCGAGACAAAGATATCGTCACATTTGAAATGGATGACGGAAGGACCGGATATGGTGACCGAACTATTTAGCTGGACTTCCAAGGACGACGAATGCCTTTATGGTATCGTGACTTATCCACCTGCTGCCGAGGATGGAAAGGTTGCCTGGCCTTTACCCACTATTCTGCGGATTCATGGCGGTGAGCTATGCGAATGCTTGTCCTGTGATGAGGACGTTGTCTGAATCACTTCGCAACCTTGCATCTGTCCAGGACCATACTCGTCAGTCGCCTAAAAGCTTACTCCTCGACTAGTATTGACTATGACTAGGCGTGTTACTCACGAGTTTGCTCCAGCATATGCCAACTGGCAACATTTACTTGCCGCACAAGGTTATCTAGTTATCTCACCAAATTATCGAGGAGGTAAGTCACAAAACCGTCTTCATTTCGTGAAAATAGCTGCACCATCAGCTGATATCACACTTTAAAGGCCAAGGTCATGGTTCTGAATTCGCTCGTGCGGCACATGGAGGAATGGGAACTGTTGACTGGAGTGACTGCGAAAGTATGCTTGAAGCCCTTATTGATCTAGGAATCGCCGACGGGAGTCGCGTGGGAATCGGGGGATGGAGCCAAGGTGGTTTCCTGACTGCATGGGGAGTAGGAAAGACGAAAAACCGATTCAAGGCGGCTGTTATGGGTGCCGGGGTGAGCGACTGGGGAATGTTGGCTGCTACATCTGACCTGCCAGACTTCGAAGTATGTCACGATTATTAAATTTGCACTGGTAAAAGTGTGTTGATTCTTTATGTTGTCCTTATCATATAGGTTGACCTTGCAGGATGCGCCCCATGGGACACAGCGAATCCAGAGCAACGTTCCGATATACACGGAAGCCCAATCGGGCACGTCACAGGAGTCGAGACGGCCGTACTCATTCTGCACGGGGAGAAAGACGAACGAGTACCTACTTCTCAAGGAATCGCATTCTTCCGTGGATTGCGCCGTCGTTCGAAGTACCCCGAGCGCGCTCAACTTGTTATATATCCGCGAGAGCCACATTCGTAAGTTTATTGTTAGGTACTTTATGATTCGCGAAGAAGTTTGTTTTGACTAGTTCTGGATTGCAGCTTCACGGAAAGGAATCATGCAAGAGATGTTCTGAAGCGAGTCGTCGAGCATTTCACGACTTGGATATGAGCGCGGTGAAAATGCAAATAGTACAGGGAAGGACCTGATTGTTGTACCAGACTCGGAAGCTGCGAACATGATCAATAGTAGGAAATGAATAATTGAGGAATTACGACAAAGAAGCGAAGCGGCTTACAGGCTGACTAGAAACACGCAGCGTATAGGATAGGATAATTTGGAAAGACTAGATACGAACTGGACATAGAATACTCAGACGGACAGGAAAGACTACAGCGCGACCAGCCTGTGGTCTTGCGTGCTATAATCCAAGGATTCTCTCCGTGCAGGTGAATAATCACCGCGTACCATTACCGACCTGCACCATCAGCACTCCCCGCTTCCGATAGTGATGATCACGGATATTGATCCGACGCTGCGGACGATGAGCAGATGGCAGCGATCGGCGTGCGAGGAATTTCAAGCTGAACATATCATAACTTGGAGCGGTGGCCACAATCGATGGAGAAAGTCAGTAAATGGTTTGAGAGTGCCTCCAATAATTTCACATTTTCATCTTCGCGACAGGTCTCTCGCATTCTCGCATCGATCAGTATGAACCTATGATTGGAGGCAGTGATGTAGGCACTTACTCAAGTGTAAAAGATGAGCTTACCTGCAATACAACCACCTACAGCTTCACATATGCGCTTCTCATCCATCCTTAGCGTCTCTTTTGCTTTTGCCATTCTTCCTCTGCCGGCTCTCGCCGCTCTCCTCGAGTTCGATGATTAGACGTCCGCTGCTTACCAACACAAAGCAAGGGAACAAGAAAACGTCTTCACTCTAGAGAACATAGCAAATGCGGAACGTCTATTCGACGTCAAACTTTCTCCAGATGCGAAGCAGTTGCTCTACCACGTACAACCGTTCTACGATCCCGGTGAGCAAGAAACGTGCGCGATTTGGCTGGGCGATGTCGGAAAGGCTGATAGTGCTCGTCAATTTACCGACGGACTCTTCAACGACCAATCGGCTCGCTTCCATCCAGACGGCAAAGGCCTCATATTGCTGTCTGATCGACATGAAGCAGGCAGACCAGCTTTGATTTACTCTATCAATCTGGATGGCTGCAATGCGACTCTGCTCTACGGAGAGAATAATAAACGCGGAGTAACCAGTTTCTCAATCTCCCCTGATGGTCGTTATATCGCATTCGCGAGTCCAGGCGAACCAACTCCTGAAGACGAACAGCGCGAAGGAGGGGACGATGCACAGGTTTTCTTCGACGATAAAAGTAACTTTGACCGCTTGAGCTTGTATAGCTTTGATAGTGGGGACGTTCGTACTCTCGATGCGGATAGGCGACCACGTCGATAATTTCTTTTGGGCGTTCGGTAGCGATTCTTTGGTTTTTCTGACGAGGAAGAGCGTTTGCAGGAGCTTACATTGCAAGAGGCCAAACTTTCACGCATACCCTTTTACCGAAGGAGCCCAGCCAATATTGCTTGGGACCCGCCGTCGTTGATACCACTTTCAACGGGGGAGATAGTCGCGATTCAATCCTATGAACCAGAACACCTCGTCGATTCCCTGGCGGCCTTCGTACAAAATGCAAATGACTTCAACGCGATGTATGGGAAGACCAATGATGCAGCAAGCTTCGCGAACCTCTTGAATGACGATCTATTCGCTGTCGAAGTTGCTGAAGGCCTAGACTCCAAGATCGAGGTTCGCAAGGGTCGTGATCCCTCCTTCGATAATGGGGAGTTATTATTCCGTACGTCTTACGATAACATCGAGAGTGACGCATGGGATGCGTGGAAGTTACCAGGCGGGTCGTTTATACTGGCGGCTGTGCAGAGTTCGACGTCGAGGCGTGAGCCACCTTGTGTATGGACAAGAATTTCGAGTCGCAATTCAAGCTACAGTAACCTTGAGACAAGAATCTCATCCCATATGGATTGGATGACCGGAGGGCCCGTCATGGTGACTGAGCCGTTTCATCGGATTTCCAAGGACGGACAACAGCTTGGTGGGATTGTGACTTATCCACCCAGTACAGAGAATGGGAATGTTACCCTGCCGTATCCTACTATCATGCTTCCTCATGGCGGTAAATTAACACAATTTATTTGGTGGAGAAGGTCACTGACATACTTTCCGAATTTGCGTTAAACCAGGTCCATATGCGTGAGTTAGTCTGAGCCCTCGCCGCCCAGCAGGCGTGTTATTTACGAATTTACGCCAGAATCCGACAACTGGCAGCACCTACTCGCCGCGCAAGGATATCTGGTCATCCTTCCGAATTATTGAGGAGGTATGGAGCGAGCTTCGTATTCTTCACGGCAGAATTAACAATACCGCACCCAATAGGGCAAGGCCATGATACTGAATTTGCTCGCGCGGCTCATGGGGGAGTAGGAACCGTCGACTGAAGTGACTGCGAAAGCATGCTTGAAACCCTTAACGACCAAGGAATTGCTAATGAGAGTCGCGTTGGAATCAGAGGATGGAGTCAAGGCGGGTTCCTGACTGCATGGGGAGTAGGGCAGACGAAGAATCGATTCAAGGCGGGTATTATGGGTGCTGGAGCGAGCGACTCGGGAATGTTGGCGGCCACGTCTGATCTACCAGACTACCAGGTAAGTCACAACTGGTGCTGCGATGCCCAAAGTACGGTACTCTGATTTTTGCGTTTTCCTGATTGCACAGGCCAGTCTTGGAGGATCCGCCCAGAGGAACGTGTCGATGCGGAAGTCCATTTGGCCATGCTGCGGAAGTCGAAATACCTATGCTTATTCTGCATGGCGAGCAAGACGAATGAATCCTCGCATTCTTCCGCGGATTGCGCGGTCGGGAAAAGAAATCTGAGCTTGCCCAACTTATCATCTACCCGCGGGAACCGCATAGGTGCGTTCCTCGTCGGTCACTCATGATTCTGGCGAATTTTCTTGACCAATTGTTTCCTTCCAGCTTTACGGAAAGGAGTTATGCAAGGGACGTCCTGAAGCGCGTCATTGAGCATTTTACAGCTTGGGTATGAACGCGATCTGTGGTAGTAAATGAGTTACCATATCCTGCGAAATTATACCGTAGAAGGACTAATTGATTGAAATATAAACTCACCTTAATGAAGGCAATATATTCGTGAAGCAGGTACATATTAGCGGGACCGTGTCACGGTGGACATACAGGGAAAGGTGCTCCTAACGGAACTCCCCGTCAGCGTCGCCTATTTGGATAAACGAATTTGGGACCCACAAGTTTAAATAACCTCTCATTCATCGATCGGCGATAGGCTTATCTTGAAGTCATCTTCATCTCTGGCATCGTGGTGGATCCATGGCGGATCCAATGGTGCGTGGAAAGGAGCGCGCCATAATAATCTCTAGATCATTGAGGCGGTTCAGAATCCGATGAATTGCAAGGAAGAGAATCCTAAAGATTGAGATTCTGATGCCTGAAGATATAGGTTAGCTCCACTCAAGAGCGTCTTCTGGGTGAGAAGGATGGATCAGTTGGGAGAAGAATGGCCGGGCGAAGACTACCATTGCAGGAGTACCTGGAGATCTGTCTCCGGCGGAGAACTGATGTGACAAGGTTCTCCCACCTCTCCCGCAACTGTTGCCGGACATGAACGTCCTCCTAAGGTCGACGGTGCGTTTCACCAGTTGTGACAGAGACAATCGGAACAGGGATATTTTCAGTCGGACTAATGTTTGTAGCCTAATGTTTCATCAGCACTCCCCTACATCCTCATTATTTCCATCAGCCGGAGTGATAAGGTCTCCTGTTATTTCGTGTCATCACAGTTCTAGAGGTAACAACATCGGTGAGCTTCTGACGTTCATAATACTGAGACGCGTTACATGAAACATACCGGGAAAACCAAATGAACTGGACCCCGGAGTGTCAGGCCCTCATAATTGTCCCTGCCTGGAAACCGAACGTATCGTCAAGAACATCGGTTGACTGACTGACTCACCGTTTGACAGTTACGATGCAGCCTTGCACGCAAATTGCACGTGGGGACATAACAATGACCACACGGATAAGGTTGTCGAACAGGGATGGCTTGAAACACGAATGTCTGCTGAAATTTTTTAGATTAATAGGGCCTTATTTTAGCTGCCGATCGCTCAACAACCAATCCCCCCGCCTTGGTGGTAGTCCTTGAGCTGTTGATGGTTACTGGTGCAACCATGGCGAGATATCAGTTTGCATTGACGAATGAAAAACGCTGCAGTTCGCTACCACAAAAGACCTCGGCCTGCGCAAAATAGCGGAGCCTTCACGTCATAATTGGTGACCCCACTCAGACGCTCTAAGTCCGACGGGAAGTCCATTCATTTGATATTTTCAATGTCTAGCCACTTTTACAGCATAAGCATACTCATAGGATTACAAGAGCACGAGGGCTACAGTAGACACTGCTGTTGCACCGAGGACCGCATATCCAGTAGCATACGCGCCTCTCAAAGTGAGGACTGCAAGATTGAAACGCATCAATCGACATTTGACGAGGTCCGAGGAAGGACGGTGATACTTACATTTTCCGGTGTCCCATGCAAGGTGACGAAGTCCATTCCAGGCGTGGAACGAAAATGACCCAGCCAACAAGGCCTTCGCGGCAATCTTCAGGCTATCCGGAACGACCGAGACGAGGCTGACAACGTCTACACTGCTGAAGGGAAAGCCGACAAGCGGCAGGGCGACGTATGAGATGGTGAATCCGTACAATACTAAACGAAACATGTTCGTTCAGAGAGTTGGGAATAAAACCTCGGTCAGAGTATTTATCGCAGTTTTAATGACCGATACACGCACAAACACTAAGACCTGTCCCAGTGCCACGGTTGGCAATAGATGCAATCCAGGTAAGCTGCGGTTGGTAGATAGTGAAGTGTGGGCTCGAAGGGCGCTTGAGGCGCTGCGAATTCAGAACATCAGTTGCTTGTGCTGGAGGTTTGGATTCAAGTTGTATTCCTCTGCAAATCCAACCGAAACGATTTCAGTATCAGCTGTAGTGATGAACAATTTTGTAATTCGCGCACCGCTTGACAATAGCATTGCGCAAGATAGCAGGGTTCCGCGCAGCTACGGCATTGTCATTAACCAAGTTAAGTCTGCGATTCTTGAGCTACACGTACCGAGGCCAGATTGGAGAGTAGTGCGCCTCAATGCTGGCGACAGACCTACGAAACGTGAGCTCAGCATTGTTGGCAACGACTCGACTCTGGGTGGAAAGGACGGTGAGGAAGACCTGGAGTTAACGGCGGAGACCGGGACTCGGCGGGAGATCACGGACGACAACGGAGTGTCACGTCTCACGTGACCTAGTGACAGCATCACCCTAACCCACCAACCAGAACTGGTGAGTTTTTCATTCTTACTTTTCGACCACAACATTGCCTCTGGTGCTAACGGCGTCCATCGATACCGTGAAAAGTGCCAAAAAAGCAAGTCAAGTCTATCTCGTCGACAAGACGCTCTTTAGCGGAGGCCGCTACCGACTCCCGTTGAAATTTTACGTGTTTCACATGCTGCATCTCGTCAGTTTTCAGTGGCATTCCTTCAATACTCCGGCTATACCCACTCCACAGGATAGCTAGGCTTGCTATGATTGCATGAAACAACCTTCCCGCTCTCTTCTGCGTCTATTCAATTCGGAGACGTCAAATTTCCTTGATTCTATCTGATAAACTGATTTCATCTTACTTCGTCTGGATAGTCATTCTGCTGTTCTGGCGCGGTACAATAACAACAGAACACCATGCCTAGCAAGTCTTGCCGTGCGCTCACAAATACAAAGTGCTTCCATCACCTCGAGTACTGTACATGTACGCGGACGTAACCAGGCAGCTTACTGCCTGCCTCGTTCAACTTCTGGATCTGGGACTTCGGGATCTTCTCTCGCTAAAGCAAGTACGCGTTCCCAAACCACATCGTATACCCGGTTCCGTCATCTCCTTTGAACTATTTGTGGCGCCGGCGTCCAGTACATGGATCAGTATAGCCATTTGGATAACAATTCCAGCTCAGGGACGACCGCTTAGGATCCACGGAAATATGATCCATGGCCGCGCTCGTACCCTCGGTCGTGTGGTTCCAACGGCTTCGCGAGATGGAGAAGGAACCCTCAGAGAATCGATCCATCTAGACTGCGCGCAACAAGGCAAGGAAATATCCCTCTCCTTTGCAACGAGTTCGAAGAAGATAGCCTTTGTTGATGGTGCAACAAGAGTAGCATGCGTGCGTATCAAGGGAATGATGAATACGGCGAGAGCGTGTTCCTACACGACGAAGATACATATCTAGCTAATGAAGTCCACACGCCTTTGCTAGACTCTCGAAACAGCGGAAGCGGTTCGCTACGTCTATAGACGGCGAATGTCAGGAAAGCAGGATTCTCGTGGAAATACGACGACTGCCCTAAGCTATTTAGAGTGCACCGACATACTCGGTCTCTGGTCGTGCGAGAGTGCTGGGAGTTTACCAAGGCTGGCGGATTGGCGGTCCTGTAACCGGTATCTATCAGGTTCAAGCTTTGAATTAGCTGCTTCGCTTCCTTATCTTCCTGATCATGACGTCGTGGGTCGAGGGTATCTGCTTCGCGACCTGGTCGAGGCCGGGAACTCAAGTCTATCCTGGGAGAACGGACGAGCTAAAGGACGAGCAGGGAAGACAAGAAGCAGATGCATCGGATTCAGAGTGCCTGCGATTGTCCTAAGCAGGCTCTATGAAACTGTAGATGCGCCGACACAGATTTCTCACCCCTGTGTACTCTTATCTTCCTCCGGTTCGTATGATGATTCATACAATTGCGAATTTCGCGTTACAAAGCGGCGACACAGTCTATATAAACTCAGAAGCCTGGAAGCAGAAGATAAGCGTGTACGTGTTTGGGCAATTGCGTCATCGAAGTTCATTTCGCGCTCTATAGACCTAGGGGCTGGGCAGCGAACTTTCGCTAAGCCCGGGCATTACTGTCTTCGGCGGCCTGTTTTCAATATTCTCTGCTCGGTTCAATCTTTCTCTTCAAGCATTTCGTTTGCACAGGACCATCGGCGCCGTAGCCGATTCGCTCGTTCAATTTTCTTCTCGACTCGATGGCTTGTGTTTATTTCGTTGCATGGGTATCCAGGCACTGCACCCTCGCTTCTTGTGCTATCAGCTCCACTGCAACTGGAAAAAGTCCGACTCAGCTTGGTGCCACAGAGGTCTTCTCGCTGACTAGCGTGAGCCGCATGAAGACCGCGCGAGCTAAAGTTGAATCGGATTCACACAGATGTCTCGTGCATGATGCCGTCAATCCAGCGGCGACATGTCAGTGTGCCATGATACGATGGCTTTGCGAACGTGCGCAAACATGCGACTTGGTGCATCTGCACGTCCGTCTTCGCGCTATCTTCCAGTGCTGCGAGACAATTTTTTTTGGAGTAGCGTTGATCTCCGAGGTCAGCGGCATTCCGCTGGCATCCGTGTCCGTAGGTGGGCCACTGTGTCGGTTGTAGCAATGTTGCAATTGAAGTGACATTGGGTTGCCTGGCTCGACGTACTCGGCTTTTCCCATCCATCCTGCTTAGTCCAAGCAACTCAATATGAATAATTCAAACCGAGCTGTGCTTCTCGTCTCTCACGCTTCAAGCACGATTCAGGCTTCACAGTATTGACCAAGGGCGTACTTTATATTCAATATTCATTTACCGGAGGAAGTCAGGACAGAGTCTGCTGTCGTGGGTTTGATGGAGGGGCAACTCTATTTTCGGTGCGTATGGTATTTTGGGCACGTGCCTTTATTCAGATCGGGAAAGTCACGAGTGCGTAGGTCCAATGTGGCCCTTTTTCTGTTTGGCGCCACATGGCGGTTGGATCAGCATTAGCCGAGCCTTCTTACTGGCTCAATAAAGTGTTCGCCGGTGTCCAAGGAAAGCGTGGTGCAATCAAGGGTGCTGACCTGATGTTTGAATTGTGGGTGACCATGCTTTTCTCAGGTGATCTCTAACGTTGTAAAAGTGAGACGACTTGCAGAAGAAATCACTTGCAATGACTCAACATATGCACCTTCAATCCTTATTCAAGAAACACGCGTAAATTAACTTCGCGCCCTCAACCTGTTCTCTTTAAATTTCAAATCATCGTGGTATTCTTACTCCATGCATTTAATTACATCTCGCTTCTTATCTGACCACTGGGCATAAATCTTGAGCAATTCGGAAACTGCCTTGTGCCCTGCGACGACTTTATTATTGGCTCGCGTTAGGTCACCAACTTGCAACATGGAGAACGTCTGACTTTCGCCGTATCGATCATCATAAGCTCCGTAGCAGTGGAAGTCCACTACGGGTACGGGATATACTGTGCTGCCTCACAATCTTATCAAGGCATACAGGTGTTTATTCTTCCCGCGAGCGAAACGTGGCCGACGGTTGCTTCCTGTATCTGCTTCCGTTCTGAATTGAGGACTATTTTGGTCTTGTCAGTCGTTGAGATCTGGGCTGACGCTTGCTGACCAGGCGGAGAATGCGAACCTTGTCCGACGTGTGCTAAGTTGAGTTGTTTCGGGTTCTGATACACAAAGCTGGAGTAATATTGACGTCTTTATGTTCATTGCTTGCGAGCTTTCTGTTCGCTCCACTGGAAATCGTTCCAGGCATTACGAAAGAGGGCGACAGATTTCTGTGGGGAAGGAGGGGAATGTTCTAAATCCGTTTCTCCTCCGTGTTCTCCATCTTGAATGCGACCGGGGAAAGGCGACGCGACGCCTTTTTTTGTGCGTCGGGTATGCAAGCGCGGCATGCATATGAGAGCATGAGTACGTATTCGAACTAGTGTAGACAGGAACAGGGTGCGAATATTTTAGTGGTAACTGGTACGGAGGTTCTTCGATAGAAAGCCGACTGGGTGTTTAGGACCACTATTGTGCTTGGCCAGCTAGATAAGCCTATTCGTGCCATCTCAATAATTACAATCATTGCGCGTCTAGATGTGAGAGTCGGAGAGTGGACTCCGGGACCGGAACTTTTTCGTTTGTGAGTGCATCGAGGATCACGACCCACGTGGTTCGGACATATCCATAGATGGACTCGTGGCAACTTGAAAGGGTTTTATTTGAATGCGTGAGGATAATTCAATGCTTGGCGAGGAGGCCACTCCGCCGGCGTCGGGTAAAGAGACGCAGATGCGTAGATGAGGGTGCCTTCTGAGGGTCTGGACTCTGGACTGTTTCTGTTTCTGTTTCTGGAATTTTAAGAGGTCTCTGGGAGTTCCAACTTCTGGGAAGAAACGTGTTGTTTGTCCTTCTATTTTTTGGATGAGGATGAGGTAGCACTATGCATTCGGATAGGGGATGTCATACATACATGTGAAGTGACTATAGAAAGGATGACCAATTGACATAGCGTGACGTGTGTGAGTGATGAGTCATGATTCATGATCGCAAAATAGTCGTGAAGGAAAAGCGGTACTAGAGAACGTGATGGGTAACGCGTCGGGTTCGGAAATGAACTGGCTGTGAATCATGTAGTCGCTCTTTAATGTACCCAATCAAAATCAAGGATAAGAAAGAAAGATTGTATTTTATGATGGTGAATGGGAAGACGACGTCATGGCTGAACAAGCTAAAATAGTGGTATCGTACAGGGGTGATGGGAAGAATTGGAAGAATAGGACCGAGTGAGTCCCCGATTCCGACTCTCTATTTGACTCATCCTCGTGTAGCAAGCGTGAGTTCGCCTTTACCACTTATACCCACGGAATACCACGGTCCATCTTCTTTACACTATTAAAACGTGTACACTGAATGGGCGATGATGATACCACCCACGTACATACGTACCCCTCAAAACTTTTTGAGTTGGACGACTGCGAACTTTGTTTATATAATGAACGGAGGGAGAGCGCAAAGTCCGAACGACTGAGAGGAATAGGCGACCGTCTGGCTGTGCTCTGCTCTGCTGCTGGGCTGTACTGTGTCGGTGGGTGGGGTTACATAATAATCCACTCAAAAATCAAATTAAAAAATGAGGTCTCGAATCTCAATTGATTCCAGACTTTGCCACGTGCTTTTACCCGTTTCGGGGTTTACTACATTCATTATATCTTTTATTTCTTTTCTTCTCGTTTTCTTTTATATAAAACCCCTCAGCTTCTTACAACCATGCAACCTCCCTACCCATCCCTCCCGTCGACCGACGCTCGAGCTTATCCCCAGCGTCAACGATCTTACACGCCTCTTCACGACACTCTCATACATCTCGCCGGTCGACTCTCTGTACCATTTTGTACCAACCTACCATAATCATACTTCACCTCCGTTAACATACGTACTTCACGCCCGTACACTACGACCGTCGAACGCTCGTCCAACGATGCTAGCTCATTCTCGTCGCGTACCCGCAGACTCATACGCGTCTGATGGAGGCGCGGTTATGATGGCGCGTAAGCGTAATAAAAGTTTCGCAGGTCCCATCGCCGTTCCACTCGGTACCGCGTACTCGGAACCGCACGCCACTCGTCCGCCTCACCGTCGCTCGGCGAGTACTCATCACCGCGACCCAGTTCTTGAGCGGGAACGTGAATTAGCCCTAGCGCGCTCGCATAGTCGACACGGATCAGGTATGTCCTTTGTTACTTTGTCGAGAATGACTAGAGAATATCATGGTGTTGACTGCTTTGAAAAACGTGCGCTTAGTGAGTCGTTTTCACCCGGACTTCGCCTCTGTTGTACCGGCGAATATCGCCTCCGTGGCTTCCTCAGCCTCAGCATCCGATCACTACTCACGAGGACGAGAGCAATCGCGTTCCCGAGTTTCGTCTTCCTCATCACACCACCACCGTGACCCGTCAGCACATTCGGCGACTCGCCCTCACGCGACGCGCCGTTCTACGTGGCAAGGACCACCGTCAGGACAGACATTCCAACCTCAGCTGAAGATTCACCGACAGCTTGCCTGTTCAAGCTCGAGCAATGGCGCTCCGTCGATTTTATACGACGTGACTCGTGCACCGTCCCATGATAATATCTTAGCGCCCCCGCCGACGTCCTTTATCGCGTCGCTTACGCGCCGTTCGCGAGGCCCACCTCAGCCCGTCCCAGCGCACACCCTTGCTTTGCCCGCGACGCGTCCATTCGTCCCGTCGCTCACACTCAATCTTCCGGGTCCGAGTTCCGGTATGCCCATCCCGTTGCCGCGTGATTGGAAGATCAATGCCGTCAGCATGAGCTCAACAGACGCACAGCGCACGGCACTTACGAACCTTGACGTCCTTCAGGCGGTTTATGCATCACTCCGGGAGCCTGTTTCTCGCCGTGAATGGGAAGCACTTGGAACGGGTTCTGGTGCACAACGCCGCGTTGCGGAAGCGTATTCTCGGAGATGCGAGAAGTCGGGAAGTCAACGTGAATGGGATTCAGGCATTAGACGCGTGGATTACCTTTGTGGGCGAACGTTGTTGTGTGGTGTTGATTGTCGGCCGGATGGCATGTGTGAGCTAGTTCTTGCGAAGCCTGCCACCTCGTAAGCAACGCATGCTTTCCTCCCCCCCGAAAAGTGTATCATAAATACAGACTCTTACTCCGTCCCCTCTCCCCAAGCTCTTCATGCTTACTTCGTACTTTACTCCCGAATCCCCCGACTTATTCTTTCTCCTCTTTGATTGATCTTCCATGTTCCACGGACAGGGACTATTGCTTCTACATGTGGTAAACATACATTTCACCTTACCCCAAACCCCGTTTCTTGATCTTTCTGGCTGGTCTTTTTTTTGTGATCTCGGCTCTTTCAGTTCTCCGGTTTTGTTTTCTTGCACCTTTTTTTATTCATCCTTATACAAAAACCCCACGATTTTTTCCCTTTTCCTTTTTCTTGTAAGATATCGATATTGGTATACGACGGACGTCTGGAGCGTTCCGTCTTTTCTTCATTTCCCTTTCCTTTCCCCCTCTTGCTTCTTCACTTTTCTTTCCGTCTTCATCTTGGTCCCAGTCTCACTCCATATGTCTACACATGACATGATATGACTGATATGCACACACACGCGCACATACACACGTTTGTTTTATGCCCAATTGCCCAATTGCTCAAATGCAACTCCACTCCATGTTATGCCCCGAAAACTACCGCCTATCGCCTATCGCCTATTGCTTAGACATGCCTCGATTCTACATGCATACATGCGTTTTCACTTGTTTTTTCTTTGCTTTGTTGTCCCCGCCGTGCTGTGTGCTGTTTTGCGTTTGTATTTTTATTTTAGATTTTTGTTGGGATTTGGGACGTGCGACTTGGAATGATAGATGATAACTTGAAACCCCAAAAAGACAAGGGATGAAGGATGGAAGAAGAGAAGCGTGTATTGGGATAATGAACAGGTTTGATTTATGACGTTTAATAATGAGTAACGAGAATGAAGTGAATGAGCTACGTGGATACGTGGATACTTGGATACTTGGATACTTGGGTATCGATGATTAGATACTTAGACGCTTGTACTAACCGACGTCCGAGTCTGCTTGAAGATGAAGATGAAGATGAAGACGTGGAGATGAAGATGTTGAAGATGAAGATGTTGAAGATGGAAGAAATGTAACTTACTTGAACTCCTTCTCCTTCTCCGAGCCCGAGTCTTACCTTCGTATTCCTATTCCTATTCCTAAGCCTAAGCCTAAGCCTATCCCTATCCCACCATATATCTCTCGAATCCATCTATATCCGAGTCATCACAACCCCGAGGGTCATCTCGCTCTTCTCATAAACGTCATATTATAAAAACAAAAACAGCCTAACGTAACGCATCGTGCTAGCCTGTATCACAGTATACTTCCAAGTGACCAAGTCCAAGTCTATTTCAAATACATACGATCATACAATCAAAGCCTACTGCCTACTGCCTACTGCCTGCTGGGAGTCTCCGCAGACTGCAGACTGCAGAGCACCGCAAAACGCAGCTATATAATAATATACCCATGGGTGTAAGTACTAGTGGAGTGTGTAGGGATCTCTAGAATCTAGAATCTAGAATCTAAACTCTAAGATTCTATCGGATTTTGGGTGAAGATTCTATTTCTATTTACGATTGTGAGGAGATTCTGATATTGTAACAATACAACGATCAAAATGATTGAATCGAGCAATACAGCAGTACAGCAATATAGCAATATAGCAATATAGTTATATAGTTATATGGTAATCGAGAGTCTAGACTGTAGACCCCTAGACCGATTGCTTCCCGTCCTGACTCCTTACTCCCTCACTCCCGCCCTTTAGTAATCCCTTGCTCCCTTACAACCTTGCTACTTACAAGTTACAACTTGCCTGCTGGTCATAGAGCCTCCAAACGTGCTATATATAATCTATCTTCGATACCGATACCGATACCGATACCTCCTATACCGTGACATGTGTGCAGTATGCAGGCAGCAGTATGCAGTATGATCCTTCAACGTTCAGATTTGTGACACGTGACTCGTGAGTCGTGGATGTGGCTCCAAAAGCGCGCGGCCCTGGGTTATGTTACGACGGAACTTGACTCCCAACTCCCAAGTAACATTCGGTATTCAGTATTCGGTATTCTTCTATCCAAAGTTGAAGTTGAAGTTAGCGTTGGAGTCGGAGTCGGGTGAACTCTAGGTAAAACCTCTTCAAGATCTCCGAGTCTCGCGCTCATATCATATCATATATGCTATCTCCCACTGACAACTGTCTAAAAGCACTGATGACACAGGTAAGTTAGAGTTAACGTTGGACAGTTGGTAAGAGGCTCCTCGTCCGACTCGTGCCCCGGGGAATCGGAATCGGAATCGAAGTTGAAGTTGAACTCGAAAGAACAACTCGGGGAGTCGCCGTCGGCGTCGGAATCCTTATCCTTATCCCAAATCCCTTATCCATGACCCCTTATCCCTATCCTATTATTATACTTTATTATCAATCATGATTCATGATACCGTGACGATACCACACTACGCAATCGTATCTATTCTCTATTCAATACGCGTGCTAAAATCGTATCATTACGAAAGTTCACGTTCACGTTCATCATACCTAAATACATATATACCTAAATACCGCATACAATTCACCACCTTCCAACTTAAAATTCAAGCAACACGAGGACCGGAAACAGGAGTACTAGTCCCGTACACCCGCATGTACACTCTGCATCGGACATCCACATCAACCAACTCACCTCACCTCACCTCCAATCACCTCCAACCAACTCCAATCAGCTCAAAACATAACCAAAATCATAAGCACTATCGCTATCCTCCGCTGGTCCTCTCAAGTTCAAGAGTTCAAGTTCAGAACAGAGCCACAGCCACAGCCACAGCCACGCCCAAAACCAAAAAAGGAAACAACACAAATATGGAAAGACTCCGAAATAAGAATGGTTTGGTATTTTGGTTTGTGTGTTGTCAGTCGTCAGTCATTAATATTGTTATTGCACAGGAGCACAGGAGCACAGGAGCACAGGACTCGGAGCACAGGATCACAGGAGCGCAGGACGTTATATTATATTATAGAATGATATGATATGATATGAACGTGTGCTGATGATAATAGTCAATGGCAACGATAATAACACGTTAATGTCAATACTCAATAATGCTGCATGTGCATGTGCATGAATTCGGCATTCCTGGTTCAAGAATAAAGAAGAACCAAATGAAGATCAACCTTCTCATTCACCTTCTTCACCTTCTTCATCATCGACCACGAGCCACCGGATCTACATGAACCAATACTTTCTTTCATGAAACGATCAAAATGATTGAATCGAGCCAGTGGCGGCCACTTACGTGGTCTGTTGGTCATATATCTTCTATGTCTTCTATGTCTTGGAGCTATGGAACTATTCAAGTCATGTGGACCACTGCACTCAGGCTGCCAGTAACTCACTGCACGTCGCACGTCGCACAATGTGAAGTGGGAAGTAGGACTCGAAAGTGAAATGAAGCGAAGCGATGGGAAACAAAAACAAAACAGAAGAAAGAAAGAAACTGAAATGAGGGGGTACACAGCACCACAGCAACACGATGTATGTACTCGTTGCTGCAAACGTGACCACCACCGCTATCATCAATCATCACCGGGATCATCAAACTTGAAACTTGGCCATTGGCCACATGACCATCACGATCGCCCGCCTCTATCTCTACCCTAGATACCTACACACAAACTAACAACGAGGTCCATCATGATTAGAGCCGGGACCAATCAAACACCTAGACCTAGCGCGCTCCCGGGCCTTCCTAGCCTAGCTTTGATCCCGAATCCGAGTCTCGATCCCGTGTCTAGTGCTAGCAAACTCAGAATCAGAATCAGCGTCAATCTCAATCTCAATCTCAATCATCTCAACCTGCCAGTGGCAGACCCGAGCAGGACGGAATCAACTCACTTAAAAACTCACGAGGCGCGTAAAGCACATGGCTGACCAGCCCAGCCAAAATCGTTATGGGATTACGGGATGGGATAAGAATCAATATAGTGTCAATAAACGTGATGCAGCCCCGCCCCCGGGACTAGTATTCCACTCCGGTATGGTGGGTATGGTATGGTATCACCGAACGAAGACCACTACCCAGTCCAAGACCACCAAGAATCACTCCAGAAAATCGAAGTCAACAAAGAAATCATCCCAAGAACCATAAAACATATTTGAATCACGTACCGAGTGTTCATCGCGTAAGTTACACTGCAACACATGACTCGGATTCAACAACCCACTTTCAAGAAAGAACATAACACGAGTCAGTCATGAGTCATCCCGGCCCCCCTCAAGTACCAAACACCCAATTCCGAATACCAAATATCAAAGTCATTGACGTTACCATTATACCATTATACCAGAACTTGAAGAATGAGGGTTCACGGCAGTAAGACTTACCGAAGACCGAAAAAAGAAACCTTTAGCCTTCGTCCATCCAAGCAATGGATATAATACTTATCCAGCCAACGAGAAAGCAAACATTACCAATACCATTACCACCCTTCGATAAACGAACCAACAACGATTCGGGGCTTAGAAATACTAATAACCCGCTTTAGAGATCCCGTATTATCATTACATTACAAAGAATACCAGTACATAAGTCCAGATGTCAAGAGTCAAGATATCCAGATCCAGATCCCTACAGCTCAGCTCAGCCCATCCGAGTCATTTCTCACTTCCTTCTCCAATAATCCAATACTCCATCAAACCAGTCAATCAGTCAACAAGAAGCAGAAGCAATAAAAACCCACGGGCATCTCGGTCACTAACAATCGCTTACCTTTTCAACCCCAGTACTAATAACCCCCCCCCCCCCCCAGTTTTTTCTCTTCATCCTTTCATCCTTCCTTCCTTCCTTCCTTCCTTCCTTCTATTCAATCAATCATTCACTCATTCACCCGAGTCCGCAGTCAAACGAGCACGAGCAATAAACACATACTCTTCCTTCTAAACACGCGTAAACCCCAACAGCGGGATCAATCCCAATATCAATATCAATCCCAATCCCAGTTCCGGTTCCGGTAAGCCTACGAAGGTAAGGTCCAATCAGAAAGAAGCCTTTGGCCTCTGCACGTAACCAACCAGTGCTCTCCCACTCGGACAACCTAAAAAACATCGTACCAGATGGAGAAATAAAGAAGGAATAACACACTCACTTAAGTCACTATAACCGGCTTACTGACCGGCTTTCCCGAGTCAACCTGTGTATGATAAACGTCAATCGGACTCTATCCAGCGCTTTCTTGAACGTTCAGAAGAAGAAGTTAACGAAAACGATGTCATAACGAGCTTCCTGAAGGCCTAGTACGTAGGCAGCTTCTTGTAAATGCGGAAGACTCTAGAACCACAAAACATCCAATCGAATTGAATCATATGCGTCCATTAGCTCAAAAGACAGTAATAATCACAACACAAAATCGACTATGCTATCAAAGCGCGTAGCTCATAGGGATGAGGCAATGAGAAAGGTTAGGTCAATAAGTAACAAAGGTAAACAGGTAGAAATATAAGGCAAGTACGGTTTACATAGCGAATATGTACAATATATCATAACGTGAAAGAGGAGGAAGATACACCCAAGAACCCAGAAGGAAATAAATATAGATGCGATGAAGACGTGTATGTGTTTGGGATTATTGCGCTCCGTTGGAGGATGATACCGTTAGAAATGTCGTGAGATGTGGAAATGATGAGATGTCATGTAAGGCTTTCTTTGAGTCCTGAAATGCAAAGGGGCACACTGGCGTAAGTGATGAGACCGAAATGCCGGTGAGATGGACGATAGGGATGAGGAAGAGAAGGAAATGACGAATAATAGCAAAAAGCATTACAGAATAGAAATAAAAGCGAAACCAAAAGCAAGGCGGAGAACTAAAAGAACAGGAACAGGGGACAGGAACAACACGGCGAGTAAGCAAGCATAGAATAATCAGAAAGAAAAGTCGGAAGAAAGGCGGTGAGTAGATAACCACAAAAGGCGAGAACTTGAGCGCAAAAAAGACCCGACCTCGGCAAAGTAATGGGGACACACAAGGACGTCACAAAATCAGGGCGGTTGCAATGATTCCGCATAATGGAGTGCAACGTGCGGAGATTCCGAAGGAGCGACGAACAGGGGATAGGACCACTAAAGACCAAGAGCGTAGTACAGCCGGTTCTCGAACGCTCGTGAAGAACGCACCCCATTCCACGCGCGCTGCTCGCCTATTTTCTCGTCCCAAAATATCCCGTGCATCGTTTAACCCAGGCCAGAGACCTGGGACCGCCGACAGAAGAAAAGAAGATGTGACAACATATATCGTGCAGATAAGCCTCTTCCAGAAAATAGAGTAAACATGATGTCAAGACACCATGCCTGCTCTTCCCGCCCTTATCAACATCCCACGCTCCAACATCATCGTGCCTTCTGTCTTCTGACGTTACGCGGGTAGAGCGTAAGCTACGCGTAAGCAGATTCAGACGAGTCAACCCTGTGGATCAAGGAAAAGTGAAACTGTGGCGCGGGTGATAATTAATGAATGGGTAGGGTCTGGTCGATCGTGGTTCGAGAGCGTCGGCTACGGGCTGAAGGTGATCACCAGACAAGGACCACAATGATAGGCGGGCAAGCGAGAAGATGTGCAATTGCGGTGGATGAATTGCCACGGGTTGGCTGCGAGCCAAAGTCATATGGTGTCTGGATGTTTTGGTGTTTGATTGCGATGCAATGTGAAGGAAGGCATGCGGCACAGGGGCGCAGATCGAGAAAGCGGTGCAGGTTCGGGATTGTCGGAGGACAGGAAGTGAAAGCAAATCGGTCAGGTCAACCAGGAAAATCCCAGGGAGAATATCGGCTTTGTGACAAGTACGTGGAGAGATCGAACAGTATAGAACGAAATGCGGGCAGAATCGTGAGGTAGTTCTTGAAGACAAGCGTGAATTATCGGGTGACGAAGAGCTCGTGTGACTCGAAGAAGGTATCGGCTCCAAACAAGTATCGAATTTTGGCAAAGACATTGCGCGAGCCTCATGGGCTGAAACGTGCAGCGGCCAAGTTCTGGGTACTCAACGTTTTAGCTAAGCCGAATAACTAGTTATTCTCAGCAGGTCACATACCATGTATTTCTGTGTGCCGATCTGCATATGCGGAAAACGGACGCGAGTACGTCAATATACTTCCCTCAAAGGATTATATCATAAAGAGAAACGACGTACAATCGCAGTCTGCACAGGTCCACCATTTGCTTGCTCCAGAATGGGGTTGAATGCCTCGAGCAAGGACTCGTTGAAGTCCTGCTCTGATTCGTGAGGCGAGCCTCGCTCACGTACACCCTTCCGACTCTTGAATGTTGAACGATTCTTCGTCCAACTGACATGCCGTCGCATGTCATCAGACATGTTATTCAAGAACCCCCTGAATCCGCATTAGTTCCGGAAGCGGTGAGGGTACTGGAAGAAATTATACTGACTGGACAGAGGCAAGCAAAGATTTGTAGGTCGGATGCGCTTCTTTCTCTGACGTGCGAATGAGAAAATCATAATGTAATGCCACACAAGAAGCTTACCTAAAATAGACACAAGAGCCTAGAAAGGCAATGGTAAATTCGTATTCTACCAGTCAATATGTTGAAGAACTTACGGATGTTAAAGTCCCTTTACTCGTTTCCCACGCGAGCTGCTCGTCGCTGGAACTTCCAATAGTAATCTAAAGACGTGTCAATGGACAGGCAAAGAGCAAGTCACTGGCACATACTGTTTGACCGTACTCCTGATCTCCGCCCGAAAAGGTCCTACATTTGCACTTTTTTCGGAACCTTCCCCCAGCTGTTGTCATTAATCTCTTAGGAGCAATGGCGGCACTCGAAGTCGAAATGGGAGTCTCAGAAGCATGACTACTTGCCGGAGACCCTGGTCCAGAGATCGGCGACGTGCACCGTGGGATCTCACCAACATGCTCAGAGGTAAAGCGCGAGGTGGGTACGTCCTCCTTGATAGCTTGAAGTGCCTGTCCTGTTGAGATGTGTATAGAGTTCCCGTTGACATTCAAGGACGTTTTAGGCGGTCTTGTAACGTAGGTGAGAACTGGAGATGAAGTGGGTGAAGTGGGGGCAGAAGTGGAGAGAGAGATGGAGGGATTGGTGGATGGACTGAGAGGAGTGATGGATGTGACAGTCGACACGCGCGAGGGTGTATTGGGTTCTGCGTGCTGGCCTGCTTTCTCATTGTTCCCCGAGATTGAGAACTTCCTCTTGAAAAAGTGCGTAAGCCAGCCCATGCGCAACGCCGAGAGACACCCAGCACCGTGACCAAGTGGGTAGGTAAACCTCCGAGTTGCTACACTTGAAGCTGGTTGCGGTAGTGGTTCCTGTTCGAGCGGTCTTTCAGGAACGAAACCTTGCTGATCATGACCCGGGTTGGGACCCGAAGGAGAATCACAAACATATCCCTCTTGAATGATACCTCCACATTCAGTACAACTGTTGCATCTACGAGCCGTCGTTCCTGTCCCTGGCATAGAGTCACCGTTCTCCACGGGTGGCGCCGTTAGTGTGTCAGGATCCGAGCTTTCCGAAAGTCCGCATTGCATCGTGGCCATGCGCTTCGTGCACTGAAAGTGTCGCGTATTCTTTCTCTGTATTGCCTTTGGAGCAGAAGCATCTTGTCCCTGGGCAGACGGCTGGTGTGAGGATAATTGCCGAATTTTCCTTGATTCGTCCTCGATGGTGTCATTTGATGTTCGCCTGTATTGATGGATCGTGCCATTCTCATTGTAGCAATAGTGTTTCAGGTCTACATGCCATTGTAACTTGTTCATAAGGTTCGTGTCGTCAACAGATGAAACGAATGCACTAACCCATTGCAGTTCCAGAATGGCACATGTCGAAGAACGCCTGTTCCGTATAACTATCGTCAGCTAGCGAGATCCTCTTGTAGGTAGTGCACTTACGATGAGTTGGGAGTTGACAGGAATTTTGCGCACAAGGAGCCTGTGCAGATCCTGCGTGCACAAGAAATGTCACTCTACGATGATCACAGACAAACTGGATATCACTTACATTGTCAATAATCCAAGTATCCTTGTCTTCAGTAGCGTCGCATGGTACGATGGCTGCACATGTATCATCAGAAAACAATGGTTAGTTTTCGTTCGAGATTGCACTCACCTTCGTCCATGTCATCGTCTTCCTCCCCTGGTACTTGACAAGGAGTCTGTGCGCCATGACCAGAGTCTGCATGGGATGAAGCATCATTATCTCAGACGATGAAATAAAACGAGTCACGTACAGTGAAAGAAGAAGTTATCCCCAGCTTTTGCTCCCTCTACGAGCTTCTTTATTTCGCTCACCTAACATTCAGACATAAGACGTCACTTATTGCATCACGAGCGCTTGCTCAACCAAAAAACGCACAATGTTGACCCTCGTCGGTGCCGGGCGCCGACCATCATCCAACAATATCGTAACTTTCGACCTTTCATAATGGTACTTGTCTAGACGAAATTTCAGTGTTTCAGAAATCTTGATAAGAAAAAGGTTGTACGCACTGATGAGCAAGTTCCTGAGCTTAAATACATCTCTATGGGTCTGCGGAAGCTCAGCGTAGTACTTATGATTCTTGTACCTGCACCCGATCAGCAATGCAGCTTTCCTGGGTTTCGCGTTAGTAAGCGTAGTCGAAGCGGCGGGACCCGCATCCTGAGCAATAGGTTGTTTGATTGATTGCTGAGGTGCCTGGGTGGCAGAGGCAGCACTTTGGTTACCCATCGCGAGAGGGCTTTCGTGTTAGATGGAGCTGGTCAGTGAGTGCCTAGGATAGGTGGGTCAGTAAACCAGGCACATCGATCCACACATGGTGGTGACAAACCCACTCACAAGTGAACGAGGTGAGAGCGACACGAGATCGCGCGAGCGCGTCCGTATGGCAACGTTAGACTGACCCTCAGAGAGTAGATGATGACTGATCAGACGGTTGCTGAGGATGCCCGTCACTAAGAACGGTGATAGCTAGTAAGAGTGGCAGTACTAGTGGGCGCTCGACGTTGTCGAGGTTCGAACCCGGTATGACAATCGCAGAACGACGCAGAAAGATATCCTCTGCTTGACCACCGTCAAGCGTACCGAGTAGTACAAGCAGTATCGGAAGTGAGGGATGGAAAGGAAAAGATGAGGAAGTCGGCTGAAGGGTCGGGGCTGTTATAAACTAATCTCTATGCGCGTGATGGAATGGCAGTGCGCGGTAAAACGGCACTGCCACGGCCGTACACGGCATTCGCGTCGATCTCGTCGATCCATAATAGTCAAATCCCGAGAAAAATAAACTGTAAATAAACGACAAATGCTTCCGTCCGACCGTACTGATCTTTGGTCTGACCTTTGCCTCTCTTTGGAAACAATGCTCGTGTACTATAGTCTGCACTCCTTTTCTCCCTCCCTTTTCCGCTGAAATTCCTTTGAAGGTTAGGGTAGGCGACAGGGTTTGGTCTGCTATTCTTAGTTCGCTGTATACATACATATGACCGCGAAAATACCTCATAAGAATACCTTGATTACATAAGAAATTCATGTTCTCTACGCCTATGAATACATATGTACTCTCAAGCAAGCACAGGTATTCACTGGCACGGATTGAGTCATTTCGTTGATGGTGTTTCGGAAACATCACGATCTCATTCAACATGCTAGCTTCAGGACCACAAACGGCGCTATTTTGCGCCAAGGCTACCACGAAAGGCATTCATTCGGACCATCAGCTATATAGTCCAAGGTTATCATCCAAGAGGTTCCGTCGAGTCAGAAGACATCGCTTCAGCGGTACAACCGACTGGGATCCTCCCGCTCTACCCTCTTTCTAAGGAAAATTAATCAATCCGACTTCCAGCTATGCAGTAGTACCAACAACAGTGATCAATGATGCCATGCGATGCAACGTAGACTAAAGAATCAAGTACAGCCTTAGCCAGCTCCATCCTTGGTTCCTTCAATTTTACATAGCGACGAACAAACTTCATCAAGATAACCAGAACATTCCCGTCCAGCCAAAGCACAGAGATCCAACGTGCTTGTTTTCTTCGTAACCATCATATATAGGTGACACCACCGGCGAGAATTAATAACGATTTTTGATTTGACACAGGTTTGTATGTACAAGACTGCCGTATGTTTTCATGAATGTGAAGGGTAAATGCACAGCATAGTTCAAAGACAACGATGAAGCTGGAGAGAACAGAACGTGGATGCGGTATATGCGTAATTATAAGCTGGACGTGGTAATGATATTGACGAAATGCCAGAGAGACGACGAACAGAAGTGAAAACGGGAAAGTAAAGATTTCATAGCAAGAACACCAAAACAGTGCACGTTGAAAGCAGATGCAAATGCAAAATTGTAAACAATCCCTGCTTGGAAACGCCAGATATTGAAGCAAATAATAGTTAGAAAGAAAGATTGGAAGAAAGCAAGCCACAAGACTAGAGTGAATTCGATAACTCGACAATGCATCACTTTAGGCGCGCGGCGCGGATGTATAATGAAAATGTCACAGGCGGTTCGCAAAATGTCCTGTATGTGTAGGAAACGCGATGCAATATGCAAGCTTGAAATCGGATTCCCGGAAAGGTAAGATTAATCGTCACTTGGCCGAATACCGGCCAGACGGGTCGAAACGCGTCTTGGCCATGTCCTTGTTATGTCAAATTAGCCCAGACCAGTACGGCGCAACAAAAATCACATACCATGTACAACTCCGACCCAATCTGTGTGCACAACAAGGAAGCAGATCAACAATAAGTCATCAGGAGGACAGAACGAGGGAAAAAATGCTCACAAACACGGTCTGCACGGATCCTCCGTTCGCCTGCTTCAGAGTCGCTTCGATGGCCTTGAGCATCTCCGCGCCGATGTCCCTCTTTGACTTTCTCTCATTCTGGCGAGGTGTACTCCATTTGCGCACCTTGATCCTTCGAGCCACGAATTCTCTATGTTTCTTCGTCCGGAAGTACTCTCGTCGCATTCTATCAGAAAGGTCATTTAGGTATTTCTGGACAGAGGCGAGTAAAGAGTCGTAGGTAGGGTGTGGATCTTTCTCTGTCGTATGGGTCAGTAAACTGTAATACCTATCGTATCGTACAACTTACCCAGAATACCAACCAGAGCCTAAATGATGAATATCATTAAATCAGTAGTCTGTATCATCAGTCGATTGTCAGGAGGGCTTACAGATGTCAAAGTCCCTTTCCTCGTCTCCCATGCGACCTGCTCGTCACTGGAAGCCGCTACAGTGATCTATACAGACAATTCAGCCTTGAGGGAATGAGGAGGCAATGGCAGCGCATACCGTTTGTCCGCGCGCCCGCCCTCCAGAGGACGACCGACATCCACATTTCTTCCGAGTCATTCCAGGTTTATAGTTAGTTCTTGTCATCAACCTCTTCGACTTCTTCTGTCTTATCGTGGTCGTAGTCGAGACATCGGTGGTCCAAGAACCCAAAGCTGGAGTCTCAGAAGTGTTGCTCCGGCTTGGCAGTTTGAGTATAGAATCAGGAGACATACACCGCGGGATCTCATCGGCGTGCTTAGAAGCAGTGTGCATGGGTGCAAGCTCTGATTCCCTCGTGGTGTTTGCTGACACTCTGAACGGACTTGAAGAGTGTAGTGAAGCTGGCACAGAGGCGCGCGGGGTGGGAATAGATGTTCCATAGCAAATGGCATGATTGGTAGTTGAGGAGTTGAGGGGAGTGAGGGACGTGGCAGTAAAAACACGGAGAGGCGACTTTAGTTCCAGTTCTGCATGATCTGCCTTTTCATCGTTCGCACCTTTCCCCGAGATTGATAATCTGCTCTTGCAGAACTGCGGAATGAATCCCCAGCGCAACTTTCTCATGCGTCTAAAGTCTTGCTCGCAAAAGTACGGATACGTATACCTCCGAGCTATCGCAATTAGGCCTGGTCCACCTGGCTTAGAATATTAAGTTTATGCATGGGAAATTTCAAACGTACCTGATTCCGGACCCTCCGAGAGCTCACAATGCAACGTGCTCTTGCGCTTCGTGTATGTAAACTGTCGAGTATCCTTTATGGGCGTAGTGTTTCGCGCGAAAGTGTCCCGTCCACCTTTAGACCGATGGCAGGAGCAAAGCTCCCGAATCACCCTGGAGTCGTCCTCGATGGTATCGTGCGAAGTCCGTTTGTATTGATGGATCGTACCATTCTCGTTGTAGCAGTAGTGTTTCAAGTCTACGCGTGCAGCCCGGTCGCTAAGCTTATTCTGCCGTCAAAAGGGGGAAAGTGGTGACTTACCCATCGCGGTTCCGGAATGGCACATATCGAAGATCGCCTGCGTCGTTAAGCCAATTGTTAGCTGGCGGGAGGGTGATTGAAGTATATGTACTTACTATGAGTTGTGCATTTACGGGAATTTTGCGCACAAGAAGCTTATTAAGATCCTAAAGTTAGTTTACCGTGTCATTCAAAGACGATCAACGATGCAGAAAAGAAGAATATCACATGCATTGTCAATGATCCATGTTTCCTTGTCGTCTGTAGCGTCGCAGGGCACGATAGCTGTGTGGATCGTCAGAAAAGTTGGCAAAGCATAAGCTCTTGTTTGAGATTGCACCGACCCTCATCGAGGTCATCAGGTTCCTCTCCTGGTACTTGGCAAGGAGTCTGGACACCGTGACCGGAATCTGCACGTAATAAAGCGTTAGGGACTGAGCAGCAGAAGGGATGCAAAGCGCTCACAGTGGAGGAAGAAACAATCCCCAGCTTTTGCTCCTTCCATAAGCTGATTCATTCCGTTCAACTGGTAATAACATCTTATTCAATACGAAGGAACGATTAACCGATCAAGGGACGTACAATATTCTCTCGCGTCGGTCGGAGGTGCTGTCCATCGTCTAGTAGCACGGTGACGTCCATCTTATCAAAGCGATACGTTTCTAGGGAAAAATCGAAGCGTTATAAGCATGAAGACATTTACAACAAGAATTGGCACTCACTAAGGAGCAAGTTCTTGACCTTGAACACGTCTTCATGAGGCTTTCTTAGTGTATGGTAGACATCATTTCCCTCGTAGCTGCACCCGATGAGTAATGCTGCCTTCCTGGACTCGGCGGGGGAAGACGTGGACGGAGCCGGGCTGGCATGGTGAGTGGCAGTCTGTGATGGGATGCTTTGGTTTCCCATAGTCGCGAGTCAACCTCAACTTGATCACGGTAAGGGTGACCAAGTGGTAGTGGGAGAAGTAAGAACTTGTAGGTAGGGGAAGTGAACGAGCATGTGGCTTATTATTTATCATGGTATATGCTGTAAGTTGTTGAACGCGTCGGGGCGGTGCACACAGCGTATTTCCACGGTCAAGTCTACTTCCGTCACTCCGACCCTGGATGGAGGTCGTACGTGCAGCACTCCGCACCTCTCGTACTCGTCCTCCTTCCACAAGCACAAGCAGACCAAGAATGCGGTTTTACCATTGTAACAATTACTTATACTCTGTTGATCCTATAATCGTTCGATTCGTTCCCAAACGACGCTATTGATTTGGAGGACGTTTGAGTCACTTTGAGTTACATTCCAATCAAGGAGAGAAGAGTCCACTCTGATTGTGATGTGTATGCAACGCGAAGCTTGATTGCACAGCGCTGTTGAAGGGCGTACTAGCGGATAGAATACAAATACATAGCCCACTGGTACTTGCTCTGTATCAAAAACACGCCTCATCAGCCGGACCACTTGCCATATCAAGAAATCACTTCCAGCTTCGGCTGATGCTGATCCGGCGCGGACTGGGAACACGGCTGCGGCAGCCAAGTTCTAAGTTGGCTCTTAACTACCACACACTCTCTTAGACTCTCTCGTTATCTAGACAACCCATTTGGACGCTACGCTCAAGGAAATGACTGACCTGCAATCACCAACTCCCGAAATTAACGAAGGATCTCGGTCTATCACACCGAATATACCTCAGCACGCCTCGATTGGACCATCAATATCAGCATCTGTGCCACCCGCACAAGCACCACAACAGTCTCAACAATCACAGCAGAAGGAGTTAGATCAAGCAGAACTCGCACGAGCGAGAGCCTTAAACGAGCAAGCCCTGAAAGACTCCCGGGAAGGTGTCTGGTACCTTAAGGTCATAAACTTTAATGGTCAGGGAAAGAAGATTGTAACTCAGAATTATAACGGGTGCGTGGCGCATCGCATCCAACTTGTTTCATTCGGATCTAACGAATGCTTTGCATGGCATCTTCTTACTTAGGCCATGTTCATTCATAGCGATTTGTAAGCCTTCGCTCTTGCAGTACCGCGAGAACGCAGACTAACCTTCGCAAGGATGTACAGGCAATATCCTCATCCTGCGTGGAGACATCGAAATCTTGCCGCCAGAACGGACTTCCGTATCATATGAATTCCTCGCCCAGCTTGTGGGCGAATACCTCCTACGCGCCTCTCCTGATGTTGATTTGTCTGCCGCGCTTACCATGATGCCGCTCACTCAAAGTGAGTCCCTTACATCCCCTCCATCTTCACGTTCTAACGAAGAGAATATTCGCTTCATTCTCCGCATGTAGAGGGTATGGATCTCAACCCTCTCTTTACCTCACCCACCGCCTTCCGTCCACACGGGGACAACGGTGCGCTCAAACTCTTCGAGCAAGCGAACATCCCTCTCGTTCATGGCTGGCTCGCCGATCCCCACTCACCCGAGTATCCTTCTCTCTCGCGCATCGGGGATTATGACGCTGCAGTCAACCTCATCGTAGAAGCTGACACTTTGGCTAAAGGACAACTCGTATTGGATGAAAATGCCCCGGGACCTAGTGGGAGTAGTAGCACTGGTGCCGGTAGTAGTTCCGCCGGAGCGGGCCCGTCAAGCTCTCATGCGTACGGACACAGTACGCATGTGCATGTAAGTGATGGCTGGAGTGCGGATGACAAGAGAAAAGTCGAAGATGGTGAGCCGAGCGGCTTCCTTGATCAACTACTTTCAAGATAATCATCATCGTTTTTCTCCGTAGCCATAGCTGCGCAAAGGTTCCTAGACTCGACAAGCTCACAATTGACATATCACGGTAAGCACGGCCAAATGTTTCTCTCACTCTCGCAACTCATAATTCGTTCTTTCAGGTCTCTTCACCCTGGCGTTGTCAATCCAGCCAGGTTCACTCTGCGCCATCTTCCGTAACTCCCACCTTGCCGTCCTGTACCGCCGCTCTTTACCCTCCTCTCCTACCCCTCCCTCTGCCTCTTCATCCTCCTCTCCCAATTCTTCCTCAGTCATCTCAAATTCAAACCCTTCCGCCTCAGCACCCAACCCAGAAGCAGAAGCAGATACGTCGCTTTATTCCCTAGTCACAGACCACATCTTCTACAATGAACCTTCTGTCGTCTGGGAACGCCTCGAAGACGTCGATGGTTCTTCATCCACCTTTGTTGATTCTAGTTTTCGACGGTCTACTCCTTTTGGAGGGGATTTTGCTGGTGCGAGTCCTCATGTACTTGCATTAAGTCGTGCTGCTGCCGGGCTTGGAGATGATGATGCGAGAGGAGAGTTGTATGCTGAAGTTGATCCCGTCGAGTAAGTCCTACTGTCTCTCACTCTCTCCTCTGTTTACTCATATGATTGTTCTGCAGCCAAGAACTAGCTCGAATGCTCCAAGCTGAAGAAGACGCACGCGCACAAGCTCTCTACGCACGTCGTCAAGCCAAACACCAACAATCCCAATCCCAACAACCATCTTCTCGTTGGTTCCCTCAATCACGCCAGCAACAACAACAACAGCAATTCGACACAAACGATCCTCGGTATGCGGCATATATGGAACAGCAAGAGTATGTAAGGCAGCAACAGATGCAGGCGCAGGCGCAGATGCAGCAAGGTCAGGAAGGCGAGACTGGGGAGAAGAAACCCCTTCATAAGTTGAAGAAGAAGCCTTCGTGTTTGATCATGTAGGATGGAAGGATGGGTAGAGTCTTTGATCATCAAATGGCTTGTTAACCGCTAATTACTGTTATTTCTGCTACGTTGTTGTTGAAATACGGGTACTAAATGCATGAATCGCAATGTTTCTCGGGCAGTGTGAATGTACACGCGAGTAAGTTCTGGTCGCGATGGAAATACTGTGTTTCGATTTGTACATTGTCAGCCATTACGGGTTAGTTCTGCTTTACTATACCATTCTATCAATTTCTCTAAGCACGTCCATTTCCCATTCCCCTCCCTTCGCATCCTCTCATTCATCAACAAGTACAGTCCTCCCCCCAATCATACTAACCATAGGTTTAACCTCCTCCCACCAAGGCTCCTTCCCTCTCCTATTCTTCATATCCGCCTGCTTAACAACTTCACCAACAGGTGTAAACTCAACTTTACTCCTTTGGATAGTAATAACACTAGCACTTTCTTCTCCTGCTTTCCTTTTCAATCCTAATCCTAATCCCCCTCCTGAGGAATCTCCTCCTCCGCCACCACCGGTTTGTTTGAGGAGAATGAGATGATGTTTTTCGAGGAACGACATGCATTTAAGTGAAAGTCGAACTGCTCGTGCTCGATCCATTGGAGATGGGATACCACCTTGGAGGGTATGGCCTAACGATGCCGAACGAGAATCGAAGAGAGATCCGCCTTCTTCTTGTAACATTTTTTGAATGAAATCGGTTGTGAAGACGGTTGAAGATGCTTCGTTTCTATCGTATTAAGAGTGCAAGGTGGGTGGGTGAGTAAAAAAGGGAACGGGTGAATGAAGGATGAGATGACCTTAGGATGAGACGACCCTCGGCTTTGCCTTTCTCGTCGAGACTGTACCGAAGCTTCAAGAACTCGACGTCCTTTCGGAGACCGTCAAGCGTGATACCTTCTTCGGGAGTGTAATAGCACACAGCGCCGGTCTATCAGCAAGCAAAAATACGTCAAAGTCAGCCTCACTCTTTCCAGTAATCAACTACTCACAGCAAGAGCACCCATAGTCGCAATGTACCCACACTTTCCACCCTGAGTCTCTACAACAAAAACCCTATTCCTACTCGCACTAGCACTCTGCTTGATAGCATCACAAGCATCCACAAGAGCGTTCAAACTCGTATCAGAACCCAAACTAAAATCCGTAACCGGTACGTTATTCGAAATCGTCGCCGGTACACAGACCATCGGGATTTGGAACGCGGGGTACAACCCTCTTGCTTCAGCTAGGATGTGTAACGACCGAAAAGCTTCGAATCCGCCTACAAGGAAGAAAGCGTCGAAACGATGTTTTTGGAACTGAGAAGCTACAGCTCCGAGGTCGACGTCGGGAAGGGTACGGTTTGTCCCTAGTTCAGAACCTCCGCGTGTCATCCAAGAGTCAACACGGAGCCAAGAGAGTTCTTCGACGTTGTCTTCGAGGAGACCGCGGAACCCGTTGAAGATGGCGAGCGGTTTATGGCCCCGACGGATGCAGTAGCGAGTGGCGGCACGTGTGGCAGCGTTCATCCCGCCAGCTGGTGCTCCCATGCTAATTTCCGGTCAGAATCTCTGCTGATGCTAGAAAGTAGAATTTGCTTACTGGATGATGGCCACGCGCATCCTCTGAACGATAATCAGTAAGGACTAATAGTCAGAAAGGATATCAGCATACCTGCTCCTTATGCACCTTCTTGGTCTGATCCCAAGCGGAAACTGCAACGAATCCATCAATCATCTCAGAGAATTCGGGATCACGATACGACATCGCCTTCTCAAAGTCTTTCTCTTCAATGGCTGTTGCGACAGCTCGAGTCTGAATCGCACGTCAAAATCAAACGAGGTAGTCTCGAATTGGTTGAGACCATACCTGAGCAACAGCCTCCACCAACGGAACACGGTGGATCTTGTTCTCGTGGATTCCAATCATGTACGATGGCGTCTCGGGAGTAGATTCAAGCAGCGCGTCTACAGCTTCACAGCCTTGCATAGTGGGCTATATGCGCGTTAGATTCGATTCGACACGCAAGTAAAGCGAGAGACGAACTAGAATACGATCATAAGCACATGGACGGCCGCCTCTTTGAGTGTGTCCGAGGCAAGTAACACGGGTGTCAAGGCCCAGACGCTCCGTTAGAACATCTTTGACATATTCGGCGCGAATGGGGTTGAGGTTCTTGTCAATAGCGCCCTCAGCAATGACAACAATCGTCTTGCGCTTGCCGATTTCACGGTGCTAAACAGAACAGATGAGGGAGGGGATCTCAGTGAAAGGATTCAACGCATATATGCGCCAAGACTCACACTCTGAATGCTCTTGCACATCTCATCCTCCCATGGATCCGCCACAGGTGGCCTCTCCGGAATGAAAATGAAGTCCGCACCGGCACTAACACCAGCCATCAGCGCAAGCCAACCACAATGTCTGCCCATAACCTCCACGACAAACGCTCTCGAGTGAGAAAAAGCCGTTGAGTTGATATTATCAATCGATTCGCAAATCCTATGCAAAGCCGTGTAAGCACCAATCGTAATATCGGTCATGGACATGTCGTTGTCGATAGAGCCAACGGTACCGACAATGTTGAGATGTGCGTGCCGTTTGGCTTGTTCGGATGTGATGGTGTTGGAGGAGCGAAGTTCGTTGACGAGAGTGGGCCATTCGGCACGGAAGACGTCTGCACCAGTGAGAGAGCCGTCGCCACCGCATACGAGTAGGGAGTCGATCCCTTCGATGACGAGGTTATGGGCTGCAGCGAGTCGACCTTCTTTCGTGCGGAATGCGGCTGAGCGAGCTGTTCCTATCAGAGTTCCTCCCTGTAACATGAATCCGCTGTCTAAACGATCAACGTCCTACAGATATATTATGCGGCCGTACCTCTGCAAACCATGCACGAACGTCGTCCCAACCGACGCGAATGATATAACGTCCTTTCAAACTTCTTCCTCCGGGATGATCAATAGCGTCTCCCTCTCCTTCTTTGAGTAAATGTCCATCCCCGAAACGGAGGTTGTTAATGATTTTATCCTCCGCACTATCCTCGCCGCTATGTTGGTGATGATGAGGGTGCTTATGCTCGTCAAAGACGACTTTACGTTTCGGGGCGCCTTCGTTACCCCTAACGAGCCCTTCATAACCCTCTCTAACGACATACATTTCACATCCTCTTCAACGATAGATGATGTTTCAGTAAAGAAAAAATAGTAAAATACAGAGAATGGAAAATACGCACTTGATAATTCCGTACTTTACTGCTGAACGCACCAAGGCGTTCATGCCAGCGCTGTCGCCACCTGAAGTAAGGACAGCAATCTTTCTCTTTACTTTAGACATCGCGGATGTAGAGGTGGTGGTGGTGGTAGGGAAGAAAGTGCTAAATGACCGCAATTGAGAAAGCGTGTTCCGAGAGTCGGCGGGTGCGGCCTTGGAGAATGCTTGCGATCGCCGAGGCTCTCAGCTTCCTTTGCCGCGACTCAGATTCAGACGCGATAACGATCACGTTCGCGTGTCTCTCTTCAACTGCCACGACGAGCGCTCAGCCCTGCCATGGTACATCTTCGCCTCAACGAACGCGAAGTAAATCCCAACAAACACATAAATTTCATCTCTCCTTTACCAGCACCAGATGTACCATCTCCATACTCCGAGGAAGACGCACGTCAACTTCTTCGGGCTCTCGCCGCTCAAGTAAGACCTATAATGAAAAGCCATGGCTTTGATGTAAATAGCTTCGAAGAGGTATGTGCACCGCGGTCAGTATGCGTGTGAAGGATGATGATAAAGGCGGCGTGAAGTACGAACATAACAGAGTGTTTGCTGGAAGGAATTGGAATAACGGAGAGACGATTGGTGAGCACTTCACTGTTATTCACGGACGCTATTGTCGCTTATTAAGTCGTAGAGCTCGTTCTCCGTCGAGCAGATGGGACCTTCGTTCCAATCCCTTGGCTGCTAAGCACACTCTGTCATGAAGTCAGCGGTCTTAATATACTTCATTCTCTAAGACTGAGTTCATGCTGAATTTGCGTCTCTAGCTTGCTCACATAAAGGTCAGTAAATCAGCAATAGAATGTGCGATGATGAGCACTCTAACATCGTGTTATAGCACATGAACCATGGTCGCGATTTCCAAAGGCTTTGGGCTCAGTTACGAACGGAGGTTGAAGCTCTTCAGCTACGGGGATACTTCGGCGATGGTGTGGATGAGATATATTATTATTTAAAGGGAGTCAAGTAAATAACTATCTTCTAGGCTATTGGTCCAGCGGAACAAGAGTCTCTGACTCGGTTCGTATCTGTGGGCAAGGTATAGACGATTTCGATCTTCCCGAATACATTGTAAGCTTCACTGTCCTACCCACCGACTCTTTCGTATACTGATTACAATGCAAGTGTGGAGGCGCGCAAACCCGCTCCCGTCCAAAATCCCTTGGCCGAAGAAGGCGCGTCCGACGACGCGTAGCAGGTCCGTCAAATCGCACTGGTCCCCAGGTCGAAAAGAGACGCAAACCAGGAACAAGAGTGAAAGCAAGAGATGTGTTCAGGGGAGAAGGGAGAACTTTGAATGCTGATATTAGCGACGAAGAAACGAAAGCAAAAGGTACCGGGTTTAGGAAGCAAGCCGGAAGGTGCGAGTCAATTGGTAGATTGGGTCTGAGCCTTTGATCTCATTCTATCTGTGTAGTAAACGCGCCCGAGAAGAGCGAGCGTTAGCGGCAGAAAGAAGACTGAAAGCCTTGAAAGGTTACTTCCACCTTATTCATTTTGCTATCTCCGTTGATTCGTGTCCTTTATAGGCGAACCAGTAGAAGCCGGAGAAAAGAAGCAGTCTCTTGATGCTGAAAGCAGCACGGAGAGCGACTCAGAATATGATGAGCCGAGAGAGACGGACGAGTCTCGCAGACAAGCAATGAAAAACTCCATTAAAGAGGACGATGAGCTCAACTCTTCCCAGAGGTTTATGAAAGACTTCCTTTCCAAAAATAAGGAAGCGAAGACGAAGTCGGAGGGCGATGTCAATGACGAAAACCTGAAGAGCGTTTTTGACGCTATCGAGATTTCTGACGATGAAGGCGAAAATACAGGGTCGTGTGAGATTCCTTCGACTTCAAATCCTGTCACACATCAGCTAGGGAGCCCGCCAAACACTCAGGATTCCAGGCCGGTCAAACGTGCTCGTCAGGACACCCCTTGGCACCCTATGCAAGTTCCGTCACTGCATGGTCCGTCTCGGGTTACCTCTTCTAAATCAAGAAGTACGGAATCAAACAGGATCGGAATTGGAAGAATAGCAGGAGAAGAGATGGCCTTTCGGAAGAAAGAGTCACTTGGGCTGACTGGCAGCGGGAGAAAACTTCAAGTTGGCTCTACTAGTTCGAGTAGAACAGAAAAGCCAAAGCCCGAGAGACAAAGGTGTCATTCCCCGGAGAATTTGGTCAAGAGTGGCCCCGTGTGGTCCTGTTTAGTGTGTACACTGTAAGTCATCCCATTAATAGTCATCGGCTAAAGCTTTTCTACTGACGCGCCGCTACATGGTACAGCGAGAATATCCCCAATCATTTAGCTTGTTCGGCATGCGGAACGCCACGGGGAGAATCGCAATGGCCTCACCATTGATGCCCAGTTTCTCTTTCATCTAGTTATTCCGTTTATCTTTGATCTGTCCGCTTGTTCCGTATTATGTTCCAAATATTATACAGGTTGGAGTGGTTGTTGTCTGACGCGTTACGTAACTTTGCCTGTAACGTCACGTGTCGTTGTTGCGTTACGTCTGCGTGACAATGTGACAGTCCCACGTTTTGAGCTCGACGGCCACAGCACTGAAGGCTTGCTGCCCTGCCCATCGTCCACCACAACACGCACCTCGCCCTTTCACGTTACCCGCACTGTACCCTTAATCACGTTCCGCCGCTGTAAGAAATGACCACGCACACAGCAAATGGCGTCTCGAAGACGTCGTCGAGTAGGCCATCTTTGCCTTACCAGACTATCAACCCGCATCTTGCCTTATGTGCGTATTTCTTACGTCTTGACACGTCGTTTCTTAAGTCAACAGTCCTGACTTTCGTTTACCTGGAATTGTGCAGTGGACCACACGAAGCTGCCGGCGGTCAAGTTCCAGGTTATCACGCGTGATGGACAGGAGATCATTGTGAGTTCTTTCCGGTTGTGACTCAAGTCTCAGTGTCTTCCTCGTGTTCGCGTGTGGCTGAATTACTTCTCGATTCTTCTGTAGGTTGGTCGGATAAAGATCCAAACAGTGCGTATCTATCAGTAATCATCTCTACGGTCGCTGCCTCTGACCTTCATCTTCCCAGCCCGGCGGCCACGCCTTCATTCTCCGTCGATATGACACCGATGCCATCAGCCAAACCACAATGTTCCGCGCTGCCTTCCCCTCCGCATCCGAGGACCTTGAACGGAGCGAATCTAACTGGATAAAACATAATTTCGACTCCGCGGGAGCGAATGGCGGCTCGGGCGGAAAGAGCGACGCCCTGCGCCTTGCGGGGGTGTGGATCCGCCCAGACGTTGCAAAGACAATTGCAGCAGATTACTCGCTAGAACTTATAATTGAACCTTTGCTTAGTGCCAGACCTGATCCGGGTCAGGCGTACCGTCGCTCGACAAAGCCGGCTCATCAACCCAATGGTGGTGTTGCGTCGTCATCGCCTGTGAAGCCACCCGGCCTTCCATCTTCACCTCCTGGCAGTCCTAAACCGAAAAGACGAAAGCCAACGTCTAGCTCGGGTGCTGCGGCTGGTTCACGCCGGAGCGAGCGTACGACGAGCCCCACTCCGGAACAAGCTCCGGCTCCTGTGCCTGTAGCTTCACCAACCACCCCAGTCACGCGTACAACCCGCACGAAGGTTACGAAGACCACGACAGCTACGACGAAAGTTTCTGTTAAGCCAGGATTGGCAACACCCGAGGAGGAAGAGTACGAGGGTGGTGAGGCACCAGAGGAAGAAGTGGCTGACGTGCCTGGTCCGAGTATGCAGGATGACATCGCCGAGCAGAAAGAGCTCATCGCGAAGCTTAAAGCCGAGCGAGTTCAGAAGGAGAAAGAGAATACTCCCTCCTCCGTACCACTGGAACAATCTGATTCTCAGTCCTCATCGAAGCGAGCACGTGAAGATGAGGAGAGCCCACCCCTCAAGTTCAAATTTCGTGAACCTGGGGAGGAGGGGAATGAGGAGAGGCGTAAGATTCGTTCGAATCGCCGGGTTAGTATTGTGCCCGACTTGGAACCGCAGCAGAAATCCGCTGCGTGGGGAGCGTTATGGTTTGCTGCGGGCCTTGCTGCTGCGTGAGTACCAATCAAACTCGCCGCGTTATAATTCTGAACCCAGACTAATTCTGCCTTTGTCTTGTCTTTTTAGCGCAACAATCCCAACTTTGTTCATGTAATGCGAACAATTGGGATGCGATAATCAATGAAGGAATGATCAATCAAATCTGTCTTGTTTTCACTTTTTTCTCTGGCCTGCGCTACCTCTTCTACCCACCCGTCCGCCAAACGAGCGAGCACTGAGCAACACGTCTCTAAAGGAGACATCTTTGTCAAGCCACACGCACCTCTCTTCAAGGGTGCAATGATGCGGCGTTGATGTACTCACGAATATGTGCGTACGAGAATTCGCTGTGCTCGTCACACCCATCTACTTTCTACCCCTTCGATGTTTCCATTTTCTTTCCCATCTCCGACATACATTTATCACCCGTTGTTTCTGGCTTTTTATTTTAGTCCCATTCCTCCTTCGGCGTTTTAGTTTGGCTCAGACTGTCAGACTGTTCATTGTTTTGTTAGTGACGATGACAGATTCTTGATCCCGACTTGTGACTACATCATGCGTGTCTTTTATATATCTATAAACTTGCGATTCACTTTGTCACTGCCTTGCTCTTCCTTGCTGTCGATCCGTGGATAATTCCAGTTTCTGGTCCGGATTTTTAACCTGAATCTGAGTGTAATTTACGAAGCTATTCTAAATTTTAGATCTTCTCGATACATACATAAAGTCCCAGGTACTTAAACGTAGTCCAAATCTTGGCAACGCAATAACTTTCCTTCTGCAGCTGGTGTTACGAATAGTTCTGCAATGGGGGAAAATTTCGACGGCGGAAAGACCGACAGCGGTTGCAATCTTTTACCAAACCAACCAAGAACCAAAGATAGGAAGAGCAAGAGCCCACATAACACCAGAGATTTTCTCTGCACCAGAATCCGCATCTGTCGTCTCACTCGGTGCACCACTGACAACCGTCGCAGTTCCCGGTCCCGCCGTTACCCCTCCCGTTCCCGTACTACTCGTACTAATCACTGGTGGTAAGACCGACTCCGATCCACTCTCACTTGCACTACTTTCTCCAGTCAAAGTGGGTTCTTCAGTACCAGAAACTATGGGTACAGCTGTAAAATCTTGAGCCAAAGTTATGGAGGTCGCAAGTGTCGTTCCGCCTCCGATGATATTTTGTACACATTCTGCTGCTGAGTCTGAGAAAGAGCAGGAAGCTTGTAAGGTGATTATAACGCCTTCTGTTTCGATTTCGGCTATTTCGGAGAGTTGGGAGGCGTCTTGGACGAGTGTTGCTAATCAAAAGGATCAGTACTTGCACATCAGATAGAAGAGAGAGAGAAATAGAAAAGGTAATGTTCGGATGTACAAACTCACCGGTAAACGGGTTCCCTAATCCACCTAAAGTCCCGAAAATCCTATACGTCGTACCGTCTTCTCCAGTCCCAATCACCTGTCCTTGTACTCCATCGTCTGCCGGAGGGAATGGCATAATTGATGCTGTGCCAGTCAGCTCGACGTCAGGAGCGGTCGCCGTAGGCGTAGTTGTTTGACCCGACACAACTGTCAGTTGCAGGTGTAAAATGCAACGAAAGAACGGTTCAATTTTGAATTGTCAGCGCTGTGATCAGAAGACCGACAATAAGCTGACTTACCATTGGCAAGAACAAGGACTAGAGTACACTTGAACAAACTCGACATCGACGTGTGCATCTTGAGACAATAGACACTAGTGAAACTTGACTCTCGTCTGCTGGCTCGATGGACTACGGAGCTTCGTTAAGGGGGGTACGAGATGGATGAGGTCAAGAGAGTCGTTGATCCCGTCTGAAGGACAGAGAGGTGACCTCGTGCAGTCTTTTATACGAACGGAATTATTAATATCCCGATCATTTATCATCAGTCTCCTTAGCTTTACCCTTGTTGAAAATTTTGAATGGCGGTGTGGATGATCAGCGCCAATCTCCGCACCGAAATCGGATGTCCTAAACTTGAGTGTGAGTGGAAGAACTCACCAAGAACTGTTCTGCCATACCGAATCGCGACGATGCCAAGCCTACAACTCTACCGAGCTGAGGTTGTATGAGATGGAGAAACTTGTAACCACGCTTTGGCATAAGGGCTCCTTCACGCAATCACCGCATCGCGCAACGCACATACAGGTGAAACGACCAGCGGCCCATAATTGACAGATCATCAATTACCCAGGGCATTCATTGCCAGAGCATTCCATGATCCATATGAGTAATTTGATTCATATTTTGTAACAGCGTGCACTGAGTCCCTTCATAAACGTGCATCCGAGAGGACTACGAAAACGCCCGAGAGACGATTAGCGTCGGCGTCGCTGTTGAGGTATCTTGGTAGGAAGCAGCGTCTAAACCCGCGAAGGATGGAAGTCTGCTATCGAAGCGTGTGTGAATTTGTAGATTTGAAATTTCGAGGTTAATAAATCTCTGAGAAAAGAGGACAGGTCGTGGCAAAGCTTGTTTGTCCTTGTTTGTGTTTGATGGTTTCCGTGTCTCTGACTGAATTCACGAAACCTGTATGAAATTTCTAGAGACAATAGATTTGCGATTCACCAGTTCACTGCTCTCCCTTGTTATCAATCCAATCTACGGATAATTCAAATCTCTGGTCTGGATCTTCAAGCCTGAAGTTTAGCTCCTCTCTTGAAATCCTGAGTAAATATAGTCCAAATTTTGGAAACAACATTGGTTTTCCTTCCACTAGCGTTCAAGAGCATTCTGAAACTGCCATTATATATTACAAGCTCATCTTCAATGAGAATGAGAGAAGGTTCAGTTTTGATCAAAGCACCGAATAGCAAAGTCTGACTGGGGTTACCATTTTACTACCAAACCAACAAAGAAACAAAGACAGGAAGAACAAGAGCCCACACAACACCGGATATTCTCTCCGCACCAGAATCCGCATCGGTCGCCTCGCTTGGTACATCACTCACAACCGTCGCAGTTTCCGGTCCCGTCCCAGCCGACACCGAATCCAACCCACTTGCACCCGCAGTACTTTCCACAGCCAAAGTGAGTACTTCGGTACCAGAAAGTATCGGTACAGCTGTTAAGCTTTGGAAAAAGTTGAAGCTGTCTGAAAGTGTTGTTTCTACTCCGATTATCTCTTGTTCGCATGCTGTGACAATGCCCGAAGAAGAGCATATTTCTTGCAAGGTGATGGAAACATCACCATTTGGGAGTGCGACTACTTCGGAGAATTGAGAGGCGTCTTGGACGTTTGTTGCTAATCAAACCGATCAGAATTTGCACATCAAATAGAAGAGAGAGGGAAAAATAGAAAAGCATTTAGAGGTAATGTTCGTATGTACAAACTCACCGGTAAATGGAGCTCCTATTCCATATAAAGTCCCATAAATCCTATACGTCGTACCGTCTGCTCCGGTCCCAAGCACCTGTCCCTGTACTTCATCCGTTACCGGAGGGTATAGCAGAATTGATGCTGTGCTCGTCGTCTCGATCTGAGCCGACGCGACTGTCAGTCGAGGATGAAGACGCAACGAAAGACGGATCAGTTCTGAATCATCAGTTTTGTGATCAGAATACCAGCAAGTAGACTCACCATTGACGAGAGCAAGGAGTAGAGCAAACAAACTTGACATCGACGTGTGCATCTCGATGCAGTAAGAGTAAGAGACTCTCGCCCGATGACTCGTTGGACTAAGGAAACTCGACGAGGGGAAGGTAATGATGAGATCAATAAATTCGTTGGTCCCGTCTAGATCAGCGAGGTGACATTGTTCAGCTCCTTATATGCACGGAATAGTATCCCGATCACTCATAATCAGTCTGCTTTAGCTTCGTCCTTGTCGAAAAATTGAATGGCGGAGTATTTGATAAGCGTCAAACACCGAAATCGGATGTCCCGGAGTTGAGTTTGAGCGGAGGAACTCACCGCGAGCTGTTGTGCCATACCGAGTCGCGGCGAAGCAAGGCTTCTAGCTTTGCCAAGCCGAAGCTGCATGGGACAGAGCATATAAGAACGCTCTGGCTTGAAGAGCTCCTCCACTCCGCATCGCACATAAGTATGTGAAACGACCACAGATCATAAAAAATCCTTACTAGGGTATTCCGGACTCCGGGTGCATTTATTCATGTTCTTAAGTAGCGAGCATTGGTATGCTCCGAGTCGTATCATATACGTGCATCCGAAAGTGTCTGAAACGCCCAGCGGAGAGACAATTGGCTGTCGGCATCGTCGTTGATGAACCAGGTCATGCCTCACGAAGTAGTGTCTAAGTTCATGTAAGATAAAGATCTGCTATCGAAGAGGTGTGGATTTGTGGATTTGAAACTTTGAGTGCGAAAGAGGTTGGAAAGCACTTATACGTCTCTGGAAAGGAGGAGTGGTCAGCGTGGCAAAGTGTGTTTGCAGTTGTCTGTGTTTGATTGTTTCTGTATCTTCAGCTCGACTTGACCCGAACGACCATCACGCGCAGTCGCTCTTCTTTGAACTTTTAGGACATCGGATGCCACGGGATGTCAAAATCCTAGTTAATGGCAGAGCCGATAGATGCCTTGCTAATATAGTGGAAGCCGGTGAGGGTGCCGCCGAGTGGCAATTTTAGGATGAGTCCACGAATGGCTTGGATACTCACGTTTTCAGCCGGTGCCCTGTTCATTTCATACTTTCGCCGAAACCTGCTTGGTATTTTCGAATACTATAAGTGTGCAATTCACCTTGTCAATACACTGCCCTACTCTTCCTTGCTGTCGATACCTGGATGATACCAGTTTCTGGACTGGATGATTAAACTGAATCTGAGTGTAATTTACGACCCTATTCCAAATTGATATATATACAAAGTCCTAAGGATAACATTCTACCAAACAAACCAAGAAACAAGGATAGGAAGACCAAGAGCCCACTTAACATAGGAAATTCTCTCCACACCAGAATCCGCATCTGTCGTCTCACTCGGTGCATCACTCACAACCGTCGTAGTCCTCGATCCCGTCCCACTCGTATTGATAACCGTCCCACTTGCACTCGCAGCACTTTCCGCAGTCGAGCCGAGTTCTTCAGTACCAGAAAGTATTGGTACATCTGTTAGGAATTTTGGCAAGTCTATGCTGACTGAAGTTGTTGATTCTGGCACGATTATTTCTTGTTCGCATACTGCGAGAATTCCAGAAAAAGAGCATGATCCTTGCAACGTGACTGTAAAGCCATGAGTCTGGAGCACGGCTACTTCGGAGAGTTGGGAAGCGTCTTGGACGAGTGTTGCTAATTTTAAAAAGATCAGAACTTGCTTATCAGATAGAAAAGAGAGAGAAGTAGAAAAGGTAATGTTCGGATGTACAAACTCACCGGTAAACGGAACTTCTGTTCCAATGTAAGTCCCGTAGATCCTATACGTCGTACCGTCTGCTCCAGTCCCAATCACCTGTCCTTGTACTCCATCCACTGCTGGAGGGAACGGCATAATTGACGCTGTGCCCGTCGTCTGGAGCTGAGCCAACACAACTGTCAGTCGAAGATGGAGATGCAACGAAAGATGAATTATCAGTACTGTGATCAGAATATCAAAAGAGAAGCTAACATACCATTGGCAAGAGCAAGGACTAGAGCAAGCAAACTCGACATCGACGCGTGCATATCAGGCGATAGTGAGACCAAACTCTCGTCGACTGGCTCTACGGACTACAGAGATGCGACGAGGGAGCAGATGGATGAGATCAAGGAAGTCGTCGCGTCTAGATCAGTGAGATGACCTCGCTAAGTCCTTTATAAGTCAGGATTTATTTAAATCCCTATCAATTAACATCAGTCTTCTTAGCTTTACCCTTGTCGAAAAAATTGAATGGTGGCATTTTTCATCAGCGTCAAACACCGAAGTCGGTCGTTTTGAACTTGAGTTTGAGTGGAAGAACCCGTCGCAACTGTTGTGTCATACCGAGTCGCGACAAGCTATACCGAGATGGGGATTTATAGGATGGAGAAGCATATAACCATGCTGCGGCTCAAGGGCTCCTTCGCTCAATCACCACTCGCGCATCGCGCAAAAGTGATACGACTAACGAGTCCAGAAGCATCCCATGACTGATAAGCCATCAAATATCCTTGCTAGGGCACCCCAGAATCTGGGCGCAGTTGTTCGATTTCGTAAATTGCAGGCATTGCCAGTGGTCTGCTCCGAGTCCCACCGTGCGAGGACGCCGAGACGCTGGCATCGTTGTTGTCACGAAGCAGCGTTTAAACTCGCGGTAGATGGAGATCTGCTATCGAATGAGTACAGGTCTGTGTATTTGAAACTTTGAGGGCGAAAGAGGTTGGAAAGCAGTAAGAAATCTCTGAAAAGGGGTGGCAAAGTTTATTTGTGCTTATTTGTTTTTGACTTTTTCGTGTCTCCTTTGTCATCTTATCTAATCACTGACAACAGCTCACCGAGCTCACCCAGCGACCATCATCACATCCCGTCGCTCTTTAGTTAAACGTCGGACGCCACGAGACGTATTAGTGGCAACTTCGGTATGAATCCACGAACGGCTTGGATATACTCACATCTTCAACCGGTGTCATGTTCATTTCATCCTCCTATATGATATTTTTGAGCACGCAGCGATATTGGAGATTTCTAGCTACTATATTTCGGCTTGCGTTCTACAAAGGGAAAGAGAATACTCAAATTTCCTGGACTCTTCATTCCCGGCACACGAAAAAGCAACCGTTCAATGCAAGTAATTATCTCACGCTACACAATTGACTGATAACCTTGAACCTTGTATTTATAGAACTCCGAAAAGGGGGGGTGAGTCGTTGAATAACATCTCATTCAGAATAAGGTCGAAGCTCACAAACAGCCTGACCAGCGAAACGTGTCTTGAGTTCCGTTGGACGCAAGTGTAAGGGACAGGAGTCATTATTCAAGAATCGGGAGAACGACGTTTTCGAAACAGACGCACTGGGAAGGAAATGACAACATCTGCACCAGAAGTCCGCCAACTCGGTTCGTTCCTTTATACTACTTCGCGCCATTTTCCCAATCGTTCCATTATCTCAATCGCGCCATTTTCCTTACCAGTATGCCGTGAACGTAGTAACGTTTGACCGTGCGAACGTCGAATCTGACCTGAAAAAGGTCTTCACTGGGATAATCCTGAACTCGAACTTCCGCTTCGCAAATTCTCGGGAGTCTAGAATTGAAGGACTACGTCTTGCCGCTAAGTAGTGGCCACGTGCTAGTGGGTGCCGCAGCACCAGCACCATTCGATCTGCTGGATGTTGCGGGATCGATCGCCCCGCTTGGTTGATGCAGCCATGGAAGGGAAATAGGAGCAGGGCTACTTTCGGACACAATGCCCTCTTCTGTTCTCCTCGGGCTGATGGACTGCCTCCGTGTGGGTATAACTTGGCTTGACCAGCCTTCCCTGTTGTTCTCTTAGCCTCCCTTGCCCATCGCTTGCACTCGACATGATTGTGCCCTTAATCCTGCTGATTGGCGCTCTCTCGCCCGGTATGAATATTCTTGCGTGCGATGCATTGATGATAGTACTCATATCTTGTTTCAGTTACACGCGCTGCGAATGCAACAATTTTCCCGGTTGCTTTAGGCCCAGAGGCAAATCTGCAGGGCGAGATTATTGGGAGTGGTGGCGATGTGGGGACAACCTACGTCCTCAGCGGAGAGACTCGCGGAATTGCCTTCACGTGTCAGTCTATTTCCGGATGTAGACTCCCTCCTTTCCAGCTAACTGAATTCTTTTCGTCGTCTTTCCAACGTGCGATGCTATAAATAGTAACGCTCGCCCAAGACTCAAGCTTTGTCGTTGAGAAAGTCTCTATTCCGACTCGTTCGTTCGATCTTGACGTTGGATGCGTCATCACCGCCGGATCGGCGATATGCCAGAACGTCGTCGTGAGCGCGGGAGCGACGAGCACGCTACCCATAACGACACTACCATATTCACCGTTTGCAATTCCCGTGTCAACGTCGGGAGTTACAGATATTGATACGACCTCACCTTCAACGGTAGTGACGGTGGAGTCATCACAGTTGTCAGCAACACTCTCGAGTCCTTCAAACACGATTAGTCAGAGTGCGCCGGCAGCGACTATCGTAGAACCTAGCGCATCCCAATCCTCCACGAGTCATGCAACCCGACTTTCTACCACAGGCGTGTCTTTTATGTTGCAATTGGCCGCAACCTTGTGGATGATTGCGTGATGAATTTCCATCTTTCGTTCAATTCCATTGGCTCCGTCTTGTTGCTTAGGGTGAGGATTCACATTTCCGATGCATTTGATCCCCTCGGACAAAGACTTTCTCCAGGTCGATTACCTATAGCGAAATCTGGCTTGCATTCTACGATCCTACTTGCCCTATCCCTTTATTCTCCTGACATAAAGCTCCTACAAAATCGGATAGAGCGCACGCTTGCGTTGCGCCACTTAAATAGGTACCAACTTACTTGAAGTTATGATTGAGGTTCTCTACCGTCTCATTCTATCAGCTCTACGTAACGTTCTTGCCCATGTATTCGATTGCTACCGGTCAATTTGCCAGTACTAACACGTTCATGTCAACCACACCTTAGCCATTTCAATTTACCACTACGTCCGCTAAAAGGGCCATAACCACTGCGATAATAGCTTTAAATACCGCGCAAGGCCATGAAACACGGTGTCTATATTGAACTCAGTAGCAGTAGATTTACCCAGACGGAGATACACCAGGAAATAATCGTGAAGAAGGTGCTAGCATTGGGAACGCAAGAACAAATACCGCGATGTCACGGAGATCCAAATATATGCAACTCATCATTGTCACCATGAAAAACCGTGCATCTTTGCAACATGATAAAAAAACAAATCAAACTTTGACAAGAGGTATCAAATGTCCATGATAAAACAAAACAAGGCAATCCGACCAGTAATATCAAAAGCAACTCAAACACATACATCCGCACTTGATTTCAAAATTCCATCCTTTCCTGCGCTTCCCTCATCAACAACAGTACCGTCACTAGCAACACTCGCATCACTCAACTTTCTCTTCCTCCTTACCCCCGTGATATTCGAAACGCGTTTCGCACCTTCGTCAATTTCCTTGCACACCTTTATCCAAACCCTCTTTACGAGAGTAACGACACCTAAAGAAGCGAGGAATCCGAGAAGTAGGATACCCGCGACGGTACATAGAACCATCTTCGTTGCGAGAGAGTCCCATTGTGAAAGTGCGAGTGCGGAGAGTGTCCAGAGAACGGTCAAGGCGGGAAGTTTAGTCATGCATGCAAGGATGATTCGACTGCAGGGGATCTCGTCTAGCTGCCTCTGTTAAAGAAAAAAGATTGATACGTTGCCTGATCCATACGTTGAGAAGTGGAGAACGTACATGGAGAGATTCGCCTGTCATTGCTTCCGTTAAGATGTAGATGATGAGGGAAAACATAAGGCATGCTAGCGTTTGCGATAACAGAGCCGGGCTTTCTGCGAAACTTCACAACTATAAGGCTCGCATTCCGACGTCGACCTTATAATTACACTCACAAAAGAATGGCCAGCAGCTAAAAGAAAAAAGTATTATAAGCAGCCCGCCCGAAGCCTTGATATTTAAGATTTTACGTACCGTTTCACTGTAGAATTTGACCTCCCTAACTGTCTGCTTCAAAATCATGTCATAATCAGCCGGTTCAGTAGCCAGTGTAAGACGGGCATGCGAAGTGGTCGAGAGGACGAGCATATCGAAAATATGATAAGCAGAGGATATCACCGAACCAGCGTGCATCATAAGTGAAAATAGAAGGAATAAGGAGAAAAATTGACGTAAGAGGAAAGATTAAACGTCCTAGCACCGCTGGAACAATTCCGGATTGTGAATGAAGAGTGAAGTAATAATGATTAATACCAGATCGCGGAAGAGACGTAAAAGAATAAAAGAGATGAGAAAAAAGTGGTGCTTGATGGCTGATCATACATAGGCTTGGACGAGGGGTTTATGTATCTTTCAGACCGACCACGGGGAAAGACATGACCACCTCATACCGTGAACTCCGAGGGATCTCATGCCTCCAGACAATGATACACCTCGTGGCATTGCAGTAGGTTCATTATTCCTCTCTGCCTCAAAGAATGGAAGGGCGGTTCTGAGTCATGTGTATAAAGGGGCGAGGGGTGAATGAGAATAGTTTAGGAGCAATAGGAGGTAGAGTCAGCGGCATGGTAAATAATTCCAATAGATGTGCTGAGCATAATCAAAGAGGGCGTGAATCGAATCCTATCCGAACTTCGGAAAAGCAAGCCTACTGTTCCGATGGAGGATAGAAGATGGTGTTAATCTTGGAGAGAATGCAGAAGGTGACTTTCTGTCATACTGAATCCAAGACCACCTTCGGAATACTCACTGGAGACCTGAGATCCGCGGCGAACAACATACCAGAGCATGTTGTCCCAAGCACAGGATTATGGAACATAATAAGCAATGTCTCATTCGCTGGCTGAACGAAGCTGAACGAAGCTAGATCACTGCTTCTATTCCAAGGATCCTTGTTTCACCTTTTGTTCCCAGGATATGTTGAGAGACATGCTGTCGTCGCCCTCGTCCGTCCAGTAGAAAAGGGGATTTCTTCCACTTGCGAACGAGAAGCACGTGTCTCAGACCTGAACGAAAACAGCTGAGAGGTTCGGCAATGCGGCAAAGACAAGTGAATGGATTAGAGCTTTCCCTCCACAAGAAATAGACCATATTCATATAAGAGACTCAAGACTCGTTCGTGGTGGGCGAAAGTCGCGAACGTGACAATGCACGTGCATCTGTTCATAGTTTGTACGTGTTTGTTGCTCGGTCACGCCGCGCCACTGGTTTGCCGCAACGGGTGCCTTGGCCCTCGCCCATTCCGTAACGATTCGCATGTCCTTTGTCCTATTATCTCCTACCCCTTCCCTTCCCTTACTTCCCGCCCCCGGTCCTGCCCTTCCTGTTGACGACGGCGCATTGCGAATATCTCATAGTTGTCTTTGCCGTGGTCGATGAAATACATCGAATTCCCAGAACTTGCACGCCTCTCACAGGCACTCACCCACGAAGGTCCCGAATGTTCCGTCCACACGCGCATCGAGGCATATAGCTGCAAGAACGTCAACCGCGACAAGAAGTTATTCCGTACTCTTGAGCACGCCTATGCAGAGGAGGCAGCGCACATCCCGCCTTCTTTTGCCGCTCTCGACAAAGATGCCGACAATACACCATTTGGTCCGATGGACAGACATGCCTCACGCAAGACGCTCTACTTGTTGATTGCAACGCTCAATATTGCCTTCCCTGATCATGACTTTGCTGCTGTAAAGCCAGGCCATTTTTGTAAGGAGGTCAGTGGAGCGGGTGTATTAAATGCGTTAAGCACGACACTCGTTACCACAGGCTCAAACGGATCGCCGACACAGCGACCCGGCATGCCTGCACCTCGAACGTACTCTGCGTACCCGCCAACCTCGTTGGATTTCTTCCCAAATTCCGTGCCCACTTCTTCATCCCCCGTAAATACAATGGTGCAAAGTCCGCTCGCACCGCCTCCTATTGTTACCGGGACGCATCCAACTCTATACCGAATATTGGACGATGTCATTGGTCTTGCAGACTGCGAAGTATATTCATACGTACCCGAGATTGCTTCCGATCCGCACGCGCCGGACTACTCCGATGACGAAGACAATGAGCATACACGAGGTGATGACGATGAGTCCCCTTCCGAGTCGGATGATGAAGCCTTTGCGTTCGATGATTATGACGTCGACGAGTTGCGCACATCCCGCCGGTCGGCGCGCATTAACATTCCTGGACGGAAGTCGTCGGATACCGACTCTGATGGTTCACCCTTACGCGTTCGCCTTCGTCGGCGCGGTGCGCTACTTTGGAGTTCGCACTGGTTCTTCCTCAATCGAAAGCTAAAGCGGATACTGTTCATCTCCGTGTGTGCACGTACCAAGGGCGGACACCAATGGACGAGTGATGATGAGTCGTATGGATCGCCAGAGAAGTTGAGTCCTAGTAATGAGCGTTTCATTGGTTGGGAAGGCGCTGCTGGTGCTGGAGTACGCGCGCTGACTATCGGAATGCGAGGCTTCTGAAGGTGGTCGAAAGAGGGTCAAATTATGAGTTCGACACGCACAATCAAGACATACCTTGGGCTCACCCAAATTCCGACCTGAAGGTATTCGTCCATTCCTCCACTTACTATGCAGACCATTTTCTGGAGGACATATGCCTTCTATCGCTCCTCCATTCGAATTTTCCCCACGTCCCCGTTCTATTTCGACATTCTCCACGAGCGGTGACGGTTGTATTTATATCGTACGTTTTGGTTAGGTTTTTGGTTTCTTCTTGGAAATGTAGTTGTACGAAGTTGCATGTCATATGGACATTAGTGGTCTGCGCGGTCCTCTTGCTGAGCTGTCTATGTAGCCTGTAATCTCTAATTTATCAAATGAATTTATTATAATAGAGGATGTGGATGTATGTGGATGAAAAGTGTAAGACGTACCATCCACTCATTTTTGAAATGCTAGTTTCACTCTGTAAGATGGCGCTCAGAATCAGTTGCGGTTTGTGAGGTCAGATAAATCCCAAAGGCTGTCGAGATGCGGCATAAGTTGAAGGAGTAAATGATAACCAACTGGCGAGCTACGCACTACGCGTTTCATGCTGTAGTGCGAGTACTAGTATGATGCACTACCACTCGGAACCATCACTCCTGTCGAGCAGAGGAGCTACAAGAATCCACATGTGCACAGTCAGGTTGAGCATGCATGCGTCTGTCTTGCAAGTAGTACTCTCGTCCGAATGACTCACTCGCCCTGCTACCTCTCATTGAGTCATACTTCGACGCGTCGCCGCCGTTGGTTCACGATTAGAGCTATCGGTAAGATAAACTCAACCGCATGCTAGAGTGCTAGAGCAAGACAAGGGTCAAAGGCATTGCCTTGTAGTGTGACGAAGGCGAAGAATGCGAGGGTGAAAAATTCTGCTTTGCTTTGAGTATGACTTGGAGAAATGCCACCGCTTCATCGATAGCCGGCAAGAATTTCCGCAAGAATGGCGTATATCCAGATATAGATAACAGAATGTCTCTAGTGCCATATTTGGCGTAGACTGCCTAATCTCGGAGCTCATAAATTTCCGGTACTTCCTAATGTGGATAATTGTGTACTCTACGAGCCCAAACGGTGGAACCTCGTCTCAACCATCACTCTCAACTGTATGCTCAGACTATTTTCTCCTTTTCAGCCGCAATTCAGGAAATCACGAATCTACGACGATAACGATGGCAAATGAACATGTGCCAGATCCAGAACCAAAAGAGATACCATCCGCTACATTGGTACCTCCATCAACAGGGGCGGAATTAGGAGAGGTGGCGGAAAATGCTAGAGTGAACGGATCGAAGAAACGCGCCGTCGTGATTGTGAAGCACGAGGAAACCGAGGAAATTCAGCATGGGCATGATGGAGATAGTGATGAAGGCGGTCATGACGAGAAAGAAGATGGGGAAGAAGGAGATGAGGAGGAAGATGATAGTTATCTCACTCAGGATCTCCCGGATGACACCGATGTGTGTAACAAGCAACTCACTACCCACCACAAGACTAACTACTGCCACCCTTTACCTGTTGTAGGAAATTTCTTTGACCCATGAACGACTCCGCTCCGTACAAACACTCCAACTCGCCCGATTTGGACCCTACCTTAAGCGTCTTTGTCTACGACAAAACAAATTGACACGTCTCGACCCGGAGACATTTCATGCTCTCGTTGAACTAGAGGATCTTGATCTGTACGACAACTGTTTGAAAAGCGTCGGGAATACTCTCGATTTGTGCACGCGACTCAAGTGAGACTATTTCAAAGTTGATTTTTTCGGTTTATCCTCGTTCTGATTGTGGATTTCAGTGTGTTAGATTTATCGTTCAACCTCTTGAAATCTGTACCCGAGTGTCTCGAGCGACTTACCGCTCTACGCACAATCTACTTCGTGCAAAATCGGATATCACAAATTACGGGGTTGGCAAACTTGGGTGCAACACTAACGAGCCTTGAGTTGGGCGGGAACAGGATTCGAGTGAGCATCTATCGCCGACCTAAGATCCGAATCGAGTAATATACTGAACAGTTTTTATGCAGAAAATTGAGAACCTAGAGGCTCTCGTGAACCTCGAAGAGCTCTGGTTAGGAAAAAATAAGATCACGAAGCTGGAGGTAAATTTTGACTCTGTTGGATCCGCTCTGCACTCGTCCCGTGTCTCATCATTGGAATAGGGCCTGAGTACATTGCGCCGTCTCAAGATTCTTTCGATCCAGTCCAACCGGATTAAAAAAATCGAGGGGCTAGAAGATCTAGAAAGTTTGGAGGAATTCTACATCAGCCATAACGGAATAAAACGCATTGAAGCACTGGAGAAAAACGTATGAGACCGCTGGTTTTCTCTTTATGCAACAAGGCTGATCCGGAGCTTTAAACAGAAAAAACTTCGTGTATTGGACGTTGGGAATAACTTCATAGAAAAACTCGAGAATCTTGAAGGGCTTGAAAACCTCGAAGAACTTTGGGTACGTCCATTATTCTCCTCGGTCTAAGTGGAAGTCTCACACAAACATCACTGCTACTTCTCAGGCGTCCAATAACCAAATTAAAACACTCCTCGGTCTTGGTCCTCAACTGAGTAACAAGAAGTCGCTTGAAACAGTTTACCTGGAAGGTAACCCAGTGCAACAAACGGAGGGTGCAGCGTATCGTCGGAAGATCAGTTTAGAACTCCCTCAGCTGAAGCAGATAGATGCCACGTGAGTGATTTCTCCCTTCCCGACTCTGACATTAACTTCGGAAATACAAACGTCTTCTTTGAAATAGATACGTGAAGCCGTTTTGAGGCCCGCTGCACCACCCTCTTTTTGGTTCGATGACATTGTTTCCTACTCCACGCAAACCTTGATGAATGTATTTTACTGTATTCCGCACTCGTATCTAGCCATGTCACCATTGCGTACTCCGACATTATCCTCTCTCAATCCTAATACCTTTTGAACAGCATTCACAAAGGCAACGGCACATTACGAGCGATCGAGTTGGAATGATTGACTGAAGGGCTTGGTTTGGGATACTAAGAGATCTATACTTTACGGTGATCACTTGGTCTCCAACCCCTATGCATATTGTGGACCGTCGTTGTTCGGCATCGATGTATCTTTCCTGTGGAAGTCAAGCTTCTACCGAATCCAAGTCTCGCTCGAGAATGGTACAAGTAGCCATCTGACCATTTTACACGCCAGGTAAATCCGAGTATCACTCGATCTCTATGCCACACCATCCATTTCGGAATGCTCTATGCTGCAATTTAATGGAATATAGGTTCCCCGTCGAAACCACCCTCGTACAGTTGCCGACAGTTCCTTGTGACACTTGCATGAAAGTCCGAGCTTAGTAAGCAAGCATGTTTTCTTGTCCTTATAAGACTGAGGCTCTGCCCTATAATTCACTAGAACTTTTGGCCCTAGGCGCCCAACGGCTCTCGGCGGCTCCTTCGATTGCTCCGTCCGAACTTCGCGGACAGCTTTCTTAATAGATTTGCTGTGGGTTACGCTCTGGCCTCTAAGGGACGAGTTGGTCTTGTTCTCAGCCACTTATCTATTCCCGCCGTGAGCTAGAGAACAAGGCCAGCCCATATCTCACCATAACGGGGAATACCACATCAAAACGTGATGCCTATGCATCTATTGGAAAGCTTCATAGACGGCGGATACCAGACCTACTCTAGATGACGGACACAAGATGGCACAGGCGGTACGGTGCACTGGCCGCTGGGCTTACCCTCATCGCCTCACTCCCGAATCGTCTCGTTGAGCAGTGTCTTTATGTCCACCTAGCGCTTACATCTTCTGACACCTCGGGCCACCCCTTCCACGCGCTTGAGCCGCGTGTAGATGAATCTTTTCTGGAAAGCTCTCCTCGTTCCCTAGCCATATCTTCCTTCCTTCCTTACCTCTCTTGGAAAGCTCTTGGGTATTTCTACGTTGGCCCATGCACAGAAGCGCACGAACATAAAAGCACATGCTCCAGCCCGCCCGTGTCTCTCTCCGCCACCTACTTCCTGGCTTGACCGACTCGTAGGAACCTCTGTTTCAAAGTTCATTTCATGGAGACCCTACTACACCCGGGAGAGCCGTGGCTCAGCCCAGGTAGATTCTTCTTGAGTCCGCGATCTATAACCTCTTTGTGTCCTCCGGCTCCGCTGCAGTCTCCTGTTCCGTTATGCCCTATTTCAAGTCCGCAGCACCCTCCTGGTCTACCTATTCCTCGTGGTCAAGCGTATCCTCCCAATCTTTCTGCACCTATTTCGGAACCGATCATACCCGAGATAATTAGCGAACGAGGCGACAATAGCGGGCCGTCACCCGATGCGAACACCATTCGCGCCGAGAAACCGCGAATCGTCGAGTGCCCCAATAAAATGATTGTGGACTTGACCTTCTTCGCTGTCTGGTTGGCGTTCCTGTGGGACAAACTCCAGTATATGGTACGCTCCCTTCCCCATAAGTAGTCTGTACCGTAACACTGAAACATTGTATCCAGTTGAGGACAGCAGATCGAGTAATTAGGGTGAAGACATTCGTAACTGGCTATTGGGAAACTCGCGAACGGAAAGAAGTAATTGGTCTCCCCTCTATATTCCATATCGAGGGAAGACTCGCTCATCATTATCATCTTTCGTGTAGTACTGCCTTGGTCCCATCACAAATCCCCTTCCCCGCCATTTCAAAGGCGACAAAATCCACGTAGTCGTCACCGAAGAATCCACAACCATCAAGCACTCTTTCTGGCCTACTCTTACGATCGGTACACCGGGTGATATAACTTACGACGAGAACGACGATATCGGATGGGCTATATCCGAGTTCAACGTACCCTGCGAACCCGAGCCTCCAAAGTTTCCTGGACAGATGAAAAGGTCGGAAGTCTGCGGCATACATCGCGCAATGTATATCCTCCTTTTCCTCTCTCGCGTGTTATGTTTTGTCATAGTCCAGTGTGCAATTTACGCACTTCCTTACCCACCACCAACCGGCCGAATCCTTCAAAGCGACTATGAGCTCTTTCAAGTGAGTATTTTTTACATCATCCTGATGCCTTATTTTCCGGACTGTCTAACGAATCCTTGTACTCAGGATCCGACGGCTGAAAACGTCCTGCAAGCACAAGTGGCGAACTTGTACACGCCGGAGATATACAAACCATTTAAGCCTGACCTCATTCGAGGTCCCGAAGCGGTTAAAGCGGCACGGAGAGCAGGTTACAAATTCCTTATATAGATTTCTCGGTTCAACTTTTCTTTCACCAACATCTTGATGTACATATAGTATACCCGCACTTGGCTGCTATTATATTCTATTATCTGTCTTGCGTTGCTAAGGAACGTACATGAGCTTCGCTCTTTGATATCGTCCATTTATCCTTCCTCCTTGATTATCATTACCCTCTATCCAAGCTTCACGTATTTTATTTGTATAATGTATATCATTTTCAGTACAGGACTGGATAAAAGTGGTAATGCAATTGAACATCGTATCACAACGACTCTATGACTACGAAGTCATCGCAGACGCAGCAGGCCGAATGAGAGGGAATTAGATTTATGACGGGATCGGTCATCACGTTGAGCTGTTTTTGTTGTCCGTAATTTTGATTTCGGTTTCGTCGATGCTCCCTTCGCCACCCCTTCGCCTTCTTTCTCTCGTCGCTTAAGCCACTAGACGATGAAGCAACTTAATTAAGCCGCTCAGGAATATCACAATGTACCCACCGGATGATTAGTCAGCGCATCTTTAGCAGATATTCTTTCTTCATAATTTGGTTCTAACAAGCGTTTGCAAAAGGACTGTTCTGAATACATTTGTAAACCAACTAGTCGTAAATACCCTCTAAAGATCTACGACTCGCCTTCATTCTGAGGTCCCTTCCAACATATCTCCCAAAAGACTTCATCACTCAGCTTCATACATGCTTTCCCGTAGACTTCACCGAGTTTACGTCTGCCTGTTGATCCATCTAATATCGGAATTTTGATCCGTCCCTCGTCCCCCACCAAAGTAGATGGTCCATGGATCATCTCCCAGTGTATAACTCTTTAGACGTGAGACGAAATGAATGAGATAGCATTGGAAACTGAGGAGATGAGCAACAACATACCCAACAGCCCAGATATCCTGCTTTGGAGTAACGCGATAGTAACCATTTTCATATTTTACCATTTCAGGGGATCTAAACTCAGGTGTCCCATCTATTCCGTTGACTAGAAGATGATCCTCGAGTCCCGGAAGTATTTTTGACCTATCAACTCATGAGACTCCAATAATCATCAAGCATGATTACAGTAAATGACTTGCGATCCGAAATCTAAAATTTTTAAAACGAAATTGCCAGTGGGATCCTGTGGTACGAACAAGATATTCTCTGGCCTAAAAAACGGGTAGGGAATCAGTGTTGAACGACCCGGCGGGCGGCAGACTTTCAGATGTTACAACATACTTGATATCTCTGTGAACGATTTTGTTTTCATGTAGAAACTTCAGCCCGTCTAAAATTTGCCTTCATCAGGAGGGAATAATGATCAGTTGATATAGGAAGAATCAAGTTTAGGTCATACCTCAAGGACATCCTTCTCTTATGTGCATCACTTATCCCTTTGTGTGCAATCTGTTTCCTCAACGTACCCCCCAAACTCAACTCGAGAAAGAGATAGATGTATGGTGATGTCTCGCGAGAACCATAGTATGAAATCTTAGCGGATAAGAAATGGGTTTCTTGAGTTTACTGTAATAACACCAAAACAACTAACCAAACATACTCACAACGTGAATTGATCGATTTGGCAGATTGTCGATCAGCTTCAGTACTTTACGTTCATTCTCGCCAGTCTCTCTGGTCTTTCTGTTCGACTTTAGTATTTGCTTGATAGCACAGGTTTTCCCATTCAGTGTACCTTTCTATGAATCCTTCTCAATGTGGCTGAACAGGGAGATAAGAGCGCACTTACACTGACTGTACCATAGCTCCCACCACCTATTTTATCTCCAAGTACGATGGTGCCAGTTGCCATCTTCGCATAGAAAGATAACATCTTTAGTGGGTAAAGGTACCTTCGAATTTATTATCACGAAAACTAACCGGTTATTGGTTCAACGAGATGAGCGACTTGATCTTGACAACCGACCAAAAACGCCACAGCTCGGAATGAGCTGCAAGCACAAGGCAAGCCAAAGCGACTCCCCGGCGGAGAACTTCGATCGACATACCACATATTTGACACTGTTTTGCACTTTGCTCATTGAGCTTCTCTGAGAAATGCAAATTGTCGTTTGTTCGTCATCACCAAGCCTGTATTATCAGGCGCTTTGCATCTGAGCGGGCTGTTAGTCTGGAATGAGAAGGAAGACAGGGTCTAGCGGATAGCAGACCCACTGATAAACCTCGTAATGTGAGAACCCGGTTGAGATACTTGCAATTTACTCGGGTAAGTAGCAGTCTGATACAGGACCTGCACGGAATATGCAGCGTCTTATGGTAACTGGCATATCATAGATCGTGCACTGTGCTGCCTGAATGCGATTATGCCACACTTACGTACTATAGCAAGGGAAAAGGGCGTGGCGTGACAGAACAGACCTAGGAATGGATATGACGGTCGATCACATCGTGGCGCAGAAAGTTACATTCTCCAGTCTCATGGCAGCGGCAGCACGTAACATCAATGCAGCGAAGAACATCTGATTTCGGTCATTGAATACAAGCCGTAAGATGAAATGGCACCACTCCAACAGCGAGTCTTTTCGTATAGAATAGCGGACGTTCCGACCAGGCGGGAAAGATTACGCTACAATCCACGGTACCACGGCAAAAGCAAGTATCACAGCTCTACTCGGAGCGAAATACCTTGACGCATCGTTCGTAGAGGGCTGATTTGCGCTGGGCGATGCTATTGACGCAACGGAAGTACTTGGTAGGATCGCAGTTGATAAGAGTCCAACGCTAGACGGAGAAACCGCTGGTTGAGATGATAGCGCTGAAGGCACGTTCAGCGATACCGACGCAGTTGGTGAAGACGCGGACGACGCTGAATGCGTGTCAGTCAATGCGATAGACGTTGAAAACGAGGATGCAGGGAAAGATGTGTCAACTATCGTAGGCGTTAAGAATGACGATGACGGGAAAGATGTACCGATCTCCGTAGTTGTAGTCTGGATCCTAGTCGTCGAAACACCGCTCGAAGGCGATTCCGATGCAGGAACTGCACTGGGCGCTATACCCAACGTAGACACCGGTATCGCAAACGGTGAAAATGGCAAGGTCGTTGGAATTATCGTTGTAACTCCTCCACTGACAACAACGTTCTCGCATATCGCAGACCCAGAGTCAACGACACAATCGACGCTAAGATCAAATGACCGAGTCGGAATCGAGACTCTCTCAACGACATGCGTAGCGTCCTCCGCGAGCGTTACTATATAACATGCACGCAACGGAAATCAGTTGATCGAGAAATCGAGCATCTGTCGACGGACTAACGAGTGAAAGTGATGCCACGCGTGCTTCCACTGAGAACGTAAGTCGTTCCAACATCTCCACCGACTCCGATAATCTCCCCTTGCAAGTTCGCTTCCGGACCCAATGCCACGGGGAAGATGGTCGCGGTAGCGGCCCGGCAGACTAGCGAGATCTGTTAATGAAATGCTTTAACTCCATTGAAGATCTAACGAACCTGGCGCAGCTGCAGCAGCTACCAAGACAAGATAAGCGAGCATTGCTGGAGCGCAAGTCCAGAGGGGATGGAGGATGGCATTGAGAGGCCGACAGATGTTTTATAAGGTGCTGGTGCACTGTCCAGACGGAAACTTACCCACGAGAAGGACACTTCATCAGTTCTCGGAAGAGTCGATGCAGACCGAACGTCCAGAATATTTATAGCTTTTCTGATTTATTTTCATCCCGCTGTTCCACAATCCAGCAGTCCGTCCTTACTGGACAGACTAGGCAAGGAGACTGAATCGACGGATTGGCTAGACATAGGATAGAAGAGAATGCACCCATCCTGAGGTGCTACGTTATCTCAGAACCTCAGAGAGACGAAGGAGCTCCGATTACACTATCCGCGCCGCCGGCCTTTCTTTTGCCGGGGAGTATTCGCACGGTGCGATTCCATCAGTCTAAGCGTGATTCGTCTCGTCGACTGGTCGATTGTGCCTCACTGTAGTGACGACACAAATGAGAACCCAATATGAAGAAAACCGCGCGCGATTAGCTGAGAAATCCATAAACCAAATCAGAAACTTACAACTCGTCCTTCTCGTATAGATTGAATACATGAGAGTTCAAGAATTTTCGGCCCATCGCAAAACATCTTCCATACTTAGATGGCGAGAAGTTTGATCCTAAAGTTCCGCTGTGAGCAGGATTTGACAATTCCACGTAGCATTTCGCGTACCGGCGGCGGACTTATGTCTTTGATCAGGTTACGTGTCTAGAATACACACATGACACGTCAGCATTAGCCCTATGCATTAACCGTACCCTCAAATATTACGGACACTGCTTGAAATCGAGCAAAAACTTACCGCACTGGACGTGGACAGTTTCAGCTCCTGCAGCCTCCGTTGTAGATCGTCGCATTTTCTGACAGGATCCATCAATACCATGGTCTCAGTTGAATACACATAAGCTCACTTATGCATTGCAGCCGTCTCCTCCCGCCTGAGCTCCAACTGCCTCTTCATCATTTTTTCCAAATTGAATCTCGCTTGTACCGGACGTAAATCATTCGCCGCACTCATGATATTCTGACTCATGACCGCGAGCCACTCTACGTGTTCTTGCCATTCAGGTCTATCTGTAGCCATTGGACCGGGCGGTGGAGCAAGAAGAGATTTGAGCAATCGAGAATATGTCACTAGCATAGTTCGGAGAATGGAGAGGAGAGCTGGTCTACGGTCTACTATTCGGTCAGTTTCCTGAAAATATCTGAGAAGGTTACCAGCTCACCTATGGTTTGATCATCCGGATACAACTGGTGACCACCAAGCTCGCCTAAAGAAGGTATCTTCTCTTTAACCTGTGGCTCCTCGTCAGACGCGCGCAAATATTCTTAGCGAGAAATTAACGCACAAACCAAGTATCACCAAAGACAGTATAATGACCCTCTTCGAGTATCCAATCTACCCGCGGTTTCTCCAGCTGCACGAGAGGCCAGTCAGGTAACTCAGTCTGGTCCGCCAAAACCTCAGCTTGGTCGACTTGTTCCCGTTCCTCATCAGTCTTATCGGCTGTCCTCTCTTTAAAAAGAGAAAGCAGGTGCAAGTTGTGTGAGGTGTATTTTTGGTAGTGAGATGGCGGCGATGGGAAAGGGTTACGGAGTTCAGCTTCTTGTTCTTCCTCCAGCATGATGAGGGTTTCGAGCAGCCAGTGAAATCGGTTTTCTTTTCTTGTGCTGTGCTCACGCTCGTGACCGTATCGGCAAAGGGATCACACGTGGTCGTGGGATCCCAACCACAGCTGATCTTTCTCCTTCGTTTTGTATGTTTTGTTCCAGTCCCACCGCCTCGCCCTTTGAGTACTATCTCCAGGCATCCTACCTCTCTTAACATCATGGATCTCGGGCATATCTTATGGATACTTGTAACCACTTCATATGCATAGCCACAGAGACCGTCCATCTTGGCCCAGAAATGAGGAATCGAGTACAGTCGCCTCGCACGATGGTGTCCATCTAAGGCTATAGTCAGCTGGCTTATGTTTTTTCTCTTCATCGACTCCTCACCCGAGGCTTATCCACCTCTTCCAGACTAGTACTCCTCGGCTTCAATGAGTCGTCAAGAACGTTTCTCAGCACACCTCTCGCACCAATAGTTACATATAGTCTAGTCCCGCGAGTTTTACTGAAGAGCCAATTGGTTGGACGAAGAGACGACAGAAGGTTGGTTGTATACAGAAGGTCGGTTGTATTCCGACGGCTCGCTCGCGCTTTATGTCCACCCGCGAAGTCAGAAATTCCGATTTGAGGGCGTTTAAGTTCACACAGTGGTTTTACATTCATTCATTGATACCGGTCCTGTATGTACATACCCACGTCCAGTCATATGTCATTCCAAGTCTCACCTCGGGCGCTTTCAATGTCCATTATAGTATACTTCCCGACGAATCAGCTCGTCTCTCGTCTCTCAACTCCCTCTACATCTTCTTTGGAGAATGGATCTGGTATGATACTAGATCATGATTGACTTTTTACACATTCTCGAATTCCCAGGTCCAGCTCGGTCGTTCTCTTTCTTCCTACGGCTGTACTTTGCAAACTCACACACGAGCACGAATCATACAGACAAATACCCGATAGGTTTCTTTTCATTCCAGTATTTCTTGCTCAGCCTCCCGAGTCGGGCAGCAAACCGGCGGCACACAACGAATTAAATCTACACGATGATAGATCAGGTATACGGTTCATACGTCATTTCAAGTCTCCCTCGGACGCTTTCCCAAATCAGCTCATTTCTCAACTCCCTCTACATCTTCTTTGGAGATCTCCCATGGATCTGGTATGATACTGGATTATGATTGACTTTTTACACAACATACGCGGAAGATAGAATGGATAGTTTTACCCGTATCCTACGGCTGTACTTCGCAAACTCACACACGGAATACCCGACTAGTTGCTTTCGTTCCTGCATTTCTTCCCTAGTCAGGCTGGCTCAGCCTCCTAACAGCAAATTGGTGGCACATCCGAATTACATAGATTTACACGATGATAGATCTGGTAAGCGGGGTTGGTATTTTTCAAGTCTCGTCTCTCATCTCATCTCTGTGTCTTCCTTTCCCAGGTCAAGCTACCTGCTACCTCTCTGTTTTCAAACCAAACCAAACCAAACCAAACCAAGACGGGTTTGTCTCGCATGTCGCGACGTCTCTGCATATTTGCGTATTCTTTGGCTTTGGAGATCTCGCGTAAATCTGGTATGATACTGAATCCTGATTAACTTTTTACACATTCTGGAGTTCCCTCTCAGGTTCGAGCTCTCTCTCTTTTCTTCCCAGATGTCGGGGTCTATCTAGCTAGAACATACGCGGAAGACCGAAGGGATAAAGAATAGTTCTCCCGTGTCCTACAGCTGTACTTCGCAAATTCTCAAACTCTCACTCACACGTATTCATCCTCATTCCGAGTCATTCTCATTCAGACTCAGCCTCCCAACAACAAGTTAGCAGTACTATAGCTAGACTGAGACATCCGAATCGACGCGAAATTAGAATATCGTATGTCGTATATAGTATATGGTTGGCTCCTCCTCCAATACCAATAGCGTTAGCACGATGGGAATTCGGCAATCCGAAGAAAAAGCGACGTTACACCTAAAACACCAGATGCAGACGCGACTGTGGTTTTCATGAGTTTCGTCTTTCATCCTTCATCCTTCATCCTTCATCCATCCACCTTTATCCAACTTCCTTTATAACACGTACTCATATTACTCACCCGCATCAATACCTCAATACATCAAAACCTTATCATCACCATCAACACCATTTCTTGCCATCAACCATCAACCATCAACCATCCCAAACACAACAAACAAAACACCAAAAACAAAACACCAAAAACAAAACACTGAAAAACATTCACCAAAAAAAAACAGAAAATGTAATATTCTTAATGCGAGTATTTACATGCACAATTCAAAGATTCAAAGATTCGAGGATGCAGGATGCAGGATTCTCTTCAAGAGGTATAACCGATTCTCTTTCTCTTTCTCTTTCTTCTCTTTCTCCTCGTCTCACCACCTCGTCTCATCACCTCGTCTCACCACCTCGTCTCATCACCTCGTCTCACCACCACCTCGCCTCCCTCCTCCTGCCTATCCTTTCTAAGGTACGAAGGTACGGGAGTGGGAACGGAACCCGAGAATTGAGAATCGAGAAGCCGAATCGGGACAAGTGTCCAGAAGAATAAGAACGAAGAACGAAGAACGGAAGTTAAAGGACGGAAGTTAAAGGACGAAGCTAGGGAGAAGGAAGCTGAAGAACGGAAGCTGAAGGACGAAGTTAAAAGAGTGAGTGAGGCAAACTCGGGATTATTTTCGACGGAAGGAATAAGGAGGGAAGGAAGGCGCTGGACTACGGCCTACAGCCTACAGCACAAGGCTACGACACGACACGACACGATACAACAAAAGAAAAGAAAAGAAAACGAAGAACGAAGAACGAAGAACGAAAAAGAGAATTGGGAGGGAATTACAGTTATCAGTACTTATCAGTATCAATATCAGTATCAATATTAGCATCTTTCAAAGACTCGAATGCAGGAAAGAGAGAAACAGAAAGAAAGGGAGGAGGAGGTAAGTAAGTAAAAAAGAAAGAAAGAAAGGGAGGGGAAGGAGAGGAGAGGAAACCCTCAAAAAAAAAGATAAAGGAGCGTGAGTCCGAGGTCCAAGTCGTCTCGTCTTCAATATCAATTCAGACACATTACAACAATGAGAGACAGCGGGAGCAAAGACGGAAGGAAAGAAACAAAAAAAACCGAGAACGAGAAACAGAAAGAGAGAAAGAGAAAGAACCCGTTTCAAAAAAACAAAGATCATAAATTCAATTCACACAGCCCGAGGCCCATTCCCACTCGCAGAATTAGGTCTTTCCTCCCACGTCTCAACCTGTCTCTCCACGATCACTTGAACGCCTCTAAACCTCCCTTCCTTCCCATCTTTCCCTTCTTTCCCTTCTTTTCCCCCAGCACCGGCACCAGAACCGGCACTTCCCGGTCTCATATTCTTCAACGTAGTCATCGCCGTATTCTTCATCGTGCTCATCGTGCTCATCGTAGTTATCGAAGTAGGTTTCGGCGTAGTCATCTCCCACTGAGAAGGACTCTCCGGTTCAACCACCACCACCATATCTTTCTCCGAATCTCCCTCATCCCCCTCGTCTCCTCCTCCTCCTTTCGAACCAGCAAACCTCGACCTCGACATCTTCGAAAGAGGGGGTAAATAAACACTATGCGAATGTGCTTCTTTTATAGGTGAAGGAAGTGGGAGATGGGGATTAGAGTCTCCAGGAGCAGTAAACGTAGAGTCTAGCACACCTGTGCTTCCATTCGCACTACTACTCGTCGTCATAGTCGAGATCCCTCCCCCTCCTCCTCCACCAGCACCTCCCCCTCCTCTTCCAGAGATCGTATAACTCCTCCTCCAAGATAATTTCGAAGGTGACATCCCATCTTCACAACTACTCATCAACTTATCATGCGAAATCGCCTGTCCACGCGCAACTCTCCACATAATCAACAAAGGACTAATCGCCTGCACCTGTCCAAGCGGTGGCAAAACCAGATTCTGGACATTACTATTCCGCGCATACGAAACCAGGAAAATCAGGGCTGTGATGCTGTAAAGCGCTGCGGATTCGACGAGCATGGCTGCTATAGACGTATATGTGCGAGAATGGTGGGTTGATAACACTGCACGTGTACGTCGACGGATGAATAAGAGTCGTGCGACTATGAGGGAGGTGACGAGGATGTTGAGTGAGATGGAGATGGACCAATATGGTATACCGAAATTGAGCGTCGTTTTCGTCCATAGATTGGCATTCGGCTGTGTGAGCTGAACGAGGAGAATGACTCCCATGCCTAAGTTAAGAAATAAGGTTTGACAATAGACAATGATGATGAGAGATCGACGGGACGTACAGAACGAGCCGAGGAGGAGTAAACAAGGGATCAGCGCAATCCAATAGTTAAAGTTGTAAATCAACCAAAACCGGTAGATCTACAGTCACATACGGATGCATAAACCATACGACGACAGATCGCAGAGCAAATGCCAATCACTCACCACGAGCCCATCCGCAAACCAATTCAAAATCACATACGCAGACGTGCCAAAAATATTAATAAAAATCCCATATTTCGCAGCGACGAAACCGTTCGGACCACCGGGGAAATTCCTCTCGTCCACAAAAGTCATCTCGTTAAATTTAGCTTCGGCAGCAATGCCGAAAGTGCCGAGGAGAAAGTTCCAGGTGATATACGCGACAAGTCCCCACGAGATACGAGCCTTTGTGCTGGAGGCTCCTGCACGTTGAGTAGGATACTTGATCAAGTGGTGGAGAACGAAGAAGTAGAGAGTGAGGTGGATACCGTAGGTTACGCTTGAGAGAACGACACTGTCGAAGTTGGAACGTTCTTGCCATAGGTCCTGAGCTGACTCGCCTGGTGGAGCGAAGGAGGAAAGAGGGTCGGCGGCCGCTGAGGGGTCTGAAGACGAAGGAGGGTATATCGCGGACATTTGAGATTGAGAGAGGGGGGGATAAGGTAGAAGGATATGAGAGAGGGAAGGTATAAGAAGGAAGAGGGAGGGAGGGAGGGAAAAAGAAGACATGTTGTGCGGGAGTGCGGGAGGTCAAGTCTCCATGTCACTTTGACTCGATCGGCGCCAGTTTCATTCTATACCCCAGTCACGATGCTTGTGACATAGATAGTCGTCGAGTTTACCCGTCACAGAATAATGTCCACGTCACTACTCCAGATCACCCCTCACATTGTCACGCGATTTTCGTGTCGATCTATGCCTTCTCCCCCGAACTTTTCCTAGCCTGCGCTGGTTGTCCTCTCAGGCTCACAAAATCCTCACCTCACCTTCTCACAACTCACAACTCCCTCAACCGTCTCCGCAAGTCCAACCAGTCGAAGGAAACTTTACCCGTGAATCCGTATCTGTATTTGAACTCAACGTTGTAAAAACCCATATGCTCAGCTTGTCTCACGTCTCGCACGATGTGCATGTACCTTGTTTGGCATGGGCATGTGACATGTTTAGGAGGCGTGCGGCGTGTCGTGCCGTTGCTTGCTGCAGCCGGTCCATATGTATGCATCTTTGCTAAATCGTCCTAGTCCTATCGATAACATAGCCACCTCCACCTCCACGTTGAATTCGGGTACTTTTCGATTTGAAAATAGAGGAGGCAGTAATGGTTGTAAACGACGTTGAGAAAAACAGTCGGGGTCGGGGTCGGAGTCGGGTGTAGATGTGAACATGCGTATGAACGAGGAATCAATATTGACTTTGTGATGACAACGATTTGGATTCAGATTCAGATTTGGATGATGATTTGGATTTGGATCAGGACTTGGGCGTTGTGCGTGAAGAACACGTGGAACTCCTCCTCCGCCCTTCGAATATCCAACATCCGTCCATAACCGCAGCCGCAACCATAGCCGTATCCGCCAACACAGAAACAAACAGAACAGAAACGGAACGAGCGGACGCGGACCTAGACCTAGACCTGGATATGGATATGGATATGGACCTGAAGCTAGAACCAACAAACACCATCATTGATATTACGGGTGCGGGAAGGAATATCAACAATTGCAGTGTATCAGAACAGAACGAATGGCGAATGGCGAATGGCGAATAGCGAAAATCCGAAATTTGAACACGCGTACGTTGGTGTCGTCGATGCTTGTACCTTCATGAACGACTGCGACGACACCAAGACCAGAGAAACATTTATCTTACCTTCAGAAGGACGATACAATGCTACCATGCGCGGGTTAGCATTGACGTTACGATACGATATGGTGTTGACGTTCGTATCATTTCCTCATTTCTCTCTTGCACCTTATCTCTTCTCTCTTCTCTTCCCTCTTCTCTCTACTGATCTGTGCTAATTATTGACTCACGACTCACGACTCACTCGGTTGTATCCATGTCACTACTAACGACGACACCTCATGTTTCATGTTTCACATACACGTACCGTGCATCGTGCATCGTGTTGGTATTGGTATTACCTCCATCTGCTTCTGCTTCTACTTCTGCGAAAAGAGACGGAAATGAAGGATCTAGACGTGAGTGAGTTCTCTTAGAATTAATTTTCGATTTTCAAGAGTATACCGTCTTCCCTTTCCGCCTTTTTGGTCTTGGTCTTGGTAATCTTAATCTTTGTCATGCATACACGCATATGGTGTCCATACCATACCTGCATCCCTTACTTAAAGGCTTTACAGACAGCAAAGACGAAGACGATATCGACGCAGAACGAGAACGAGAACGTCAAATCAAAGTAGAGCTCGGAAGACAGACAGCTAAACGATTACAGCTGATAACGAAAGAAAGAAGAAAGAAGAAAATTGGGACGTTGGGACGTTGTAGAGGTTAATGCTGTACTCACCCTGCATCAGCTTCAGGAGGATACATCTTCTTCCACGTCCTCCTCCACGTCTACGTCCGAGCCCTTACAAAATACTTTAACGTCTTCCTTGTAAACGTCTTTCACGTCTCGTCTCGTCTCCAGACTCTCCAAATTATACAAAGTATACAAGCTCGTCGAATCCTCGTCCTCCGCGGACTCCAACTCCAACTCCGAATCCAGGTTAATCGAACCTAGTCCCAATCATAATCACAAACACGCGTGCAATACTAATACTGTGTACATCGAATTAGAATTCGATACGCGAACTCCAAAAAGGGAAGGGAAACACGAGTCCGAGTCGGCAACGCGTGTATCCGAATCCGACTCGGTATCAATCCCAGAGGAAGAGGAGTTGAGAGATGAGAGAGAGAGAAGACGAAGACGGAAGAAAAGTACACGTTGGGAGAACGTGTCTTATGCTTAGATGCCTTGTGCCTTATGCCTTTTGCCTACTTTGAAGATGCGAGATGAAGCGTGGGAACGGGGTGAACGAGAGCGAAGGACGAGCGAAGGACTGGAGTACTGTACTGTGATCGAGCGCGTGATTCTTTTGTCGGTGATGGGTTGGGGTTGGGGACGGGACAGGATGCGATGGGGCGGGGACAGTGACGTGATGGGGCGGGGATCGATGAGGAAGACGACGTTCGACGTGATATCGGACGGTGATAGATGCGCATTCACGCCGTGACACTTGTACCTCGAACGAACCTCCTGGATCAGGTTAACGCGCGTGTCCGTCATCCGTCGTCTGTCAGTTGTCACACACGTCGGATTAACACTAGTACTTGCTTCTATCTCCGAAATCCACGTGGTAACGCCAGTGCACACGCATATAATAAGATATGCGTATACTTTCTACCCCCAAGCTACCAATCATCCAATCATCGTTGCAACGAAAGTTTAACAACTGAGGGGGTATAAATCATCCATCTGATCCCAGCGCCAGCGTCGACTAAACGTCAATAACCACACAACACATCCACAAAGCAAAAGAACAATGGAAAAGAGAAAGGAAGAAACTAACGAGCGAAAGGAATGCGTGTATGATGCTCAGATGATAATACGGACGGTTTATTCATATGGGCATCGGGTTAGGCATAAAATAAAATAAGCATCCGGTCGTCCTCAGACTCAAAGTCAAATTAAAGTCAATATTAATGAAGTTAATGAACTTGGGTCGGATTCGGAGAAGCAGAGAATATTATATAATGTTCGAGACGTGAACTGCAACGCAAGTCTGCAACACAACAGCCATCCATCCAATGTTCACTGCCCACTGCCTCCGTTGACCATTTTAGAACTACAAGACTCCGATCGGCGATATGAGAGAATACCCCTACAGACGCTCGAGGACCTACGCATCGATTCTTCAGTGCGCTTACCGTATTCAAACACAGTGGTGTCAATGGCAGAGACACAACAACAGAGAGAGTCACGTGTCCCCCACTCCGAAGGCTTGAGCTTGATTGTTTTGGAGAGCAGGAAAACTCTAATTTATACTTGGACCTTGTGGTTGTGTTATTCCAATCCCGTTATGAGGCACACAGCGTACTTCAGAAAGCACTATCCGAGTTCCACATTTTGGCCGATAATCGAGACAGTTAAAGTCTCGATGAGGATCTGGAAGAATAATATCATGGACTAGTGTTTGAAAGTGACGAGGAGGAGGCATATATATTCCGCTAATGCTAGTAATATAATACCATGATGACTGTCTCATGAAAAAGTCTTTTTGGCTTCCGAGTATGGGACTTACTGGGTGTCATTCCGCCCATTATGCTGATCTGCATGTCGTTTGTCTTTGGAAACGTAAACAGGAATTCATAAGAAGGGAGAACAGTGTACGGCTTGTGTATCGCCTCTCTGCATAAAAATGCGTTGTATACACACGAGGGACTTATTCCTTTGAAACGGGAGGTCCTGGTCTAAACTAATACTGAAACCACCACCAACATTGTGAGTAATATTCCTAAAGTATACTGCCTTATTCCATTGATCAATTGTTCGCTCATGAAGAAAACAAACGAGAATGGTCAAACGCTGATGGATAAGTTCATTTACTCTTGCGTTGATAATCAGCTTCAGATGCAAGGTTTCCCACCATGGTAGTACCGAGTATATATGATGAGTGAAAAACATAAATCAAGAGCAAAGCAGCACGATGCGCCCTATTCAAGCCTAGTGTTAGGAATAAGTCGTTCAAAGGAAGAGTTGCCTTATACGTTGCGCTTGTTGATGCAAGGATTTCGCCAGTAGAGCTCTGCAAGCGAATCTTACTTGATACTCGCGGATACTTTCCATCGTATCCGCAACATATCCGCCTGGATACTTCCCAGATCCGGTTACGATTTCGCAAAGGAATCGTCCGTTCTGTGAGACTCTGTCTCATTACTAAGTAGATCAGTAACGGTCTGATATGAATGTATCATAATTATGTAGAAACATGAGATGTTGGAGATGCTTTATTGCGGCATGTGTCGCTTGCAGATGAAGATTATTGCATCGAATGTCAATGGTAAGTCTTGTATGGAGAATAAAGTCATGGCGGTTAGGATACACCGTGACTCCTACAGTACGTTGTTAATCGTGACAAATTGTGAACATTATGATCCACTAGAGCCAGGCAAGAGCTTCTCAACTTTATCGATCTACATCATTTCACAGGCTCTGGTGTATCTAAGATCCACCGACATCATGCTCATTTCATGACCTTCAGCTCGAAGGATACCCAGAGACCGTGAATGACAATTCGGCGAATGGTTGCGGTCGTCCTGAATGTGGCATCGAAAAGCAGTGATAGCTCGGCTAAAGTTCCGATGAGATACAATTTCCATCTGGATGATAGCGAAGTTTATGCGGGTGGAAGATGTCAAAATGAGTCGCTTCAAGAATCAAGATTGAATTTGAAAGAAAGAATGAAAAATTATGAGGTCATGTGATGCGGATAACCCACTCAAACGCGTGTATCAGGCTCTTCTATCTATCTCCTTCATTCAACATACCTTATCAACACGCCGCATAACTCGAATGCTTACAGCGCTACTCAAAGCTCAGATCTGAAGGAGATGAGGCTACAGCCGAGTTTATGAGATGCTCCAAGGTCTTGAAGGACCCTGAAGCGATGAGCTGGCAGCTCAAGTTAAATTACATCACGCAAGATACATCACGCAAGATACAAGTACAGGGACAGGACAACAAGACGAGGAAACGAAGCAAAATACAAGGTGCGAGGATACAAAATGGAATGCAAGAGCAGAAACTAAGACAAAGAAAAACGATGCAGACGTAGGAAGAGCAATAGATAAGCCAAAATGAGTCCAATGAGCCTTCGCCCTCACAAACCCTCATCATCGCCCATGAAACTGTACTCTGAAGCTTCGCCATCACTATGGACTACGAAGTGTCGTGCTGGATTTCCGCACTGGCATGGCGGCAGAGGAAAACTCCCTTCAGGAGTGTGAAGATACTGCGTGGCGTGGTCCGGAAGGGAAGGAGATGGCGAAGGAGCGCGAGAGCGAGTGAAGCGGTCCCTGCCATCCGGAGCAGCGGCTTCGAATGGAACAGATGGAGTGTCAGGAATACTTTCGAGTCCAGCCACCGGAGACACTGGCGATTCTCGGCAGGTCATTCTCCTATAAAAGGACGAAGAAGCTTCAAGTAACTCCCGAACTTCAGATCCCACCTCCACCTCGTCATTCGGACCATCGACACCATAACGACACGATTGAACCTCGCACTGGGCCGTGGTCGTACGGAACTCTGCACTGGGTGTCGCAGGCGCTGAGATAACCTCCTCTAGGTCGATGTAATCGACCTCCTCGTCTTCTGAAGAGACAGGCTCCGTCTCGTCACCTTCTGGTACAGAGGTGTCGAAGCCCTCCAATGGCTCAAGTGGCCGGCGAGGGTAAGGCCGCTGGATGGACTGGACGGATGGCCCATTTTCGTCTTGGGCAGTATCGTCGTCTTCATCGGAATCAGGTTCCGGCTCCGGCATCGGGGCTGGCAAGGGACCATAAATTGGATCATTCTCTTTGTCTGATCCGCCTGGCGACAACGACTCGTCCTGATCCAGATAGGGTGAGGATCTCTCCTCTGCCTTGATGATTGGCCCACCCACGTGCGAAGTCGGGTTTGCGAAGGGGAAGACCGTCGCACTTGGAATCTGGAGGGCGGGAAGCATGAAGGGGCTTACGGGAGGCTCCCTCTTGCATTCGGGCTGCCTTGACGGCGGCTGGCGGGGGAAAGGAGACGGCGTCACCTCCTCTTGCTTCACGACTGCCTCCCGTGGTGCTTCCTGGGGCGTTGGGTGCTCCTTGCATTCTTCCGGAGATGGAGCCCGAGATGGCATGAATGTTGGCTCCTCGGACTCGCAACTCATCGGAGTAGACGTTCGCGTCAGAGGAACCTGAGTTTTTCTCTCCCTTCTGTTCCCAGTCCTTCTGGTAGGACGATCGGCACCGCCTCTAGGCTTTCTAGTGGACTTCTTCTCGGGCTCGCTGATTGTGGGCTTATCCACCTTCTGCCTGGTTCGCCTCGTCGTTCGGCGGGATGGGCCAGGATCCAATGGATGCTGCGAATCATCCCCGACATCGTCGTCCTCGTCCCGGCGACGCTTCGAGCCTGTAGTGGCCTCTTCAGTAGGCGGTAAGTCGACGGCCTTCGCCTTTCCCTTGTTGCGGCGCACGCGGTTCATCGCTTCGCCAACGGCGTCGTTGTTCACAGCAACTTCCGCCGGAGTTTGTTGGGTCTTCCGTCGAACACGACGGAGAGTGCGTCGTACTGGAGCAGGCTCCAGCTCGTCTCCACCAGATTCCTCCGGTTCATACTCGTCTTCCTCACGCCGACGCTTGGTGCCCGCTCTGGCTACCGCAGTGCTTTGGGATCCTTTTTTCTGCTGACCGGTCCCTCCGGTTTTGGCCTTAGCCTTAGCCTTAGCCTTTGGGCCTCGCTTCGTGGTGGAGCGTCCACCTTTACGAGGCTTCTTGGAAGCCGCACCATCCGTCTTGGGTGGTGAAGCTAGAAATGATGTGAATACGACAGGTAAGATGTTATTGTCTAGAAGGGCTTACCAGCTTTGCTGGGCGTAGCGACGTGTTCAAGTGTGAACTTGAAGGCCAAGCCACACGTCTGGGTGGAGGATTGGACGACAGCCTGTGGCTGAGACTCACCTGGGAGGAATGAAGCTTTCAGTCTCAAGTGAAGCAGTTGACTCAGTTGGGTACTTACGGCTCTTGCCTTTGTCGTTGCGTCGTGGTTTTGAGTTGGAGGCGGTGGTTGGGCGAGACGCAGTGGAGGCAGATTCACCGCCCTCTGTGATATTGTATCGTGTAGGTGCACCGCTGCGTTTCGTGCCTCTACCTCTGGTAGAGACTCGATTCCCATTGGCGCCTTGCACGACAGTTGCATGGACGGCGGCGCCGGTCTGACTTTGAGAAGCGGGAGTATGGGAGCCATTCGGGCCACCTCCAGCAGCCGCACGCGCTCGCGATCTTGTTAGAACTGCCATTGTTGTTACAGACAATGCAAGGGAGGAATGTGTAGAGATAAGATGTAGACTGGGGCTTGAAAGCGCTGCGGTCGAGGATGGAGATGGCTGTGGTTGAAAGCTGGAAGCTGGAAGGGAGTGGATGGGCCATTCGCGCTTTTTGAAGTGTGACTGAATGCGCGGTCACGTTATCCTCGTAAGAGGCCACGCTCCCAGAAAATCCATTTTATTGTTCTCTTTTCGGCGCGGAGACGCGTCCCGCACAGCTTTCTTTTTGTATTTTTTATTTGTCTGGTTTTCTTTTTCTTGGCGTTTTTCAGTTGGCATGTTTTGGACTTTTACTGGATTTACCAAGGAATAGAAGCCTCGGTACTGGTGGCGACGGAACGAATGCTAGTTTCTAGGACTTTACTGATGAGGGTTGAGGACGCGGTCCTGTTTGAAAACGCGCAGGTCTTATGCAGAATAACACATGATGTCGACACTCAGTCAAAGGCTCACTGTACTTGACGGGTTCATAGCAGTCAACAAATTTGGATGGAATCCCGCGAAGCAAATCAACAGCCGCGCAGGTAAACTGACCTATCTCAAATATCTCCTTCCGGATTTCCCTTCAGTATAGCCTCTCCCCCAGCTAGATAATGATATTCAGATAGGAACTACATCATCCTCCCTCCATATTAAGGACCATATTTGGATTTTCAATCTCCTCGATTCCACTGGAAGGCTCGCTCAATCGATCACGCTGACTTTTTGAGCCTTTAAGGTGACTCTCAATCAGTACCCTTATTTTAGCCTATATAAGCCGCGCTGACTATCCGAGGTGGTGAATATTCATGGGTCAGCTATACTCCCCCTATTTGCTCTCATACTCTTTTGACTGACACCCGTAGCAAATACTCATCACTCCGGCAGGCTTATGAGAAGCTACGACGATCAAGAGACCGACGAGCAAAGCGAGCAACAGCCGCTCGTATATTACACTTTGTGTTACAAGAACAAGAAGAGCAAGAAGGAAAGAGAAGAGAAGCACGAAAATAGGCAAAGCACATTTACAGAGATAGAGAGCGAACTAACGTCGCCTTTGGTTAGCACAGGCGAGAGTAGTGCGATTGAAGGAAGGAAACAACGAGCCGGAAGGCAGTAGATAGCGAGATTCCAGTGGCCTGCAATCTGCAGGCGAGAATCTACTCCTCTAGCTTCTTTGCTTCCACGGCAACTTGGACCAACGCGCGCCACCTCTCTTCGTTTATCTCCCTCATGTCGGAGACTGGCCTGGGAACCGTGAACCTGTTCCATGATCCCATGCCCGGCACTTCCTCCATCCACTCGAAATGCGATTGGCTCCGGACCGGTTCCAAATCACATTCTTCGGCGCGACGGCGGACATTCCTGGTCTCTTCTTCCGCGTCAGTATCATCAGTATCATTTCCCGTGGAGATTTCGCCAGTTTTGGGTGGATCGCCTCGCTGTCGCTTTAAGCGACCTTGGGTCTTCGTGACCTTTTGAAGCTCCACGTCTTCCCTCGCCGTCTCTTTCTTCCCTTTCTCTCTATTGGCATTCCCCATAGCCGCGGCGTATCTCTGAGTTGGCCGCCTTGCTCTCTGTGAGCGCCGTAGAGTGGTTTCAGGTTGGCTTGGAGGTGCTTGTATGCTGTTTGCACCTCGAGCTCCTTCGCCCGCTTCTACTCCTTTGGAAGTAACGTTAACTTCGGATTCTGCCTCGATGTTCGCTGTCGATTCCACTTCGCCCGGGATGGGTTCAGTGGCTTGTGTCGCTGACAGTGCCGTTCGCTTCCGTTGGATCTGATCACCACCGGGTCTCTCGCCTTCTACGCTCTGTAAGGACACTGAAGGCACAGGGTTCGTGTTCAGAGAATGACCAGAACCGACGGGACAGATACTTATACTTACCATCGTTCTGTGTGGTGGTTATGGATGGGATGAATGTTTGGTTGGAGTGTGGCTTGGATGACCGAGATCCACCTAGGTGATGACCATACTTCATTACTTTCCAGAATTATTCACAGATTGAATACGTACTTATGTTCTCTTTTTCATCATCCCGATGACTGGATTCCTCCTGAGAATGGCTGGAATGAGATCGATCTGTCTGGTCGTTCTCTGTACGGATTTGCGTTTGAAGAGCACCGTCAATGTCTGTGACAGTGCCTTCGGCGGTGGTGCAGATATCGGCGGAGCCTTCAGCTGCATCCTTACAGACGACAAACTCCGAAGGCTCGCTATCTTTCTCAAGGGAAGCGGTCGTGGCTTGTGCGTTGGGTTGACTCTTCAGCCGAGCCAGCGCTCGTCGCGTTAGAGCCATGATGATCAAGAGGAGCGTTTGAATGTTGTATCGAAGGACGAAAGACTTGGGAGGAGAAGATGAGTGTAGAGAGTCCACTTAAGTGGCCGAAGGGCAGAGGAGGGGTTGTGGTTGGGAGATAAAGCAGGTGGATGGACGTTCCTGCCTTTTGCCTTTTTGACTCCCGCGAGTTGCATTACAAGCTCCGCTTGAACACTGGGCACTACTTCACACCTTCCTCTTCATTGACTTCCTTGCCTTCAACAAACTTGGATGGAATCCCGCGAAGCAAATCATTTAGCGCTTAGGTAAAGTGACCTATCTCAATTATTTCCTTCCGGACTTCCCTTCAGGGCCTCTCCCCCAGCTAGATAATTAAATTCATCAGATAGGAACTACATCTTCGTCCCTCCATATAAAGGACCATATTTGGATTATTAATTTCAACGATTCCACTGGAAGGCTCGCTCAATCGATTATGGTGACTCTCAATCAGTACCCTTATTTTAGTCTATATAAGCCGCGCTGACCTGGATATTATGGGTCAGCTATACTCCCCCTATTTGCTCTCGTACTCTTTTGACTGACACCCGTAGCAAACATTCATCACTCCGGCAAACTTATGAGACACTACGACGATCAAGAGACCGACGAGCAAAACGAGCAACAATCGCTCGTATATTACACTGTGTTACAAGACAAAGAATAACAAGCAAGAAAGAGAAGTGAGTCACGAACATAGACAAGTACATTTACTGAGAAGGTCAGAGATTGAAGCGAACTAACGTCGCCTTGGATTAGCACAGGCGAGAGTAGTGCGATTGAATGAAGGAAACGACGAGCCGGAAGGCAGTAGATAGCGAGATTCCAGTGGCCTGCAATCTGCAGGCGAGAATCTACTCCTCTAGCTTCTTTGCTTCCACGGCAACTTGGACTAACGCGCGCCACCTCTCTTCGTTTATCTCCCTCATGTCGGAGACTGGCCTGGGAACAGTGAACCTGTTCCATGAGCCCATACCCGGCACTTCTTCCATCCACTCGTACTGCGATTGGCTCCAGACCGGTTCCAAATCACATTCTTCGGCGCGACGGCGGACATGCCTCGTCTCTTCTTCCGCGCCAGTATCATCAGTGTCATTTCCCGTGGAGATTTCGCCAGTTTTGGATGGGTCGCCTCGCTTTCGCTTCAAGCGACCTTGGGTCTCCGTGGCCTTTTGAAGCTCTGAGTCTTCCCTCGACGTCCTTTTTTTCCCTTTCCCTCCGTTAGCATTCCCCATAGCCGCGGCGTATCTTTGCGTTGGCCGCCTTGTTCTCTGAGAACGTCGTAGGGTGGCCTCGGGTTGGCATGGGCTTGAACGTTCTTGTATGTCGTTGACACCTCGAGGTCCTTCGTCCTTTTCTGCGCCATTGGGTACGACGTTGACGTCGGATTCGACCTTGGTGTTTGTTGCCAATTCGACTTCACTCGGAATGGACGATGCCGGCTGATCTAAGTGTTCCGGGGTGGCGACCGGCTTCTCATCCTTAACGCTCGGAAGGGGTGCTGTGGGTACAAGGTCGTGTTTAGAGGATGACCAGAACCGACGGGACAGATATTTATACTTACCATCGTTCTGTGTGGTGGTTATGGATGGGATGAATGTTTGGTTGGAGTGTGGCTTGGATGACCGAGATCCACCTAGGTGATGACCACATTTCATTACTTTCCAGAATTATTCACAGATTGAATACGTACTTCTGTTCTCTTTTTCATCATCCTGGTTACTGGAGCCCTCTCCAGACTTGGCGGAAGGTGACCCATCCGCTTGGTCGTTCTCTGTATTGATGCTTGGCTGAAGAGCACCGTCAATGTCTGTGACAGTGCCTTCGGCGGTGGTGCAGATTTCGGCGGAGCCTTCAGCCGCGTCCTTACAGACGACAACCTCGGGAGGCTCGCCATCTACATCAAGGGAGGCGGTGGTGGCTTGTGTATTGGGTTGACTCTTGAGCCGAGCCAGCGCTCGTCGCGTAAGAGCCATGTTGATTTTGAATGTAGTATCGAAGGACTTGGGAGGAGAAGATGAGTGTATAGAGTCCACCTGAGTGGCTGAAGGGCAGAGAAGGGGTTGTGGTTGGGAGATAAAGCAGGTGGATGGACGTTCCTGCCTTTTTGACTCCCGCGCGTTGCATTACAAGCTCCGCTTGAACACTGGGCACTACTTCACACCTTTCTCTACTAATTTCGGAGTTTACAGGACTTTTCCTTTCTTTCTTTGGTCTTCAATTCTCTCGAAATAGTACTTTACATAATATGAAGCTTTCGTGGACCGTCTGGTTCACTATAAAGCTAATGAAATTCGGAGGAGAAAGTATGCGATTATGTAATGAAGTGATAGAATAACCGTGACGCAGTGATAATTGATCGAGTTGAGAGTGATCAGTCACCTCATAACAACACCGCCACCACTCTATCACTAGAATGCCTGCCTACTTTTGTCCTACACTCTCTTCTAAGCTATATTTCGATGATATTTCTCATTTGTTCATGATGGTGTAGTGACCCCACGATATTTTGATACAACTTTATATTTTCGAAGCGTGAAAAGGCTCAACTCTAATTATCCGATGCGCCTGTTCATCTGCCATTGAGCGTCATCGTCATTTGAAGGTATGAAACAGTCCTTACCCAGCTCATAAGACGGAATGACTAAACATTGCATCTGTCATATATACTATAGTCCATCTGTCCGTAAAGTATGCACGTGGATGCGAATGATCAGATATAGTACAGAAGGCAGTACTAGTCACGGTCTTCGCCAGTGTCCATGAACCCTAGTTCATTCCACCGCAAGTACCAACTACCAACACTAAGATATATAAGTCAGGCAATCTGTTCACGTTACGTTCAAGACGGAACCATTGGTCCATCGCACTCACAGATCACAGATGATTGATGATTAGACCGAAGACCAAGTCACCAGTTCGAAAAATAGGTCATTAATCCAAATTTCTCTTAGAGATTCTTGCCGCGATTGAATAACCTTAGCACAGCCAAACCTGATTTGCTACTAGTAGCAGGCGGAGTGAGGGTAAAGAGTACTAGTGACGCCGCGGCAGCAAGGACTGGCAGTAAATACAAACGAAGATGGAGAGGAACGTACATATGGACAGACCAGAAGTACTACTACTAGTGGCTGCCCCCGAAGAAAAAACGAGGTTCATGCCTGCAGCCTGCAGCCTGCCAGTGCGGTGTGAGTAAGTAACCAGACCAGACCAGACCAGACCAGACCAGAACTCACGATTTTCATCGTCTCAAAAGAAATCCTTCGATCGCTTACACCGAAAGGCGCAAATCGTTGGAAGAAAAGAACAAGGAAATTTAGTTTTTTGGAACGAGGACTTCCGACTAAACTGCCTTGCCTTTTAGCGAGGGAGAGAAATGACCGGAACATCTTAGTTTACACAGATTGATAGCTCATCCGGATCGGACTCATAGGGTAGTAGGGGTGCTGTGTCCGCGCGATATCTGTCCGTCGCTAGTACTAGTACTAGTATGTAGATCCACCGTGGGCAAATAAGGGGCGAAATTTTGACCAGCGTCGGAATCAAAATTTTGAATCCAAAATTACATTTGGTCGTGGCGGCACTGACAGTTTGTATATGCATCGGATAATTAGAGTTGAGCCTTTTCACCGTGACACTTCGAAAATATAAAGACGTATCAAAATATCGTGGGGTCACTACACCATCATGAACAAATGGGAATCTCACCGAAACATAGGTTGGAAGGTTGGAAGAGAGTGTAGGACTTCTGAGAAGTAGGCAGCCATTTCTGAGTGATGGTATGGTGGCGGGGTTGTTATTATGACAAACCTCAATCAACTATCACTATGTGACAAACATATTGAGTCACGATTACTCCATCACTTCATTACATAATAATATACTTTCTCCTCGGAATTTCATTAGTTTTATAGTGAACCAGACGGTCCACGAAAGCTTCATAGTAAAGTACTATTTTGAGAGAATTGAAGACCAAAGAAAGAAAGGAAAAGTCCTGTAAACTCCGAAATTAGTAGAGAAAGGTGTGAAGTAGTGCCCAGTGTTCAAGCGGAGCTTGTAATGCAACTCGCGGGAGTCAAAAAGGCAAGAACGTCCTTCCACCTGCTTTATCTCCCAACCAACCACAACCCCTCCTCTGCCCTTCAGCCACTCAGGTGGACTCTATACACTCATCTTCTCCTCCCAAGTCCTTCGATACTACATTCAAAATCAACATGGCTCTTACGCGACGAGCGCTGGCTCGGCTGAAGAGTCAACCTAACGCACAAGCCACGACCGCCTCCCTTGGGGCAGATGGCGAGCCTTCGGAGGTTGTCGTCTGTAAGGACGCGGCTGAAGGCTCCGCCGAAATCTGCACCACCGCCGAAGGCACTGTCACAGACATTGACGGTGCTCTTCAGCCAAGCATCACTACAGAGAACGACCAAGAGGGTTCGTCGCCCTCCGCCCATTCTCAAAAGGACTCCAGTGACCAGGATGATGAAAAAGAGAACAGAAGTAAGTATTCAATCTGTGAATAATTCTGGAAAGTAATGAAACGTGGTCATCACCTAGGTGGATCTCGGTCATCCAAGCCACAAACGAAACCAACTTCCATCCCATCTGTAGCTACCACACAGAATGACGGTTAGTACAAGTACTTTATTCCATCGGTTCTGGTCATTCCTTAAACACTAACCTTGTACCCACAGCACCCCTTCCGAGCGTTAAGGATGAGAAGCCGGTCGCCACCCGGGAACACTTAGATCCGCCGGCATCGTCCATTCCGAGTGAAGTCGAATTGGCAGCAAACAACATACAAGGACCTTCAAGTCCAAGACAACCTGAGGCCACCCTACGACGTTCACAGAGAGCAAGGCGGCCAACGCAAAGATACGCCGCGGCTATGGGGAATGCTAATGGAGGGAAAGGGGAAAAAAGGACGGCGAGGGAAGACTCAGAGCTGCAAAAGGTCACGAAGACCCAAGGTCGCTTAAAGCGAAAGCGAGGCGACCCATCCAAAACTGGCGAAAGCTCCACGGGAAGTGACACTGATGACACTGACCCGGAAGAAGAGCCGAGGCATGTCCGCCGTAGAATGTGATTTGGAACCGGTCTGGAGCCAATCGCAGTCCGAGTGGATGGAGGAAGTGCCGGGCATGGGATCATGGAATAGGTTCACTGTTCCCAGGCCAGTCTCCGACATGAGGGAGATAAACGAAGAGAGGTGGCGCGCGTTGGTCCAAGTTGCCGTGGAAGCAGAGAAGCTAGAGGAGTAGATGCTCGCCTGCAGATTGCAGGCCACTGGAATCTCGCTATTTACTGCCTTCCGGCTCGTCGTTTCCTTCCTTCAATCGCACTACTCTCGCCTGTGCTAACCAAAGGCGACGTTAGTTCGCTTCTATCTCTGACCTTCTCAGTAAATGTACTTATCTACTTTCGTGACTCACTTCTCTTTCTTGCTTGTTTTTCTTTGTCTTGTTACACAGAGTGTAATATACGAGCGACTGTTGCTCGCTTTGCTCGTCGGTCTCTTGATCGTCGTAGTGTCTCATAAGTTTGCCGGAGTGATGAATGTTTGCTACGGGTGTCAGTCAAAAGAGTACGAGAGTAAATAGGGGGACTATAGCTGACCCATGATATTCACCCACTCGGATGGTCATCGCAGCTTATATAGGCTAAAATGAGGGTGTTGAATCGTCACCTCAAAGGCTCAGAAACGACGGGAATAATCGGTTGAGCGAGCTTTCCAGTGCAATCGATGAGATTGATAATCCAAATATAGTCCTTTAAATGGAGGGAGGATGATGTAGTTCCTATCTGAATATCATTATCTAGCTGGGGGAGAGGCTATACTGAAGGGAAATCCGGAAGGAGATATTTGAGATAGGTCAGTTTACCTGCGCGGCTGTTGATTTGCTTCGCGGGATTCCATCCAAATTTGTTGGCTGCTAAGAACCCGTCAAGTACAGTCAGCCATTGACTGTGTACTGAGATCATGTGTCATTCTGCATAAGACCTGCGCGTTTTCAAACAGGACCGCGTCCTCAACCCTCATCAGTAAAGTCCCAGAAACTAGCATTCGTTCCGTCGCCACCAGTACCGAGGCTTCTATTCCTTGGTAAATCCAGTAAAAGTCCAAAACATGCCAACTGAAAAATGCTAAGAAAAAGAAAACCAGACAAATAAAAAATACAAAAAGAAAGCTGTGCGGAACGCGTCTCCGCGCCGAAAAGAGAACAATAAAATGGATTTTCTGGGAGCGTGGCCTCTTACGAGGATAACGTGACCGCGCATTCAGTCACACTTCAAAAAGCGCGAATGGCCCATCCACTCCCTTCCAGCTTCCAGCTTTCAACCACAACCTTCTCCATCCTCGACCGCAACGCTTTCAAGCCCCAGTCTACATCTTATCTCTACACGTACCTCCCTTGCATTGTCTGTAAGAGAAATGGCCATGTTAACAAGATCGCGAGCGCGTGCGGCTGCTGGAGGTGGCCCGAATGCCTCCCATACTCCCACTCCTCAAAGTCAGACCGACGCCGCCGCCGTCCATGAGAGTGCCATGCAAGGCGCCAATGGGAATCGAGTCTCTACCAGAGGTAGAGGTACGAAAGGCAGCGGTGCACATACACGTTACAATCACACAGAGGGCGAGGCATCTGCTTCCACTACGTCTCGCCCAATCACCGCCTCCAATTCAAAGCCACGACGCAATGACAAAGGCAAGAGCCGTAAGTACCCCCAACTGAGTCAACTGCTCCACCTAAGACTGAAAGCTTCATTCCTCCCAGTTGAGTCTCAGCCACAGGCTGTCGTCCAATCCACCACCCAGACGTGTGGCTTGGCCTTCAAGTTCACACTTGAACACGTCGCTACGTCCAGCAAAACTGGTAAGCCCTTCTATATGATAACATCTTACCTATCGTATTCACATCATTTCTAGCTTCACCACCCAAGACGGATGGTGCGGCTTCCAAGAAGCCTCGTAAAGGTGGACGCTCCACCACGAAGCGAGGCCCAAAGGCTAAGGCTAAGGCCAAAACCGGAGGGACCGGTCAGCAGAAAAAAGGTTCCCAAAGCACTGCGGTAGCCAGAGCGGGCACCAAGCGTCGTCGTGAAGAAGACGAGTATGAACCGGAGGAATCTGGTGGAGACGAGCTGGAGCCTGCTCCAGTACGACGCACTCTCCGTCGCGTTCGACGGAAGACCCAACAAACTCCGGCGGAAGTTGCTGTGAACAACGACGCCGTTGGCGAAGCGATGAACCGCGTGCGCCGCAACAAGGGAAAGGCGAAGGCCGTCGACTTACCGCCTACTGAAGAGGCCACTACGGGCTCGAAGCGTCGGCGAGACGAGGACGATGATGTCCGGGATGATTCGCAGCAACCATTGGATCCTGGCCCATCCCGCCGAACGACGAGGCGAACCAGGCAGAAGGTGGATAAGCCCACAATCAGCGAGCCCGAGAAGAAGACCACTAGAAAGCCTAGAGGCGGTGCCGATCGTCCTACCAGAAGGACTGGGAACAGAAGGGCGAGAAAAACTCAGGTTCCTCTGACGCGAACGTCTACTCCGATGAGTTGCGAGTCCGAGGAGCCAACAATCATGCCATCTCGGGCTCCATCTCCGGAGGAATGCAAGGAGCACCCAACGCCCCAGGAAGCACCACGGGAGGCTGTCGTGAAGCAAGAGGAGGTGACGCCATCTCCGTTCCCTCGCCAGCCGCCGTCAAGGCACCCCGAATGCAAGAGGGAGCCTCCCGTAAGCCCCTTCATGCTTCCCGCCCTCCAGATTCCAAGTGCGACAGTCTTCCCCTTCGCAAACTCTCCTTCGCACGGGTCAATCATCAAGGCAGAGGAGAGATCCCCACCCTATCTGGATCAAGACGAGTCGTTGTCGCCAGGCGGATCAGACAAAGAGAATGATCCAATTTATGGTCCCTTGCCAGCCCCGATGCCAGCGCCGGAACCTGATTCCGATGAGGACGACGATACTGCCCAAGAAGAAAACGGGCCATCCGTCCAACCCATCCAGCGGCCTCACCCTCGCCGGCCACTTGAGCCATTGGAGGGCTTCGACACCTCTGTGCCAGAAGGTGACGAGACGGAGCCTGTCTCTTCAGAAGACGAGGAGGTCGATTACATCGACCTAGAGGAAGGTATCTCAGCGCCTGCGACACCCAGCGCAGAGTTTCGTACAACCACGACCCAGTGCGAGGTTCAATCGTGTCGTTATGGTGTCGATGGTCCGAATGACGAGGTGGAGGTGGCATCGGAAGTTCGGGAGTTACTTGAAGCTTCTTCGTCCTTTTATAGGAGAATGACCTGCCGAGATCTCGACCAAGTCGCTCCTCAGGAACACGAATCGCCAGTGTCTCCGGTGGCTGGACTCGAGAGTATTCCTGACACTCCATCTGTTCCATTCGAAGCCGCTGCTCCGGATGGCAGGGACCTCTTCACTCGCTCTCGCGCTCCTTCGCCATCTCCTTCCCTTCCGGACCACGCCACGCAGTATCTTCACACTCCTGAAGGGAGTTTTCCTCTGCCGCCATGCCAGTGCGGAAATCCAGCACGACACTTCGTAGTCCATAGTGATGGCGAAGCTTCAGAGTACAGTTTCATGGGCGATGATGAGGGTTTGTGAGGGCGAAGGCTCATTGGACTCATTTTGGCTTATCTATTGCTCTTCCTACGTCTGCATTGTTTTTCTTTGTCTTAGTTTCTGCTCTTGCATTCCATTTTATATCCTCGCACCTTGTATTTTGCTTCGTTTCCTCGTCTTGTTGTCCTGTACCTGTACTTGTATCTTGCGTGATGTAATTTAACTTGAGCTGCCAGCTCATCGCTTCGTGGTCCTTCAAGGCCTTGGAGCATCTCATAAACTCGGCTGTAGCCTCATCTCCTTCAGATCTGAGCTTTGAGTGGCGCTGTAAGCATTCGAGTTATGCGGCGTGTTGATAAGGTATGCTGAATGAAAGAGATAGAAGACATACTGTACGCATCTGTACGGGTGTACGACTGCGTTACAGCAACGAAACTGCCAACCAGGGCAGGGTTACGCGTTACAGAGCCTATTCCAGGCAACCAAAACAACCGGACGGAGACGATAGGTCCGAAATGGCTTCCGAAAGAGGGATGCCACACGCCGGGAAACACCTCTTCTGGAAGTGCAATTTACTTCCCGCCCAAGAACATACCAAATATAGGCAAACTGAGCTATTCCAGAGAAAATTAGGAAGATTTTTCTGCGTTACGCCCTTTATGAAGCAACCCGACCCTTGCGTTACACGTTACACCAAGCAACGCAACCAAGGCTGCGTTACCGTTACGGTTGCACCCGTACAGATGCGTACAGTACACGGTGTTATTACACTGGTGACTGGCAATTCCCTCTGACGCGCGTCGATAATTTTTTCAGTCGGAGATTCAATATTTTCCATGTATGGTCAAAAATGGTGATCTGTATTTACCGGTCATTTTATTTCCACCCACGTCCCACCCAATATATAGTTTTAGTCGTCCCACTCAAATCAAGTCCCTATGCAGGATTTATCATCAATTTGGATGTGAAAACTGACTATCACATGAAGCATTGACTGTGTATAGTATATTCTACTGTATTCTTTATTGATTAACATGCTAGACACGAAGGCAAGGTCTTCAGCTAAGCCACTGATTAATTATTTTCTGTCAATCATTAATGTTATAATATCTGAAACTAATGTTCTCTGGCACCATTCTCCATTCTTCAGAGCTTTCTCAGCTAATTCTAGATATAGATGATGACCCTATATGCATATTTGTAAGTTGGACTATAACAAGTACTTTCATGGAGACACAAGATTGATTTTCCCACATTCAATAACATCCAGCATTCATGTATACTTGTAAAATGCATAAGCTCAGAAACTCCATTTTTTTGTGATATTATGCTGTATTTCTGCTCGGAGTCATGAGCTTCCTTGCAATTCAATATCACGTGACCCAGCATACAATTTTTCGATCCGGCCATCAAAATATAAAAAACTCATCAATTCTCTGTAATATTATAAGACTCAGTACACTTCATGTATTATTCAATGTGTAGCTTTGTCTTCTTTGAAAATTTATATGATAAAATTGCTTCGTTTCTTAGATATGGTCAAGAAATTGTTCCTGCATCTGTTTAATCACGTGACTTCATTTTTTCCTTTATTGTTGAGATCCAATGCATTATTTCAATGTTCAGAACTCAACGAATTTTTCAAGGATTTGCAACTCAGTGCACAAACCATATTTTTTCATACCTGCCTTCATTTTGTTGAGAAAAAATTCTCAAGAAATTGCTTAGATCTTGAGATATGATGTATAACTACCCGATATCTCATTGGATTTCTGAACAAATTTCGATTTTTTTTATCCATATGCTCCCCATCATCGTAAAAATGGTTTCTACTACTTTCTAAGGCTTTGTTTGTATTACGGAATGGGAAGTGTGAAGGTGAAAGTGTCTTCAAAAACCGGTAAATCGCTTATTCTAAGCGATCACCGGCATGCCCGTGGGAAATCGACACTCTGCAATAGGGGATTGCCAGTCACCAATTACATGTGTTCTGGGTTATTCGTATCACATGACCTCACAACATTCTTTCAAATTCAATCTTGATTCTTGAAGCGACTTATTTTACAATCTTCCACCCACATAAACCCTGCTATCATCCAGATGGAAATCGTTTCTCATCGGAACGCTAGCCAAGCTATCACCACTTTTCGATGCCACATTCAGGATGACCCCGACCATTCGCCGGATTGTCATACACAGTCTCTGAGGATCCTTCGAGCTGAAGGTCAGGAAATGAGCATGATGCAGGTAGATCATAGATGTTAGAAAGGTAGTGTTATCCATCATTAATAAGCCAATAACTATGAGCGTCCTACGTTGGATACAAGAACGATTAACGGCAGTAATACAAGTACTAGAACAGCCCATCGTTCCCCCAACACTATGAAGCAATATATTACGATGTTGCAACATATGCCGACCAGCTAAAGAACTAGCCGGAGGACTAATGCGGGAATTAATCAGGGAGATCATATACGGAGATATAATGAACGGGCAAGCCGACATAATGATACGACGTCAATTCGTGGAATTAACCTACGACCCTAATCAACAAATACAAAAGGCTTATGAAAGAGAGATACGAGTGTTATCCTACGACACCGGATACTTCGTAATGATGATCGGAATACGAAATGTAGCACAGGAAGGGAGACACGAACGGTGCGACACAGCTATAGTGGATATTGACATTGCTTATAAACGAGACCGAGAAGGAATGAACGAGAGAACTGCATACACTTGGGGACATTGGATAATGAATTACATAAGTCGAGGACTACCATACGGGTACACCGTAATGAAAGTAAAGACGGAGCAACACGGCAGAGTAATACACTTACAAGGAGTACAAGGGACGACGCTACAACATGCAAGGACAACACCAGGATATACACGAATGCAAACAATTCGGAATTGGTTAACTATACCTCGGCCAATCCTGCCGATACAACCAAGAACGGAAATACAAACGAGGGAGAGACAAGAACAGCTGACTCAGCAATTACCTAGAATAGCCGAGTTGGATCAAGTACCGATGCCGATGCAGGAATCAAACCTGTCCACAAGATGGTACCGCTGTAAGAACACTTTTCCTTTTTTGTCCTTTCTTATTTTTCATATCCCATTATATTACTAAGTTCCTTTCATTACTAATACCTTATGACTCCCTCCGCCCCATCCCGATATATTACTAATACTGCATTACTAATTCCGCCCCAACCCGATGACGCTTACTCACCCTTACTCATTCTTGCTTACTCGTCGGGCCCCGTTATTTGTTGGTCTATATTGTTATGCTGCTGCGCAGCACCTTCTTAGAGTAATACCTTCCCACGTCTCATGTGTATATAAGTAGATAGATCTTGTCTCGTCTTCCCCACTCGACTCTTCTACTTACCACCACGACGTCTTAGGTATTCCTCTCTTGTATTTACTTAGTTTATTCAATCTACTTACCACCACGACGTCTTAGTCGTATACTGTTCCTAGACGCGTGCATTACTCAAGGCTTATCCCCTTAGACGTACGTCGCCGACGACTGTGTACTCTCCCCAAGACGCAGTAGAGGTTGCCACCATACGACCTTCGTGAGAACAGGCCTCGAACGTGCACTGCCACCTCGTCCGTCCTAATATAAGAGTCGAGTCTCCTCTCAGGACCGACGTCTGACTCGTCATCAACATCTCTCCTTTGCGAGCGCCCCCTAACAGGTCGATATCGCATCAACCCGGGTTTACCCGAGCACGACAGAAACCCTCAACCCTGCCCGGCGACGTTAACCAACGTTGTCGTGTATTGGATTCATAACAAGTAACCAACCCTCACTCGTCACCCTGGCTCCTAGTCGTCGTAACCGACAGTACCGAAAGCCCAAGTCCTACATCATCCCGTTTAACTCCCTCGACTACGATCCAAACGATATTGTCGTAGGAACAGACAGGAAAGGACGTGCTCAGTACATTAGGCTTACGTACCGCCCCCAGCGACCAGTAGTCGAAGTTAAGGAAGAAGAGGTAGAAGTGAAGATCGAGGAAGTCGACGTTAAGGTCGAGGAAGAAGACCCTTCCAGTTGGCAGAAGCCAATCATACGTTGGTAAACACTGGCGTTAACATTGACGTTGCATTTTAGAGGCAACCGTATCTGGACGAAGCGGACAAACGAAGTATACTGCAGTCAGCGTATCTCTTTCGTCATTCCCCTCTGGATTTTTAAGGTCACCATCTCCTTCGACGACACAATCCCTGCTCGTCGACAACAACAACAAGCTCATCCTCTCCCCGTCAGACCGCCACAATAGATACCGTATCGGAACGTGCGCGTCAGCATCTCAGCCAGCTCAGACAAGGGAGGTACAGTGCGAGTCGTCAAGGTTTCTACTATACGACATCCACTGGAACCGACCAGCGTATAGTTTGGGATCAAGCCAAGGACAACTGGGCACACACACCGACAAGTGTTCCCGCTCCCATCTCATCCTTCGCCCCAACCTCGTCGACAGCTGCGAGATTCTCAGCACGCGAAGAACCTGAGGAAACAACCGTAGGAGCATTTGATCCTCCTCAAAGTATCATATCTAGACCACCGTCGACACACGAACCTGCTCTACCCCCTGAGGATCCTATTGACGTTGAACCTCCTGAAGACGAGATGTCGCACCTCACAGCAGACGTGATCGCAGCAATTGTCGCCCAGGCCCTGGCACAGGCAGGAGTCGGACAGCCAAGGACGCCGATGAATGCACCAGCAACATCGATGTCGACAGACAATCCATCTGTTGACAAGCCAAGGCAGTATCATGGAGGCGACGATTACGAAGATTTCCGTCGGGAATTCCTGTTGTATGTCTCGGAGAACCCAGGAAGGTTTGGAACCGACGTCAACCGAATCAAATTCGTACTGTCGTATCTAAAGTCGGGACGAGCTTCAACATGGGCGCAGAACTATGTCGATTCCAACACAGCAACTGATGGAAGTTCGACTATTCCTGACGACTTCAAGAAGTTTGTCGAGGCCCTCGACGCATCTTTTAGAGATCCCCACAAGGCATCTAAGGCGTTAGAGCGAATCTACTCAGAAGTACAAGGACGTCGTACTGCTGATGAATTCTTTGATATCTTCGAACAACTAAGGATCTCGGCGAAGCTCACCAGCAAAGAACATGACGCAGTCCTCATCCACCGTCTAGAGCAAGCAGTCAACCCTGATGTTCTTCGAGGAGTTATGCGAGCGGAGAAGGTGCCAACGACGTATGATGGATGGAAAACGAAAGCGCTAGCTGTCGATGCAGTAGAACAACAGCTGCGAACCCAACTACGTCCAAATAAGCCACCAGTACGAAACTTTCCCCCAAACCCTCAAACTCAGTATCGTCGACCCCCAGGACCCCCACCCCAACAACAGCAATCACAACCACAACGTCCCCCATTGCAGGCACAAGGAGTAAAGCCGGGAACGCACCCTGGAATGGGGATTCCAATGGAAATCGACGCAGCTCATCGTCGTCTGCTTTGCTGGGCGTGCAGAAAGCCTGGACACTTTGCATCGCAATGCCCAGATAAGCGGCAGGTGGTACGACAGATCATCGTGGGAATGGACCCAACGATTCGAAGGGAGATGGCGGAACAGCTTGGTGAGCTGCCAGAATCAGCCTTTGTCGAAGAAGAGTACAGCGAGGAAGTTGTGGAAGTTAGGGCTACGACCGAGACCGAGGGCGTCAACGTCGAGCAGGATTTTTCGGAAGACCAGCAGTAAACGTCGTAACTACTGGTCAACATTCTCAAGGACTCTCGTCTTCTCTAAATTATAACTCACGTGCTGTACAGTATTTAGATGAGCATCAATGCACCGAGTTAAAAAATCACGAGATCCTGAACGACGTAATACCTACCCCCGAAAAAGAAGACGACCTAGACGTCGATGACTACGATGATGCGTGGATGTGTGACAGAGGTGTACAGCCTAAGGAGAAGGAACCAGAAGCCGTCTTTGTGCGGCGAACAAATGGATACCAACTAGACGTCATCGTAACCATCATTCATCCCTTAGATCGGCAACTGACTCCCGAAGATAAACAGGAGATGCAGCAGCTGGACGGAGAAGAATACGATACGGACAGATTGGAGTTGGATGCACATGCGCTCATTGACTCTGGAGCAACTGGTTCTCTCATCGATGAAGGATTCGTCGAAAGGTACAAGATCCCCACCAAACGCTATATTCGTCCTATACCACTCTTTAATGCTGATGGAACTGGCAACAAGGAGGGTTCGATGACGGAGTATGTGGAAGTGCAAATGATCTTCGACGGGATACATGAAGAGACCATTCGTCTAGCAGTGACATCCCTAGCGTCAACTAACGTCTTTCTTGGATATGACTGGCTGCGCAAGCATAATCCGGAAATTGACTGGAAGACGGGCGTCATGTCGTTTACTCGTTGCCCGGAGACATGTTGGTCCTTGGAAAGGGAGGCGGAAGAGTATCGTAAGAAGCAGGTCAGGGGAGCGACAAAGTGGCCAGAGTACCTCGACGAGTTTGCAGACGTCTTCAGTGAGGAGAACTTTGAAAAGTTGCCGGAGCATCGTGTTTGGGACCACGCCATTGAACTAAAGGCGGACTTCAAACCAAGCGACTGTAAGGTATACCCTCTCAACCCGAAGGAACAACAGGTGCTGCAAGAATTCATCGACGAAAACCTCGCCTCAGGACGCATTCGACACTCAAAATCTCCCATGGCATCGCCGTTCTTTTTTATCAAAAAGGAAGACGGTTCCCTCCGAGCGATTCAGGATTACAGGAAGCTAAACGAAGGGACCATCAAGAACAAGTACCCACTTCCTCTTATCCAAGAACTTGTCGACAAAGTCCGGGATTCTCGCTATATCATGAAGCTCGACGTTCGTTGGGGATATTACAACATCCGTATTCGAGAAGGTGACGAGTGGAAGGCGGCGTTTAGGACTAACCTAGGATTCTTCGAACCTACGGTTATGTTTTTTGGTTTAACTAATGCGCCAGCCACGTTCCAAGGGTTCATGAATGACATCTTCAGAGAACTCGTACACGAAGGACACGTCATCATCTACCTCGACGACATACTGATCTTCTCCGAAGGACAAGACGAGCACCAACAGCTAGTCAAACGAGTATTCGAGGTCTTACGAAAAAACAACCTGTACCTCAAACCTCAGAAATGCGAGTTCGAAACAGACCACGTCAAGTACCTTGGTCATATCATCGGCAATGGAGTAGTGAGGGTGGATCCGAAGAAATCCAAGGCGATTCAGGAGTGGCCAGTGCCGAAGAACTTAAAAACGTTACAGGAGTTCCTAGGGTTTGGAAACTGGTTACGACGATTTGTCAAGGATTACAGCGAGATTGTTAAACCACTCACGAAACTAACGGGAAAGGTAGAATGGAAGTGGGACGAAGAAGAACAGGCTGCCTATGAGGAGCTCAAGAAACGTCTATGCGAACCACCCGTACTTGCCATTCCGAACAACAAAGGAGCGTTTAGAATCGAAGCGGATGCATCGAACTATGCAACTGGAGGAGTACTACTACAGGAGCAAGGAGGCAAGTGGAAACCAGTGGCGTATAGGTCAAAAACGTTGTCAGATGCTGAACGAAATTACGAGATCTATGACAAAGAGATGCTCGCGATTGTACAAGCTCTTAGGGAATGGCGACAGTATTTGCTAGGAGCTCATCAACGTTTTGAAGTCTGGTCGGATCACGCTAATCTCCTCTACTTCAAGTCACCACAGAAACTGAACTACCGTCAGGCAAGGTGGCGACTCGAACTAGCTGATTATGACTTTACGTTGATTCACAAAGCAGGAACGTCGATGGGCAAAGCTGACCTTCTGTCAAGACGAGCGGACTATGATAAAGGTGAACACGATAACGAGAACGTCACCTTCATCAAAGAAGACTGGTTAGTACGAGGAGTGGTGCAGACATCGCAGGAGGAGGTGTTGGAAAGGGTACGGGAAGCGCAGCAGGAGGTGAAGAAGAGACCAAAGGGAGTAGTACCGAAGGATGGGTGGTTAAAGCTAGGAAACGTCATCTTTGTGCCGAACGACGTGAAAGAGCTTGTGTTGAAGGAGTACCATGATTCACCAATGGCTGGGCATCCTGGGACGACAAAGACCGTCAACCTCATTCGTCGAAAGTTCTGGTGGCCTACGATGTTCTACGACATCCGTACATATGTCAAAGGATGCGACAAGTGTCAAAGGACGAAGGCTACAAGGGCAACGAGAGCTAGGAGTCTGCACCCGAACGAAGTACCTGACAAGCCATGGGAAATCGTTACTGTCGATTTGATTGGAGAGTTACCAGAATCCGAAGGATACAACGCTATCTGCGTAATCGTCGATCGCTTCAGCAAACAGATACATGCGGTACCAACTACGACGAAGCTGACAGCTGAAGGAATGGCTAGGATTTACAGGGATCACGTCTTTCGTCATCATGGACTACCACGCAAGATTATCCACGATAGAGGGACCCAGTTCGACGCTAAGATGATGAAGGAATTGTACAAGCTCCTACACATCGAAGGGAATTCATCGACGGCGTATCACCCACAGACGGATGGACAAACCGAGCGGGTTAATCAGGAGCTGGAACAGTACCTTCGTCTCTATGTGGATCATCGACAGTCGGACTGGGCAAATTGGTTGGCTATGGCTGAATTCGCATACAACAACCGAGAACACTCAGCAACGAAGATGTCCCCTTTCTTTGCAAATCTGGGTAGGAATCTAGGCGACTTTTCGGACATTGCGACGTCATCCTCGAACATGGTTGCCGAAGACTTTGTGAAACAGATCAAGGAGACCCACGAGCTAGCTAAAGAAAACCTTCAAAAGGCAGCTGATGACATGAAGAAGTACCACGACCGTCACGCAGGAAAGTCCATAAAATTCGTACCAGGAGACAAGGTATTTCTGGACGGACGAAATATCAAAACGACAAGGCCTACGAAGAAGATGGAGGACAAGTGGTATGGACCTTACGAAGTGGTTGAGAAGGTTGGAGCTGGCGCGTACAAACTCAAGTTACCCAAAACGTGGAAGAAGATTCACCCTGTCTTCAATGAAATCCTACTGAAACCCGCGGTCGAGCCCTCGTTCGAATCTCAGAAAAAAGCACCTCCACCGCCACCTGTTCTCGTTGATGAAGAAGAAGAATACGAGGTTGAAGGAATACTCGATTCACGACTACATCGACGGAAACTACAATATCTGGTAAAGTGGTTAGGATACGAGGAAGCAACCTGGCAACCAGAGTCGGACCTAGGAGACAATGCGAAGGAAGCTGTTGACGAGTTCTACCAAAAACACCCAGGAGCCCCTCGTAAACTCACGATACCTCAACGGTCGTTACACCAGATCTTCGCGTATACAGAACCTCCAGATCCCGTGAACGGTTGGAAAGGAAAACCCATGGTCGCAGTCGACATGGAAGATCTACCCCTCTGTGTAGATCCGGTTGATCAACCAGGACTGCTGGTCGGGACGCCCAACCTTGAAGAGGGGGTGATGTAAGAACACTTTTCCTTTTTTGTCCTTTCTTATTTTTCATATCCCATTATATTACTAAGTTCCTTTCATTACTAATACCTTATGACTCCCTCCGCCCCATCCCGATATATTACTAATACTGCATTACTAATTCCGCCCCAACCCGATGACGCTTACTCACCCTTACTCATTCTTGCTTACTCGTCGGGCCCCGTTATTTGTTGGTCTATATTGTTATGCTGCTGCGCAGCACCTTCTTAGAGTAATACCTTCCCACGTCTCATGTGTATATAAGTAGATAGATCTTGTCTCGTCTTCCCCACTCGACTCTTCTACTTACCACCACGACGTCTTAGGTATTCCTCTCTTGTATTTACTTAGTTTATTCAATCTACTTACCACCATGACGTCTTAGTCGTATACTGTTCCTAGACGCGTGCATTACTCAAGGCTTATCCCCTTAGACGTACGTCGCCGACGACTGTGTACTCTCCCCAAGACGCAGTAGAGGTTGCCACCATACGACCTTCGTGAGAACAGGCCTCGAACGTGCACTGCCACCTCGTCCGTCCTAACAACCGCCCACTAAACTAAACTAAACAAGAGAAGGCTAGTAGTACAGAAGTAGTAAGATAAGGAAGGAAGAAGAAAGGAAAGCACGGACCAGGTATCATAAGAGAGAGAGACAGATTAATACTAAAAAAGGTAAGTAACAAGGTAGTAATGTCACACATGTAAATTAGTATATAAGGAGGCCATGATAGAGCTGACCTAGCAGTTTAATCCAAGTCAAGGGACCCTACTGTTTATCTCCGTGGAGGGTTCGTTGATCCTTGATCGACGGACCAATCTGGCTAATTCCTCGGTTCGAGGGGTTAATCCAAATTCTATAATACTGGTTATGGAATTGCTAATCACCTTAGTGGACTGTGTAGCTGATCCGATCTGAAACAACTAGCAACTAACTGATATTGCAGTTGAACCTGATATTATAATCGTACAGTATTAAGTCGGCGTGAAGACGCGGTTGTTATACTGATTGTTATTCACGATGCGAGATCGCGTCCGGTACCGAAATACCGAGACGAGGGGTGTATGGTTTTAAGTGGGGGAGGGCTAATACGTGCCGGTACTTAACCAGTACGGTCACGGTACTTGTTGTCTATGATAAGGGGGAGTTAATGGATGGGCCAGAAGCGAAGAGTATGTGATTCTGGTATGAAAAGGACAGTTTAGAACGTGGGAAAAACTTCGGTATAGGTCGGTATGAGAGAGAACGTAGCAAAACAAGAGTCTAATACCGTGGGAAAAACCTCGGTACAGGTCGGTACAGAAACAAAGGGGTCGGTATGTGAAGGTATGTTGTCAAACAAGAAGATCAGTACAGAAACTAAAGGATGACGTGCAGAATACAAAGAATAACAAAACGTCGGTACCGTGGGAAAAACGTCGGTACAGGTCGGTACTGCAAGGAAACAGCTAGCACGGGGTGGTATAGCGAGAAACAGAATGAGGGAGACTGGTAGATGAAGGTGTCGACTGGACTGGGAAGCAAACCTGAGCCCTCGCACGGGAGGCTAACTCCTGAGGTTCACTTGAGACAGAACTGGGATGGAACTGGGATGGAACTCGAGATGAGACTGAGACGGAACTGGGAAGGGGGTGAGGAAACCTGAGCCCTCACGCTAGAGGCTAGCTCCTAAGATTACCTGGAGAGCTACTACGTACAGGAGGAGATATTTATACTACTGTACTGTAGTTAGCTCATAAATCCAAAAGGAGAAAGTAGAAAGGAAGATCAAAACAAAGAAAAGTCTGAAGAAAATGTAACAAGGAAAGTGAACATTGCAGCGCCATCAGGGGGACAACAAGAAAGGTTTAGGGAGGACAAGATACCAATGAAAACGTAGCATATAGTACCCCTGGATGAAAAGTCCTCAGGACAAGAGATATGCGCCCCTGCTGATTGATACCGACACGTTCCTGGTGGTACCGGACCTGAAAACCTTAATGGATACTGACCCTGAGCTTTTCCAAAGAACTGGCATGCATAGTCCAACCATCAGGAATGAATACCAGAGAGGGAGACGTCCGATCCATGTCATGAGAGCATGTCGAATTGTCAATTTGTCTCGGTACCGGGTTTCTCGGCACTCGGTACTCTCAGTATTCTCGGTACCGGGTTTCTTGGCGCTCGGTACCGGTACTCTCGGTGTTCGGTATCTTGAGAAATGTGACCGACAGTTTCTCTAGGTGTGCTGGTGAATACTGGAAGGTGTAGATGGGACTGTACCGTAGCATGGGGTAAGCGTAGAATGGGATACCGGGGTTGATACCGAGCTCAGCTGCACGTAGTTCTCTTCAACGATAAGGGAATATCGGGAATCGCACTACGTTGGGAGTAGCTCGTACCGTGCAGACAATAGGGAGAACAATCTAGTTGCAATCCGTATTTTTAGCTTTACTTCGATTTCACACAATCGGTTCAGTTCAGCCATGTCGCTACTGGTAATTTACTGGTTCGCCAAGTAATTAATGTTACGATTTAACTTAGGGACTTATGGTAGGGTCTCTTGACTTGGATTAAACTGCTAGGTCGGCTCTACCATGGCCTCCTTATATACTAATTTACATGTGTGACGTTACCACCTTGTTACTTACTGTTTATAGTATTTATCTGTCTCTTCCTCCTATGATACCTGGTCCGTGCTTCCTCTTTCCTTCCTTCCTTATTCTACTACCTCTGTGTTACTAGCCTCTTCTCGTTTAGTTTAGTGTAGTGGGCGGTACCATCTTGTAGACAGGTTTGATTCCTGTGTCGGTAACGGCACTTGATCCAATTCAGCTATTCTAGGTAATTGCTGAGTCAGCTGTTCTTGTCTTTCTCTCGTTTGTATTTCGGTTCTTGATTGTATCGGTAGGATCGGTCGTGGTATAGTTAACCAGTTTCAAATTGTTTGCACTCGTGTATATCCTGGTGTTGTTCTCGCGCGCTGTAGGGTCATCCCTTGTACTCCTTGTAGGTGTATTACTCCGCCGTACTGTTCCACCTTTACTTCCATTATGGTATACCCATATGGTAATCCTCGGCTTATGTAATTCATTATCCAATGCCCCCAAGCATATGCAGTTCTCTCGTTCGTTCCGGCTTGGTCTCGCTTGTAGGCAATGTCGACATCTACTATAGCTGCATCGCATCGTTCGTGTCTTCCTTCCTGTGCTACGTTTCGTATTCCGATCATCATTACAAAGTATCCGGCGTCGTAGGATAATACTCGTATCTCCCTTTCGTAAGCTTTTTGCATTTGTTGGTTAGGGTCGTAGGTTAGTTCTACAAATCGACGTCGTATCATTATGTCGGCTTGTCCGTTCATTATATCTCCGTACGTGATCTCTCTGATTAATTCTCGCATTAGTCCTCCAGCTAGTTCTTTAGCTGGGCGGCACGTGTTGCAACATCGTAATATATTGCTTCGCGGTGTCGGGGGAACGATGGGCTGTTCTAGTACTTGTATTACTGCCGCTAATCGCTCTTGTATCCAACGTAGGACGCTCATAGTTATTGGCTTATTAATGATGGATAATACTATCTTTCTAACACCTACCATAAGTCCCTAAGTTAAATCGTTAAACATCAATCACCTTGCGAGCCAGTAAATTATTAGTAGCGACGCAGCTGAACTGACCCGATTGTGTGAAATCGAAGTAAAGCTAAAATACGGATTGCAACTAGATTGTTCTCCCTATTGTCTGCACAGTACGACCTACTCCCAACGTGGTGCAATTCCTGATATTCTCTTATTGTGAATAACAATCAGTATAGGAACCGCGTATCCATGCTGATCTAATACTGTACAACTATAATATCAGGTTCGACTGCAATACCAGTTAGTTGCTAGTTGTTTCAGATCGGATCAGCTACACAGTCCACTAAGGTGATTAGCAATTCCATAACCAGTATTGTAGAATTTGGATTAACCCCTCAAATAGAGGAATTAGCCAGATCAGTCTATCGATCAGAGATCAACGAACCCTCCACGGAGATAAACAATAGATACACCAGAGCCTGTGAAATGATGTAGATTGATAAAGTTGTGAAGCTTTTGCCTGGTTCTAGTGGATCACAATGTTCATGATTTGCCACAATCAACAACGTACTGCCATGACGAGTACAAGCTTGGGAAGAGTGGATCCTGGCCGCCATCACTTTATCCTCCATACAAGACCTACCATTGACATTCGACACAATAATCTTCATCTGCAAGCGACTCAAGGGAGCACATGCCACGATAAAGCATCTTTAACATCTCATGTTTCTACATAGTGATAATATATTCATATCAGACCGTTACTGATCTAAGTAGTAATGAATCGGAGTCTCGCCATAGAACGGACGATTCCTTTGTGGAATCATAACCGGATCTGGTTCTAGCCATGAGGTATCTGGGCGGATAGTATGTCGTAGATACGACGGAAAGTATCCGCGAGTATCATGTAAGATACGCTTGCAGAGTTCTACTGGCGAAATCCTTGTGTCAACAATCGCAATGTATAAGGTAACTCTTTCTTCGATCGCTTCTAGCACAGACTTGTTCATAATTCTAAATTTGATTAGGGCGCATTGTGCTGTTTTGCTCTTGATTATGGTTTTTTTTCATCATATATACTCTGCACTACAATGATGGGAAACCTTGCATCTGAAGCTGATAATCAACGCAAGAGTAAATGAGCTTGTCCATCAGTATTTGGCCATTCTCGTTTGTTTTCTTCCTGAGCAAACAATTGATCAATGGAATAAGGAAGTATACTTCAGGAATATTACTCACAATGTTGGTGGTGGTTTCAATGTTAGTTTAGACCAGGACCTCCCGTTTCAAAGGAACAAATCCCTCGAATCCCTCGTGTGTATACAACGCATTGTTATGCAGAGAGATTAACTGTCTCGAATATCGTTTAAAAAGTGAAACTCGGATAGAGCTTCTGAAAAACGCTGTGTGCCTCATAATGAAATCGGAATAACACGACCACAAGGTCCAAGTATAAATTAGAGTTCCCCTGCGCTCCGAAACAATCAAGCTCGAGCCTTCGGAGTGGGGACACGTAACTCTCTCTGTTGTTGTGTCTCTGCCATTGACACCACTGTGTTTGAATACGGTAAGAGCACCGAAGAATCGATGCATAGGTCCTCGAGCATCGGTAGGGGTCTTCTCTCATATTGAGTCTTGTAGTTCTAAAACGGTCAACGGAGGCAGTGAACATTAGATGGACTCGAATAACAACTCTCCCTTGAGCTCGGATCCGGTATCTACGAGCAAATTCCAACGAGGGAAGTTTTAGCTTGTCGAGGATGACTGTCATGTCCCAAATTGCTTGAATTTGAAACTTGAAAGCTTGAGTGAAGGTATTCGTCACGTGAACGTATTTCAGGAGAGGCTTCCGAAACAGGATTGACAGGATTAGAATGGATTTCTGAGATCGGTTCGAGTCTCAGATCAGATGTCCTGATGACCTTCGCATTCCTAGTACAGTTATACGGCAAACTACAGGGATTTACTTAACCTTGCCGGCTCGTATGCAGACCAAAAACAATGCTATCCTTCACATGAACTTCTGGTCAGCAAATACAAGATGATATACTTTACGCAGCCGTTTATCATGAGCGGACGAAGACATCCATCATATCTCCCTCTTCCATGGGACAAGTCACTTCGACGAGGTCAATGATATCTATTCCGATATCGTAAAGTCGATCCAGACCGATCTCAGGTATCTTATGTTCCTTCGAAACCGTCATTTGGAACATAGTTGCTTGCTTCTGCTCACCATCGTGAATAAAAGCATGCGACGTGGGTTGAGACAGATTAAGATTCCGGTACGTAAGATCCATCTGTCAGGATAGTTTCTTTCATTTGGCATAAGTGAAGCAAGGCAAAGGACCGAATCCGTCCGACGGCGTAATGAAGGACTCCTCCACGGAGATGCTGCGTCCTTGATGTCCTAGAGTCTGCGCGGCGGGAATGCCAATGGGTCCCTTTTTGATCCATTCCAGGATGAAGCACTCAACAGAATCGTAATCGTTGATAGATGTGAATTCTTCAGGCACAGTCACTAGGCTCTGGTCGCAATCGAACAGCATCCAAATATATCTGGGGATGTGCCGCTCCAGTAGATCACCAGAGGTAACGGGTAAACGAATACTGAACACTCCCTCTTCGCAAGTGATGTAAAAACCTCCTTTGTCGATCTGGAAGAGAGTGGGAAGTCCAGCGAGAGTCCGGAGAGCGAGGATCAGGAATGTGCTTTTCCCTAGATGCCCATAAAGTGAGACCAGAATTCTTACGAATCCCAGGACTTCCAATCACAATTGCACCGCCCTCAAGCGGTTTGGACAGATGATCAAATCTCTAAGGCGAATGTCGGTCACCCGAGAATAGGTGTCGATTTCCATAGCGTTCTTATCTCCAGTGACCATGAGAAGGACCCGAAGCAAGTTCAAGTAGTACTCCCTGACGAGGATAGATTCAACATGGTATCTCGACAGCGAGCTTCCAACGATGTCTTGATGCCGGAGAAGGACTAGGACGACTTTCTGAGGGATCGATTCCACATCGCATTTAACAGCATGATCGACTCGGTGATTTGATGGGGTTGGGAACGAAACAGTGACGGGACGGGACGCGATGGTGTAGGGATGGAGTAGGGATAGGGCTGGGATGGGAATAGTGACAGGATGGGATTGAGGAGTGAGGAATACGACGTTGGACGTGATTATAGACGGCGATATCGGACGCGCATCCACGCGTGTCTTGATCTACTAGTACACCGTGACACTTGTACCTCGAAGTACCTGGAGCAAGTTACATAACGCGCGTGTCCGTTGTCCGTCGTTCGAGTCGTGACACGTCGGATTAACACTATTAGTACTATTCCTATGGTGCTTGTATTTGGTGGTAGTGCTTGTGCGTGGTGGTAGACGCATACGCATGAAACCGGGGTGTGTGATTATGTTGAAAGCTTTAGCAATAAAATGTATATGCATCGTCGTCTATCATCAGAGATGAGGAGATAGGTTCATGGGTTCATGACATGAGCGCTTGCTACTACCTGCCGCGATTGCGATTGATAAAGAAAAAACTAAGAAGTGAAAAGCAAAAATAAACGTATCGTTGAACAGCGTCTGAATATGTACGGATTTATTTGCATATACAGTACAAGTATAAGACAGTTGATTACGACGAAATGTGATGCTCAGATAAGAGTACCATCCAATATGGGGCGGACTATTTATATGGGCATCTAGGCATCTACGTGCCCGATATTGGGCCTGGATGAATAACAAACAACGCGATGTGGTCAACGACGAAAGGGAAAAACCCTTGTCGACGGTATCCTGCACTCGATCACATTGCGCGCTTGTTATCGCCATCGATCATGATTTCAAGAACCCGAGTAACACGCTCCAGCAGCAGGGGTCACTTGATATATGAACTTGGACTTAGAGGCCGTGACTGGTTGAAACGATCGTGAAAGTAGAGATCATCCATTCGATCCCAGAGTCGACCAAACATCAATAACCACATAACATAGCCACAAAGCAAAAGAGCAACGGAAAAGAGAAAGAAACTAGCCAAACGGCGAAAGGAATGCGTGTATGATGCTCAGATAACAATACCGCGTAATATGGTCGGGTTATTCATTTGGGCATCGGGTATTGGGCATAGAAGATAAACATCCGATCGTCCTCGGCCTCGAAGTCGATGAAGAATGAACTTGGTTCGGAGGGCCATGAATGTTTGAAACGATCATACATGTGAACTACAACGCAAGTTCAACGCAGGCGAGAAAAGGTAACCATCCATGAGTTTCCCAGTTCCAACCGTCCGTCAATAACTAAGACGAGCAATGGGAAAAAACTACCGAATGACGAAATGGATGGATGATGCTCAAATGAAAAACTACCTGGTGTAGGATGGCCTATTCATTTGGGCGTCATCGTCTGAGGTCATTCGAAGGTATCATCGTGGTCGATGAAACAGTCTTTCCCAACTCATAGGACGGAATTGAGTCTGTCATAATCCATCTGTCCCATGTGGATGCGAATGATCAGTGGGACGGTGGCATATATGCTATGCCGCATTCAGCATGCAACATATATCATCCATACACTCCATCCACAAAGAAAAGAACGTAAGACGGACAAGAGGAGAAGTCAGCCTTAAGCTACCTCCTGACATTGAATACCTCCCGACATTGAGCAACTTCTCATAGCCGTATAGTTGTCGCAAGACCCGGTACCATACAAGACTTTAGGACAATTGGTCTCGTTCGCGTGACAGTAGTCGTCGAATCGCTACCTTCATCCTTATCTACCAGAGACGAATGGCCATCTGGCAGGTGGGCATTGGGACGAGGAACAATGGACGACTTGTGGAGGGGTGTGTTCTGTCTAACAGGCAGAACCTGAGTGGATGTTTGGTTGCTTGCCTGCTATATAGCACTAGATCTCAGGGTTCTGTTCCGCTTTCTGGGCAATTATATAATCACTGTTTAAAAACGGAGTCTGTGTTTCTTCCAATCGAGCAGAGTATTGTTATACTTTCAACTCTATGTTCTACTCCGACATACTTTGACAATGGCTTGGGAATGGGCTTACAACACCCTTTTGCAAGTATAGGTGGCTTGTTTACTTGTGAGGAGCTTCATGAGTCTTGGGATTCATCATCATATAATGAGGTTACCGTTCTATCTTGAGCCTTGCGACGAGAGCGGCGTGGACATTTGCGAAAAGTGGACTACCTTCGGAAGCCGTGCTATACAACGTTTCTCTGAAGAAGGGAAAAATAGATATACCCCAACCATGTCAATGATGAAATAGGCCAAGATATGGCTCAACTATTGGCGCTTCTGCTGTATGAGTGAGGTTTCAAAGCTTTTATACATTGATCCTTTTGCTAACATTGTGGATCTCATGCGATGCGCCCATGGTTCTCGAAATCTAGTTGTGATGCCTCATGGAAGTTTGAGCTTGCTACTGTTGGCCAAAGAAGATTTGACGTCGCCCAGCCATCGTCATATATCGGTTCCTCTTAGAAAACGGGCTAATGCGAGGAGCAACATCAGCTTGTTTGTAGAAGTTCATGCTGCCCAAACAGGCTCAATTCTGACGAGTCACCTCTGGGCGTCGATATGTGATTCAAACAAGCTTTGATATCAATAAATAACTAGAGACCAAAGTCGATCCCGAGTGGCCACCCACAGCGAATAGACCTATGACCATGATGTCAGATCACTCAAATAACGAGGGACACCTACTTGTTAAAAGACTGAAAGTCGGCTGTATCCGTTCAAGTGCCACATAATGCTACCGAGAGCCAGGGTAATTGATCTTTGCAGTGCGCGAAGGGCAGAGAGTAAAGAGAATGGAACCTTTTTCTGATACCAGACTAGAACGACATCGTCCAGGGGAGACTCAGGCTGCCGTTTTCTATCGAGCTGAACAATGTGCTTGTTAATAACTCGGAGCAGTGCAGACATAGACTGTAGCATCTTGGGTCACCTATCCAATGATCTTTCCAGACATTCTGCTAATGTTGGTCGAAGAATAAAGAATAAAGAAACACAAAATGCTTCGAAGTTGCACTGCTTATTTCATACATGTCAACTACAAACCAACTCCCTAGATATACTAGCTACTGGAATCAATGACCCTTCTCTCATCCCCCTTTTCCGGTTTGTAAAGTAACCAAGAAAGTCCCTGCACATGAAGTAATAATCAACCTGAGATCATGTAATGTGTGTTCATCTACCAGCCCAATCTTTTCTATTGGATCTACGCATCCTAGTCTGACCTTTCAGTCTGATGCTAGCCAAGAAAAATCTTATGAAGTTACCTGGATTGGAGGTAAGATAGAAGATTTTCTTCCCATTGCTCATCCGACTCCGACTTCCTTCATCTCTGTATCTCTATGAATATCATATCTCCTAAATTCAGGACAGTGAGGCAGAGGGCTTTCGAAGAAAACAGTAATTGTTACTAGCCTGAGAGCGCATAGTGTATTGAGTATATGACGGTGGCGTCTTGGGACCAGGCCCAGTTGATCTATCTCATCTTCTACCTTGCTGAGTTAGTTCTCGTAATGATGGTTCGGCGATTCGGTGAGCTGGTTAGTGAGTCTTTTCAAGTTGAGCAAAAGCTCGAGTTTATAGGCTTGCTAACTAAACAACAGCATGTTTCAATAGTAATTATTCTGAGTCTGAGCCCACAACCAACATGCTAGTGACAGATCTAGATATTCCAAGTCTGACCCAACGTTCTTCTATCGATGAATACAGAGGCACCTTGTTTGACTTTTCGTTAACGCGACATGTATGACAGAAATCGCTTCAGGTTTAATCTTTACATAAATTGACCTCAGCGGGAGATGCTCATTGCTCAACAATTGTGGAAGGACTTGGAGTCAAATCACAAGATGGTCATGAACATGGGAGGAAAGAAAAATTCGATTTCAACTTGTAACTAATTTGTCTCGAAGGTAATCCAGATGATTTACCTTTCTTTAAGGACCCTATGCCTGATTGTATTTCTAAACATTTAGCTGTATGTGTTACGAGGTGGACTATAATAACAAAGGGGGACGCACGTTCGCTCCCCCTTAAGGTCAATGTTTACTCTCAGCTTTCTGTACGACCAGGGTGATAACGCATCCCATGTATCATTAGACTCGTCACAAATGCACGAGATTGGTAGTAGAAGCCGATCATTGAACGTCGCTGTTCCAAAAAAGGTCGTCCCATCCCCTCTTGACTTTGCCATGACATAAAGAGCGTCTAAATTCCGCCTGAGCTCATCCCCGTGCCCGAATTTCCACCACACCATGCGGATGTATCGCAAGACCGGGCACGTAATAGGGCCATCATCACTCCAAGTGAGCCCTTCGAATAAAACGCTTGGCTCATCACCGCTAGCAACAATCATGAGTTCTTGTAGTGTGGGTAGCATACGAAGGACGGGAAGCAACTCGTTCGGCGTCGCATGGAAGTCTTGTATATGTAGTGTTTCTAAACGTGGACGAGAACGCTCGATAAAATTGCGAAGGAGATTGTATGATTCGGAACGATCAAGGAGTGGTTCAAAGTTTAGATGGTTCAGCTCGGGAAGGGTCAACTTGTCCATCACGAGTGTCGTAAGGTGGCCGCTTGAACTATGTAACGAGAGATTCCGGACATTGTGTATAAAGCGAATTCCCAGCAACGTCTGATTAGGACTGGGTTGTGTGAAGGATGAGACTCGAAAATCTGCAAGATTCGGACAAGCCCTCAAGATAGCGAGGCAGTATTCGGCGGCTTCCACTTCCCCTTGCAGGTTCGGCATCATACGAACCACTCTTCTAAGAGAATGGACCGGATCCTTGCCGAATTCAATGGTATGTCTACCATCAAGTTCCATGCATTCCAGTTGCTGGGATCGGGCGACGCCAATATACGGAATGATATCTACACCGTCGTGTGCTTGGATGTAGGTTATAAGATTCATAGACGACAGCATAGGCATATCCGTCAGTTTTATCGTAAACTCGGACGAAGCCATGAATTGCCATCTGAAGCGAACATCCTTCCACCGGTGTTGTTCCGCAACCAGACACTTGACGACGAACTCCATTTGTTGATGTTCTTCGATATGCTCTCCCCCCCATACAATGATGGATATTGAGAAATTCAAAGGCGCTTCGCCCGTCCTCTCGAGCCATGTTCGAAAAATAGCAAACATGCGTCTTCGTCGTGTCGGGCCACCAGAGTCATCGATGCAAAGGTACGACCACAATGTGCCATGCGAGAGGGCAACTTGACGCCAGCGACGGCAAACATGAGACGCGAAGAGTGGTTCTATCATAGCTTCTCCGTGGCTCCGTGATCGTGATTGTGCATCCACAGCAATCCTATGAAAGATGTCATAGAGAACATCGCCAGGTAGGCTGGTCATGGCAACCTGGTATGGAACGATAGTGTCAGGATTGGGCAAGTGTTGACTACGGATACCACGTACTAGTAGTTTCTGTTCACACTCTGGGGACAATACTGTGGGCAGAGGAAAACGTGAAGGTTCCGTAGTCTGCAGTCACTGGTGTATTTATGTAGTGGCCGGAAGCTCCGGCCAATGCCGAAGATGCGAACCTCCAGACCAGACCCGAAAGTGTATGATCCTGAGAGGTGTATATTCCTGGCTCTTCACCGAGCTCTCCCGGATTCTATTAATCGTTACTACTGAGGGGTCGAGGTATGAAGTAAAATCTGAAATGTGCTCATCAGATGCAACCTTGGAAAGAGGCGTGCCATTGCGGTCCGATGTGATGGTAAATGATTTCTCACCTTCCTCTTTTTTATTTAACAACAAACCGTCGATGATGACCTGGTGTCCATTGGGCCATCTTACACCTGAATCATTTCAGTCTCGGCACTCAATCCACAAAGCGTACCGACATTGTCGGATCGGAACCTGTGTGCCCACCAGGAGGCTTAAAACGGGAAGAGATTAGTATGTGTATCTCTAGCTGAGCATTACCAACTCACCTTTTCTAGTCCTGAAAGTATAATCATTTGCTTTGTGTAACTGGTGTACAATGCCGAAGGAAGGGAGCAGCGGACGACAGCAAAGTAGAAGGGAGCGAAGGACACCAAGACTCATCCATCTTTCAAGTCAAGGTACAAATCCATCGTCGAGTAAAGGTGTCTGAATCTTAATAAACTCGTAGAAATTGGGAGGCCGAGTATATTGTTGAATTTTGCTCTTCCAGACATTGTTGTCCCTGTTGTCCCTTTCCTCATCGACATTGTCATGTTATAAAGGGCATCCACATCCCACTTGAGCGCTTTTCTGCTCAAAGGGTTCCACGGATCCAAGCGGATATATCGCAACATGGGGCATGTAGTAGATTCGTCGCCACGCCAAGTAGGTCCTTCAAACAACTCGTCCACATCTCCACAGCCATCAATGATAATCTCTTGAAGTAATGGTAGTATATGAAGGATATGAATCAAGATGTTCGACGTTGCGTTGTAAACGCTTACATCTAGCTTCTCTAAGAGTGGACGAGAACGTTCGATAAATTTGACGAGGATATGATTTAGTTCAACTGATTTTGGCATGTGTGAGACTTCGGATAGTTCAGTTCGGGAAGCGTCAACTTGTGAGTGCCGCAAGGTCGCCGTTTGGAATCTTATCACAAGCGTCCGGATATTGTGTACAAAGCGAGTCGCCGACAACGTCTGACCAGGTATAAGGGAACCATCGAGTGAGACTTCATAATCTTCAAGATTCGGGAAACCCCTCAAAATTGCAAGGCAGCATTCGGCGGCTTCAACGCCCGTCCATTGGCTGTCCAAGATGGTATGGATCTCCTGCGGGCGGGCTAGAGTCGCGCGGACATTTGCGAAGCGGGCTACCTTCGGAAGCCGTGATGTACAACGTTACTCTGAAGAAAAGAAAAATAAACATACCCCAACCGTGTCAATGATGAGATAGTCCAAGATCTGGTGGTGTTTCTGTTTCTGTTTCTGCTACATGAATGAGGTTTCAAAGCTTTTATCCATTGATCCTTTCGCAAACATCGTGGACTTCATGCGATGCGCCCATAGTTCTCGAAATTAATCTGGTTGTGATGCCTCATGGAAGTTTGAGCGTGCTCCTGTTGGCTAAAGGAGAACTTGATACTCACTTATTATTCAACCATCGTCATATTTCGACTCCTCCGAGCAAACGGGCTCATGCGAGGAGCAACATCAGCTTGTTTGTAGAGGTACGCGCCGCCCACACAGACTCAATTCTGACGAGTCGCCTCTGGGCGGCGATGTGCGATTCAAATAAGCTTTGATATCGATAAATAACTGTCTACCAAATTCAGTCGCAAGTAGCCACCCATAGCGAATAGACCTCTAGTTACCCCAGATCATTCAAAAATAGAAGGAAACCTACTTGTTAAAAGACCGAAAGTCGGCTGTATCCATTCAAGAAGCATATTATCCTCAATATCGTGGAAAGCCATCTGATGTGGTGCACGTTTATCACGTTTATCGATCAACATCACCAGGAGTTAGATGCTTTCCATCTCAGGCGCCACATAATGCTACCGGGAACCAGGGTTATTGACCTTTGCGATGCGCGAAGGGCAGGGAATAAAGCGAAGTCCTTGGTATGGAACGTTTTTTTTGATACCAGACTAGAATGACATCGTCCAACCAGGGGGCTGCCTTTTTCCATCGAGCTGTACAATGTGCTTGTTAATAACTCGGAACAGCGCAGACGTAGCCTGTAGCACCTTGGGCCACCTATCCAGTGGTCTTTCCAGACATTCCGCTTGTGTTGGTCGAAGAATAAAGAAAAAAAAAGTAAAATTCTTCGACTCATCAATTGAAAAAATGTGATCGTGAGAATCGCCACTGATACGCGTCATTTTCCTCACACTACCGCTAATGTGTTGACTGTTGGACGATTCTCTTGCCCCCTCACTCAATTCCGGATGAATGGTAACTGAGGAACTCCGAATCTCTGTGGTACCTGAAACGCCGAGGTTGCCCTGTATCCCCTGTGGGTAACATCTACTCCCGCTCTCATCATTGTCTTGGTGCACCGTTTTGGCCACTGCGGGCTGCTACGTGGCTGGCGGATGAAACGTTTACCATTTTTGAATGTCTGAAGACAGTACTATTTTCTGTCACTTTCCCGGTCCCTCCGTCAGACGACTGGATAAGCGTGCGACGTGCAATCGTGGCCGATTATTTGCGACGTTGTTCTCGTTCAGCCACGTGCTCGGATGTGTCCAATGTCCCGAACTGTGCCCTGTTCCATCGCAAGAACGACAACGGCAATGGATGATCATCAGACACCCTTGATTTCTGACAGAGATACTCCCGCGCTTCGTGCCTTCTTTAGGAGAGACTTCGGAGCGCCGACGCGACCAAATCTCGTCGGTATCTAAGCTTTCGATGACTTCTGCTTCCTCTGATGCACATACAGACCAATCTAAGCCAGATACTGTTCACGGGTGGGAATGTGAACTGCTTCGGGTGAGGCTGAAAGCCACCTCCGATGCTGTACGAGCGGGCTTTCTCATGTCGGGGACATTGTAGATCTTCCCGAATCATTCTTGGTTGCTTGGATACCGAATTGCAAAATATGATCATCCACCCTCCGCAGTTCTGGTGTCTGTACTAACTTGGTCACGACACTATATGGGCAGTCTTATAAACCCAGACCTCATGTGGCGCCAGGAGCTTTAGAGCAAGTACTCAAACCTCCCCCTCCTACGCTACACCTTGCACTATAATCCTATTCAATAATGTCGAGCAGCGCTCCCGTACCCACCATTGGCGATCTTGTCGAAGGGCTTATAGAATACGTCCAAATCGTTCAGCTGGTCAAATTCTTCAGCCGTAAGTCCCTTTTACTGGAAGACGACGATCTCTGATCCACGAGATGATACAGTGTCGTCTATGGTATTGTACATTTATAATTACGGTGAGCTCAACACCGAACCCTACCGCGGCGGGAGATAACGGCGATGCCACCAGTCCTTACGTTCGATAGCGAGGTGACAATCATGTGGGTAAGTGTATCGGCCTTCAGTCAGAGGTTACCTATTTGTTGACATGTTATAATATTAGAACGCCGGCCTGGGGCTAGGCAAGGTATTGTACTATGTCGTAAGTATTAATTTAGCTTGTATACTGCCGAAGCCCCCGCGAACGTCGTCCTTGCAGCTTCGTTACTGTACACTTGTCAGCACAATGTGAGTAATTACTCTTATCCGTTGCACAAACAATACTGATATTTTGGTCAGATTCGTAAACATCGGTGAGCAAAAACAAGTTTAACAACGAATCAGCCAAACCCACAAAACTCTCTCTTGCCGTGCAGGGTTATTCAACCCAAACTTCACTTCAGAGGTACGTTGTTCTCATCCTAAATTCTTTCTCGAGCTAATCGTGATTCACCGCAACCCTCCAGATGTAAGTCACTCAAAACATACAAGACATTTCCGTATAACGTTATATCTTTGATCAATCTTGCAGGTGTAAGTCACATGTTTGCTTATTGAGTTGCAAGCCTGACGATGTCTGAAGGCCATGCAAGGAATATCTACTACTGGGTATCGGCCGTAATAATCGCCCTTGCCACAGATTGTCAGTTTCTTGCTTCCTCAAAATTTGTGTTGGACCTAATAAGCGAGGTACCAGTTGTCCTCCAGCTTAGAGTATACGCTCTATATCAGGGTAGCCGCAAAATTCTCTGCCTGATAATCGTTTCATCATGCGCTATGGTCGCCTCCTTCGCAACGTTTCTAGTAATCATCCTCCGCTCCGACCAAGGTACATAGTTCGCTTCTACATCCAGTATTCCTACTGATCATTATCACATACAGCCACAAAGACGAACCTGGGGCCCGGTACGAATATGTATATCTGTGAAGGATCCACACTCCCGGCTGTCTACGATAAAATATGGGTCGCAAAACTCGTCAACGAGGCAATTATGTTCATCCTTGCTTCATGCAAGGGTATCGCTGGTCTGCAACAGTACAAGGGTCCTGGTACGGCAAGCAAGTTGCTGGTTCTGCTTGTCAAGGATTCTGTTCTCTATTTCCTTGTGTAAGTGAAGACCGAGATCAATTTCGTGTTCCACGTAACACCTACTGACGGAAACTAGTGTGTTCGCCTTTTGTCTCATGAGCCAGATCGTATGGATATATGCTGGGGTATTTAGAATCATATTCCGTCTTATCACATCTCACGCTGAAGTCCTTTTTTATATTTGTGAATAGCAACACTATGTCGAGCTCTCCATTGGCTTCACTCTTGCCATCGGAAGTATTATGAGTCAGCGACTCATGGTAAATGTGCGGAAACAGGTCATGGAGAAGGAAGTGTATACCATTGGTTCTGGTTCGAATATGCGATATGGAGGACTGTCAGAATTCCAGTGCGCGACGCATGATAACGATAATTATAGCGGCACTCTTGTGGTTGGTACTATGACTAACTCAAGTGAAATGGAAGTCTGAAAAAGAGTGCGTACATAATGATTACTTCTTTGAGAAACTATTCGTGACTAGTAAAACTTTCAGGACAGGATAAGAAGTACGATTCGATGATATGGAAGAGAGACGACTGTGTATCATGTTCCAACGAACGAAAATAAAGTTGTCTGCTATTCGATCAAATGTTCCCGGTTATAGTCCATTGAAGAGTATAAAACAAGGAGAAGATGGCCGGGGATCAGTATCAGATCTCGCCGCTCCGGCAAAGAGAGGAATGAACAACCAAACGAACTCTACCTCACTTCCCAATCACCGAAACATCATAGAGAAGCCACATGTTGACAGAGCACATCCCCGGATCTCGTCGTCCAAGTAACGTGGACACTTCCCGCCAACAAGTGGCTTTGCCGCCGCTTCGGAATCAGAAGATCCGGTTTGCCATAGTATCTATTGTACCTAGTGAGATTTCTGTGCCCAAGCCCATTCCCGTTGCTGGTGATGATCATGATGTAAAATGAAGTGGCTCTGCAGTCTGCAGTAAAGATGGCGTCGGAGTTGGGAATGGCGGTGTTATTTGGTGACTTCTCGTTCGCTTCGCTTGTGGGATATTCACCGGGATGATGGTTCAGATCATGACGGACGACGGACGGACTATATAGTAGAGATAGCAAGTATAGCAGATTGTTGTCTTTCTGATTGGAGTATTCGAACGAAGAAGTCTCAACGATAAAAATACATCTGAACCAGATCTGTGTTTTCTATTTTATCTTACCCTCCGGGCATCAGATGTAGTCTGTACTGTACTTCGGTAGCAATTTTACAACTTAGCTGATCTTACCTAGTATGTACCAAATTTCGTCGAATACAGACTCCCCACCGTATCACTAGGATCCGGACAATTAGAATGGTCAAGACTGCTTCAAGTTGGAATCACGAAAGCAAATCGAAATTTCTCCTCCCCTCGGTCACTTTGGAGGAGCTTCGTGGTGAACACAGCAACATAATGAACGTCTCGGAAGGTCTTGTGATACAGTAAATAGGAACCTTCGGAACTGTGAAGTCCTTGCCGTTATACGTCGCCTCTAGCAGCTTACTGACATTTGTCTCCTTAATCATACCAAATGGTTAGGCGGTTAAATTTTTTTATAAGTGGCTCGTAGACCATATACTTGAATATGGTGAAACCAGGTTCAAGTTCAGCAGAAGGCAAGCATCAAACAATCAATGCCTGACTCATCGTGGGAAGATTGATGAGATGCGTCGATCTGAGAATGAGATCAATATTTGTTTTCCTGCAATGATGTTACCCAACCCAATCTGTCTCATCCAGCCCGGTCTGCGTACGAATTGCTATTGATTAAGACCACCTATTAAGCATTTCTAGAGGAGTTGAAGTATATTCTTAACTTCGCTCGATTGCAGATTTCAAGAATGCCACCCGGAGTCCAGACTCCAGGCCAGGTAAAGGAAAGGATGTGAAACAACGGGAAAGCGGGAAGATGGAGATTGAAACGGTCTATGAGACCTAGGTCAACTGGCTGGGTCTATTTGGTGCGTATTCATCGTAGTGTATATCATTATCTTGGTTATATTATCTCTCTCACCTTTCCTATGCTTTCGCCTTTTTGTCTGGTGATGCGCGGTCCCGATAAGACTGATTTTTACGACCTCTTACGTCTTGCAACACATCATATAAGCAAGCTACTTCTTTTGTGTACCGAACTTGAATTCCAGGGTAGGCCAGAACGCGCGATGATGGTTTCAAGACGGATCAGAATAGGGGAAAAAAGGATTTTGATCGGGTCTTGCCTCAGTCTCAGATGCGCTTCCTTGTGAAAACCGATGATGGAAAGGGTATTTACCATTGCGGAAGGTATCGAGACAAGACGGAAAGGAGCGCGAGACTATAGCGCTGTAGCAACTCGCCGCATTGTTGCATCAGTCTTTTCCAGCGTCTGAACGTCTCAAACGAGTCAACTGTATCGGAACACAGATGCTTCGCATTTTACAGTTTAGAGTTTGTTTCCGAGACTATCCGGGCGATTCTGAATGAAGACCGATTCCATTCGAGTTGAGACTACGGCTATGCTGCCTGCGTAGGTGGAAACTCCTGAAGTGCGAGCGAAGTGGGTCGAACCCCGATGAAAGAGGACGAAACGCGGGACACTACCGTGGAGGTTAAAATCGTCGTTTCGCGATACACAACCTCGGTGCAGTTTGTCGGGGATGGCCGAGAGTATGTGGGTATTGTGTTGAAAGCATGCGGAGTGATTGATTCCTTGAGCATCACAACGTAGCTACTGTACTGATCAACGCCGCTCCTGTCTGAAGGGAGGCCCTCCATTTGGTCCGGTGATATTAGAATGTATGAAGCCGAAGGATTGGCCAGATTTGAGAGCGTCATACATTGTAACAACGCTGTTGAATAAATACATATGTAGGTAATAAGTATATATAACGTAAACTATCCTCTATCAATCCATGAATCCGAGTCTCAAACTCCAAAACGTTCCAAACAACAAACTTCTAAACTCCTCGGCAAAATAATTTCACTTCAATCAATCGTCCTCTGCCTCCGAATAAGTCTCCGCCATTGTAACAGACATCTCCTCCCCGAATGAATACTCAAACACCGATGGATGTTCAGCTAGCGTTCCCGAGCGCGCTGTGGACAACGTCTCCTTCTGTCTCTCCATGAACTGTTTACGGATGTTGATTACGAGTCCTTGACTCATGATACTACCCACAGCTAGGGTCATGCCAATGGACACTTCGACATAATGTTGCTATTTGATAAGCGGAAAAGAAGATAGCGTTTATAAGCATTTAGGGACGTGAAGGAAGGAAGGGAGGATAAAAATGCTTACCCCGGCGTATGTCCATACGAGCTGACTCAAGAGACAAAACGCAAACACGCTGTTGTTCGTGTTATTATCATCAGTCCACGCATCAACAATAGAATCTACACTTACACGAAGAAGTATAAGACTGAGTCCTTAACAAGGAACACCATCAACTGTCTCGCTGCGCACATTCCGTTATACTCCTTCACACTCGTAATCCCTTTCCACAAGGCAAGAATAAACATGAGTGCCTCATTCACAAGTTTCGCAACCCATATCTTATCATACACATCTGGGAGTCTCGATCCCTCGCAGATGTACAAGTTCGTTCCCGGACCATAGTATGTCATCACCTCTACATTCACATAAATTTCAGTGACCCGTAAACATCCCGACCATGCTAGAAACAAACTCACCATGATCTGCGCGTAGTATGATTGTTAAGAAAGTAGCGAATGAGGCGACCATTGCGCAGGACGAGAGTATAATGAGGCAGAGGATTCTGCGGCTGCCTTGATACAGAGCATATACTCTTAGCTGAAGAATAACTCAAGACCATACCTGTAAGATTGACATGAGGAAAAGTAGGGGCATAGCTTACAGTCCGTAGCCAGTGCAATAATCACTGCCGAGACCCAGTAGAAGATATTTCTTGCAGAGCCTACTTCAAACATTAGCAGTTCCTTGGAACATAAAGAATTAAAAACGTACACCTATAAAGCTAACTCAGGATCGGGTGCAGAATCGAGTGTTTTCCACAATGAGTGAACGACTTACATCTAACAGAAATTCTCAGCATGAAGTGACAGGATAGAGAGAAACGACTAACTTCTGATGAGAGGCCGGGAATATGTAAACCTGAGTCGAATTAAGATTTCGTCAGCAGCATGAATTAACGTACTTACCAATGTTCAAAATCCTATCAATCATCGACAGCGTCAAGTCAACGCTTCTTTGTGATAAGAGTAGAAATAAACTTACACAGAACTAAACAGAGTGCAGTATCGAAGCTTTTGCAGTTGAGCAGTTGATCGAGACCCTCGTTGAATATGTTTGCGTGAAACTTACGACGAAAAACAATATCTTGCCCAACCCCATATTTGCTTTCTGACTCAATGATGAGTCAATGTAATGGTGCTAAGGAGTCTGCCGGTTCACTTACCCACATGACAGATACTTCGCTTTTGAATGTGAGGACTAGAAATACCGTCGTTGGTTCCTCCGCCACAAGGGATACGAAGAAGAACTTACTGTAGTTGTAAACATAGAGGACCATCGATGCCACTGAAAGCGAAATATTGAGAGACTTTCATCGAAACTCAGCCGAAGAGACATACAACTGAATAGCTTGACCATCCGAACTACTCCGGCGAACTCCTCGATGACTCCAATGACTTCGCCGGGTGTGGGAATACTGTCATTACTTGACATGGCTGAAGTTGGCTGAAGGGAAGGGGGACGTATCACGATGAGAGTAACGTAGCCTGTCCATGAGGGCGAAGTACTTATCCGTGCGTACGGAAAGTGAACCACAGAAATAACTAGACGCCGGGGCTATAAGCATCAAGATGCCAGCGAAACCACGAGTAACGAACAAATCTCTAAAGATGATGGAAAGCTCATGCATAGTTCCACCGGATTCGCAAATTCCGAGCTCGATTCTGATTCTAATATCTTGCCGTCTAGTCTCCGGTGATCGTAATTGATTTCATCATGCAGAGCTGATCGAATGTGACCATAGTGCGGCATTGATCAGTACAATAGCTACGTTGCGATGCTCAAGGAATCGATCACTCCACATGCTCACCACGCTATATCCACGAGCGCTGACATACTCTTGGTCATCCCCGACGAACCGTGCCGAGGTTGTGTATCGCGAAACGATGATTATACCCTCCACGGCAGTGCCCCGCGTTTCGTCCTCGTTCATCGGAGTTCGACCCTTTCGCTCGCACTTCAGGAGTTTCGGCCTACACAGGCAGCAGACAACAACATTGCCGAAGTCTCGACTCGAATGGAATCGGTCTTCATCAGACATCACCTCGATAGTCACAGAAACGAACCCTAGGCTGCAAAACGAAAACGCGAAGCATCCGTGTTCCGATACAGCTAAGTTGTTTGAGGCGTTCAGTCACAAGGATGCTAGAAAAAGTCCGATGCAGCAATGCGGCAGGTTGCAACAGCGCTATAGTCTCGAGTTTCTAGCTATCTCGTCTCGATGCTTTCCGCAATAGTAAAGACCATCGTTTGCATAAGGAAGTATATCTGACACTGAGGCAAGACCCGATCAAAGTTCAAGAAGCTGCTTGCTTATGAGGTGTGTTGCAAGGCGTAACAGGCCTGAAAACCGTGCAATATCGGGCGCGTGTCTCCAGACAAAAGGCGAAAGCCCTATGTTAAGTTCAGCAAGATAATAATATGCACTACGACGCATACGCACCAAACAGACCCAGACCCAGCCAATTGACCTAGGGCTCATAGAACGTTTCATTCTCCATCTCTCCACTTCTCCGCTCTCTTCCCATCCTTTTACCTAGCCTGGACTCCCGGTGGCATTCCCAAAGTCTGTAAACAAGCAAGGTTAAGAATGTACTTCAACTCCTCTAGAACTGCTTGGTCATCAACAACATCGTACGCAGACCGGGATGGATGGGCTGGGTAATTTGGATTTGAGAACGTTGCGTGCAGGAAAACAAACATTGATCTCATTCTCAGATCGACGCATCTCATCAATCTTCCCACGACGAATTCACACATTGTTTTTTGTTTTGATGCTTACCTTCCGCTGACTGATATTGGACTTGAACCTGGTTGATGGTCGGCTCGGCTTTCCTTACTCACCATATTCAAGTATATGGTCTACGAGCCACTTCATAATTGTTTTACCGCCTAACCCTTTGGTATGAATAAGGAGACGAATGTCAGTAAGCTGTTAGAGGCAACGTTGATGGTAAGGACTTCACGGTTCCGAAGGCATATCTCTTACAAGATCAGCAGAAAGGTCTTCCGAGACGTTCACTATACTGCTATATCTACCATGAAGCTCCTCCAAGCACCTATGTAGGAGAAATCTCGGTTTGTTTTCGTGATTCCAAGTAGTCTTGACTATTCTAGCTGTCCGAACCCCAGTGGTACGGTGGGGAGTCTGTATTTCCTCCAAGCAGGAAGCGAAGCAAACAAGAAGCCACCAAATAACACCGTCATTCCCAACTCGGACACCATCTTAACTGCAGACTGAAGAGCCACTTCAATTTACATCATTATCAACACCAGCGACAGGATAGGCGATAGGCGATGAGCGATGGCCACAGAGATATCGCTAAGTACACTAAACACTATGGCAAAACGGATCATCTGATTCCAAAGCGGCGGCGGAGCCACTTGTGTTCGCGTTACTTGGACGACGAGATCGAGGGATGTGCTCTGGCAGCATGTGGCCTCTCTACGATGTTTCGGTGTTAGGGAGGTGAGGTAGAGGTCGTTTGACTGCTCGTTCCTCTCTTTGACGTAGCGGCCAGAACGGATATTGATCCCCAATTCTCCTTGTTTTATACTCTTCAGGTGGATAACCGGGAGTGTTTGATCGAAAACAAGGAATCATTGTTTTCGCTCGTCGCGGCATGATATACAGTCGTTGTTCTTTCGCTACATCAACTCATAATTTTGTCTTTGTCCTGAAAAGTCAGACTAGTCACAAGGAAATAATCATCAAGTACGCACTCTATGTCAGACTTCCGTTTCGCTTGAGTTCGTCATAGTACCAACCAGGAGAGTGCTATGATTATCGTTATCATGCGTCGCGCACTGGAATTCTGACAGTCCTCCATATCGCATATTCGAACCAGAACCAATGGTATACGCTTCCTTCTCCATGACCTGTTTCCGCACGTTTACCATGAGTCGCTGACTCATTATACTTCCGATGACAATTGTGAAGCCAATGGGGAGCTCGATATAGTATTTCTATAAACAAATGGAAAAACGAATCTTAGCGGGAGATATGATAAGACGGAATATGATTGTAAATACCCCAGCATATATCCATACGATCTGGCTCATGAGACAAAAGGCGAACACACTGTTTCCCGTCAGTATGTATTACGTGGCACACGAATTGGAATAGATCTCGATCCTCACTTACACAAGGAAATAGAGAACAGAATCCTTGACAAGCAGAACCAGCAACTTGCTTGCCGTACCGGGACCCTTGTACTGTTGCAGACCAGCGATACCCTTGCATGAAGCAAGGATGAACATAATTGCCTCGTTAACGAGTTTCGCGACCCATATTTTATCGTAGACAGCCGGGAGTGTGGATCCTTCACAGATATACATATTCGTACCCGGTCCCAGATACGTTTTTGTGACTGTATGTGATAATTATTAGTAGGAATACTGGATGTAGAAGAGAATCATGTACTTTGGTCGGAGCGGAGGATGATTACTAGAAACGTTGCGAAGGAGGCGACCATAGCGAATGATGAAACTACTAGCAGGCAGAGAATTTTGCGGCTACCCTGATATAGAGCGTATACTCTAAGCTGGAGGACAACTAGTATCTTACTTATTAGGTCTAACACAAATCACGAGGAAGTAGGAAACTTACTATCTGTGGCAAGGGCGATTATTACGGCCGATACCCAGTAGTAGATATTCCTTGCATGGCCTTCAGACATCGTCAGAATCGCAACTAAACCAGCAAACATGTAACTTACACCTGCAAGATTGATCAAAGATGTAACGTTATACGGAAATGTCTTGTATGTTTTGAGTGACTTACATCTGGAGAGTTGCGGTGAATCACGATTAGCTCGAGAAAGAAATTAGGATGAGAAAACGCACTTCTGAGGTGAAGTTTGGATTGAACAATCCTGCACGGCAAAAGAGAGTTTTGTGGGTTTGGCTGATTCGTTGTAAAACTTGTTTTTGCTCACCGATGTTTACGAATCTGACCAAAATATCAGTATTGTTTGTTCAACGGATAAGAGTAATTACTCACATCATGCTGACAAGTGTACAGTAACGAAGCTGCAAGGGCAACGTTTCGCAGGGGCTTTGGCAGTACAAAAACTCAACTAAAACTTACGACATAGTACAATACCTTGCCTAGCCCCAGGCCGGCGTGCTGAGGTTATATCATGTCAACAAGAAGGTACTCCCCTGACCGAAGGCCGATACACTTACCCACATGATTGTCACCTCGCTATCGAACGTAAGGACTGGTGGTATCGACGTTATCTCCCGCCGCGGTAGGGTTCGGTGTTGAGCTCACCGTAATTATAAATGTACAATACCATAGACGACACTGTATCATCTCGTGGATCAGAGTGTATCGTCGTCTTCCGGTGAAAGGGACTTACGGCTGAAGAATTTGACCAGCTGAACGATTTGGACGTATTCTATAAGCCCTTCGACAACATCGCCAATGGTGGGTACGGGAGCGCTGCTCGACATTATTGAATAGGATTATAGCGCAAGGTGTAGCGTAGGAGGGGGAGGTTTGAGTACTTGCTCTAAAGCTCCTGGCGCCACATGAGGTCTGGGTTTATAAGACTGCCCTTATAGTGTCGTGACCGAGTTCAGACACCAGAACCACGGGGGATGCTTTTGCAATTCAGTATCCAAGCTACCAAGAATGGATCGGGCCGGGCAATGATCACGTCCCCGACATGAGGTACAGCATCGGAGGTGGCATTCAGGCTCACCGGAAGCAGCTCACATTCCCACCCGTGTCCAGTATCTGGCTTGGATTGGTCTGTATGTACATCAGAGGAACCAGGAGTCATCGAAAGCCTAGATACGACGAGATTTGGTCGCCTCGGTGCTCTGAGGCCTCTCCTAAAGTAGGCACGAAGCGCGGGAGTATCTCTGTCAGAGATCAAGGAGATCTGATGATATCTCATTGTCAATGTCGTTCTTGCGATGGAGTTCGGGACATTGGACATGTCCGAGCACGTGGCTGAACGAGAACAAGGTCGCAAAATAATCGGCCACGATTGCACGCCGCGCGCTTATCCAGTCGGGACCGAGAAAAGTGACAGAAAATAGCACTGTCTTCAGACATTCAAAATTGGTGAACGTTTCATCTGTTAGCCACTTAGCAGCTCGCGGTGGCGAAAACGGTGCACCAAGACAATAAGAGTGGGAGTAGATGTTAACCACAGGGGATAACAGGGCACCCCCGGCGTTTCGGGTACCACACAGATTCGGAGCCCCTCAGTTACCAAGCATCGGGAATTGAGTGAGAGGGCAAAGGAAATCACCCAGGATTAACAGCCAACTCATTAGCGATAGCATTCGTTGTGTGGCACAGTGATTGGATTGTACGCGTATCGGTGGCGGTTCTCACGATCACGTATTTTCAATGATGGAAATTCGATGAATTTTACGCTTTATTGTTATTTATCTTTCGACCAACATAGGCGGAACGTCTGGAGAGACCATTGGATAGGTGACCCAAGGTGCTACAGGCCATGGCTGCGCTTCTCCGAGTTTCTCACAAGCCCATGGACAGCGGCCTGACTCTCCCCAGGACGATTTTGTTCTAGTCTGGTTCTGTGCCAAGGACTTCTCTTTACTCTCTGCCCTTCGCGCACCACAAAGATCAATAACCCAGGCTCCTGGTAGCATTTTGTGGCGCTTGAGCTGGAAAGCATCTAACTCCTGTTGATGTAGCCGCCTTTCGGTCTTTTAACTTGTTCTTTGAGTAATCTGGGGTGGTTCGAGGTCTATTCGCTATGGGTGGCCATTGGCTATTGAATTGGTCTCTAGTTATTTATTGATATCAAAGTTTGTTTGGATCGCACATCGTCATGGTCGTTGGGAGGTGACTCGTCAGATTTGGACCTGCATGGGCGTGATATACTTATACAAATAGGATGTCGCTCCTCGTCTTACCTCTCAAGAGGGACCGGTATATGATGATGACTTGGACAGACGAAGTTAAATGACAAGTGAGTACTAAGTTTTCTTTAGCCAGCAAGAGTACGCTCAAACTTGCATGAGGCATCACGACCAGATTGATTCTGCGAACTATGGGTGCATCGCAGCAAAGTTATTACTGAGATTCATAATAACAGAAAAAGAATCAATGGATAAACTCTTGGAAAACTTCAATCATGTATATAAGGAGAAACATATTGGATGAACAGAAACGCCAACAATTCAGCCAGATATTGGCCCACGACCTACCTCAACATTGATATGGTTCTTTCTTCGGAGAAACCAACATAGAATGTTGTGCATCAAGGCGTCCGAATGCAGCACACCTTCGCAAATGTCCGCGCCACTAAGAGCACTAGTTCTTTGATCTTGCCCGCTCACAGGATCCCTGTCAATCCCATAAAACGACAACGAATTCCAAAACTCACGAAGTTCTTCGCAAGCAACGAGCCGCCTGCACCTGTGAAAGTGTGTTGCAAGTTCCTAAACCATTATCGAAATTCCAAAGTATAATAATACTCTTTGATTGGAAAGGGTACGGACGAAACAGATTCCGATTGAAAAATAATAATTGCCCCATCGCGGGAGTCCTCTCTGTTTTTCTCGCACGGGGCTAGCCTTACGTAGAAGTCCAAGACTTACCTCAGTGGCAAGGTCTGAACATGCTGTAAGAGAGGCGGTACAGACAAGAACGTACTACGAGTATGTATCGATCTTTCTGGAGGTTTCGAGTTTGAAGTCATCTGCCTTGATACGGTGTGGTATGGTTTTCCCGAGGCCGAGGTAAAGGTAGATCACGGAGGTTTGGAAACCACTCTGAGTCAGTGAAAAGCAAGTGCTGCAAGTACGTATAGGTGAGGTTGGCTGAAGGAACGAACTTCGCACCGCCCAACGTCACGAAAACTTCCGTCCGTACTTCCTGGTAAGGCACCGACGCCCGCGAACCATGCTTGACCCTGAATGGTTCCTTCTAACCAGCTAACTGAATGACTGTTGAATGGATTATCTTCTCTCTCGAAAAAACACTCGGACCGGAGTTGAAGATCATGTTGCTTTGTCGCTGATCACTACGGGTAGCGCCCTGTGTCTTTAGGTTCTGCGCTCATAAAAGCCTCAATCCAACAAAATTCGGCATACAATGTCCGTGACAGCGGATAAAGGGTCCAGGGCGGGTGCGAGAAAGTCAGTCCTGGCGGACCTAAACGATGCATTCGACTTGCCAAGTTGAAAGGGCTGTGTTGAGTACCTGGACATAGATATTAGGATTGAAAGTCAGCATCCGGACTGTACGGATTTATTGCAAGCAGAAGGACGGTGGGGAATGAGTTCAGTGTCATACGAAGAGAAACGAAGGTGCAACGAGTCTGAGTGTTGTAATTCAGATGCTAGACGGTGAAATAAACGTGCGAAAAAGCTGATTCCCTGTTCGACTCCGCTCCGAAGCCAAGAGAATGAACGATCGGCGATCAACTCATCATTCACATCGACGCTCATACTTACCTTTTGAGGAGTAGTACAATATTCAACCAGGGCGGTCATTTGAGCGAAAGGTCTCGCTGTCTGGGATCTTGGCTGTTGTACCGTATTTAAGATGAGTTGAGTTGTTGGATCACTTGGTCTTTTGCGCGTTCTCCTCCCCCTTCCGCTTTTCTTCACGCGCTTCTCCCGATCCCCTTGCTTCAAGGAAGAAAGAATCCACTCGATATCTTGAAAATGATTGCAAAGATTTTGCTCATCCTCGTCGCCGCTAATGGTACGCACCTATATTCCTTACCAGACCCAAAGAGAGATGAATCTGATTGACTAACCAGCTGCCCGAGCGCAAGTCTCAACTGCCTCACTGTTTCCTGTGGGTTTCATGGAGGATAACCTGCGAGGAGAGGCCATTGGTACTGGTGCAGGTGGGACAACGTACGCCCTATCTGGGACGTGGCTAGATCTCGATATTCCCTATACCCGTGCGTTATTTCTCCTTGTCCCATTTACTGAGCGATGTGTTTACCTGATTCTTGCCTGCAGTAACCATGGCGCAAGACGACTCACGCGTCTCAATCACCGCCGATATCGAAACAGTAGGCATCACTGTTCCGATCGATGTTCAATGTACGATGAGCGGAGAGTCTGCTGTTTGCCGGCAAGTCGTCGGCGAAGGCATTGAAGCAACTACATTCACCGAGTCGGGTCCCGTAATCCTCACTCCCGTCCCAGTCGGTCCAGGTGCCGATACTGTCTCTGTGACTGGGACAACACGCACGCCAAGCGCCACGTTTTCTACGCTTCCTCCGTTTGGTACTGATGAGTCGGTACTTCCACCGAGTATTTCTATCCCTACTGCATCGATTCCTACTCCAGAAGTGACTGATGAGCCTTCCCTTGGTGGTTTGGGTGGAGGCGCTCTGAGCATGAAAAATGGGTTCATCGCGTTGGGTATGGTCGTCCCTGCTGTCTTGTCTGCAGTTCTGTTGAACTAAATCCAACTGAATTGGATGGTGTTGGTTTGTTATACCTTTGTGTCTTTATTATTTACCCTGGCTTGTGTTGATTACCCAGTGTACGGATGGTCTTGTTTCAAGAGATACTTTCAAAGAAATAATATGTTTTTGATCACGTGTTTTTAGTGTCGTGTGCAACCGTAATTTTAGAAATTGAACTGTGACATCGAGGCAGTGAGTCGCGCAGCCTGCATGAGTTCATCCCGTTCACCCTTCTCCTCAACTTCATCTCCGGTGGGAGCAACGGCGGGAACACCGCCGTAATGTCGTCCAGTATGGGCCTCGCAAGGCTCGTCTTCGTCCTATTCATCGTCTTCCAGGCTGTCCTCTGGTCTCATTCTCGCTATGCGTCGTCATCAACTTCGGTATCACTCTCCGATAGCATTATCAACAGCATAGTAAGACGGAGCGCCGGTGGTGAACAATGCGCACCGCTTTCTGTTCCGCTAGCTGATCAGTGTGCCTATGTGAGAGAGCACTGCGGAGTTGAAAATACGGTCCTCTCCATACCTTACCTACAATCTTACTTTTGTTCTTCTCCGCCCGCCAGACCATTCATCTTCGGTGTTTTACTTCTCTGGCTGTTCTTCTTGTTCAGCACACTGGGGATAAGCGCCTCGGATTTCTTCTGTCCGAACCTCGCCACGCTGGCATATCGTTTGGGGTTGGATGAGAATGTTGCGGGTGTGACGTTCCTAGCGCTCGGGAATGGTTCGCCCGACGTGTTCAGCACGTTCTCTGCCATGCGTGCTGGTTCGGGTGCATTGGCTATTGGCGAGCTACTCGGAGCAGCGAGTTTCATCGTTTCCGTCGTCGCCGGTACTATGTGTATCGTGCGACCATTCTCCGTCGACGCCCGCCCGTTCCTCCGAGACGTGGGCTTCTTCACCATCGCCGTTGCCCTTCTACTATGTATTTTGTGGGATGGGAATATCAGAGACTGGGAGGCAGCAATGTTGGTGGGCCTATATATTGTTTATGTGGTTGTCGTCATTGTGGGAAGTTGGTGGGATAAGAGGCAGTTTAGAAAGAAACAGCTGGAGGCTATCGTACGTGGGGAGTATGCTGATGAGGAGATGCCAGAGCCGTACAGGGATGAACGTGAGTTACTGCTTCACCTAATCTGTTGGTTGCTATTGACTCGTCAAAAAGCATCAGATTTACTATCTATACCGTCGTCCGTACCTCAACGAGGACGAGCACACTCGACGCCAATACCACCATCATCTCTAGGAATAGATACGGGATCAATCAGAATTCGTCCTCACTCTCGTTCGCCATCACCGACACCGCCGATTTCACAAATGCCTTCATTCTCACTGGTCGGGGCTCTGGAGTTCCGACAAGTGATTGCTTCATTGCAGAATCAATCATCAGGTGCTTCGTTGCATATGTTCGAGAGTCCCGTATCTCCATATGTCGGCGGACATTACCATACCCACCATTCTCGTTCGCCTCTGCTCTCTCGCCGAGCCTCGTCACAGTCCACACAATCAATCTCCAGTAGAGATGGAGATAGATGGGATACTGCACTACCCTTACATACACGCTCTCCAAGATCCCAGAATATTGCTCTACAAGGTTCGGATAGAGAAAGCACGAGCTCGCCTCCTCGTCCGGCGTTGGCCATTCCTCCTTCAACCGACTCTCAGATTCCTATAATAGCGACGGTACCAGCCTCACCAACTTCAACTTCTGAAATATCATTCGACGCTGGTGGTCTGGGGTTACTGAGTTCCCCTGTTGGTACCCCTATACGTATACACCCACGCACGCGCCGACAGCGCCTCACGCGTGCTTTGCGCCATACCTTACATGTGCTCTTCCCAACATTACACAATTTGTGGGAAAAGAGTGTATTAGGGATAATAGCTTCCGTCCTCGCTGCACCAGCTGTTTTGTTCCTCACTGTGACTTTACCAGTGCAAGTAACGCCACGGAGTTCTTTGACCAGTGAAGAGAAGATTGGTGTAAGTGCTAGAATTGTGATGAACGATGTACCCGAAGGTCGGCTTGTGGATTTTGAAGAGGAAGGTATCGAGCGCGTTCTAACGGCCGAAGAAGACGTCCAACAAGAACTACACGAGTTGAAATTCAACAAATGGCTTATGGCGGTACAACTTGTTCTTGGACCGCTCTTTTGCGTGACCGTATTGTTCTCAGGTATGGAGTGGGAAAGCGAGGTGTGGGTCCTTTTAGCTACGCTCGTTGCGGGTTTTGCTGGAGCAGCGTTAGTATTGGCGTTTTCGGAAAAGGGGAACGACCCGATTGCCCAGATGGGTAGATGTTTCATGGGGTTCTTCGTTGCTGTTGTATGGATTATGGCTATCGCCGACGAAGTTGTTAACGTCCTCAAGGTCCGTTTCCCTTCATGAGGCCTTCACCAAACCAAGACTAAACCTATCCTTTTTTTTATAATACACAGACATTCGGCTTCATATTCGGTCTTTCAGATGCCATAATTGGCCTCACAATCTTCGCCGTCGGTAACTCCCTCGCAGACTTCGTCGCAAACGTATCCGTAGCAGCTTTCGCACCCGTCATGGGTTACTCCGCTTGTTTCGGCGGACCAATGCTCAACATGCTTCTCGGAGTCGGGATATCCGGTTCTGTCGTCGTTCGCGCAGCTCACGGAAAACCTTACTACCTAGATTTCAGTGAGACACTCGTGGTCAGTGCTGTGGGGTTATTGGTGTTACTTGCGGCAACTTTGGTGTGTGTCCCGTTGAATGGGTATCATTTAACGAGGACGTGGGGTATTTTACTCGTGTTGAGTTATTTCGTGATCATGTCTGTAACTATTGTGGTTGAGGTTAGGAGGGAGATTCGATGAGGTGGAGGGAGTTTGTGGATTGAAGGGGAGAATTTTATGCTTATCCTTTTAACTAACTCTTTCGTTTTGTTTTTGTGCAATGCTGTGCTTATACACGTTCTTACTTGCGAGTAGGTATGTACATACATACATGAATATTGCTCCTGGATTCTTTTGAGCAGCGTTTCACTTTCACTTTCACTTTCACTCTTACCCTTTTCATCTTTGTAGCACTTTTGAGATATTTCACTCTGAGTAGTAGTCGATTCTTGTATATTTTTTTTTGTTTGAGTTTCGGACGTACATACATATGTAAAACGGAGACATACGAAGCCAAATCCCCATGGATGTAGAATGCACACATACATACAAATGACACGAGAGAAAGAGGGAGATAAAGAAAGAAATGACACGACAATAAGGCAGTCGAGGTTGTCGCACAGAATTTGCTGGCTTTTGGATAACTGTGGATATCACAGCTAAGTTAGACATCCTGATTAGAAACATGAACGCGGCGACTAAATCTTCTTAGATCGCAGGAGGACAGTACACCAGTTTGTAACTTTGACTTTGTAAGCTACGTTCGTCAATGAGCAAATTGGTTGAATACCTCGAGACGACTCGGAGCTCAATGAATCGTGTTGCCGACTCCGGTGGAGGATGGCCAACTTCTTTCTGTGCAATCGTTCTCACTCGACATGGGTGACGGGCATCGACTGATTCCTCGTTTACTATTTCGAAACGTCGAACACTCCTTGCCAATCTCGTGCTCCGCGACTCGGCAGTCATGACATTCTCACCAGTCTTCAAGTTGTAGAATTCCTCCCTCCAACCGATCATGCATCCCGACAACGCAGGGCCCTCCACCTCGAAGGTGGTACTCCCCGTTTCCTCCTTCTTCGCCTCCCTTCGTCTCTCTTCCATTGCCAATGCACGTCTACGTCTGGAGTATCTTTACGCACAGGAACAAGAGAACAGCACAGCCGACTTCTCAACTCGTGTGGACTCAGGCTTGCTTTACCCCCTCTGAGATGGACCCCGGCGGTAGCAGTAGCAGTGCCGGGCTGTGAGACGTGGGATATTCGTGTCGTAGTTGAGCTGAGTTGTTGTTTGAGACGTTCAGTCACGAGAACGTTAGGCAGAGGCGGCAGAGGCAGAGACGGAGTCGACAATGGGGTAACCTGCGACAGCGTTACAGATCCACAGTTCTTCCTCTTCGTATCTCGTCTCGAAACCTTCCATCCGCAATAGCAAAGGTCAACACCAGTTTATCATGTGAAGCAATACAAACAAACGTACAGGAAAAGTCGTCTGAGACTGATTCAGAACCCAGTCAAAATCCACAGCTACCTCTTTAGCTCGTCTCGCGCGTTCAGAGGCGCGTTCTGGTGTATCCTCGTACTCATGCTGAATTCTCCTTTCATAGGGTATATAGGGTATAAGGACGAGGCATGGACGAGAGGGAAGGAAACTCGACCTCACCGTAAAGCTCGTGGGGGTTTCGGTTGGATATTTATCTTTCCACCGGGAGGCGCACCGCTAGATAGTAAGCGGAACTCTGCGTTCTAATCGTTAGTGTCACTGTATCGTTATAAACACGCTACTCCCAATATTTGTATAACGCACCAAAGATAGACTGAACTGAGTGGTCAAAGCTTCGTACCTCAATTCCCTCTTTCTTCCGTCGTTTCCCCGCTCTCTCCACTTCCACTTCATAATCCCGACTCCTCCTCAACTGACCGTCATCAACTTGGTAAGCAAACGAAGATTGAAGACGCTTTTCCAACCACTCTAGATCTTTTCGCGATCCTACATCTTCACTAGGCCTAATTTCTCCATTTGAGTCACCGAATATCTCTGCGCGCGTACATTTCTGAGTGGAAGAGAACAAGTTGCAGGGATTTGAGAACTTTGGAATGGACATTAGTCCTCAACTTGGCGAGACCAGCACAACAGGATCGGTAGGATCGGTCGACTCGGATTGCCGATCATTTCTATTTACTGTATGTGCTATTTGACAATATTTATGTGTCTTGCTCTGGTGAAATACGAACGGATTGGTATCATTTTCTATCGCTACTATACAGAGGTCAGAATACACGGAGCGCCATACGAGGCGAGATAAGCACGCGAAACTATCGATCGCAATTTCGAGTCCGAAAATACTGTATAGTTGTGAAACGAGTGGTGCGGAATAGGTGAAAGAATCGAAAGCATGTCGATGAGCGTAAGTGATAAAGAGAGAATAATATAAGGTCGAATGAATGTAAATAATACGAGAATTTCCATCCGCAGAAAAGAAGAAAGTGTACGATTCCTCCGACAAACCATGAAGGAGAAAATGTGCAATAAAAGGAATAAACGGAGTACTGTTCATACATGGGGGAAAGAAGGGTATGGAGAACGGACAGGAGGAAATTTACGATTCGCGTTTATCCCTCCTCGTCTCGTAGGTGAAGGAGTGTCGTCGTCGTTGCGGTCGTTCCACAGGCACGTTCGCGCAGGCCATTTCTTCCTCCGTTGTCTGCGACTGTGATTCAAGTAAGATGGTGACTATCTACCCTTGAGGTGGGAATCTTGAACCACTACACGTACCTTGGTTTCTTTAAGCTCCGTGGACCGGGTCGCGCTCGTCCGGGAAGTATCACCCAAGCTGAATGACATGGACATCTGACCCGCCGATAAGTTTATCCCCGTCAATGCCGCTTATATGCAGGCTATCTGCTAATAAATGGAATGTTCGCACACCTGGGTGGTATTCATTCGACTCCTGGAGATCATCGATGGTGTAACGCCTGCTATTTCAATCGCTGTTGGCGAAAAACCTCCAACTGTGGATAATACAGGCCCGCTGCTTTGCATTTCGGAGTCATCGAGCCCTTTCCCGCGAAGTGCCTGACGCGAGTTCAGCGTTGCGAGGAGCGAATTCGCATAACCTGCGTTAAGAGTATGGTGTTAGCGATGGGTTTAGGTGGAAGTGGAGCATAGAGGGAAGGGAGCAACAGAAGCCATACATTTCCCAATCACCTGTAGAGGAATTACGAGTTAGACTTGCACAGAAGTAATGGGCGAAACAACTCACGAAGTCAATCGCGAGGAACCATAACGACCTTGGAAGGGCAACAAACTTGCATACCGTTCATCAGCAATGAGCCATCGCTAGCCGAAGTAAGTAGTCTTACCACGATAATCTCAACGACCGCCAGAATTCTTCTCATCGGTCAGAAAATGGATTCTCCAAGTGATGACAGTTTGACTCACGCTACCACCAGACATCGATTGATGGCATATATGATAAGAATATTGAGGAGTGCGTTGGTCCTATGAATCAAAGACAAAACATGTATAATACGAATTGCCCGATATTTAGAAACAACCCACGAGCGAAAGCTTGTTTTGCGGTTCTGCAGCAAATACCATAAAGCAGCCGTGATGGCGATGTCCGATAGCACCGCGGAAAGGCCGAACGGTAAAGCAGCAATGTACTACATGATGATCGAGTTATCTGGACCTCCAGGGACACTTCACATAGGCGTACCTTCACTTCTGATAAGCGATGAAATTCTCCTTTGATGAAGCTAGGAGTGTATCAGAGCAATGCTCAGGATTGAGCTGACCAAGTCGAAGGAAGGGCGAAGACGTACAAAAACACCATAGCCTCTGTAACACGCAGAAAATTCGTTTCAGTCACGAGAATACATGATGAAGGTGCCATACTCACCCATTCCGAATGCTGCGGGAGCATATGTAGGGCGTCAGCTTCTCCTCGAGACCAACCTTAAAGTGACGCACCGAAGTGTGCTACCACGAAGAACAACTGCATTCGGACAAAACAATAAGTCCATACTAACACGTATAGGGGAACATCGTTGGACATACAGTTGGACCGGTCATCCACCAGTTTTTCCCACTGACTGTCGACTCATAATTGAGATGTCAATCAAGCAGACAACGACGAGGCACAGACGTACGACCATGAATCTTATGTGTGAAAAAGCTGTACAGATGCGAAAGCATTAATGACAAGTATCGGGCACGAACGGGATACTGTTCTGACCTTTGTACGACAAACGCGATGATAACATTCACGCCAAGAGACAACTGCAGCACCCTTGATTAACCACCAAAATGACGTTTCAACTTGACGACAAAGACATACGCAGAGTGACCTGGGACAGCCGCGTCAGTCTCCTGGTATGTGAACAACAGTATATGCGTTACGCACCATGTATGAACCCGTAGTACAACAGGATTGTTGTAGTTTGTCACCTTCAAACCGGCATTAGACCTTTTATTGGACTGGGATAGTTTTCGACGCACCAGGTAGAAATACATTGCATGGGATACTATATAACTCCGCGTAAGCACAACAATGACAGCTCTATGAGGTACCTTCTGACCTAGAGCGACGTGAAAGGTATCCAGTACCCTTCAAAGTTCGATTAGCTTTGAAAAGCGAAGCCTAGGTAAGGCGCACCAGAGAAATATCACCTAGTGGAGTTGACAGACTTGTATCAGCATTTATCCCGGGTCGAGAGTACGTATGACCTACGAGAAGCTTTGTAGGTGCAGAGTCTTTTGGGTAATGTAGGAAGAAGAAATATGTCTATCTGCACATGTGAGCTCGTCCTACGCGCCACCAAACCATTAGCGCACCTGAAGACACGTTATCCCATATAGGCTACAGCACAACACAAATGCCGTCAATATTCCCCTCACACATTTCGAGCGGGAAACAGGCGCACATCATCATGACCATGGCGCCCACATAAGCCGAGCCTGTTCAAGAGACAAAGATAGATGGTCAGACGCCGGGAACATGATGGGAATCAGCGGGTGCTTCGAGAAGCGCGAAGCTCGGAGCAGCTGGGCTGTTCCGTTGCCAGGAAAGATGACGCACCGAATGTACTGTTCATGCTGCCTAACGACGTCCCCGAGTCCATGTTGGGCGGTTGCCCGAGTACGGGACGAAGTTGAACGATGGGTGAGGGGGGAGATGAACTTGTGACGGATAACCAAAATTCTCACGGCTGATTTCCGTATCTTTCACTCAAGATCCTTGAGCGAGTAAAGCTTGTCCATATTCGTACTTCATCTGGATGTCCGTGAATTGTCAAGAAAGACGTCTATCTCCGTACCAAGAGACGAGAGGGGCAAAGGCGTTACAGTCACAACCTCGAGGAGTGATTACAGACTCCGGATGGAAATGAGTACACGGCGTTCTGCTATCCATCATTGTATTCGTTTTGACGAGCCAATACTCCTTCATAGAGTGTCCTAAACACAAAATCACTATCACCTTGGATTTCCTACTTTTCTTACTTTAGTGTTGACGTGAACGAGGCGTGTCGTCACGTATTTGTCACACTTCCAGGTCGCGCGTTCGGTGCACATCCGTCTTCATCCACCGTCAACATGTCGCTCGATCAAGACGCAGAGGAATTAATCCAGGTCAGGCTCTACAACGTTCAAAGAAAAGCTTGTCCTTTTGCTGATGCAAAGAAATACAAATTGCTCATTGTTTGGCCCAGTCCGCTTTGTCGTCCGCGTTCACGCAGATGTCTATTGCCTCCGCATCTGCTTCAACTCAGTCGTCTTCTCAAACTGCACCAGAAGCATCCTCTTCTGCTTCGAAGCTTGCAATTTCACAAGAAGACCTGGCGAAGTATGAAGAGGAACGTCTAGCGCTGGAGCGTTCCTGGAAGGAAGAGTCTGCCGTCCAGCGACGTGAAGCGGAGGAGAGACGTGAGAGGATTGCTGCCGAGCGCGCTGCACGTGGAGAAAGCTGGGAAGGAACGAAGGGCGATAATAGCATCAAAGGCCCTCCGAATCCTATCTTCAACCCGAAGACAAACGAAACTAAGCGTCCGAGTATTGTAGGCGTCAGAGATGTAGTGAGTGGTGAGCCTGGAACACGACAAGTAGAGGTGACTTTCTTCTTTCTCCATTACCGTGATTGAAGAAATCTCAGTAATTGCTGTAGGCTTCCGCGCAAGTGTCTCCACCAACAACGTCAACGCTTGAACATAGCCAACGATGGGAGGACATCGAAGCGGAGTCCCTCGAGTCTTCCTATCCATCACTTTCTTACCCAGAACACTCTCAGTCTGAGAGCGCTAGTGCTCCTTCATCCGAGCACGGCCCTCACCGTGCGCGTACTCATGGAAGAGATGCTAAGCGTCCTACGTCAAGAGGTAAACCTTCAGAATCCGAAAAACGTTCGACGAAACAAGACGAGGGCGAAACGGGATCTTCCCCAGTCCCAACTCTCTCTGTATTTGATTCTCGTCTCAGCACACGCACGCGCATTATCGCCCTCCTTTCATCCCTCTCGATTAACTTGTTCCTGCCTTTCGTGAACGGTGTAATGCTCGGATTCGGTGAGATATTTGCGCGAAACATGGCTGTTCGGTTCTTTGGATGGAAATTGCCAGAGACGTCAGAGACGAGAACAAGCGCCCCCGGAGGAGCCGCTACAGCCGTCAGCGTGCGTGCAGCTGGCTCGGACACGAACCGAAGAAAACGTTAAGAGACAATAGAGCATGTTAGACGGCTTTGGTAAACGGTTTATTGGTGAGTAGAGCCCCGCTTTTCTCTGATCGAGAAAGCGCTGCTGATATTATTTCACGCGCTGTCTTGTAGGTGTGATAAATAATTAATGTAAATATCTTGGCAACACGTCTAATGGAACGCAATGTCTTGCCCCGTTTCAGGGCCTTCTGTCTGCCAATGTCTCAGCCAGGAAGTTTACTTCTGACCGGTTGGCCAAACTAAAAGGTCAAACTTTCAAGAATTGGACTTGGTATCCTTTCCAGATGCAAAGAAGCCAACAACATCGGCAGATCGCATTCTTGTGCAACTCAGAAAAGAAATCTAGCGAGGAGCGATATATCGATTATACAAAATTCTAGCTTAATGCGTGAGTATCGGGGTCTATGACTGGATGAATCAATTACGGTGGATGCGAGACAAGGTACCATTGACATCAGTGCACCATCACAGGAACCATCGCCTCAGCTCAATAAAAATGTGGGCGGCAGACCAACAAACCAACCTGAAACAGACCAGTGACGAACAAGGTGCCGGTCCGGATATCCCTTAGGCCTGTCGTACTCCCAGCAAAAATCACTCCATCCCCTTGATAGAATGTTTCGATCTTATGACTCGAAGAAGCACTCACGCGACGTGCCGCAGGGAACGGAGTGTTCTTATCATCGACATCTCGTGATTTACCTTCAGCACGTTGGGTAAGTGATACAATCCAGCTTGGTGTGTTTACGTCCGTTTTGTTTGCTGCAACTGCGATGAGAGCTGGGAAATATGGGTGTCCGGCGACGAGGAGCTCTCCGTCGTCGTCATAGTGCAGGTTGTCTGGGGCGAAAGGCACGGATGCGTAATTCACGTATGTGAAACTCTCAGTGCCATCAGCGTTCTGCTTCCGGTTGAAGAAATACACCCGTGCGTAGGATGAAGAGGCAACTGCGAGGATTTGTCCATCCGGAGACAGCGCGATACCGTTCGGGAAAGGAACACCGAGCTTGGCTATGTCATGTCGAACGACGGTCGCATCGGGAACAGTGTCATTCATGATAGACACATGGGATACGAAGGCCAGAGGGAGACCACCAATGGTCTCGACCATGGGAAGAACCTTTCCAAGAACGGAAGGAAGACGACGGGTCAGGAGGTGATCGTTTGAGACGAAGAAGGACGTCGAAGTGGTAAGCGCAAGTGCATTGGGGGAAATGAAATAACGTGAGGTGATTGTTCGGACGAATTTGGCTGCGTCTGTTTTAGCTGGATCGATAACGAATTGTTCGATAGTCGTGTCATGCCGTCCATGATTGACGACGAACATGTTCGAGATCGAGCCAGACGTGGATGGCCAGATTTGAACACCGGGTGGATGGAAGTCTTTCCCGTCGGGATAGTTCAGCAGTTTGAGCTCGTGCGCAGTTTCTTTATTGTCGTCGAATCTAACGAGCCATAGCGCTCCAAGATTGGGATCTCCAAGTGACCCCATGTCTTTGGCTTTGCTCTCTCGGTTATGGTCACAGGTAGCTACTGTATTATCTTCCGGTCCACTAGCTTGCCCTCATCGTCTAAGAGAACCCGGAACGTCCCATCTTCGCAGAACCCGAGATGGTTATCATCCGAATATAGAATATGACAGCTACCGTTTGAACTTTTCAACCCGCCCTTTGTAGCGAATTACTCGGAGGGGAGAGGAGGACGCGTGAACACGAAATGGATTACTGAGATTCGCCATACGAAGGCAGCAATACTTTATTTTCATACATACTCCTTTGTAAATTAAACCACTTACGAGAATCGCAACACCAGAAGCACGTATCCCAAGAGAACCCACCGTCGTTGACAAGAGTCAAGGGCGGTGTACAAGAGACTCGGTGATGGAGGTTGCTTATCCGGCTTACTGAGAAAGCATAGACGCGTCTCGTCACGTGCATTGATTGACGCGTGCCTCCGCATTGCTTTGAAGTTAACGTTTCTAACGAGGCGAGGTGCATCAGTCTGTTTTACCAGGCGAAGCATACACAGAGTAACGCGAAATGACAACTCCACCAAAACCATCGTACTTCATCCCTCCGATACCTAGCTTACCGTCTCCCTCAGGACCGCGACCACGCGGCTCTTTCAGCTCCTCGTTCTCCTTCGACCCTGGGTATCTCGTCCAGTCGTATATGAATGCGAATGCAAGGCAAAGCAAACTGAAAGATGCTATTGCACTAGATCCGAATCGCTCGACACTTACCACGTCGCCTCTACTGTCTTCTCCGCGTCGACCACGTAAGGGTAAAGAAGGTGCTGGTGACACGCACCCGTTGGCGCATGATATGACCGCGGACGTGTTCCTTGAGACGGATGCGGAGGACGAGAGCTATGACCCTCGGGCTGGGTGGTCTATAGTGGACCGAATGCGCCTCTGGAGGCACGATGCCATCTGGCAGCACCTATACGAATCCGCGGTATTCTGGGGCGACAAAGTGTTCAGCTGGACAAGTGAGTTTCAATTTCCGCGTTACCTGGAAAGTCGGCACTGAATATGCTGCAGACGATAAGAACGATGCGTTCTGGCTCGCCCAGATATACTTCCAAATGAACCAATACTCTCGTGCTGAGCGGCTTCTTACTCGACCGTTTACGGAGAATGATGACGATGAACCGAGAGAAAATGGGAGTCTATACCCAGACTTGCTCGATCCAATGAATATTCTCGACCGGGAGATGGGCCGCTACAAGGGAAAGGGAAAGGAGGTTGGTGGACCTCCTCCCCCCTCTCACCGACCTCCGCCTCCAGAGCTCGCCATCCCAGGGATAGACATTCCTCCACAGTTCCGCATACCTGGTGAGATAGACATTCCTGCGGATTGCGCTGGGAGAACGTACACCCTTGTTGACCTGAGTGTTGCCTGCCGATACCTCGCCGCGCAGTGTCAGATTCAGCAGGGTAAATGGGCGGAGGCAAGTGAAATGTTGGGTGAATCAAATCCGTTCAAAGGTACGGCCGGTGTTGGTCCGCGTATAGCTAATATAGATGGTGGAATCAAGGTACATATCTCGCTTCTGGTTCGTGCTCGAGTCTCACCGATGGTAGATTGAAGCATCAATGTGCTATTTACGCGGATTATTGAAGTTGAAACTGAACCGAGGAGAATCTGCTAAGGAGAGTTTCATGGAGGCTCTGGCGCTGGACGTTAGATGCTTTGAAGCCTTTGATCGACTCATAAGTGGAGAAATGATGACTGCGGATGAGGGTAAGGCCATCTCCTCCTTGGTCATATCATTTCGCTGAGTGACCTCTTTTCGTATAGAATGGGAGTTTGTTCAGGGTCTAGCATACAAGCAGCAAATCCCACTAGACGCTGAGTTCGTTCGTCTCATCTATACTTCCCGGCTACGCAAGTACAAGCACGCAATGGAACATGCTCTAGCCAGACAAAGTCTCGTGGAAGAGTACGGACTCAAAGACAATGTTGATGTCCTCTACAGCTTCGCCGACGCTGCTTACGCTCAGTTCAAATGGATGGACTGCTTCACACTCACGCAGCGAATTCTCTCACTCGTCGATGTCCACGAGCACAGCATGCCACTGCACATTGCATGCATGTACCACCTCCCTCATTTACGTCCCAAGCTCTTTGTTCTGGCTCATGAGTTGGTAGAGAAAGAACCTGAAGCGGCAATGAGCTGGTATGCTGTTGGTGTGTGGTATCTTAGCTCGAAGAAATGGGCGGAGGCACGGACGTATCTTAGCAAGACGTCGTTGATGGACCCGCGGTTTGCGCCTGCGTGGATCGCGTTCGCGCATACATTTGCGTTGGAGGGAGAGCATGACCGTGCTGTTACGGCGTATTCGACTTGTGCCCGTCTATTCACAGGGTACGTCGGCTCTTACGGCTGAACCAGTGCTTGAACCTGAAGTACACCTCTTGCAGATCCCATCTACCACTGATGTTCGTCGGAATGGAACACATCATGCTTTCAAACTTCGACATGGCCGACGAAGCACTAAATGCAGCGGACAAAATGTGCGACGGTGATCCCTTACTATACAACGAACGAGGTGTAATGGCCTTCAACCGTGGAAAGTAAGTCCACGAACCCCCAGCAAAAGTCTTTACTTAACATACCTTGCCCCAGTTACGAAGCCTCCGCTACATTCTTCCAGAAAGCTCTAGAGATCTCAGAGGTCTCGCAAGGTTCACACAGTACTTGGTCAACGACATATGTAAACCTCGGCTCTGCATATGCTAAACTGCGTCGATATAAAGAAGCGTGTGAAGCATATCGAAAGGTTCTGGAGATGGATCCGCGTCATGCAACCGCGCTTGCGTTGATGGGGAAAACGTATATGCTTATGGGTCGACTGGATGATGCTATTCAAAAATTTCACGAGGTGCGTTATCATCTCAGCATATAGCATATATCAACTTCAGTCATTCTTATACTAACGAAATTGAATCACATATAGTCATCAAGCGTCGATCCATTAAACGGACACGTCGTCGAGCTACTCAACCTCGCACTCGAAGCCAATCTAGATTTCGGACCTAATCCACTCACGTCATACGTAAATGAAGAGGAACTGGCGAAGAATAAGGAGAAAATCAAGGCTGTTAAAGCTGCGAAAGTACCTCATTCACGTTTGTCTTGGAGGGATCCGCTTGTAGAGGATGAGATTAACTTTGTCTGAGTTGTCTTGTGCTACTTGTATAGTGATGATAGCTATGAGAGTGGTACCGTTGCTTTCGTGAAAATACAGACTGCGCTTGTCAGCATGAAGAAGTGGCGCTTGCTGTTATTATCGCAAAACGCCGTACATACCAACATACTGTATCACGATGCACACAAAAGTTGTAATTACCAGTGTCCACGCAATCTATTCCTATAGGTCAGAACATTATTTACATGTAAAGGGGAATTGCAAACCGATGAATAAAATGAATTTCCACGGTTAATAGCAAATGGGATTATGCACAGTAGATAAATGCGAGTTGAAATTTGTAGCATGTCGAGACAATCGGAAAAGATTCTATGACCAGACTATCACAGAAAGGACTCCTGCTTTGAGATAAGTAGAAGCTGCCAGAAACTGAACGATGGGGCTTGAGCCTAGAAGATTGAGTTGATGATACCGCTGCCAACAGCTGCACCGGCACCGAAACCAAGACCTCCAGCAGCAGAAGTAGCCATCTAAAGCAAAGAAGAGTCAGCGGTCTATAATATTCAGAGAAGACCCGTCAAGACGTACCGTGTTCCCAAGCCCACCGAACTTGCTCTGTTTCTCCGGTTCCGGCGCCGGTGCCGGAGCAGGCGGCGGAGGTGGCTGGTATTGCTGAGGAGGGGGCGGGGCGGGCGGAGCGTAAACCGCGTGTTGCTTTTCGTTGCCGTAGCCATAAGGCTGTGGCGGTCCTTGCCATGCCGGGGGATGCGCTCTATATGCTCCTGGTCCTACGCCCGGGAATGAAGGAGCAGGCACTGGAACAGGAGCTCTTCCGGGGGAGGCTGAACGCATTGGAGAAGATGGAGGAGGAGGAAGTTTGTCAACGTAGTTTGATGGGAAGAGACCTTGGCACCCGTTTGGTAGACGCCCAGTCCACCAGTCTGCGTTCGTTTCGCTGATGATTTCGATGATGTCGCCTGTGCGGAAGGATAGGTCATTCGGGTCCTGTGTGTTCAAATTCGAATTTGTTCATAGTCGATAGTTCATAAGGAACGAAAGGTAAGCAAAGTCAATGATCTGTTGAGATTCTTCAGGAGGGCAAGACGCACCGAGCCATCTGCGTTATAGTCCCAAATCGCCTTTGCTTGCTGTGTACGCGACATCGGAGGAGGCACAAAACGACGCGTGGGCACCATAACAGCCTTGGGAGGCGATGGCGCTCTCTCCGGCACGTTCTCTCTTTCGCTCGAATTCGTATTTAGCTGGCGCATTCGATCCGCGAGACTCAACACAGGGTTCCTCACTTCCTCTGCATCTCTTTGGACACCATTCGTAGAAGAATTGGTGGCTTCAGATCCGGCAGAGGTAACACTGATGTCTGCGAGTTTGGAGAGTATACCAGCAGCATCTGAGGCACGAAGATAGTTTTGGGACACGAGGAAGTCTAAGTTGGTTTGAGTTTGCGAGACGATGTGCGCGAGGAGTGCTGATGTCTTTTGATCAGTTGAATGCATTGCTTTCAGGGCTGGACTGCTCGTCTTTATAGTCGACGTGGAGGACGGATGGTAAGAAGCGATTGTGTTTGGTGGCTGCCGGCATCGTGTAATAGTAGTCATCAACACCGCTTTCTCGGCCTGATCCCGCCAAGTGATGAGTCCTGCACGCACATCTTGTTCTCTAACTGCTATTTCGTGTCCTTTAAACCATCGACTTTTCCGTGGCTGCTGCTGTATTCCATCACGGTTTGCTATGGGGCTGTAGGGTATAAATATAGACTTGACCAAGATGCCACTCTGCACTGGCTTTTCTCCCACTATCATCACCCTCGTCTATCCTCCCACCCACTGTTTGCAACATAACTGCATACCTTGCAAGTTCTCATCCACAAATAAGATCTTCTTCTGGACGTCGTTATCATCTAGTTCTATCTGGACTCTGCGAGACTACCCCTTACTCGAAGAGAGAGAGTCAGACTCGCGTATCAGAGCATTCGTCGCACATACCCTAATTCTCGGACACCTCAAGTTCAGTGCATCTTTCATTGTTCTTCGGCCAGACTCCCGCAGTTTCATTGCTTCGTTGTGCTGGGCTTGGTCCTTCTGTACTTAATTTTCTCCACTGTCTTCCTCTCCACCCTAACGAGTCAAACTATGTGGAACGGCTCTGGGCCAATGCCTTTACCGGGCTCGAATCCAGCTTGGAACGCATTCATCGCAAACCAGATGTTCCAAACTGTGCTAGCACATAGACAACCTCAATTCGTGGGACTGCTTCCTTTCTTTCCTTATCTGCGCAAGATCTGATCTTTTTCTCATCTAATTCTTGATACATTCACCCTCTGGGCATCCTCATGGCGAACTGCATACTTGCACTTCTCATACTCACAGTGGCAGTACCATCTTCCTCCATCCTAGGTCACCACACCTTACCAATTGTGGAATGGACCGGTGGGCCAGCATGTCAGTCACAACTATCCGACTCCTGACAGTGCAGGTCTCGGTGCACCAAGCGTAGCTCATCCAAGCCAACCTGAAGGCAGAAGCGTTTATACTCCACCTGCTTCCAGACACGACAATTCAACGGCTATTTCCCGCATGAAATCTTCTGGGGAAACTCCAGTGAAGCGCAATGAGAAACTCGCCGCTCAGTTATTGAAATCCGGACAGGGTGGAGGCACAGATGAGAGCGATGTTGAGTCGGTCATCGCTGAAACACGCCTAACAAATAAGCATGGACGAAATGAAGAGGAAAACGAAGACAAGGAGGAGAAGAACCTAAAGTCAGACCCAGAAATATGGGAAGAGCAGCTGATCAACGAACTTCGGGAGAAGGCTATGAGCATTAAGATTCCTCTTCATCATGTATGAGCCCTTTCCTAAGTCGAATTTTCGGCATATCTCTCGCTAATCTTCTATTCTTCCTGGCCCATAGAAGAAGCTGAAGGCCAGATCGAAAGGAAAGTCGACTATTCCCAATGCGAAGGTAAGGTGACGGCCTCAATTGATAGCATATTTTACACTTATTCATAAAACAGAAAGACGCCAGAGGTACGAGACGACATGACTGCATCTACCCAGACTGTACATTCTCCGGCCTACGACGACGCGATCTTATACGCCATATGTCAGTACATTATCCCGACATCTACTTTTGTCCCGTGTGCCATAGTACCTTCGGCCGTGAAAGTGCTTTTGATATGCATTTCTTGCAAGCAGTGGCCCCAAGAAAATTGGGGAAGAACAAGGACTCACAGAACCAGGAGAGACGTATTGCAAAACGTAGACGGGTAACCCTCGGGAAACGATCGGAACGAGACTCAACTTTGTCAGAGGATGAACCGGATTGGAGAGCTGCAGCGTTGCCTTGCGTGGAGACCGAAGCGGCGCAGAGGTATGAGGTCGGGAGGGACAAAGAGAGGTTCAACTTCTATTATTTGGGCGTAATGGAGGACTTTGAGATGATTGAGGAGCATTTTGAGTTGCTTGCTGGAAGAAAAAGGATGAGAAACTGAGAAGAATGGTTGGATCTGATTCAGTGTATGTACATTTATGATTTATCGTTCAAGATTATTTCGCGACTCAGAACCTTTAGGTCATTAGCGAGGTACCGAAGAAATACGGAATCCAAGAAGGTACAACCAGTGCCCTATCTCGAAATTCGATATGTATATGATTAGCATATCTTACATTCGATTCGTTCTTATTTCACCAATCAACAGTACTAGTGTCCAACCTAATCCCGACTTTGCCTCCTGATCGGAGTCTCTTGTCCTCTCCTGTCCTATTACGAACCAGATACCGATTCAACATTTATAAATGTATAGTGACGTACCTCGGTACCTTACCTTGCAAAGCAAAAAAGTCACCCAATCAAAGCCAAGCATAACGAAGACTAATCACAGTCCTAGTCTAGTGATTGGTTCAAAGTTCGAGTACTTGGTTAATTCATTTCTTCGCATCTCACATCTTACATCTTACACCTTGACGTCCCACAGGTCTGATACGATACAGCAGGATCATTATCCTTATCCTTAGGTAGGATTCGGCAAAAGTATAATATATATTCCTCGTCCCTCCTATACCTGCCTATATCCCTCGGTTCTTCCTCTTCCTATTCGTTCCCCCTCCTTCCCTAACGAGTACCAGTGCACCAATCAAATCTTCAATCTTCAATTCAATCAGCTAATGTCATTCGTTCCCTTCTCCTTGATCCTTTCCCCTCGGTCCCATAGGTCTCCTTTCCCCTTACGAATACGCTAGCTTACGCTCTGTGCCTTCCAATCTCAACTCAATTCGACTCAATTCAATTCGATCACCGATCAGAGTGATCGAGTTCTAGTTCTTCTCAAGTTCTCAAGTTCGGTACGGTTGTTGCGTTTTAGGTGGGCTGTGCCAGTGTGGTCCCTGATCAACGGTGGGAAGAAGAATTGCTCTGATTTCATTGGCAGGGCTTTTATGGCAGTTGATAATTGGTTGAGAGACGAGCTGTCCAATGAGAAGAAAAAAATTCCCTAACCCAATTCCCTTAAAACTCTCGTGATTCCCTCCCCTCGTCACTCAAACAACTACTAGTAAAACAACAAATCGCGCTGAAATATTGCAAAAAATATTGTGATTATACTTCATGAATTGTGATAATAATGAAAGAAGTCGAAGAATAAGGCACTATAGTATGAAGTCTACTGGATAGTTCGTTAGACCCGTCATTATGTACAGAACAGCACCAATTTATAGTCTTGCATCCTTCGGCATTGAACGCATCGCCTGTCGGACACCGAGATCGGATAGAACATCTTCCGCTCCTCCCAATAGAGCGTCAAACGGAACTGTACGATGGTACTAGAGAGCAGAAAATATTAGTTTTAAGAAAGATCGGGAGGGGAAGATGAATGACGCACATGCTCAATAAACTTGCCCATCCCGGTCTGAGTAATCCCGCGACCACCAAAAATTTGTACAGCATCTTGTGCGGTTTCCCGCGCCGATCGTGTGCTATATGATTTCAAGAACGCAATTGGGCTATACCAAGGAGTGGACAGAAATCAGTTGCGGTCCAGCTCGGAGAAAGAGCAAAGGATAGACTAACCCGGCGAGCTTCTGGGCCTGCTCCTTATACGCCATATTACACATCTGGTACGTTATGTTCTCAAGCCATGCCTGAATAGCCTCTGCACGTTGGATCATCCCTGCGATCTTCGCCCGTACGACAGCCTGACTGATCAAGGGTTTACCAAACACCTTGCGCTGCGATGCCCACCTAGCATGTCATACCGTCAGCGTTTATCCCAATCCAATCGGCCGTCACGAATGAAATCCACAAACGTACTTTAGGCATTCCTCAACAACTGATCTCTGGGCGCGCGCAGAACTACAGCACATCACCCATCGTTCATGGTTGAAGTTGCTCAGAATGACGTAGATGCCCGCGCCTTCTTCGCCGAGGGTATTCTCGACGGGGACCTTAACGTTGTCAAACGTGATGTATGCGGTTCCCGCGGTAGAAGAGTATGCTGTTTTAATTTGTTTCGTCTCAACGCCTTCGACACGTGGAATGAGGAGGACGGTGAAACCGTTCTAGAGGGTGAAGGTCAGACAGCTTTCAGTGAAGCGTAGAATTAAGTGAAACTACCTCTGTCTTGCATCCGGTCGTAAAGCTAACACTGATATCAGATACGGATCCTACAAGAAACTCGGGTGTATGGACTTACTAATCCGCGAATCTGAATAACGAGTTCAGAACAAATGTCAACGTTTATACAACAAAACCAACTTACGTTCCGTTCGTAATCCACTTCTTACTCCCATTCACAATCCAATACTTCCCATCCTCCGTCTTCTTTGCCGTAGTTTGCAACCCGAAAACGTCACTGCCTGCATGCGCCTCCGAGATGGCCAGGCAAATAAACTTCTTTCCTGACAACACCTCTGGTACGACTTTCTCCTTGAGCTCGGGGCTGCCAAAGTTTAATACGGGCGGAAGGCCAATAACTTTGCCTCCAAGCATACCTGAAGCGAGACACTATGAGAACACCGGAAATTAACGGCTAAGGACGGAAACTTACCATCACCGTAACCTCGTGAGCCAACTCGCGTGAGCTCCTGAGTTATGACAAGCTGTTTACAGAAGGATGAGATAATGCGTGTAGTTTCCAGAAAGACGAAGCATTACCTCATGGAAGTAATCAAACTAGCGATACATCAGCGTCAGCCCCATCAATGGATTCGCATTAAAAATGAATCTCACCTCTTCCGGAGCTACAATACCGTTGAACAACTTGCGGCCTTTCAAATGCTTGCCAGGGCCCATACGCATTGCATGTAACTCGAGTTCCCTGAAAAATATTATCAACTTTTGCTTCTCCCTCTTCCGGAAAAAAGCCCACTTACGCCATCTTGTCTAGAACATGCTGACTTGGGCGTTTGCCATCAGCTTCGCGAGCCTAGATAAGACAAATGAAGTGATCAGAGCAAGCCGAGATATGAAAGGTCCAAAAATAGCACACCTGTCCATCCTCGTAGATGACCTCGTCCACAAGAATACGCATCGCTTTCTGAAGATCCCGATGCGACTGTAGCGCGCAACGCAAAACCACAAACATAATTCCACATCAGCGCTCTCCCATTACAACACCCGGGCTCATCGGAGATAACAACGCACCTTCTTGTAATACGGGCTGTGATAACCCTGAGACAGCCACGTAGGTTCCGCATAGGGTACTTTACTGAGAGCGCCAGCCTGAGGTGGCTTAATCTGTTCTTCCTCGCCTTCGATGATACCAATCTGCAGACGTTGGTATTGCGGCCGTAGGAGCACTTCGTGTCGGTGTAGACCGAAGAAGGCTTCTGTTGCATCTTGACCGGCTGCATATAGGACATGGATGAATGAGAGGAGGTTGCGAGTAGAGGGAAGGTAGGTACGCACCGACGTCAGAATCTAAGAGGACAGCGACACCTCCCGGATGAAGGTCCTTGAACCGAGAAAGGTTGTACACTTTCGAATCGATAATAACCCACTGAATATATGCCACACATCACAAAAGTCAGCATCTATCCCAAAAACGCCACGTTGACGAAGATAGAGACCAAAAGACATACCAAATCATCTGGAGAATTATGCTATTCCGCCCAAAGGATACGAAACTCCTCGTCAGTCCTTCTGAAACACTTCAAGAAGTATTGATACGCACCTTCTCCACTTCCTCACGAGTAAACTTCTTAAGCTCTGTAGATGCCATTTCGTAGTTTTACACCTCCAAAGGGAGACTTTCGCGTCAAATTCCAAGAAGGTTGTGGGGAAGATATGTGGGGGGAGAATATGAGATATGGGGAGAGGATGATTGGGTCTAAATAGTTTCCATACGGCTCAAGCTCCGGGTTCTTGTTGCAGTGCTATCCCCATCATCAATCTCGCATGTGATTTCAGTGACGCTCCTGATTACAGCACGTCGATCTCTCATTACTGTATAAGGCCACTCCCAAAATCACCTGTAAAATAACAGACATCCGATTCAAATAATCGATCACTAAGTAACATTATCACAGAATATCCAATCCAAGAAACAAAAGTTGCGTGCTAAGCTACTGATATAACAACCATAAAGTATTCAGAAGACGTAAAGTAACTAATAATGCACTAGTCAGTCGAAATAAAACTGACAGATAAACGTAACGTACGGGAACTAATTGAAACGAAAGCAAAAAGAGCGAAATGGTGTGAACAGAAAGAATGAACGAACGAATGTTTGCAGGGCAGAGCGATACGTATGATACAAAAAATTCAAGGGCTTCCAATCCAATCCGAAACTCCATAGTTTGATGTCAAAGTCGGAACAGTCGAAAAGTCGAATAGGCATTGTCCAATGCAACTACACCTCATCGTTGAAACACCTCATCACCGCTTACATTCTCGAGCGCCGCACGTTCAAAACAACAGCTTGAACGATACCAACCCACGAACACGCCTTATCGACATCATACGCCGTCGCGTCTAACCAAATCGGAACTTTCCGTACCAGCAATTGACGTAGACTCGACAAACTCTCACTCGTCGCTGACATGGGTTCTACAACCACTGGTGTCCTGAACGGAGGGCTGACAGGGGACACGGATGACGATGGAGAGGTTGATGATGACAGTGACATGAGAGAAGGCATGGATTGATAGTGTTTAAGAGAACGTGGTTGGATAGTATAGGTTGAAGGCGGAGGAAGAGGGAAAGCAAATGACTCATTCCCCTGTCTCACATTCACCCTCGTCCTCTGTTGATAGATAGGAGAACTCGTCGGCGTCCTCCCGCAATATGTCTCATCGCTATCATTCGAGTCACTCCGACTTCGGCTTTGAATTGGCGAAGGCATAGCAATCCCGTCCGAACAAATATTGTTCAACGCAGATGCAAGACGTGAAGCTTGTATGGTGTTTCCCATCTTTTCGAATATTTCGCTTGTGAGCTGTTCAGCCTGACTTATGTAACACTGAGCCGTTTCGATGGAACGACAGGCCTGCAGCAGAACGCACAAAACGTTAAACGCTTTAAACCAAAGCGAAGGGAGAAATACGTACTGTCAACATGGCCTCCTCAACAGCGTACAACTCTCGCCTAGCAATCCTCAGGAGATCCACAGCCGAAGGCCGTCCACACGCAAAGACACTCTTTCTGTGCACTGGTTTAACCGTAGATGCGCGTCTTGAACTACTCTCAATCTCATCGTCCTCGCTATCTCCTTCCGACGACGCAAATAGGTCCAAGAACTGCCCATCATCGTAATACTCCTCGTCGCGCACATGCACAATCCCACGTTCCTCATCATCCGTCGCAAAAATGTCTAAGAAATTTCCACCCTCATCTCCAAATACCTCCACCTCGTGTGATGCAGCGTGATCCACACCCTCTCTCCACCCGACAACATTCTCCTCTTCATCTGAAATACTTCCGGGGCTCGGCGCTTCCTCTCTCTCCCTATCCTCCCTTCCGAACAACATCTCCTCGATTTCCAACAAGTTCGCCAGGTGGACCTTAAGCATGTCGGAGTTCGCCCGTCGGACATATGGGTCAAGCCAAGATTCCCCCTTCGCCTTCTTTTCAGTCTCCACATTACCAACGGTAGATCCTTCGGAAGCTTCCGTCGATTCTTGAGATTCAGTTGCACACGTTGGGGGAATGGACACGAGGTTAACGCCCTCCTCGAGCGGGGAAGTCGGGTCAGGGAACGGTAGCGCATAGTCATGTCCACTCATGGTCTCCGTCGTCGAAGCATATGCGAAAACACCATTCAGAGCGGACGCACGGCGCTGCCGAGTAACACTTCCCGCAGCCAATGCGCACGCAAAATCAATCTCGGCTTCTTCGTCTTCGACTACAGTTTTAACCGAATTGTTATCGTACTCAAACCGCGGAGTACTTAGATCTTCCACTTCTGCTCGCATTCGGGGGGAGCCGGTGGGTGTGATGAGTGCGGCTAGATCCGCAAGCGAAGCCAGGGAAGCCGATGATCCTGAAGCGACGAGCGAGGGCGTCGCTGAGAATCTTCTTCGGTTTGCTAGCGAAGGAGTTGCTGCTCGTTCTTCTCGCTGTTCGGCGAGAGCACGTTCTTCCAGACGCGCAACGAGTTGCTCGAGTGATGCGTACACGTTTCGCGCGGTTTGTAAATCGTCCAGCTCAAAGTCGATCAATTGGCGGTAACGTTCCAGTAGTTCGGAGCTGGTCCGCCGTGCATACTGTAGAAGAACCTCGCTGCTATCGACGCCGACGGTTTTCTTCGCTTTACCCTTGGAAGCATTATACGTATGTGCGAAATCACCATTCTGGTTCCTCGACTTTCGCAGCTGCTCAGCAACGTATTCGAGCCGATCCAAAATTTTCTGCGCCCCTTCGGCACTTATAAGCGCCGCACGAAGATCCTCCTTTTCACGCGACATCGGACGAGGGAATTGCCCGCGTTGCTCCGTCTCGTCATCTTCATCCGAACCGGAGGAACTCGAGGAACCAGAAGAATCACTCGTGGTAAGCGACGACGACGAGACGGTCGGCTTGATTGTTCGTAGCGACGCAGCAGAACCGGGCCGTATTGATCCTTCATCCTGCTCAAACACAGACCGAAACTCGGGTTTTGCGACTTCGTAGGCAGTTTTTCTGTTTCATAAGAAATACTCAACATCCTGAAGCTGAAACAAGTACATAAAAACGTACCCATCGTTGTTCTTTATTTTTGCGGCGGTGCCGTCGGTATCGCACTCCAGGAACGCCATGAGAATACCCTCGCATCGGGCATAACGCGCAGCAACATGTATACATGTCTCGCCCGCCAAGTCCACAGCAGCAAGCGGCGCGCCGAGATCGCGTACAAGATGCACGATGAACGCATATAGGCGGAAGGAAGCTGTACTCCCATTCCCTCCAAATCTCGCCAAAGCGTGTAATGGTGTCATAGTATTATCCCGCGTGTACATCGTGAGATCTGCACCCGCGAGATATAGCGTGTCGAGAATGGAAGTACTCGGGCGAGAAGAAGTGACACAGTAATGTATCGGCGACCAACCCTTCTCATCTGGATAGTTGACGAGTGACGGTATGGGAGCACTACTGCTCGAGCTTCCAGAGGAGCTATTTTGTTCCGTGGGGAAAAGGAGATATTGAATCGCGGAGAGGTCGGAGTTGGTTATATATGTCACAAGACGCTTCACGCAGGAATGTAAAGCCGAGGATGACAAGGGGTACGTCGTATGTTGTTGGTACAAGCATGCCAGGGTGTTGTACTCGCTAATATCGTGTTGCAGCGTAAGCCTTAGTTTCCGTTTCTTTCCGTGCAACTTCATAAATCAAACCGGTTTGTTACCATCACTCTCCGGACGGAAAAACGTTTTACAACTCACTAATAGGGATTGCGCCCTTTGAAGACGCAGGCTAAGCTCGCATGCCCACAGGCAATCAGGAACGGACGTCGCGTAGAATAAGACAGAATGGTGGTACGAGTCTACAGAACACATTTGCGCTCCCTGTCGCATCTGCGCACAACACCCAGTTATTTTAGTCCCTTAGGGAATTACAATGGGACTCACCAAATAGTGTAGAACATCAACATGTCCGTCACGCGCAGCATCTATGAACGAAAAGTCAATTTTCAATAATCCGATGCGTGAAAGATACGAAGAAACGCACACATGACAGGAGTGGCTTTTTGGTTATCAACACCATCTACAAGCACGAGACCATCGCCTTTGTCCAACAAAATATTTACAAAGTCCAGTCGGTTGAGGTATGTTGCCATTCCTAATGGCGTCAAGCCCTTGAGTGAGGAGTGCGACGCGTTGAGGGTGTATAGTGAGAGACATTGATTTTCAAGGAGGAAGGAGAGGATTAACAGACGCCCCGACGCGCTTGCTTGGGCACGAGACGCGTCTAATTCGTCAAAGCTACATTTGGATTGAAAAAAAAGACGCGTTAACATGTGTCGCTTTCAAGAAACGGGAAGCGAAGGGAGAAGCGAACCTTGGTGCACCGATGATTAGCTGACCAACGACGGCATTCACATCCTCCCCATCCTGGAGTAAGCGAAGGAACGTCTCCTCATCTCCAGAAATAGCAGCATCGCGTAACATACAATCCACCACCATCGTTGCGTCTTCGACTCGATGAACGACCTCGACTTGACCTTCGACTCAGGCGGGAGTGGGCGGAATCAGGGAAGCAGGAAGCAAGACCAGAAAAAGAAAAGAAAAGAAGGATGCAAGATATTGAGGTTGCGATTTTATATATTCACTGAAATTTCGCCTATGGGAGGGGGGAACCTTGACAACTTGGCAGTGAACAATTCAATTCAGTTATGCAGCGGAAAACGATCGAGATGTGGTACCCCCGATCCGAATGTGACCCTTTCGCCTTTGCCTGGCCTAGGTTTTTCCTGTCCGCCTGTGTGAAACCTCGGTCGTCACCACCCTCCTTTCCCTCTTCCCTCGGTTACCGGTAAGTAAGTTCAAGGGCTACCGCTTGACCGTGTTATGCGTTCACGGAATTTCTACGAAAACTCTCGACAGCTCCTCTTTTCTCTTTCGTCCTTCGCGGATCCTGGTTATGCTATGGAAGGAATGTGCAGTGCGAGCCTACGGTCCCTTGCAATAGCGGTAAAACCGAAATTGCCGAAAGAGGTAATATTATTGCTGTTGTATAGTCCCGTAAGCTGGGGGTGGGGGTGAAGCGGGAGCAAGAGCAAAGGGAAGAAAAAAAACAGTTCCCGTCCTCCTATCAGTCATGTCTTTTATGTTTTATGCACGTACTAGAATACAAGTACCGGAAGCACGTTTTGTTGACATCGCGGGCCGTGGAAGAACAGAAGCCATATTCTCCATGGGAGTAGCTAGGTTCTGCCTCACGTAAGCATCGGTATGGGGCGTGGAAAGACTTGAAAGAGAATGGATTGATTTGGACGGTCCCTTCATCAGAATTTGGAAGAAGTGTTCGGACGGGCTGCTTGCGTTCTCTGCATTCCAGGGGCGGAAAGTTACTGGCTGGTTCTTTGGACAAGAATAACCCAAGAGCAAGTCAACTGAGGTGAATCAGTTGAGGGATTGGTCTTTCCTCCTTTTGAGCGAGGAGCCGAATCTACGAATGGTGGTAGAAGTGAATTGAATTGAATGGTGAGACGTCTTGAATGATAACGGTTAGTGTATGATACGCGTGGCGATTAGTGGGATTTGAGAAGTCTTGAAGATGCTTTGCGGATAAAGAGCTGGTAATTGTATATTAGTGCGACCGTGAAATCGGGATGGCGTAAGGAAGTCGAGTGTTTTACGAGCGGTATGTTTTGAAGAACAAGAGATATGGTCAAAGAGTTCGGAGATAGTATCACGGAGACAAGGTTGATCTGGTCGATCCTGAATGACCTTGAAGTTTCTTGAAAAGGCAAGCGTCAGGTGATATCTGATTGGGCAAAGGGCATTTCTTGTGCAGCAGCGGCAGCGTACCTAGACCTGTGAGCTCCAAGGCCAGTGAGTGGCATACGTCTCCCAACCTCCGTTCACTTACCACTCTAGTCCATCTTGGTCATTCTCCTTCGCGCCGTCTTGTAGCTAACAACCTCATTTAGAATTGACACTTCGTGTATGCCACACTATGCCTGTATAGATTAGAATCCCAAATAAATACCATCTACTCGTCTGCGCACTTCATTAATACTTATCTCGACTCATCTCGTAGCACTCCAACGCTGCAACGATAGCGAATAAGCGGATAGTCTTGACATCTGTCGCCTCTCTCCAGCCGACGGCATTCTTTATGCATAGATTCTGCCGTTAAAGTCGCCGTGATAGAACTAGCATGTTCCGCAAAAGTACTTGGAAGTAGAATACGAGTGGCACGGCAAGATATCGCATTGTATCAGCAGAGGTGGACAACTGTGGAAAGATGCGTCGGAGACGCGCCGGCGGGAACACATCTTGATCGCTCATCGCCGTGTGAGCGTGGCACTGCCCGCATACAAGCGGTGCATACAATGAGAGCGTCTAAATGTCATGCATCAGGTCCAATATCACATCGCTTCATGAGTCATTGACAACAATGACAGCAATAGAGCTCGCTCCTGTAAGTCAACCATCACCATCATCACCAGAACAACCAGCACCACCATTACCATCGAACCACGTCTACGAAAGTTGTCCGCCAATGTCGACGATGAAAGCTAAGCAAACATCTTCCGCGACCTTCTTTGATGATTTGTCGTATTCGAGAAAGTGGAATGAAATCGAGGGCGTACTTGGTGATAGATCCAGGGGTACGGGTTCGGACGCCGAGATTGGATGGATAGAAGGCGTCGTTCATGAGACGAGATCATCCCAGAAGGAGACTGAAATCCTCTTGGTTCCACCTTCATCAGCCGAATCAAAACATGACACGACGCCAGACACTACAAATCCAAACACGCAAAACCATAGCCGGAACCAGAACCAGAACCACCCTCAGACAGACAGACACGACGCCAACAAAGCTCTTCGAGTCTTCATCAACTGTACCGAGTTCTCTCGATTCGTGTTTGCTATAAACCAACAAATCAAGGTCTCTCTCAAAGGTGCACGAACCATTCGCGAGCTTGGTCAATATGGAAGGGAAATACTTCCTTTCTCGTTGGTGTTTAGTGGTGATGTTGCGATTCAGTCTGTGAGAGGCGGTGTTTGTATGCCTGATGGGATCATAGTTGACTCTCGAGATGGTACGTCTGCATACAGGAATAAGACGCCGAAATGGATTTGATTGAATTTTAAAGTACCAGGTCGTGATTATCAAGGAGAACGCGCCCGTCCCGAATCTGCCAATCTAAAGTCATCCTTAGACGATCCAGGATTATCACAACCTCGAACACCAGCTCACAAAACCTCTCCAGCCAACAGAACACTCAATATAGGAGATACTTCCAATGTTCGTATTCGTTTTTCGTTTGTCTCTTCATCAATTATCAAGTTTCACGAACTGAATCATTTCTAACCTTTCACCCCTATCTGATCTAGTTCACGTCGTATCCCCCTCTCAATTCTCTCACAGAAGGAATGATGACTCCTATCCTCGGGATCGTCGAAAGTATCAAAGCACCATCAACAACAATTTCAGGCGGTACGTCATCACACCATACACCTCAACAAAAGAAAAGGTGCATATACTTACCATCTTCCCATCTCCCATCTTCCTCTCCTCTCCCTCTCTGTACTTCTAGAACTCTGCGTCAGCCTAACCCTAGCAGACGCCTCAAGTTACTCCGCCAAACGCGGTTTCCGCGTAACCTGTTTCACAAGTAAATCCCGTCTAGGCAGAGACCTACCCTCACCTTCCCCAGGCGACGCCATACTTTTCAAGTCAGTCAAAGTCGGTAAATGGGTTACTGGTGGTACTCCTGGAGGCCATGGTAGCAGTACCGGTTCTAGTGGCAACAGTAGTGGAGGAGGAGGAGGATTATTCGGAACGGTTTATCATAACAAGTTGGATTGGATCGTTTATGAAAGGAAAGTGGATGGAATCGTATTACCGAAACATGCTTTGAGAGAAGTTGAAGATGGATTTGACGTTGACGGGTTTTTTGATGTTGAAGCTAAGAAAGTGGTTTTTAGACAGTTTGTGGAAGCTATGGAGAATGGACCTTGGGTTGATGAGAATTCGTTTTGGCTTTGAGCTTTTGAGGAGCTTTTGAGGAGAGATGACTTTGATTGTTTTTGTGGTGAGTGAAATGTGCTTTAGTATGAATGTTTCGAAAATCCGCAAATCCGCTGAAAGCTTGAATTGCTACACAGTAATACTCAATCCAGAAACTCCAGAAATCCCCTCTTCGATGCTGATGAACCACCAACTCTCGTCAAAGCGATTGTCTAATCCTGCGTGTCAGCTGCCCTATTTCTTCGCTCTCACTTCTGACTTCTCGCTGGTCGCTGCTATACATGTACACTCGTCGTTGTCCAATTTGCTATTTTTGTTCCCTTATCTCCCCATCTTCCACCAGTTCCCCCGCAGTTCCTACCTATTCTATCCGAAATGTCCATTGTCCATTGTCCGATTTCCATTGTCCGATTTCCGTTGTTTTTGGTTATTTTGTTTTTGGTTATTATGCTTTCGTGCATGCTGTGAAACTTGCTTTTGACATATATACGTGTACGTGTTACCTTTCTTAACCATAGCTAAAGTCAAGCTCATATTATTTTCATGTTTCGTGTTTCCTGTTCCGTATCCCAATACAAGTAAGTACAGTACAAATCTTTATTCCTTATTCCCACTACACCACTGCCCCACTGCCTACTGCCAATGCTATCAATACACATCAAGCAACACGAAACAAAAACAAGAAGTTTAAAAAAGAGTAAATAGGTCATCTAAAGATCATCTCATCACATCACTGGCACATCTCATCCTCTACAAGCGGATCGTTCCACGCCAAAAGTGCATGAGGAACTTTCGCAGCTTTGACAGCCTTGATTTTCTCCTTGTTCTTCGCGAGTTTCTCTTCATTTACCTCCATCGTGAGTGGACTAGGTCCGAAATCCAGATTGGCTTCGAGTGCGAGGTTGAGTAGTTCGACGACACGTTCGTTTAGTGGATCGATACTCAATAACTATACGGAATCCAATTTCGTTTCAGTATAGGAATGGCGTAGGTTGATAAGTTATAAGAAGTATGCTAAGATGATAACGCACCTCCTGAAATTTCTCAATAGCATCATGCAGTCTACCCATTAGCATATACGTCTTCCCCATAAACGCAAGCGCGCTTGTATGACGCGGATCCTTATCCAAGATTTTTCGATAGGCCTCACACGCTTCTTTATAGCGTCCCAGTTTAGCATGTGCAGAGCCGAGGTTTACATATGTCGTTGACCAAGTATGATGTGAACCTTGTGTAACCTCTGAGATATCTACTGCTTTCTGGAAGAGTGCAGCGGAGGCTTCGTAACTGGAGCAAGGTGGGTTGAGTTTAAGTTAGAATCTTGCTATGGGTTTGTGGACTTACTTTCCACGGTTGTAAGCCATTACTCCTCGTTCGTTGCATAGCAAGGGATCACCATCGCACATCTTGTCCGCTGCGTTCAGCGCTTCATCGGCCATGTCGAATCTTGAAATCATGGCGTGTTCCATTCCGATGAACATTAACGGTAGATGGGACCTACAAGAGAAGTACTTCAGGTTCAAGCACTGAATTTCAGAATGCGATGACAGGAAGCCACTAACCCTGGGAATTTACGGGCACAAGTCGAATACGTCGTAACAGCATAGTCACGCTCACCCTCAAACGAATACGAATGCGCAAGCGCGATTAACGCAGGAGCGAACCGCGGGTTCATCGTCGACGCCTTGCTGAGATACCTCCGCGCCTCCGCCCATTTCTTCGATTTAAGATACCACACACCAGCAGCATACCAAGTCATAGCCTCTTTTGGTTCCTTATCGACCATCTCTTGGGTCAGAATAAAGAGCTTGGGATGTAAATGAGGGAGGTGGTACATGCATGCGATGTGCAGTGCCATGCTGCGCTCGTGGACATCGATGAGTGAGAGGATTCGTTCGGTGAGTGTGAAGCAGTCCATCCATTTGAACTGAGTGTAAGCAGCGTCGGCGAAACTGTAGAGGACGTCGATGTTATCTTTGAGTCCATACTCTTCTAAGAGTAGTTGTCTTGCCAGAGCGTGCTCCTCGGCATGTTTATACTTGTGTAGTCGCGAGGTGTAGATGAGTCGTACGAACTCGGCGTCTTCGGGGATTTGTTGCTTGTATAATAAACTCTGAACAAACTCCCATTCTATTGAAATACTCAGCATAGTTCAGCGGGGAAAACGTGGGGAAGTTGAGCAAACCTTCATCTACAGTCATCATTTCTCCATATATGAGTTGATCGAAGGCTTCATAGCACTTCACATCCAAGGCCAGAGCTTCCATGAAGCTCTCCTTCGCGGATTCCTTGCGGTTAAATTTCAGTTTTAGCAATCCACGTAAATAACACATTGACGCTTCAAACTATCATCGATGAGACTCAATCAATAATTAGAAGCTAGATATTTACCTTAATTCCACCATCTGTACTAGCAAATTCCGGACCAAAGCCGGCCGTCCCTCGGAACGGATTTGATTCACCCAACATCTCACGCGCCTCAGGCCACTTCCCTTGTTGCATCTGACATTGAGCGGCGAGGTATCGGCAGGCAATACTGATGTCCACAAATGCGTACATTCTCTCAGCGGCATCACAATCCGTCCGGGTAAGAAGCCGCTCAGCACGAGAATATTGTTCCATATTAAAGTAGATCTGGCCGAGCCAGTACGCATCGTCCTTATCGTCTGTAGCATCTTAAGTACTGACTTTCCAGGTAGCCGAAGTCATTGATACTCACTTGTCCAGCTGAGCGCTTTGTTGGCCCAGAATTCTGCAGTTTGATACAGGTGTTGCAAGCTGGCATCGTCTCTCCAGTGGCGCATTCGATCCACTATAGACCACCCGGCCCGAGGATTATAGCATTCTTCCTCTTCTTGCGTATCAAGGAGCAAGTCCGCAGTCAAATCATGCGCCAACGGGTGCATGTCACCGGCACCTTCTTTACTCTTACGCGGTTGAACTAGAGGAGATATAGTAAGCGTCGAACGATTCGGATCTAATGCCAGTGTATCTCGCGTCTTACCTCTGTTAGAATCCGCGTCATTATACGCCTGGACAAGATATGAAGGGTCAAATGAGAATGTCGAGCTGAACGAGCCACGCCGTCGCGAACTTGAAGGTGATGGCAAACTAGGTATCGAGGGGATGAAGTATGATGATTCGGGTGGGGTTGACATCGCGTCGTTGTATGTGAATTAACCTCGGCAATCCTGCCAGGTGTTCGTCGTTGGTCAAGGTAGAGGTGCATTTGATACGAAAGCCGCTAGCAGGAAAGTCAAGACCGCGTTCGAAGTCGCGTCGATCATCGCACGTGACAGATGTGGCCTTGGTTCTCACAATATTGATCCGGATTGGATTGATGATTTGATCGGTTACAAATCTAATCAAGAATCAACAGATCCTTCCGCCTTGAACACTCTGTCAACGACGATGGGTTCCACAAGAAAATACGCGCTTTGGACAACGGCTCTTTAGATATCTTTGGTTCGAAATCTTCACTGAAAAATCGAATTGACTGCTTATTAGTCGAGATGACCGGAAATTCCTTCGATGCTAATAAACATTAAACAATCAAAGCGCCAGAGGCTCAAAAGTTTGTGTTTCCTTCAATCAAAGAGAGTGATCCGATAGAACAATCTAAATCTGAGTCAAGTACACCATACTTGTCAGCATTAAATCTGATAAATATTGTAAACCCCTCTGCGATGTGAAATATCAATTTATCAGCTTCCTTATCTCCGTGAATGTTTTCTTGCGATTGTCCCGCTACCACTGACTCCGAGTCCCTTCTTAGTGGCCGAAACTCCAATGCTCTTCCTCATAAAGCCTCAGTATTCCGACAATACTGCAATCCCGATCCTAGACTCATTTATATGTACCCTGAGTAGTTTGCAGTTTGCGACTCGGAATATCAGCAATCCTGCTGAGTCGTCTGATTGTCCTGAGTTCTCCAAAATCTAGTGAGGACCGTGTAGGTTCTCGATTGAGGCGAATATTTCAGAATATTCAGACGAGTGGATAGAAAAAAAATGAGATGGTGGTGAGAGAAAGGTGAGGTGTCAATGCGTCACTCATCTGTTTTTGGATGCGTCGATGATCGTGTTACAGTATATATCTTGCTGCGCATAAGTACTCCGAGTCTTCGCCGTTGTCATTGTTGTTGCCATCGTTGTTGTCTAAACCCAGGCTGCTGCTTTGTCACCGTAAACACGTAATCTTTCCCATCTTCCACAGTCCCTCCCAGTTTCTACCTAGATTTTTTCAACCGTCTGTGGTCCGTTGTTTTCGGGCTATTGTACTTTAGTACGTGCTTTTCTGGTATACGTGTATGACTATTTTCAAGCAGATGTTCCATTATCCCAATATAAGTACATATTTCTATTCCTTCTTCCTACTACCAATGACGGCAATACAACAGAAAGAAAGGGAAAACAAACAGATATGTCATCCAGAGATCATTCCATCACTAACCAAATCAATCCCTCCAAGGATAAATTAGAATGAGATACCTTCGTACTTTCATGTAATAGCTTCAGTCCTTTCTGTATTCTTCGCTTGTTCTTCCTCGATTCCATTTACTACAATGTTTGGTTTTCGGTTTAGGTCGGAAGCGAGCGAATTAGATGGCTTAGATGGCTTAGATGTATTGGATCCGAAATCTAAACGAGCTTTGAGTGAGAGGTTGAGGAGTTCGATGATGTAGCCGTTTGTCGGGTTGATGCTTGATGACTATACGTAGTCCGATTTCATCAGTATAGGCATACCTGAAATCGATATACTATGATGATAACTTACCTCGTGAAACTTTTGAATAGCGTCATCGAATCGACCCATAAGCATATACGTCTTTCCCATAAGCGCAAGCGCAGTTGCATGGCGCGAATCCCTCTCCAGAACCTTCCGATATACCCCACACGCTTCTTCATAACGTCCCAGTTTACTATATGCAGAGCCGAGGTTTACATATGTTGCTGACCAATTATCCTGAGGACTTTGTGAAACCTCTGAGATCTCTAGAGCTTTTTGGAAGAGTGTTGCCGCGGTTTCGTAACTGAGGGAATCAGCAAGATGTTGTTGAGTTAAGACTTCCGAATTGGGTTTTTGTCGACTTACTTTCTACGATTGAAAGCCATTACTCCTCGTTCGTTGTACAGTAAGGGATCACCATCGCACATTTTGTCTGCTGCGTTCAACTTTTCGTCGGCCATACCTAAATTTGAAAGCATGATGTGTTCCATTCCGATGAATACTAACGGTAGATAGGATCTGCAAGGAAAGTACTTTAGGTTCAAGCACTGGTTCAGCCATAAGAGTCGACGTACCCTCTGAATAGACGGGCACAAGTCGTGTACGCCGTAACAGCAATGTCATGCATACCATCCAACGCAAACGTATGCCCAAACGCAATCCACGCCTCAGCGGACTGCGGATCCATCAACGACATCTTACTGAAATACTTCCGTGCCACCGTCCATTTCTTCGATTTAAGATACCACATACCAACAGCATACCAGCTCATAGCCGCTTCAGGTTCTTTCTCTGCCAGCTCATGAGCCAGAACGAAGAGCTTGGGATGTAAATGGGGGAGGTGGTACATGCATGCGATGTGCAGTGCCATGCTGCGCTCGTGGACATCGACGAGAAAGAGGATTCGTTGGGTGAGTGTGAAGCAGTCCATCCATTTGTATTGAGTGTAGGCAGCATCAGCGAAACTGTAGAGGACGTCAACGTTATCTTTGAGTCCATACTCTTCTACGAGCCGTTGTCTCGTCAGAGCGTGCTCCTCGGCATGTTTGTACTTGTGTAGTCGCGAGGTGTAGATGAGGCGTACGAACTCAGCGTCTTCGGGAACTTGCTGCTTATATGCCAGACTCTGAACAAACTCCCATTCTATCGGAATACTCAGCATAGTTCAGCGGGGCGAACGTGAGGAAGTTAAGCGAACCCTCGTCTGCAGTCATCATTTCTCCACTGATGAGTCGATTAAAGGCTTCGTAACATTTCACGTCCAGGACCAGGGCCTCCATGAAACTCTGTTTTGCGAACTCATCACGGTTCAGTTTCAGGTTTAGCAATCCACGTAAATAACACATTGATGCTTCAAACTATCATCGGTGAGACTCAATCAATAACTGGAAGCTAGATATTTACCTTGATGCCACCATCTATACCAGCTATCTCCTGACCAACGCTGACCTTCCCTCTGAATGAATTTGATTTACCCAACGTCGCTTTCGCCTCAGACCATTTCCCTTGTTGGATTTGACAATGAGCGGCGAGGCATCGGCAGGCCAGACTCGACTTCAAAAGTGTGTACGTTCTCCCAGCGCGATATGGAGGTATATGTATCCCACCGGGTATGCGGAATCGTGGAGGTATGTCCATTGCGACCTCTGGTGGCGGAGCTCGGCGAGAAGGGGGAGGTGGTTCACCAGTCTCCTTTCCCCTTCCCTTGTAGCGGCCTATCTCCCGGCCAAGGACATTCGTTGGATCGAACATGCCTGGGTTTAGATTCTCATTTTCTATCGGTCCATCGCCATTAAACGGCCGGGTAAGGAGCCACTCAGCACGAGAATATTGATACATATCGAAGTATATCTGGGCGAGCCAGAACGCATCGTGCATGTTTTCTGTAGAATCTTCAGTCCTGAATTTACAGGTAATCGGTAACAGTGATACTCACTTGTCCAGCTGAACACTTTGTCGCCCCAGAATTGTGCGGTTACATACCGGTGTTGTCTGATGGCAGTGTGCCTCCAGCGGCGCATTCGGTGCACTATAGACCGTCCGGTCAGAGGGTCATATCTCTCACATGCATCCGTCCCAAGGGGCACGGCCGCTGTCATAACACTTCCTATCGGGTGGGTGTCACCAGCAACTTCCTTATCCTTATGCATTCGACTCGGAGAAGAAAGTAGAGGAGATACAGTAAGCGTCGAACGATTCGGATCTAGTTCCAACGTGTCTCGCATCTTACTTTTTTCACAATTCGCGTCCATATACGACTGGGTGGGATGTGAAGGGTCTAATGAGAAGGTCGAGCTGAACGAGCCACACTGTTGCGGATCTGAAGGAAATGGCAATTAGGTATCGAGGGAATGGAGTATGATGGCTTGAATGGTGTTGAAGTCGAATATTTCTTTGGGCATTACCCTCAGAAATCTCGTTAGATGGTCGTTGATGGTTAAGGTATATTCGATACGAGAGCCACCAGATGAAAGGCGAGACGCGTTTGTTGAAATCGTCGCGTCGATCATTGCACGTGACAGATGCGGCCTTAGTTCTCACAATATTGATCCGGATCGGTTACAAATTTCCATCCCGACAGAGAATCATCAGCAAGTCGCCTTCATTCTTGTCAACGACGATGGGTTCAACAAGGGGATACGCGCTTTGTGCGGCGATTCTGGTAGGTAGCTTATGTCGCAAAGGGTATCGGCAATGAATTGTTCTGAATAGGCCATCGTCGCGTGGCGAGTATCAATAATCCACTTCGCATTCTCGCAACCCCCACTCCCTTTGGAGTACTTCGCGGCAAAGGGCGGGCTGAAAAGCTCGAGCCGTAGTTGTCACACTCTGTATTCAGATGACAATCGTCTCGGGTACTGCGAAGATGAGACGTTCTGGGACTTCTTCGATGAAAAGGGCAACTTAGTGGACCGGAAGGTCGTAGCTACCTGTGATCCCAACCGGAAGAACTGGAATACAGTCATGGGCCCGCTTAGAGATCCGAACCCGCGCGGGGCCCTATGGCTTGTTGAATTCGATGAAAAGCAGGAGATGGTGCACGAGCTTACACTCCAGGGCTATCCTGATGGCAAGGACTTCCATCCACTTGGCGTACAAATCTGGCCTTCCACGTCTGGCTCGTCCTCGAATATGTTCGTCGTCAATCATGGACGGCATAACACGACTGTCGAGCAATTCCTTATCGATCCAGCTAATACAGACGCGGCAAAATTCGTCCGAACAATCACCTCACGTTATTTCATTTCCCCCAATGCACTTGCGCTTACCTCTTCGACGTCCTTCTTCGTCTCAAACGACCACCTCCTGACCCGTCGTCTTCCTTCCGTTCTTGGAAAGGTTCTTCCCATGGTCGAGACCATTGGCGGTCTCCCTCTGGCCTTCTTGTCTCATGTGTCTATCACAAATGACACTGTTCCCGATGAGACCGTCATTCGACATGACATAGCCAAGCTCGGTGTTCCTTTCCCGAACGGTATCGCACTGTCTCCGGATGGACGAACGCTCGCAGTTGCCTCTTCGTCATACGCACGGGTGTATTTCTTCAACCGGAAGCAGAACGCTGATGGCACTGAGAGTCTCACATACGTGAATTACGCATCCGTGCCTTTCGCCCCAGACAACCTGCACTATGATGACGATGGAGAGCTCCTGGTCGCCGGACACCCATATTTCCCTGCCCTCATCGCAGTTGCAGCAAATAAAACGAACGTAAACACACCGAGCTGGATTGTATCACTTACGCAACGTGCTGAAGGTGAATCACGGGATAACGACGATAAGAACACTCCGTTCCCTGCGGCACGTCGCGTGAGTGCTTCTTCGAGTCATAAGATCGAAACAGTCTATCAAGGGGATGGAGTGATTTTTGCTGGGAGTACAACAGGATTGAGGGATTCTCGGACCGGTGCTCTGTTCGTCTCTGGCCTTTATCAGGAAGGTCTGCTCGTCTGCCGTCCATCTCTCGATTGAATTAAAGACGAGGTAGTTATTTCTCATACGGTACGAATGAATGTAATAGCAATGCTCATTCCGATCTTGACTTGCACCTTGCCTTTTCCTAATTCTCTCACCGAACCTGATGTACTGCAGAGCCATTCAGGCACAGATATCCTTATCATGGTTCGAAGTCTGAAGTACTCCTGTATGTTATTGATTATCTCATGATTATATCCCATGACGCAAACTGCTAGAAGTGCAATGTGGTGAAAAAATGCTAAATCACATTCTTGATCTTGAAGCTCTGTCTATCTCTTGATTATCGACCCCTTAACAGGCAATCTCCGATAACCACGAGCTGGCGCTATCACCTCACGCTGATCAAGTACCTACCTAAATTCGTTTCTGTTTTCTTCTCCTATACAAACGAACGCGCTGTTGGGATGATCGCACCGCTTTTACATCGGAAGACTCTTGATTATCCTCTAGATCCGAGAGGTTCCAACTCCTTTGAACCACATGCATCAGACATCTCATACATGCTCAGCTCCATTTACTACGGCAAGAAGACATGGAGAGTTCTCTACTTCAAGTTATTTTACCCCTTATACATACGTCTCGGGTTTTACCGAGTACCCCGAAGTACTTGCGTTCGCATGCGAATGGCATTGCATATGTATACACCAATTCCGCATGCGGTATCAAGTCATTGTCGTCGCAGGTTCGAAGGAACGAATATACCGTATGCACGTGCGTATTTACTAATATTTTGCTTCGACGCGTTGCTTTACCTTCTGGCATAGTCAGGCGTTTTCCTTGGTCTGCTGCCTTGTCGGATCTCGTCAAGAGAACGGCTTTCATCTAACTTAGATAAGTGCAGATTCGATAGGACATGCGAATATACACAGACACTCTTTGAACGTTTACCCTTATTCTCTGGTGCCAAAGCCTGTTTCAACGGTTGATGTTTAAAAGTTTGAGCTTAGTCTTATTCGTTCTTTGACGACAGAGAATGAGAGCAAGAACCTGAGATTCGCATGAATCTCTGTCCAGATTCCAACATGATATCAACGCCAGAGGAGTGGTCTAGCTTTATATTCTACGGATTCAGTTCTTCATATGGCTTACAGGCAAAGTTACAGTCTGACGCAAAGTTCGTCCATTTGAACCGATCGATCATCCTTTTAAGCAGCGCACCAGAGGCTCCTCAGAGTCCTTACGAACAGGAGAGAAAGTAACGAAAGTAGAGACTGGAGAGGAGAGGACGGTGGGCAATGAAGAAATGTCGCTACAGAAGGAAGCATAGAACTCAGAAGGAGTGGCACACAAAAAGACAGGACCTGAAGGAAGCAACGGAGGACTCTCGGAAGAGATATAACTTTGGAGCTGTGCTTATGGGGATAAGCAAACTGCGGGCATCGGTATGCGCCACGCGGAGGAACTTGGAAGGTGGGGAACTCCGAGCCATTGTAATCCTTCGTCTTCTCTTCCATGTGTACGTGCCCTTGGGCCATATCTGTTGACCGGGACTCGGAGTTAAATATTAATACTCCTCGGAGGTAGACAATGGATAACTCTACACCTTGCAGAAAAGATTGTAAAGTATAATGCACTTTATTCGATGAGCTTATGTTGGAGAAGGTTGGAAATCTTGAATAGTACGTACTATGTACTTCATAGATAGAAGAAAAACCAAGGACTCGTGGTTCCGAAGATCGCACGAGCACGAAGGTCGGAAGAAGAGTCAGAAGACATCGAACTTGCGAAGAGTCGAGGGCCTGTGGCGATATGATTTGATATTGAGCATCGCATATTTTAGGTATTCCACACCCACCGATATTTTACACCCCTGCCCCTGATGCTCAACGTCGATCAAGCCTTAAATTCAATTCTTTTGAGGGGAGCTTGTGCCTGTTTGAACGTCATTAGGTACGCCATCAGAGTCTCCGGGGATGCCATGATGGTAATACTATTCAATATGGCCCCTCGTTTGCAGCGCGCGAATCTCTTCGATGATCTCTTCAATTTCGGAGGAAGGAGGAAGCTTCCCTATTCTTTTCCTTTCCTGAGTCTTGTGTATTTGTGGCATCGTGGGCCCATGTAAATACAAAAGCCCTCACGCAAGTTGAGTTTTACGCTTCTACTCGGCATCGTTGGGCAGGTGATACCCAAAGTGAGTTGGGGGGCTCTGAAAGCTCACCTGCTTGTCCCCATTCGTCTAAAACTTCTGGCCGAAGATCCCGATATACTTGTATTCAGTGATGCACACCCCGCAGTATCAGTATCACGGTTTCGACCGAATGGATCTGAAGAAAGCAGCCGGTGCATCCGACTGCAATGTGCGATGCCACCGGTCATATCTTGGCCCTCGTGATGAAATCGTAAGAATGTCTTGGTATCCATCCCTTCTCTCGACTCTCGAATCTCGTGGTCATCGTTCCACACAATGCGACTCTGCATGCGCAAAAATTCATATTGAACTTTGTCCAAGTAAACTCTGCCTACTTAGGGTCGTTAACGTCTTGTGTAGTAGAAATTTGATGGGACGGAGTTACACCGGTTAGGAGAGTCGGGCAATCCAATTCCTTCGGGGAGATACCGGGAGAGTGAGGTGTCGATTGCGTTGAGCTCCGAGCGAGAGCTGTCCTGAGTGAGCCATCCAAGTGGTTAGCGTAAAATCTGGATTGCTAATTGATAGCGTAATCCCAACTCACATGCAATCGTGAGGCTCCTGTTATCAGAGAGATAGACTCAGAGTTTCCTACTACCAGTCGGACTCGGAGCCGGACTTCCTCCTATGAGCGCACCGAGTTATCAGTCCGAAGGCACCGTGGTATTATCGATCCTCTCCAGTATCTTTACAATTACCTCTTCTATAAGATGTAGATTGAAAGGCAAGGTGATTGCCTATAGGATGAGTATCTTGTCTTGTAAGTTGTAGCCGCGGGTGAGGATGAATGGAATGCACAGCCATCGACCAGGTCTCGTGATACGATCTCCCCGCGTCACGGTCTCGCGGTACTAATGCTAATGACGCGCCTGTTATTATTATTTTCTTTATCCCTGCCACAGTCGGCCGGGCCTATAAAGGGCTCCTTGCTCTTCAAGGTTCCCGTGCATCTCTCCATCCTTTTGCGCCTTTCTTTCCGTCTGATCCTCTACTAATCTTCACTTGTCTGATTCGTCCCCCCTGAGCCTTCATCTCTCCATTTCGCCTTTCAATACCACACCAATGTGCAAGTACGAATGGTGCGTTGATCGTTCATCATCTGCACCTTTGTCTGATAGTCTATCACTTGTGGACTCTTGTTGATTGAAGTTTCGGTGATTATTATCGCGGTTGCCAAGTTTGTCCTTGTCGGCTCTTATGCCGCGATAATTACTAAATCTTATGTCTATCATAGCATACCGTGATACGATACTACTCCGGCGAAAAAACGGATTGCAATGCCACAGAGTGCAAGGGTAGCTCCCAGCACAAACATAAGAATGCACGGGAATGTCCATGTCCCAAGGTATACAAATTCCCGTATCGTTTACTATTCATTCTGCTACCGTCTCTTATACGTCGCAATTGATCATCTTTACATTTCCACAGGTGGAAGAAGATAATATCCGTATTGTAAACATGTTCCAGTTCAAATGCGACATGTGTATGGAGGCATCTCGTTCACGCCATCGATGAAACTTCGCGGTGCCTTTGCCTTTCGTCGCTTCTCCCCTACCATGCGGTTTCAATTTCGCACCGCCCCTCATCCATCGGCATCACTTTTCTAGAAGCGCGTCTATAAGTGCTTAGGGTTCTTCTAGCGAATGTTCCTGGCGGACGCGCACACGCAATCGATCAGATTCAAGGCTCTTAAACGTTCTGTATCTCGTATACCAACCTGAAACAACAAATGTGTACCAATAAGTTAGCTCTGTAATCGCTATCCCCCTCCTTACATGCATACAATCCCACTGTATCACATGTCCTCAATCTCACCCCAGTTTCCTTGCCCTTTCGATGTTGTGTTGGACATAAACAATAGCCTTCAGATGACCCATTTGTTCGCCTTTTGGCCTCAAACCCCTAACGAATCAGCTGTTATTGACCCTGAGTAACTCAGGCGCACAAGCAAATAGTGGTAGGACAGCTTTATTGTACAGCGCATGCCAAAAGATTGCGTTATCGCAATACTGGCACCGGAAGCGAGGGTGATTCAAGAGAATCCACACTTCGAGAAGGTGGAAGCTAACGTCAGCGGGGTAAGGTGAGAGCAAAACTACAACAGCTATCTCATAAGGTGCGACGGGGAATATTCAATATACCCGAAACATTCACCCGCGTCCAAGGTGGCCCTCGGCAAATGCCTAGTGGATTCTAATGGTACGGCAGGCCCTTTGGTTCAGGGACGAACCGCCAACTAGCCAATTCATGACCCTACAGAATTTCGAAGTTGCGCGAATACGTTGTATGAGTAAATACTCTTTTGCGCGAGGGAAAAGAGCGGAACCATTCGCACGGCACATTAAGATGATCGCACGCAAAGGTGACGGTCTATGATAGAACATAGGTGTTGGACTCACGTCCCGCTTCGGATAATCATCTTGTGGGCTGAAGCGGGACGCGTTACTCAAAACCGCCTCCCCCCTCTTTTTAACGGCTGCCTAACTCCGCGTCCGACAGTGCTACGTGCCCCACCGTTGGTACCCTGCGATCCCTGAGAGCGCCGCTTACGTGCCGAGTCTGAATCCGAGTCAGAGTCGCTGATAGGTTTAGGTTTGCTTCTGGCTTTCTTGGCTGGAGGTGAATCCGAGTCTGAGTCCTCCGCTCGAGAAGCCTGATGGGGAGTAGGTGGGTGGCTCATGGTAGCCGCAGTATGCGCCTTTGATGACGATGCTTGTGACGTCGATGCATTCGCCGTTGGTAGGGCGCCTTGTTCGTCGTTACTATCGCTCTGCGTGTCCGAACCTGCATCAACGGCATTGGTGACGTTTGTTGATTGAATAGATGTTGCCTCTACATCTGGTCTATTAGGTTCGGAAGAATGATGCGTGTCCGCACTTGCACCGTCCTCGTGTAGCTTATTATCGCTCGCAGAGCCAGAGCGGGAAGCATCGTCTGAAATCTTTGTTTGAGCGCGAAGTGCAGCAAGGTGCCCTTCTAATTCCGGCTTCTCCGCCTCAGACTTGATTGGCGCTGAGGTTCATGATATAGTTACACTGAGAACTCGACACGAGGAGAAGCTGACTTACGTAGGGAAGGAAAGAGGCCAAACGATGACGAAATGCGCTGCAAGGTTGTTGCTATCCGAGGACGAGCCAGGGTTTGTTTTACGTGAATGTCAACGCTGCGACGAGCAGTCCGGCAAATTTTGTCAACTGCCTAAAAAGATGGGGGCGCAAAAGTTGGACATAGATTTTCCGCAAGTGACTTTGACAAACATACTTTTTCTAGATCTTCCTCTTCAATTTCACTGACGGGATCAGCGGAGTAAAACGAGACATGGGCGAGGCTGATGAGCGGCAGGATCAAATGCTTTGATATGACGTCTGAAGACGTTTTGGGGCCCAGCATATATGTGTCCCATCGCCATTTGAAGCCATCACATTCGAGCTCAAACGCAAGGTCCTGGAAATGGGGTAGGAATAAAGGACGGTTGTAATACCGGCTATACCATACAGACTTACCGCGTCACGAGACTCGACAATATCAAAGTTTGCGTCTGAAATACCTCCGGGGGTGTGCAAGTCCCGTACCAGAGATCGAAGCCGAGAAAATGGCTCGTCACCATTCACCGCAGGTAACGATGGGTTGCATTGTATCCAACGACGAAGAATCTGGCTTCTTCTCAATACTGCGTTGCGTTAGAAGAAGGGAAGACGATAGTTGGATAAATAGTTTGAAAGCGGACCTTCTGTCCAAACTGTTTTCGTGTCGGTTAACAGTATGAAACAAACATTCTTGTCGTCAGATATCCCAAATTTCTGAAAGCACAATCCGTTTTATGGTCTCCTTCAATGTTAGTGCACCCAGAAAATGGGAAGGAGGACTCACGAAAAGATATGGCACTGAGTTTGCGTTGTCAACTTTCACAAGCCACTCTCTCGTCTGTAACACGCGGGAATGTTCCTTTCCGTTGAGTGGGTCAGTTCACGCCACGATACTGACAAAAAGCGACCCAGTACATACCTCCGTAAATTCTTCCATTAGAAGATAAGTACCGGGTTAGGGAGAAAAGATTGGTGGCTGTGGCGGATCTTAACGTCGATTAAAATTCAACGCTGGATTGTTAATTCTGAAATTGTAGAGTTCCTTGTGACTTTTGTGGCTAAACAGAGTAGTTTTTATCTTCTTCTGGTAGTCAAAGATACTGAAAAGGGATACAGTAGGAACTCGGGTGAGAGTTGAAAGCAAACCAGTAGAACGTACGTAATAGCCAGAAGCCCGCTTAGTAAGCAAAATCGACTTCCCACTGACACATCACTATGTAGTAGTACTTCAATCTGACCTTGACCACGTCTTCACACTCCCTGATTCAGTCCAAATGGAACCATGGATTGCTACGACCCTTCTCTTGAATGGCCCGGGTCTGATGTAGAGTCTGAAGGTTGCTCGCTTTCACCGGCTCATACATGCTTCAGACTGGTCGTCAAATCGTCTGCGGTGATCGCTCGAAAGAGGAGAGTTGCTGTTCTTGATGCATACGAAGAAGTTCAAATCGGGCGCGATGCGTCTAGCTCTGAAGATATCCCGCGAATTCGTCTCAAGGACATGGAAGTTTCAAAATTACATGCGACGTTGTTCTGGGATCGGGAACGCAAAGAATGGGCTATTGTCGACATGGGGTCTAAACACGGGACACTCATCAGATCCGGTTCTTCTGGACCTGCTCCCAACACCGGGGAAGGTGGGACAAACATTCGCGAGTTGGATGCCGTTGCTTCGGAGACTTCCTTCGCGCGGTTATCGCCTGAGAGGCAGGCCAGTAAACCTCGAGCACTACATCATTCGGATGAAATATCGATAGGAAGGACAATTTTCATCGCCCATGTGCACCCTACTGGCCTTCCGTGCGATGAATGTCGCTCAGAAGGCGAACTCGACGTTCCTCTCTTTCCCAAGTCAAGCAGTGCTAGCGGCGAACAAAACAAGAACTCCGTTGAGATCGCAGAAGATAAGGCAAGAGCCCCGCAACGCAATGCAAAGGCCGCTATGATGCTCTTGAGGAAGAATCTTCTATCTCGCCATTCAGACGCGCCAAACAAGACTATGGAGGGAGCCGGAGCTTCACAGTACATCGATCGATCGGCTAAACGCCGTGCTTTGCATCCTTACTCACGTCCAAGTTACCCCTCTCCGAGTCGTGGAACCAGAATTCCCCCCTTCCCTGCGAGCGTGCCTACAGCATGGGCTGAGGCGTCGAGAACGCCAGGAATGTCATCCACCAGATTATCGAGCTTCGACAATAATATAAACCGGACTTCTACATCTTCAGCGCCTCCAGTACCTATCCCAGAAGTGAATGTAGGTCACCGGCTCTTGGAGAAGCAAGGTTGGGTCCCTGGTAGTGCGCTTGGGGTCCCTACCCCGCGTTCTACGTTAATGACTAATATGGAAGAAAGTTGTGTTGACGAGCGAACGGCGCTTTTGGAACCCCTACGTGTTTCTGCAAACATTGGAAGGAGGGGTCTTGGCATGCGATCCGGCTCATTCACCCGTCCTGAAAATGGAGCCAATGTGCCGGAAAGAAAAGGTTTGGCAGAATGGAAATTGGATTGCCAGAAACGGCTGTGGGACGAAACGGGCTACAGTGGCGTGTAATCTCCAAGGCGCTTTTTGTAGTTGAAATGAATTCACCTCACCTCCCTAATCAGAATTTGGACTTTCTGCTAGCGCATCTCTTAATCCGGGTCATCTAGTCTTGGGAGTTAACTTCACTTCTGCTTCTTCTGCTGTTCACACATAGCGAAGGCAGGGCATCGCAAAACTCCGCCCGAATAGTGTTGTTGTTGTGACCAGGATTCTGGCTCACAGGCATTGTGGCTGTTGTTTTCGAGAACATTTCGCCAAACTCAGGATGGGAAAACAACGTGAGTGTCATCAGAAGCAATGTATTAACAGAAGTGAAGACTCCAATAATGTATCAATACATAGATTACCGAAGTCACGACGAGCTATTCTCAGGGGGATTGAGGGGTCAGAAACAAGGGCAAGTGGAGAAGGATTGCTTCTTCACAAAGCTGGAGTGTTTCCCTCAGGCATCAAGAACGGGAACACTAAAGCCGTAACCAAGTGTCTTCCCTTCGGCGCTCTTAGGATCGATTTCGGCGCGGATGCAGACGTCGAGAGCGAACTTCCGCGTTGTCCCGCTTTGTGGTGCTGCTGCCGAGGGGTCGTCCACACCACCGGTCTGGTTGCGGGCAACTATCATGTCTCCCACTTCTCCATCCTCCTTGCCCGACTCGCCTTCCCCCATAGCCCGTGCATCCCCTCTCCGCCCCAAGCGCCCGACGAGTCCCGCATGCTCCGTTATGATACAGTAATTTCTCGCAGGCAAAGTGGTGCGGTTCACCTTGTTCACTTTCCCGTCTGGATTCTGATAGAATAGCGACATAAGGTTCTCGTCCGTTTCCTCATTGAGGTGGTGCAACTTGTTGCGTTTATCGAGCAAGTTCGCTATAGCATTCGGTGGCGGAGTGTTCGTTATAGCACTCGAAACGATGTTTACCATGTATCGTGGGTCCTTATTCTAAGCATGAGTCAGCACCCTCGAGAATCGCAGAGCCTCGGCCGACGGAATGGATGTCGGAAAACGTACGCACCTGCGGAATTCCTAGAGATGCCTTAGAGAAGAACCGTCCGATAGCAGCAAGGTGGACGTCTCCGCTCAATATGGTCACGCGCACTTGTTTTTCCTTAGAGAAGCGCTGGAGCCTCTGAACAAACGCGTTCCGCTCCTTCTTGTGGGTATGTGAACACCAGTGATCGTTCAAATCATCGAGGAGCTCGGCCGATCCATCGAACTTGTTGAACAGGCCACCAGCGACCCCGAACGTTTTATTGAGCCATCGGATGACTGTAACGAGCAAATGCGCATTGAGCAGATACTCCAGCCAGACCAAGCGGGGGTAGGCGATCGGCACCCCTAATAGCAGGATCAGGTGATTCGTCTGTCCGCGGATAACTTCCTTATTCAAACGGGCGAACATTGCGTCGTAGGTGCTGTCGTAGCATACCTGATCAAGTGTCCTATCGACGCGGCAGTCTAATCCGTAGAAGACGACGCGTTTACCTAGAGTTGTGCAAATAGAACGCGAGTATTCTCGAATGTAGGGTCCTTTTTGGGTACCAAGGACCCAGGAAGGGTCTTCGGGATCCTCGCCCTGCGGAGGTGTGTGCTGCTGGAATAACATGTAGTACTTCCAAGCTACAGCTCCGATTCCCAGGAAGATGGGCGCTCGCATCCACTTGTCTTCGTACGAACCAAAGCCATCCTAAGGGGACGAGGTTAGTCCAGGCTTGCTAAGGACAATAAGGAGCTCTTACGATAATATCGTGGTCGTCAAAGATTTGCAGCGCTACATGTACACATATCAGATTACCAAATCTATTGTAACGCAACTATGACTTACCAGGAATAGACGCGGCGACAGCAGCGAACGGCTCTGCACTGTACCAATCACTATAATTTTTAAAATACCTTCAAAAGCCAAAAAAATACATATCAGCATTTATCCATCGACACATCTGAGAAGCTGTTTACCAATCGTCCAGCTCGTGTGTGAGCTCATCCGTCAAGGGCATCTTGGCCCTTCGTCGAGGTTCTTCATGCTCCGCCCAGCCTTTCAAAGGGCCTTCCGTTCGCACCGCGTCCGAGTAAACCTATTCCCTTGTAGTCCACTCAAGTCACGACTGAGAGATTTGAGTTTGCTTCTCACCTGATCACCGCCACCGATCAGTACATGCAAAGGCTGCTCGGCATGGACTACGGATCAACACCGTCAACCGATTATATACAACATGCCGAATCAAAGGAAGAAAGGATGTACTTACCGCGCATAACGTCCTTCCAAAGCACTGGTCCCGCAAACGTGCCCTCTTTTACCCCTAACGAGTATCCATTGCATGAATGAAAGAGCATGCGCATAGTTTCGTCTTTCGCCGGGACCCAGAAAGCGAACTCCCTCTCTCCGACAAGAGTTTCTTCAACCTGGTCGTTCGTCTCGCCTTCCTCCCCCTTTTCCTCTCCTTCTCTTCCTTTCCCCTTATCATCATCCTGAGCAAGGTCACTGTTCGATCGTAGAAATCCAAGCCGGTAAACAATCTTTGTATCCTCTCCCTCTCTTAATGTAACAGAAACGTTAAACCTCCAGAACGTACGATCCTTCTCTGAGAGTAAGTTTACAGCAGTTGGCCTTTCATTAAGCGCCGGTTGCACACGGAGCGCAGGCGCTTCTACACCAGTAGAAGAACCGCGTGTCACGACAAATATCGAACCGTTCCAAGTAGAGGATGAGTGGTCCATGTACGTATATCTATACGAAAGCATGTGGCGTCCACCTTCTCGAGATATGAACTGACGACGATGAGATAAAAACCGCACCTAACCAACGGTCCGCAAAGCACTCTTCCTTCGGAATTTTTGCTCATGGTGGTGGCGGAGGTAGAGGTGGTAGTAGAAAGGCAAGAGCAAGACGAGACCTCGAGAGCATGGATGGACAAGGTATTGAGCTGACGCCGCACACACAAGCGTTTTACACCGGACCAAGTATCCCAAGTGCCTTAGGAAAAATGACGAGCGCCAAGGAAGGGGAATAAGACGCCGATCATTGGATTATCAGTTCCTTGTCTCGGAAGCCACTCTCTTGGCGCCGTGATGCACGTGTATTCCCAGCTATAAACTGCCGCCAGTTGTCTTGCCATTTACCTCGTATTATTTACGAACATGTCATTGCTTTAAGTCAGAGATGGCTGAGCCATTCCTACTTTGTACTCCCAGGGGAAAGCGTGAACTATTCAAGATGTTTGCAAACCATCCGTGAGTGTGTCTTCATCGTTTTCAGAGAAAGATTGGATGGATCGTTAGAACCAAGACGATTCAAGCACTCCGTGTTATGAAAAAGTCAGAAGCGATTCGAATAATTGGTGCAGCGGTAGGCTTTCAACAACAAACAGATCGAGTAGTATTCTATCCGTCATCCCGTCATTTTGAGTCGAGGGAAGCCCTTGTGCCAGTTTAATCCCAACGGCGCGTTTGCGAAATCATACCTTGTCGAAAACTGTCGACCAAATACGGCGGTATTTCGAGGTCCCCAAATGCTGTTGCGCATGTCTTCTGGTACCCAAGTAAGCAGTTCTCCTCTCTCGGTAACTATCCAGCCATCGTCCTCCATCTTCCAATTCGAAACCGAGCCTGAACCTTCTGCGTCTCTGTTAACGACAAGAGTTCTGCTGAAAGCAGCAGGGGCGGCGGGCAGACTCTTCGAACGCTGCGAGACTTGCTTATATGTGACCTTGCCACTGCCCACATCCCACTTTCGAATTGTCCCATTCCAATAGGAACCAGAGAGAACGTGCCTCCCGTCTTGAGAAAATGCGACAGACAGCACAGCGTATCTGTGACCGAATAAAACCCAGACGAGCTTTCCACTGACCGCATCCCAGACGCGGACCGTCTTATCCCCAGAACCAGAGACTATCCGTTTCCCATCTAACGAGAATGCGACTGCGTTAACCCAGTCTGTGTGTCCTATCAACGGACCCAGAACGACCTTGCCAGTGTGGGTATTCCAGACGCTGATCGTCATATCACGAGAACAAGAGACGACTTTCTCCCCGTCCGGCGAGAATGCTACTGATGTCACATATGCTCCTTGAAAGGGACCGGAGACGAGCTTGCCGCGTAGAGCATTCCAAATGCGGATTGTCCCATCCACAGACCCAGAGACGACGAGGTTGCCATTTGGAGAGAATGCCACTGATGTGACCAAGTCTGTATGTCCCTCGAGTGGGCCCGAGACGAGTTCACCGGTCTTTGCGTTCCAAATACGGATCGTGTTATCCCAAGAACCAGATACGATCCGATTCCCATCTGGAGAGAATGCGAATGACGAAACTTTCCTTGCATGGCCCTCGAACGGACCCGACACGAGTTCGCCGCTGCTGGCATTCCAGACATGGAATGTCGCATCATCGGAACCTGACGCAACGAATCCGCCATCTGGTGAGAGCGCAACTAACATGATCTCGGCTGTGCTCTCCTTAAACGCATCCGAGACGAGCTCACAGGTCTCAGTGTCCCAAACGTTCATTGTCCCGTCGCGATAGCCGGAAACCGCTCGTTTCCCGTCTGCGGAAAAATTGACTGCAGATATTGTGGATTTGTGTCCCTTGAAAGGACCGGAAGGTACTACGCTACTGTCAGAATCCCAGATACGGATTGTGCAATCGATGGAACCAGAGATAACTCGCTTCCCATCTAGCGAAAATGCGACTGATGTGACTCCGTCCGTGTGTCCTTCAAACGGACCTGCGACGAGGTCTCCGGTATTGGAATCCCAGATGCGCACCGTCTTATCGTCAGAACCGGATACGAGCCGTCTCCCATCAACCGAGAATGAGACCGATCGGACCGGACCTATATCGCCTTCGAAGGGAGCCTTACAGAGTTCGCCAGTCTCTATGTTCCAAACACGGATCGTTCCATCTTCAGAACCAGAGACAACGTATTTGCCATCCGGTGAGAACGCAACTGAAATCACTGCTTGCGTGTGTCCTTTAAACGGCTTTGAAATGGGCATGCCACTTTCAGCGTCCCAAATGCGGATGGTTTCATCTGCGGAACCAGAGACAACACGCGTTCCATCCAGCGAAACTGCGACGGAATAAACGGTGCCCGTATGCCCCTTAAACGGACCCGATACGAGCTTGCCAGAGTCCGCATCCCAAACACAGATAGTGTTGTCGCTGGAACCGGATACTATCCGTTTTCCCCCCGGAACAAATGCGACCGAGTACACTCCCCCTTCGTGGCCTTTGATACCAGAAATGAGCTCGCCAGTGACAGCGTTCCAAATGCGGATCGTTCTATCAACGGAACCAGAGACAACGCACGTGCCGTCCGGCGAGAATGCGACCGAATTAACGCGGCCTGTATGCCCCATTAACGGACCCGAGACGAGCTCGCCTGTATCTGTGTCCCAAACGCGGAGCGTCCCATCGGCAGAACCAGATACGACATGTTTCCCATCTGGCGAAGACGCGAACGACTCGAGCTGGCTCCCGAGTCCATGGATGATCTTTATACATTGCGCTGGCGGTTTCGATCCGTAGCGATGCACGGGCACGGATGGATACAACGCCGAATAGTGATCTGCCACACGTGATTCACCGCACCATAGCGACACAGCAGACAAATATATTTGAGGTGCGCTCTGTGACATCGGGTATGAAAACACGCTGGCTAGCCTGTAAGCACCCCATAAGAACGACGAAAGATCTGGATTGATGGGCTGCAGAGAGATAAGTAAAGCCAGTAACAGTAAGGACATGATCACTTACGGCGGCCCACAGACTGACTTCGTATAGAGCCCCGACGGCAACTCGATTGAAATTTTCAGTGAGGCTGAGCACCTCAAACCAGTGCAGAAGATGGCTATGAGCGAAAGCGTTCACCTCCTCCAGTAACCCTGACAAATCGATAGACTGCGACAGCTCGCACACATGAGCCGCCCAGAAGTGGCAGGCGTAGTCCAGATGCCGCATAATGTTCTTTTCGATGCGTTTCTGGAGGCCCGAATTATCTTTGTTGTAGACGAAGGACGACTCGATGTCGCAAATGTTGAAACGCAATTCTTTCGCCATAACGTTGAGACAGCGTCCAGCTACGGTCAGTCTCTGACTAGCCTCACTAATATGCCAAGATTCGGCCCCGGATCTCTTCGTTGATAGAAGATAGTCGGCGAAGGACGCATGGTGGAGGCGAACACAATGGCCAGGTTCATAGGACAGCACAGAGCGCAGATACATGAGGGTAAGTTTGGCCGCCCCTTCCTCAATTCCCAAGAAGGCTTCAATGACGGCTTCTGACATGGCCTCCTTTGAAGCAAGGACAAGCCCCAAGATTTGTGTGAATTCGCGTCTGCAGTCGACGTCGTTCCAGTCGATTCCCGACGCCCCAAGTGCTGTCGCATACAGACTGTCGATGCCATATTCGTCCACCGAGCGAATGTTTTCCAGGAGCTGTCCCAGTTTCTTCTCTGGACGATTGGTTGCGCTCACCATCTTGACCGCCGTCGACGCCCAAATAAACAAACCGCCCGCCGCGGTAGTGAGCAATCTATTGATGTCACCCCACACCCATCCCTTTGGCGCCTTTCCTTTAACGGCCTCAAACATCTCTTTTCTGAGGTAGACCCCAACATCCTCCCGACTTTCCTTGGATCTATGCTCGAGTGAGATACGTTGGATATGGCAAGTTGCTATTTCCTCCATGATGTCGCCCTCGGGACGACTAGTGACCAAAAAACGGACCTTCGAAGGTAGTCGCGCAAAACCATCCTTAAGCACCCTCAACAAGTCTCGCCGTTCTTCAACAGACCCGCACTCGTCCAATGCATCTAGGATGACGACAATGCGTCTCGCTAACGCTTCCATAGCGGCATTAAGGGGTCCCAGGAGGAGCCCTTCAAATTGCGTTTTCAGAGTGTTGCCATTGATGTTCCGATTTTTCTCGATGGCCTCAGAGATGTGGAATGCGATGGAAGGATGAAGTACCGCCAGCTTGAAGGCAATTGTCCGTATGACTGAGTTTGGTTCAAACTTTCCGCGGTCGAAGAATAAGTAGGCAGCGTTGCAGCCCATTTTGTCGCACTCATCTGAAGCGGTCATAGCAATGGTGCTCTTGCCTGAACCCGCAGCTCCTGTAAGCAAGAGAACATTCGGAGCGCTTTCGGAGTATATGAAGTCCATGATTGCACCCAGGTATTCTCGGCGGGTCCCTTCAAGGCATCGAGGACGTTTGGACACGCCAGATACATCAGACTTGAGCGGACTAAGATGATATTCAAGCTGTTGCTGAAGTTCTATTGTTTTCGCTTAATAAGGTCGAAGATAGGTTCCAAATGAACGTACTTATGTCAACGATCGTCTGATTACTTTCTAGGCCAATCCGCGAATCCATTACTTGCTGTTGTCCTGCCCTCATGATTAGGCTCTGAGAAAGCTGCGAGAAGGACAACAGAAGAGTGACTCACTGATTTCATCGGATGCTTTAGCAACAGTCAATACTAATACGGAATTCATCTCCTTTCTTAGATCGACGAACTGGGCAGCAAATTCTTCTATCCTTTCCTTGCTGAGTACACGAGGCGTACGACCTTCGATACCAATAAGCATTGCTAGGAGGGGGTACACCGAGAAGACCATACCAACGAAGCTGTGTCTAGCATATTCCTGAACAAATCGAGAGCACTCGATAGAAACATTGAGCAACTGCTTGACTAGCGGCTTCAGCATCTCTGTCCTATCATCCAATGTTCCTGCAGCGGTGGAATATTCGTATGCGGTTTTCATCTTCTCGACTGTATCGACAAGCTTCCTATCCGCTTCATACTGGTAGGACACGAGCTGTGGAGAGATCAGACCCTAAGAATAGTATGGAACTTGGTACTGATAGACGTACCTTGTACAGAGCCGAGGCGGCTTTCCAGGAGACCTCGAACACAGGGTGTATCTGATGCCGCGCAGTTAATTTACGGGAATGAACAAGAATCGATCACAGTGAGACCAACTTCAGCAACTTTGTCCACCACCCCGACGATCACGTCCACTACTTCTATAATGGACCCAATCACAGCAATGACAGACTCTGATTTCTCTGATGATGCCTTGATCTTCTCTACGCTTTGTTCCACTGCCTCAACATCGAGTCTCGCCCGGGAGAGCGTGTCGATCTCTTTGAACGAAAGAAGGACAGTAGCTTTGAGCTCTGGGTCTCCTGTACCGAATATATGGGGTGCAGTTTGCAAGCGCAGCTGTACTAACGTATCGACTGGGTTACAGCTCCCAACTTGGACAGTATTCCGAGCTCACCATCGTGCCCCACGGACTCCTCCGAGAGCTGTGCGACCATAATGTCGGCACAACCGAGAAGATCATCTCGGAAGCGTCTTTTCGTTTTCAGACTAACTTTAAAAACAGTAGAAGCATCCAATCGTGGGCTACAATGTTCTCAGAGCACGTATGATAATGGTGTAGATCCTGCTTACAATGTGAAAGTGTCGTGCCAGCCCGGGGCTCCATCGTCGTTTATATCACCGGACTTGCTGGTAGACTCACCCAGCTCGATCTGCACGTACAGCTTCGCATCCTTTGGCCTCTTCTGGATGTCGGTGACACGGATCACTAGGTCAAGGTAAGATAGAATGAAGCCAAAGTAGAGGGAACATAGCAGACCTTGGAGGACGCAGTGGTCTGGCTCTGACATGTTGGATCGCAATTACGTTCTACCCTGACCTATACGTCCTACATCCTTATCCTTCGACGATGGCCCACGAGGTTTCCTCATGTCCGACGTTATTCATGGAGCTATCATTGATTATAGGTCATGTGTGCGACGAGTCTTCCATACAAATCTGCTTCTCGATCACTGGTGAGATAGCGAAAACATGATCGAAAACTCCAATCGCCGTTGAAACCAGTTTATCCTTCTTAGTCTTCCAGGACTACACCTCAAGACGAACATTAGCCGGAATATTGCGCATGAGGCAGAGGAGAGGCTAAGAGCGCTATGGGTTATCGAAATCCGTCCCTTGATCATCGAGTACCTAAACGAGGAATTAACATGCCGTTTGCCGCGTGCATTCAGAACTTCATTCATCAGACTGGATCCGAAAAACTCACTAGGCCCTCTCCAGCTGGAGCATTGAAGATTCATTACAAGTAAGGCCCAGAGCATTGTTCAACTAGTTTTCCAGCCGTACGTTCAACGCATGTCCTGTGCTCCCTGGCAATTCTCAGGCAAGTTCAGCGGCATTTCAAGTGCCTCGCGCCGTCCGTACAGCAAGGCTAGAATCATGAGTGAAGATCCTAGAACGTTGTTGAGAGGAGAGTAGGTTCGTGAGCAGTCGAATTTCGACAGATTACTATCTAAAACTCCGGATAACATAATCGAATACGTCGATCTAATTTAGTTCTCCGATATCTGTGCTGATCATCACTTTTTTTTTTTAAAATGTATTTATTACGCACGTCAGTAATTCTAGTTACAAGTGCGCGGCAGACAAAATCTACGTGGTGGTGTGAACTCTAAGAGTGGTGAAGTAAGACAAGCAGAGAAAAAGGTAGTAGTATGGTGCTCTAAAGAAAGGACTAAAGGGCACGACGCTAGGGAGGTAGGGGAATTAGAAAGGGTTAACAGAAACTATTGTTGAATGTATCTACTGTAGACTTAGGTAAGCCTAATAAAGTTATTTACGCAAAACACAGTTGCATCCCACCCTTGCGAGGGGATTACCGGCTGGGCCAAGACCAAACCCAAGGGTTCCGGCACTGTGGAATCAACTTAAGCCGACCGGGCCATTTAATGCCTCGCCGACCGACAGGTGATTTAGTCCTCTCAAGCCATGTTAGGATACTAGCCTAGCATGCTACGGTCCGGGCTCCTTACTGAACAGTGGGATAATTTTGCCTTTCCCATTCCGGTGCACCTGCTTCATAATTTGCCATGTAGCTTGGATCCACATGATACACCAGTACCTGTCTTGCCCCTGGAAACACTCTGGCTTCCATCAGAACTAACTACCTAGCAGTATGGCCCAAAGCCACTTAAGCCTAACTAGGCAGAGGGTGACCTGTCACCTCTCGGTGTCGGTTGGTTTTTGCAATTATTCCCTCATTTATAATCCCCTATCCACTTTGGGACCCTTGCGGGTAATTGTAAACAATTCTTGGGGCTTCGTGGATGGGAGGGTTCAATCACATGGTCTCCCCCTGCTTACCTAAGGTGTGTGTAACCTTTCAGCAGCCGCGATAGTGTCCACTACACCACACGCCCCATGCTGATCATCACTACCATCGCATCATCGCATCATCGCATCATCTCTGCATCTTCTACCACAAAGGTGAGTACGATACAAATGATTCAAGCTGTATCTCTAATTGTCGGTGCTGGATATACACGCAGAAGCGCGAGAAGTGCGCGCGATAGAATTCCTTGAGCTATGCCGGAAACAGAACCATCGCACACTTTCCAGCCATCCTACACTTCACGCACGATAACTATCACAGTCCTCTACTTTGCCGCTGCATACACAGCAACCGCAGTCGCAACCGAAACTATAGAACTACCAATTTTACCCAGCTTGCCCCCTTCGAATGCAGACGCGGCACAGAATGGATTCCCACTTTGCGCACTCGGAAACTTCTTATCACAGCGACACCCGGGCACGAACCTAGACAAAATCCTCCAGACGAGCCAATGGAGTGTCAACGCAGAGATGGTTGATGACCCGGAGAACATGTTGCTACGGGGCGGGGAGGAAGTGGCGGTTATCTGTCCAGTATCTGGAGGGTGATTGAAGACAATGATGTGCAATCATTCGTCCCGATTGGATAAAAGTGGACAGCCATAACGGTAGGCAGTTCTGGAATTACAACATACTGTCCACCTCATGAACGTTTTGTGATCAGGTCGCGTTCAAGTCTCACGAGGAAGTTATCCGCTCTGTGTCGTCGCCTTCGCTCGGAAGTCGGAACAGGTGTATTCTGCTTGGATTCGTTTCCTCCCGGGGACACCACGTTCCTTGTCACCACCTCCACTCCCTTTCAGACTCAATAATATGCACCGTCCACTTGCCGTCCCCTCCTCCTCCTTTCCGGTTACCATGCAGTCATCGCAGAGGAACCAGGCCCGCCGGGTGGAAACTGTGTATGGAAAGGAGAAATTGAGCCCGAGTCAGGATTTGTGTGTCATTTTGATGGTTTCTGGTTCTTGCTGAAATGTCACGGTCTACAAGACAGGGAGCGATGAAGGGGAGCTTATTCATGCATGCTATGGTCATTCCCACGACGAAGTCGATAGAGCAACCCAGCGAAAGCTTACAAAATTAGTTTGACCTCTAGACCTTAGACTTCAAGAGTTCTGAGGGGGATGAACATTCGTAAAGTGCCTTGCGAGTGGTTGCAATAATTTGGTTACAAGGGGGCATGTACGATCTCAATCATATAGCGCAAATATTGAGGGACACTGAATCATGTTGTGTGCCAAGGTGGCTAGATTTATGCCGGTACAACTTCCTGGTCGTCCGTCGATGTGCCAATACTGAGATTACCAAAGGAGCTTTGAGTTTTCATTTTCGCCAGCTACAAGGTTCTTGGCCGAAAACTTCCGTAGGTAACTGACGAATGCGGATCGTTTCTCCAGTTGCTCATACCATACGCAAACGAACGTATCAGATACGGCTGTGTTTTCCTCTTCGTCGAGGCCATACGGCTGAAACACTACTCCTTCGATGACGGTCGTCCTCGTGTGCATACCATACACATACTATCCCTGCTGCAAGCAAGACCCAATATCGCAAAGATACCTGCCAGCGACATCGTTGCAGAACTCACAACAATCACAGCTCTTTTGTTTCATCATTGTTATTCGCCCTAAAGAAGAATTTAGCGAGGTCATGCGCAGGATGTGGACTCAGATACTATGGGGCTCATTGTGACATGTCACATGTATCAACTGGTTTGCGGAAGCTGTGTCACCTACAAGCAAACTAACAAGCAAAGTCACAAATAAAAAGGAGGAAGAAGCCCCGGGTGATGTTGCATTGAACATTGAACATCAAAGCGCCCCAGTCGAAGAACCACACATGAAAGGTAAGGAAAGGGCTCAACTCAGCACACAGAGCATCATCAAACCACAACTAACATATTATCTCTATATCAGATGGATCAATACTATAGTAGAAAATGACGAATGTTTCTGACCTCCTTTATTCCCAGCAGCATGTCAGTACAACTAGGAGAATTGCTTGAGAAAGGTAAGTGCGCTCAGAGTCATTCTAGTACCATGATCTCAGAGGAACGTCCTTTCCTTTAGATGGTTACCAGTACCAAATCAGTCGTCGTAAATCTGGAGGACATGATCCTTTTAGAGGAATACGTGAGTCCGAGTCAGCATTGAGTGTCGCTTTGACTGATTCTGACATCCTGTTATTGCCGAATAGTCTACGAGAACGGGGAGGAGCATGAAATTATCGGGTCAACCGCTAAAGCAGTTCAAATTGCAATCCTGGAAAAGATTGAAGCATTAACCGGACCCAAGGTTTATGATATCCAAGCTTCTGCTAGGAAATGTGAGTGTGCTCTCAGAGTCATTCTAATACTGTGATCTCAGAGGAATGTCCTTTTCACTCAGATGGTTTTTGGGTCGTGATCATAAAGGATGGCTTGCAAAGACATGCTCCTTGGAAAGGAACCAGTGAGTCGGTGTCAACATCTTGCGTCACTTTATCTGTTTCTGACATCCGTTTCTTGCTGGATAGTGGGCAGGATAGGAGACGACGAAGAGGATTATACATTCCGTAATCGTTCCCCAGCTGAAGTCAAAGTAATGATTGAAAACAAGTTTAAAGACTTTGATAAGTCCGCTGGATCTCATGATGATTGATCTACCGGAAGAGAAGTAGATTCACGGTCTCTGAAGTGGTTGAACTTTATCTAGTTACAAAAGAGCATGTTCGATCCCTTTGATAATACTGAGCCTGAGAGACACCGAGTCATATTGAGTTCCAAAGTGCCCAGTCAACATATAATCTGATTCCCCTGGTCATTTATCCTATATCAATTGAGATACTTCCAAAGGAGCGCCTTGGCTCTTCCGCTTTTCCGCCGGCACAAGGATGGAAATTTGTATCATCCCCACCACCACATCTAGTCAAGAGTTACACACAACAAAGTGTAAGTACGCAGACTTGAAAGTGTGACAGATCGAGGTCGATCACCCAGTTTATATATAGTTACTATGCTCCCGAGAAATTTTGCATAAACTGTGGCGAGGGTGTATTCTGTGCTGTGGCATGAACTGCATAGCAAAGGAGCCGTCCACGGAGTTTGCCATCAGCTTCATCCATCAACTTACTTCGATTCCTCCATGCGGCACCTCCATTCTTCTCTTTCAATTCTATAACGAAAACTATTCCTTACTTTCAGTAGTTCTCGATACAAACTGCACAAAACTCTTTTATATTGGGACGGGTGAGACGAGAATGGAAATTCCAAAATCTGAGTATTATGCTACTTGTGTTTGTAGAGAAAGAAGTGCGCACTCCATTTCCGTTCTTACATTCATATGGTAATGCACTCCATATCTTGAAATCATCATGGAGACATCTTCTGGCGTCTTGAGTTTTTTTTTGAAATACTCATTACATTCTCAGAACGATTTGAACTTCACGAATTCGTACAACAAACACTCTACAAATTCAGGCAGTAAGGGGAGCTACAGTACAGCTTATCTTGTCAAGTCAATCGGAGACAATAATCAGGATTCCCAGGCGGATTCTAAAAATAAACGTCGTTAAAAACTTCTCCATTCAAGTATTCATATATCAACCACTTACCAAAGCCCACTGTGGGAACGGCACTTCCTTCCCACTACCACCTCCAACCGCAAAAGTCCAAATAAACACCATAACCTGGGTTCCACCATCAAGAGCCGCACTCATAAGGAAGTTATACTTTCGGAACCAACGAGGACGATAACGACGCAAATAGTATTGCGAGAATACTGCTAGCGTGAAAGTGGTGAAAACTGAAGTGTTGATTCCGACGCTGAGGTATCCGAGAGCCCAGCAGAGGATGGGTGTGATAACTTTGTCTGCGCCGAGTTTTGGGAATTTCTGGTGGATAAGCCAGAATGGGATGGGTACGGCGAGACCGATGAGGATTGATAGAGGTACAATCTTCGAAGGAAGAGTGAGAAGATGAGAAATGTGTTCGGCTCATAGATAAGACTGGCAGAACTTACTCCGTAACGTCCAGTAGGCGTGTAGAGTTTATTTCCTAAAGCGCCCCAAGTGACAGCATCACTGTTGAAAGACTATTTATAGACCAAATAAACATTCGGTCAGCCTTCGTTTCCGATAACAAGGGAAAAGAGACAATACGATACCTGAACTTGCTGACCACTCCAAACGTTCGTTCCTTGGACGTCAAGTAGGATTACGCGCTGAGCTTTGATGATGACTTTCATGATCACGTAATTCAATAATCCTCCAACGATAGTTCCAAGAGACTGAACGAGGAAAGTTACGCGAGGTGGTAACTTCGTATATTGACCCATCTTGAGGTCTCGAATGAGTCCACGGGCTTGTGCCTGCGTGTTATACCCGTAAAGCGAGAAGTACATATTCGCTTGTGGATTTCCTGGGATCATTGCACCACCAACCATCTGGACGAGGTTTACCATGTCTGGTGCGAAACCCGTGATTGCGTACACAGTCGTAACGAATGGCAGGAAGACTGCACTAATGATAAGCGCAATGATGAAACCCCACCAAGGTAGGTTCGATCTGCTCGTGTAAATTGTCGCCATACCCATAGCAAAGCTTCCAAGGAAAACGGCGATGTACCACCACATAGGTACCTCAGGGTACGCCTTCATCTTTGCACGGTGAGGATCAACGCTCTCGCCTGAACGCTCCTTCTTGATGACGTTGATAATATCTCGTCCATACCAAAGGAATACGTGAACAATCGTAGCACCGATTGCGAGGTTCGAGCCGATCTTCGTGAGGACTTGTGATGAAGCGAACCACGGAAGACCGACTTGTTCAAGTTTCGCCTCGTCCAGAATGAAGTTATCGTCAAGTATGCTCAGCTGGTCGTATCTCGACCCGTCGAGATTATACAATGCTTGAGAAAGCCATGGGAAGTTCTGTCCGTTCCATGCATTCGTAGCAAATGCAATACAGAAGGCAGTTCTACAAGTAGAGTCAGAACTTTGGCACAGAAACCTTGAGACAAACAGAGATTACAGACATGCAAATTGCCGTGCCAACGTAGAGTGTAAGCTGAGTTGACAATGGCGTGAAAAGCGCTCCCATCGATCCTCCGCCAGAGCCAACGTAATTCCAGTCAAGGCAGAGCGCAAACATGCCAAGACCTTCATTACCCGCAGCCCCACCGAAGATACGAGTCATCCATGCAGACTTCCGATCCGCAAGACAAAAAATACTGATACCAGTAAGGGTCCTGTAATAAATAAGATGTCAGTGAGACGCTGAGATACTAGGAAATTCCACGTACGGAGCAATATACTCTGGGAACCACTGGAAATTTACCGTTGTCAGTTCCACAGCACGAGTAAAGTCAAGATAGAAGCGTACCTCCCAAACAAAAATAAGGATGAAAATGGACCAGAAGAATTTAACACGCTTCTTCTGCATGAACATACCCTTCCCTCGGTGCAAGGCGTCAAACAGCTGGACAGTTGGCAATAGATTTGGGAAGACCATATATGTGGGGTAGACCAAGAAAGAGCGCATTATTCCACCAAGCCCGTACCCAATCATCTGCGAACCGATCAGGGTAAAGATTCCGCTCGCGACGTTTGGGCTGATGTTGTAGTATAGATCGTCGGACTGTTAGCGTAGTTTGAGTAAGAGCTTGGTGTACGAAGGAAATTACAACCTACAGCAAAAATACTGATGGCGAGTGCAGAATCGGCAGCAGTCGAGGCGAAAATGGTAATAGCGACGTGCTCCTTGATGTCTACGAATCGAAAGCGAGGTAGTATTACTTTCTCTAAAGTTAGCGAGATGTCGTTGGCTTACTGAAAGGACCAGGATTCAAGAATCGCCAGAACCAATTATTGCCCATTCGAAGCCTCTCATGGGGATTCCCGGGACCAGGAACAATTTCTTCCAATACTTTGCCGAGAATGTAGCCAATGATTTGTAGGAAAAGTTGACTGACGGAGATAGTCTGGGGGCGAAAGTACTGTTGTAATCAGGAGAAGTTTCAGCATCAAACGAACAGTCAAGGAACTAAAGTAAGTTGAACACACGAAAATCTGTCCAAGAACGGCGCCAAAGCATGAAAGACCAAGTCCTAGGATCCACATTCGAAAAGTCAGCGCTGGCAATGCTGGATCATCCTCGAGAGAGATCAGACGAGTAGCAACATCGATATCGGTCTCTAAACAGAAATTAAGCATCCGATCATGCCTTCCAGAAATCAAACGAGGATACAACTCACCTATGACCTTCTCCTTGGTCTCAGCAACGTCCTCCCAAACGGCCACAGGCTCCGATGAACCGCCAGACGACAGCGACTCCTTATCCTCCTTATCAATAGGACTCTTCTCGTCGTACGAGCCCTGACGTTTGTGATCGCGAGGGACATTAGGGACACTTTCCAAGGTATCCATCTCAACAGCAAGGAACTACTGGAAAGGGGGGAGCAGGGGGGTCTGGGAAGATGACCTCAAAGGAAAAATCCCGGCCCCACTGTATTATAAGTGTCACATTTCTCGAATTTCTTCATTCATACCATATGCTAACGTGTGAGGCATGAGAATTTGTGGTCAGGATGCATTTCAAGATGCCGCTTCCCACATGCTGCTTCGAGATAAGGTCCTAGCCTGTAAAGTGGAATGAGAAGACACAAAAGGTACAGGAGGAGTATGAGATCACGATACCATCATTGCTATAGAGTATTAAAATAACTTTATGAGAACTGGAGGTCCGAGACCAATGTCCGCGTGGAGATAGGTGATTTCATGTTTGGCTCCGAGGGAGTAGGCGGTCTTTCCATTAACCAGCAATTTCTTCCCCAGTGAGCTATGCAACGGCTGGGTCAAACATCGCCCGACGGCACACGAGTTGCAGTTACCCACAGAACCTCATGGAAGAGACGCCGAACTCGTTATTCTCCAGGAGAAACCACATGCGGTGCCGTTTTCGTGACGTGAGCGGACCGAAATTAAGAATAGCTGCTCAAAGCCAATAAGGACGGAAAAACGTTGCCACAGAGTCTCCCAGTAAAGGCACAGAAAGGAACCAAACGACCGTGATTCCAGACCTTTACGCAGTCCGGCAATTTGGTTCTCCTATCACACTCGCCGAATCCGTATATTCTCCGTCTAGAGGTTATCCATGATCCAAGGAACTAAAGAAAGACATCATCATCACCTAACCAATGGCGCAATACTTTCATGGAGGTATTTCATGCCGACAGCAAAAACTCCATCGCACTCACTATAAAGTACGTCTCGCAGCACGGCTTCATGCTAGATGCCGGCCGAGAAGTTCACAAAGTCACAGAGATCGTTTGCATGTGGTCCAGTTATTCTTGTTCTTGCCAAGTAAACGCGCTTTCGCACCTTCTCATGAAAATAGCCAGCCAAGACCTTCTCAAGTAAAGAAATTCAAAACACCGCAGTCTCCGGGCCGTAGTTAACGAGAGAAGATTTACTTTACACCGTAAAGTCATGGAGTCAGGAAAAAATGAGAACAATATTGTGAAGATGAGAGTAAGAAAGAAAGTTGAGTGTGAGTGAACTGAGTGTAATTGTAATGGTACCTGGCACGGCCAATGTAATTTCCGTAACATTCCCACGGTCCCTCCCATGGCTAAGCGGCGATCGACGCACGGATTCACCTGTTTCACTTTTTGTTTTGAGATTCGATGACTCGTCCTGTCCTCCACCACACTAAATAAAATCCGAAAAAATATCAAAAAATTATTTTTTGAGATTCTGAGCAAGACTGTCAAAAAAAATCAAAAAAAGTACCTACAAAATGTCAAGATATGGCGATTTTAGATGCATATATAAATAACTAAGACATTTCTACAAAATGTTTTTTGTACAAAATCTTTATTTTTCCTTAAGATTCAGATATGTGAAAGAAACACAATGAAAGAGCACGAATTCGTTGAGCTATTAAGCATATATGCTGCTGTGTCTATTGTATATGCTAATCTCCACACCAGTAAGTCGATTTTTTTCGCAAATTGTTGACAGGACTACTCTAATACACTCATACATAGTGCACAAGCAGTTTTAAAGGTGTTTTATGAGTGTTTTCAGAGGAAGATATGGTCGTGCAAAAAAGCCAAAATAAGATCACGTGACACATAAATGAAAACAGACGTGTGTATTCTGCTTGAACATCACCTACAATAGACTTGTACTTGATATATTTCACATTGGATAGCTATTCTAAGCCTTTTTGTGTTGAAAGAAAGGGACAAATAACTCGAACTCTGTGGAACTACATATTCAAGGGATTTAGTGGGGGACGGAAAGTGGTCCATGAAGATCGACGCAAGTTACCATAAATGGAAATTATGTAAAACTCCGACCGGGTAAAAGTGTCACGGATTTTTCACAGGCCGTGCCAGGCACCACCTTTCCTTCAACCACCACCATCGAGCGTGGAAAACTCCCTCTCCCTCCCTTCATTCCGTCCGCCTCACCAGTGTAGTTCTGGGGAGTCTGCACTTTATGGTGTCTCCCCTGCAACATCAGGTTGTTCAGCTTTATGCTGTCTCCTGCTTGCCGTGGGGTTAATCTCTTTTATGCGCAACGTAAGTTGTGCTCGCCTCCCTCGTCGGGCGAACTGGTGAAACCCAGTCTAAAAACTATCCTTTGTCCTACCCCCTAGTAGGGGTCCATTCTCACCACCCTTGTTCGCGCACTGTAGACTGTCCTGGCGGCTTCGGGGCTGGGTTAGTTGCTGTAATGGCGCACCGCAGTTGCGCGCTGGGGCACCCGATTCTTCCCTCCGGACTGGAGATAAGGAGTGGTCATGTGGATAAGGAGGATATACCCGTGTAAGTCGGGGAGTGACGGACGGCGGCGGTGCAGGGCCATGAGGTCTTGAGCCTGTAATGGGCTTCTACGGGGGCCGGGAAGGCCTTCCTATGACGACACCATTGCGAGTAGGGCCGTAAAGCAGGAGGGCTCGAGGACGGTTGTCACGCCGGTAACCAGGCCGGATGCCATCGGATATGGCCAACCTATTCACTTCGGGTAGGAAAGTACCTGCGGGGAAACCGCACCTTTTGCAGGTGTAACTGAAAGACGTAGAAGTTGCGAGCTGCGACGGGGATCATCTGGGCTGGGCCATTCTGGGTTTCAGGTTAGGGGGGGGAGGGTCATCCGAGTTGGAGGGGGTTTTTCTTCTGCAATATCCTTTTGTAGATTGTTTTCCTCCTCCCTTTTCCTACCATAAGTGCCGGTCGAAATCCCAGTGTATGTACTCTCACTGTATTGTGTATATCACTATGCAATACAACACTGTTAAGGCACCAATTGTAAACCCTCATCTCACGAACACGTGACAAATTCTTGCCTACCCTACAAATTGTACTACAAATTTGGTTGGTCTCTGCAAGCTAAAGTTTGCAAATGACCCACAACCGTCTCTTCTCCTTCCATACCCAATTCCAAGTTGAGCACTGGCTTGTGCGGAACTCACAGCTTACAATGGTTCGGTGGTTCCCCTCCCCCTGCCATGGCCCATTAGGCGACGAAGAAATCATAAGTAGATGTAGATTTTGTAAGTAAGTAATTCGTACACATTAACACAGTACACGAATTAATTTCACTTCTTTCAACCTCTTCTTTCCTTCCTGACATGCGTCTCCTTCTCTTCTTCCAACCTCCAAAACCAACACAACACAACACAACACAACACAACACAACACAACACAACACAACAACGTGCGGAAAACACATAGCAGACTAGAATAAGAAGGTAAATAGGGACTGAGATAAAACGAAATCGAAAGAAACAAAGAGACAAGGATGACTACGACATGCGATCGTAGCGAGATATCAATCTTAGTAATAAAGAAGTCGAGAAACGAAAAGAGAAAGAAAGAAAGAAATCCGAATATTTCCAAAGTCCAAGAGGTACAGTGATAGAAAAATAAGTGGAGTGGGGTGAAGAGATGGAGGAGTGAAGGAATGAACGGGTGAATGGGCGAAGGATAGGTCGTTTATGGTTATGAGGCTAGCGGCGTGAAGATTCCGGCAGTTCCAACGATGTAGCGATAACGTATCCGACGAGGCATCAACCAGAACAGCTGGCGGAGTCGGACTCTAGACTCAAAGAGCATTTCCGAACATCTACATCAAATCAAACAAAAAGAACATAAGCATCCATTCCACCAAACCAACAGCAAAAAAACCAAACAAAGTCAAAATCAAAATTATGAACGTACCTGATACCTCCCACTCTCATAACTCTCACCCGAAACGCTACTCATCCGCTTCCCAACCGCACTCTCCAAATCCCCTTCCTTCTCCTTCCCTAAAAACCCAAAAGCATACTTGCTCTCGTCAGGACTTTGCGAACGCAAAACTCCAAGACCAAGCGGAAGGTTCGAGTCATTCGTACCAATACCTACGCCAGATCCATAACTCGAAGGAATAGCTGAACTGTCGCTTATGCTCGAAGGTCCAGAAGACGAACTACCCTCATACACAACGTATTTCTCATTCGTCATCGTTTGTACTCGTGGCTGTTGTCCTTGTTGTTGTTGGAAAGGCTTCTGATGATCCCCAGCACGATAAAACGAAGACGTAACCGAACTCGGCGTATAAGACCTTTCCGATCCCGATCCTCCACCATCACCCCAAGCATTCTGGGTTACCCACGAAGAATGAGAATGAGAATTTCCTTCTCTCGAGTCTCTCGAGTCGTAGCCAGTAGAAGAACTACTACTAGCACGATAATCAAAGATATCAGGTATGATATCTTTCGGCTCTAGTTGTCTGTCGTTGGTTTCTATGGGAGAAATTGGGTGTCCGTTCGTGGATTGGATACCTGGATCTGCGAATGGGTCAAGAGGGACTAGACCATCGTCTGGTGAAACCCTTCCTGCGTCTGCTTTACCGGATGTTGACCTGGGAACAGCCAAATCAGCACCGACAGGAGCGTCTACGTTACCCATAGCCGGAACGGAACCCGGAGTAGGACGAGTGTTCGCAGAACTGGCCTTCCACGCCGCCGCCTGGTTCTTCAACGCGCTCAGTCTAAGAGCAGGTGGCAGTAAGTCCTCCGGATCCCAGAACGGGTCATCTGGTCGAGGCGCTTGATCTTTCGTCCCGGTTACCGCGGTCGGTGGCATGCCGATACCAATTGCAGCCGCTGCTGCATATGAACCACCTTGAGGCGGGCTCGGTGTACGTGTCCGTCCAGGTTCTACAGGTGTCCCAGAACGAGGTACAGAAGCCGGATCCGCAAATGGATTAGCATTCGCATTCGCGTTTGAGTCGGTATTAGCATTAGATGACGAAACAGCTCCGAGAGGTGGCATGGGTGAGATGGATCTGACAGGTGCAAGAGGAGGTAGGAATGATCCTTGTCCAACACCTACTCCACGTTCATACACTTCCGCAGGTTTCTCATTCATCACTTCCCTTCCTTTCTCTCCTATCAAATCAGGTCGATCCTTCTTCCAAGGCAACGCAACACCACGCATACGACTGAAGAATCCACCTGCTCCGCCTCCCCGGGCACCATCATCATCAAAGCTCGAACGTCGGCCCACGTTTTGGAGCGCAGACAGGAATGCAACACCCGACGGACTCGACGCATGTCTGCTTGATGGGGTGTTACTACGCATAATACCAGGCCCAAAACTCTCATGTGCCAGTATACGATGACGTTCACGTAAACGCCGACGGCGGAGTAGGAGGAAGATGATGACCAGAACGAGGGCGAGACTACCAACAACGGAAATGGTAATGCCTGCAATTGTTCCAGCCGACATCGGTTCTTTACTAAAATATATATGAGCATGAAAGGAAACTGAGGAAGCAAGTGGGGTATACGCTTACACTGCGCTGGAACCGATACCAGTAGTGTTCGTCCCACCACCACCATCGCCGGTATTTGTCGGAAAGGGATTACGAGGTGATGTGCCAGTCGGTGGACTACCCGCAGCGGAGAAAGTGCTGTATAAAAAGTTAGTCAGTCATCGACATATGTACCTTCCTCTTAAATAAAAGTATTCCTGACGTACCTCCCACCCGCACCTGGAGGAGCAATCGCTGGCGAACTCCCATCACTATCGCCAGTTTCGGTCTGGTCTGGGTCATTATCCTGGGCCTGGGCAGCTTGAGGTGTCTCCTGTGGATCAGTCACAATTCGGTTAACTGGTGAAGGCGATGCGGCAGATAACGCAGAATCGTCCTCGCTCGCGTCTGCTGCAGTGGAAGTAACATCCGGAACGGGGGCGGAACTGGTAACGTCATCGACAACCAAGGATGTCAAAGTAGCAGTAAGCGCAGTATCACTTTCCGAATCAGTTACAGTGGACGTCTCCAACACAGACTCTGAATCCGTCGCAGTAAGGAGCACCGACGAATCATCCACACTCGCAGACGCCGAAATGGTCTCCGAGGCATCAAAAGTAGACAAAAACGAGTCCGCAGAGTCCAAAGTCGTGGATACATCAACACTCAAAGACTCGTCGGGAACTGAAGTTGAAATCGCAGAATTGGGATCGGAAAGCGCAGTATCAGTGGCCTCCGTAGCAAGTGAGGTCACCGTTTCAGATCCTGCGCTGGTCGAAATGGTTGCCGTCGCCAAGTCAGATGAAACATCGGAGCTCAATCCCGATCCTGAGGATGCCGAATCTGTACCATCAGTCCCAGTCGTACCATCACTCGACTCTTCTGGTTGATCTGACTCTGAACTTGAGCTCGAGCCTGAGTTCGAGCTCGCTGTTCCATCTTCACTGCTCGACTGGTCTGTGGAATCCGTGGAACCCGTTGAATCCGCGGAGTCTGTAGAATCTGATGAACCTGTTGAATCTGTAGAATCCGGCGTTGTATCGGCAGGGTCTGTGGTTGAATCCGTTGTTGAGTCCGTCGAATTTTCAGTATCCGTAGAGTCCGTAGAGTCCGTAGAATCTGTAGGATCCGACGTTGAGCCACCCGAGTCCGTTCTTGGATTCGTTGTCGAGTCCGTCGAACTTGTATCCGTGGAGTCCGCAGAGTCCGCAGAATCTGAAGAACCCGAAGACGTAGTAGTCGATACTGTACTCGTGGCAGTTGACCTAGCAACGGAGTCGGACGAAGTCTCCGGCGTCGAAATCACAGGCACAGGAGTCGGTTCACTAAGTGAAACCGAAAGCGTAGAGGAGACGAGTGTGGTTGTGGTGGAAAGGTTGGAAGGTGAAGGGACGACAACTGGGTCCGAATCGGGGTTGGAGTTGCTTACTGCGGAGGAGTCAGTGGATGATGCTGCCCGTCGCATATCAGTCCTGCCGTTCGAACGTAAAAATTTTCAACAAACTCACAAGTCGGGAGAGGGTCAGAAGTTGAAAGGGTCGAAGGATCAGGTACAACGAGTGAAGATGAGGAAGTGATCTCTACTGAGCTGCTGGGAAGGATCGTCGGAGGAGATAAAGGGATCGAAGTTGAGGTGGGTGCTGAGTTGTCTATCGAAGCAACCTCAGAAACGGTCGCTGTACGACATGATTAGTACAATGTCCATCTTGAAATAAACGCAGCACTGACATTCCGGTGAGATCTCAATTGAGGAAGATGTAACGATCGAAGTCCCAATATCTGTTGCTTCTAAGGAAACAGACGTCGAAGGAGATACGGAGGACGTTGCAGTGCCGGTGGCCAAGGACGCAGAAGAGAGAACTATCGATGTGCTTGTGGAAGCGGGATCAGAGATTAGCGATGCAATGTCGGTGGTCAAAGACGCAGGAGAAAGAGTTATCGACGTGCTCGTGGAAGCGGGCTCTGAGACCGAAACTAACAAGACAAAACCTATCATCAAAAAGAGTAAAATCAAAAATCCATACCAAGAACTCACACAAGGAAGTAACAACCTCCGACGAAGTTGATACCGATACGAGACTCGGCTCTTCGCTAGTCGTTGACAAAACAACAGATAATGCTGTGACTCGCACTTATAAACATCCGATTGAACCAGATAAAAAATGGCAGTAAGACTTACAAGGAACCGAAGAATCGACCGAGGAGGTTGTGATCAGCGTTGGCTCCCCGCTTGTCGTCAAAGTGAGGTCGAGTTCGCTCGAAGTCGTCAAGGTAGCCTCGGCAGAGGAAGATGAAGCTACCGTCCACCGTTTAGAATACATAACGAAAATGAGCAACGAGGAGACTCACGTTCTACCGAAACAACATCCAACGAACTTGACAATGCCGACGTGTCCTCACTCGTACTCTCCGTAGCCACCTCAACAGCATCTACCTCGGTCGACGAAGACGATAGGACGACATCCAAGCTTGATGAAATATCGAAAGAAGAGGGTGACGACTGTGACTCGCCGGGAGCCGCCTGCGAGTTGTCCGCATCCGCACGCGCTGTCAAAAATAGGAATAACTTTCAGTTATATAGGTCTCGTCGATCGAATTAAGCGTCCCCGACACATCCTTTCCACCGTCGATAGGGAGAGATCTTCGCTGTCATCGGTCTCCCTCCCCTCCCCCCCAAGTAGGACAGAATGGTACTCACGAGTCAAACTAAAGTGTCGCGGGAAAGACTTCAAATGTAAAGATGAAGGAAAGTTGAAAGGGATGTACATCTTTTCGTTTCGTTAAAAAGAAAGAGAGAACGTTTTCGTCTCCTGGACGAAAACGCCCTTTAGAAATGAAATGAAGAGTATATGTCCTCAGCTCAGCCTCGGCCTCGAAAAAGGATGGACGGACTCAAGCGTCGAGCCTTGAGATGGAAGAAAGGAAACAAGGCCAGCTAGTTGATGATAATCATAGTGAGTTAGTGAGTAGGGAGGAGGAAGTGATGAGCCGAGGACTCTCTTCCTTGGTTGTGGTAGAGTGCGGTGCGTTACTCTGTTACCCGTTGCAATCTCCCGCGTGCTCATGCGATGCAACCGCCGAACCCATTTTCTCATAAACTTCCCCGAAATCATCCCGTTTTGGTTACCATTCTCTTGTCTTTTCCCAAATCCATGGTACACTATACACAAATCCTTTCAAATAAACACCTAGGATGGAAAGGTCATGTTTGACTCGTCGTCCTACTCAAGACAAGAACTTCATCCTACATAATTCGCCAAGATCCAAACTAGCATTCGACTTTCCAAATCCTGAATTTCCCATCACCGACCTCGGGCTGTGAAGTAACCACCTCTGCTTCACCACCATCGTTGATGAGCATCCCTCGGACCAATAACGAAACTGATCATGACTTCACAGAAGGCTTGCCGGTGTGAGAGACATACCAGCATTTCATAACAAATCACAACATCTTCTCATCTTCTCGTCGAATTGAAGCTTTCCACCGGTGTTCTCATCTCTCATCTCCCAAAGAGATCACATCCGCATCATTGCGTTGCCAAAAGTATGAATAAGAAAGGGTTTTTTATAGTGTGTTTATTCTTGTCTTCATCTTCTTCATCGCTGCTTATATCCGCAAAATGACTAGTACAGTACTTGCTTTGTGTCCATTAATGTCCACTTTTACGCCAAGAAGGAGAAGACAAAACGTCCGAAGGGAATGAAAACACACCCGGTGACCCTCACTGAATTCCTTATTTAGAAATTACAACTTGAATCGTGCGATGGATTGGTTTTGATACATAATCCGATGCTCATCCCGTCACCATCACCACCATCAGCCACCAAAAGATGCCCCATCCGCCAATCTTGATCCCTGACACACTCGATGACCTTTGATAAATGTGACTTTCAATTCAGTAGAGTATCAGGTCAGGTAGAGTTATCCGAGTCAAGCCAGCATCCAAGGCGTCCTATGTACCCAACTACGTGCACGTTTCCCGTAGATGTACATTGGAATTGTCATCAAGCATACCCAGGCGTTTATACCGCCTATAGTGCAAAACGTTCTTAAGACACCTATACATATTTTGATGAGGGTTAACGGACATGACGGATCAAAGAAGGATGATATGACGAACCTTGATTAAGGATCCATGGTGTTACGAAGTACGTTAGTCCGAACGCAAAGACATCCTTGAAACAACTATGTGAAGCGGAGTGTTAACCGTAGCACGTGGACAGGGTGATGGTAGGTGGTAGATGGGAAGAACGTACTTGATTGTTCCGAACGCTTCAGGTGCGTAATGTGGATGTGCATCAATCACGTATGATGTTACACTAAAAAAATCAGGTATGCATGCAGGTAAAGAAACAAAGGAAAACATTGATTGGATGGATGAATACGCACGCGATATATGACAACGCCTGACCGAAATTTATCAACGAATAAAAAATCGCAGGTCCGATCCAAAGCTGTTCAAGATGCGCACTAACGGCCCATCCAAACCAGCCAATACAGAAAACGATGAAGGTTGGAATCATAACGAGGAGACGGAACCTAAATACAGATAAGAATGGTGGGATAAAAGGGAATAATCAAAGAGAGACGTACTCAGGTTCGTAAATACCACCATTCCGACGCGCCATGACCGTTACAGTCCAGTCACTTATAGGTCCCGCAAGTGCATTACCAAGGAATGCAGCGATAAACGGACCAACACCTGAGATTAACCCAACTACACCTGCGCCGTATCCATACCCGAAAGCAGGATCCGAGAATAGCATCGACACAGAGACAGAAAGCAAAACCACTTAGAAATCATGTTAGCGGTTATTCTAGGTGCATGTAAGTAGAGGAGGGAGAAGGAGAAATGAACGTACACCAGACATTTGTCGTACCATAGACAAGCGCTCCCCATGCAACCACAGGGCTTAAAATAAGCGAAAACGGTCTCAACGCCGCTTTGAAGAAGTTTTCATCAGAGTACTTCTTCCCTGTCCATGGCATCATCACATGCCAAAGCGAGAACGGCGGTTTCTCTTGCTTTTGATCTTGTAGAGCTCCTGTGCTCGTGCGCGAGCCTTTATTGACAATACGTTGTTCGATGTCAACGTTCTCTTCGTAAGAAAGTTTTTCTGTACCACGTTCGGAAGGGGTTTTCGGTTTGGATTCTTGTACTACTAATGGAGTGCCTTTGTGCTCGACTGGAAGGACTTCGAGGGGTGTCTGACGGATGTATGCTGTTTCCGGGACGAATATCATCGTCAGGACGAAGAGTACGCCACACTGTATGCGTAAAATTACTCAGTGAACTGCGTGGATGAAAGGATACATAGTACACACCATAGCAGCTATTATAATGAAGCAGATCCGCCAGGATCTGACATTCATCTCTCCATCAGTATTGAAGAGCTCCAATAGAGTAAGAAACGCACACTTCGATGAGGTATCCGTTAACGATGGAGACACCACAGATGCCTCCGAGAAGGGCAAACTGGAGATTGAGTAGTCGTCAGTAAGGTAATCGCAAGGAGGAGAAGAAGGATGCCTACGCTCCAGAGTGCGATCCACCTGCCTCGCTCATGGACGAAAAATATGTCGCTAGGACACAAGATCAGTGACGTCCCTTCCAATAAGTACTGAAGCGACTTACCCAATAGTAGCTTGAGCAAGACACTCAAGCGGTGCCATACCCATCCCACCCACAACCCTACTCGCCGTCAAATTTCCCAAATCCTGGGAACAAGCACTCCAAATCGAGCTGGCCACAAGCGCCGAATTTCCCAAAATATAGACGGGCCTCCTCCCCCAAATCACACTCGCCGGAGCCGTCAAAACTAATACTAATCCACTAGCCAAGATGAGATTTCCCGCAATACGAGAGAGTTGGTCGACGGTTGTGTCGAGTTCTTCCGCGATTAGGACGAAACCCGCGCTGAGGATGGGTCCGAAGGCTCCGACGACGCCAGCACCATATGTTATTGTTGATATGAGTGCGATTTTTCGCCAGCGAGGCCAATTCAAAGGATCGGCGGGAGAGTCGGAAGGTTGGGGAACGAGAATGATACCGTCTTTTCCGCGCTTGATGTTGGGATCTTGAGCGTCATAGTGTTTACCACGGGAATGTAGGTCGTCGAGGAGAGACGTTCCTAGCAAGAATCGTTGTATTTAATATTTATCCTTGCTGAAGAGTGCAGCTTGTGAAAGGAGACGAACCTGGGACGTTCTCGCCGAGGTAAAGATCAGGCAAGATACCAAGGCCCATTCTTTGCGCAATACAACTCAGTAGACGTCCAATACTACCCGCCGACTCCTCTCACCGCGTTAAATACCCACACAGCGGATCAGCCATAGTTCTTCCGAGGCCAAAGAACCAGTCCGACTCGTCACATCCTCCCACTCCCCGCAAAAGAATCACCATCTAAACTATTATCATTCTTTGCATCAACATTAAAGATCCAATGATTGGTTCTAGGAAGAAGTGTTCAAGCAAAGGTGCGATGACCGCGCTGGGGACGTGAAGTGAGCTGAGAATAGTGGATGTTTCCGCGACCTTCACGACTTCTACAATTCAGGGGTGAGTGGTCAGCTGTTTGAATCGACGCTCCGTCCATGGTTGGACTTTGTCTGATGCATATGGTGCAGAGGGATTTGGTTACGTAATAACGTTTATACGCCAACTCTAAGCGATTGTATCCTTAAATCCTGTAAGCATTACCACGTCCTTTTAGAACCCATCAACATACCTGGATGCACGAGTCAACCGGTAGAAAGTCAACTACAACGGTTCACTGACTCCATAGGCCCACTGCTGCGCAGCAAACGAGTACAATGAACCGAGGTTTCAGAAGTCCTAGGAACTGAGAGTTCGAGAGAGGAAAGCGAACGGCGCTCTTCGAGAGCTTTATTTCGAAAGCATGCTGAGTTGGGGGGTGGGACCCATACAACAAGCTCGTGACAGAGCGGAGCTAATCGCAGGCCAAGTAGCTCTCAGACCAAGTGGCAAATGACAATGGTGCCGCTGTGTGTGCTGATCTACTTGGCTCTCCAGTAAATTCGGGTATAAAAGTACATGAATGAAGTGAGGGCCGGTCCCGGATTTCCCATAATCATGTGACTGGATTTGTAAAAAGAATACATTTGTTTTTCCAGAAAGTAATTAATTATATGTAATACTAAATATTGGTAACGGAGATAACTAGTAAAACGTAGGGTTCCACAGTAGCTGCAAATCAGATTATTGAAGAGATGGAAGGGTGTCGTATTGATACATAAGTGCAAATATTAGCGACCCCAATCACGAATGTACGATATCCAGAGTGAGCATCAGACTTGGACTGACAGGTTAATCAGAATAAATTAGATTACACAATAGAGGTCCACAGTCTGCTTGCATAGGATGAGACCTAAGAAACTCTCGAATCGTTTGAAACTTCCTTCCCAACCGCCTCCGAATACACTGGTGGAGGGACGGAGATAGTAGACTCCGAAGAGCTGCCATCTTTCTCGGACTTTAGCGTAAATGCCGGATGTGTAGTAAGACCCTCGTTTGATTTAATCTTCTCGTTTCCGTCAATGATGTCCTGCTCGACGATAGATCTGCTCTGGGAGGAAAGTGAGAATGTGTCGCTTTCGGATTGCTCCCCCTGCGCCAGCATTTGAGGTTCCGGTGATCGATTGCGTGGCCTAGCCGCCGGAGGTGGACTGCGCGGCGGAGCTGATAAGGTCGGATTTCCGATTCGTTCGTCGGCGAAGTGGATGACGCGACCAGGCCTGATGCCGCTGTGGAATGGTAGCTCCATCTCACGTTGTTGCTGCCGTTCTGCCCTCCTAAGAAGCAAGCTTTATACATATACGACTGCATAACATATATGGGCGGTGCTTACCTGCGTGCTGTCCGTTCCTTGCGTTCCCGCCATCGCTGAGCTGCGATTTCGGTGGGTTGGGGAAGCGGACCGCAACCGCAGACGAAGATGCCGAGGATGAGAAAGACGGCGACGATGATGACGACACCGGCAATTTCACCGGGTGATGCTGAAGCCCCGAACATTTGAAATACGTGCAGTCAGGCCGCTGAAGCGGGCGATATCAGGGTCGTGCGGATTGGGAGAGAAAGGCGCGAGGAATGAAGATGCAGTCGTGGCTTTAAAAACTGTAGCCTTTGAGGCATCATTCAAACGTCAGGTGCTAGCTTCCGTGATGATCAATCCTTGAAAACTTTACGCCGCAGTAGGGGGCTTCTACCAACGATCGAGAGTACAAGAACCACTCGATGTAATGATGCCAGGATAGCTTGAGTATGCTTCCATCACGATGAGAACCCAGATAGCATCTCTCCTCGTGAGAGGAGTTTGAGGATCATGCTCTTGTAAGGCAGTGCCACTCAGATGAGGCAACCGACCTTGATGCGAACAGAGCCAAAGCACCAGCAGAGATGAAACTATGCCAGAGATGAGCCAGCACCCAGTATCAGCAACCGACAATGATGATTCTCCGCGTCCATTCTGTGCTTTGGCTTCGGTCTCGCGTGCTCTTGTTGATGGTTTGAATAGTTGGATATTATGGAATGGTGATGGTCGGAGTTTACCGACCTCCACTCAGTGGCTGTGTACTTATTTTTACTCACGCGTGACGATTCGATGTAATAAGTCACATCATGTCACGGGCAAGCGGCATGCAACTCACACACAGGTAGAATAGACACCGCATTTCACATTATACTTCCACCCTCCTCGTACTCATAAACCTCATACAATCCGCATTCCAAACGCTGGCGTTTGTTGTTATAAACCCTCTACTCGATTAGGATACGCAACGGAAGATCTAAATGGCAAACTCGTTTGGCCCTGGAGATCATAACTTTCAACTAAGGCAAGATATCACCAATGTTGCGAGCCCTTATGCCGCTTCTGAGGTAAGCCCGTAGCCATTCTGGGTGGGTTGGAATTCTCAACTCAGGAAGCTAATTTCTACTTTCTACAAAGACACGATCGAATATGAATTCACACAAGAATGGAGACGTTACCATTGCAATGTATACGTCGCGAACTCCGTCACCTACGCCATCTGAACAGGAACTGCTGCAGAGAAAAGGGGTTATTGATTGGAAGAAGATCATGAACTGGAGATTTTGGATTCGGAGAGAGTGGTTATGTGAGTCGCAGAAGTCATTCGTGCCGTTATTCTTGTACTTAACACTTTGTCAGGGTACTACGTAATCTTCGGAATTATTCTTACTGTCGTTATCCTCGTCAGCGTCTTCGACCGCCAAATCGTGCGCTGGCTTCAAGGCCCGGCAATGACGATTCGAAAGTAGGTCTGGCTCCAGATGCTTGTTGCATTGTCCTGCTCTCATGCGCAGTCATATGCATCGCTTTCCCATGCTGACATCAGCTCATTTCATTTAGTCTTCCCGCTGGTTGGCTCGTACCTATAGCCATATTCTTCATTATTTCGTTTCCGCCGGTACGCCTGACTTTGATTTATCGCAGGACACACCTAACTCGTCATCGAAGCTTTTCGGACATGAAATCCTCGCTATATTGTGTGGTGTCGTTTGGGGTCTTTGGCCCGGCTTTGCCATCACCGCTGCCGGGACATTCCTAGGAGAATTGGGTAATTTCTAGTGAGTCACTACTGACTGCTCTTTCGAACATAGCCGGCTTACTTGTTTCCTAAGCGCATTCAAGTATTGTTGTCGATCTCGGGCCGAGAAGCTCGAGAAGAAAGACTTGCAATATGCTTGCTTGGCGCAAGTTGTGAGAGATGGAGGGTTCAAGGTCGCACTAATTGCGAGATACAGTGCAATACCCGGACATTGTGCGTCATGAGGTTATTTGATTCCGTAAAGGTTGCTAATCCAGCAATAGTCACAACCGCCATTTTCTCAACGTGCGGCATGGGTGTGATTGTTTTCGCCCTCGCCGCTGCTTTATCTCTTCCAAAACAGTTTGTAACTGTATATATTGGAAAGATTCTTGAGGAAAGTGGAACCGGTATGCTATACGTCCGTTGCATTTCTTTCCACATCCCATTCATCAAATTGCCTTGTCAGGAACGGAGACGACACGCGACAAAATCATTTCGGATACAGTCCTTGCCGTTACTGTATTGATTACTGGGTTAGCGATGTGGTATATGTATAAGAAGATGGATGGAGTCAAGCAGAGCGTGATTTACAGTCGACGGAAAGCTCGGTGAGTCTTTTCTTTTAGACTAGGATCGACATGGACTTACAATGAGGTACGATTTACGGCGATCATCTTCGGTAACCCCGAAACTTTCTTGTCCTACCTCAGCCAAGCAAAACTTGACCGTGCCCAGTCTCTTAGGGGATCGTCGATATTTAACCCCAGCGAATCTGGATCCGACCTCCCACTTAACCCGGGAGAGGACAGCGCGTATCAGCAATGGAACACTCATGGACAAGCTACCGGATTTTCTGGCGATCCACGGTTCAGCCAGACGTTGCATATCCCTACCCCGCAGCGTCCGAGTAGTGCCAATCTTACGCGCACTCCGACATACAACGACGGAAGTCGAGGGCACTCGCCATCCAGCCCACAGTATTCACAGTATGGGTCGCCTTCGGCAGATTTACAGGCATCAATACCGTCGTCGCCTAGCGCTGCGCCACCAGCTCCCCATCCTAACGTGCAACGGCACGAGAGCGGAGATAGTGTTGGCTGGGATGCTGCTGGAACGGTGGGCGGTGAAGCATACCGTCTCCCGACGATTTTGCCGCATACTCCGCTTTCCGGCGGTTTCGTAAACTCTCGGATGTCCAGCAACAACCCATTCAATAGGCATACCCTACAGCAAACACCGCAGGCCGTTCCTCCACTCCCCGACATTCCTCCTCCTTTAGCACCTCCTCTTTCACCGAACGAACGTAGCAGAAATCCGTATAGTCCACCAACCTCCCCTGTGCAACAGCCTCAATACCCGACTATGTCCACCCCAACGACGCAGAATTTTTCCCATCAGACCTTCGTAGCACCACCTTCTGTTTATGGAGCGCCTGCTGCTGCATCCCCGACGTTGCAGCAGTATCCTTCAGATGTGTATTCGACTTCTCTATCATCTCCGCTACAGACGCCGACGCAGTTCGCATATGCAGCCCCTGCAAACGTGTACCCGACTTCTCAAAACTCGCCTTCATCTCCGCTACCGACGCCAACGCAGGCCGTATATGCAACTCCACCGCATCCCGGACAGATAAACCCACAGCCGTATGGCGTGCATGGTGTACACTCCCAGCCTCAATCACCGGCTGTTTCGCCCGCTATGTACAATGTCACTGCTCCCATTCCCGGATCTCCTATTGCGCAGTCGCCGAGTGGAACAACGAGTTCTCCTGCACCCGCACCAAACATGGCCGGTATTGGAGTCGCTAGAACCCACATCCAAGAATCAAGTGATGATTCGGTGTATTACACGCCGGCCCATTCACGATTCCCGACCGAGAACCCGCCTAATCGAGTTTCCCCGCCCGAGGGTCCCCCTCCTGAATACCGACCTTGATCCCTCACCTATGAAGATCAGTAATAATCCGTCTGGCGCACGTCACCGCCCCTACCCCATACTATCTGTATATATTTTATCGCTCCCATTGATTCCTTTGCGTTTTGCGGCGATGACCATATTTTCCACTCGTTACGTTTGAACGTTACTTTCAAGTTTCTGCCTTACTGTAATAATCCGATGTATTTTTCTCGGACTATCGTTATTTCGAATGCCGAAACTTACTCGATACCCTTTTGATCTTTTTGGCCGGGTGGTAATCAGGACCCTGTGTGTTGATCGCCGAGGGCGGGCCTGGCGGGGAGGGATCAAATCTCACATGTTATAGGCTCGAGGGATTTACGTAATCTCTATAATTGGGTCATATTTCCCAAGGGACTGTTCATCATGGGCGGTTCGTTGTTTTATTCAGAAAAGCAGCGTCGAGTCAACTAGGTGTTCTTTCTGTCCTAAATTATGACTCGAACTTGCCAAGAGACTTTCATCACCCGAGAATGATCATGGAAGATCATGATCATAGTAGATGATCAAACGAGACCAATCCCGCCAGGTAACGAAGTGGGTATCTCTCCCTTCTCTCAGACAACTTGTGGGGCTCGAGAGTGTATCCACGCCATGGCCACGACGATGACAATGGATAGGCTGTGGTCTCGTCTTGCCTATCGACCATCGCCAGAAAGCACCGTCACCAAGGTGGATAGATCGTTCTCCGGCTAGTCCATCCCCGGGCCGTCGCTGTCATTGTTGCGCCATAGGTCGCCCATGATTCGAATCATGATTTACATAGCATCGGTATCAGCGACACTTGATTTTCCACACGCGGAGGAAACAGAACTGCACTTGGCCGATACATCGCCCTAAATATGAGTCTTTCCTGAGTCAACAAGCTTGTCTGACGTTTCCTGTCATCCCCTCAGGTGCAACATGAAAGCCAGATTCTCTGGCAGCTTGCGCCCATCCTCGCCTTGGTGCTTGTTCATCCTTTCCGCTACCTTGGCCAGTACCTGTTACGCTCAATGTAACGTGCAAGCACCAGATGGCGATGCGATAGTATGTGCGGACGACCCAAGGATACGATACAATCCACCCATGAACAATGGCTCTTCCGTTTGGGAACCAATTTCACCCAAGAGGACTAAGACGCAAGGATTATCAACAGCAGATGTCGAAGCTGAAGTTTCTCTGTCGTTTCAAGGTATGCAAGTGGTAATCCATTGCTATATTATTCTAACAAAGCTGCTTTCTTTTCATAAAGGCACTTCATTGAAATTTTACGCCATCACTACTTCAGATTATCCTCCTTTACTGGTAACACTTGATGGCGGCGAGATCGCACCTCCGAGCCTATCGGACCAGAGCCCGACGGTTCGAGAGACGAGTCTGGGCGGACCTGTGGTAGATTCCACAATAAACCACACTGTTGTCATACGCAAGAGTCCTGGTGCCAGCACTGATGCTTCGTGGAACATAGTCGCGTTCAGGTACTTTCATTCCTGCTTGTTATGACTTTTATTCACGTTATCTTAGCTTCACACCTTCTCGAGTCGGTCCGCCTCTATCAATCGTACCGGTTTCACACACGGATGAAACATCTACGATGGGCCCGTCGTCCGCCGCCGTCAGTGACACTGACCCACCGAATTCACCGAGAAAACTGACCGGCCGGGGAGGTGCCATTTCGGGAATCGTAATAGGAACCTTGATTGGAGTTGGTCTCGCCGGCGCCTTGCTTGTCTATCTTCGAAGTCGACGCCGGCGTCGTCAGATCTACGGGGTTCATCCTGAGCCACTGATAATCTCCTCACTGACGACGAGCCCGGGCCAATCACGCTTTCGAGGGCTGAACCCTGTGAGGCTCTCGCTCTTTGCCGCTCCGCCTTCTATTCTGTCGTCTTCTACAATGCGTGCAACCAGAGCGTCGTCAAAAGGATCAATAATCACTTCTATACCCGCACCAAACAGGTCTAATGTTGGCGTTGGAGTCGTTGTTCATACACGAGAATCAAGACGTCAATCGTCGTATTACAATCCGGATCGTGCGATACTCCCGACGGAGAATCCATTCGAACGAGTAGATACGCGAGACGATTCACCACCTGAATACCGACCTTGATCATAGGCATGGATTGTACACACATCACATTAAGATGGAGAGAGGCGATTTTTTGGGCCTGACTGTAAGAACTGCTGCCTATATGGGTCAAGATTTTCATGGATCCTTTCATTGTCGAAATCTTTCAGCATTCAACTACTAGGAAGAAACGTTAGTAATTTGGATGAATTGTATTTATTGTAATATCTCGTACATGTCACCTTTGCACTTCTTTTATCGCATTCTTTGCTATGATTCACTCTACAGATGTTGAACGGGGCCAAGGTGGATGCGGAATGACATAATTCGTCAGAGCCAAGGAACGGAAGCATTTTAATCGGTTTAAGCTTCACCGAAGATCAGCGACAATCTCGTCAACGTCCGCGATCGGCACTTGCGCCGATCATACTTACATAGGATGTGGGAAAGTTAATCGGAATCTTCCGCAGTGTTATCTGGCTTGTTCAAACTCTTGCTGAGTCACTGACGTTGCAGCTGTACTCTGCAAAAGTGTTCCAGGCTTCTCTACCTTCGCCTCGCTACCGATGCTGACGCGCATGGTCGGTTCAAGAATCAAGTGAGGATCCATTTAATTATACGCCGGCTCATACGCGTTCCCGATTAGAATATGCCTCATCAAGTTGCTATGCCTGATGGTCCCCGTCCTGAATACCGACCTTGCTTGTTCGCCTATGATGTCTTGATTCGAACTGGCCAAACTTTTTTCATCACCGATTAGAAGATGATCAGATGGGAAGAATCCCGCGCCGAGCAACGGATTGGAATTCTTTCCTGGATCATGATCGTGCAGTGCTATCACTTACTCCACACAAGGCGACAAATTCTGGCACGATACTTTGTCTCTGGCTCGACTCGCGCGGTCAGATAATTTGTGGTCTGGTCCACGGCAACGACTGTGACGGCGAACAGGATGTGGACTCGCTTGTCGACGATGGCCAGATTCCCCCACCACCGATGCACATAACTATCTGTCATGAAGATATATATAGACATCAGAGGCGCTTGACACGTGGAAACAGAGTCCTTCACAGCATTCAAGTTTGCGCCTAGGCAATTGCTGCTCTTTCACACGACTCATCTCCCTATATATGCAACCTGTCCTTCCTTGAATCAACAAGTTCGCCCAACATCTGAAATCATCCTCCTGGGCGCAATATGAAACCCAGAACCTCTAGCAGCTTGAAGCCATCTTTGCTTTTCTGCTTGTTCAACTTATTCGCTACCTTGACCAATACCTGTTACGCTCAAGGGCAATGTGATGTGGAAGTTCCAGACGGCGATGTGATCGTATCCGTGACGGACCCAAGAATTCAATATTTTCCTTCGTTGGACGATGATACTCAAACCTGGAAACAGTTTTCATTCGCAACTCAGAACGAAACGGTACCGGGTGTATTGACATCCAGTGATGTAGCTCAAGTTTCACTGACGTTTCAAGGTATGCCAAACTGGCAGCTTTTTGTTGTGCAATTTCTACTAACAGAGCCGTCTTTTAATTATTACTGTAATACAGGTAGCTCATTGAAAGTTTACGCCATCAGTACCTCAAGGTACCCTCCTTTAGCGATCACACTCGATGGCAACAAGAACACATTTCCAGGCTTGTCGGTAGACCCGACAGGCGAATTGAGGATACGACAGATGACTCTGAGATGGGTCAACCTAGATCCATCCATCAACCACACTGTTGTCATGCGCAAGGGTTCTAACGCCACCACTGACTTCCCGTGGCACTTCCTCGCGCTCAGGTATGTTCATGCTTTCCTGTTATGATTGATACTCATGATGTCTTAGCTTCACACCATCCACCGCCATCAATGGTACAGCACCGATTTCACCGATTTCATCGAGTAAACTGTCCGGAGGTGCTATTTCGGGAATTGTAATAGGAGCCGTGATAGGGGTTGGTCTCGTCGGCACCTTGTTTGTCTGCCTTCGAATTCGAAGTCGACGTCGTCAGATTTTTGAGGCTCCGTCTGAGTCGCTGATGACATCCCCAGTAACGACGAGCACGGATCAATCGCTCTTTCGCGGGCTAAACCCTTCGAGGCTTGCGTTCTTTTCAGAACCACCGTCTATTCTTTCACCTTTTACGACGCATGCAACCGGAGAGTCGTCGAGCATTCCAGTAACCCTTCCTACAGCCACGTCAACCAAGACTAGTATTGGCGCTAGACCCGTTTATACAGAATCAAGTGGTGAATCGGCACAAAGCAATCCAGCTCATTCAGTAATCACTACGGAAAATCGAGACGAACGAGTATCAAACGCTCCACCACCTGAATACCGACCGTAATCCTGCGCACACGGTGATTCTCCATTTATTTTATGTGAGCCTTTCCTGGCAGTTCTCAGTACATAGGCTGAAAGGGCGCCACGAAAAGGACTGCTTGATCTTGAAGATATAGAAAGGCCAATGAAGCATTCCCGGGCATGATACCAGTCATTCTTTGAACAACCATAGCTTACAGGCAAACATTCTTGGTATTCTTGCATTGTCGAGATCTTTCAGCGTCCGGCTACTTGTGTAACTCCCACAGATCTGATAGAAGGGTAATAATAGCAAGTGTTGTAGGAAGGCCTAGTTAAATGGAGAAATCCAGGAAGAAACGTTAGTTGTTTGCATTGATTTTGTTCATCGCGCACATGTCGCTTCCATCTACTTTGCACCATTTTATCGCATTCTGTGCTATGATTAATGCCATCTTTTGTAAGCTTTCTGTCATAGCAGACGGGTCAAGGCTCTAGCGGGAATGACATTTTTTTGTCAGGGTCAGGGAACGGAAGCATTTCGATTGGCTGCACCGAACAATGTCCGCGATCAGCACTCTCGTCGATCATACATAAACGGTGGGAAATTCCATCGGAGTCTTCCGCAGCGTGTATCCTCTCTCAGCCATAGCCAAACATCAGCGCAGAACGGCATCGTTCATCAGTGAACAGTGGCGTGTTTCACCACTGCCATCAACATCACTGGAGTCAATGCATGCTACCATTCGCTGATGCTGCTACGTAGGGATGGGCAGTATATGTTCAACCGAGAAGGTTGATCTCCCGCGCGGAAAATAGTTGCACGTCCTCATCACGGCGGCTCACATCAAGAATGCATCTTCATTCCATCTCCCCTATCCTATATAATCTACGGTATCTCTGTTGTCCCTCACTTCTCTAGAACTATCCCCCCAACCCTACAATCATAGTATGTCGGTAGCGGAATCTGACTTGGCGCTTGCCACGAAGCTCGTCAAGGCGGCACGTATCCCATTGTTGACTTGTCGTACGTATCATACGTTACCCTACTAATGATCTACATGACCGCTAAATGCATTACTTACCTTAGCCACTGCGTTGACTTGGGTCTTGCTCGATTATTGTGAGTCACAGATGTGCTTTCTACTCAGAGGGCAAAAGGAACTTATCGTCGCTTCAAGTTGATACCGTTCAAGATGAAGTAGGTCCAACCTATTTCTATTTTTAACTACAGTGGACTGATGGCCTTCCCCATATTATCGTAGATCAAATACATCTGGGTTAGTTCCGCGCTCATCCTTTTATCCTTCTGCCGTCTGACACGACTTTGCCTTGCCAGCCGGGATCCATAGGACTTGGAAAGCTCTTATACTATATAGTACGTCAAAGTCCGAGAGTCTAATTTATTCTCGTCCTTACCTTATATTCCTAGATTCGTTACTACACTATCCTCGTCGTAGTCTTCGACGTTGCGCAAATTCATTCATTCTCGATGTTCCGACCATCCTTGGAGACGTAAGTCGAATTCACTCCACATCACGAATTATTTGAGGCTGCCCATAAAATACTGAAACGCTTCCATCAGATGTGTTGCGATGGATGCCACCATTCGGGTTGTTGGAGCCATCAGTCTCTGGACCATTGAGATCGTCATGCAGCTCCGCATATATGCGTTATACAACTGCAACAAACGAGTTCGTATTATTCGGTGTCACTCTTCGGACTTGCTGTGATTGACATACGCTCGTAAGGTTGCCGTATTCAACGCTATACTCTTCCTCCTATCCATTGCCGGGTTTCTATTAATCTTGATCCACAACGGTGAACGACGTGCTTCTGTGATACACGAAGCCAAACAGCTCCCAATTCCTGGATGCCCAGTTGTCCATACTGGTATTGAATGGTCTCAATGGATACCTGGTGAGTTCTTGATCACATTTTTATCACTTTATACTAATGGAAAAACGTCGATAGCAACTGTCTTTGAAGGAGTGCTCTTCGTCTTCGCACTCGCAAAGTCTTTTCATACGTTTTGGACGAGGCAGAAAGATGGAATTCGAAGCTCTGGTCTTCTTTATTCTATCATTGTCCATGACAATTTGCTGTATTTCTTTGGGTGAGTTGTAGTACTCTATACTCATTATCAATACGCTCACATCGTCTGGTCATTATCGAACATAGTGTCAGTGCATTATTGGTCCTGAATAACTTGATGGTTGTGGTACGTCGAGAAAATCCCTGCTGAACCCTAGATAATTGCTGACTAGTTATTGCATCGTTAAGAATGTAACCTCAATCCCATGGTTCAGCTATGCGTAAGTATGTTCGCTTCTCTCCGCGGTATCGTTTTCTTACATACTTTGACTATATTCTAGACCATTCCACGCCGCCCTTGGTATAATGACATCCCGCATGCTCCTTCACCTCCATAAAGCGGTAGTCACCCGTAAAGTCGTCTACACCGACGGACGTTGGGAAACGAATACACACGAATATGCAAATACACACTCAGAGGACACGGACTCTCGAAGGGACGGTCCAGGATCTGGATCTGTACCGATTCTTTCTACTAGTGCGACTATGAGCTGGAATTGCGGTGATAATACGGCAACTGGAGGTGGCTCTGCTACGTTGACTGGTCAGGAGAGGTATTAATAAAATCTTTTTGTAAGATACGGTTCCGTGATGAATGTTGTACTTTGACTAGTGAGGAGAGGTATTACTAAAGTCTTTTTGTAGGATACGGTTCCGTGATGAATGCTGTATATTAACGAAACATCGTTTTCGTGACTTCGTCCGCTTATCCCTGTATTGTTATAATTATTCGAGTTAGCCTTACTTCTATAACTTCATCCAGTTGTCAAGAAGCTTCTGCTCAGAAATATTGCGCATTCGATTTCATGGCTATTCCGATGGGACACAGTGCCAGCAAGATCCGGACGAGCACGTTGGCAAACCTCATCTTCAATAATATTCCGTCTCTTCACCACCCGCTGCATAGACCGAGTATGCACCGGACAATATCCTTTTATACATTTCAGAATTATTCCTAGCCTGCCAGCATGCCAAGCGCGCTATTTTTAGGGTATACTGGTTCACGGGACTGTAGTTGACTTCGAGAGTTATGTCCGTTCCGTCGATGAACCTCGGAAGCGTAGAGTGCTGGAGGATAAAAGGGGTGGTTGTTCTGCGTACGCGAGCTGTCGTTTTGTGTCCGAGTCCTTCACCCGGCTTTGTTTTGACTACTGCAGAATGATGAAGAGTGTTGGGATTTTAGCTGCTCTTTCTGTTGTTCCTTTCGTCTATGCTCAGGCGCCTGAGTGGGGACAGTGTGGCGTGAGTGTTGGATGATTCTTCGGGTTTATTTTGTTAGTACTGATTTGTTCGTTTATGTGACTGTTGTGTGTAGGGAATTGGTTGGACTGGTGCGACTACTTGCGTTTCGGGGACCGTTTGCACGGAGCTTAATCCGTACTACTCGCGTAAGTTTCTCGTTCACCTCTCCCCTTTGTTTTTTCCGACTGAGAATCGGATTATTTTCCAGAATGCCTTCGCGGTGAAGCAAGTAGTTCATCCGCTCCTGCACCTACAACTTCCATTCCAGCATCTCCAACTCCAACTCCGACTCCGACTCCAACATCATCTGCACCAACGTCAACACCTACTGTTTCCGGCTTCGTCACGACTTCCGGTCAAAAGTTCACTCTTAATGGAGAGGAGTTTATTGTTGCGGGAACGAATGCCTATTGGCTTGGACAGGTTAGCGATGCGGATATTGATACTGCTTTCAGTGATATCGTAAATGCTGGATTGACAATTGTACGAACCTGGTAAGCAAACTAGTTTTCTTGAATTGTTGCACACGGAGCTTATGTATTCTTCGCTCGCTCGAACGTGGAATCGTCGCGTAGGGGCTTCAACGACGTAACTTCCGCACAAAACTTCGGCGCGTACTACCAACTTTGGCAAAATGGCGTTGCAACATTCAATACAGGAAACTTTGGTATCTCCCGTTTCGATGCTGTTGTCGCGTCAGCAAAGAAGCATGGTATTCGGTTGATCGTTGCTTTGACGAATAACTGGTCTGATTATGGTGGGATGGATGTGTATGTGAACCAACTCAATCCTGGAGGGACGCATGATACGTTCTATACGAACGCGAAGGTTGTTGATGCGTATAAGAACTATATTTCGAATTTTGTTGGGAGGTATAAGGATGAACCGACGATTTTGGGGTGGGAGTTGGCTAATGAGCCTCGTTGGTGAGACTGTCTCCCGATAGATGAATTCTTCGTACGAGCTAATGTCATCCTTGCTTCGTAGCTCCGGATCTACAGGAAGTGCATCTGCGGCCTGCGATACCAAGGGTTCAACGATCAAAGCATGGGCGACGACGATTAGCGCGTATATCAAGTCTATCGATTCAAATCACTTAGTTGCCTTGGGAGATGAGGGATGGTTTGAGTTGGCTAACGCGCCGACGTACCCGTATGGTGAGTTGCGCAGGTTAATACAGTATCGCAATCGCGGAGCTAATATACGTTTAGCGCCTGGTGTGGGTATTGACTTCGTGTCGAACTTGGACATTTCTACTCTTGACTTTGGAACAGTTCATTCGTATCCTGATGTCCGTTTACCTCTGCCTATTATCTGCGGATATCATAAGCTGAATCACTTTATAGAGCTGGGGCCAAAGCGCGAATAAATCGGCATGGGGAGTACAGTGGATCGCTGATCATGCCGCAGCTCAAAAAGCGGCCAACAAACCTGTGATCCTCGGTAACGTCACCCTCTTATAAGGTTTTCTAAATCTTTACTCACTTGGTTGCTAATAGAGGAGTTTGGAGTTACGACGGATCAGGCATCGATCTACACTGGCTGGTTCAACGAGATCATCTCCTCTGGTTTGACCGGTGACCTCATCTGGCAAGCTGGTTCACAGCTTTCAACGGGTCCGTCGCCTAATGATGGATTTGCCGTGTACCCTACTGGTACCGTATTCCCTATAATGGAGTCCGCAGCCTCCGCGTTGAAGGCTCGAGGATGACGTGGATAAGCCAGTAGTTTTCGCGTTGTGTGCAGCAGAGGAAAAAACGTCGTAGCCTGTTTCTATTGAAGTGCTTTAGTTGTGTGATTTGTGAAGGGGCCACCGCTCATTGTTAGACTTAGCGTATATACATTTTCTGGCGGTTCGTTGTGCAGAACATCGCGGTCGAATAATAAGTAGCCGACGAAAGCCGTTTTCGGCTACTAGTCACGTGAAAGGATGACGTCATTCGCTTGGGTTTGCTTCCGTTCCCTCCTTTTGTGCACATCAACCATCACCACAGCCTCGTTTTTGAATGCACGTACAAGATTGTGCAGTTCGAATTTCATTTGAGAGTGAATGATAAAGGTGAATACTCGCTGAATATGCCATTGTATTGAGATCAATTGCCTGGTTGCTGACTTTGCCTTGTTTTCTCCGGATTAGCGCGAGGACGTTTCTATCTGTGGAGCATCAACGATGAATGGGCGCTTGTGAACAGGTCATCAGGCACCTTTCCCGCGCATAGGCGATACATAAAGTAACCCTCGAGTGGCAGTCCTTGGTGCCTCTCTGATACCGCCATCTTATGGCACGAGTCCTCGCGGACTTGTACAAGCGTACTCTCGGGTGGAAGGTGTTTTTTTTGGACATTTACTACAGAACTAGGAGAGCATTTTGAGACTCGTCCTGCTCCCTCTTCGGTAAGATTGTTCACTGGTATTTTTCTAACGAGATCGATGACCCCTGATGGGTAAAATAGGCGTCAAATGGAACCTCCGCCATCTAACTCGGACGGGGATATAGAATTTTACGTACCTGGGTTCCTTTGGAACTTCTGGCTCGAGACATGGTTAGTTCCCTCCTTGATAATACGCGTCTGTCTGGTTGATATGAATGATTTACGTTTCTAGCCCTGTTGACATGCGTAACTTTTCACCAACTTCTGCCTCTCCTTACATCGGACTACACGTCTATGATACGTACAAGAACGAACTTTCGACAGGGCTTAACGACCAACCATTCTCAAAGGGCGTATTCGATCAAATTGAGCGGCTGGCCCCCGAGATTGCGAAGCGCCCAGAGTGGGAAGAAGCGAACACTGCATTCAACGCGCTTGAGAAAGACGCAGAAACGGCGATCCGATCACTACTACAGCAGATTGATTCTAAACCTCGATTTTCCCCTTTATCTGGACCCTTTCGAAACTCTTCACGGAGCGAGAAACCGAAATTGTCCTTGGGTCGGCATGCTCTCCAAGCGCTTCAGAAATATCTCGTTTTTCTTCGATTTCGAAATCGGGACATGTACTCGAGGCTATTGAATCTTGCGAATGCCGGCCATCTCTTTTCTACCGGGAGTTGGGCTCCGCGTAAGGCCTTGCACGAATTTGCCCAGCTGGGAGGCGATGATAATAGTCCGTTCTTAGACTGGATCAAACTCTTGAAGAGCTTCACAACTTTTCTGTCGAGTGATTATGAAGGTCACAGGTCCGCTGCTTTCATTTGCGATTGCATCCATAGGCGATATGAGAACATACAGGACATTGAAGTTTGTATCGGTGTTTCTCCAGAGCCAGACGAGTACGTCTTGAGCGCCTCGTGCTTCGGAGACGTCGACGAAGATGGTACAGGGAATCCGGCGTGAGTAGCAGAGACTTTCGAGCGACCACTTACTCTTATCGCGTATCTTTAATAGGAAGGATACCGACCACTACTTCTTCCCGATTTCTCCTCACTGTACAATCTATCTGCTTATCGATGCGCCATACGATCTTGCTGCGTGGGAACGCAAGAGCCATGTACATCCATTTGCTAGTAATGCCGTCGTACAGTCGACAATCGATCATGACGTAGAATCCTCCATCGATATCTACCAACGGAACGCACTTCTCCTTCAGACTCTCCCTCAATACCTCATCTTTGTATCGTCTCGCTCAATGCTTCGTACTGTCACATACTATAACGAACGACGATGGTTCCCTGAGAACCTTGACTACAGCAAGCTTTTGCGTGGCTGTTTCGAAGAGAGCGTTACGCATACGCTTCTAGTCAAAGCATCAATCGAGGTTATTGATCTGACTGATGAGGTGACGATGGTTGGCGAACATGCGCTTTGTTATGGCTCGTTCGCGGATGTCTGGAAAGGCGTTTGGTCCAATCGGAACGGGAAAGGGATGGTGAAGAAAGAGGTTTGAATGTTCATTTGGTCTGTGTATCCTATAGTCTAACAAGAGAGGCAGGTTGCAGTGAAAGTTCTGCGAGCCAATCTGGTTGGTTATGCGCAAGAGAGGCTGTTGAATGTACGCCGTTCTATCTTCTTCTACAAAGTATGCGCTAATTAGTGACTTTTCATTAGCGATTAAAGAAAGAGGTGAAGGCATGGTACCGACTAAACCATCCTCACGTAGCCCGACTGTACGGAATAGTGCAGCTTCCGAACACACTAGCAATGGTATCAGCATGGTGCGAACATGGGAGCCTTGTCAAGTACCTGAAGAAGTATCCGGACGTGAATCGTTTCCAGCTTGTCAGTACGAATTTTACTCTCGGTATTTGTGGTTTATGCGCTGCAGCGTTATTTGCTTGTGTATACATGTATCTGAAACAGATCTTCTCTTTCATGCACGTATGTTCTGCCCCCGCGCTATTAGCTTCATGAGGTCGCCTCGGGAGTTGCGTACCTTCATGGTTGTACGCCAAGGGTGGTACATGGCGACCTTAAGGGTGTAAGTGTAAACAATCAAAGTAAATCTTTTTTTACTGACACTACGTGCTAATAGTGCAACATCTTAGTGGATGCAGATGGAAAGGCATTGATTACGGACTTTGGACTCGCCAAAGTACGAGAGGAAGTATCAGAGGTCCTCGACTGGCCTTCTTCAGCATTCACTGGATCTATCCGATGGATGGCACCGGAACTGTTTCTGTCACTTGAAGAGGATCGAAAGTCGCACATAACTACGTTTAGCGACGTTTTTGCGTTTGCATGTGTCTGTTTAGAGGTGTGACCCTTTTCATCAGGTTATCTTTCCATAGTGGCTAATCCTGGGTGCCCCTAGGTGCTTACCGGCAAACTACCATACGCGAGCCGAAAGAGTGATCATCTTATTCCTATTGCTGTAATGGCAGGTCTCAAACCTTCAAATGGTTGTCAATATGCGAATGAGGACGATACCAAGGCGAAAGAACTATGGGTATTGATGGATCAAGGTTGGGATCAAATACCTCATGCTCGACCTAGCATGTTGAAGATGTGTGATCTTTTGGATCGCCTTCGGAGGAAATGACTTGGTAAGCGGAGAGGTAAGAGAAGGATCGTGGGTGATGACTTTATGATTCATGAAGTAACGATTTTGGTGTATTGGTGTAGATTATATGTACTTTTAATCGATACAATATTTATACACTTGCTGGTTAGACATATCCTGTGATTAGTGCAAGGTTAGTAACCTTGGGGGCTTAAAACCCCAAGAGCAAATTCATCACCAACATGACGAGGAAAGTACGCGAGCGCTTGTTCTTCTGAGTACTTTCGATTCCTGGACCCCTGCGTTATCCATCCGAGAAAGTTTACCAAGTATACGTGAGCTCGCTTTGAAAGAAAGCGGGGGCCGTGTTACATCCAGAGGGGTTCAGCAGTGATGTACAGGCGCCTCGCTCGTTATGGTGTATAGCCTTAGAGCCGATAGCTTCACCTCGATCCACGGGTGTCGTTGCTTCTCGATGCACCCGTGATTGATATGGATGTGCTCCAAGCCTCCGATAAAGACGGAGCCGGGAGAAAGATGGGAGAGTTGTCTGGAAAAAACGTGTACAGTGAGTCGAGTCCGTATCTCAATTCGTTGAGGATACGATATAAATACGTTTCATTCAGAAACGATTGTAATGACTTGGTTGTTTTGCACGTAAAAGTGTTACTAGAGTGAGAGTGTTGGATAGAGATGGAAGAAAGGGTGAGAGAAGGAGTGGCCATCACCTGAAGACTAAGTTCAGCTGCTCAAGGCAACGGATAGGAATTATTGTACGCCCTCAAGGTATGTTTCTGTGCCTATGACCACTGGGTACTATCTGTCCAGTGCTTGTCACAGGCTGTGACGAGGGTTCATTGTGGTGAAATTGGGTGACAATCACTGACCGGTCAATGCCGCGCACACTAATTGCCAAATCAGGGAGGTCTGGCATTACGTGTTCGTCATGCTCAACTTTTGGACTTCTCTTGTTCAAACGCTTCAAGTTCGTCGTACCATCATGAGTCGTGAGTTCTTATCTTCATCTCTACTCGCGATGTTTCTGACGCTTGACCGCGTGCCTGTAGTGGTCTTGGCTAACCAACTTCGTGCGAAAAATGTTTGGATACACAGCTTGGCAAGAAGGACGAACCATGCGATTTCCAACTCCGCGCGTAAAGCCCCCGTTGCGGATGTACTTTTTATAGCAAATGTAACTCTCTGGTTGCTCGCATAAAAAGGCTACGATCATATCGATCCGTCTGTCAAGGATGGCATCTGCATGCCGCCGCAGACAGATAGACGGAATTGACGAAGTGACGCCTCGCGAACAAAGTCGGAAGTTTTTGTCCTTCGACAGACCAGATAAGAAGATACACTTGCGGGACTAAGTGCACCACAATCTAGAATGACAACCACCTGGTCCTGTTGACATAGGATTTCTTGGCTTGCTCGGATATCTGTTAGAGCGCTGTTGATGCGGAAATTTCGATATCTGGGCAACGTGGATGATCTCGCACGGTGTGCCTCCTCGGTCTTTTGCAGACGAGATGAATCGCAGAATTCCGCCGTTTTGACTTCACTCGACCGTCGTTATGAACGCCAGCGGATTCGGTGAACTACCCCATATTAGAAGCTATCAAGGTGTCGCATCAAGAAGTAACGGCAGTAGTCCTTCACCACACCAACTACTCCTCCATGAGGTTCTGCGGGACTCGTTCCGGTATTTGATAACCCAATTTCATTAAGGAGGAGTCCGTGTTCCGCCCAGCGCGGTTAACCCGCGCAAAGCGTACCTAGGGAGGAAGATGGTGGTTCCGGATTGGAAGAATGATCATAAATCAGGTCAGCAGCATTCAGTCGCTTGCTTCCACACGCGCTGAACTTGTCTTGGACCTTCAGAGTCCATGTGGTTATTCTCCCGTATAGCACAATGGTTAATACCAACTTCTCATACTTCTTCCGTACCTCAACGGGCTCTAATTCAATCTTCTAGTAGCTTATCGCAAAAGAATGTGTGGGAAGCTGCATGCACCCATATGCGTACTCATGCACTAGGCACGGTACGGATGACGAACTTCGAATATGTAACTCTTATAATGCGAGAAGCCTGGGTTCATCCTTTGTGCCTCTACCTCTCTCTAGCCTTTTCTCTCCTTTGAGCGGCCACTTTCCCGCAAAATGGCCACCCTGGAAGGCGCACCCTCCGTTCCTCGAGATCACAAGCGTCAAGATTCTTATGACGAGAAGGCTCCCATTGATAGTCCCGTCGATAGAGGAGACAAGGAATCGCTCAGGACTGACAGTTCCTCCTCGGAGCCGGTGGCAGTTTGGGAGGACGTTGCAGAGAACAAGGAGAAAATCATTGGTTAGTTATCCCTATCTATGCAATGTCCGAATAGCTGTAGACTGACGACCTTATTCTCCTTTAGAAACTGACGTCGATGTTGCTACCCGTCTAATCTCTCTTGAGGATGATCCGACGTTGCCTGTATTGACTTTCAGGATGTGGCTCCTTGGAATTGGTCTCTCATGCTTCGGCGCGGTCCTCGGGCAGATTTTCGTGAGTTTTGACCAGTGAGACGCTGAAAAAGTACTGAACATCATTGTACTTGCCTAGTATTTCCGCCCGCAGACTATCTTCGTCAGCCAGCTTTTTATTCAGATAATTGGCTACATTCTCGGCAAGGTGCTAGAGGAAATTATTCCTGGTCCCGGAAATCCACATGAGAGCCTCCAAAGGAATAATCATTGGTTCTGGCGCTTCATGAATCCCGGTCCTTTCAGTAAGAATGCGATTTTCAGTCTTGAGTCGTATTGATGATCGTCTTGTTTACTCGCATAGACATTAAGGAACATGTCGCTATTACGATATTTTCTTCGACCGCCGCCGATTCTGCCCTAGCTATCAGTATCTTTGCTGTAAACATCAGTCTTTGCTTCTTCGGTTCACCCTTGAATTCTAACCAAAGTTCTATAGGCCGATGATTTATATTATAACATCAGTCCAAACATCGCGACCGGCATCTTTACTTTGATCGGCTCACAAATGATTGGCTATGGGCTTGGTGGCATTATGCGCTCGTTCTTGGTCTACCCCACATACATGGTTTTCCCGAATCTGCTGCCAACCGTTCAGTTGTTTGACGCTCTGCATCGAGGGAAAGGTATTTTCACGCAGAAGAAGCGCGTCAGATTTTTCTGGTCTATCTTCATCATTATCTTCGTTTGGGAGGTATGGTTCCTTCTCAAAAGTTCTGCTTTGCTGCGACGAACTGATAATCATTGCCTCAAAGTGGTTTCCAGAGTACATTGCTCCGTAAGTGCTATCTAGTTTTTCTTTTTCAACGGTATGTACTGTCGTGACTGACTAGACTCGTACAGAACCCTTACAGGGATTAGCGTATTCTGTCTTTCAAACCGGAATTCTGCATGGTTTACTCGCATCTTCGGTGGGGCTGCGGGTAATGAAGGTCTTGGTATGTTTGCGCTCTGCCTTGACTGGAATTACGTTGGTTCTGGCGGAGGATCGATGGGAGCGCTTTTCACGCCATTGTCAACTCAGCTTACACTCTACGTTGGTACGGCGATATGCATGTCCGTATCTCTGTTTGTATCCTATTATTCCTGTCCTGACGTCCTGACTCTCTATGCAGGACTGCCTTCTGTATTGCATTCGCCACGAATGCATGGAACGGACAGAACTTCCCGTGGCTCTCGCAGGCGTTGTACAACTCTGACGGGTCGAGGTATGACCAACTGTCCATTCTAGATGAGAATTTCCTTCTAGACGAAGAGAAGCTCGAGCAAGTCGGTCTTCCGTGGTTCGCATCCTCGCAAGTCCTTACGAAAATCGGCGCTAACCTTGCGATTGGCGCGACGATTGTACACGTCTTCCTTTGGTACGGGCGTGACATCATCAATGTCATTAAGAAGGAGCGCTCTGGTGAGAGCGTTGACCCTCATCGTGCCAAGATGAAGGTGTACCATGAGGTACCTATGTGGTGGTACATTGCCGTATTCCTCGGAAGCTTTGCGATGGCCATGACAACTGTCTATACAAGCCATTCGAACTTGCCTTGGTGGGGTCTTATCATCGCACTTATTATAAGTGCAGTCTTCTTGCCATTCGTCACGACGGTGTATGCCATCACGGGTTTCGCGCCGAATATACAGACCCTCGTACAAATGATTGGTGGTGCTATGATCCCGGGAAATCCTCAGGCGAATATGTACTTCTCGCTCTATGGATACAACTCTCTGCTGCAAGCTCGCGGGCTTATTCGGGATCTCAAGATGGGTCAATATACGAAGTTACCACCCCGCGTAACATTCCTCGTGCAGTCGCTCGGCACCATCATTGGTGGATTGTTAAATTATGTGATCATGAAGGTCATCATTCAAGCGCAGCGCGAAATCCTGCTTGACATTCAAGGAACGAATGTTTGGAGTGGCCAGCAAGTTCAGGTACAGCACTAGCTTTTCTTGTCGCTAGCAATGAAGATGACGAAGACTGACCTGAAAATAGGCTTTCAACAGTAACGCAGTTACGTGGGGTGCCTTGGGAAGAAAGCTCTACACCCCTACCGGACGTTATGGCGTGAGTTCTTTTCAATTATTTGTGAGACGAACGGGCTTCTCATCTTCTCGTATAACCCAAGATTGTACCTCTATCAATCCTAATTGGGCTTGCCGTTCCTGTCCCATTTTGGCTCATCCACCAGAAGTTCCCTAAGCTTCATGCAGACAAAGTTGTGACGCCCATTCTGTGCTGGGCGCTTGGATACCTCAGTGTCGGGATCAATTCATCGGTATTCACGACTTTTAGTCTCGCTGTATTCTCGCAGTTCTACCTACGACGCTATCGTCCTCGTTGGTTCCGGAAGTATAACTTCCTTATGAGTGCGGCGCTCGATGGAGGTACGCAGGTTATGGTGTTCATTTGGACATTTGCAGTTGGTGGTGGTTCTGGGGAGGAAGTACCGTTCCCGCGTTGGGCTCTGGTGAGTCATTGATCAGTATATTGCTTTGTGTGGAGGCTTTTCTGATGAGGTTCATCACTTTTCTTCAGAATCCGCCTGGGAATCCCGATTACTGCCTCAGACTGACTTGATGAGTTGTACAATAACACGAATTCTTTCTGCCTCTGCCTTGGGTTAGATTCGCGAATTGAATAGCTATTACATAATGTGCTGAGAAAATGTGCGAATATTTCTTGGGACATAAGATGCGAGTATCTTCCCCCCTATCGATCATGTTCCATACGAGAGCTACAGAGTGATCACAGAAGCAAGTTATCAACACGAAGATACCAAGATACTATAGAAGTTGATGAAATACCCCCGCTCTAGGCCTGGTATGAAAGTAATTAATGATGTAGGATATCCAGCGGACATAAGCGGAATTGGATTAGCATACGACCCCCGATTGTTTTATTAGCAACTATAGGTTTGCGATGTCAGATTAACGGGCTGCAAGTTTTATAACGAACCTGACCTGACCAAGGCATTGTAGGGATCGGTTCTGCCCAGTTCTATCCGCAGCTTGAGATTGGCGCAAAATGGCGCACGAACTTTATGTATTGCTGAATTGGAATGGCTCCCGAGACTCAAGACGATCGTATCACTTTTATTAGATATTGTCGAAACCAGACATATACGAGTATCTCATAGGGGTGGATGCATATGAACCTGAAAGTACACGCGGGTGTCGCATACGATATGGTGGCCCTACTAGGAAAAGGTTCAACGTTGTAGCCAATTCTCACGGATGCGCAGAAAAACGTGTACTTGAAGACATCCGCCCGTAAGCTGTACTGTACTATCTGTCACAGCTTTGCAGGAAAAGGGTAAAATGAGAAGCAAATAATCAATTGTGAATGAAGATCATAATACTTTACAAATTAGGTAAGCTGGCTGCGCACTACCTCTACTACTCTATCTGACATCACCATTCGGAACGTTGCACCTGTCGAGGAGGGAAGCCCTTGTACCAGCCCACTCCTACAGGTGCGTTCGAGAATTCAAATATCGTCGAAAATTGACAGCCGAAGACAAGAGAATTACCAGGTACCCAAATACTGTGATGCATGTCTTCTGGTACCCAAGTGAGCAAGTTTCCTTGCTCTGTAACGACCCAATCATATTGTCATTCATCTTCCAATTTCCAATCGGTAGTCCTCTTGCCAGATTCGAACATGGGCTATCTCCGTCTTTTTCGAGGACTGCAGGCACAGCGTACAACTTGTTGCTCTTCAAATCCTCCTGCGAAGTATTTTCATAGGTAATTTCTCCGCTGCCTACGTCCCACTTTCGCATAGTCCCATCCCAGGAACCAGAGTAAACGTGCCTTCCGTCGGGAGAACATGCGACTGACAATACACGATCTCTGTGTCCGTAGAAAGTCGATATGAGCTTGCCGTTGGCCGCATCCCAGACGCGGATTGTCATATGGTCGCAACTAGAAACAACTCGTTTCCCATCCGGAGAGAACGCAACTGATCTGATTCAACCTGTGTGTCCTTCGAACGAGCCAGGGGCGACCTCACCAGTTTCGACGTTCCAGATTCGGATTGTCCCAGCAGAACCAGGTACGGCTTTCTGTCCATCTGGTGAGAATGCGACGGACGTCACAACGTTCTTGTGCCACTGAAATGGAACGGAGACAAGCTCCCCACTGATGATGTTCCGTATGCGGATTGTCCCATATCCAGAACCAGACACAACGAGTTCGCCGTCTGGCGAGAATGCAACTGTTCTAACACTTCCTGTGTATTCCTCAAGTCGACCCGAAACGAGCTCACCATTCTCTACGTTCAAGTTGCGGATCGCATCATCCCGATAACTAGACATGACTAGCGTTTCATCCGAGGAGAATGCAACGGACGACAACCGGTCTGTGTGCCCCTCGAGTGGACCCGTCACGAGTTGCCGCTGCTAGCATTCCAGTCCCATCGAGGGAACCTGACACAAGAAGTCTTCCATCTGGTGAGAGCGCGACTGAAGCTACCATGCTTGTGTTTCTCTCAAAAGAATCCGAGACTAGTTCGCCGGTGTCGGTGTCCCAAACGCAGATCTTCCCATTTGCCGCGAACCCAACCGATGTTACTAGGGATTCACGCCACTTCAATGGACCAAAGAGGCCGGGATCCTGTCGGCATCCCAGATTCGGACCGTAAAAACGTCCGAACCAGACACAACCCGCTTTCCACCCCGCGAAAATGCGACTGATTGTGTGCCCCTCAAATGGACCCGCAACGAGTTCTCCGGTGTCGGAGTACCATCCTATCCCAAGAGCCGGATACGACCCGTTTCCCATCAACCGAGGATGCGACCGATGTGACCCCGGTATATCCCTCGAACGCCTTGATGAGCTCACCACTCTCTGCGTCCCAGACACGAACCGTCTTATCGTCGGAACCAGAGATAACTCGCTTTCCATCTGGCGAGAACGCAACTGAAATTCACAGAGAGTCTGTCTCCTTCAAACGGGCCTGAGATGAGCACGCCACTGTCAGCACCCCACACGCGGATCGTTTTATCAGCGGAACCGGATACAACGCGCTTTCCGTCTGACGAGAATGAGACTGAATGAACGGCGCCTGTATGTCCTGAGGACGGACCCAAGATGAGCTCGCCGGTGTTCGCATCCCATATGCGGATTGTATTATCACTGGAGCCAGATACAACACGCGTCCACACACGCACATCATATTTTTTTCGGAGAGAATACAATATGGCAATATAATCATACATAGCCATAATTTGTGCGTTGAACTTGATTCGCGACTTCAGTCTCGTCTAGATCAAAAACAATTTGGCAATATCAAACCGGGGCCTTTCGACTTGTAAGTAGAGTGCGCGCATCACTGGGCAAGACATAGGAAATGAGAACAGTCTTGTAATTTGCTACACATAAACACATTTTGGAGAGAGAATCGTACAACGCCGTAACTTCGCGGCAATACCCGACATATGAGGGAAAACGGCAGGGCTAAGGAAAAAACTACAATGGTTCAACCTGCATGTGGTCAGAAGTTGGCTAGGGGTGGATAGATAGCTACGGGGCTGAAGGGGAGGGTACGTGGTCCGGTAAGACACTCTTCTTCAAGCGTAAGCGTATAGGGTTGTCCTCGGCGCGCTTCCATGCCTCCAAATCGGAAACAATCCAGTTTGTTTTTCCGGCTCGCTAATTAATGAATGAAGCGCATTCAAGATTTTCTCGTTCTCTCTCCAAAGGATCCTCAGGGTCGATACGAGCTACGATACTGTCGTCGTCAGTTGAATCGTCATCGTCGTTCGACGCCTCATCATCCGTGAGCATCTCATCGTCCTCCGCCCCACCATTTTCGTTGCCACCTTCTCCACTACCCCAGCCATCGTCATCGCGGCCTTCGGTACGACCGGCATTAACGTCTCTGTCGTTGTCTTGGTCACCTTGATTCCGCCTCGGAGGTCCTTTGCCATCCTGGTCATAGTCACGCGGGCGCTTCTTTGCAGGTCTCCCATCTGATAGATTCGACTTGTTGCCCTCGTTCGCCCTCTGTCTCGAGCCACAGGCTTTGTTCTCAGCTTCTCTCAAAATGACATACGTCTCCCAATTATCGACGCGACTCTCAACAACATCCCAATTAATAAATCCATGCCCCTCCATCACCATGTTGACGTCCTCAGTAAAGCCATCGTCTATCTCAGCCTTTAAAGCGCAAAGGAAATAAAAGCACTCTACAAGTTTAAATGGCCGGCGCAAGTCCCATGTCAGATCACCATCCGTATAACGGGCGGACTGTTGAAGTTCAGAATAAGAGATCCGACTTTAAACTTCGCGGTATGGCACCTACCATGAGTGCGCCTTGCCAATACGTGATCAGCAGATGCAACTTTCCATCAACCAACAACAATCCATATATAGAACGGTCTGGTAAACCCAGCGCCCGTCGTTGCGTTTGCATTCCTAGTCCATAAATTGCTCCTTGGCGAGCCGAGGTTATTATGTTCGCTCCCCGCTTCCATTCACCGAAGAGAGTTCCCAGTGAGACACTCGTTGAGCTCTGGCCATCCAAACAATTCAGCCCATTCGTATACTTCACGCGCTCGGGTTCTTCCACGACCGCGGCTTCTATTTTATCTTGGATGTCACCAGGCAGTGCCCTCGAGGTACAGATGTCAGCTTTCGCTTTCGATAGCTGAAATTCGTCCTCTGGCTTTACAGGAACTAGTATGTCTTGCTCCATACTGCGTGTATGATGTTGGACTTTAGACACGGATGATGATATTATTGACTTACTGCGTTGTGTGTGGAGCATCATCAGACAATCTCTCGGAGAATACAGCACGTACGAGCGCGTCTGCCACTGTTCGCTGCGCAAGCTCATACGACTTGGTATCCAGTGCCCTTCGTGTTTCCAGCCAACTCATGAAGAGCTCCAGAATGTCAAGAGGAACAGCGTCGTCCCATGCACCGTCGGGGACAGTTTCACTCCATTTGTTGATGTCCCGCATAAAGAACTCTTGTTCTCGATAATTGGGTTGTTTGAGAGGCTGATGAAAACGATAAGTACCCTGAAGAAAACATAATCATGGCGCGACATACTTCCAGTTTACGGAGCCCTCCAGGGTACTTTACACGCTCCTGGATCCTACGGAGATCTTTCTGAATATCGGACGCTTTCTTACCCTCTCCCGAGAAAAGCGAAGTAATGCGGAATACACCAGCGGAGCCGGCCCAGGATTCCCATTTAGATTCGTTCCTTGTTATGCTTGGGAATTCGGATGAGATGAGAACAAGAGCTGTGGCATACAAGATGAGGAAACTTGATCATACTCTAATGCTGGATCGAAGGAGAGAGAGGCCTCCCTCAGGAATTCGTCAAGACTAAACAGGGATACATCCAGTCAGGAATAACCAAGCATTGCAAAATATGAGACACACCGATGAATATATCCGTGGATAGATCTAAGGGTGACACATGAGCATGGGGATGGAACAATTTCACTAGTTCTATTAACTCACTCAGTGTCTTTGCGAGGGTTGCTGTTCAGAAGACTACAAACAATAAGAACAAGGAAGACCGGAGTCAAAGAGGACACACCTTGAAAGGAACTTCATAAACTCTGGGTCAGAAGAATCGGCCATGGGACGTGGGAAAAGGTAGGGAGGAAAACGTATTACGTATTACTGGTGCCTGGCACGGCCTAAGAAATTTCCGTGCCACTTTTACCAGAGCGGAGTTTCAACTAATTCCCATGTATAGTAACTTGCGTCGATCTTCTTGTCTCACTTTCCGTGCCCCCACTAAATCCTTGAATATGCAGTTCCGCTGAGTTCAAGCAATTCGTCCCTTCCTTTCAACATAAAAAGGCTTTATATGAATACCCAATATGTAATATACCAAATATGAGTCTACTGTAGGTGATATTCGGGTAGAATATACATCTCTGTTTTCGCTTGTATGTCACGTGATCTTATTTTGAGGTTTTTACATGGCCATATCTTCCTCTGAAAACACTTAAAACAGTCCCTTTAAACTGTCTGGAGATCATGTTTATGTGTACTAGGATGGTTCTATCAACAATTAACAGGAGAGATTAAGTTATTGGTGGGGATATTAGCAATTTTAAATGAACCAGCAGCATATATGCCCCCTAGCCCAATGAATTCATGCTCTCTTGCTGTGTGTCTTTCACATATATGAGTCTTAATGAAAATGGAAGATTTTGGAAAGAAAAAATCTTTTAGAAGTATCTTAGTTGTTTCAATATGCATCTAAAATCGCTGTATCTCGACGAATATTGGGAAATTCGAAAATCTGTCTTTCCATTTTGTGCAGAATGTTGAAAAATAATTTTTGGGTATTTTTTCAGATTTTTCGTAAAGTTGTGGAAGGCTGGACAAGCCCTCGAATGTCAGAGTAGAAAAGTGAGACAGGTGAATCTCGATCACCGCTTAGCCACGGGAGGGACCGTGGGAATGGCACGGAAATTTGATAGGCCGTGCCAGTCACCAGTATTACTGGTACCTGGCACGGCCTATGTAATTTCCGTGACATTCCCACGGTCCCTTCCATGGCTAAGCGGCGATCGACACGGATTCACCTGTTCCACTTTTTGTTTTGAGATTCGAGAGCCTGTCCTCCCTTCCACAACTTTACAAAAAATCTGAAAAAATGTCCAAAAATTATTTTTCGACACTCTGAACAAGGTGGTAAGAAAAATTACAAAAAATGTCCAACAGATTCCAAGATACGGCGATTTTTGACACATATATAAATAACTAAGATACTTCTTAAGAATTTTTTTTTAACAAAATCTTTATTTTTCATTAAGATTTATATATCTGAAAGAAATATGACAAGAAAGCCTGAATTCATTGAGCTAGGAAGCATATATGCTGCTGTGTCTACTGTATATGTTAATCTCTCCACCAGTATGTCGATTTGTTTTACATATAGTTGACAGAACTACCCTAATACACACATACATCATGTCCAAGCAGTTTTAAAGGAGTTTTATAAGTGTTTTCAGAGGAAGATATGGTCGTGCAAAAAAGCCAAAATAAGATCACGTGATACATAAGTGAAAACAGTTATGTATATTCTGCCTGAATATCACCTACAATCGATTTGGATTTGGTATATTTCACATCAGATAGTTATTCCAAGCCTTTTCATGTTGAAAGGAAGGGACAAATAACTCAAATTATGTGGAACTACATATTCAAGGGATTTAGTGGGGGACCAGAAAGTGGGACATGAAGATCGACGCGAGTTACTATAAATGGAAAGTATTTGAAACTCCGCCTGGGAAAAAGTGTCACAGATTTTTTATAGGCCGTGCCAGGCACCACCTTTCCTTCAACCACCACCATCGAGCGTGGAAAACTCCCTCTCCCTCCCTTCATTCCGTCCGCCTCACCAGTGTAGTTCTGGGGAGTCTGCACTTTATGGTGTCTCCCCTGCAACATCAGGTTGTTCAGCTTTATGCTGTCTCCTGCTTGCCGTGGGGTTAATCTCTTTTATGCGCAACGTAAGTTGTGCTCGCCTCCCTCGTCGGGCGAACTGGTGAAACCCAGTCTAAAAACTATCCTTTGTCCTACCCCCTAGTAGGGGTCCATTCTCACCACCCTTGTTCGCGCACTGTAGACTGTCCTGGCAGCTTCGGGGCTGGGTTAGTTGCTGTAATGGCGCACCGCAGTTGCGCGCTGGGGCACCCGATTCTTCCCTCCGGACTGGAGATAAGGAGTGGTCATGTGGATAAGGAGGATATACCTGTGTAAGTCGGGGAGTGACGGACGGCGGCGGTGCAGGGCCACGAGGTCTTGAGCCTGTAATGGGCTTCTACGGGGGCCGGGAAGGCCTTCCTATGACGACACCATTGCGAGTAGGGCCGTAAAGCAGGAGGGCTCGAGGACGGTTGTCACGCCGGTAACCAGGCCGGATGCCATCGGATATGGCCAACCTATTCACTTCGGGTAGGAAAGTACCTGCGGGGAAACTGCACCTTTTGCAGGTGTAACTGAAAGACGTAGAAGTTGCGAGCTGCGACGGGGATCATCTGGGCTGGGCCATTCTGGGTTTCAGGTTAGGGGGGGAGGGTCATCCGAGTTGGAGGGGGTTTTTCTTCTGCAATATCCTTTTGTAGATTGTTTTCCTCCTCCCGTTTCCTACCATAAGTGCCGGTCGAAATCCCGGTGTATGTACTCTCACTGTATTGTGTATATCACTATGCAATACAACACTGTTAAGGCACCAGTATTACCATTTCCTCCCTACCTTACGTTACGTAAGGTTGGAATGTGATGCGGCACGTGATACAAGGATTTACACGCAGTGGGCAAATCAGAATGTTGATATAACCTTCGCTATCCTTATTGAAATGTGTATCGATACTTACAGTACTTGGTGACTGGCACGGCCTATGGATATGCGACTACATTTGAGCTTCTCATTGTGGGGTGCTCTGGGGCGGATTTAAATTGGGTGTTCAAAGGACGGACGCGTCGTGACTTTTCCTAATTTATTCACCCATTTCACCATCCGATTTTCGGTCAGTGTTACTCTTCTGTGTATATTCTTGAGTCCATCGATCGTTGTCGTGGGGAATGGGAACTCCATTTTACTCAGGAAACCGCCGATTGCCTCGTGCGAGAAGACCTATGTAGTACTGCGGCCGCACGGGGTTCAGTGTGCTTAATTGATGGCAGTATTCGTACCCATCGACTCCTTCACCTCGGGCCTTCATCAACGTGGACGCCTTCGACTACAGGAGGGACAGGGATAGGTTTTGTGTCTGTACTGTCTTTGTCACCTGGAAGCTAGAACGGCACAATAATAATTTGTAGGATCAACTCGTAAGTATGTCGCCGCGCTCATGTAACACTGTGGCTTATATAGTTTATTCATCTTGTCCTCTCTAGGAATGTCTGACCTCGCCGAACTGCGTTGGCGTCGTTGTGCCGCGAAAAACGGGGGTGCTGTTTTTAGACGATTGGAGATGCACAAGCACGGACGGAAACTTCTTTGAATAATGCTCTGCCACACGCGATTCACCGCTCCATAGCGATACAGCAGATCAGTATATTTGAGGTGCACTTCGCGATATCGGGTATGAAAACACGCTGACCAGCCTGTATGCGGCCCTGATGAAGGACGAGATTCCCTTATCGATGGGCTATAGAAGATATAAGTGAGAAGAACGAAAGGAAATAAACAGTCACCGACCGCGGCCCACAGACTGACTTCGTACAGAGCTCGGACGGCAACTCGATTGAAATTTCCAGTCAGGCTTAGCACCTCGAACCAGTACAGGAGGTGGGAAAGTGCTGATCTTTTTAACTTGACCAACAACGAAGTCAACCCGGTCGAGACCGGTAGCTCAACTACATGAGCTGCCCAGAAACGATATGCATAGTCCAGATGCGGTGGGACGTTCTCAAGAATACGTTCATGAAGGTCTACAAGATCCCCGTTGTAGACGAACGACGACTCGATGCCGCAGATGTTTAAACGTAGCCCCTGCGCCATGATCTCAAAACAATGTTCGGTTATGATCACCCTCTGAGCAGTTTCATCTATATGCCAAGGTTGTCCTCCCGACCTCACACTCGACAGGAGATAGTCTGCGAAAGACGCGTGATGCAAATGAAATGGCTGTCCAGATTCGAAAGATAATATTAACACCGGTCGTAAGTAGCCTAGGGTTATGTTCACCAAGATTCTCTTATGCCAATAATGGCAGCGATGGCCTGTGTCTTAAGCTCTTCTTTTGCGAGGACGACCATTCCCACCACTTTCGTGAAACGATCTCTGGACTTGGACGACCTCCACATGATCCCACAATCCTTGAGCGCGGTCGCATACAGACCATCGATACCGTACCCGCCAACAGATCGGATATCCTCCAAGAGCGCATCCAGCTGTTCTTCCATGAGATCCGAACGTTTCACCATCTTCACCGCAGTCGATGCCCAAATGAATAGTCCATCCGCGGCGTCACACAGAATCTGCATCTTGTCATCACATCCTTCCTCGTTCGCTGCGGCCTCATCGACTAGTCCGGACATAGTCTCTCTGATGTTTCGGTTGACATCGTGTTGGCTTGGGTCTGATTTGTGCTCGAGGGCGATATGGTGGATATTACTCTTCGATAACAGGTCCTTCATGATGTCGTTCTCTGGTCGGCTGGTGACGAGTACGCGCACTTTTGTCGGGAGCCGTGTAAACTCGCTCTTCAAGAGAACGAGTAACTCTTCTCGCTGTTCCACCGTTCCGTTTTCGTCCAGAGCATCAAGGATGATGACAATACGGACCTCTCCTTCATCTTCAACTGCACTAAGCGGTCCCAGTAGGAACACTTCGAACTGCGTCTTCAGTATATTTTCGTTTTTATTCTTGTTCTTGCCAACGGCTTCGGAGATACGCGACGTGATGGAAGGATGGATTGCCAACTTGTAGGCAATTGTCCGGATGACTGAGCTCGGATCACCCTTCTCTCGCTCGAAGAAATTGTAGGCAGCATGCCAGCCCTTTTTGTCGCACTCATCTGAAGCGGTCACCGCAATGGTGCTCTTCCCGGATCCCGCAGCTCCGGTAAGCCAGAGAACATTCTGAGCGTTGTCCGAGGATATGAATTCCATGATTGCATCCAGGTATTCTCGGCGCGTTCCTTCAAGGCACCGAGGACTCTTAGACACATCAGACGCATCAGACTTGAATGGATTGAGCTGCTTCTCCAGTAGGTCGATCTGCTGGACCACACCTTTCGGATTCGCTGAGTGGGGTAAACAGAGAACAAGCAGGAAGAGGCGTACTTATGTCAGCGACAGCGTCCCGCGTTTCTGAGATAAGTGGCGCATCCATTTTCTGCTGTTGCGCTGCGATGTAATGGTCAGAACCTTGACAGAGGCAGTGGAAGAGACAACGGAAAAGTCACGTACCGATTTCATCGGCTACTTTAGCCGTTGTCAACCCTATCACAGAGTCCATATCAATTCTCAGAGAGGCGAAACAGGCAGCAAATTCGTCTATCCTCTCCTTGCTGAGTACACGAGGTGTACGGCCTTAGATACGCATCAGCTTAGCCAGGAGGGCAGAATGAGAAACCCATACCAACGAAGCTGTGTCTAGCATATTCTTGAACAAATAGAGAGCAATTGATAGTAACGTCGAGCAGCTCCTTGACTAGCGGCTTCAGCATTTCCGTCCTATCATTTAACATCACTGTGATGGTGGAAACTTCATATGCCATTTTCATATTCTCGACGGTCTCGACCAGCTTCCTGTCGCTTTCATACTGATACGACACGAGCTTTAGACTGATCAGGCCTTGGTAATGGCATGCGACACGGTATAGCTTGACGTACCTTGTATAGAGCAGATGCTGCCTTCCACAATACGATAGACACTGGATGGATCTGAACCAGTATAGGTAATCCAGGGGAATGGCCAAAGCTCGGGAAAGAGACTCACTTCAGCGACCTTATCAACCACCTCGACTACCACATTCATCATTTCCATCACAGAACCAACCACTGCGACTTCGGTATCCGGTTTCTCTACCGAGTCCTTGATACGTTCCACGATTTGTCCAGCCGTCAAAATGTCGATTTCTGCCCGGGAGAGAGCATTGATCTCTTTGAAAGAAAGAACGACCGTGGCTATTTGATTTCGGTCTCCTCTGCCAAGTCCCATCCGAGGTAGGGATTGCAGAGTCAGTTGAACTGGCATACCAATCAGGTCTCAATTTCTAACTTGATCAGCATCTATGGCTCACCTTCGTGCCCTACGGATTCTTACAAGAGCCGCGCAACCGAAACTTCAGTACGACCAAGAAGATCGTCTGTTGAAGCGACTTTTTGATTTCAGACTGACACCGAGAACAGTGGACGGATCCAACCGCGGGCTGCAGTACACTTAGTGCACGTACAATGGAGGCGGAGCGGAGATTCTTACGACGTGAAGGTATTATGCCACCCAGGTTTTCCGTCATCGTCGATCTCCCCTGTTCTGCGGGTGGACTCGCCGAGTTTGATTTTCACGTAGAGCTTAGCGCCCTTTGGCCTCCTCTGGATGTCTATGATACGAATGACTACCTCAATGTCAGAGAAATGAAGCGCTGCGTACAGGAATAGAACTGACCTTGGAGAGCGCAGTGGGACGGCTCTGACATGGTGGGCAGGATCAACCTGTCCTTCCTGTGCGAGCTGCACCCCTAAAACAATAGCGATGATCCACGAGGTTTCCTCGTGCCCATCGCCATCATTGTCCATAGATCAAAGTCTTACTAGGCGTCTGCTTCTCTTTGATGGATGGATGAGTCGGCGCTTGGGTAGGAAAATCACGAGGAAGATTTCAGGTTGACATTCCTCATCTCCCATGGCAGTGTGGCAAAGTTTCCAAACAGCACCTAGAAAGTTGCTTGTGGATACAGAAGAGAGAGCAGGGAACGTTGTGGATATTGCAAGCAGCGTACAAGCGCAGAAGGTACAGTAAGTAAGGAAAGCCTGACTTTCGCTGCCTCTCTCCAGAAGCCGCTAGGAATGGATCATCCCGAAATTATCCTCGTCGACCATCTCAGCAACATATCTGCATTGCACCAAGCGTAATATCGAAAAATCGAGTTCTATACACCAATATTCAGCAAAAAACACTGTCAATCGCAACATTAGATACCGCCACTGTACAGCAAGCGCTCACCGCACGGTAGTCCTTCTCAGTCGTTCCAAGTCCTTCATTCCGTCGCTATCCTCCAATTGTTGTGTACCACATCATTAATACTGCCGGAGATCGTTAGGCCTCAAGGGCCAGGGCCTTGTTTAACTGTTCAATAAGCGTTCCCCAGCCTTACGTTCACCGTGTGTCCCGTACTACTTTGCTTGTTCTCAAACAGGTGAAAGCGGAGTTATGGGGGTCTCACGACGTCTATGCATGAAGAATGGTCGATGTCTAGAGGTATATTTTCCAGCTCGCGAAGGGCCTTTCGAAAAGGTGGTTATGTTTAATACATGATATCCCACGACGCCGATCTGATTTTATCCTCCGAAATAACAAGCGATTTCCTCTCTAGGCCTAGCTGATCATACGTATTACCCAAATAAGCTTATCTGATAAGAAATCGCGGGAAATTATAGCATTTCAGGGATAGAAGTTCATAGTGGTGGTATGACCGGTTTGCGGTTGTATTTGCCAGCATTCAGATCTCATCTTCTTATTACTGAGGGTGCTACGAACGATGATGGTGATGCTGGCACGGTTACCGATACGCTCACGCGGTGTGACGCGCTCGACGTCGACGTTGTCGCGAACAGCGAGTCATGGACACTCGGCCGCGTCGACAAGGAAGCAATGCGTGCCGCTGGCGGTGATGGTTTCGAGGAGAATGATGGCGACGTCCTCACCGATTAAAAAGATTGTGGTGGCGAATCCGGTTGTTGAACTTGATGGAGATGAGATGACGAGGATTATCTGGAAGAAGATTCGGGAGGAGGTGAGTTGATTTAGTTTTGACTATATCTCGCCGATGGCTCTTTCACTGGTTCACCTGTATATGTTGTCAACCCGATGCGAATGAGATTGGGAGATTAGTGTGCTAATATGTTTTTCCTTGATTTAGTTGATTTTGCCGTATTTGCAACTCGATATCAAGTATTACGACCTTGGGATTGAGCATCGCGACGCTGTAAGCTTCTAACAACATCCATTTTCAACACATCAGCTCGGCACCCTTACTCTGCGTCTATTCTACTTTGTAGACGGAAGACCAAGTGACAATCGATGCGGCGGAGGCGATCAAGAAGTACAATGTTGGCATCAAGTGCGCTACGATCACTCCGGATGAGGCTCGTGTGGAAGGTGCGTTTTGTCGCAATACTCTTCCACTTTAGGAAACAAGCTCATTGTATTGCAGAGTTCAAGTTGAAGCAGATGTGGCGCTCTCCGAACGGAACCATTCGGAATATCCTTGGTGGAACTGTGTTCAGAGAACCGTGCGTCCCTCTGCATAGGTTCACTGCCGTCCACCATTAATACTGACTGAATTTGCTTTCCTCAGGATTGTACTGAAGAAAATACCAAAACCCGTACCTGGCTGGACAAAACCAATAGTCATCGGTCGTCATGCCTTCGGCGACCAATATCGAAGCACGGACTTGGTTGCTCCTGGTCCAGGCAAGCTTCAGCTCATCTACACGCCTCAGGAAGGTGAGAAAACTGTATTGGATGTGTATGAGTTCAAGGGTCCCGGAGTTGCTTTGAGTATGTATAATACGGATGAGGTGAGCATTTGACTTTCGTTCGGCTTTACGATGGTGTTTATGGTGTTTGAAACGTATAGTCTATTGCCGGGTTCGCACATTCGTCGTTTAAGATGGCACTGCAGAAGAAGATGCCGCTAGTGAGCATCTTCAACTTCACGAGTAAGACCTCTATTTGATTGCGTTATGATTAGTTCCTGTCCACGAAGAATACCATCTTGAAAAAGTACGATGGCCGATTCAAGGACATCTTCCAGGACCTCTACGATCAGTACGCCCTTGCCTCTCTTCCATCTCCCATATCCGATCTTCTTTTTTAACCTTTCACGTTCTAGTCACTACAAGCCCCTCTTTGACGAAGCCTCCATCTACTACGAGCACCGTCTGATCGACGACATGGTCGCACAAGCCATCAAGTCCTCAGGCGGATTCGTATGGGCTTGCAAGAACTACGATGGAGATGTACAATCGGATATTCTAGCGCAGGGCTTTGGGAGTCTTGGAATGATGACTAGTGAACTTGTCACGCCTGATGGGAAGACCATCGAGTCTGAGGCAGCTCACGGTTAGCTTCTATGCGAGCCCTACCCATCCCCTCTACCCACAGAACTAACTATTTTATTTGCAGGCACGGTAACCCGCCACTACCGCGAACATCAAAAAGGTCGGGAGACCTCTACCAACCCCGTCGCCTCCATCTTCGCCTGGACTCGCGGTCTCCTCCATCGCGCCAAGCTTGATGGCAACGAGTCTCTATCAACATTCTGCAACCAACTCGAGGCGTCGTGTGTAGAGACGATCGATGAAGATAGTATTATGACGAAGGACTTGGCTCTTGCTATCCATGGGAAGGAGATGCAGAGGAAACACTGGGTTGTTACGGATGTTTATATGGATGCTGTTAATGTTCGTGGCTCTTCCTTCCTTCACCTTTATCGTTACTTCCGGATGAAGAGTCGTACTGATCTCGGTTTTTCTGGCCTTACAGAGGAAATTACAGAAGAAACTCGCGGAAGCTAAAGCTCAGGGCATCCTCCAAGCATAAAGCAACTCACATTTCCCTCACGCTGTGGATCATCGGCGTACCAAATTTCAACTCCATACATCCAGAAACCTAGATGATGCAATCAATTTCTTTCTTGAATATACAAAGGAGCTGTGCTCCAAAGACATCGCGTGTTGTATTATAATTAAGATTTGTGTTGCTCTCGCGGTGGGCTGAGCATCGGATGGATCGTCCCATTTCAGAGAACGTTGCATCATCACACACACGCACGTTACGCCGGATGCCTGTGCTAGATCAAGTTCGGAAGAGCTGGACTCGATTGATCAAGACTGGAGGCAACCAGAATAAAAAGCACATTGATTTGTTATTCGCAAACGAGATACATTTACATACAATTTCTAACAAAAACACCAGGGAAGGATAAAACGAAAACACCGGGAAAAAAGAGTTAGAAATATCGTTAAGAGAACAACAGCATATCATCGACATCATGATAGTAACTCGTACAAGTCCGGAGAACAAATAAAATAGCAAGTCGTGAAGGGTCTTTGAACGAAACAGTGGTACAGTTACAAACAAGGCCCAAATAGACAAACAACAATGCTGTTGTACCGGCTAAAACACACCTCACTTGAGTCTGGGTCCGCTTATCACCGTGACGGCCGCCACAATCGTCACCGTGTAGATGTACCTGCGCCGGACGCAAATAACAACTTAGTCTGGCAGTTGACTGAATGGTGCGGCCTGACAACACACTCACACAGTCGCGGGAAACAACCTGATCTTAGGCTGTCTCGGGCTTGGTAGCACCGTTGAAGCCGGGAGGCGTCTCTTTCATCGCCCAGGACTCACGAACAGCAACACTGTTTCGATCAGCCCAGCGACGTGCGCGCGAGTCTTGAGACGACCTTCCGCGGTTGCGTCGGCGAATGAGATAAATAGTTGTCTAGAAAACGTAACAAAGTAATTCGTCATTAAATTGAGTATGGCGTCAGCATTGGATTGATACTGTAGTGACAGTTTTCGGGAGTTGTATGTAGTAAAGGAGGGGTACTTACAAAGATAAGGAGAATGAGACCAAAAAGGGAACCAATGAGAGCTGCTGGGAGAATCTTCGCAAGGTTGTCATTCGTGGACGATGAAGCGGGAGTGGCGGTATCGCTGCCTGAGGAAGCTGTCTGAATAGCAGTCGGTTCAAAATCTGGACCAGACGTTCTACGTAGAAGCCCAAGAAATAGGAGTCAATACGGGGAGCCAAGAGGAAGGTGTGTAGAAAGCGGAGGCACGCACATGGGAACACTGGCGATTCCACCGTTCATCGAGTAGACTTCCCAGCAAACGACGTCCGTGTACAGCGAGATTTGCGCAGTCCTGTTAAGAATGGATACTGTGTCAGGAACGGTGATATTTGTGCAATAATAAGATTGCAGCTGCAAACACGTACGGAATCTGAAGACGAGCGGCAGATCCACCAGCGAAAGTCGTCGTCCGCCAGCATTGGACCGTCATCGACCCGAACGATGATGTCGATGTCGGTGCCGTCGTAATAGTACCTCTGGAATGTATTGCGGTTAACATGAGGCATACTCGACACAAGCTCGGCAATCAATGTGCTTACACGTCTATGGGAGTTATACTTTCAATAGGCACCTCCGTGACTGTCGTCGACGTTATCTGTGCGTGCGCATACATTGGGCCAGACACCATGGTCATCACGACCATTGCGGCAACAGCACCCGCAAACATAGACCTCATGTTGCTTATCGACATCACCAGAGCTTATTTTGCTGTCTGGTCAGATGAGAACCGATGAAGGTGGTGGCCTAAAGACAAGAGGCAGCGAACAGAGATTAGAGGAATATATCTCCTATCGACCACCGTATATGGTAACCATTCATCGGTTAAGCGATTACTTAAGAGCGCATCTTGGCGTCGGATAAACAGGAGCGAACCGGAACTCCTTATTTGCACTGTTATCCGGCCGGACTTCATGCCCAAGATGCACCGTGTCTAGAATTTAATTGAAAGTGAAAGCAAGTGCAAATGAACACAGAGGCATGGATACAATAGCAGCGTGTATAACTCCTGTATCTGTGACACGAAAATCTCGACTCAATCAATATTAATTAGAGAACGTTTTCGAGCCCTCCAGAATCTTTGGAACGCATTAAACTGAGTATGTTTCGGAAAACACGAGAATTTAATCATTACGATAGTCTACCTCATAAATTGCTTCCGTCGGAGAAACTACAACCCCCTATAGGTAACTGGCAGACGAGAGCACAGGCCATCGGGGGATAAAGAAGGAAGGATACATATATCCAAGAGTTATCACTTCCTCTCGACGCGAACAGAGAGCACGAGCCCGAGGAACTAGGACATGCCCAGGAAAAGGGGTAGATCCATTGTTTGTCGTTCTGAGGAAGAAATGTGCTTGACCGTGACGGGAATACCATGCTGGTTTTGGCGTAGTCGTTGTTCACGCGATACATCAATCATAGGTACTCCAAAGTTCGTGTATTAATGCCGTCCTGAATTATTTATATCGAAACAAAGACCTTACATAGCACAATCGGCCTGGCAACATAAAGAGAATTACCAGGACATGGAGCTCTCGAGATCAGCGCAGAGCTGACTGGCCTCGCAACGAGGCAACTCTCCGTCTGCTTGAGACAGCGGACGAGCAGGATTAATAGGCTTGCCAAGCTGACGTTCCTTCTCCAGGTGGGTCCTGCAATAGTCTAGTACGAACGGTTAAATTTTCTCTCTTCATAGAAAGACTAATTTGTGAACCCCTACCTAGGACACGGTCTTGATAGTACAACACGCCCTTCTCCTCGCGTGGATGTACTGAGTGCAATTCTCACGGTCAGCTAATTTCTTTCGAAAGATTCGGAAGTGGGACGTTACGTACAGACGCCCATGTTGTAGATACCTGAGCCTAGACCACGTTGTGTCTTCTCACAGAGGTCGAAGTCTTCTTGCTGGACTTGGGTGAAGAACTTTAGAGAATTTTCGTGTCACCGTCTGAATGTAATCTAGATGTAAGTTGAGTGAATGAGTACCTTTCTATTCTCGTCCAGTACTTCTTGCGGAACACCCTTCCGCCGGAATACCTAGAAATGAATGCTTTCAATGGATCGATTCATGTAGGATAAATACTGATAAACAGACATCAAACTCCATGCGGGTCTATGGGAGCAAATGCTATCAATGTCAATTCAATATCTTGAAGAAGGCTTATAACAAACCTTGGTCGCACTCAATGGGCATGTTCGCATTATGTACCACATCTCGGGAGTAACAGTTACGCCGTTTCTGATAGGGAAGAAGGAGGTCTGAATAATTAGCATTGCCGAAACGAATAGAACAATGGGTACGTACGTAGGGAAGACGAAGGTGAAACGTTGCATCTCTTCGGGGTTCGATTTCTTCGGCGCGTAATGTCTTGCCGAATTCGAGAGGGGTTCGACAATGTATTGCTTCAAATCCAAGGACTAAACAACGGAACACTCATTCAGTACCTCGGCACGGCACACCGAAGAAACGTAAAGTCTCCGCTTACTTGCGCAAATCCCGGGTGTGCAATTCTTCGTGAAGTTGACAATCAAAGTTAGTTCGAGTAAAGGGAAATGAAAACCTCCCCGCCGGAACACGACACTTACGTGCAGTGATAACACTCCTGATAGCCATCTGTCATGACCTTCCAGTTAAAGTTTCCGATGGCCTGGCGGTGATAGAATGGCCTGATCGATTGCATCGATTAGCGGAGAAGCATGAGAACTAACTTTGGGACGGAGATACACTCGCACAAGACTCACTCGTATTGAGAAAAGTCCGTGTCCTTCCATTCTGCTGGAAGCTGAGCGAAATGGACTTGGAACGGAACCGGCGTTGGAGATGCATCGTAATTGAGGAAGATAAAGCCTTGCTCTGTTACGTGTGTGTGTACCTTGAAGAGGCCCTGAATTTATTTGAGTCAAATCGTATCAGAATTCGGCACAGATGAAAAGGTGAATCTGCACGTGCATTTGCAGACTTGTCGAACCCTTCAACAGTATCAAACTAAAAGATATAAAAGAGGTCATTCATAGCAGTAAGTATCAGTTTAGATCCAACCTACCTTGGGAGCCTTGACCAGCTCGCCCTTGGCATTGTAGCTCCATCCATGATACTTTAATAAGTGGAGTTAAGGTTCATGAAAGTAGCGTTTAGAGATCTACTAGGCTAGATTCTCACCTTACATCCGACGACGAGGCTAGACCCTTCGGGCTTTGTAATGACGGGGTAGGCACGGTGTCTACAGACGTTGTGGAAGGCCTGGTAGTTGTTGTCTCGGTCCCTGCCAATCCCATAAGACCGTGCCGGGTGCATGGAGTTTGAAAGAAGGAAATAGGTACCGGATGATGAAGTAGTCAAACACGTAGTTCCCTACTCGGTGCGGAGATATAAAATCAGCGAAGAAAAGTTATTTTCGGATTACTTACCGCTAACATAATCCCCGGGCTTGGAGAAATGGCTCGTATGAGATGTTAGGAGCCAGACCTTCAGGTAAATGTCAGGGGAGTTCAAGGTCAGGCTGGGAGCAGAAAATACACGTACCTTTGAGAATATCGCACGTTTCTCGAGATCAAAAATCGATTCATCGGTCATCCATTGAGCCGGAAGGGTGGTGTGTGACGCCGAAGGCAAAGGCAGGCCTGACTTCAGAGCGTCAGTGTTAGTGGCACTGTCCTCCAGCTTGGACGAGACATCAATCGCGACAGGAGACATGGTGAGTTGGATCGTAAGAAAGGAGTTTGGTAGCTGTCGGAGTACGACAAAGATAATATCCCGCCTTTTATATCGTTTGGAATAAGGTAGCTACGGTACGCGTGTGATATCGTAATATGTTGAAGTTGCCCCAGAACGCTTCTCGCATGTCAATAAGACGTTTTCGAAGCAGGCTCCCTTGTTGACATCAATGACCCCCAAAGTTAATGCGCGGAAGAAAACACCAATAGTAATGGAGTTGTTCCATCTTGCAACAGGCTTTGTGAAGAACTCAAGTTGGAAGCAATAAGCTCAGGCAGCGATCCCGATTACGATCCCGTTAAACATGCAAGAGTGCGGGAAGCTCGTAGGGCATTCTTCCGCTTTAGAAGACGCCGTAATGCCGAGAGTGGATGTGTTGTTGCAGAAACGAGGTCTCCAAGCGGTCAAAAGGCTACGTATCTGCCTAAAGAGTCCTGAGACCGGATTTCGGAGAAGAATCAAGTAGAGATGTCCATTCAGTCGCCGACAAAATTAGGATAGATATGAATGCGAGAGAATGATTTGATTACGTACACAAGCAACTTAGTTCTGATACTTCCTCTGGGCAGAATTGATCAATGGTTGAAATGGTTGCTGTAGGATGAAAGACGCGTGTTGTTTGGTTTGCTGTCCGAGGAAATAGGAGTGTCCGGAATTGGTTATCTGTGACGTCACGCGTTTCGCTGACCAGAATGTGACATTCAAATTGTACTCCTGTTCAGAACCACACCTACGGCAACAGCCTACTCGCTTTCTGGAGCCTCTGTTGATTCAATAGGTGTTGGAGATAACCAAACTTCCGGGCTACATAGGCTTTCGCGAGGTCCTATGACCTCGCGCGCTTACTCTCACAGCACCTTGAGGTTTACGTGGCGATGTCATTAATTTTTGTGGGCACTCATTCACGTTCGCCAATCGCTGAGACATACAATCGAAAGAGAATGAATGGGAGATAACCGCATTCCCTGGCAACGTAATGCGAGATTGGTTCATCTGCCTCGATAGCGGCTAGTGACGGAAGGGCTATTCGCTCGAAGACGACAGCTCCGTCTTCTCTCAATTGGACAAGCGTAAACCGTGAGATCCCGCGGTAAGTAAAGTGCCGCTTAAAGTTCGTGCATGCCTTTATCTCTCAAGTTGTAGGTTCTTGTGAATTCGAAAACAATCATCCGCCGTTGAGGAGTGAATAGGGGCGTCAAACATTACCCCAAAATGGCAACTCGGTTCAGTTCTTGAGGCGTTCTCTGTAATATCTCCGGTGCCCCAACTCGTGCACCTATCAGATGAACCTAACAAGTACACCCAGTTTTGGCACTAGAAGTGATAGACTACGAGGGCACTACTGCGCATGACCATCCCATCAGTTCAAGGTCTACTTATATCCCTTTCGCATCGGATCACGGTTCTTTGCATCGTGCTGCGCCCCTTCATCTCGCAGTTCTGAACATGGCTCCTGTTGCAATTAGTGATTCTGCCCATCATTCATCTGATCAAACGGTTGAGAACTCTATTTTACGCAAGCCGAAAACACTGCCAGCACAATGGATGCATGACGAGAGCATCTTTCAACTCGAGAAACGCGCCATTTTCTCAAAGGTACGATGGCACAATTTATCTCTCGGTGTGGCCCGCTCTAACTGAGCTCATTTGTCAACAAAGTCGTGGTTGCTAGCTTCCCATACTTCTCGCTTTGCGAAGCCAGGAGACTATGTTAGTGGTGAGGAATTTTACTGTGCAGAGCCCGTCGGCAAATGATCTGAAAGAGGTTTTAGGAAGCTACATATTCGACTTCTTCATTATTTTGTGAGGACGCTCTTATCGGCTGCAAGTGTTCCTGAATGAGATAGAACCTGACTATCATGCAGGGATCGCGATGGCAATTATCAGGCTTTTCACAATATCTGCAGACATAGGGCGTATCCCGTCGTGACAAAGCCGCTGGGTTCCACTCTTGTCGTCGGATGCAGAGTAAATTTCAAATCAAGTCGTCCTGTCCCGTCTACGTTTCCTGAGATGTTTTTGCCCCAACAGTATCATGGGTGGAGTTACAACGCAAAAGGTGACCTCGTCAAAGCACCCAAGGTGCGTCCTGGTGATTTGTTCACAGGGAATCAAGCCCCAGTCTAATACCCGAACCCCCTGACGTAGTTCGACACAGTCCCCGGATTTGACAAGAAAGCGAACGTATGGGTCTGATAAGTTTAGTACACGTGCCCACGAACTCATCGGATTCTATATTTCAAACAGGGTCTCTTCAAGGTGCACACGCACGTTACTCCACAGGGTTTCATTTTCATCAACTTCGACGCCTCTCCAAACCCTGTGCCTTTCGAAGAGCATTTTGGCCAACTGCCACATGAATGGCGCAACTTCGACAAGGATGAGTACACGTAAGCGACATCAAACATCCGATGATTTCGATGCCTCTTACATTTGAATAAGGTATGCTTATAGCTGGCAGGTAGAGGGAGCTTATAACTGGAAGACCTTCATGGACGGTTACCAAGAGTGCTATCATTGCACGTACGTAATGATTTACATCGAATACCGACACGTCAAATAATCATGTTGCCCAAATGTACCAGTGTTAGTCATCCAGGATTTGCAAAGGTCTGTTTGACTACTTTCATATGAGCGTGTATTAATATCGACATCCCTTGACGCTCTAGACTCTCGACTTAAACCAATATCGAGTCACCCCTCTCACTAACGCAGCTCGTCACGAGGTGCCGAACGCAAAGAGCAATACAGATAATGCTCCACCTCCAGTTAGGTCCCGCATACTCAGTATCCTCCTAATTAATTTCTCTTTATTGTAGACTTTCACATTCATCTTCCCGACGTCTGTATAAATTTGATGCTTATATGTTATGATGCTTACTCGAACTCGTTCGTTCTGGCAGGTCTGGAGTTACCGTCACAGACACAATGTGGTACACGATGCGTACAATTCCTATCTCTGCGACGAAGGTATGTCCATAGGACCTTCAATCGGATCTACGGACACTGACGTGAGCAGACAAGAATGGAGTATGATGTATGTCCGTGTTACTTCGGTGGTCTTGTACGTCTTACATGTTGTTAAGGTTTACCGCCGTAAGGCGGTGCCGTACGAAGAACTTCGGGAATTCATGAAGGTTCGTATTGCTCCACATTCGATAAGTCAGCATTCACCCTGGAAGTCGTCTGATTGATCATATCCCACTCCTCGGATAGTTCTACGAACAAGTTGAGAAAGAGGATTACGACCTTTGTGTTGCCACCCAGCGGGGCCTCAACTCAGGTATCTATTCGCATGGATTCCGTAAGTCCTCTTCTAGCCTGCATTCAAGGAACACTCGTTTCACCGTTGAGGAAACCTCAGTTCACCCTGATAGAGAGAATGGAGTACACTTTTACCAGGAGTTAACCATTAGTACGAACCATTGAATCTCGAAGCCGCTTTTGCTGACCTAATTTCGATCCAGACTTCTGTGAAAATCACTTGGAGGCAGAGAAAGCCGCGGGACACGAGATCTTCCCCGCTCGTCCTGCGTCACAGCAAGAGGATGCAGATGCGACCACTTGCACTGCAAGCAGAATTTGCAAGCAATTGGATACTGAACATGGAAAACTCGTGTGGTAATTGCTTGGTGCTCAGATTATAAGTATCATGTATGTAGTATGCGCATCTTAAGAGATTGCCTGTTATGTTTTTCCTTATTTGTCGTTGCTCTGATATGTGAAATTGAATCACTGGTGGAGAATTATCAAATTTAGCATGTTTGAGCCAATGCTGTTCAAATCATGCTGAATTCTAGAATACACCTCGCGTCCCGTAAAGAAACACGCATTTCATTCTACGGGGCTTCTTTGATTTCGGGTAATGTTCCCAAATTCATCTCGCAATCGGTAGTTTGATTCCGGTAAAACCTCTGGCGAAGCAAACACGGCTACTTTCGATGCATCAAATGCTATTAGCCAGCAACTAACAGATCGGCTCGCGATCGCTCAAGAGCCGTGGATCTGGAAGTGATGAAGCTAGAAACACGGAAGAGCGGCGAGTTCGGGCCCCACTTTCTCATTCGTTTCTTGCGGGAAGGCTATCTTGGTTTATGAGTCTATGTTCAAAACTTTACTTGAACTTCTGTCGGATGACCGAATCCTCGTCTCGTTCGCTTTACAACACTCAGACACCTTAATGTCCTGGTTGGTCATGTTTCCCGCAGAGTCGCAATGTTCGCCTCGTATTCGTACCGATCTCGCATTGCGGTGATGTATTGTTGGTCGGGATGGATATCACACGACCATCCCTGACCTTCATTAAATGAACATACTCTAGACTTGGTTGAGAAGACCAGGCAAAGGTTTGGGACATCATCTCGAGTGAATGTTCTACTACAACATCAAATGAAGACAAGACTTCGCCTCATATTGCATCAACACACTTTCTCTAAGGGCTGAATGTGAGAAGTGCATCACAAGTTCTCCCTGTTCTTAGCCAGGTCCAGGTTCCGACCGCAGTATATGACTGAATACAATCGCAAACATTACATTAATGAAGCCCGGACTTTATTCGGAAGGAATTTTTATTAGGAAACATGCGCAATCGATCGAGCTCAGAGAAACGCGGTGCACATACGACTCGTGCATGAAGACGGAACGTGAGGAGGAATTAGTTCCGCGGGGATCTAAAGCCACCGGATCATTCTATAGCTAAGTTTCCCTCCTCGTAAAGAGATCGCATAAAGCTTGACCACAGGGCTCGCGCAGGGCATTGTCAAGGTCAGGAGCTCCCTGTCGAAGTTACCCCTCTCTCAAGGACTTTCTTTACGAGATAGTGGGAATAGTGAAATGGAACGAAGTTAATACATCGGTTGCGGGAAAGTAAGAAGGTCTGATCAGTAATTGTATATATTTGTTTGTACATATTTGTCCCCTGTCAATGATAGTAAAAGGTTGAACATAAGTTCTCGGTAGGAAAGGGCTGGACTACGAAAGACGAAATGGTAGACCACGAAGATCATAATTGGTCCCATACATCAGAGTTATCAGAGTCTCGCTCGCAGATGATTCTCCTGTTGACCTGTAAGCCGACTAACAGCTGCAGTTTGCTTGCCCGAGTTAGAGTCATCGTTAACCATTGCATCACCAAGGTAATGCACCGCTGCGGCTCGGACATCCTCCATCCATTCGCGAACAATATCCATGTCATATACGCGAGCATCTACATAAGTGAATAACGTCAATTGTTCCCTCGACGTAAGTGCGCCTAGGTATAGCTCTCCCGGTCGACAACGTAAGTGGATGATATTTTCACGAATGTGTAAACGCGGCTTAGTAGTGGGGCCATTCTCCGCGGAAGGAAGCGGATAGTCAAGGGGAAGTAGTAAATCTCTCTGATTTCGATGCGGTGCGTAAGTCGATAATGATCATTCGGAAAGAGTAAGAATAAGAATCTTACGTTTCCCAAACTTGCTCCCCCATTTGACATTACAAATTCGCGACCCTTAGCATTAGGTATAGCAGTCGAAGTCGAATTGACGGCATTGAGCAGCTTGTGACGCTTGGACTGCTTGGACCTCCATGCTAACGCAACATCTTGGACATAATGACAGAGTTCGCGCATCCGCTCAGCCTGCAGCTCGTGTAGAAGCGGATGTTGTACAAAGTTTGCGATTTGAGACTGGACCATGCGCGCACGAGCTAGAAATCGTTGCGGTGAAAGTAGGGAAGAGAAAGAAGGCGCGCCATCATCACCTATCAAACGTAAACAAGACCCCAAAAGGCACTAAAGAAACAACGTACTGAGGTCAAAATCATTCCAAGGCTCGCCGATAGCAGTTTCGGGTTCGTCAGACAAATAAGTGCGGACGTCCCTTGGGCCCGCAAGCCAACGCGCGAGAGACTGTGGTTGAACGATCGCTGAGTTAAACACCGAAAGTAGCTCTTGCTCAAATGTCTTGGGAGACGGCATACTAGGGAGGACAAGGCCGTAAAAGCCGATACTCATACACACGTCTGATGCGCCTCCAGCATCGTACCACTTGCGATCCAAGTATGGTCGGAGGTTTATAGGACCAGGGAAATACATCGGTTGCGCACGTCGGTACTCCCAGTCGTCGTCATTGACTTCTGGGCGGCGCTTACTTGGATCATTGCGACATCTGTGCAGCACGCGAGTTTGTGCGAGTTGACTTAGCACTGGGAGTGCATTTCCGAAAGTAATGCCCAACGCGCGACATCTATTAATAATTTGCCTTGTCTGATTTGTGGATAGACGAAGCGCAATTGTACGCGAAATGGCAGGGATACCTGACTCCACTGGCCTGATGGCAGGGAGCGTATGGCCACCCTAAAAGACATTGTCTGAATATTCGCATGTGTAGTGAGATAAACACGTTTCGTACCCTAGTTCTGGCCTTCCGAAGCTGGTGGATTACCTTAGCCGCTGCCGAACGCCATCGCCTTCGCGGTAAATTAAGTTTGCTACTCGGATCAAGAACGTCCATGGGGACCAGGGCATAAAGCCTCTCCTCAAGAGATTTCCCACGGATCTGTTCCTCCATTGAGAGACTCGAAATCTCCTGACACAACTCTCGCATAAGTGTCATACCCGACATACCGTCCGTGATATAGTGCGCGACGACAAGGATAGCATGGTACGTCCGAGGTATGTCTTTTTGGTTACCAATAAATAGTTTAGCGATTATCTCGTTCGTGAGAACTGGCGGTCCATTTTGAAGATTATCGATCAATCGCGTTACATCATTCACTGATTCAAAATGATCCACGAGGACCACCTCTTCAGGTCGAACGAAGTGCAGCGCAGTCTCGTCAAGCACAAACCCGACAGCTTGCGAACCTGGGAGCTCGTCAACGGAAGCTGCGAGTAACGGAAAACGTTGCTTCATTCGCATCCATGCAAGTTCGATATTACACTTCGAGAAGAGCTGGCGCTCATGTTCCGGTACCGCTTCAAGCTCCATATGACTGATAGTGGTGGCTACGCCATTGAAAACGGTGTCCCAATAGAAATGGAGCTCGCCTATGCCGAGCAGCCGTCTAAAAACAGCACCCCCGTTTTTCGCGGCACAACGACGCCAACGCAGTTCGGAGAGGTCAGACATTCCTAGAGAGGACAAGATGAACAAACTATATAAGCCACAGTGTTACATGAGCGCGGCGACATACTTACGAGTTGATCCTACAAATTATTTCTGTGCCGTTCTAGCTTCCAGGTGACAAAGACAGTACAGACACAAAACCTATCCCTGTCCCTCCTGTAGTCGAAGGCGTCCACGTTGATGAAGGCCCGAGGTGAAGGAGTCGATGGGTACGAATACTGCCATCAATTAAGCACACTGAACCCCGTGCGGCCGCAGTACTGCATAGGTCTTCTCGCACGAGGCAATCGGCGGTTTCCTGAGTAAAATGGAGTTCCCATTCCCCACGACAACGATCGATGGACTCAAGAATATACACAGAAGAGCAACGCTGACCGAGAATCGGCGAGCGAGGACTCGGAATGGATTGTGAAATGGGTGCTTAAAGCAGGAAAAGTCACGACGCGTCCTTTGTTTGAACACCCAATTTAAATCCGCCCCAGAGCACCCCATTCAGAGAAGCTCAAATCTAGTCACATATCCATAGGCCGTACCAGCCATCGAGTAATTAATGCAAATATCGACACACAATTCAATAAGGATATCGAAGGTTACATCAAGGTCGCTGATATTCTGAATTGCCCAGACAGTCCAGTGTCAGAGTGTAATGTCGCACGGCGGGCAAATCAGGATGGAGGTGAGGTCGGAATTTTAAATGTTTTCTTCGCCGTCATATTAAATGCCGGTAAGCATATCGACCCATAAGATATTATAAATATAAACCATGTGTCGATATTTTAAATGTCGATTTGCATATCAGCTTCACTCTGATATTTTAAATATCGATAGACTTATATTTTATATATCAATTAGGATATCTACTTGGCGATATTTTAAATATAAATTAGTATATCTACTTGGCTGATATTTAAAATATACAATAGAATATCATCCTGGTTCATATTTTAAGTGTCGTCTGGGTAGATATTGAGTGGGCGATGAGAGGGCAGTGAGCGGGTGATGGGAGGGCGACGAGTGGGCGACGGGAGGGCAATGGGCGGGCAATGGGCGGGTGACAGGCGGGCAATGGGTGGGCGGTGAGCGGGCAATGGGAGGGTGACGGGAGGGTGACGAGAGGGCAACGAGCGGGAGTCATCCTCACCACTTTCACTGTCATCTAGTGCCACAATGCGCTTGTTCATTCTGTTTCTTCTTTGGTGTACATCCCATAAGAGCTGCAGTTCAATTCATCCACTAGGTAGCATAACGTTCCGTCAATGGTCAAAGCACCGTATGTTATGACGTACTTTTCACAGGCATTCGCCGATCCCTTTTTCTTCCTTTTTCGTCATCCATTCTTTAATCTTCCGATGTCGTGACTCAAACCCACAACCTCTCATTCCTTTTTTCCCTTATATAAAAAGACTGAACCGCCGACTGACACTAGTTGGTCTGTGCACTGTCTTTGATGTTGGTCTATGCATGCCCAATGTCGTAGATAGTCTCACATTCCCAAATAGTATAAAAGGAGTGGAGAGTCCACCTTAGCCATCTTGGCTTTGGTATTCTCTCCATCTCCCAGTGTTAAGTCATCTGATGTGTGCTGTCCTTCTAAGGGGGCGTAGCCCATCTCGACGCTGTACCTCGTAAGTGCAGTAAAGCCATGGAGACAGGGTTAATTGCCTGGTTCATCTCTACTGGTGGCAGCTTATGCTGCATCTAGTGTTTGTCGCGTGTTCCTCGTGCTTACGACTGTGCTAGATCTTGTAGCCTCTGGGCACTTGTCATCGGGTCCTCTCATGCTCACTCTTGCGTAGACCTAGTTGTGAACAACGAGACTCCGTCACCCCCCGTTGCTAGCTTCTACTGTCTCTTATGCATATCCTCTGATCATCCTCTAGTCTAGTTTTCTAGTACAATGATGCCTCTTTGATTAACCTCGTGGGAGAAGTTCTCAAGTGCCGACTGTGAGTACAATCCTGTTGACGAGTTGTCTTAGGTGTTGCGATGTGCTCCTTCCTTCTTCATCCTCTGGTATCTGTCTCGCATTCCTCGTGCCCAAGACTATGCCGGGTGTTGCTCGGGAGTTCTTGCAAGTTGCTTCGCCGATGATGGCAAATGACGAATGTCTTGGCCTTCGGACCGAGCATGCTGGCTTCCTCTTATGTTGGAGACGTTGTTCAGCATTAAGGTTTATTACCCAGGCCCGGCGGCAGTAATGTCGACCGTGTAAATCCAATAAGTCCTCCCTCCTTTTGCCCCCTCCCTCTCCGATCTTAACGTCATAAATGATCTAGAGAGTTGTGCCAAACCTTCATAGGTAAGGACTGCTTCTTGGTGATATGATGTTAGGGTCACCCCTATACTGACATCTGGCGAGGAGCCAGATGTCATCTTCAATGCAGAGCTGTTACTGTAACACAAACAGGGTTTGATGAGGAGTGCCATACTCATTATCGGAGTGCTCGCCGATGAGGCTCTAGTATGTGTGTTAATGCACTAGGTGTACAGGCGCAGGGAGCAGAGACGTACTGTGTTACAAACGTCAGTGTGAGAGCATTACCGCTAGCCCTCAATGTAGTCTGCAGGGGAGTGTTGTGAAGAAGACGTACCAGTAGCGCTCTGGAATATTAAAGTGCATACACCTTTGTTGACAACGTTGGTGCCAGTCTCGTGGTTGGGTGGTTTAACCATCTGATCCAATGGCTGAGGGACGTGCCTGAGATAGGATGTCATGGTGTATTGTGGATGACGGGATGTAGTTCCTCGTCTGAGGTTGCAGAGTCGCACTGTGTAACAAACGACATCGTGACGCATGGATGATAGCATGTCTCTTCGATGTCCTCTTTGTAGGATAGACTGGTGGGTGGTTGTGTAGTAGACATACCTGAGTCGTACAGGGTTGTTAAATGAGGCTACCAAGGATGTGCCTTACCTTGCGCATCATCTTCCTTTGACGGCGTACCTCCTTGGTTTAGGGGTTATACCTCTAGATCTCGTATCTCAGGATATATGTGCTAAGGGTGTGGGAACCCCTGGGCCGTTGTCATCATCCCTCCGACGTATCATGTGGATACCATCCCCTCCTAAACTCCGACACCCTTTAGGTTAGTAGTAGTGGTTCGACTGCTGCTCACCCTCTTCTCTCATCTATTCGACGACCGTACCAATCTCTCGTTCTCCTCTATTCTCCTCGATGTCGTTCCTCCTCTGTCATCCTTGAGAACCTCCTCTAACCCCCTGGATGAGGTTATGTGGTTAGTTATCATGTGACCTCGTCCATCCTCCCCACGTGACACGACTTGGCCCCCTGTGCCGAGGTAAGTTAAGGCTATTCCAGTTTACGCCTTAACACTGTATATGATAATTCTCTTCAGACTTCACAAAGGGATTGCCCTCGATCCAGACTTGGCCAGCCATCCAGCTTCGCCGCTCTCATCCATAAAATTATATTGCAGACCATTACGTTCCAATGCCATGAGTCTCTCGAGCCCGCAAAGTGAGTCTGATCGATCACACGCAAGAGTAGGAACGAGTATCTGTCCCAACTTGGTGTAAAAACCCTGGATGGAGTCAATCATGTTGTCAGATAGACTGAGAGAAGTTAGATCGTAAAGCGCAGAAAGAGATGGGGTAGAAACAAGGAGGTTAGAAGAGAGGTCAAGGTGGGTGAGGAAGGTAAGAGCGGGAAGCATAAAATGTCGTGAAGGCATTATCTGCAAGGCATAGATGCTTCAGTCGCATCCATTTCAGAGGAGAAAGTCGGATTAGAAGAGGGGATGAGGATGGAGACTCCTCCGACAAGTCGTCCTCCTTGGATTCCTCCTGTACCGTCTCTGGTAAATTCGAGCTATGAAATCCGCAATCGGACATACGATGGCCAAGTTTACATATCCATGATCTTGTAGCATCACTGTAAGAACAACTTTCCTTTTTCGTCTTTTCCTATTTTATGTTTCCTTATATTACTAATTTCCTTTCATTACTAATACATTATGACACCCTCCGCCCCATCCCGATACATTACCAATATTGCATTACTAATTCCGCCCCAACCCCGATGACACTTACTTACCCTTACTCATTCTTGCTGACTTGTCGGGCCCCGTTGTTTGTTTGGTTATATTGTTATGCTGCTGCGCAGCACCTTCTTAGAGTAATACCTTCCCACAATCCAGGTGTATATAAGTAGATAGATCTTGTCTCGGCTTCCCCACTCGACTCTTCTACTTACCACCACGATGTCTTAGTCGTACACTGTTCCTAGACGCGTGCATTACTCAAGGTTCCTCACCTTAGACGTACGTCGCTAACAACTGTATACCCTCCCCAAGATGCAGTAGAGGTTGTCACTAGACGACCTTCATGAGAACAGGCCTCGAACGTGCACAGCCACCTCGTCCATCCTAACAGTCACCTTCTCTTCGAAGCTGATCATCAACGACAGCGTCCAAGAAGATATGGGCGGGGTTATCTAAGCCGCTCTTCTTTATTGTCAAGCTCCTGAGAGAGACGGCCAAGTTGTCCCAACTGAGCAATGTGCAAGGGTTGACATCAACACATTCCAACACCTCTAGATTCTTGAAGGAGTCGAGGGGGATGCCATTATTGAGCGGTGAATGTGTGAGAACGCGGCCGGTATCAGAAGTACCGGACGAGGGGGGTACGATTTAGATGCGTTGGGAGGGCCGGTACGTGGCGGTACTAAGTCATACAGTCACAGACAAGTCGTCAAGAGAGAATAGTAGGGCCTGGCTGGATTGATGAGTACAGGAGGCTATAGGTGACCGCTCAAGAGGCGAGGTATCAGGAGACGATCAATACCAAGACGAATCCGTTGATACCGAGTCATCTGGTGTCCGGTATCATGGTAGAGAGAACGAAGCAGTAGAGAAGGCGAGCTGAGGGGGTGTTTCTGATGGGACTAGTCATGAGACGAGAGGCGAGGGCGACGAAGACGATAACGATGACCACCGGTATCGATACCGGCAACTACGAGACAAGACGAACAAACGGAGGCTTGAACGAGATGAGCAAAACCCGGACCTTCACTCTGGAAGTTCCTCTCAGATTAGCTGGTTTGCTACAGTAGAACATGCAGGCTATAAATACCATAATACCATAGCCATTCAAGATACCAAATGGGGGGTTTTTACAAGTCGAATCGTACCGCAATCCGGTACAAGAAAGGGAACATAAAGTCGAATTGAATGTAAAATTATAATCAGGGGAAACATAAGATGATGAATGAATAAGAAGTTTTATCAGGGGGTAGCTAAGAATAGGGTGGGACGAGACAAGAACCCAATGAAAACTCACGACAAGTGATACCGAGGTAGGGCGGCAATACCGACGTCGACCAGCGCTAAAATAAGGACGTGTCTCAAGCTACCGCATGGGCGCTCCTGGTGATGTCCCTGTCGTCTCCTTAGCAGGAGAAGCACGTCATCCTGATTTACCTTTGTTCCGGTATCATGATCCGTGCGGCGTCAGTCTGGGCGTCTACCGATCGATCGGACGGCGTGCTCCGATGTTGACGTGTCGGTACAACCCAACCTTGGCAATGGAGTACTCTACCGCTCGGTACCAATCAGTACCCTGGGATCGTCCCTGAGCATCAACGAGATCGCTCGAGCCCCTCGATATCGATCGGTACGCGTCGCCTGACTCGACTGGGCATTGCTTGGCTTCCCCTCCAAGTCGGATCGATGGCCTCCTCTGAGATCGAAGCAGCATACAGCGGACTTGATTCATTTCCCAACCTTCCTCTCGATGTAGATCTCCGAGGGCGTGGTCTCGACCTAGCACACGTTACGAACTCCGGTACCGGAGCGGACCATCGGTATCAACACCAGTATTGTTGGTATCGATGCATGGTGGTTCAGAAGGGCATACCGTCGGACTTGGAGCTTCGACCATGATCCAACTCTTCGCAACAACGTATGGCAGACCGATCGCAGCTTTGTGAGCCTTTCCCTCTGGTATGGGCTGTCGAGGGCGTAGTATCGACTAGACGTGGACTATTAAGCGTCGGTATCAGGATGGGTGGGCGGTACGGTATCGGTATCATCGGTATCGAAGTCTGGTGGTTTGGTACTGTGATGGAAGACGGGCGTAGGGATTGGTGATTCGGTATTGGCGCAGAAGTCTGGCTAAACGTATGGACCAGTTCTCAATTGTTCTTAGCCTTGTCGAATCGCAGAAGCCTCGTACTTTGTTGGAACCGCAGGCATAGATAGGACGGCAGAAGTACCGTGGTCCGAAGAGAAGTAAGAAGCGGTAGAATCACAGAAGTATTGTTAATTGGAAGAAGCGGTAGAATCGCAGAATTAAGCCCATATCGATCGTAGCCTCCAGTATTACTCTTTAGCGGAGGATCCTGTGCGAGCTCTGCAACAATCTTTGGACCTGGAGGTCCAATAGACAAGGCAGGCAGTTTGGTAAAAGAGCTGTATATGTACTTGAGCTCCGACTCTACACTCGGAGGCTCTGCCTTTCCTCACCAGCCAGATCCAAGTGATAGTTTCAAAACTGCGGAAAATGAGGAACAGAATGACTCCACAATGGATAGCGAGTCATATTTGCACTTACCGAGGCCCAAATCAATATAACCAAGGGGTCGCAAAAGATTATCCAGCTGGACGTCGAGGGTACCAACTCGACCTAACCAAGTGGATTGAGTACGCTGGGAGAAATTTGGGCTTTGCATCTTCGACTAAAGCCTACCTGAGAGTCCTGATCCATTATGCCTGATGAACGTCGCTATCCGGCAGTTGTCACTTGCATCATGATCCATGGTGAGCATCAGGAAGAGAGGAAGAGTCAACGGTGTCGCGCGAGGCATCGCAGTCAGGCGTGTGACATGACCAAATATAGAAGTTACCTATATATGACAGACGCGCCGGTAAATGTGCGAGATCGCGCCCGGTGAAGAGGACTACATGCAGCTGAGCTCGGTATCGAGCCCGGTATCCCATTCTACACTTACCCCATGCTACGGTAAAGAGTAATACCGGAGGCTACGATCGATATGGGCTTAATTCTGCAATTCTACCGCTTCTTCCAATTAACAATACTTCTGCGATTCTACCACTTCTTACTTCTCTTCGGACCACGGTACTTCTGCCGTCCTATCTACGCCTGCGGTTCCAACAAAGTACGAGGCTTCTGCGATTCAACAAGGCTAAGAACGATTGAGAACTGGTCCACTTCTGCGCCAATACCGAATCACCAATCCCTACGCCCGTCTTCCATCATAGTACCGAACCACCAGACTTTGATACCGATGATACCGATACCGTACCATCCACCCATCCTGATACCGACGCTTAATACTCCACGTCTAGTCGATACTACGCCCTCGACAGCCCATACCAGAGGAAAAGGCTCACAAAGCTGCAATCGGTCTGCCATACGTTGCTGCAAAGAGTTGGATCATAGTCGAAGCTCCAAGTCCGACGGTATGCCCTTCCGAACCGCCATGCATCAATACCGACGATACCGGTGTTGATACCGATGGTCCGCTCCAGTACCGGAGTTCGTTACGTGTGCTAGGTCGAGACCACACCCTCGGAGATCTACATCGAGAGGAAGGTTGGGAAATGAATCAAGTCCGCTGTATGCTGCTTCGATCTCGGAGGAGGCCATCGATCCGACTTGGAGGGGAAGCCAAGCAATGCCCAGTCGAGTCAGGCGACGCATACCGGTCGATATCGAGGGGCTAGAGCGATGCTCAGGGATGATCCCAGGGTACTGATTGGTACTGAATGGTAGAGTACCCCATTGCCAAGGTTGGGTTGTACCGACACGTCAACATCGGAGCACGCCGTCCGATCGATCGGTAGACGCCCAGACTGACGCTGCACGGATCATGATACCGGAACAAAGGTAAATCAGGATGACGTGCTTCTCCTGCGACAGGGACATCGCCAGGAGCGCCCATGCGGTAGCTTGAGACATGTCCTTAATTTAGCGCTGGTCGACGTCGGTATCGCCGCCCTACCTCGGTATCACTCGTCGTGAGTTTTCATTGGGTTCTTGTCTCGTCCCACCCTATTCTTAGCTACCCCCTGATAAAACTTCTTATTCATTCATCATCTTATGTTTCCCCTGATTGTAATTTTACATTCAATTCGACTTTATGTTCCATTTCTTGTACCGGATTACGGTACGATTTGACTTGTAAAAACCCCCCATTTGGTATCTTGAATGGCTATGGTATTATGGTATTTATAGCCTGCATGTTCTACTGTAGCAAACCAGCTAATCTGAGAGGAACTTCCAGAGTGAAGGTCCGGGTTTTGCTCATCTCGTTCAAGTCCCCGTTCGTTCGTCTCGTCTCGTAGTCACCGGTATCGATACCGGTAGTCATCGTTCTCGTCTTCGTCGCCCTCGTCTCTCGTCTCACGACCAGTCCCATCAGAAACACCTCCTCAGCTCGCCTTCTCTACTGCTTCGTTCTCTCTACCGTAATACCGGACACCAGACGACTCGGTATCGACGGATTCGTCTTGGTATTGATCGTCTCCTGATACCTCGCCTCTTGAGCGGTCACCTATAGCCTCCTGTACTCATCAATCCAGCCAGGCCCTACTATTCTCTCTCGACGACTTGTCCGTGACTGTACGACTTAGTACCGCCACGTACCGGCCCTCCCAACGCATCTAAATCGTACCCCCCTCGTCTGGTACTTCTGATACTGGCCGCGTACTCGCACATTCAACGGTACGGTCCCATCTACACCTTCCAGTATCTACCAGCACACCTAGAGAAACTGCCGGTCCCATTTCTCAAGATACCAAATGCCAAGAGTACCGGTACCGAGCGCCAAGAAACCCGGTACCGAGAATACCGAGAGTACCGAGTGCCGAGAAACCCGGTACTGAGACAAATTGACAATTCGACATGCTCTCAAGACACAGATCGGACGTCTCCCTCTCTGGTATTCCTTCCTGATGGTTGGACTATGCATGCCGGTTCTTTGGGGAAGCTCAGGGTTGGTATCCGTTAAGGTTTTCAGGTCCGGTACCACCAGGAACGCATCGGTATCAATCAGCAGGGGTTCAAATCTCTTGTTCTGAGGACTTTTTATCCAGGGGTACTATATGCTACGTTTTCATTGGTATCTTGTCCTTTCTAACCCTTTCTTGTTGTCCCCCTGATGGCTATATTGTATTCATTCTTCTTATGACATGTTTCTTTGTTTTGATCTTCCTTTTTACTTTCCCCTTTTGGATTTATGAGCTAACTACGGTACAGTAGTATAAATATCTCCTCCTGTGCGTAGTAGCTCTCCAGGTAATTTTAGGAGCTAGCCTCTAGCGTGAGGGCTCGGGTTTCCTCACCCCCTTCTTAGTCTCATCTCAGCTTCGTCTCAAGTTCCATCCCAGTTCTGCCCTAGTGAACCTTCAGAGTTAGCCTCCCGTGCGAGGGCTCAGGTTTACTTCCCAGCACAGTTGACACCTTCAGCTACCAGTCTCCCCCATCCTGTCTCTTGCTATACTGCCCCGTGCTAGTTGTTTTCTTGCAGTACCGACGTGTACCGACGTTTTTCCCACGGTACCGACCTTTTGTTATCCTTTGTATTCTGCACGTCACCCTTTTGTTTCTGTACTGATCTTCTTGTTTGACAACATACCTTCATGTACCGACCCCTTTCTTTCTGTACCGACCTGTACCGAGGTTTTTCCCATGGTATTAGACTCTTGTTTTGCTACGTTCTCTCTCATACCGACCTGTACCGAAGTTTTTCCCAGTTCTAAACTGTCCTTTTCATACCAGAATCACATACTCTTTGCTTCTGGCCCATCCATTCACTCCCCCATTTCATAGACAACAAGTACCGTGAGCGTACTGGTTAAGTACCGGCACATATTAGCCCTCCCCCACTTAAAACCATACACCCCTTGTCTCGGTATTACGGTACCGGACACGATCTCACACATTTACCGGTACCGAAATACCGAGACGAGGGGTGTATGGTTTTAAGTGGGGGAGGGCTAATACGTGCCAGTACTTAACCAGTACGGTCACGGTACTTGTTGTCTATGAAAAGGGGGAGTTAATGGATGGGCCGGAAGTGAAGGGTATGTGATTCTGGTATGAAAAGGACAGGTTAGAATGTGGGAAAAACTTCGGTACAGGTCGGTATGGGAGAGAACGTAGCAAAACAAGAGTCTAATACCATGGGAAAAACCTCGGTACAGGTCAGTACAGAAAGAAAGGGGTCGGTACCGTGGGAAAAATGTCGGTACAGGTCGGTACTGCAAGGAAACAGCTAGCACGGGGTGGTATAGCAAGAAACAGACTGGAGGAGGCTGGTGGCTGAGAGTGTTGACTGGACTGGGAAGGAAACCTGAGCCCTCACACGGGAGGCTAACTCTGAAGGTTCACTTGAGACGGAACTGGGATGGGACTGGGACGAAGCTTGAGAGAAGACTGAGATGGAACTGAGAAGGGGGTGAGGAAACCCGAGCCCTCACGCTAGAGGCTAGCTCCTAAGATTACCTGGAGAGCTACTACGTACAGGAGGAGATATTTATACTACTGTACCGTGGTTAGCTCATAAATCCAAAAGGAGAAAGTAGAAAGGAAGATCAAAACAAAGAAAAGTCTGAAGAAAAATGTAACAAGGAAAGTGAACATTGCAGCGCCATCAGGAAGACAACAAGAAAGGGTTAGGGAGGACAAGATACCAATGAAAACGTAGCATATAGTACCCCTGGATGAAAAGTCCTCAGGACAAGAGATCTGCGCCCCTGCTGATTGATACCGACACGTTCCTATTGGTACCGGACCTGAAAACCTTAACGGATACCAACCCTGAGCTTCCCCAAAGAACCGGCATGCATAGTCCAACCATCAGGAAAGAATACCAGAGAGGGAGACGTCCGATCCATGTCATGAGAGCATGTCGAATTGTCAATTTGTCTCGGTACCGGGTTTCTCGGCACTCGGTACTCTCGGTATTCTTGGTACCGGGTTTCTTGGCGCTCGGTACCGGTACTCTTGGCGTTCGGTACTTCGAGAAATGGGACCAACAGTTTCTCTGGGTGTGCTGGTGGATACTGGAAGGTGTAGATGGGACAGTACCGTAGCATGGGATAAGCGTAGAATGGGATACCGGGCTCGATACCGAGCTCAGCTGCACGTAGTTCTCTTCACCGGTCTGCACTGCACTCCCATTACCCTTTCTGAAAACGACACCGAAATGATTGGAACTCACTATCAAAGCTTTGCAAGGAAAGGTCTTTGAGGCCAATATCTCGGCTGTGCTACTAGTTGATTTCTTACAGATTGGTCCCGCGGATCAATGCAGATGAGAAGACTTCATTGCGATAGCGAAATCTAACAAAAAATATCTACCGGAACACCATGCAGTTGACCTGCAGAAACTGATTACTCTGGTGAGTCTCTTAGGACTGGTACGTGACATTATTTAATGCATATACAGGCAAGATGCTCCAGGACAGGGAGCCCATCAAGTCTTACAATATCAAGAAGAAAACAGACTTCATCATTCTCGTGGTACTGGTCCATCGCTGCGACATTTTCTTACCTGTTAGTAGCCCAAGCCGACACAAAGTGCTGCCCCTGCAATAACAGAACGGATGCCTGCTCTGGCCGCTGCAGTTGCACCTTCTACCACGACTTGCTGCGTCCATAGACGTTACTCCCGTGCCCACTCGTTGCCCGCCCGTTGCCTGCTTATCGCCTGCCCGCCGCCCTCTTGTCGCCCCCCCATTGCCCTCCCATTGCCTGCTCACCACCTGCCCATTGCCCACCTGTCACCCACCCATTTCCTGCCCATTGCCCTCCCGTCGCCCGCTCGTCGCCCTCCCATTGCCTGCTCGCCGCCCTCTCATTGCCCGCTCAATATCTACCTGGATGACACTTATAATATGAACCAGGATGATATTCTATTGTATATTTTAAATATCAGCCAAGTAGATATACTAATTTATATTTAAAATATCGCTAAGTAGATACTTAATATGTCAATTTGCGTATCACAACCCAACTGATATTTAAAATATCAAACCCCCCTTGTTGATATCCAAATTGATATTTAAAATACCAACACGTGACTTATATTTTAAATGTCGACCCGTCGGATATCCTTATTGATATTTAAAATGACAAAGAAGAAAACATTTTAAATTCCGACCTCACCTCCATCTTGATTTGCCCGCCGTGCGACACGGTGGGCAAAATAGAATATCAGTGGGTACGGTATTTAAAATTATTTTTTTGCCGAAAATTTAAATATCGGCAAACATATCGGCACCTGATTTATATTTATAATACCGGCGGGATCGATATACTTACCGATATTTAAAGTAGATGTTTAGAATATCTTCCAGGAAGATATGCATAAATACAGAAGGGAATTTAAAATATCAGCCCAATCGATATCCTTATCGATATCTAAAATATGGGCACATGGTTCATATATATAATATCGGCGAGGTCGATATGCTTACTGATATTTAAAATAATTGCGAGAAAAACTCTTTAAATTTAATGCCCGCTGATATCCTATTTTGCCCGCCGTGTCGGCGAGCGAAGTTTCTTATCACGTGCCGCGTCACATTTCAAATCGCCGTCAACCTTTCGTATTACATAATCCTGCCTGCCATTTCCCAGCCAGCATTTCCCCCATGGCCGATTCTTCTGACCCAGAGTTTATGAAGTTCCTTTCAAGGTGTGTCCTCTTTGACTCCGGTCTTCCTTGTTCTTATTGTTTGTAGTCTTCTGAACAGCAACCCTCGCAAAGACACGGAGTGAGTTAATAGAACTAGTGAAATTGTTCCATCCCCATGCTCATGTGTCACCCTTAGATCTATCCACGAATATATTCATCGGTGTGTCTCATATTTTGCAATGCTTGGTTATTCCTGACTGGATGTATCCCTGTTTAGTCTTGACGAATTCCTGAGGGAGGCCTCTCTCTCCTTCGATCCAGCATTAGAGTATGATCAAGTTTCCTCATCTTGTATGCCACAGCTCTTGTTCTCATCTCATCCGAATTCCCAAGCATAACAAGGAACGAATCTAAATGGGAATCCTGGGCCGGCTCCGCTGGTGTATTCCGCATTACTTCGCTTTTCTCGGGAGAGGGTAAGAAAGCGTCCGATATTCAGAAAGATCTCCGTAGGATCCAGGAGCGTGTAAAGTACCCTGGAGGGCTCCGTAAACTGGAAGTATGTCGCGCCATGATTATGTTTTCTTCAGGGTACTTATCGTTTTCATCAGCCTCTCAAACAACCCAATTATCGAGAACAAGAGTTCTTTATGCGGGACATCAACAAATGGAGTGAAACTGTCCCCGACGGTGCATGGGACGACGCTGTTCCTCTTGACATTCTGGAGCTCTTCATGAGTTGGCTGAAAACACGAAGGGCACTGGATACCAAGTCGTATGAGCTTGCGCAGCGAACAGTGGCAGACGCGCTCGTACGTGCTGTATTCTCCGAGAGATTGTCTGATGATGCTCCACACACAACGCAGTAAGTCAATAATATCATCATCCGTGTCTAAAGTCCAACATCATACACGCAGTATGGAGCAAGACATACTAGTTCCTGTAAAGCCAGAGGACGAATTTCAGCTATCGAAAGCGAAAGCTGACATCTGTACCTCGAGGGCACTGCCTGGTGACATCCAAGATAAAATAGAAGCCGCGGTCGTGGAAGAACCCGAGCGCGTGAAGTATACGAATGGGCTGAATTGTTTGGATGGCCAGAGCTCAACGAGTGTCTCACTGGGAACTCTCTTCGGTGAATGGAAGCGGGGAGCGAACATAATAACCTCGGCTCGCCAAGGAGCAATTTATGGACTAGGAATGCAAACGCAACGACGGGCGCTGGGTTTACCAGACCGTTCTATATATGGATTGTTGTTAGTTAATGGAAAGTTGCATCTGCTGATCACGTATTGGCAAGGCGCACTCATGGTAGGTGCCATACCGCGAAGTTTGAAGTCGGATCACTTATTCTGAACTTCAACAGTCCGCCCGTTATACGGATGGTGATCTGACATGGGACTTGCGCCAGCCATCTAAACTTGTAGAGTGCTTTTATTTCCTTTGCGCTTTAAAGGCTGAGATAGACGATGGCTTTACTGAGGACGTCAACATGATGACGGAGGGGCATGGATTTATTAATTGGGATGTTGTTGGGAGTCGCGTCGATAATTGGGAGACGTATGTCATTTCGAGTGAAGCTGAGAACAAAGCCTGTGGCTCGAGACAGAGGGCGAACAAGGGCAACAAGTCGAATCTATCAGATGGGAGACCTGCAAAGAAGCGCCCGCGTGACTATGACCAGGATGGCAATGGACCTCCGAGGCGGAATCAAGGTGACCAAGACAACGACAGAGACGTTAATGCCGGTCGTACCGAAGGCCACAATGGCGATGGGTGGGGTAGTGGAGAAGGTGGCAACGAAAATGGTGGGGTGGAGGACGATGAGATGCTCACGGATGATGAGACGTCGAACGACGATGACGATTCATCTGACGACGATAGTATCGTAGCTCGTATCGACCCTGAGGATCCTCTGGCGAGAGAACGAGAAAATCTTGAATGCGCTTCATTCATTAATTGGCGAGCCGGAAAAACAAACTGGATTGTTTCCGATTTGGAGGCATGGAAGCGTGCCGAGGACAACCCTTTACGCTTACGCTCGAGGAATAGAGTCTTACCGGACCACGTACCCTCCCCTTCAGCCCCGTAGCTAGCTAGCTATCCACCCATAGCCAACTTCTGACCACATGCAGGTTGACCCATTGTAATTTTTTCCTTAGCCCTGCCGTTTTCCCTCATATGTCGAGCAGCTCGGGGAATTGCCTCGAAGTTGCGGCGTTGTACGATTCTCTCTCTAAAATTGTGTTCATGTGTAGCAATTACAAGACTGTTCTCATTTCCTATGTCTTGCCCAGTGATGTGCACTCTTCACTTACAAGTCGAAAGGCCTCGGTTTGATACAATCCATTGTGTTTGATCTAGACGAGACCGAAGTCGCGGATCGAATTCAACGCACAGATTATGGCTACGTATGTTTATATTGTCACTTTCAGTTATTTGAATCATTACATATTATTGTGATGTTTGCTCCGTGTCTCTCATACATCTATGCAAACAGCGACAAATAGACTCAAATTATGTAAGCACAAACAGGATTGAACTGATACTTCTCTTCTATTCGGTTTACTTATACTTATGTACAAAGACGAGCACGACTGTCATAGCCTTTTCATCATCAAATTGCGTATCGTGAAGTTCGAATAAAATTCGTGTACTTACATGCTACAAAAGGGGCATCGACAGAGAAAGCATCTCAAACATAAAAGGGAAAAAGAGGGACAACCAGTGCTCGCGAGAAATTGGTAAGAATAAAGCGAGAATTGACCAATTGCTGGTGATATTCGAAACGATGCTTGGATTCGGGGTGGATTGATAAAGGAATAAAGAGTGAGTGAAACGTGATAAAAGCGTGTTTGCAAGGGGAAGAGATGATGGGGTATAATTAATAGCCGAAACCATAGCAAGATGCTGTCTATAATATGCTGGAGACTAAGTGGGGGAGATAAGTATCGACAAGAGTAGTCATACCGCCGCCGCCGTTCATCCACAAAATGGCGAACGCTGCAGGTTTTTCCTTTTTTTTTTCAATTTTACCTCCCGCTTTCCGAGGTCGGGTCCGCTTCACTATGCCCGCCGTGTTGTGAAAGTTATGGAGTTGTTGTGCGTCGTCTGGTATGAATAGGATGTGCACGAACGGACGTCATGGGGCCTGGAGATCGTAATCGAGAAAATGCACGTTGCTAAGGACAAGTCGAAACTGCAGTAAAAGCGCATGAGACAAGCTGGCGGATAGAATAAGTATAGTGGTTCGCGAATCATCGTCTAGACATTTAGTTGTCCGCTGTTGTCTTGTTTTGACGTGTCAACCTGCGCAAGGCTTGAGCCCCACTTCTTGTACGCAGGATCATCTTTCGCAGTATCAGGATGCAACTGGACTTTGCCCTCCCAAAGGGCAGCGCTACTCCGACTCGGATCCGAGCCAGCCGGGTCTGACAGTGATCCTGCACCATTCTTGTCTGGAGCCCATCCGCCGCCAATTGAACTGGCAACAATCGTTGGTACCATGGTCATAATATTCGGTAACTTCACTCCCGCTTCTTCTAACCGCGTTGCTCGACTCTTTACCACAAGGCTGTTTGCCCGTGCACGTCCGCCGCGAATATTAGTGAATGTCGTCAGAGTTTCGTTAAGAAGATTGATAGCAGGATTATTCCAGATCGTGTCCGCAATGCCTGCGTTTGGCCTAATGGTCGGCAGCTGTGCGTCCGGGTCGCGCAGGAGGCGGATCTTGTAGAAGAATTTCTCAACAGGTCGGTTTGGTATGCACCGTACGAGGAATCCAATGGGGATCGACATACAACCCAGCGCAAGCGAGATGCCCCAAAACATGCCACCGATTCTAGTCACGGAGAACGCATGACCACCGACAAATACGATGAGAACCTGAATCGCGACCTCTGTGTAAAATGACAGTTATATCAGATACATCGAAACAGAGATAGTAGAAAGCATACCTAGAAGTGTAATACCCATGAAGTAATAGTTCCGATGAATACCCTCAAAGATATTCTTCTTGTTATCAATCCGGCGAGAGTTGATCGAGTTGAAAATTTGCGCGAACACGAACGCATTGAACACGAGCGTGCTCAGCTGTGCATCGTGATTTATCTGCACTGACTCATCGTTCGGGTCGGGCTGGAAGCTGAAAATACTGTGTCCAGCAAAGTGGAAGGTCAAAACGATGAGCGTCTGATACATTGACTGGCCAAAGATCTGCTTTAGCATGTCCACGTTGAACAATGGTGCAGTCTTCTTATCCGGTTTTCGATCAAGTAACGCAGGAGTTGCGGGATCGGTCGCGAGAGCCAGCGCAGCAAAGGTGTCCATGATAATGTTGATCCACAGCAACTGCACAGCAGTCAAAGCACCCTCCTCATCTTCGCTCGCCACAGCAGTCACAAACGTGATGATGACAGCAGTGATGTTTACGCTGATCTGGAACTGCAGGAATTTGCGCACGGCGTCATTCACGCAACGACCCCACATGATCGCTTTCACGATGCTAGCGAAGTTGTCGTCCATGAGAATGATATCCGAAGCTTCCTTCGCCACCTCAGTACCAGCAATACCCATGGAGAAACCAACGTGTGCGGTCTTAAGTGCCGGGCCGTCGTTCGTCCCGTCACCGGTAACCCCCACAATTTCACCACATTCCTTTAACTTTTCCACCAGAATCTTCTTGTCTTCTGGAGATGAACGCGCGAGTACTTGGAGGCGCGGGACAACCTCAAGCATTTCGGCAGGATTAAGCTCACGGAATACGGGCCCTTCCATAATGATGCCACCTGGAGTGAAGATGCCACATTGCAATGCGATGGAACGCGCCGTAAGGACGTTATCACCTGTGCACATCTTGACTTGTACACCGGCCTTGATGCACTGAGTAACTGCATCAGTCACACCTTCGCGCAACGGATCCTCGATACCAGTGATACCAATGAGCGTCAAATCGTCAGCGAGCCATTCGTAAGGAACCTTAGGAAAGAATTGGATTACTTCAACTCCAATACTACTGCTGGAGAAACAAGCGTACCTCATCAGCATTCGCAACATCCAGGTTCTTTGGTGGCCATGAGTCCAAATCACGATAACACAAGGCAATCGTTCGTAGAGTCTGGTTTGCGTAGAAGATGATAGTCCTTGAGATGTTATCCTTTGCCACAGCGTCAATCTCATTCTTCTCCACGTCATCATCCTCATCACCTAAGACCTTATCACCGGGCCTGGAAACAACAACGTATTGCGTGCATTTCTTCGTCAAGATTTCACTCGCTCCCTTCAGATATAGTCGCCACTGCCCATCACGCACTTTGACAACAACACCCATTGCCTTCCGCTCCGAGCTGAAGGGTATTAGCTGTACGATCTCCGCAGTCGACCGAGTCGTGTGATAATCCCGCCACCCAAGGTCCTTCGCGAACTTCAGCAACGCCGTCTCCGTCTTGCTCCCAACAAATGTGCGCTCCCCCGTCTTCTCGTCGGTATCCTCAAAAGCGGTCGAGTTGATGCAGATCGCCTCGTTAAAGCATCGCTGCAGGGCAGGGCTCAAGATGGAACTTAACTCGCTCTGGTCAATAGCAAAATCATCCGGATGTTTCCTCCGCCGTTCCCGCTGCTCTGCTGTCTCCCGCAGCCCAGGTTCCTCACCAACATTCGATCGCCCTGCGTTTTCCGCAAGCCGCTGAACGAACTTAGCGTGTATACCCACGGAGCCAGCAACAACAGTCATCGAGTTCTGGGTAAGCGTACCCGTTTTATCGGTGCATACAACACTCGCATTTGCCATCGTCTCGCAACTACCGAGAACACGTACAAGCAGATTCTCCGCCGTCATTCGCCTCGTCGCAAAGGCCAATGCAAGGGTGACAGCGAGAGGCAGGCCCTCCGGTACAGCGACGACGATGAGCGTTACCGAGATAATTAGTATTTGCACGAACGCGAGACCTTTCTGGTTAGACGTCCGTGGGGGATCGCCCGTTCCAAGTTGTACGAAGAACCGGATAAGAAGAGCCGTGAAAAGGACCAGACCAGCTGCACTACCCAGCTTCGCGATGAGTTCTGCAAGGCGATTAAGCTTCAATTGCAAAGGAGTATGATCGTTGTCCGTTCGCAGTGCTGAGTAAACCAGATTAGTCAATGAAGCAAAGCGTGGGAATGAAAACACCACAAACCCATCATAATTCTCCCATTAAAGCTCTTGATGCCGACAGCGATGACAACATAACTTCCAACACCCTCAAGGACTTTGCTTCCGGAAATAACGAAGCAGTCCGTGTGCCCACTGAGGGTTCCGTTCGCTTCAGCCTCAATACAGTCTGCGTATGGCAGTTTTTTGATTGCATCGCTTTCTCCAGTCATACCAGACTCGTCGCATTTGACATTGTGTCCTTGCAGGAAGATACCATCGCATGGAACTATCTCGCCTGGTTCTAAGAGGGCGACATCACCGACAACAAGCTCCTATCAGGGAGAAGTCAGTGATTGCATATGAAACTAGTCAGTAGGAGTGTACCTTCGTGTTGATGACTTTCTCACTGCCGTCTCGCATGACCTTGACAGTTCGGTCCTCCTTCTTCTCGTTGAGTGCTTTGAACTGCCTCTCCTTTTGCCAATCGTTCAAGGAACCAACGACCACGACGATGAATACTGCGACCATGATTGCGACCCCCTCAACCCAATCGACAGGTGGTTCAGTACAGACCTCTCCGTCCCCGCAGGAGAATGTCTCACGAGGAGTACCGAAGTCCTGGAAAAGTCCAAGAGCAAGCGAGATCACAGCCGCTATTGAAAGCAACACGAGAACTTTGTCTTTCAAAGCAATCCACATGAGCTGCAAGAGGGATTTGCTTTTCCGGGTTGGGAGGATGTTGTGCCCGTATATACGTCGCCGTTCCTCGAGAGGGGCCGTTGATGGTGACGGTGATTCGCTACCACCAGAAGGTAGTCCCGATAAACCACGCTTCGGGTTCGTTCCGAGGGCGTTCAAGACACCGTCAGTACCTCCGAGTTCTTGAAGAGCAGGAATGTTCTTCGGATCGACGAGTCGTGCTAGCTTCAACGGGGTGAATGCCTTCGGGAATGGCCCTGTATCTGTTGTATTATCGTCCTCATCGGCAAGTGAAACTTTGGTCCTGCTGACGTCCTTGCCCTTGGGATCCTCCTCACCAGAAACCTTCTTGCCCTTGGTGGGGGAAGCACTCTCATCGTCAACCTGCGGCGATTGAGAAGCGGCGATGGTGATACTAGTCCGCCGTGAGTGGCTTTGAGGAATGCTTGAAGCATATCCATCAAGGCTACTTATGCCCAATAAGGCAGTCGGACTGCTCGGACTGCCAGGGTCACCCTCTGAGCCCGCAAGAGTAGACGCGAACGTCGCCGCACTATTCTTACGCATGTGTCCGTTCGACGGTGAGCCAGGGGAGAGGAGCTGGAGACTACTTAGTCCATTGTTATATGCATCGGGCTTGTTGTCTCGTAATGCAACAGAGGTCGGGAACTGGCCAACGGACGAAGGAGTTGAACGAGTCGATAAAGTCGGCGAAGGGGGGGTCGTAAGGAACGAGGAATCGTCTGGTCGAGAAGGCGAAGGTGAAGGGGAACGTGAATTCAATGAGAATGTGACAGAGTTTCCAGAAGCGGATCCGGAACGTGCGCGGGTAGAACTGGAGGGAACATCCAACAAAATGCCTTGAGGCTGGAGATGAGTTGGGGAAGGGGATGGCGGGTTCGCTCCGCCTGCTGAGGCTGGCGGGGTCGCATCGTCGGTGAGAATCTGTGGCACGCCAGCCACGTTCAATTCGTGTTCCCCGATAGTAGACTGTCCGGCTTCCCGCGCTTCAGTCGCGCCGGTTACATGCAGCGCCTGGGAATGTTCCAGGTGCCGATTGTTATTCTCGGAATTGTCAGTGTGCACCGGATTATTAGGTGTATCGTCCTCGTCGTCGGCACCGACGACATCGATAGTAGGAATAGCATTTAAACCGTTGCTACCTTCATTCGCGCTGTCTTCACTTGCGTCCGGCATGATTTTGAGTGTAAACTAATATCAAAAAACCACCACGCGAGAAAAAGGCGCGAGACAAGTGTGCAGCGGTTCGCGAGATAGAATCTCTAAAGTGGCTGAGCTGCACTTAACCCGCGATTAAACCGCCCAGAAGTGACGGAGGATGGTAAGCTAAGGATGAGCGAGAGGAGATGGGGGCTGAATGGTAAGGAGTGTTGAACAGTTTCGAAGAAGAGCTGGTTTATGACGAGGGGCAAGTTGGTCTATATTTGGCGAGGCGGTGTGCCAAGGTTAGTTATGTAAGTCATGTCTTTAAATTAGCAGCAACAGCCACGTGCCAATTCAATTGCCCGGTCCACTTGGTCCAGGTCTCGGGCTCGGACCATTCCACCATAGACCAATACGCTCTTTGTCATCTTGTCATCGACACACAGAGTGGGCCCGACGCACGACCGTCGGGCCACCGTCTTCCCCCGCATCGCATTGATCAACGCTCTACGATAGGCAAGCCGCCACATAAAACTTCCGTTCTTATTATTATACATAATAGCTTGTTCTTCTCTTCTTCGTCTCATGCTTGTCCTTTTTACTCCAGGTGCACAAGCCAACAATAATAGGCTTTAAAGTTTCTACTATCATATCGAGTACTTGTCGCCTGGTTTTGTTTTGCAATCCGAGCCGCAGCATGAGGCGGTTCCACTGCTTTCTCTCCCGTCATAATCCCTATCCTATTCATATGACATTTTCATGTCCTTCGCCAGAATCAAGGGTTTAGCGAGAATGTTTCGCCACTTTATCATTACCTGAGCTGCGTCAGCGGAACTATCCAGCAAAGCTCTTCTCCCGACGTCCAATCCACAGCTTTTCGTACGCCTTCCCGAGCGTCTTGCCCATCCAGCCACTCGAGACCACAGCTTGCAAAGGGCAGAAAGGGCGCAACCAAGGTCAGTTGCTCATTTCAAAGAAGGTTTCTCCGGAATTCGAAGGTTCCCTAGGCGGGATGCCTTAGAGCATCGCCTACTTCTTCGGTGCACGTAATTCAGTTACGGTAAGCTACTACTTTCTGGCTTCCGCGATTGCGCACATGTGTTGCGCACTGCCCCGCCAGCGGGTCCTCACCAACCTTCCGTTCCTATCTAAATCGGGTCGTGGTAGTGGTCATGCTCTATGGAGCTTTCGTATCAATTGATATACAAACGTATATGTCCGCTGTCACACTCATTATATTCAGTGTGAATAGGCTGAGACAATCAACATTCTGACAAATACCATTCATAGTGAATATGACATGTTCTCTAAGTGATAACGCCCAATCATGGTAGAACACTTATTTCTTTCGAAGATTTGTCCGTCCAGACCCTGCTTGCAGTGCAAAGCCAAGGAATTTTACTCGGGTTTTCGGTGCTTATTCCGGTGAGCCTTTCATCGTCGTCGCCCAACCATGCTACTGAGATTGCCTGTCTAGGTGAGATGACACGCTTGGTGCGCGACAATATGCTATCCCCGCCTCAGATTTTTGAGCCACCTAATCAACAACCGAGGATAAGGGTATTGTTAGGAAGATGTTATCAACAGCCTTCGCTACAGAGCCAGGTCCATTAAACCTCCCTTTCCGCGATTTTCACGCTCATTTGGAGGCTGGGAGATTAGTACGCAGCACAATCTCATTACTTCTTCTATCCGGTGCGCGGGATGCAGTGCTCATTTCCACTTGCGCAGTCTTTCACAGACACAAAGGCGGCCGCAGCATACGACTTCCTGTTGTCTACACGGTTCATCCATGTACAGTCGAGCTGTTCGATGTAGATCTTGCTTCAATCTGCATTCAAGTCTCATTTCGTCTGGAATGCAGATTTCGCTGAAAGAACGAGGTTAATTCGTGGATTTGCATCTGAATCTCGACTGAGTCACCGTGTTCCGCGAGGATTGTCGTGTGTGTACAGTAATGCACAAACGAGTCATTCAACACGCGACCTGATGAGATTTACAACGACAATCATCCTCTACACGATGCACCACAGATCCCGATCCTATTCCGGCTTTTAAAATGAAGGTGGGAGTTGGCAGAGTATCCCTCAACGCCCCATCCATGCAATTTTTTAGAACTCCGCCACTCCGACAGTGTACTTCAAGCGACTTGTCCGACTGTTCGCCGTAAAAAGGGCCATCGCCAAAAGAAAATTCTGCTAGCGCTCATATTTCGGCAGAAACACGACTCAAACGTCAGCAGAACACGTTTCTGGATGATTTCTCAGCCCGCACGGCGAGATAAATTTAGCTATCAGTAGAATGAGATGGAATGAGGTAAATTCCGACGATAAGGGGGTTTTCTATAATCTTAATCATCAAGGACTTCCCACTGATGACTTGAGGCGATTCCTATCTTTGGCTTATCCTAATTTTGGTAAAAAAACCTGTTTATATCGCTGCTTGGATTGGAAGAAGCAAATTCTTGGAGGGAAGAAGGACTATAGTCCGAAACAGAGTACACCCGCACGAACCAACACAACTCGAATGACTAGCTGCATCACTCTAGAGCACCAATCAACTGTTGCCTTCCTTTCTGCCAGACAGCGAGGCAATAGGCGCGCATCTTTTTCTGAGCCTCAGCCTTTTCTCGGAAAGTTCGCATTATGGGAACGCCATTAGACGCTTTTTCTTCGAGACACAAGCGCTGAAACCTTTGATTCGGTTCCTCGCCTGACATCCGGTTTATCCGTTCTTTCATTGTCCATATTTAGACTGGTCATGTTGACGCACAGCCTCGCAGAAAAAAGATAGAGGTCGATCCCTTTACCTTTAAGAAAATCCGTCTCACCACTGACAACATGAGTGTTATCGGATCGGAGTGATGCGTATACCCACTCGTCTCGCCATATGCCCCGCATTGTGTGGAGTAGAGGGGCCAGGGTCGATTGTTGTATATTTGGTCTGAGATGAGAGATTTCAGTTCTCAACACCGCCTCGCTCCATTTATTCTTTTATCTCTTGTCAGATGTCTGTCTCCACTTCCCGTATCCCCCCTCTCCTTCCCCTCTTGTCAACCGGCGAGCTCTTCGTTCATTGACCTAGAAGAATTTGACGCTCCCCTTTCCTCCTATTTATTAAAATGCATTCCAAACCCCGCTGAGCACAGCCTTGCATATCGTACGATTTGACAATTCACTTCTACTTCCCCTAGCTAGGTCATCTCGGTCCGCCACTCCTGTATCCATCACCAACTGAGTCAAGCACTTTGCAACAATTTTCCGCTGATACAATCACGCTATCTTCTCTCCGGGATCTGCCTTTTTCAGGTATCTGAGTTGCTCGGATCATGATAGTGGTCTTTTGAGTGTACACGTTTCCTGATGCAATCAAAGAACATACGAGGCTATGCTTGCATGATATCCGAAGGGCCCTTAAGGAAGGATGGTTGGGCGACTCTCTCGTAAGCTCGGTTTCTTCTACTCATCATGTTCTCTTGACTAGTATGAGCTATATACCGTGCTAGGCTGAGTTATCAATGTTTGTCAGTATCCTAAAGGAGGATAGACTGCGACGATTCCAGTGGAGTTGATACATTACTTCATTAATCTAATGTTCTCTCCATTTATTCAGCCGTCTACATCTCGAATGAGCTCGACAGATCAACCGCGGTCTCCGAATCGCGACTCTCTACTCTTCCCCTTCGCGAACGGCGCTGAAAGGTGCGCACGCGAATTCGCCGATTCGGATGGTAACTTTCCATCAACATCAGAGTATTTAATATCTCTTAAAAAATTCCCTTTCGCAGAAGGCCATATCCCTGAATGCCTAGCTTGCATCATGCATGAGTTTAATCTCACAGCTCACTAAGCGTCCTGAGAAAAGATCATAACGCAATGTGCGCTCCTGATTGTTCTGATACTATGCATCTATATCAGGAAGAGTTCTGTTCTGTTCTGATTGATATCTAATGGAGTGGTTCATCATGATATGAATCCCATTAGAATCTTTGAAGCTATTGAGGCCCTCATGACCAGCCTTACAACAGCTACTATTATTATACCGACTGAAGACCTCCAACTGCCGTTCCCGGGCCTGTGCCTCCCGGTAGAACGATTAATATTGCCGTCGTCGCAACTATCACAGCAATTCGACTTCTACGAGTGCTCTCATAAGTTGATGGGCACGGTAGACATCTGGTACCGTAGCCAGGTGATTGTACTTCATCGCAGTAAAGCGGATCTTTTCACGGTAACGATATTTCGGTCCTTGAATAAGTCATGAACACAGAACATTTCGCTGTGCTTTTCCGGAGAAATGGGTCTCAAAACCTCCTTGCACTGCAAAAATGTCTTATATGTCACTGTCAAAGGGCTAGTAAGGATACGGAAACCCGGACGACTCAATGGTGCTATATTAACCTTAGCTAATATGAACGCCGGACATTCGAGTACAGCTCATGGCGCAAGCACTGCAGTAGTACGCGTACAGGTGGCAGACCGGCTTGTTTACAACTTCGCTGAAGATCAATATTTGTCCACGTAGGCCTAACCGCAGACTCGCAGTTCCTAAAGGCTATGCAGTTATGCTCCAGACGGTAGGGTGTGCTCCGATGGAGCATGAAGGCATGTGATATTATGGAGGAGCTTCATTTTACACTTTGCTAATGTAAGTTAATGAATGAACGTAGCGAACAGCAAACACAACACAGCTCCATTGACTTTGGTGGCGTTATCTTATCCACAGGACGGTATTATATAAGCGTGCAGGTTGCCATATTTGGGAACTATAGTCAAAATTATCACAAACAGTGTTATTCTCTTGCAACAATGCAGGGCAACAGTTGAACTCGCTTCAACTCGCGTCACTCAACCCTCGACTTTTGACAGCATCCACTTCTTCCGGAGCGAACACAACACGTTAAGACAACACGGAGAAAATATCTTTGTGAAGGAGACGAGAGAATGCTCTTCTTTCTTGGAGAATACGTGATTGTGGTGCTATGACTGTCGAGTTTGCTGTACACTGATCAGTCTTCCTGAAACCTGTGCTCGCGTGAAAACTGGATTGTTCGCCTCTCTTACCTTCGCTTCTCTTCTGGCCTTTGTTATCACGCTCCCGAATGAGGTGAGTATCACTCCCTGGGTGAAGGCATTATAACAAGCTGTGCTTAGTACCATGTTGTCCCGTGTCCGGATATCATACCTGAAATCTGTGATGTTGGTAACAATGAAAGGAATACTAGCGGTATCTCAAAGCATGACCTGTGAGATAAAGCACAACGGTCTACGAAATCAGCTTACTATGGATCCTATTCCAACGCGTCTTGTCCTCACGGCTGTGCTGTTCATCACTTGAGGCCAACGTTTCTTGTCATGAAGATGATTTTCACGCACGCAGCATCTCTCTCTCGGTCTATTCGGGCTCCCACTGGCAATGATGCAATCTTGGCCCAGAATACGCGGCCCAGTCGATGATTTCTTAAAAGATCCCGGTTACGGAGCTCAATGACATTCATTGCTCTTGCTAACACCATATGCAAGGATTCCAGCTATCCAGCTCTCTCTGGTATGAGCTGGAGTGAGCATTACAACCCACAATGGGTTCTGTGCTCAGGTATTCTTGGATTTTCGGTATCTGATTGTGTAGTTGAGGGACCACTTCATTAACACCGTATGATCCAGACAAGCGATTGCCGGGTTACCAACATCACTCTACTGCGTTCAAAGCGATCACCGGAGCGATCATGTCACCCGCGGTGACATCTCTGGAAGAAGAGCGGATTACAAACGAAGTGATAGCCTGAGTTCTTGGTACGCCTGGTCTGATTCTTCTCGGTCTCATGTATCTAGCCCTGAGAATTTTATCTGATGGACACAAGAATGGGATAGATTGGTTATGCCTATGCTAAAGGAAATGCCAGGATGTCCGGAAAGGAGATGATACATGCTTATGCTACAGAACTTTGCGCTCCGAAGGTGTAATGATAGTGCCCGCTAATAAATAATATAATTATATTCTATAACACGAGAGGGGACGACGGACGCCTAGAAAGCTCGTGCTTTCCCCTTATCTTTCCTTGGAGGAGGTATTTCCGATAGAGAGGATTCCGTCTCCCCACGTTCACTGGCCCCGTCACCCACTGATGGACTTGGGTTCGTAGTGAAAAATCGCACTTGACTTGTTCTGCTGTGCCGTGGTGCTTGTCGCGAAGGAACAGCTTCAGGTACCGGCAGAAGCACACTTGAAAGTGTGTGCTCCGGAATAGAGACTGGCGCACGCATCGCGGTAGACATTGGTGGCATTTTCGAGCCTGGGTGTCTTCTCCTCGGTGGTCTACGACGCATTTGGTCTCGGACATACTCGGCCACGGCCGACGCCTTCCTCATACTCGCAGATCTTCCTTGCGAGACCGTCGTTGATGAACCTGACGAAGTTGAAGGACTCGGATTTGTCGTGAAGAAGAACCGATGTAATGAACGTTGCCGAGCCATTGCTGATCGGCGTGGCGGAACGGGATCTGGCCTCCCAGACCCAGAATCGACAGCTCTTTGCTTGCCTTTGTCTAACCTAGTTGGGCGCGGCTCCACCGCTATCTCCTCTTCCACATTCCCAAGCGGAGCCGAATCTCCGGAAGTTAACAGATCCACGCTATTATCCTTTGCAGGCATAAGTTCCGGTCGGCGATTACCTCTAAGCGAGAGCGAACCGATAGAGCGACTCGAGAGACTTGATGGGTTCGTAATGACAAATCTGGAGGCCCTGGGTTTTTGTGGCTTTGGGCGTCTAGGTGGGGACGGAACGACCAGCTTTGGTGGAATCGCCGGCAACGTGTAAGGTGTAATACTCGGCTGTATCGGTCCACGCGCGGCTGACATCGGGCGAACTTCCCCTCGGCTTGCAAGCCCCGTAGAAGATGGCCAAACAGACGGCGGCGCAGTGAAGTGTGGAAGCCTCACAGAGTTCAACCTGCGAAAGCGCGAACGGTTCGGTCTTGTATCCACTGGAGAGATTATCAGCGGCTCAGGAGGAATCTCGGAGGTCCGTCGACGTCGAAGACAGACGAGCAAGGCGCCGGCGAGACCAACTCCAATCAAGGTTCCTATTACAATTCCCGAAATGGTTCCTCCGGTCAGTTTTCTCGGTGAATTCGGTGGGTCAGTGTCACTGACGGCGGCGGACGACGTGCCCATCGTAGATGTTTCATCCGAGTGTGAAACCGGTACGATTGATAGAGGCGGACCGACTCGAGAAGGTGTGAAGCTAAGATAACGTAAATAAAAGCCATAACAAGCAGGAATGAAAGTACCTGAACGCGACTATGTTCCACGAAGCATCGGTGCTGGCACCAGGACTCTTGCGTATGACAACAGTGTGGTTTATTGTGGAATCTACCACAGGTCCGCCCAGACTCGTCTCTCGAACCGTCAGTCTCTGGTCCGATAGGCTCGGAGGTGTGATGTCGCTGCCATCAAGTGTTACCAGTAAAGGAGGATAATCTGAAGTAGTGATGGCGTAAAATTTCAATGAAGTGCCTTTATGAAAAGAAAGCAGCTTTGTTAGAATAACACAGCAACGGACTGCTACTTGGCATACCTTGAAACGTCAGAGAAACTTCAGCTTCAACATCTGCTGTTGATAATCCTTGCGCCTTAGTCCTCTTGGGTGAAATCGGTTCCCAAACGGAAGAGCCATTGTTCATGGGTGGATTGTATTGTATCCTTGGGTCCGCCGCCGCGCATACGATTACATCGCCAGCTGGTGCTTGCACGTTACATTGAGCGTAACAGGACCTGGCCAAGGTAGCGAATAAGATGAACAAGCACAAGAACGAAGATGGCTCCAAGACGCTAGAAAGTGTGAGTTTCATGTTGCACCCAGGAGGAAGTTGGACCAGCCGTTCAAAGAATAAACAGAGGGGCTGTATATGAGGTGACGGAACGGGTGAGAGAAAGATTGGGACATAGCAGAAACAACAGTCGCCTCTGATGGTAAATAACGCCCATCAAATCACGTCGCGGAGAATACCTGATGGCCGGGGTTCAAATGAACGCGCCAATTTGAGGTGGGAATATTAATACAGTGATGCATAGCCACCACAGCTATCTCCATGCTGATAGAACAACTTTGACTCTTGGCAGGGATAAATTCCCACTTGAAGACCTCAACACGAACCAGAAATCGGCAAAGACAAAGCGTAATCTATTGAAAAGTCCATGGATCCGGGTACGAAAATAGGCATAAGTCCAATAATAAGCATCAGTTAGATGGTCCTTGATATGGAGAATCAAGTAACTCTGATGCCCACAGGTTTCGAACATGACGGGTACTACTTGATTTCCGAGAATAGATATGATCCTGCAAGAGGCGTCCTGTGTCCGAACACGCTGAACGAGTGAGTACTAGTCAGCTAGTGACCAAACGAAATACACAAATTTATGTTCCGAATAGGTCCCCAAAGTAGTGCTATGTGCTATGCACAATCGTATGGAAGTAAAAGATACCACAGCAGGATCATGATCCAAAGGATATTCCCAAACTCCGGTGTTGGATAATGCCTCTCTCGTCTGCTCTTCTGAGTGATGATCACTCAGAAGATGATCAGAGCAAGCTCAGATCAAGGTTATACAATGAAGCAGTCATAGAACACCTTCCATTGTACCGCATTTGCCGTTCTCCTGTTCTTGTCCAGACTCGGAACGTTGAGCGTGAAAAACTGCATTTACGATGACAATCGAGTCGCTCGGTGTTTGAGTGATGGACAAGGTGACAAGTTGACTACGCACTTGATCTTGTCAGCAAAGCAGAAGAAAAATCAAACGGTGCAGCGTAGTATTCGACTCACTTCGCAACGCTTGCGAGCAACGAAGTGAGGCCGAAAATGTATTGAAGATTGAAAAAGAGGGCGCATATGACCGAAATCAGTCACGTGCATGAAGTGTCAATTTATTAAAACAAAAACAAACAAACTCCTCGCTCTTCGACGACTAGCTGGGCAAGTTGCCCCATCTTTTTCATCATTTATTGCTTTCCGATTGAAGACATTTACATCGATGAACAACGGCCTGCCAACACGTGTCAATCAGCAGCGGGAAGATGGGCTCAACTGGCTTCAGAACCTTTTGCTGACGAACGTCCAGTATCTTTAGTGGCGCCTGCCCAGCTTTCTCATCTGGAGTTGAATCACACAGCATCTCACCATGGATGTTCTCGTCCAGTGTGTGGGTTGCAGAGATGCCGCCCTTTCTGTTGGAGCTATGCTATGTATCCACTGACCAGTTGATGCTGGCATGCCATCCGAGCCACCCAAAGTATCCTGTATCCGATGATCTACCGAAAGATCCGAAAAGCAGGGAATCGCACCGACGGCAAGAGTCTTACAGCGATGACGGGCTGCCCGTCTTTGAACAGGCGACCTCTTTGAGCATTGAGGAGTATTTCCGAAGGAGAGAAGGGAATACCGCGGGACTCCTCCAAGCGGTAAGTACGAAGTCCCTTCTGATCCATCAGGAAAACCTCTCCGACTGACGATGAATGGATTTAGGCTCTAAAACTGACTTCAGAGTGAGTGCGGCACCGAGGAATTAGCAAATCCAGCCTCGTGTGGTCTATTGTTAGAAACCACGTGGTTGCGCCGCATCAATGCTGGTACAAATCTGGCTTCTTTTACTGGGTATGCGTGTCTAGAATTGAGACTGGTCGACATGGTTCCGAAATTAGGGCTGCTATTGATGTATAAATAACTTGCCGGCAAGTCTTGTGACATCCAAGGATGAAAGAAAATCATCAAACACGAACTTCAGCGGTCAGCTACGTCGCTCTCGGCGAAAATGTCGAGTACCTCATACGCTGGCGCATCCCCAAACCACCGTAAGTCGCATTGTTTCTGCGATATAGAACCGAGCGACTCGTATAAAGGTCGAGGGATGCTCATTAACAACAAAGCAATCTGGTGCTTGAGGTCAACTTGCGGCAGTAACAATGAAGCTCTCAACTGCTTTTCTTTCTCTTCTGTCTCTGGTGCCGCTCGCCATGGCGCAGCAGGCTGTTTGGGGACAATGTAAGTGTCAATTGGCAAACACGCGTTTGATCACTGAACGCTCCTTGCTCAGGCGGAGGCATTGGCTGGACCGGCCCGACTACTTGCGTGGCTGGAACTACGTGTGTTTACTCGAACGACTGGTACTCTCAGTGTCTTCCGTCGGCAAGTGCTCCTCCACCACCGCCTCCGCCATCCACCTCGGCTCCCACCCAACAGCCAACGACGACTGTTGGCGGTGGAGGCCCGTTACCTACTTCTGGTCTCGACACCGTTGCTAAGGCCGCTGGGAAGAAATATTTTGGTACTGCAACAGATGCTTCCGAGTTCGGAAGCGATGCGGCCTATGCGGCCGTCTTGAGAACAAAGGGCGAGTTCGGTCAGTTGACGCCAGCAAACTCCATGAAATGGGTATGTATATTGGTTTGGGCAAACCGTATCGTGTCGAAAGATGCTTACTTCGGCTTGAATAGGATTCGACGGAACCGTCGCGTGGCAACTTCCAGTTCGGCAATGCTGACAGCCTTGTTGCTGAGGCTAGAGCAAACGGCCAACTTGTTCGCGGTTAGTTGATTGAACTCGCACCTTCTATTACCTATTCCTGATATTATTGGGACAAAGGTCACAACTGTGTTTGGTACAATCAACTTCCAAGCTGGGTTTCGAACAGCGGCTTCAATGCTGCAACCCTGACCTCCGTCATCCAAACACATTGCTCAACCGTTGTCGGCCACTTCAAGGGAGAAATGTGAGGCGCTGATTTCTTCGCATGATAGCTTGCTGACTGAATTTTTTAGCTGTTTGTCTACATGTTTCTCTGATAATCTGCCCAGATTTGCTAACAACGCTGTTTTCTTCAGATTCCTGGGATGTAGTCAACGAGCCTTTGTCAGTTACATCGGAAGGCATTTTATGAAAAGGTTGTGTAACTCACTATAATTCGTATAGTAATGATGATGGCTCCTGGCGTTCGGATGTATTCTACAACGTCCTCGGTCAGAGCTACGTCAGCATCGCTCTTAGCTCTGCACGCAGCGCAGACCCCGCCGCGAAGCTCTATGTCAACGAATACAACATTGAATATTCAGGTAAAAATGCATTTTGTAAGTACTCACATTCCAGTTCTGACAGCAATAAATCCAGGTGGAAAGGCGAATGCTATTGTCAACCTCGTCAGCTCGTTGAAGCAGGCCGGTGCACCTATTGACGGTGTTGGCTTCCAGTGTCATTTCATTGTCGGTGAAGTTCCCACTGCCATGCAATCCATCATGCAACAAATTACCGCGATGGGTGTCGAGGTATGTAAATTTATCATTTCTTCAATATCACCAGTCTGATTTTGTGTTACAGGTTGCCATCACAGAACTCGACATCCGTATGCCACTCCCCGCCTCGCAAGGGAACCTTCAGCAGCAACAAAGGGACTACCAAACTGTCATCGGGCAGTGCAATGCTGTTGCCGGGTGCGTTGGTGTCACTATTTGGGACTTCTCAGACAAGGTTTGTTTCGATCATATGATAACTTTCAAGTCAGATTGATGACCTTTGATGTAGTACTCGTGGGTTCCGAATACTTTCAGCGGCCAGGGCGCGGCTTGCCCATGGGATCAGGTTAGTAGTCCTCTGTCAGATTTTACGTCGCAAGCTGACTCGGCGCCGTTTGATAGAACATGCAAAAGAAGCTTGCTTACACCGGCATTGTCGCAGGGTTCTGAGAATGACTTCCTACCTTATATTTCTTTATCCCCTTTCCTGGGTTCATCGGTCATGTTTCGCGGGTTCTAGTTGATACTTCCTTCCATGCATCTGTAAAACTTCGTCTTATAAATGTGTCTGATGACTGTTTCGGGAACGAGGGAATAAATTTATTCTTGGAACTCTTATTTTCCCTGGTGCACACAGCGCTTCAAGTTCCGGTGTGAGTGATGATTTACGAAGTGTCGCTGATTCCAATGCGGATGAATGTACTCATGCTTTGCTGGCACTCGCAACGCAGGCTGTCATGGGTTGCATCTATTTTCCCCATTGTGTTAAGGTCGCTTAGGACGGCAATATTTCGGTGTGCAAGGTCATGTCAGGATCCGGATTTTGTTCGAGTACCTGAATATATGCTGAGAAGAACTTGTTTGGTCTGTCTGGACCGCTCCGGCCCGTCACTCTTGCAAGAACTTTTGCCGGATTCTAATTCGCAATTAGGATGCTGACGCGACCTTCTGAATTGAGGTGTTCTCGTCTCCTCGCTCACGTGCCCTTCGCTTCGCCTTTCTTATCCTTTTGCAGACAACTATGGATGATCGACGTGCTTGGCCCATTTACTCCTTCGTTTGTGTTTTTGCGGTCGGAAAGTCCTCGCCCGAGTGTCTGCCTCTCTTTAAGCTCACGCGCATGTATCCGTCAGAGGGGTTATCCATGAAACTTGCGATGTTAAACCGCTATTGCTTGCTTGTCCGCGAGTATAAAGTCTTGAGTAGTTCGAGAAAGAATGGCGACTCGGTTCTCGACACACACTCTCCCCAAAAATGAAGGTTTTCGGAATTGTCTTCGTTCTAGGATTCTTTTCCTTTGCATCCGCCCAACAGCAACTGTGGGGACAATGTGCGTGCTGCTTGACTTGAGTAATCTTCTTGATCTCATTCTCGTTCATACCATACCTCAAGGCGGTGGGATTGGATGGACTGGACCTACAACCTGTGTCGCCGGATCTTTCTGCAACGCCTACAGTGAATATTACTCCCAGTGTATCCCGGGAGCGACTACAACTACCGCAGCCCCTCCCCCTCCTGGTACTACAACTACATCCAGTCCCCAACCTGGAGGCACCGGACTCAACTCCGCTGCCAGGGCAGCCGGAAAGCTTTACTTCGGCACAGCAGTTGATGGACCATCCCTAAACGACCAGCCATACCAGGCAATCCTGAGAAACACTGCTGATTTCGGTCAGATCACCCATGCTAATGCGTTGAAATGGGTCAGTGGTTGGAATTTTCGTATTTTATTGTGGTTCTGATGTCGGTGATGTTGTAGGATGCGACTGAGCCGTCGCGCAATCAGTTCAACTTTAACAACGCTAACCAGATTGTCAACATTGCGAGGACGAACGGTCAACAGCTCCGTGGTAGGTATCATGTTTAGCTTATCTCTCCAGTAGAATAATAACTCGGTTGCAGGACATACCTGCGTCTGGTACAGCCAGCTTCCTAGTTGGGTGTCTAACGGGGGCTTCGACTCGGCGACACTTACGCAGATCATTCAAAATCACTGTTCTACGATCATCAGACAATATGCCGGTCAAATGTGAGTTGCTGCATGGTTAAAAAATCTGAACGGTGCTCATTGCTTACTGTTTCGATAGCTGTGAGCTTTTGCGTTGGTCATGCATGTTGAATTCGAGCTAACTTTCTACAGACTCGTGGGACGTGGTTAACGAGGCCCTGTATGTATATTCAGTCTGTTCTGATGGTGGCCTTGAGCTGAAAATACGGTTAGAAACGAGGATGGCTCACTTCGCTCGAACGTCTTCTATAATACCTTGGGAACTAACTACATCGGAATCGCTTTCAATTCTGCACGCTCTGCGGACCCGAGCACTAAGCTCTACATCAATGATTATAACATTGAAGGCTCAGGCATGTTTTACTCTCGCCGTTCATACTCAAACGGGGGAACTGAAGCTTAATGAATATGATTCAGGCTCGAAGTCCACGGGTATAATCAATCTAGTTCGGCAACAGAAGAATGCGGGGGTTCCCATAGATGGTATTGGGATGCAAGCTCACCTTATCGTCGGGTCCGTCCCTTCCAATATCGCCAGCACCATCCAGCAATACGCCAGCTTGGGTGTTGAGGTGCGTAGACTATAGAATTTAAAGTTGAAGAACCGAATCCAAACCTGCCCCCTATAGGTTGCAATCACTGAGCTAGATATCCGTATGACGCTCCCGGTCACTGACCAGAAGCTTCAGCAACAGAGGCAAGACTACCAGAACGTGATTGCTGCATGCAGATCCCAGGCGGCATGCGTTGGTGTTACGATCTGGGACTTCACTGACAAGGTTCGTCTCCTTCATGGAATGATCATGGATTAGCTACTGATATGTGGTAAAGTATTCTTGGGTTCCGAACACATTCTCAGGACAGGGTGCTGCACTGCCTTGGGACGAGGTAAGAACCTATCATCGCGTCAATAATGTTCTCAGCGAACTGATCCTACCATTCATAGAACTATAACAAGAAGCCTGCATATGACGGTATCCTGGCTGGGTGGAGAGGCTGAAGTACTGAAGTATACCTTGTATTTATAAATTAAATCATAAAAATTAGGATTTCGGTCTCCGGACGGAAGGTTTGAGAGCTTATGTACGCGATGCGATGACTAATACATGCATTTTGGTTGGTTATGCCACCCGCCACTCCGTAGCTGTTTTGTTTGCCTTCATTTCTTTCGACGATGAGATTGACTTTACCTCGACTAGCAACATCAATATCCGATAAGCCCTTGAATCTACGTAAAACGAGCGCGACCCTATTGCCTCCAATTCCGTCGGTCCCGAATTGACTCACCTCATGAATCTGAATGTGTTGAGCTCGTCTTTTCTAGATTATATCGCGGTATTCTTCGTGCTCATCGACACTTGCCTGTTGAGATGCGGTCGTTAGGAGATGATTACGTGAGGGCGGGTATGTTCCAGGCGAAAAGAGTTCAACTCGTAACTGGAATGCTCACTTCTCACCTATTACAGAATTTCGACGGCACAGAAGTGTAGACAACCCTTTACATATTATGGGCTTCCTATCGCAATGGAAGATGTATCTGGACGAGTTGCCGAAGGATAAGGAGACGGCGGTGCGATGGAAGGGTAGAAAGCTTGACTCAACTGTTTTTGAGAAGGTGCGTCCAGTACCGGCGGCGCTGCGATCTGGTGAAAGCTAACGCGCGAAGTGTAGATGTCCAAGGAACAGATTGGGCAGCTATACGAGCTCATGCATGCAACGAAGGAGATATGGAAGAGCCCCTCGGAACTGGAGGCTGAGGCGAGGGAAGAAGAGGGACGGATAGCATTGGGTGATGTAGACGATGGCCAGAGTGGGCGTGAGCGAAGATAATGTGTGTGTCGCTCAATCTTATAAATGGGGATTGGCACTAGACATAAGTCATGCGTTTGCTTTGACTCTCAGCTGCTGCAATACGCCGGTGGGCACCTCAAGACTCATATTTATTACCCGCGAGCTAGGGTATGTCAGTTGTCGTTCCTTGGAGCAACATCTCGTTTGATGCATCAAGACAGGTCATGTGTGTTGTGTGACTATTGTCGAGTGACGTCGCCGGAGGAATGGTGTATGGGGTCAAGACTATCAAAAATTGCACCATATCGTCCAAGTGCGCCTATGTGAAAATCGAGACGGATCAGGTTCACTCACATTGCAGGTCATATGTTGCTGGGCTTCTCGTTTCCGTCGGCTTGGCCTTGGAAACCCCAGCAATACCGTCGTTTCATCCTCGGCTCTACTGATATATGAGCTCGGACGATTTCACCAAAGAACCAGCTTCGGGTGGATCTACTTGTCACCAATCGGCACAGGTTGATGCACCGAGGTCATTTCGCAACTGAGCTTCGGATAATTCCTTGACTATCGAAGGTCAACTTTCACAATCACGAGCTTTCCGTAACATACGAATGACAACATGGAAAGGCTTGGCCAATTCATTCTCTCATGTCTGTCTCAACATCTGCTGGCGGTCCGGTCGATCTTCATGTTGATGCCGTGACATTCGTAGTGCTCACGCTCATTTTCCGACAAATATGAGGTCCACCGATTTTGCGATATTCCTCCGGGGCTGGTCTACAGTATAAAAGTCAAGTTGTCTTGCGAAATGGTTCAGCACTCGACAACCCGTGAAAAGTCGAACAATGAAGTCGTTTGGACTTGTCTTGCTACCTTCTTCCATCTCCTTTGTCGCGGCGCAGCTCAACTCAGCTGCACAGTCCGCTGGCAAGCGCTACTTCGGTACTGCTGTGGATGGCCCTAGCTTAAACGATCAGCCGTACCTCACCATCCTCAGAAACACTGCCGACTTTGGGCAGGTCACACCAGCGAACGCGCTGAAATGGGTTTGTCGCAGTCTGGTCAGACTCGTTCCTAGACATGCTAACGGGTACGAAATATTTACAGGACTCGACTGAACCAAGCCGTGGACAGTTTTCTTTCAGTTCTGCCGATCAGATTGTCAACCTCGCCAGAACAAACGGCCAGATTCTTCGCGGTAGGTCTTACGTGTTGTGTTTTTAATTCTCTTTCAAGTTAACTGGTCATGACCTAGGCCATACCTGCGTTTGGTATAGCCAGCTCCCAAGCTGGGTTTCCAATGGTGGTTTTGACCAGGCTACTCTCACCTCCATCATTGAAACGCATTGTTCTACTGTCGTTGGCCAGTACGCGGGACAAATGTAAGTGTCAAAGAAAATTCTTATTTCTTCACAATTACTAATCTCCTTCAACGTTCTGAACAGTTGTTCGTCGTGTTCTCTATTATTGGGTTTAAGGAATAAGCTAACTTTGATCAGACGCGTGGGACGTTGCTAACGAAGTTCTGTGAGTACTCTTGGTTGGCTCGATTTGTCAATCATTGGATTGCTGATTACGCGGGATAGTAATGATGACGGCTCACTGCGCTCGAGCGTCTTCTCTAATACCCTGAATACCAACTTCATAAATATCGCTTTCAACGCCGCACGAGCTGCAGATCCGAACGCAAAGTTATACATCAATGATTACAACATCGAAGGATCAGGTAAATCCTCCATACTGACCTGCTTATCATGGAAAACTCAATCCTGTCATTTTTAGGCGCGAAGACCACCGCGTTACTTAACCTAGTCCAAACTTTGAAGGGCCAGGGTGTGCCTATTGATGGTGTCGGACTCCAGGCTCACCTTATCTCCGGCTCCCTTCCCTCAAACATAGCTGGAACTATCCAGTCGTTTGCTAATTTGGGCGTCGAGGTACACCTTCATTCTTTCTCATCACGTCTCTGCGTCTCATTTTTATTGCAGGTCGCAATCACCGAACTTGACATTCGCTTGACGCTTCCTGCCGATGATCAAAAGCTTGCGCAACAAGCTCAGGATTACCAGACCGTGATCGCGGCATGTAGGTCTGTCCAGGCATGCATTGGCGTAACGATCTGGGATTTCACGGACAAAGTGAGTGTCCTATTAAGATATGGATGACTTGCGGTTGCTTACTTTCTCTCTCTGCAGTACTCTTGGGTACCAGATACATTCCAAGGACAGGGTGCCGCACTCCCTTGGGACGAGGTTCGTGACACAACTTGCTTTCGGAATTCTTGATGTACTGATGGTCAGATAGAATCTCAACAAGAAGCCTGCTTACAACGGCATTCTCGCCGGCTGGACATCGTGATTTCTCGGGAGTCCAAGTTTCTTTTCACTTTTTTGTGTCTTTATGGCTTAAATGCAGTGAACAATATTATATCCAAATGGAACCGTTACACTTTCAAGAAGTTCGTGCTTGTGCCAACGGTGTCGCCTGGCCTGTCAATTGAGAGAAAGCATCGCGTCAGGATCATCAAGGCGATTAGCTATCATTCTGCGAAATTCTCACTCACTGAAGGTCTCGCTGTAAGGTTACCGACTACGTGGAAGTGTGAGGGTGAGGGTACTCCTAATCAGGGGAGATAAGATCTTGAGATAGTGAAATATATTCCAGATTCGTAAGCTGCGGGCCAATGGGGTTTGCGGGTCAGCTGGTTCCCCTTCTCATACACATGGGAATACAATCAAGAGACTCAGAAAGCTTGGCGCCGAATACACTTCCTGTTCAACCATATTCAACTACACTTATCGTCTGTCTGTCTCGATCTACTATGGCACAAGCTGCAGTAAGTCATTTCGGTCAAAGCTGTAATTTCCTCAAGGTGTACACCTCTTTATTGTTTACATAGACAGTTCCTTCGACTGGAAACTCGCCTTTCGCTGCTCTCCCGCCAATTTATACGCAGCTCGCGGAGGCAAAGGCTAGGAAAGGTGATTGCCATATACTAGCGCAGCCTTTGGTTTTGAACAGTCATTAACGCCTACCATCTACAGGACTCACATTTGAGCAAATCGCGAAAGAGGTCGGGAAAGATGAAGTCTGGGTCGCCGCCGCATTCTACGGACAGGCATGTGTCCCCTCCATTATCGCGCTGCTGAGCTGAGAGATTACGCATGACCTAATTTGTACTTTTTCTCCCACGCGATCATGTGACGCACTCTTAGGCAAAGTTGACTCCCGATCTGATTGAGGCTCTTGCGAAGGTACTTGACCTTCCTGCACCTTTACTGCACGATGGGCTTGGCGCGCACTGGTGGCCTAATAGAGGACTGGGACCGACGGTGCCTACGGATCCAGTCATTTATAGGCTTTACGAGGTACGCGCAAAAACATGTTGACAAACTGGTGTTGATCTTGTTCTGTCTAGGGAATTTTGGTGTACGGACATCCTATCAAGGCGAGTGATCTATCGGGTCCTCATGGTTTCAGTGCTGACCACGCTCAATCTCTCAGGCGATCATCCATGAGAAGGTCGGTTTTCAAGCGATTCTACTTCCTATTGAGTTGCTTACCCATAATTCTAGTTTGGAGATGGCATCATGTCTATGATTAATTGCAACGTCACTGTGAACAAGAAGGAAGATCCTGCGGGAGACCGTGTTGTGTTGACTTTCGAGTAAGCCACCCTCTCTTCTTGGAGACCAGCTGAACCTACTGATATGATATTCTTTCAGTGGAAAATTTCTTCCGTATTCAACTTGGTAAAGGAGTGTATAATATGACCTGAACATTGCATGTCAATGTTATCCGATTGACCAGCGATCGAAGTCCATGTGGCTTACCTGAGAAATCTCTTCAAATTCGCGAAGCACTGACACACATTAGTTCGGCTGTGGACCGCGTAGCTATCCATGTTCGTTTCCCACAAACTTCGCGCCTGAACCTCAAGTGGTATGTGACAAATAATACTTTTCTGGTGAACCGTTGGGGCTAATGGCACTCTTATTTCCATCCATCCTCTAGTCTTCATGACTTGTTTGCGTTTATTTGCGAATATTCAGACGGAGTCTGATTACGTAACCTTTGAAACTTTATTTAGAGTTGTGGTTTGTGGCTTAACCACCGCGTCGTTCCTGCCTCTTACCACCACGACAATCTACTTCAATCCCACAATACTCGCAACATTCGTTTAGAAGTGCCACCGCTTTTCAGATTGGACGTTCTTTGTTATCTGACGCTTCCCGAGTGGCTGATATATGCACCTCATTACCGTGGCATTGTGGCTTGTAACTTGCTGTGAAAGAAACTCGACACTGCAGGTATGGTAACTTCTGTTTTTCTCACTTTACTGCCCCTTACATCCATTATCCTCGCTTGGATCAAGAAGATAAGCGACTTTCGTACGCTGCGCGCATCAACCAACGTGGTTTGTCTTATTGACACTACGACCTCCACCACCGACTCCAGTCAACTTCCATGCCCAGAATAAGAAATAGGAGTGATGCATGCGATGGAAGGTTCTTGCCTCAGGCTCTAGATGTGCGTGAATTCACTGTATTTCCGGCTTCCGTTATGCTCACCCGACCTTCTTAAGTATTGCAACGGAGAGAACCATCACATCGAAAATCGAGAAGCTCCTTCGTGGACTACTATTCCACCTGAGGACACAAATGACGGCCAGCGCTGGGAGGGAGAGTCTGAGGTTTCGGAACTTTCGGAACTTACGGAGCTCAGTGATGACGAGTCACCTATTCAAGATATTGATGTGGACCATTCTATAGATGGTCGCAGGCGTACACAACACGAGTACATATATGATAGTGATGGTGAAAGTGGGAAATCAGAGATTGGCTCCGAAGAAGAAACTGTCGCAACTGGCGATATTGCGGCATATTGGACTCGAAAGAAACGCGCCAGTGCAAGAGAGCAAAGCTTCACTATACCGACGGACGAGACGCGCACTGCTACGAAGGCTCCCACTTATACTCTTCACAGGGTAGAGGATCACTCTGCACCGAAGATCAAGACGCGCACCATTCCGGTGATGGAAGCGCAGAACGTGACGACGATGACGAAGAAGAAGAAGAAGAAGAACACAAAGAGGCACAAAGACAAAGAGACTCAGACCATACCAGTCGGGGGGACTGTCCCCGCCAATCAAGAGAATGGAATGCGCATGATTTTCTACACTTATCCGACGATTCCCGAAGTCCAGCCTCCTACCGTTCCTACAGAGCAGGAAGATACTGTTGAAAATACGGAGGTACACCCCTCCCCGGATGAAGTACCGCACGAAGAGGAAACAGACGAACTTGACTCTAGAGAAGCAACCCCAGAGAACGAATCTCCCGTTTCTCCTGCTTTGGAAGGGAAAGAATTACCTCCCGTAGTCGCACATCCCTCTTTGATCCCAATGATCAAGGTGCTTCAACAGAAGGCGCTAGCAATCTGTGGCACAAGTCTTGAAAATTGGGACAGAAGCAAAGTTAGTTCCGAATGTCTTTACACCACATTTCTTTCACAGCTCTCACTTTTTTTCCCGAAGGTTCCGGATGACGACTGCGAAGGATGCTTAGCGTCAAAGGGCTACCGTGGAAGTAGGCAAGGTCTACGACGCCATGTTATGACCCACTACCCAGATGGGTTTTTTTGCCCAGTTTGTGACCGTTTGTTCGCACGGGAGGATTCGCTCGACAGACATCTCACAAGACTTCCGGCCAGCTGCCTTGAGAACCCTCAATCACATTTCTTCCTGATCTGGCGCACCCAGAACAACCAGGTCGGACGTTTGTTGGACAGAAGATATTTCTCCATTTATTATCTTGGCGCCATGGAGGACTTTCCCATGCGCGAGGATCATTTCACTCTTGTCGCCATACGCAAACGCAACAATGCCATTATACGCCCGAACGGAAAGAAGACTCTGAGGAACCCGCCTGACTTTATACTGCGCTTCCAACGGAAACTTCTCGCGAAACAAGGAGTGAGACTTGTTAAGATTGAGTGGGAGGCGCCGCCACAGACGGAGACAGAGACCGACGCAGCAACAGCAGCAGCAACAGCAACAGCAACAGAGACAGAGACAGAGACAGAGACAGAGGGATAGGCAGTGATGGAAAGCAAACACAGACAGAGACAAGGGACAAGGCGGACAAGGCGACGAAAAGGAATGAGAAATGATCATCTTTGATATACGCTAGAGTTTAACATTGACCATGACTGTTCACAAATAACACGATACAACAACAATGAATTTATGGTTATTCTTGAGCATTTCTGAAGTGCTGACGCGTGAAGTTACATGTGGATAAAGTAAAATGCAATGGTTTCACAGTCTTGAGGTGGATAGATCATTTGTGAAGTAGAATAGATATAGAAAAACCTAAAAAAAGAAAACGGAAAGACGAGACGGTCCGAAATGCAGCTGCGATTTACATTTTCAGAGGTAAGCCTCTATCCCGAGCGTTGCCTGAAAAAGGCCTCCGTCAATCAACCAGATGAATCATCCAGGAACTATATTACACACCTTGACTTGCTCGAAATTTGCCACAGCACGCTCAAAATCCCAGGCATTATTCTCCAGGCAGTCAAACGCGAACTTGACGTTAAGTCCCGTCCGCTGGATGATTTGAACGACCAGGTTACGTTGTAGGTCCGGCTGACCGGGTAGGACGATCAGCAAGAGACAATGTGAAGTTCATAGACTAATGAGACTTACGATACTGCCGAGCATGGCCTGAACTTCTGGAGCCAGAAGCTTCTGCGTCACATCAGGATGTAGATGCTGGGGTCGTTTCTGCGGTGTCCGCGGAGGCGCATGATGAAATCTCGAAGCGCTCCCGTCGCCCTGAACCTTGAGTGGGCCAGGTTTCCACGCATCTGGGCTCGAGTACGGCCGTACAGTAAGTTGGTCCGAGAGGATTACGACCGACCAGTTATTCAAAGCAGCTCTATTAAAGCGAGTCAGCGAACCTCATCCCAGCCTGCGATCATAATCATACCTTGAACCAGTAGGTGCCGGAGCGAGTATAAATGATCGGTCGAAGGAACGAACGCCTTGCGACGGCTCTGATGAAGGGATAATAAGAATACAGGTATAACAAACAAGACAAGGCAATACCTTCCGCAAACTCGCCATGAATGCACAAAAACAACATCATTGCAGAACCTTGTCCGACTGGCCATGCGTCAATGCAAAACTTCTCCGCTGAGCCAGATACTTCGTGTCGCGTAGCCGGAAGATGCGATAGGGCCTTGACAATTTGTTCTGGGCCCGTATGAAGACTCCGCAGTTCCCGCTCGAGTCCATGGGCTGTAGCTCCGGAAAGGAAACTTAGATTCCGTGATCCACCTGACGCATTGCGCAGCCAAGGACCCCATTCAAGCTTGCGCTGGTTAGGCATGGCCGGCGAGGTATGCCAACCCTGAAGACGTGCTCGGGGTGGAATTTGAGTGTAGGCGGAGTATGAAAATGTCGCATTTGGAAAGTAAACGTCTGCAAGTGCAGCTCTTTGTGCATCAAAAAGGGGGAAGAATCTAATAGACAGGATTAGAATAGCTTAATGCTTCTTATTATCGCCAAACATACCGAGAGAGGAAGCTACTGATAACCGAGCCGTCCACTCCAGTGATGAACGACGACTCCATATTCAAAGGGAAAGAATCAGGACCAAGTTGTTCATGTGTGTCGGAACTTGTCGAGATAGGAATGGGACCATCAACGAATGATATCTTCGTAATCGCTTCTTGGTCCAATACTTCCAACATGGGAAATCTCCTCATCATTCCACTGTTTCCATTGGTAGGTAAATGTGATTGCATTAATTCGACTTGTATTGCACTAACCTCTTGTATTGTTCTGCCCGACCGGCGTTCAACTCTTCGTCACGCAAAGGATTGCCGATGAAGATCAATTCTCTTAGTTGAGCTAGCTTTCGGCTCTTCATCGAAAGCTGGTCCACGTCCCTCCATAGCCTAAGCCTATTACTTTGCAACGATAGGTTTCGAATGTCAGGAAGATAATGTGCTAGGCTAGCTATTTGTGCGCCGGAGTAGATGTTGTTATTCGCAAGGGAGATGGTCTCCACGGGCGGCTTGAGCTGCGATGCAAGCTTGAAAATGACAGGATATTCCTTGCCGGTTGACCCGGGTTGACCGGGAGCCACGACCTTGTTCTTCTTCAAAATTTCGTCATGCAGCAGTTGCTAAATCCTGATCAGGAACAGCTCGACACCTGAAGAAAGAGCAACGTACATCAAGGTTGAGAAATCGCGCTTCCGGGTTATACCGGCTTTGTACCACTTCCCGCCACACTTCGAGCGGCCTGCCTTGCACTCTCCCCGTTCCTTTCCCGATTCGTGGGTTGGCCGGTCTCAGTGCCGCACCACGAACGGCAAGCGGATTTGAAAGATTTGCTGATATCCTCGATGCAAGCTAGTTCCAACCACAAATCCAGCCGAGCAATCAGGTGATCCGCCCATACGATCAAGGCAAGCACAACCATAGCACAATACCAGACCAGAGATGTCGGAGAGGAAACGGGGGAGGACCGATACATGGTAAGCAATGTGTAGCTAGCATAAGGAGAAGAAACACCGCGACCAAGAGAAATGCTCTGGTCACAATGAGTCGAAATTATTTACCATTTTGTTCTGAATGCTTGTTGAACCTGAGGCCTTGTAAATATCCCCAGGACGTTGACGAAGACCGACTTTCTTCGGAAACGCCTTATGGCGCCCTGGCCTCGAAATATCTCGCATATTTGCATCCTCGTCCCTGATGAGACCCACACCCTTCAACATCTTCCCGGCGACACCACGAGGTTTGTGCGAAGATGTGGTGGCCATCATAATGTTCTTCTGTGTCGCGTGTGTTAACTACGAACGTCAGTGAAATATAGAGGAGTGTGTTTCGTCGTGAATGTCTGCCGTAAGAGAGAAGAGGGTCGAACTGTAGAACGATGGTGGACGTCGGAGTCAAGAGTGTCTAGTGGGTGGTCTTTGCGCTTTGCGGCTTGTTGTCACGAGTCATCTATATTCTCACGAGTACAATAAGTACATTCCCACGATTACAAGTACCATGATGACTAAGCTACTTGACTCACTTGGCAAGATAACAATATTTATTGATCTTGTCTTGTCTACTACTATTGTCCATCATCAATGTCTACACGTCGTTGGTCGACGCCATTCCTGCGATCTGAATCAAGTACTACTCGTTCGGATATTGGAAGACGTGCATTAGTTATCCTCAATCAGCCCTTCCCTGCGGAATTGCTGAAGCGCGTCTGGAATACTTGCGAATGGCATGCATGTGCCGATGGGGGTGCAAATAGGCTATGGGACGTCCTGCAAGCAAACCCCGACCTCAAACCTGATGCGTGAGGTCGTTTCAACCTACTCAAAGCTGCTCTCTGCGGCGCTGATTGTCTGCTGCGAATGTCGAATAGCTTTTTACCGGATCTTATCAAAGGTGACCTAGACTCGCTACGATCCGATGTTAGCGACAACTTTGCAAAGCTGGTAGGTGTTGTACCCGTTATTCCTGTGCTATGGCCTCATTGCAGGTGAAACGGTAAAGGGTGTTCCAGTTGTCAAGGACTGGGACCAAAATTCTACCGATTTGATGAAATGTATATCGGCAATCGAAGAAATTGAGCTTTCATCTCCTGACCGGACTCAGGTGTGTAAGCATGCTGTATCAAGCAATGCCCTCCTCATGCTGATTGAGTCCAGTTTACAATAATAATTCTCGGCGGTTTATCTGGCCGATTTGATCAAACCATTCACACTGTTTCGTATTTGCATAAACTCCGGAAACGTCGAAAGAACACATTCGTAGTGACGGACGAAAACGTCGGATGGTGTCTTGATGAGGTATGCACTCGCGACCACTATTACGTTGCGAAGTGATCGTCCTCAGCTTCTCACGCTCTGCTCGCAGGGTGAACACCTGATTGAGATCGACGAGAATTTGATCGGTCCGACTTGTGGTCTTCTACCCATAGGAGTCGACTCGACTATTTTGACTACAAGAGGACTAAAGTGGAACTTAGGTGAGCTTCTATCATACGTCTTGGACTGTAACCTCAATGCTACAGCAGAGAAGAAGGAATCATCGTTTGATGGCCTCGTGTCCTCTTCAAATTCTGTTATCGATAAAGAAGTGTACATCGCGACCTCGAAACCCATCTTTTGGAACATCGAACTTGCGTTCTTGTAGGCGTTACACACTGGCACCCAACTAATAATTCACCTAGATAGATTGTAGAAGACCAGAGAGCGCTCACGCTTGTTCTGGAGCATTCATTAGATTCAGTCGATCCAACCTAGAAGAAGAAAGACATCGAAGACATCAAGTTGAAAACTTCGGAATGACCCGTTACTCTGTTCTTCCGAGTAATCAGCGATATTTATGATCCATTACCGTTCATCTTTCCTCTAAGGTCGATGCTGTGTTATCGGTCCGCCTTTTCGTGGATGAATTGAGATTCCACCCATTACCGGCGCTGCCATCACAAGCTGTGCAGATGCAACACCAGAACGCCTATATGACCATATGCCTCACGTCGTGTTACTCAGCGACACTCCAGTTCAGCCAATTGAATAATCCTCGTGAACCTTGGGCGCTGCTCTATTTCTTTCTGTGTGTGGATACTGTGTGTGGATTGCGAAGTTTGATACCTCCTGCCTTTAAAGGCAATTCCCCCCGGGATTATCGTTGCATCAAGTAAGTACTTCAGATGATTTCCCTTGATGGTGGAACCAACGAATTCACTAGAAGAGGATTTGGATTGAATGTCTTTAGGAATACTAATAAGAGCCCTCTTATTGCACAGGATTCATTGTCGAGGGTGGCGAGTTGTAGACATGAAACCTTGAAATCAAAGATTGTGTACTCACAACTCTATCGGTATTCTTTGGCACTTCTGCGTGCTGGCGGACCTACCAACTCGGCCTACTCATATTCAATCCCTCAGGCAAACCTGTGGATTTAAAACCCGTTTACCCCTCTTTGTTCATCCTGAACAACGTCTCGACTGGCGTTTCTGACTACAAGCTCCATCACAGAAGCTCAACGACGCATCAACTTGTTTTGGACCTGAGAGTTTCTACAGCCATACGTTTGGCCAGAAAGAACAAAATACCACGAGTCACGCCTCAGTTTACATACATCTATCTGTCATCCATTACCTCTTTAGTTGAGGAACTAGTCACGACCAAGATATCTCGGTATTCGTAAGCTAGTTGAAAGCATATGCCTCAATCAGTGTTCTGGCATGCGGATGAGGATCTTTCTGGTAAACTGTCACTTATCGCATCGCATTGAAGCGTCAAACAATGCCTCTAATGATTCAGAGGCTATTAGAACTTTGTATTCTTAGTATCCCCCTTCCCAATCACACAGACATTGTGCTCCGTCCCTACTTTGCTGCACCGTATCGCATTGACTGTGTACCTAACGAATGATCGAACTAATTCAGCCTCTAGGACTAGTACAGTGCCATATTCATTCCGAAGCCATGACTTCTTGAGGGTCTGGTTGCCAAACTGCCGAAATACTGTACTTCCTTACTGTTTCCTTATTGCTGTGCTCAGGGTTCTGGTCCTGGAAACCATGTGCCTTTACCGGACTCATCTTCCATGTCAAGACAGTGCTTTTTGGATAGTAAACACCGACACTTGTATGTACTGCGCGCTATCTATATCTTTCATGGCAAAGAATACCCAGACACAGCCCTTTATATCGAGTCGGAGTTAGTGTAAGTAATATCATTTCTTCTCCGCAGTTTCTGGGAATTACGGTATCCCGGAATCTGGATGTGTTCTGTATATAAGCTCTTGCATGTATTTTAGGGTTTGTGCATAGTATTTATAGAATTGAATTGGTGAGCCCAGTCCAGTCCAGAAAAACCTGAAGTGACATAGCCTGAAAAGGAGTCGGTGTTTTCCTTTGCGTTTCATATACATAATAGTAAGTCCCATGAGTGCGACACCCGAGCCGAATATGCGACAGCGGTGCTCAACTTTCTTTTGTTCCTATAAACCCGGATCGTTGAGTGGTCCACTGTCTACGCTTTTTTAGCATCCGGCGAGGCACAGTGTACGGAACTTACATAAATGCAATGCTGGGAAAGCGTTAACGCGGTGCAATCGTGTGCGATAGAAGTAGACGATCGTAGTATAGCCTTCTGCTACCTTTTCAAGCCAGATTGTCCCACAAGCTTCTGAGCTACATCTTGCAGGCTGGTCCAATATTCCATAGTATTACTATTATAAAGGGTGGGGGGTTGGAAGCTGCGAATTGTGAGCGATAAAAGAGGTGATTGGGTGGGGGATTTGAAAAGATTTGTGGCCCTCGTCTGTTACACGGGATGAAGTCTGTTCGCTTGCCTGTATTATCCGAGATGAGACACGAAGATGAGAAAGACCCACGATCATACGGACCGAACTCGTTTGTTGGTTAAATTTTTTAGGTTGTCCCCAACGATTCTTACCTAACTCCCCCGCTATACAACAAAAGGCCTTCCAAAAAAGACCCCTTCATGTCGGTAAACCACTCTCATATTACAACGCGAAGTGCCAGACGGCCTCGTGTTTAACTTCTTTTTTGGATTCTCACCAAATTCACAAGACGAGGTGAACCTTCTTGCATAGCATCTGAATGGCATCTTTAGAGAAGATCTGGTGTATTAGCAACATTTTTATGTAGTGTTGGTGATCAGAAGTCTGATGCCCGCTCCCTGCCCTCAAACGTGCTTGATCTCTGGTTCCGTTCTGGAGGACATCAACAATCATATTGATGCAATCCTGGATTTCGTTCTGTCTGAGGATCCCTCAGAAAAGGCCCATGCACCCTTTCTCAAGTTTGCTGCTTTTGAAGGGATGTTCGCATAGAATGGATTGGGTCCTCTTTGTATATAAAGGTGTTTGCCCGTGTCGAAAGGTAAGCCAGTGCGTTCTTGCCAAACTCGGTTTTCGGAGGATCCTAGGACACGAAAAGAACGCATCATGAGCGTGTATTCTGCGTGTACACTTTATCACATATACGTACCTCGCAAACAAGCCCAAGCGCTATGCGTCGAGTATGTACAGCCTTCGTTCCTCCTTGGTAAGAAATAGACTTTACCCGCAGAACTAGCTCAACACATGTCGATGCGAGGACCTAAAGCCATTCTAGTGCATTGGATAAGATTTAGAGTTCGCCGTCTGGCCACAGCATTGTACTAGATTACTCGGAGTGAGATGTCGCGTTGATATCGAGTAGGGACTAGATTTAGATAAGAGTTTGCCATATTGGAATACTTCCAAGAAAGTTTAGCCCGGCGTGCATGTCTGAGGATATTATTTCTCCATGAGACGGCCGCAGTATGTTTTGCATGCATGGCACGCACACGCATGGTGGGCCCAAATAAATCTCCGATCGAATCTTGACGTGGTAAGCAGACCTTGGAGCAGAGATGGATAGCATAGGAAAAATTGCAAGCTAGTTATCAGACAACAGATAGCGCTGTGGCATACTTACGCATTACTAGCTAGAATGCTGAACGATGAATCGTTCTAGAGATGCCATTGGTACCCGAATTCTGGCGTCGTGTGGCAGTGCACTCAGAGGCGATGAGATACTCGTCGGTCTATGCGCCAAAATTTGTGTACAGAGGAGAATCAAGAGGGTAGTAGAGCGAGAACGGAGTCGGTAAGAGAATCGTCCTCCCATGGCAGACTCAGGCTAGTTGTGTGGAATGCTTCTTGTACGGAGGTCGTGCCAGTATCACCATGATCATGGTCGCGCAGTTGAGCCCGTGAAGGCAGCTCATCCTTATTTTATAGCAATACATGAAGTCCACCACGGATACCCGTGGACGGCGTTGTAGTCGATGTCGAACACCCGATGTTTACGATTACGGTATGTCCTTCAAGGTAGAGGATGCCAACGGACATTCTAGCCGCCTGGAAATCCCGCTGCTCCTTGCCCATCAGGATGGCCAGCGATACTCGCAACCTCGACACGGCGCGCATTGTCATTGTGTTGTTCTTTTGTATTTCGGCTGCTTTTGGCAAACTCGGCGAACAATTAACTGCGAGCGCCTGTGAAACTTATTCACCTGTGTCTTTTTTTCGTTTTGCCTCTGTGAGGCGGACGAATGCTGACCCGTAATGAAGCAAGTGAGGTCAGTACGAGGAAGAAAGTGAGCTCGTCAGGCAGGAGGAGCGAGTGGCACAGCGTGAAAGGGGATGTTGCTATATTTGGCATGAGGGCAGTGCGTGCGAACCTTATCTGTAGTCGACGGTAATTGCTTGCACACACATATATATATCACCGCTGGTCCGTCGTTTAGTCGCTCTTTCCACCCTCCATTCTCTTGGTACAGCATGCCGTTCGGAGGTAAGACCTTTCCCTCATTCCGTAAAATTACTTATAGCATCGTTGATCGTCACACTCCTACAGATTCTATATACAATGAACCTGATCCTATTCAAACCCATGCAGAACCGCCTCCCGGTCAGCCAGCTGAGCCTGTCCCCAGCGAACATCCAACACGGACGGCAACAGAATCATCTACCAGACCCCGCCTAAAGTGGTTCCAAGGTGGCAGTAGAGAGCGCAAAGGGTCGCGGACGTTTACTATTATGTCCAATCATCTTAAGCCTCCTAAGCCCGTGGGACATCCTCCTAGTCTCTTTCACCAACTGAAGGAGATCCTTTTCGGCTCTTGTGAGTTAATCCTCACTCAACAGTTCACTATGATACATTAATGTTGGTCGAAATACAGGGTTGAATATTCTGCTGCTTTGCATCCCAGTATCAGTATGTGTTTTTCCGCGTTGATTTGGTGCGCAGTTCTCAGACAAGAGCATCAGTGGGCGATGCATTTCGCTTTACACAATGACATTGCCATCTTCGTCAGTGCGTGTTGTATTGGTCTCCACCTCGAGCGGATCTTCCTGATTTCATCTATTTTTCAGCATCATTTCTTGCGATCATCCCACTGGCCCAAGTAGGTCTTAATTCATCTGATTCATCTCCAGCTCCTTCCTATGCACCTCTGATATTCGATTAAGCTCCTATCCCTCGCAACGGATGAGATGTCGATGCGAGTTGGTCAAACCCTAGCTGGACTTATGAATGCCACATTAGTGAGTTTCAGCCACTTGTAGCATTTCTGGACTTACTCAAACGCTTCCATTCCATTGCTTGTTCGGTAGGGAAACGCGTAAGTTCGCGAAGTTCGGGAAGCCCCTTGTTTGCTCACGAGTTATTTTTGACGCCCGCTATCCGAACCTTAGCGTTGAGCTCATCGTAGCCGTAAGTGTCCTTATACCTTTCTAGCAAACCGTATGGTCACTGGATCTATCCTGGAACCACAACTGATCCGTGACGTAGATCATAGCTATCGTAAAATGCGAGCTCCAAGTGGTCCAATCATCTTGTGAGCGGTATTCGTTGCTCCATGGAACGTTGCTCCGTGCAACGCTCCATTGTTCTCACCCATGTTTGACTGACGTCTATTCTTACATAGTGATTGGTTCAATTCTGAGTAACCTATGTGCGCTAGATCGTTTCCCACGAGTTGTAGCGACCGATTCCTCTGACTTTGCTCGGGATTTTCCCGATTAGTGCTGGTACTTGGAATGTGCTTTTTCGCAGGCGGTACGAGATTTCAGGAACAGGGTTTCGGTGCTAGTGCGTGAAAATCTCGCTTCTCTTGGTTGTTTGATATATGCCTGATTCCCCACACTCGGGATTTCCTTGATATGTTAAATCTATCCTTTTGACGCTGACATGGGCGCTTGTGTATTTTCCGACTCGTTCCTCCGACGATCATGCTTCGAAAATCCATCTATGCCGATCAACCATGATTCTCCACTCACTCCTGGAAATGAACACCACTCGGGTTTTGCGCTCATTACTTCCGTTGCTTGGTGCTCTTGGTGGCCACCTTGGCGTGCGCGTCGATCCCTCGGCTCGGAATCAAACATTCGGTCTTCGGAATCTCTCGGCGCTTCTCCTACTTTGCGCACCTTGGTCAACAACAATACTTGAACTGCGACAGGCGCCAGCCAAATCAACTCGTCGTTACTTACACTTAGTGTGATTGCCGTGCTTATGCCTGGTGCGTGTTCTTCGTCTCAGTTCGCTATTCCAGTTGTTTGAACTGACTGGCTTGTTTGTTATATTTTGGTATTGATAATAATCATGCTATGTGCGACGGCAGCTGCCTTCCATTTCGCCGTTCAGCCTTCCGCGGCGGGAGACACCGATCCATTGACGGACCCCCAGGAGCTCGCAGACATTGAGAAACTGAGCCATGGTGTTGCAATCATCTTACTTTTCAGTGCGTAATTTATCCTTGAGGATCCTGAATGAGTGTTGTCTCCTAACGATCTTTTCTCCGATACCTGAAGTCTATGTATCGTACCTCGTCTTCCAGCTCTTTACTCATGCTTCCCTCTACAAGGTGAATAAACTCCATCCTCTCTAGGTGGACAAATTGATATGCTGGAATTCCGTCTAGGACGACCATGAGGCCAACTTCAAATCAACACCGCATGATCGAGATGTATCAACTACGGCAGTAATTCACAAGGTAAAACGTCGGCTCCGGCCAGAGAAGAACCCCGGACTGGATCTTGAGAATGGCCCGGAGACGTTGGATTCAGGAGCGATGCCGACTGAGAACGGAACTGAGAAAGGCAGTGCGCACGCTAATGGAGATGTGCATGCTGCAAATGGAAGTGTTCGCAGTACAACTCCGGAAAATAGCAACGAGTACCGGGGAACTACTTCCACTACCACGACAGGTGCAACAAAGAAAGAAGAAGAAGATGACGTTGAAACACCATCTTTGAGTCTCCCGGTGTGTCTTGCTTTACTGGTTGTCGTGACAGTCGTACGTCCTTCCCTCATTTCGTCTATTTTCTTATGGTTTCACTAACGAAGCCAACAGCTCGTAGCGATCACAGCGGAATTTCTCGTTGATAGCATCGATGGCGTTACTACTGAGAGCGGAATTAGCAAGGAATGGGTTGGATTGATTCTATTGCCCATTGTGGGTAATGCAGCGGAACATGTTACAGCTGTGACTGTTTCAGTCAAGGATAAGTTGACACTGAGTATTGGAGTCGCTGTTGGGTCAAGCATTGTGAGTTGATTGATCATTCTACCGAGTGGAATTGAGATGTGCTAATGACTCGGTTGACGATTTAGCAAATAGCACTTTTCGTTATTCCGTTAGTTTTCTTTCTCCACTGCTTTAGCAAGAAAGCTAATAACTCGTGGGTGCGGTGCAGGCTCATGGTTGTCATCGCTTGGATATTGGGGAAACCATTGTTACTCCTCTTTGATCCGTTTGAGTCCGTGGTGCGTACCACTCTGTTCCTCTCCATTATTTCTGTGAAGTCAAATGCTAATGTTGCGTACAGACACTATTCCTTGCAGTACTAACGGTGAACTATGTCGTTCAAGACGGGAAGGTATCTTACAGTCCCTCATCCATTCTTCGTTCGTTGACTGACCATGGGACTACGCAATAGTCCAACTGGTTAGAAGGCATGATCCTCATGTGCCTTTATGTCATCATCGCTGTATCATTCTGGTTCTACCCTGGAAGGTGCGTCCTTGTGCTTGTAGGCTTATTGCCTTCACGTTTCCTTCATTTCCGAACTTCTCCCCTTCTCCGCGTGATTCCGTGGTTTTTGTCCCCCAATCTCTGCTTGAGATGGCTCGTTGCTAACGCATGCTTTTCTTTTCCCTTATTTAATTCACAGTACGATCTCGTCCGTCTTTAGTACATGCACGTAAGGACACGACAAACACGCCTTACAACACAGGCGCCAACAACACGCGTACAACAGCCGGCGCGTAATAATATTAAAACATATGACCTGAGTCACAGTGCGAAGAATCAAGGGCGTCAATAACACATGAATTTCTCCCTGGCTGACTCCCAAGATGAAGTCAAGAATCCAATAGACTTCAGAAAAACTCATGGTATAGTGATTACGTTCATTTCGTTCGTTTTCGGTCTTCACATTCCTTTCGAGTTCCTTCGGACCTTCAGCTACTATACTCCCAGCGATGTTTCCAAACGATACCCCTCCAGTACTCCGTTCAAACGTTCCGTATTTTCCTTGTTAGCTTCCCACTTTTCATAAACGATTTAATCCTCTCTTACCTTCTTTCCTTGCGCCACCGCACCCCCAATTCACACCGCCTTTGTTCTCTCTTTCCTTCCTACTGCTTTGTTTCTGCCTCCACCTATTCGACTTTCGGAACTCGGTTTGCCTTAGATTCCGGATATTCCAACATGTAGCGATATGACCCGGTGCAAGTAGACGGAAAGTTCCATGACATGATACATGGAGTACTCAAATCCTGCTTCCAATCTTCTAGCTCTAGCTCCATTTACCGTTATTACGGGTCGTCATCGCTACATTGCGGATAATTCCAAATTCTATTCTCTTACTTTCAGAGGCTGTAGATACAGACAATGTCCATGTGTCTGATATCTCCTCGCTTGTTGCGGTGCAGTATTTTATTAGAGTTTTAGCGCAGGTGGTTTTCAAAATTCAGAATGATCGATAAAATTCTTTCCTTTCAATACTTCACCGATCTCTGGGTCATCCACTGCCAACGATAACATGAAACAGAATAGAGAAAAATTCACCGTTCCGATTTCATTTCAAGAATAACGATACAACATGTGCATGCATGGAATGTATATGTAATCAAGGCTTACAATAAAAGACAATCCAGGAAAATGGTGCCCAATAATGCGGTGCGGATGTTATAGCTTCGCCTTGTTGGATCCGGATGCAGAAAGAGTTGCACCAGCAGCGGCAAGGACGGTGGTCCCGCGTTCCTTAACTTTCGTAGCTACCAGTCCAGTATTATCAGTAACCAACTTCTCCCCACAAAAGTTAAGAAACGTACTGAAGATAACTTTGTTCCCTTCCTTCCACATCTCCGTGACGAGTGTCTCTCCTGGGTAAACTACTCCGGCGAAACTAGATGAAAGATGGATCAGAATGCGACACTATCAATCGGCAGCATGATGGGATAAATGGGTTATGCTACATACCGAACTTTGATATCATCATAGGGGCCAAAAGTCTTGAGTACATGCTTGCCGGAGATGCCCATCGAGCATAGCCCTACACATTTCCAATGGCACAAAATCCCGGACGTTTTCAGATAGGGATTTTTTTAGGTATTAGTAGCGAACCGCGTGATGGAGTGTATAGCAGATATCACGCACCATGTAGTATAGGCTTGTCAAACCCTCCGATAGCAGCAAACTCCGGAAGGATCTAGGACAAATCATACTTGCATTAGGCATACATGACGGCGTCAAGGCGGTTACGAAAGACGCACATGTAAAGGATTCGGATCCCCGCTCAGGCTGCATCGAACAGACAAGAATCAGCTCATGTAATTGACGAAGCCTGGGAATGGGAAGCCGAAGTCCTATCCCGAAGCAACGAAGAATGAAAAAACTCACCGATAAAGCGCTGCCTGTGATGAGATGGTCTTTTCCTCTAGCACTGCATCGGGCGCGCGTTTAGGGGGCGCATTCGGTGCCGTAGCTGCTCCTCGGTCTGATTGTTCAAACCGACATCCATTAGTAAACTAGTTGATATGAATCAAAGCGGGAACAGTCAAATCACCTGATCCAGATTTCTTTCCTCCGAAGCCACCGCTTCCTCTGATGAATACTGTAGACTGATTCTCGAAAATAACTTTACCAGTTGCCGCATCAGTTGTCTCAACTATTGACGTTACAGCTGCCGCTTTGCCCTTGTCGAGTACTTCAAGCAGTCTGTGAATCATATTGATATTAGATGTAAGTGACTCTGATAAGCGTCATGAGGCTAGAGATCACCGACTGACCTTGCCTTGTTGATAAGCGTCCCGCTCGTCGGTATTGGGCCCTTGATTGCCAGGTACTGTTCGCCGTGGAGCAGCTTCGCCTGTGTACAGACCAGCTTAGCGACAAACTGCAGCAAAAAAAACAATGGCAAGTAAGGAAACGCACAGGATTGAAGTTCGGCAACCAATCCAAAGGAATTCCGGAGCTCGCAGCGAACTGAGGTATAACGCCAAACGTTGGGAGTGCAGAGAATGCATCGTGATTCTCGTATACCCACTGCAGTTCTGTCGCCTCTGCACCGATGCCGAGGTTGTAGAGGATGACATCGCGATCAGTGTACGAGAACTCGGTGGGATCGAATACCTCCTTCTTCGCATTTGCGACGAGCTCGGAGTCTTCTGGATCAGAGTGTGGACTAGATTCAGATGAGTTGGAGGAACCGTCGTTTCCGAAGTTCTCGATGATCTGAAACAATAATGAGCAGGACAACGGGATAGGGTTCACAACTAATGTTTACTTGTTGAATTGCTTCCGTGGTTGTTGTTGGATACGTCGACCTACCATCATCTACCGGCGTCGTTAGAATTGCAGTCGCCATCCTAAGTGGAATTGCACGTACCGAAGTTGGTAAAGACACTCCATTTCTCAAGGATCGCCTCGGGTGTCAAGGGCTTATTCACAGGGAAACCATATCCTCCCGCGCGTTGCCAGCGAGTCTGAGCAGCCCAGCCACCTGAGATTTCGAACAGACTCCCGCTGACCTCTTCGTTGGCTACAAAAAGCTCAAAAACCTCACTTATGCCAGATACAGAACATGTACTGACCTTCGCTCGTGAGATAGCCAACGACTGGCGCGACGTAATCCGGCTATGCTTCAATCGTCAGGTGAGGCTCAAAGCATGGAAGTTAGGGTTTACCTTAAACGCCTCGACCATCTCCTTCGGCCTATTTGCATGTCAGTGAGCTTGTCACTTTCTAATCGGCTGAATAATAAACGAACCAGATTGTGCTAGTCATCGCTGTCCCGGCCGATGGAGCAATGCAATTCACGAGGATATTGTATCTGCTCCCCTCAAGTGCAAGAGTTCGCGAGAGACCGAGAATGGCCGCTTTTGCCGTTGAATACTACCAGTCCGGACGTTTCAGGATATAAAAAATAGTATTGTTAGGCAGGGTGAGACGTACATTAGCCTGTCCGAAGTTTCCGTCTGCAATGAATTAGCACCGAGCATCTCAAACGGTAGATAACAACTCACAAATACCAACTTGAGAGCATGTTGTCACAATTCGACCGTATTTCTGTTTCTGGAAGACGGGCCAAACAGCTTTCGCGCACTTGTACGTTCCCCTGCAAAAGTTCGGGTTAACAATTAAAAGACAGATAAGAGCGTTTTATCGCACCTCAGATGTACAGCGATGACAGCGTCCCACTCCTGCTCACTCATTGCTGTGAATGATCTGTCGCGGAGAATACCAGCGTTTGCGACGAGAACATGGACCGTTCCAAATGCCTCAATGGCAGCCCTGACAATTGATTCGCCATCCTCGACAGAGGAGACCGCCGGAACTGCCTTTCCTCCAGCTAGTAAATAGACTTCAGTATTAATCGCTAGGAAGAGATTAGTCAATAAATACCGCTTCGGATCTCATCAACGACAGCATTAGCATGCTTTTCACTAACATCGTTAATGACGACATTTGCACCGAGTCTTGAGTACATATGCGCATAGGCTCGCCCAAGGCCCGCACCTGAACCAGTGATTATGACTGTCTTACCGTCAAAACGGACTTCCGGATCGGACTGCGGATTCGGGTCAGTCAAACTTATGGCTTGCTTAAGCCTGGCCTACATCAAAGGAGGATGAGCAGTTGGTGAGACAAATTCAGAGAACAGAATTACAATCGGATCATCTTCTCTCATGTTTCTCGGATGATCCGCATTTGTAAAGTCGGTAATTTGTGCCCAGCGTTGCTTGACCGCTGAAGGGGTAAACGAAGAATCAACACGGAAGATGGCACCTTTACTCCTCTCCCAACGAATTTCCGCCACGAATCCTGCTCCGACTTCAAAGCAACGGCCCGCGGCATCAGGCGAGTCGGGATGTACAAGCGCCGCAACAAAAGGTGCGACGAACTCTGGCTTCAAGCCAGAAAGCATGTCAGGCGGCATGATAGTCTCTGTCATTTTACTTGCTGCCATTGGAGCGATAGTGGTTGCTCGGATGTTGTACTTCGCTCCTTCGACCGAGAGCGTCCGTGAGAAAGTGGCGAGACCCATCTTCGCGGCACTATAGTTTGCTTGTCCAACATTCCCGTACAACCCAGCGGCACTCGCAGTATTGATGATTCGTCCGAACTTCTGCTTGCGAAAAATCGGCCATGCAGCTTTCGTACATGCGTATGCGCCCTTGAGGTGTACAAGCGTGACGAGGTCCCAGTCGGAATCGGACATATTCTTGAAGGCTTTGTCCCGTAGGACGCCCGCATTGTTGATGAGAATTGTGATTCCGCCAAACGAATCGAGCGCAGACTTTATCACCGCTTCGCCGTCGGCAACGGAGGACGTGTTGACTACCGCCTTTCCACCAGCTAATGGATGATACCGGCGTCATCGTCAGGTCCATTTTTGTTCCTAGACGGGCTTGACACGTACCTCTTGTGATCTCGTCCACGACCTTCTGCGCTGCATCTTTGCTTACATCGTTCACGACAACGTTCGCGCCTCGAGACGCGAAGAGCAATGAATACCTATAGTACATTCAGCAAGAGTTTCTTCCTCGACAATTATAGAGCAGTAGCTAACGCTTTTCCAAGGCCACCTCCTGCGCCTGTTACGACAACTGTATGTCCCTGAAATGATAACGACATTGCGTGTTCAACGTTGAAGACGACGCGAAGGATGGTCGTCGGGAATCGCTGTCCTCCGGTGTTATAGCATCTGGGAATTTTCACGTGAATTTTCGAATCTCCCATGAGATTAACAATCAACCAAATAGATACAAATACAGTACTATGATAACCACACAGAGTATTCAAAAGCCTCAAAATCCCCAAGCCCTCGCATTCTATGCTACACGAAGACAGTGCTGGGTCCTCCGACGGATGGCTGGGAGGCGGTCAGAACCCAGTGTCGACAGCGTCAGATGTTCAATAGGCGTTCTCCAGCCTTACGTTCGCCGCTTGTCCCGTGCTTCTCTGTTTGTGCTTGGACGGACGCGAGCGTAGTTACGAGGGGCCTCACGACATTTATGCGGCAGCACTTGGACTCATGCATGAAGAGCAGTCGATGTCTATCTAGCAGTTCGAGTGAGTGAAATTCGAGAGAAGGGTTGGTTATGTAATAGTGTACATGACATAATCAAGTGCGCTGAAAGCGGAGCCATTGTACATACGCCTCCTCATCCTGCAAACCTTCGTTCAATCTCAACCTCTATTTCTCCGTCGCATTCACGGGAAGTCAGCAGCAGGGATCGCATCTGAAACTGAGTTGTACAAATTACCCGTCTCTTCCTGTTCAACGCGACCGAATCCTCGGGTGCATCAGAATGGCCACCTAGGGCACTCGCTGATGTTTTATTTTAACATCTTCCCGCCACCTACCTAGACAAAATCTCTCAGACGAGCCAATGGAATATCAACGCGTAGATGGTTGATGATCCAGAGAACATGTTGCTACGACTCCCGAATAAAATGGCAGTTATCTGTCATGCCGGTGTATCTGGAGGGTTATTGAAGACAATTATGCATAATCATTCATTTGGTGCAGGACATTCTATTAAGAAACGCATCAATAAATAACATTGAGATACTACGCATGATCTGCCTCAAACACACTTCTGACCTCCTTCACAGAGTTTCATCCACACAAGAATGGGAGTTATTGCCTGCGGCTGTTCAGTGTTCTGAACCGTAAGCGGACGTGCTCGATGCTGAAATGACTTCCTATGTATCTCACCGAAATCCCAGTCTCGAATATCGATCTTTTACTTCTCGGATTGAGGACCGAGTTAGACTGATATCCGGACAGAACTTCGGGGATGCGAATGAATCTCTCTTGTATTATTCGCCTTGCATCTAGAGGACAGTGGTTGCTAATAGTAATAGTATGATGCCTCCAGTCTACTCAGTCTACTCAGTCTACTCCAGATTCCTATCTTGCCCGCCATTCCGATTCGAATAATCTCCAAGCTACTCTCGGACTTCCTCAGCTTGATTTTCTCTATCTACGTCGTTGTGAACGGATCACACCTTACTCCCTGTCCGTGCCTAGGACAACTCATTGTGGCTCATTTTTATACTTATCGATGCTCCCCTCTACTTTTTCTCTTCTTTGAGTCAACTTACCCCAATTCTTATCGTCTTATAACTTTACGTGAGACATGTTAGATCATTATTAGAACTACAACAACAATGAAAAACATGTTAACCGAACTCGACTTATCACTCAAATTATTGGTTGAGCTTGGAAGATAGAAATATTGCTGCTTAGGATAGGATCAATTCTTGTTGCGGTCCATCACCATTGAGGGCGCGCAGAAAGGCATGAACAACTTGTGATCTGATCTGGAAGCAAATTTATATATCCGTGGCAACTTTGCAGGGTTCGGAGCGATGGATCAATAGGAGTAAGCAGATTAAATTTCAGGTTCCAGGTAACTCAGGATTAAAATGCACATTATCGACTGTGAAGAAAAATCACATAATTTACGTTCTAGGTAGATGGTCTGAGAACCTCGCTGTCCGACAGCGCTAAGCTATACTATACTTCGCTCCCGTCGAGGGAAACCCTTGGACCAGCCTTCTCCCACAGGCGCGTTCGAGAAATCCAGTCTTGTTGAGAACTGACAATCTGGACCAAAAACAGATAAATGACGACCTCCCCCAAGGGTCCTTCGCATATCTTCTGGCACCCAAGTAAGCAATTCACCCCGATCGGAAACTACCCAGCCATCATCCTCCATCGTCCAGTTTGAAGCCAGTCGTTTTCCTGACGAGTCCAGGCCCAAGGCCTCTCCGTCTCTGATTGCTATAGACATTTTGCCGAGGGCTGCGGGTGAGGCGGCCAAGTTGCTATTCAAATCCTGCGAGGCACGTTCATGTACTTCTTCACCACTACCTACGTCCCACTTGCGAATCGTTCCATCCGCAGAACCAGAGTAAACGTACCTTCCGTCGGGAGAAAATGCGACTGGCAGTACTTCACCCTTGTGCCCGTAGAAAGTCGAGATGAGTTCGCCGCTGACCGCATCCCAAATGCGGATCGTCTTATCTATGGAACCAGAGACAACTCGTTTCCCATCCGGAGAGAACGCAACCGAATTAACTGGGCCCATGTGTCCTTTGAACGGACCGGAGACGACCTCGCCAGTGTCGACATTCCAGATTCGAATTGTCCCATCAGCAGAACCAGAGATGACTTTCTCCCCATCCGGCGAGAATGCGACAGACGTCACAAAGCCTTCATGCCCTTGAAATGGACCGGCGACAAGCTCCCCACTGATGGCGCTCCATATGCGAATCGTCATATCGTCAGAACCAGAAACAACGAGATTGCCATCTGCCGAGAATGCAGCTGATCTGACCCAGCCTGTGTGTCCCCGAAGAGGGTCCGAAACGAGCACACCACTCTCTACATTCCAAATGCGGACCGTATTATCGGAAGAACCAGACACTACTTTGTTTCCATCCGAGGAGAACGCAACTAACCAGACCCCGTCTACGTGCCCCTCAAGTGGACCAGACACGAGCTCGCCGCTGCTGGTATTCCAGACACGAACCATCCCATCGCCGGATCCTGACGCAACGAGTCCGCCGTCTGGTGAGAGCGCGACTGAAGTGACCATGCTTGAGCTTCCCTCAAACGGATCCGAGACGAGTTCGCCGGTGTCCGTGTCCCAAACGCAGAACTTCCGACTGAGAAGGCGAGAGACAGCTCGTTTCCCATTTGCCGCGAAACCAACTAATATCGCTGGAGATTCTTGCTCCTCCAATGGGTCGGGGAGTGCCGGGCCACTGTCAGCATCCCAGATACGGACTGTGTCATCGAGCGAGCCAGAGACAACCCGCTTCCCATCCTGCGAAAATGCGACTGATCTGACCCGGCCTGTATGTCCCTTAAAAGGACCCGCGACGAGTTCTCCGGTGTCGGAGTCCCAGATGACCGTCTTATCCCCAGAGCCAGATACGACCCGTTTCCCATCAACCGAGAATGCCACGGACGAGACCGCGTCTGTATGACCCTCGAACATCTTGATGAGTTCACGACTCTCTAAGTTCCAGACACGAACCGTCTTATCGTCGGAACCAGAGATAACTCGCATTCCGTCTCGCGAGAACGCAACCGAATTCACCTCGCCCGTGTGTCCTTCGAATGGGCCTGAGATGAGTATGCCACTGCCAGCATCCCAGACGCGGATTGTTTTATCAGCGGAACCGGATACAACGCGCTTCCCGTCTGACGAGAATGAGACTGCATTAATGGCCCCTGTATGTCCCTCGAACGGACCGGAGATGAGCTCTCCGGTGTTTGCATCCCAAACGCAGATAGTAAGATCGCTGGAGCCAGACACGACTCGATTCCCATCCGGGGAGAATGCGACGGAATTAACGTTGTCCTTGTGTCCCTTGATCGGACCACAGACGAGCTCACCGCTCACAGCGCTCCAAATGCGGATCGTCTTATCATTCGAACCGGAGACAACGTACTTGCCATCCGGAGAGAATGCAACTGATGTGACCCAGCCTGTATGTCCCACAAGCGGCCCCAAGACGAGCTCGCCCGTGTCTGCGTCCCAAATGCGGACCGTATCATCGTACGAACCAGACACGACTCGTTTTCCGTCTGGCGAGAAATCGACTGAATTGACGGTGTCTTTATGTCCCCGGATGACTTTAATACACTGCGCAGGTGGTTTCGACCCATAGCGATGTACTGACACGGACGGATACTTCCATGAGTAATGATCTGCCACCCGCGATTCACCGCTCCATAGTGATATAGCAGACAAATATATCTGAGGCGCGCTCTGCGACATGGGATATGAAAATACGCTGGCCAGCCTGTATGCGGCCCACATGAAGGACGATATCTCCTTATCGAAGGGCTATGGATGACATGAGTGACAGATACGAAAAGGGAGTACAATCACTGACCGCGGCCCACAGACTGACTTCGTACAGAGCTCGGACGGCAACTCGATTGAAATTGCCAGTCAGACTGAGCACCTCGAACCAATACAGAAGGTGCGAATGTGCGAATCGTTTCAACTTGACCAACAACGAAGCCAGTCCGGCCGAGACCGGCAACTCAATCACATGGGCGGCCCAGAAACGGCAGGCGTAGCTGACGTGCGGCGGGATATTCTCTTTGATGCGGTTTTGAAGGTCTGGAATATCTATGTTATAGTTGAACGACGACTCGATATCGCAAATGTTGAAATGTAATCTCTCCTCCATAATATCAAAACAACGTTCAGCTATCGTTTGCCTCTCACCGACTTCATCGATATGCCAAGATTGTTCTCCAGACCTCTTGTCTGATAGTAGATAGTCTGCGAAAGACGCGTGATGCAGATGAACGGGTTGCCCGGATCGGAAGGATAACACTGGTTGGAGGTGCTCAAGAGTAATATTCACCAGCTCCTCTCTGAAGCTAAGAAATGACGCGACGACCTGCGACGAAAGCTCTTCCTTTGCGAGGACGACCAGTCCCACCACCCTTCCGAAACGCTCCCTGGACTTGGTTGACCGCCACATGATTCCACAATCCTTGAGTGCGGTTGAGTACAGACCATCGATACCATACCCGCCAACGGATCGGATGTCCTCCAAGAGCCCATCCAGCTGTTCCTCCATCACATCTGAACGTTTCACCATCTTCACCGCAGTCGATGCCCAAATGAAAAGTCCATCTGCGGCATCACACAGAATCTGCATCTTGTCATCCCATCCTTCCTCGTTCGCTGCGGCCTCACCGACTAGTCTGGACATAGTCTCTCTGATGTATCGGTTGACATCGTGTTGGCTTCGGTCCGACCTGTGCTCGAGTGCGATATGGTGGATATTACTCTTCGACAACAGGTCCTTCATGATGTCGTTCTCGGGTCGGCTCGTGACGAGGACGCGCACTTTCGATGGGAGTCGTGCAAACTCGTTCTTCAAGAGAATGAGCAACTCTTCTCGTTGTTCCACCGTTCCGCTTTCGTCCAGAGCATCAAGGATGATGACAATACGGACCTCTCCTTCATCCTCAACTGCACTAAGCGGTCCAAGGAGCAGTACTTCGAACTGCGTCTTCAGTATATTTCCTTTGATATTCTTATTCTTCCTGATGGCTTCAGAGACACGTGATGCGATGGAAGGGTAAAGTACCGTCAGCTTGTAAGCAATGGTGCGGATGACGGAGCTCGGATCGCCCTTCTCTCGCTCGAAGAAAAGGTAGGCAGCATGGCACCCCCTTTTGTCACACTCATCTGAAGCGGTCACAGCAATCGTGCTCTTGCCCGATCCCGCGGCTCCGGTGAGCCACAGAACATTCGGTGTGCTGCCCGAGGATATGAAGTCCATGATTGGATCCAAGTATTCTCGGCGCGTTCCTTCAAGGCAGCGGGGACGCTTAGATACATCGGACGCATCCGACTTGAGTGGGCTAAGATGGTATTCAAGCTGTTGCTGCAGTTCTGTTCTTTTGCTAAGTAGAGTCGAGGATAAACGAGAAGGAGGAAACTCACTCATGTCAATGACGACATTGTTTGTCTCCAAGCCAACTTGCGTATCCAATGCTTGCTGTTGTCCTACACCCCATGGTTAGGCCTCAGATCGTAGTTGTAAAGCGAACACCTGAAAGGTCACTCACTGATTTCATCGGCTACTCTAGCCGTTGTCAACCCTATGACGGTATCTATATCCTTTCTCAAAGCAACGAAACGGGAAGCAAAGTCGTCTATCCTCTCCTTGCTAAGAAGGCGAGGCGCACGGCCTTGTATACGGATCAGCTTCTACAAGAGGGCAGAACGAGGACGCCATACCAACGAAGCTATATCTAGCATACTCTTGAACAAACCGAGAGCAGTCTATAGTAACGTTGAGCAGCGCCTTGACTAGAGGCTTCAACATCTCCGTCCTATCACCCAATGTTCCAGCGACAGTAGAAACTTCATATGCTATTTTTATCTTCTCGACGGTCTCAACTAGCTTCCTGTCGCTTTCATACTGGTAGGACACGAGCTTAGGGTAGATGAGGCCTTAGTAATGGGATGCGACGCGGTATGACTTGACATACCTTGTATAGAGCGGACGCGGCCTTCCACGAGACGTTGAACACTGGATGGATCTGAAACGGCAGAGGTAATCCACGGGAATGGCCAAAGAATAGGAAAGAGACTTACTTCAGAGACCTTATCAACGACATCGACCATGACATCGACCACTTCTATCACAGACCCAATCACTGCGATAGCGCTCTCCGAGTTACCTACCGAGTCCTTGATCTGTTCCACGCTTTGTTCCGCTGCCAAAACATCGATTTCTGCCCGGGAGAGTGCATCAATCTCTTTGTAAGAAAGAACAATAGTCGCTGTCTGCTCCGGGTTTCCTCTACCAAATCTCACCCGGTGTAACGACTGCAGAGTCAGTTGAACTGGAATATTCATCAGGCTTCAACTTCTACTTGATCAGTACCTATAGCTCACCTTCGTGTTCGGATTCTTGCAAGAGCTGCGCAACCGAAACTTCGGTACGACCGAGAAGATCGTCTTTGAAGCGCCTTTTCGATTTCAGACTGATGCTGAAGGCAGTAGACGCGTCCAATCGCAGGCTGCAGTACACTCAGTACACGTACGTACTAGTATGGAGGCGGAGGCTATTCTTACCATGTAAAGGTGCCATGCCATCCAGGCTTTCCGTCATCGCTGATCTCCCCTGTTTTGCGAATGGACTCGCCGACTTTGATTTTAACGTAGAGCTTAGCGTCCTTTGACCTCCTCGGGATGTCCGTGATACGAATCACTATCTGAATGTCAGATAATTGAGGCGGAGCGTAGCGGGAAGAAAACCGACCTTGGAGAGCGCAGTGGGATGGCTCTGACATGGTGGGTAGAATCAACCTGTCCTTCCTGTACGAGCTGCACCTCGAATATACAATAGCGATGATCCACAAGGTTTCCTCATGCCCGTTGCCATCATGGCCCTTTGTCCACTGATTATGTGCGCCGCGAGTCTTTCCTGCTTCTCGTTGATGGATGAGTCAGGCGCTTAGATAACCATTTGATGCCTTCCCAGTCCGTCGCGTCGCTACTACGTGCACCACTTCATTCAGAGATATTGACTCTCCAGGGCATTGTTCAGACTCGACAACGCTGGCACTTCGTTCGTAGGATCTGCCCCGTGAGAAATATGAAGGCGGTCGTTCACTCGAAATAGTGTCACCCTGCGAAAGGTATGCACGTCGGGTCGTCGGCTGTCTTGTGGGCGGATGTGAGTATACAGTTTCGACAGTCGTAGCTTTGATGACTATGCTACCCGAGTTGGTCGGTTGTTATAATCCGAAAATCTCCTAGTAGGGCTCATGCGTAACCGTACGTATGGTTCACACGCATGTACAAGACCGCTTGACTCAAGGAGCACTAGTGTGCTTTGCTAAACTCTCGACCTTTGAAGACAGCAACAAGTGCTACAATTATATGAAGACAGGTTCTACGCCGAGTACGTGTTTCCAGCTTACCTATTTAGACTACAATTCCACAGCTTCCTGTCAAGTGGCCGACGGAAGCACGGAGGATTCGTTGGATAACAATGCGCGCATCATCTTCCGTCAACTGGGAGTATATCATAAGATACTCTCTTGGTGAGGCCGCGATATCACTAATCGGACAACATGCTCTCCAGCAACGAATTGATCTGTTTTCCGCTCAGTTTCATAGCATCTCCCTTGTCCTCCATATCCACAACTCTCCTCCTTTCCTCTATCGGTTGCTCACCATAGTGTCCAACCCCGCGCTCTCGCTCTCGCTCGGCCTGACGGCCTGACGTCCACCAGTCTCTCTCGCCCTTTCCATCTCATCTCTTGCTTTCTTCAGCTCCTCCATCTCCCTCCGACCCTCTTCTTCGTCTGCAGAGAAGTAATAGAACGCTGTGCCTTTAGCACTCATTCGCGCGAGGCGTCATAATGAGCTAGGGGCTTCTCTGCCTACTCTGCTGCCTGCTGCAGTGCGGCAATCCTGAGTCTAGGCGGAGTATTCAAAGACGGGGTAGTGATTCACCAGGTTACCTTTGAACGAGATGTTAGAATGCCATGATCTGTTTTGATTAAAGTACCACCAAACGTACGGATGACTGGGCGTGAAGAAATAGACCTTGATAGGTCGAAAGAAAGAATGTAGATATACTCGGCATCCTCTTCACCTCAGCATGGCATTGACTCCCGAGGATCTTCACTTCTTCGCGCTGGGCGTCTGTACTCATCGATGATTGGATCACATTATGTAAGTCAGTTATTTCCAGACAAAGGAAAGTTATGTAATGTTGTACATGACATAATCAAACTCCGCCGATCTCATTATATTCAGATATCGACTAACGACTATGCTGAAAGCGGAGTCATTGGACGCCTCCTAGTTTCGCTCAATCTCAGTTACTGCCTTCTCCTATTATCCGTCTCATTCATAGCAAGTCAGCAACAGGGATCGCCTTTGAATCCATCGAGTCGTGCAAGTTCAAGCTTTGCCTATTCAATCGTAGTTGATTCCTCAGATGCATCAGATTAGCTACCCACCCCGGGCCTATTCTAATGCGACATTATCCACGCTCCTGACTAGGCAATCCTTCAGATGGACCAATGGAGTGTCAATGAACAAATTGTTGCTGATTCAGAGAACATGTTGACACGAGTCGGGGGGCCGAATGACAGTACTAAATGGTCTATCCTGTATCCGGAGGGTGATTGAAGACAACTATGCATAACCATTCATTTGGTGCGGGGCGTTTTATCAAGAAACTTGAATGAACACCTTGATGAGTAGTATTGAGATGCTAAGCAAGATCGACCTCGACTACCCTTCGCGATCAATTTCATTTTCTCTGTGTCAGGGTGTCTGGTGCAGCGACAGACCATGCAAGCGGGCCTTGAGCTCTCATAACCGCACAAGAATTCAGTGTTCCTAAAAAAACCGTAAGTGGACTTGCTCAATCCTGAAGTGACGTCCTATGTATCTTGCCAAAAGCCTTCTCTTAGAACTCAGCTTTTCTTCTTACAGATTAAGAAGACGGATTGAAATCCGGAGAATATCTCGAGGATACGAATGAATTTCTCATGTATTACTCATCGTGCATCTGGAGGATAGTGGTTGCTAATAGTAGTGGTTCGATACCTTCAATCTAAGCAGTCTACTCTACTGCATATTCCTACCTTGCCTGCCATTCCATTGCAGATACATAATGCCCGAACCATTATTGGGCTTCCTCATCTTGATTCGTTCTAGCCTCTGCGTTGTGAACGGATCTCGCCTCACACTCCCTGCCTGTGCCTATGAAAGCTTAATGAGGCCCATTCTCATACTTATCAATGCTTCTCTCTCCTTTCCTCTTCTTTGAGTCATCTTACCCCAAGTCCCATCGTCTTATAGCTTTACATAAGATATGTCAGACCACTATTAATATTAACAATAAAAAAATTCATCTTAACCAACTCGATTCTTCACTCAAATCATTATTATTGCTTGCGCTTGGAGAACAGAAATGTTGCTGTTTAGTATCAATCCATGTTGCGGTCCCCTACCATAGCGGGCGCGCAGAAAAGCATGAACTACTTGAGATCTGGAAGAAAAAGTAAGTATCCATCAGTAACGATTGTCCTGTCAATCTCGTCTCAATCGCAGAATTCGGAGAGTATCAATGAAACAGAAACAACTAGATGATATTTCAGCTTCCAGGAAACGCAGGAATAAATGTACAAGCACATCGATTGTGAATAAGGATTACAATAATTCACGTTGTAGGTGGACGGTCTGAGATCCACGTTATACGTTGCTCCTGTCGAGGGAAACCTTTGTACCAGCCCTCTCCTACGTGTGCGTTCGAGAAATCTAGCCTAGTCGAAAACTGACAACCGAGTACAAATGTATTCCGAGCCTGCCAAAGGGTCCTCCGCATGTCTTCTGGCACCCAAGTAAGCAATTCTCCCCGCTCCGTAACTATCCAGCCATCGTCCTTTATCTTCCAATCCGAAACACGTAGTCTTCTTTCTGAATACAAACTTGAACCCTCTCTGTCTCTGTCTGCTGAAGTCCTTTTGCTGAGGGCTGCAGGAGCGGCGGACAAGTTGGTGTTCGAATCCTGCGAGGCACGTTCATATGTTTCTTCGCCACTACCTACGTCCCACTTTCGAATAGTTCCATCCTTGGAACCAGAGTAAATGTACCTTCCGTCGGGGGAAAATGCGACTGACAGTATATCATCCCCGTATCCGTAGAAAGTCGAGATGAGCTCGCCGTTGGCCGCATCCCAAATGCGAAACGTCTTATCATCCGAACCAGAGACAACTCGTTTTCTATCTGGAGAGAACGCAACTGAGAAGACCCAATCTGTGTGTCCTTCGAACGGACCGGAGACGACCTCGCCAGTGTCGACGTTCCAGACTCGGATCGTCCCATCAACAGAACCAGAGACGACTTTCTCCCCATCCGGCGAGAATGCGACAGACATCACAAAGGCCTCGTGTCCCTGAAATGGACCGGAGACGAGTTCTCCACTGATGGAGTCCCATATGCGGATCGTCCAATCGTCAGAACCAGAAACAACGAGTTTGCCGTCTGGCGAGAATGCAACTGATCTGACCCAGTCTGTGTGTCCCTTAAGAGGGCCCGAAACGAGCCCGCCACCCTTTGCGTTCCAGATGTGGATCGTCTTATCCGCAGAACCAGACACGACTCGATTTCCATCCGGGGAGAATGCAAGTGACCGGACTTCTCGTGTGTGCCCCTCGAGCGGTCCCAACACAAGCTCGCCGCTGCTGGCATTCCAGACACGAACCGTCCCATCGCGGGAGCCTGACGCAATGAATCCGCCCTCAGGTGAGAGCGTGACTGAAGTGACTACGCCTGTGTCTCCATCAAACGCATCCGAGACGAGTCTGCCGGTGTCGGTGCCCCAAACACAGATCCTCCCACTCTCAGAGCCAGATACCGCTCGCATCCCATCTGCCGAGAATCCTACTGATCCTACCGAGGCTCCGTTGCCCTTGGGCTGACCCGAAAGGAACATGTTGGTGTCGGCGTCCCATATACGGATCGTGTGATCATACGAACCAGAGACAACCCGCTTGCCATCCTGCGAAAATGCGACTGATGCGACCCAGAGTGTGTGCCCCTCGAAAGGACCCGCGACGAGTTCTCCGGTGTCGGAGTCCCAGATGCGCACCGTCGTGTCCCCAGAGCCGGATACGATCCGTTTCCCATCAAGCGAGAATGCCACGGACGTGACCGGATCTGTATGACCCTTGAACGTCTTGATGAGTTCACGACTCTCCACGTTCCAGACACGGACTGTCCTATCAACGGAACCAGAGACAATTCGCATTCCGTCTGGCGAGAACGCAACCGAATTCACCTCATCTGTGTGTCCTTCAAACGGGCCTGAGATGAGTTTGCTACTGTCAGCATCCCAGACACGTATCGTCTTATCAGCGGAACCGGACACAACGCGCTTCCCGTCTGACGAGAATGAGACTGACTTGACGGCGCCTGTATGTCCCTCGAAGGGACCCGAGATGAGCTCGCCGGTGTTTGCATTCCAAACGCAGATAGTGTTATCTCTGGAGCCAGACACAACTCGATTCCCATCTGGGGAGAATGCGACAGAATTAACGTTGTCCTTGTGTCCCTTGATCGGACCACAGACGAGCTCACCGCTCACAGCGCACCAAATGCGGATCGTCTCGTCAAAAGAACCAGAGACAACGCGCTTGCTATCCGGAGAGAATGCTATTGATGTGACATAATGTGAATGCCCCACAAGCGGACCCAAGACGAGCTCGCCTGTGTCTGCGTCCCAAACACGGATCGTCATATCGCAAGAACCAGACACGACTCGTTTCCCGTCTGTCGAGAATGCTACTGACTCAACCCGGTTTCTATGTCCCTGGATGACTTTGATGCACTGTGCGGGAGGTTTCGACCCGTAGCGATGCACTGGTACGGATGGATACATCCTTGAGTAATGATCTGCCACGCGTGATTCACCTGTCCATAGCGATACAGCGGACAAGTATATTTGAGGTGCGCTCCGCGACATCGGGTATGAAAATACGCTGGCCAGCCTGTATGCGGCCCACATGAATGACGACATCTCCTTATCGATGGGCTGTTGAAGAGATGAGTGAGAGGAACGAAAGGAAAAATACAATCACTGACCGCAGCCCACAGACTGACTTCATACAGGGCTCGGGCGGCAACTCGATTGAAATTGCCAGTCAGACTGAGCACCTCAAGCCAATGAAGGAGGTGGGAACGCGCGAAGACATTCAGCCTCTCCAACAACCCCGACAAATCCATGGACTGCGACAACTCGCATACGTGAGTGACCCAGAAACGACAGGAGTAGTCCAGATGCAGTGGGATGTTCTCTTGGGTCCGGCGATGAAGGTCCATGATATCTTTGTTGTAGACAAACGACGACTCGATGTCGCAGATGTTGAAGCGCAGACCCTCCGCCATGATATCGAAACAACGTTCGGCTATGTGCACCCTCTGAGCGTCTTCATCGATATGCCAACGTTGTTCTCCCGACCTCTCATTCGACAGGAGATAGTCTGCAAAGGACGCGTGATGCAGATGAACGGGCCCTCCAGATCCGAAAGATAACACTGGTTGCAAGTGCCCCAGGGTTTTATTCACCAGGTCTTCTTTTATACCAAGCATGTTAGCGATAGCATGTGCAGTCAGCTCTTCTTTCGCGAGCACGACCAGTCCCACCACCCTTGCGAACCGATCCTTGGACTTGGTTGATCTCCACATGATCCCACAATCCTTCAGCGCAGTCGCGTACAGACCATCGATACCGTACCCGCCAATGGATCGGATGTCCTCCAAGAGCCCATCCAGTTGTTCCTCCATCACATCTGAACGTTTCACCATCTTGATCGCAGTCGATGCCCAAATGAAAAGTCCATCTGCGGCGTCACACAGAATCTGCATCTTGCCATCCCATCCTTCTTCGTTCGCTGCGGCCTCACCGACTAGTCCAGACATAGTCTCTCTGATGTATCGGTTGACATCGTGTTGGCTTCGGTCGGACCTGTGCTCGAGTGCGATATGGTGGATATTACTCTTCGACAACAGGTCCTTCATGATGTCGTTCTCGGGTCGACTGGTGACGAGGACGCGCACTTTCGATGGGAGCCTTGCAAATTCATTCTTCAACAGGTTCAGTAACTCTTCTCGTTGTTCCGCCGTTCCGCTTTCGTCCAGCGCATCAAGGATGATGCCAATGCGGCCTTCTACCTCGTCCGCACCCGCATTAAGCGGTCCAAGGAGGAGTACTTCGAACTGCGTCTTCAATGTATTTCCGTTGATATTCTTATGCTTGCCAACGGCTTCGGAGACACGCGACGCGATGGAAGGATGAAGTTCCGATAGCTTGTAGGCAATTGTCCGAATGACGAAGCTCGGATCGCCCCTCTCTCGCTCGAAGAACACGTAGGCAGCATGCCAGCCCTTTTTGTCGCACTCATCTGAAGCGGTCACCGCAATCGTGCTCTTGCCCGATCCCGCGGCTCCAGTAAGCCACAGAACATTCGGAGTGCTGTCCGAAGATATGAAGTCCATGATTGGATCCAAGTATTCTCGGCGTGTTCCTTCAAGACATCGAGGTCGCTTGGACACATTAGACGCATCGGACTTGAATGGATTGAGCTGCTTCTCCAGTACTTCGAGCTGCTGGACCAGACCTTCCAGATTCGCTGAGTTTGGTAAACAGAGAGCAAGCAGGGAGAGGCGTACCTATGTCAGCAACGGCGTTGTGCGTTTCTGAGATAAGTGGTGCATCCATTAGTTGCTGCTGCCCTGCGTCGTAATGGTCAGAGCCTTGATGGAGGCCGTGGAAGTGACAACGGGAAGTCACGTACTGATTTCATCGACTCCTTTAGCCGTTGTCGACACTATTACAGAGTCCATATCATTTCTCAGAGAAACGAAACGGGCAGCAAATTCGTCTATCCTCCCCTTGCTAAGAACGCGAGGCGTACGGCCTTGATACGGATCAGCTTTGCCAGGAGAGCAGAACGAGAACATCATACCAACGAAGCTATGTCTAGCATATTCTTGGACAAATCGAGAGCAATCGATAGTAACGTTGAGCAACTCCTTGACTAGTGGCTTCAGCATCTTCGTCCTATCATTCAATGTTCCAGCGACGGTAGAGATTTCATATGCTATTTTCATCTTCTCGACGGTCTCAACTAGCTTCCTGTCGCTTTTATACTGGTAGGACACGAGCTTAGGGTAGATGAGGCCTTAGTCATGGGTCGCGACGCGGTATAAGTTGACATACCTTGTATAGAGCGGACGCGGCCTTCCACGAGACGTTAAACACTGGATGGATCTGAAACATTAGAGTTAATCCACCTGACTGGCCAAGGGGCGCTAAAGAGACCTACTTCAGCGACCTTATCAACAACCTCAATAATCACGTCTACTACTTCTATTACAGACCCAATCACTGCAATAGCGGACTCTGGTTTCTCTATCGACAACTTGATCCGTTCAACGCTTTGTTCCGCCGCCGAGACGTCGATATCAGCCCGCGAAAGTGCATCAATCTCCTTGCAGGAAAGAAAAATGGTGCCTGTGTGCTTCGGCTCTCCCACAAGAGAAGAAGATAAGAGGGCCAGTTCAACTAACGACCAATCAGACTTGGACTTCCAGAATAGATCGAAATTCAGGCTCACCGTCATGATCAGCAGATTCCTGCAAGAGCCGTGCAACCGCAATGCTGGTACGACCAAGAAGGCCGTCACCGAGGGGCCGTAGGAACTTCCGTGACTTCTTCAGACTGATACTGAGAGATGTAGACGCATTCGACTGCGTGCTGTAAATGCTCAGAGCGCGTACAGTGTAGGCAGAAGTCATACCTACAATGTGAATGTGTCAGACCAGCCAGGCTTTCCGTCATTGTCGATTTCTCCCGATTTGTGGACATTCTCCGAGTCGTCGAGTTTGATCTCTACGCGGAGTCTTGCTTTCCTTGCGTTCTTGACGCCAGTAACACGTATCACTACCTAGAAGTAAGCCAACCTGGCATCCAGAGCAGCAGTAAGCAAAGCTGACCTTGAAGAACACGGTGGCCTGGCGATGGCTCCGACATTGTGGGGCAGAAATCAAGCACCGTCCTGTCCACATACACCCTGCGCCTCTCACGTATATTGACCATGATACACGGGGTTTCCTCATGTCCGTCGCCATCATTGTTCGTGGATCACGTGTGCAGCAAGCCAGGCTGGTTCTCGCTGATTTGATGAGTCGGCGCTTCACTTAAATTTATCCTCGCGTGTAGTCCGAGTCAGCTATATACAAGCATACAGTATGAGTAACTCATCCACCGTTCACCGACCAGTAGTCATGGACGGAACATCAAGCAGTCATTGTTCTTTTGAGACACCAACTCACCACATCTGTCCCACAATTACCTACCGCTCCCTGAGGTTTGTTCAACTGTTCAATTTGTTCTCCAGCTTTGTGTCCATCTCGCATCCCGTGCTTCTCGGACACGCTCAAGCGACCTTCCAAGTGGCTCGTATGGTTCGTATGGTAGGGTTGTAATCATGAGCAGAGAACCTGACACGATGTCTCGTGTTTGTTACAACAAGTGAAGAGGATGGGCGTTGAATAAAACCGAAGATCATGCAAAGCTCTTGACAATCGATGCCGATCTTGTTTCATTCTCCGACATCCGTGTCGATCGTCACTCTGCAACGAATTGTTCTGGTTCTGCTTTCCACTCAGATTCATTCGTCCCGTATAGCATCTCCCTTATCCTCCATATCCACAACTCTCCTCCTTTCCTCTTTGCGTTTCTCACCATAGTGGCCAACCTCTCGCTCTCGCTCGGCCCACCAGTCTCTCCACTCGCCCTTTCCATCTCATCTCTTGCTTTCTTCATCTCCTCCATCTCCCTCCGACGCTTTTCTTCGTCTGTAGAAAAGTAATAGAACGCTGTGCCTTTAGCACTCATTCGCGCGAGGCGTTATAATAAGCTAGGGGGCTTCTCTGCCTTTTCTGCTGCCTGCTGCAGTGCGGCAATCCTGAGTCTCGGTGGAGTATTCAAAGGCGGGGTAGGGTTACCTTTGATGTTAGAATGCTATGGTGTGTTTTGATTGAAGTACCACTAAACGTACGAATGACTGGGCATGAATAATTAGACGTTGGTAGGACGAAAAAAATGTAGACATCCTAGACATCCTCTTCACTTCAGCATGGCATTGACTCCCGAGGATCTTCACTTCTTAGCGCTGGGCTCATCCTCGTACCGTACTCGATGATTGGATCACATTATGTAAGTCAGTTATTTCCCAATCTTTTTTTATCGACATTGACCAACGACTGTGTGTAGAGCAGATTTCCTGGCTATGCTGAAAGCGGAGTCATCGGACGCTTCCTCGTCCTTTAAATCTTCGCTCAATCTCAGTCAATGCCCTCCCCTATTTTTCCGTCTCATTCATAGCAAGGAAGCAACAGGGAGCGCTTCTGAATCCATCGAGTCGTACAAGTTCTAGTCACCAAGATTTTCCTATTCAATCGCATCCGAATTCTAAGATGCATCAGAATGGCTACCCACCCAGTACAGTCACTGATGTTCTATTGCGAAATCATCCGCACTCCTACCTAGGCAATCCTTCAGATGAGCCAATGGAGTGTCAATGAACAGATCGTTGCAGATCCAGAGAACATGTTTGCCACGACTCGGGGACAGAATGACAGTACTAAATGGTCTATCCTGTATCCGGAGGGTGGTTGAAGACAACCGTGCATAATCTTTCATTTTTGGTGCGGGGCGTTTTATCAATAAACGTGAATGAACGCCTTGGTGGGTACATTGGGTAGTATTGAGATGCTAAGCAAGATCGGCATCGACTACCCTTCGCGATCAATTTCATTTTCTCTGTGTCAGGGTGTCTGGTGCAGCGACAGACCATGCAAGCGGGGCCTTTGTTTCTCCTATGCACACAAGAATTCAGTGTTCTTAACCGTAAGTGGATTTGCTCAATCCTGAAGTGACGCCCTATGTATCTCGCCAAAATCCTTCTCTTAGAACTCAGCTTCTTTTCTTATAGATTAAGAAGACGGATTGAGTTTCGGAGAATACCTCGAGGATACAAATGAATTTCTCATGCATTATTCACCATGCATCTGGAGGATAGTGGTTGCTAATAGTAGTGGTTTGATGTCTTCAATCTACGCAGTCTACTCCCTATTCCTACCTTGCCTACCATTCCATTGCAGATACATAATGCCCGAACCGTTCTTGGACTTCCTCAGCTTGATTCGTTCTAGCCTCTGCGTTGTGAACGATCTCACCTCACACTCCCTGCCTGTGCCTATGAAAGCTTAATGAGGCCCATTCTCATACTTATCGATGCCTCTCTCTATCTTTCCTCTTCTTTGAGTCATCTTACCCCAAGTCTTATTGTCTTATATCCTTACGTGAAATTTATCAGATCGTTATTAGAATTACGGCAACAATTAAAAAATCCATGTTAAGCGAGCTCGATTATTCACTCTAATTATTGCTTGCGCTTGGAAAATAGAAATGATGTTGCTTGGGAATCAATCTTTGTTGCGGTCCCTTACCATAGCGGGCGAGCAGAAAAGCATGAGCTGCTTGAGATCTAGAAGAAAAAGTAAGCATCCCTCCGTGACAATTGCACTGTGAATCTCGTCTCAATTTGCAGGTTTAGGAAAGTACCAATGAATCAATAGAAACAACGAGATAATATTTCACTTTCCAGGAAACGCAGGAATAAATGTACAAGCACTATCGACTGTGAATAAAGAGTACAATAATTCACGTTGTAGGTAGAGGGTCTGAGAACCACCATTAACCAGCGCTACGCTATACGTCGCTCCTGTCGAGGGAAACCTTTGTACCAGCCCTCTCCCACAGGTGCGTTCGAGAAATCCATCCTTGTTGAGAACTGACAGCCTGGACCAAAAACAGATACATGACGACCTCCCCAAAGCGTCATTCGCATATCTTCTGGTACCCATATTAGCAATTCACCCCGATCGGAAACTACCCAGCCGTCATACTCCATCTTCCAATTTGAATCCAGTAGTCTTCTTGACAAATCCAAGATCGAGCCCTCTGCGCCTCTGTTTGCTATAGACATTTTGCCGAGGGATGCAGGCGCGGCGGACAAGTTGCTGTTCGAATACTGCGAGGCACGTTCATGTATTTCTTCGCCGCTGCCTACGTCCCACTTTCGAATAGTTCCATCTTCGGAACCGGAGTAAACGTGCCTTACGTCGGGAGCAAATGCGACTGATAGTACAGGGTCCCTGTGTCCGTAGAAAGTCGAGACGAGCTCGCCGTTGGCCGCATCCCAGAGGCGGATCGTCTTATCGTTGGAACCAGAGATAACTCGTTTCCCGTCCAGAGAGAACGCAACTGACAAGACCCAAGATCTGTGTCCTTCGAAGGGACCGGAGACGACCTCGCCAGTGTCGACATTCCAGATCCGGATCGTCCCATCATAAGAACCAGAGACGACTTTCTCCCCATCCAGCGAGAATGCGAGCGTCACGAAGCCCTCGTGTCCCTGAAATGAACCGGAAACGAGTTCTCCGCTGATGGAGTCCCATATGCGGATCGTCCTATCGTCAGAACCAGAAGCAACGAGATTGCCGTCCGGCGAGAATGCAACTGATCTGACCCAGTCTGTGTGTCCCTTAAGAGGGCCCGAAACGAGTCCGCCACTCTCTAGGTTCCAGATGCAGATTGTAGAATCGGAAGAACCAGACACGACTCGATTTCCATCCGGGGAGAATGCAAGTGACAAGACTGCACCTCTGTGCCCCTCGAGCGGTCCCAATACAAGCTCGCCGCTGCTGGCACTCCAGACACGAACCATCCCATCGCCGGTGCCTGACGCAATGAATCCGCCCTCAGATGTGAGCGCGACTGAATTGACTACGCCTGTGTGTCCAAACGCATCCGAGACGAGTCGGCCGGTGTCGGTATCCCAAACGCAGATCTTCCCTTTCTCAGAGCCAGATACCGCTCGGTTCCCATCTGCTGAGAATCCTACTGATGTTACTCGGGATTCGTCAACCTTGGGCTGAACCGAGAGTATCGTGCCGCTGTCGGCGTCCCAGATACGGATCGTGCGATCATCCGAACCAGAGACAACCCGCTTCCCATCCGGCGAAAATGCGATTGATGTGACCCCGCCTGTGTGTCCCTCAAAAGGACCCGCGACGAGTTCTCCAGTGTCGGAGTCCCAGATACGCACCGTCCTATCGTAGGAACCGGATGCGGCTAGTTTCCCACCAATAACTGAGAATGCCACGGACGTAACCGTGCCTGTATGACCCTCGAATGACTTGATGAGCTCACCGCTCTCTGCGTCCCAGACACGAACTGTCTTGTCATTGGAACCGGAGATGACTCTCATTCCGTCTCGCGAGAACGCAACCGAATTCACCTGATCTGTGTGTCCTTCAAACGGGCCTGAGATGAGTATGCCACTGTCAGCATCCCACACGCGGATCGTCTTATCAGCGGAACCGGATACAACGCGCTTCCCGTCTGACGAGAATGAGACTGACTTGACGGTGCCTCTATGTCCCTCGAGCGGACCCGAGATGAGCTCGCCGGTGGTCGCATCCCAAACGCAGATAGTATTATCGCTGGAGCCAGACACTACTCGATTCCCATCTGGGGAGAATGCGACAGAATTAACGTTGCCCTTGTGTCCCTTGATCGGACCACAGACGAGCTCACCGCTCACAGCGCTCCAAATCCGGATCGTATTGTCATTGGAACCAGAGACAACGCGCTTGTCATCCGGAGAGAATGCAATTGAACTAACCCATTCTGTATGTCCCACAAGCGGACCCAAGACGAGCTCGCCTGTGTCTGCGTCCCAAATGCGGACCGTCACATCCGAACAAGACACGACTCGTTTTCCGTCTGTCGAGAATGCTACTGACTCAACGTATTCTTCATGTCCCTGGATGACTTTGATGCACTGTGCGGGAGGTTTCGACCCGTAGCGATGCACTGGTACGGATGGATACATCCTTGAGTAATGATCTGCTACGCGTGATTCACCTGTCCATAGGGATAAAGCGGACAAGTATATTTGAGGTGCGCTCTGCGACATCGGGTATGAAAATACGCTGGCCAGCCTGTATGCAGCCCACATGAATGACGACATCTCCTTATCGATGGACTGTAGAAGACATGAGTGAGAGGAACGAAAGGAAAAATACAATCACTGACCGCAGCCCACTGACTGACTTCATACAGAGCTCTGACAGCGACTCGATTGAAGTTTCCAGTCAGACTGAGCACCTCAAGCCAATGAAGGAGGTGGGAACGCGCGAAGGCACTCAGCTTCTCCAACAACAACGATAAATCCATGGACTGCGACAACTCGCACACGTGTGTGGCCCAGAAACGACAGGCATAGTTCAGATGCAGTGGGATGTTCTTCTGAATACGGGCATGAAGGTCCGCAATATGTTTGTTGTAGACAAACGACGACTCGATGTCGCAGATGTTGAAGCGCAGCCCTTCCGCCATGATATCAAAACAACGTTCGGCTATGTGCACCCTCTGAGCGTCTTCATCGATATGCCAACGTTGTTCTCCCGACCTCTCACTCGACAGAAGGTAGTCGGCGAAGGAAGCATGGTGGAGGTGAACACATTGACCAGGTTCATAGGACAGCACAGACCGCAGATACATAAGGGTGAGCTTGGCCGTCCCTCCTTCAATCTCGAAGAAGGCCTCGATGACCGCTTCTGACATCGCCTCTTTTGAAGCCAGGACGAGCCCTACGATTTGTAAGAATTCACCTCTGCAGGCGGTATCCTTCCAGTCGATTCCCGACGCCTCGAGTGCCGTTGCATACAGATTGTCGATGCCATATTCGTTAACTGAGCGAATGTTTTCCAGGAGTTGTCCGAGTTTTCTCTCCGGACGATTGGTCGCGCTCACCATCTTGACCGCCGTCGACGCCCAGATAAACAGTCCGCCCGCTGCATTCGTGAGCGATTGATTGATGTTATCCCATTCCCATCCCTTAGGCAACACCCCGTTGACGGCCTCGAACATCTCCTTTCTGATGTAGATTCCAACATCCTCTCGACTTTCCTTGGACGTGTGTTCGAGCGGGATGTAGCGAATGTGGCTCCTCGACTGCAGGGCCTCCACGATGTCTTTCTCTGGACGACTGGTGACCAAAACACGCACATATGAAGGGAGCTGCGCAAAATCGGTCTTCATCAACTGCATCAGCTCTTGCCGCTGCTCTACCGACCCGCACTCATCCAATGCATCGAGGATAATAATGATATGGCCCTTCATTACATCTGCGATGGCTCGGAGAGGATCTAGAAGAAGCTTCTCGAACTGTGTCTTCAGGACCTTCGCGCATATGTTCTTGTTTTCGTCAGCGACCCGAGATATAACCTGCGCAAACATTGGGTACAGGATGGCTAGTTTGTATGCAATCGTCCGGATGATAGACTTGTGCTCGTCCCTCTCCCGCTGGAAAAACATGTACGCGACAGGGTAACCCTTGTCTTCGGATCTGTCAAACGCAGTCATCGCAATGGAACTCTTGCCAGATCCTGCAGCACCAGCTAGCCAGAGAAGGGCCGGACTCGACTGATTGGTTAGGAAGTCCATGATCGTATCCAGGTATTCTCGGCGCGTCCCTTCAAGGCACCGAGAACGCTTAGACACGTCCGACACATCGGACTTGAATGGGTCGAGCAGCTTCTCCAGAACTTCGAGCTGCTGGACCCGACCTGCCGGATTCGCCGAGTGGTTTAACTCGAGGGCAAGCAAGAAGGAAAAGTCACGTACTGATTCCATCGACTCCTTTAGCCGTTGTCAACCCAATTACAGAGTCCATATCCTTTCTCAGAGCAACGAAACGGCCAGCAAATTCGTCTATCCTCCCCTTGCTAAGAACGCGAGGCGTACGGCCTTGGATATGGATCAGCTTTACCAGGAGAGCAGAGCGAGAACGTCATACCAACGAAGCTGTGTCTAGCATATTCTTGGACAAATCGAGAGCAATCGATAGTAACGTTGAGCAACTCCTTGACTAGCGGTTTCAAAATCTCCGTCCTATCGTTCAACGTTCCTGCCACGGTGGATATGTCGTGCACCATTTTCATCTTCTCGACTGTCTCGACCAGATTCCTGTCGCTCTCATACTGGTACGACACGAGCTGTGGAGTGTCGCTTAGTAGGTCATGATAATAAGATGCTGCAGTAGACGGTCAGACGCACTCCATACAGAGCCGAAGCGGCTTTCCACGAGATGTTAAACACTGGATGGATCTGGAACGGTATGGAAAACCCGCAGGAATGACCAAAGGTCAGGAAAGAGACTTACTTCAGCGACCTTATCGACGGCTTCGACTACCACATCCACCACTTCTATTATAGACCCAATCACAGCAATAGCGGACTCTGGTTTCTCTATCGACAACTTGATCCGCTCCACACTTTGTTCCGCTGCCGAGACGTCGATATCGGCCCGCGAAAGTGCATCAATCTCTTTGCAGGAAAGGAAGACGGTCCCTATGTGCTTTGGCTCTCCGAGAAATCTCATGCGAGGCGAAGACAGCAGGGTCAGTTCAACTGACATACCAATCAGACTTGGACTTCCGGAGCAGATGGCAATTCAGGCTCACCGCCGTGATCAGCAGATTCCTGCAAGAGCTGCGCAAGCGCAATGCTGGTACGACCAAGAAGGCCGTTACTGAGGAACGGTAGCAACCTTCGTGATTTTCTCAGTTTAACATCGAGAATTGCAGATGCATTCGGCTGCGAGCTGTAGTACGCTCAGAACGCGTACAATGGACACGGACGCCGTGCTTACAATGTGAAAGTGTTGGGCCAACTAGGCCTCCCGTCTTTGTCAATTATTCCTGTTTCGCAGATAGCATCGTCGAACGTGATCTCTACGCGGAGTCTTGCTTTCCTTCTATCCTTCTTGGGGTCGATGACACGTATCACTACTTAGATGTAAGCCAACTGGAGTCCAGAGCAGCAGCGAGCAAAGCTGACCTCGGAGAACACGGTGGCCTGATGATGGATCCGACATTGTGGGGCAGAATCAAGCACCGTTCATCCCCACACACATCCTGCACCTCACATATATCGAGAATGATCCGCGAGGCTTCCTCGTGTCCGTCGCCATCATTGTTCACTGATCATGTCTGCTTCCCAGTGATTGATGAGCCGGCGCTCTTCTTGTGTACCTCAGAGATTTATCTGGGGACGAAACATCATCCTGGAACCTACCACATATGTTATACAAGCGCCTACCGCTCCACCATGTAAGCAGATCTCAGTTATTCCTGTCCTTTACCCCATCGTTAATTTCCAATAGGCGGGCACCAGTTCGTTGTTGAAGGTTTATCAAGGTCCTGGAGCGTTGTTCAACTTTCTCTCCAGCCTTGCGTTCACCTCATGTCCCATGCTTCTCGCGGATAGATTCAAGTGGCCTTCCAGTGTCTTGCATTATTCGTGCGGTAGGGCTGGAATCATAAGTAAAGAACCTAGAACAATAACCGAGTATGTTGTGGTAATGACGAGCGCAGGGGGCATATTGAACTAAAAGAAGATTACGTAAAGCTCTAACAACCGTATTTATTGCAAAGATAAGTATGGAATAAATTCAACACTGATCTAAGACGGCACCTCAATCACCAGTGATAAAATTGTATGCGACCACACGAGGAGCGCGCGTGATACAGGTTCTTGAGCTTGCCGGAACCAGTTGCACACTGCACTTCCCAGTCTTTCAACAGTCCTCTAGCATTTATTACTTCGTCACCGCATTCATAGCAGTGGAAACCATCCGAAACCATTGAGATCCCCCTTTCACCTCGCCCCCTTCAATCAAAGCTGCGCACTCGGATACGACGAAGAAGGGATTCCTACTTATTGCACTTGCCGATGTACTGTCGCAATGACTCCCGGGCACAAACCTGGACAAAAGTCTGCAGACGAGCCAGTCAAGTATCGATGCCGAGATGGTTGATGTCATCCGGAGAAAATATTATGGGGCGGGGAAAGGTGGCCGTTCTCTGCCCTGTATCTGGGTTGACGAAAGACAATTATTCCTGGGGCGGAACGTTATTCGGAAATTAACCCATAAATGAGCAATATTGAATGCTACACACCATCTGTATTATTTACCCTTCGCAATCAAACTGTGTTCTAGTTGCGTGAGGAAGTTGTCTGCCGCACTAACTGACGCTGCGGGCGAGGCCTTCGACCCATCCTTCTGATCCCGTCGTGACCTCTTCTTAAGTGTTTTATGTATCTTCTCCACTGCCTCCGCAGCACCGAGTTGGTCTGCTTTCTGCTCAGATTCATTCGTGCCGTAAAGTGTCTCGCCTTCCTTGACAGTATCTCCCTTTGTCTTCCGCCTCTTCGCCTCCACAACTCTCCTCCTTTCTTCTATCTCCCGCTTCCTCTTCTCCATCGCCCTACTGTGTCCCGTTTCCTTGCCTTTCTCCTCTTCAGCAGCCACAGTGGCCAACCCCTCGCTCTCACCCGGCCTCACGTCTACCGCGCCAGCTTCTCTCCTCGCCCTTTCCGTCTCCTCTCTTGCCTTCTTTAGCTCCGCCATCTCCCTCTGGCGCCTCTCTTCGTCCGCAGAGAAGGAATAGAATGCCGCGCCTTTAGCACGCACCTCGCGCGAGGCATCATAATGAGCTTCTAGGGGCTTCTCCGCCTCTTCTGCTGCCTGTTGCAATGAGGCAATCCTCTCGGCGGATGGTTCGAAAACGGGGAAGTGATTCACTGGGTTACCTTTGACCGAAACGTTAGAATGTCATGATATGGTACAAGTTGTAGTGACATGATACGTACGAACTACGAATGGACTGAACATGAAATGTGTTAGACGACGGTAGGACAAAAGAGAAGTAGACATACTCGGCATCTTCTTCATTTTCCGCTTCGGCAGAAGGCATTAACTCCCGAGGAACTTCACTTCTTCGCGCTGTACGTAGGCGCCCGAACTCATCCTCGTACTCGATGACCGGGTCATCCTAGAAATTTGACCCTAAGTCAGTCACTTTCTCGTACACGTAGTCAAACGACGTACCTCATCCTCAGGTGGCTTAGGCACCGCCAATGACTCATCCACATCCTCGTTATCTGAGCTGAAATAGTCATCTACGCCCTTAGAATCGAACTAATGCAAGCTCGTCAACACAATAGCAAGGACGCGAAATAGCATGAAACCACATACATCAACCAAAAGCGCGTCAAGCTGAGCCTCCGTTAACCCTCCAGTCTTCCCTTTCCTTAGTTTATCATAAATTTTAGCTTTCCGCTCGAGCGCTGCGCGAGCAGACTCAGCAGTGACACGATCCGCAGCGAGAGCAGCAAGGTCCCGCGCCGCACGCCCTGCAACACCCTTGTTCGTTCGTGCCCATATCGTTCCTTTTCCTTTCTATACATTCGATGTATTTATCGATGTAGCATAGAGGTTTATCATGAACAATTGTCAGCTGTTGATGAGCCCGAGGTACGGATACACGTACCTTCTCGTTATGTGGCACTCTCTTCGTGAACTCAGATTCCTTCTTTGCAAGTTCAGCCTTGAGGTCTAGAAACGAGCTTGCCGAGACGCCCGCCGCTTTCGCTTTCGCTGATGGGGCCATTTCTAAGGGTTTACTTTGAATTTGAGGAAACTTAGGTACATTTGAGGAGGTGATCATAGAACTTCATTGCTTAGTGGCTGTGACTGATCGACATTATCCAACGTCTTTTCTTTCCCTGATACTTTTCTCTAGATAGATTTACAGAAGAAATTCCACAGCATTACCCAAGACAACGTATGAATGCGCTTAAATTGGAGAATGCTTTCAGAAATTAAACCTGATCGTAAGTTGATGAATCGGTAGAGGAATTCAAAGGGATGCGGTTTTAGGGAAGGGGAGAAATAATAAATGATGGTTTACGGTTTGTTCGAGGCAAAGCAATAACATGCTAGCGACCTGGGCGAGAAGCTGAGAGAAGGAAATAAGGAAGTCAAGCCGTTATCATTACACTTCGGCTTCTTCGGCGGGGAGAGTCTCCTCCTCAAGCTCCTCCTCATAGTCGTCGCCGCCAACAGCCTCTTGGTACTGTTAATAGCAAAGTCAGCGCTACAAGCTAGTCAAAGGGGCATGATACGAACCTGCTGGTACTCGGCTCTGTGCGGGCAGAAAAGAACGCTGAATGAGCATCCACTGGCGAAGTAGTCGATAGATGCTTAGCTTACATTAAATCCTGCATATTGCTCTCCGCTTCCGTGAACTCCATCTCATCCATACCCTCACCCGTGTACCAGTGTAGGAAAGCACCACGCTTGAACATTGCGGCAAATTGTTGGTGTGTACGCTTGAAGACTTCCTGGATAGCCGTCGAGTTCGCAAGGCAGGTTCCCGACTGCGCGGACAAGCCGATCTGTTAGCCTCTACTGGAAGCATGAAGCGAACGGAAAACACACCCTCTTTTGACCAACTGCAGCAACGGAGCAAAGGGATAAAGAAACGTTATCGGGTATCCATCTATAGCGTGAGCGTGTAAGCATGCTACCGATGATTTACTACTAAAATACTTACTCAACAAACATTGCCGAGTTCCGTGTCTGGATTTGACCAATAGCACTCTATTGAGAATCACCCGGTAAGCACAAGATATGGATCGATGGGTGATAGAGAACTGACCTCCGCCTAAAACATCAATTCATCTTAGTTATCACGACAAAAAGACTGTCCGACGAAACGACTCACCTCCTGAGAGTTCACGGATCCACGGAATACCACAGATGCCGTCATGTAGCGTCTTCAAGAATCCGATAAGAGAACTCGTCCGAAAACAAATTAAAACATGCTCACCCAAATCTCGGGTCACAAGCGACCAAGAGATTCTTGCGATCAAACAACCTGATGAAGTACATTAATTCCGCAAAGAACGGGAGTTTTACTAGTTGGCTTACGATTGTGTTAATTCATTTACACTACCGAGCTGGTAATTCTTCGTCTTTGGATCGGTGAAAGGGGCGTAGCTCGGCATGAGGAAGTGGAGCTGACGGAATAACGGTAAGACTTCTCAAAACGGAACAAGAAGGAAGGAAGGCACGTACACGAGGGAAAGGAACAAGGTTCATGCCCATTTTACGGAAATCACTGAGCAAGATGCATAGATTAGGACATGCCTCAGCTGGGAGGTGCAAGACAGACCTATTAAGCTGCCCCGGGAAACGTAAGCTCGTGCTGATACCGCACATTACTTGAGCAACGAGCTAAACTTTAGTTCAGCATGTGGATCAGACTGCAAGGCCACGATATTCACCGTATTGAGAGCAGGAAAATCTGGGTCCTTGTTGCGCAGCAGGCGGAAGTTAATGTCGTACCTAGCTCATGATTAGATAGTCGGACCCAGCAGAAGTAAAACGACACCTACAGAGCCTCATTATCAATGCAAATAGATAGATCGCTGTTATCTACTAGCTGATTACTGGAAAGCATGGCATTATATGGCTCAACAACAGTTTCGGATACCTACGGAAGATGATCAGTATAGGTCAGACGTCAATACAGAGACTGCGGTGACTCACTTTCGGAGAAGGGAGGATGGAGAAAGTGCTGAGCATGCGGTCCGGGAATTCCTTGATAAGATGTTCAATCTAAAACCAGTGGCACCATGAATGACTATTACACACCTCTCGGATTTTCGATAACAGGAGCGTTCCCAGCCCAGATCCTGTCCCTCCACCAAGAGAGTGAGTAATTTGGAACCCTTGGATGGCGTCACACGCTTCTGCTTGCCTCCGAATAACATCCTATAACGGAAACTCAGTCATACAAGGTCATCCCTTGCGAAATGGCATACCAGAATAGAATCAACGAGCTCGGCTCCTGTGGAACAAGTGAGAATGCGACACGAAGCTGTAGCATGATGGCCTCTGACCTTCCGTATAGTCTTTTACACGACGGGATATGTCAGCGGAAATGAAACAGGCGTCAATAGAAGAATACACTCACAGCCCTTTGCCCAATTGTTCCCGGCGCTATTATCTCCATATATGAAAGTATCCGGCCTGAAGAGCTTCCCTAATGGGCCATTTCGAATCTAAAAGTCAGACGCGAGAACGCGTCAACATTCCAGGTTAATGGTCAAAAATCATCGCAAGGATGCGCACACGATTAATGACGCCAGACTCAAGATCGACTTGGACGCTCCGAGGGACATATCTGAATGAGTTGCCACCCGCGTCGACCTCCGTGAAATACACGTTTGCCTATCCAGATGGAACGTCGAGCAGGTTGGTGAGCGACTATCTAGCAGCCACGTACCTTCTCGAGCTGGAGTGGGTCGTCGCCTTCGTAGGCCTAAGCATGGTGCAATATTCAGTTTTCGCAGTCCATTCTAGCATAAAATCGCTACTCGCCCCTTCCAAATTTAGCCCATGCTCCGCAAGTAGCATTCTGTAGAATGCCTCGCCGAGCTGGTTGCCCGCCTGCGCAAAACAATTGACTGTTTAGTCTCAACTCCTAGAGATATTCCACACAATCAAACAGCGTTCAAATCTTTGACTGACCTGGCCAACTTGCACGTTGATAATTTCGCGTCCCATGATGCTTGATGTTCTGTATGTAAGGGAGGACGACAAGTTGCACGACACGACGCGTCGGGACTCGGTTGGGTTGAAGCAGAAATTGACTAAGGGTATAGCCGAAGATCAACATTCCCACGTATATTTTGAAACCCTATTTACTCACTTACCACTCTGATCCGTTTGATCTATTTAACAAGAAGGGAGAAACGCAGTATATCGTTATTCATTTTGCTTGTTTATTATGAGGTGACTGACGTTCGAATTTACAGGAATTGCGAAAATACAAGGGACGTAGGACCGTACTGCCGGATAAAGTAAAAAAAAGACGTTGTTCAAGTCAAATCAACGAGACCGATGCTATCGCTGATTCTTGGCAAGCTGTAATCTGCTCATACTCAGGAGCATCCTTTCGTCAGACCTGCTGATTCATCTCCCAACTCGATTTGAATTCCCAGCCCAACTGATGCAACTGAGCTATCAGGTCCGTTCTGATTGCTCGGTAGTGAACGAATACCCTCGTGGGCGCCCATCGAGTTATCAGCGAATAGTATGGATGGCGGCAGTGACTCGATAGGTGATGGTGTCTGTACGAACATAAGGAGGGAATCGATCGGCACCAGAGTGACCTTCTTACAGCTCTGCGGTGGGTCATCCTGCATCTGGTCGGTTATCGTATCCAAAGGACCAGAAGGCAACGAGAAAGACGATGAATCTTCGACGGAGGCGGAGTCAGCTCTGGGTGTCGGTTCTCCGTGCCATGTGGATGGGAGACCAATACCAATGTCTGCGTACCGCCCTTTGGTTGTCATTCGAGGAAGCGCCAGGATGGAGTCTTTCGTACCAGAATCGCCTTCGAGTATATGAGCTTTCCCATCCGTCGGTTTTTCAGAATGAAGGGTCCCCTGGTCATTTTGATTAGGACGCGCCAGGTTTTCGGACGTAATCTTGTCACCCGTTGTTCGAATCACGCCCGACCGACGGCATGCATCTACTTTGTTGCTCTTGAGGAACCCAAGAATACTCTTCGCAGACCGCTTTCCGTTCGGAATGTCCTCCACTCCTTCCCCATCCATAATCCACTTCTCTACTGCCCTTTTCGGTCGACGAAAATAACTTCCGCGTTCAACGCGAAGCGGCCGGGGCGTGGCAATATCCGAAGGTGGTGCGTTATCTCCGACTTCCAGGTCGCTTACAGAACTTGTTAACGAGCACGTCAAGTCGTAAGCAGTACCGACGAAAGGCGAGCTGATCGGCGAGATATCATCGGAGTCCAGATCCGTCTCCAGCTCAGAGAAATCATTAGAAGACAGAGTGCTCGACGAACCCAGAGATGGACAGACCAGACCACTCGAGGTCGAGCTGTCACTGCAGAGCGATAGCAAGGACGGCGAAGACTTGAAATTAGACCCTTTCAAGTCTAAGGTGGAGCATTCCGGAGACAAGAGATCCAACGATACGTCCATCAGAAATCAGTGACTGGAGTTTGAAGTGGCGAGAAGCAAGGTGGATAATAGTGCATCACGCAGGGTAGGTATGAGAAGTCAGCCCGGATTGAGCTGGAGGCTGACAGTAGTCAGGTGTTTTTCTCTTGCCAGAGCCTCACGCGGGCTCCATAACACCGCGCAGCTCGAGTATTACAATTATCATTGTAACAATGCTATACAAGAGTGGGAGTGCATCCAATTGAAGGTTGCCCCCACGCTATTTGCCTTCAAGAAGGCTGAGGCATTCTCAAGTCCCCGGCAAGAGGGACTGAACACAGTCATCGGAACAGTCCAACGGAGATGCGAAGCACAGTCGTCGGTAAGGACAACACACCGACGCTATTAATATTGTCCTGCATTGGGTGCTTTGCTCGGGAGGCACTGACTGAATGATGACGACTTTTCAAATTAAGCATAAACGAAACGGTGCTTATGACTACCTCATACACATCCGTTTCCCAGAGGCTATACTAATGTGGCGAAAGGTGTCCAGATTTGGAGCAATGTGTTGTTAGAGGAGTCGGGCGGTGTTGCGTGAAGCTCGTATCAACTCTTCGGCAAACGCCGAAACTCGGCGGAGTTTGAAACTGAGGTTTCAATTATGATCTCCGTCGCGCAAGATCAGTTGCCAAGATCAATCTCAGAATTCCCTTTCCAAATCACCACGGAGGACATCACCTCCACATAGAAGGGCACCAATACAGGCTCCTATGGAGGAAGGCACTGCTAAAGCGGGTGATGCATCTGTAATCCCGTCAGCCAAATTGAACAAGGCAGCGAGATCATATCGAATCAAATGTCTCAACGCGTGGGAACTCTCCGACTTGCAATTATCAGTGGTGAGCCTCGGCCTTATTCCATCATCAAGAATATCTTTGACTCATTGATCAAATTTTATAACACAGCGTGCCGCATCTGCGCAGGCGCATATATAACATTCCTAGGTAGCCGATTCAGTAACCTTATACTAGAACGGACAGTTGCCCGTAATCCTCCTCCTACCATCGTCCGGAAAATCAACTGTTATCTCTATCGTTAATGGGATCCATCGATTCAGACTCGTTGACCAACGTGTACGCGCAGACCGTTGTATCTGAGAGGTGTCAAATCGCCGTCGCCTGTCTTCTTGTTTACGATGCCAGTTGAGTAATCCATATTCATAAAAGGACAGGACTAATAGAGTCTCCAGTTGTTACATTAGATAGAGAAGTAGGAACTAAACCGTTCAAAGCATTCACTAGAAAGATATACTGACACCGCCGCTCCTGCTCTAGATCAAACACTTTTGGGTGAGAACTCACGGTTTCGATAGCTATGCGATTATTGACATTCCCCTATCGGAAGAGTGCACCCGGTCAATTTGTCAGCATAATCTATTTTTCGGTGCGCCTTCTATACTTTTTTTCTGAAAGTATGATGTCCAAATAATATTCAAAATCAACCGTTTGTGCAGAACCGCTATATCGGCATTTCTACTGCCGTGTTTACGATATGGTGCAAGTCCCCCGTTTCATTCTAAGTTTGCCGTAAACGAGCTCATTGTTTCTTCTCTTCATCCTTAGTTTACTCGTTCTCTGCAAGCAAGACTCTGTAAGTGTCGCGAATCAAACTCCTTTTATAATGCACTGACGGTCTGATTTTCTTCCGAAGCTGTACGCATTCACGAGTACTTCGTATTGTGCCACCAAGGACACTGATGAATTGCGCAGGTATATTGACTTATTGGTCACATCTCGTCGCAGGTCAGTCAGTATTTTGATGATTTTACAGTTTCTAACGAAGTACTAGACTGGACTACGATTCTTCTAATCGATTGTAAGTCCCCTCCTTCAATCTAAATACTATTGTTGACATTGGAAGAAGATATACTTCTCATGAGAGTCGCCGCGTTATATTTGGAAAGTGCGTCCAAAGCCTCTCGCGCAGACTAATCCTCATAATCACATGTACTGTATAATAGGCGGAAAGATCGTTCGCTGGTTACGAGTCATTTTCGTTTCTGAGGCAATAGTAGAACTCCTTTCTATGATTCTCGTCAATGTGTATCAGGAGAGTAAGTTCTATTCATTTCAGACTGAGTAGACCATAGGAGGGTTGACACAGATACAATATAGTCGGGACATTTGCGATACCCGGGAATATCTCAATATGCAAGAACAAGAGGTCCGTGTCTGTAAAATGGGGTATTCTATCCTGGTCTGTCCTTTCTTCATTCAACCGTTTCTGTTACTATTTCTCAAATCATATTGCTCACTTCTTCAGGCTCCTCCCGGTGATATACGGCATCATACTAATGATATTGGCTCTCTATCGATCATCGCAGTTTTGGGTAGTCAGCTCGGAAGCCAGCTCTATCTCACAATTGAGACTAAACAGCTCGCAGCTAATCAAAGTCCTCATCCGGGACCAAATATTCTACTTTCTCTTGTCCGTTACCATCGCTCCCTGACTCCCATTTGACTAATTAGATACTAACTCAAGCATACTCCAGGGTAATCATTTGTTGCGCATCCAATATCCTTGCCAGCTGTCTCGGACACACACAATTTGCCACTGTCTTTCTCATCAACGTTTTCGGGAGTCCGTCTCTTTTATGCGTTTTGGGAAGTCATTTGCTATTTCATTTGAAGGAGGCGTCGGAGAGGAAGGAGATAATTAGTGAAAATGGACGTGAAACTGAAAATGGGGGTGGGGTGAGACATGATAGTGGCTGGATTCGCCCAGGGGAGACTAGTGATATTATGTTCGCTCGATAACATTAAATCTGTACGTATGATTTGGACGTTTATTTGTTGTCGGGATGATATGATATATGCATCGATATCGGACATGAGTTATGAAATAACTCTGGGTCGATCGTGTCGCTATTACACACGTCTGCGAAGAGAATGATTGAAAACGCCATATCATTCATAGTTCGTCATCATTCAGGTCGAGTTCGATGTCCCAAACAGGACTTGGGGACCTCTGTTTTCTTCCTTCCTCGTCTTCTTCATTAACGTTCCAGACCTTCTTTGCGAGTCTCGGATCAACCGCTTCTTCACCTTCCTGCGTTTTGTCCTTATCCCCTTCTTTATTCTTTTCTTTATAGTCATCCTTCTTATCCTTGTCCTTATCCTTCCCCATTCGGTTTGGCGCACCGTCGTCCGAATTCGAGTTCAAGTCTGAGGGAAGGTTGAGATCCAACTCGATATCCCATACCGGGCTTGGTTCGCGTGATTTGCCTTTGGTGGGTGACGGTGCTGACCCTGATGCATTGGTGGAAGGAGGTGGTATATCCGCTGCTGAACCGAAGTTGTGCACGCGGTTCGAGGTGGATGCGACCGTAGAGTTGGTTGTAGACTGCGAAGCATGGATAGAAGTCGAAGTCAAGGTCGAGGAAGGGGCTTCTTTATTCCTATCCTTCCCCGCTCCCTCACGTCGCCTATCCTCTACAAGCAACCCTGGCTCTTCCCCCTCAACCCCCTCTACCTCATCGTGAAGCTTCATTTCAGCTTGCGTCTGAGCAGGAAGCGCACTCGTCGCTTTGTTCCTAAACGGTTTATCAAAAGCATCTACTATCCTCCTTACTTTAACTTGTCCGAAGCCTGGAAGTCGACGAAGTTCTTCAGGTGTTGCGTGTGCGACTTTCGCGAAACTCTAGTAACCGATAATTTTTCTATTAGTTTTATTCCAGTTCCTTCCGAAAAGAAGGAATGGAATGCGCACACCGAACGTCGTTCGCAGAGTCTCCACGTCAGTTTTATTCACTTTATTGATAGACGTAAGTGCCGATCGGAGCATGGCATTATACTCCTTATCCACGCGCTCCTTGATCATGTCCGGCGGTTTATGCTCGAATGCTTTGTATGTCGAAAGGTACATTCCAGCTTCTTCGTTTCTTCCAGTCAATGTATATCCTAAGCCGAGGCATTGAATGATAGGGCTCAACGTACTTACGACCAACAGACGACGATGGTTATGTTGTTTATGAGGCATACTTTGGTGAGTTCTCGGATGAGTTCTTGGTGTTCATTCTTGATACCGGATGAGTGGAGGATCAAGTAGGCCAAGGGATGGTAAGACTCACGATGTCACACATAAGTAACAACAACCGAAGGGTAAACAGTTGACCGAGCTTTTGTATTCGCTGGTGAATGTACTCAGGGTGGAGTCTATGATACCTCAAACTACCAAACTATGAGGATGACCATAGCGTATCCCAGAATATCGCGCAGCTCACCTCAAGAATAATGCACACGTGGTCCTTCCTAGCTGAAAATCAGGTACGATATCTCCAAATTCCTTGTTCACGTTCCGAATGCACTCCAGCATGGGGTTCCCTCTCTAATCGCACTTTCAGTAACAATTCTTCAGATTCCTACACAACGAACCTGGCATGGATTCATTATAATAGCATTCCCAGAGCCAGGCTGAACAACGGGAGGCTTCATTGGTGCCCTGCTCGGGCCAGGTATCGTGGACGACATGATTGTCGAAATGGGGACTGGCGGCAATCCCCGCGCGTTGTCCGTGTCCCCCTTTTTTCAATCGGAGCTCGTATACTTACCAAATATGGTATAAAACGATGATCCATTGGTGATTGGCACGGCCTATCAAAATTTCGTGCTTTCCCACGGTCTCGCTTAGCTTTGCCAGTGATCGACGCGTCGATTTCAGTGTCGCACTTTTGGTTTTCACCTTTGTCCTCTTGAAATAATTTACACAATTGAAGGATTGATTTAGATTCAATACAGGGATATGTTTTTGAGGTCATTGAACACAATGGACAGTAAATAGAAGCAAAATAACAAATATTGAGCAAATTATGGCCAATTTTAGACATTTTCTTGAGAACTAGGCAACTTCTCCAATTTTTTTTCTGGACAAAATGAAGAAAATCACTTGAAAGTACTGCAAATGCACTGAAACAGGTCAACTTTTTCGAATTTAGAGAGGAAAGAAGCATACATTTAGTGTGCATAAACATCACATGCCATTTTCCTTTTATTTGAGTGAGTCAGAGCTTCCATTATTACACAAAACTATGTGTTAGCATCACAACATTATCCATGAATGATAATGAGCAGAGTTCTGAGCTGATATCAATGAAGACAAAGCAGCCTCCGAATCGAATATATGCGGTCACGTGATTTAGCAGTCTCACATGAGAATGCTTTATCGAGACAAAATACGCCTCAAAGGAGGAATAATTACTTATTTAAGGTATGGCGAGATGATATTCGATGTTTTACAGTCAGCACATTCATTGAGAGGAGGTTTAACGGGTCTGGTAAAAATTGATGTTGGATTGTTGTGTCGAGAGAGTGAGACACAAAGATCGACGCGACTTACTATATTTGGGCACATATTGAAACTCCGCTCGGGAAAAGTCGTCACACGGATCACATAGGCCATGCCAGGTACCAGATCCATGTTTACCACCTTCCTCCTGGGGTATGGCAATCCCTAAGTGCCGTGCGAGACAAGTTTTTTCGAGTGGAGTCAAAATACTTACCATAAATGGTGCAAAACGCCAATCTGTTTTTACCGCCTTATGTTACTGTATCTCATGTCTACATTCCACCGAAGGACAAATAATTTGCAATTTTACAAGACGTTCACCAGAAATTTAATCACAGGTTCATAATATGAAAGATAAGACATATGTGAGAGAAAAATGTGCATATACGATGTATTACATTGTTATTTTTTAATTATTATGAGTCAACCTAGAACAACAATTGCAGCCCTGAACAAGTCCTTCAGCAATGTTTCCAAGCAGTTATTTCCATCAATAATGGCGTATTAAATCGGAATCAATCCCAGCATATTCTTTCTTGTAGCTTTATGCTTGTTAGGCCAATACTACAATATATATAGTGCTACTAGTGACTATATGCACCTCTGAGACAGACTATGATGGGTGTTTCACAGAGATGGCATTAGCTTTTGCTTTTTATGCATCAATAACATAGTAAGATGACTTAAAAAATATAATAGTTAGTGCACTTCAAGTGTTTTATAATGTTTTCTATAATTTTGCTCAGTTTACTGGTTCGCAGTCCTTACAAATCGAGCATCACGTGATTGAGTTTTCCCTTTTTTATCAAGATTCAATGTATTCATCCAAGTCTCAGAACTCAATGAATTCCTTAACGATTTTCATATAAATGCACAAATGGCATTTTTTCATGTATACCTTCATTTTGTTAAGAATACATTCTTAAGAATTTGCTTATTTCTTGAGATATGGCATATTACATGGCCATATCTCAATGACTTTTTGTAAGATTCAAGTTTTTTTTGCAGATAAACATTCCTTAGCATTTAAAACATAATATCTACTCCTTACTTTAGCAATTTATGGCTTGTGAAAGTGGGAACAGGAAGTCGAATGTGTCTCTCAAAAACCGGTGATCGCTTAAGCATAAGCGAGCGCCGGCATGATGCGGCATGGACTGTGAGAAGTCTCGTTTCTTTATTAGGGATTGCCACACCCCATTCCTCCAGACTTGTATACCGCACTTCAAATAATTAATCTATGTAAATAAGGCAATAATGAGCATATAGTGAACCATCCTAGTGATAATTCCACTAATCTCAATAAATGATATGCATATATGCTATAGTTCACTTGTAAAACTGTAAATGACTGCTGGTCAACTTGGAATAATTGTAAGAGACAAGCCTTGGTAAGCTAGCCACCTTTTCCTCTTGAGATGAGTAACTACTACAATGAAAGATATCAGAACATTTTTTCTGTACCCTAAGCAGCCTGGCAAACCTATCAATATTGATACCAAAGATGACATTTATTGCAAGTATCCTATTTGACAGCCAATTGTGATGGTACTGGTTATAGACATGTCACCAGTTGTTTCTTATTTTATCTCAATTAAAGATGCAGTTTATTACCCATAAAGTATGGATATAAGAATTATGCATTTTCTGGAAGTTCTTATGATGCTGAGTTGTATTTTTATGCACTCATTCACGAAATTTGCACGGCGGGCAAAATAGGATATCAGCGGGCATTAAATTTAAAGAATTTTTCTTGCAATTATTTTAAATATCAGTAAGCATATCGACCTTGCCGATATTATTTATATAAACCACGTGCCCATATTTTTTATATTGATATGGATATCGATTGGGTTGATATTTTAAATTCCCATCTGTTTTTGAGCATATCTTTCGGAAAGATAGTCTAAACATCTACTTTAAATATCAGTAAGTATATCTGGTGACTGGCAATCCCCTATTGCAGAGTGTCGATTTCCCACGGGCATGCCGGTGAAGAGAACTACGTGCGGCTGAGCTCGGTATCGAGCCCGGTATCCCATTCTACACTTACCCCATGCTACGGTATGGTCCCATCTACACCTTCTAGTATCCACCAGCACACCTAGAGAAACTGTCGGTCCCATTTCTCAAGATACTAAACGCCGAGAGTACTGGTGCCGAGCGCCGAGAAACCCGGTACCGAGAATACCGAGAGTACCGAGTGCCGAGAAACCCGGTACCAAGACAAATTGACAATTCGACATGCTCTCATGACATGGATCGGATGTCTCCCTCTCTGGTATTCATTCCTGATGGTTGGACTATGCATGCCGGTTCTTTGGGGAAGCTCAGGGTCAGTATCCGTTAAGGTTTTCAGGTCCGGTACCACCAGGAACACGTCGGTATCAATTGGCAGGGGTTCAAATCTCTTGTTCTGAGGACTTTTCATCCAGGGGTATTATATGCTATGTTTTCATTGGTATCTTGTCCTCCATAACCCTTTCTTGTTGTCCCTCTGATGGCTCCACCATATTCATTCTTCTTGTGACATTTTTCTTCAGACTTTTCTTTGTTTTGATCTTCCTTTTCTACTTTCCCCTTTTGGAATTATGAGCTGACTATGGTACAGTAGTATAAATATCTCCTCCTGTACGTAGTAGCTCTCCAGGTAATCTTAGGAGCTAGCCTCTAGTGTGAGGGCTCGGGTTTCCTCACCCCCTTCTCAGTTCCATCTCAGTCTCGTCTCGATTTCTGTCCCAGTCCCATCTCAGTTCCGTCTCAAGTGAACCTTCAGAGTTAGCCTCCCGTGTGAGGGCTCAGGTTTGCTTCCCAGTCCAGTCGACACCTTCATCTACCAGTCTCTCCCATTCAGTTTCTTGCTATACCACTTCATGCTAGCTGTTTCCTTGCAGTACCGACCTGTACCGACGTTTTTCCCACGGTACCAACGTTTTGTTATTCTTCGTATTCTGCACATCCACCTTTCGTTTCTGTACTGAGCTTTTGTTTTACAACATTTCTGCACATACCGATCCTGTTCGTTCAAGTACCGACCTGTACCGACATTTTTCCCACGGTACCGACCCTCTCAATTCCAGACAAGAACACATTCCCCCCAACATCTAGCTGGTCCAGCACTTCTTTCTATTATTTCTTTGACTCCCTTTACATTCCCCTTCTACAGACAACAAGTACCGTGAGCGTACTGGATAAGTACTGCCTCATTTGGCCCTCCCCACTTAAAACCATACACCCCTTGTCTCGGTATTTCGGTACTGGACGCGATCTCGCACATTTACCGATGATCGCTTAGAATAAGCAATTTACCGGTTTTTGAAGACACTTTCGCCTACACACTTCCCGTTCCATAATACAAACAAAGCCTTAGAAAGTAGTAGAAACCATTTTTACGATGATGGGGAGCATATGGATAAAAAAAATTGAAATTTGTTCAGAAATCCAATGAGATATTGGGTAGTTATACATCATATCTCAAGATCTAAGCAATTTCTTGAGAATTTTTTCTCAACAAAATGAAGGCAGGTATGAAAAAATATGGTTTGTGCACTGAGTCGCAAATCCTTGAAAAATTCGTTGAGTTCTGAACATTGAAATAATGCATTGGATCTCAACAATAAAGGAAAAATGAAGTCACGTGATTAAACAGATGCAGGAACGATTTCTTGACCATATCTAAGAAACGAAGCAATTTTATCATATAAATTTTCAAAGAAGACAAAGCTACACATTGAATAATACATGAAGTGCACTGAGTCTTATAATATTACAGAGAATTGATGAGTTTTTTATATTTTGATGGCCGGATCAAAAAATTGGATGCTGGGTCACGTGATATTGAATTGCAAGGAAGCTCATGACTCCGAGCAGAAATACAGCATAATATCACAAAAAAATGGAGTTTCTGAGCTTATACATTTTACAAGTATACATGAATGCTGGATGTTATTGATGTTACGCTTTGCGCAGTCAGAGACGTCGATCAGAGATCAGAGACGTCGACGGGCAAGAAAGCGAGCTACCACTAAATCACAAAAGACCGTAGTCTGCGACGTAGGTGATAGTACTAGAATTTAGCACGTCTATATAATACACGAGGGGGATACGACTTACCTGCGACGTAGGTGATAGTACTAGAACAAGAGAGTGAAGAGACGATCACTCTCTAGTCCAGCCTTATATACCCAGACGCCGCGGGAAAGCTTTACATAAACTGTACAGTATAAACAAAGACAAATAGAAACAAGGGAAGAAAGGGGAATGGCGGGATAAAGTTGTTATAGATTGTGATTAGCTAAGCCAGTAGGGATTAAGTAAGGAACGTGATTTAAAATGAAAGTAAATATGCGTCGACGAATAGAAAGAATGGCCGTATGAGGAAAAGAGAAAAGATGTCGTAACATCACCCCCCTCTTAAGGTTGGGCGACCCGACCAACCATGGGTTCGATCCGGCTCCGTGTAACGAAAAATCGGTTTAAACGTCGAAAGACCTAGACGTGCGGCGAAGACTCGAGGGGCTCCTGGGTGTAGCTTATAGAAGTCATCGATAGCCTCGTTAGAATTTGGAACGAGGTTATCGCGGGGTTCCCAGGTAGTTTCATCGTAACCTTTCCAACGGACGAGGAATTGTAACTTTCCTCTATGTTCGCGTGAGTCTAGAATTTCTTCGACTTCGTATTCTTCTTCGCCGTCGATAAGTTCTGGTGGAGGTGGGGGTGGCTTCTTCTGTCCTTCAAATGATGGGTCGACGTACGGTTTAAGAAGTACCTCGTTGAAGACGGAGTGTACCTTCTTCCACGTCTTTGGCAGCTTGAGTTTGTACGCTGCTGCGCCGACTTTCTCCATGACGTCGAAAGGACCGTACCATTTATCCGCAAACTTCCGAGTTGGTCTGACCGTCGTAATGTTTCGTCCGTCTAACATAACCTTGTCTCCAACCTGATATTCAACGACATCGGCCGCCTGTCGATCGTGTGCTTTCTTCATAGCGTTGTTTGCCTTTTCAAGGTTCTCTTTTGCTTGAGAATGTGCCTCCTTGAGTTCTTTGGCAAACTCTTCCGTTGACAGGTTTTTTGACGTTGTTTGAATCGTTCCTGGATTAAGGGGGTTAAGGCCCGTATTGACGAAGAAAGGAGACATCTTTGTCGACGAATGTTCCCGGTTGTTGTAGGCGAACTCCGCAAGCGCCAGCCATTCCGACCAATCCGACTGTCGATGATTGACGTACATCCTCAAGTACAGTTCGAGTTCTTGATTAACTCGCTCTGTTTGTCCGTCAGTTTGAGGATGATAGGCCGTCGATGGATTTCCTTCGATATGAAGGAGCTTGTAAAGCTCTTTCATGAAGTCGGCGTCGAATTGGGGGCCTCGATCATGGACGATCTTTTTGGGGAGTCCGTGTAACCTGAAGACGTGGTCCCTGTAGAGTCTTGCCGTTCCTTGAGCCGTTATCTTCGTCGTCGTCGGAATCGCATGTATTTGCTTTGAAAACTTGTCGACGATGACGCAGATCGCGTTGTAACCATTCGACTCAGGAAGTTCACCGATGAAATCGACCGATATCGTTTGCCATGGGCCTTCAGGGATGTCGTGCGGATGTAAGGTACGTCGTTTCGGTTGTCTAGACGGTTTAGTTCTTTGGCAAACGTCGCAGCCCTTGACATATTTGACAACATCTTGGATTAATCCAGGCCACCAGTATTTCTGACCGATGGATTTCCAAGTCTTGGTCTGACCTGGGTGTCCTGCTAACGGCGAGTCGTGGTATTCCTTTAAGACGTCTTCGATCAATTCGATCGGTACGACAAGTCGGCCATCCATCCTGGGCTCCAGTCCTTCACCGGCATCCTTGATCCGTTGTTCCAACATTGTCCGCGTCGTTTCTACGACAGCCCTAGCCTTAAACCATTCGTCCTTCAACAGCATCAGCCCCTGGTTGTCCTCCTTCCCTTCGTCGTAGTCATACCGACGGGAGAGAGCGTCTGCCTTTGTCATGGTTGTACCCGGTTTGTGAACGAACGTGAGATCGAATTCCGACAAAAACAAGGACCAACGAGCTTGTCGACGGTTTAGATCTTGCGGCTTCCTAAAGTACGTCAGGTTCGCATGATCTGTCCAAAGTTCGACGGGGTGTTTGGCGCCTAGGAGGTACTGCCTCCATTCCGTCAATGCTTGGACGACTGCAAGAAGCTCTTTGTCGTAGATCTGGTAATTTCGTTCGGCTGGCGACAACGTTTGGGACCTGTAGGCGATTACCCTCCACACGCTCTCCTGCTTCTGGAGTAAGACACCTCCAGTCGCAAAGTCCGATGCGTCGGTTTCTACTCGGAACGGGTCGTCGTCGTTTGGGATCGCTAGGACGGGAGCGCTGGTCAACCTTTGTTTGATTTCCTCAAAGGCTGCCTGTTCCTGTGGAGTCCATTCCCATGCGACGTCTCCAGTTAGACGAGTAAGCGGTTTGATGACAGCACTGTAACCTTTGACGAATCGTCGAAGCCAATTGCCGAGCCCAAGAAACTGTTGTAGCTGTTTCTTGTTCTTTGGAACGGGCCATTCGGCGACTGCGTCGATCTTTGTAGGATCCATGCGTACCTCACCATTACCGAGGATGTATCCGAGGAACTTCACCGTTGACACTTCGAACTCGCACTTCGTCGATTTCAGATACAGCTTATGCTCCCTCAGCACGCTGAGTACCTGTTTGACTAGTCGTCGGTGTTCTTCGACATTTTCCGAGAAGATGAGGATATCGTCGAGGTAAATGACTATCTTTCCTTGTCCGATCAGGTCTCTGAAGATGTGATTGACGAACGTCTGGAAGGTGGCCGGCGCGTTGCACAGGCCAAAGAACATGACAGTGGGTTCGAAAAGTCCCTCGTTCGTTCTAAAGGCTGCCTTCCATTCGTCACCTTCTCTGATGCGGATATTATAGTATCCCCATCTGACGTCGAGTTTCGAAATAACCTTAGCCGTTTTGACCTTATCAACAAGTTCACCAATGAGCGGTAGAGGATATTTGTTTTTAATCGTTCCTTCGTTGAGCTTCCTGTAATCTTGGATAGCTCTTAACGAACCATCGGCTTTCTTGATGAAGAAGAAAGGGGATGACATGGGAGACGATGATTCACGTATACGTCCTGACTTGAGATTTTCGTCGATGAAAGCCCGTAGTTCTTCGCGTTCCTTCACACTCAAGGGGTAGACCTTACAATCGGACGGTTTAAAGTCCGGTTTCAGGTCGATGACGTGGTCCCACACTCTATGCTCTGGTAGCCGCTCAAAGTTTTCTTCGCTGAAAACGTCGTAGTACTCCCTTAAATACGGTAACTCCGACGATGGTCTTCGCTGAGGGATGATGTAACGGGCCTTAGGAACATCGTGCTGTTTGCAAGACGTCGGGCATTTGTCGAAGTTGATGTGTCCACACCTCCAATCAATCGACGGGTTGTGTTTGCTCAACCACGAATAACCCAGGAATAGATTCGACGTCGAGATCGTAAGAACGGGTAGGCGTACCCTTTCCTCATGATTCTCAATTCGGAGGTTTAGCTCGACGTATTGCGTCATCTTGCCTCCTTCATTTGGTGTTCCATCAGCATTCATGACGTTCGTCGCAGTCGGAAGTTTCAGCGTCGGGATTTGGTATCTTTCGACAAAACCTGCATCGATATACGAGTCTGTACAACCCGAGTCTATCAACGCATGGGCATCTAATACTCTTCCATCATCCAGGATTATGTCGACGTAAAGGTCCAGCTCGTCTCGAGCTTTTGCCGGGGTTTCCTTATTTATCTTTCGGACGACCGGGCCTTTGACGAGTTCGTCGAGGAGAAGCTCAAAGTCATTATTGTCGGATTCATTTTCTTCAAACGGTTCGCTTTCGATCTGATTTTTTAATTCGCCAATTTTATTTGCAGACGTCGCATCTAATAATTGTACATTTGACGAATTATAATTCACAGGGGATCGAAGTGAAGAGTTTGAGAAACCTAAGCCAGTGACACCGACGTCATCTACTGGCTGATCGAAAAATCCTCGTCGTCGGGATTACTTTCATCGACAACTTCTTCTTCTTGCAATCGACGAGCAGCTGCTGCCCCTGCCGCTTCCACGTCAGCGTCCGTGAACAAAACCTCACGAAGCAGTTCCTTCGCCTGCTCGGATAATTCGGCGACGACCGCACGAACTTGTTGTTTGGTCGTCGGTGTCGGACAATTTGCGGAGATGTGGCCTTGTTTGCCACACTGGAAACACCTTCCTTCGCGACGAAGCCGTCGAAGGATGTCCTGCATCGGTTCGCCTTGGCCCCCGAAGGTAATTCCTGTCGCATCCTTTTTGTCGCCGCGCGAAGGATCGAACAGGGCCGGCTGTTGTGGTGCTGGCGGGTGGACTTGTCGACGCGGTAGTGGTTGCGTCGGTGTCTTCTGGTTACGCAGTTGACGAACTTCGCGCTCGTTCGCGTCAAACACGATGGCGTACCCTTTCATCATGTCATAATTCGTCGGCTTCGTTGGGAGACGAATGATCGCCGTCGCTACCTCCTCACGAAGAGCCTTCTTCAGCTGCGGAAGCACGACATTGACGTCCGTCGTTTTGACTCCTGCTTGACTCATTGCAATCTCGAAATTGGCGAGGAAGACACCGGCGTCGGTGTTTCCTTGGCGCATCTCCGTCCACCGAGTGTACGCTCGGTCCTTCTCGCCAGGGTCCTTAAAGGACTGGTCGATCTTTTCAAGGAACTTTTTAAAGGTGTCGACGATCGTTATCGCACCCTGGTCATTCGTTATTCCGTCGTAGTAGTTTTGAGCCCACGTCGATGCTGTGCCTTCCTTCATGTACGACAGCACGAAGGAGATCTTCTTCTTGTCGTTGACGAAGATCGAGCCAGTATCGTCGGCGCTAATGTACGCCAAACATTCTCGACGGAATCGGAGGTAGTCTTTGCCTCCAGCGAAAGGCGTCGGCGGTGCGATCCCAAGATCTTTCATCGTCGACTGTTTAGGCGCTTGTCTCTGTTGAGCAGACATCGCCGCCGCGACTAGAGCGGCGAAGTCCTGGATTTGTTCGGCGGTGAGGGATGACATCGTCGTTCGAGGGTTCGACGAAGTTCGTGTCATTCCAAAGGCAGTCGACGTCGAAGGTAGAGACGGCGACGAGAGAGTGGGAGATCGAGGCGGTGGTGTGGGGGCAGCTGTCGGTGGTGACGGATTTCTCGGCTTCCACCTGAAAGTCTTTGTGTGTTCGTCGTTATCCCACGACACCCAAGACTTGTTAGTCGGAGACCACCAGGATTCGAACTTATTGCCTAGTTTGTCGGTGACTGTAACGTTGTCCTGCTCGTCGACGACGGAGTTGGAGGGGAGCGCCGCTAACTGTTCTTGTGTTAAAGGCAGTTTGTCAACGTCGGCGGGTTAGAGGCGTCCACAACTCGTAGATGCGGACGGTCGGTACCCAGGTAATGAGCGCGCGATGGAAGTGACCGACGACCTCAAAATAGGCTCCGACTTCGAAAGGGACAAGATGATCGTTATCGTCGAGGTAATAACCGACGATCGCGTAGGTGGGGTAACACTCGAGAAACCCGATATACTCACGGAGGGAACGTGGTACACCGGACATGTAACGTCGATCGACTCGACGCTCAGATAGCACGTGAACTCTCACGTCGTCTCAGGGGGTTCAGCAACACTCCGCCAAACAACTTTCCAACGAAACGTATCCGCAAGACACTACTGGGCTTTCTTGTCGCAAGCGACAACCGACGGTAGCGTTGTCAGAGAGAGGTGTCTAAGTCAAACGTCGAGCAAGGACGTGGGACGACACTTCACCAACAATAGGTATACGATCGTCTCAGGAGTCTGACAACTATCCACTGACCAACGTTGACAACGAGAGAAACAGAGGTGGAACGGAGGATGTCAGAGACACGTACGAGTTTGTTGTTTTAACGTCGACAACAACGACACGAGTTAAGAGACTCTCTTGTTATGTTACGCTTTGCGCAGTCAGAGACGTCGATCAGAGATCAGAGACGTCGACGGGCAAGAAAGCGAGCTACCACTAAATCACAAAAGACCGTAGTCTGCGACGTAGGTGATAGTACTAGAATTTAGCACGTCTATATAATACACGAGGGGGATACGACTTACCTGCGACGTAGGTGATAGTACTAGAACAAGAGAGTGAAGAGACGATCACTCTCTAGTCCAGCCTTATATACCCAGACGCCGCGGGAAAGCTTTACATAAACTGTACAGTATAAACAAAGACAAATAGAAACAAGGGAAGAAAGGGGAATGGCGGGATAAAGTTGTTATAGATTGTGATTAGCTAAGCCAGTAGGGATTAAGTAAGGAACGTGATTTAAAATGAAAGTAAATATGCGTCGACGAATAGAAAGAATGGCCGTATGAGGAAAAGAGAAAAGACGTCGTAACAATTGAATGTGGGAAAATCAATCTTGTGTCTCCATGAAAGTACTTGCTATAGTCCGACTTACAAATATGCATATAGGGTCATTATCTATATCTAGAATTAGCTGAGAAAGCTCTGGAGAATGGAGTTAATGGTGCCAGAGAACATTAGTTTCAGATATTATAACATTAATGATTGACAGAAAATAATTAATTAGTGGCTTAGCTGAAGACCTTGCCTTCGTGTCCAGCATGTTGATCAATAAAGAATACAGCAGAATATACTATACACAGTCAATGCTTCATGTGATAGTCAGTTTTCACATCCAAATTGATGATAAATCCTGCATAGGGACTTGATTTGAGTGGGACAACTAAAACTATATACTGGGTGGGATGTGGGTGGAAATAAAATGACCGGTAAATACAGATCACCATTTTTGACCATACATGGAAAATATTGAATCTCCGACTGAAAAAATTATCGACGAGCGTCAGAGGGGAATTGCCAGTCACCAGTATATCAATCCTGCTGGTATTATAAATATAAATCACGTGCTGATATGCTTGCCGATATTCAAAATTTCATCAAAAAAATAATTTTAAATACCGCACCCTCTGATATTCTATTTTGCCCGCCGTGTTGCAGGCGGTCAAGTCAGGTCACATGATGTATATTTTCCTTATATGCTGAATTTGCTGTAATACTTCGACTGAATGAACTCGACGAATTTTTGAAGGATTTCCGAGATCAATGTTTTAATTGTATCTTTGCATGTCTGCCTTCGATTTGTACAAAAGCAATTTTGTAGAAATTGCTTAGTTTGTCAGTTATAACCCTGTACTAGGCCATATCTCAATGGTTTCTTGAGTAATTTTTTACTTTTTGACGGAAATAGCTTCATTTAGATCAGATATATGTTATTGACAATTTATTTTTGCATTTATTGTGTTGTGGAAGGGGGAAGATGAAGTTGAATGAGTCTTTCACTGACCGGTAAATTCATGTGCTTAAGCGAGCGCCGGCACGACGCGGCATAGACCGTGGGAACGCGCGCGAGTCACTTAGGGATTGCCAGTCCCCGTTCGAGGAACAGGTGGATCATGTGACCGAGACGTCTTCCTTAAAGCACGTGGAGATCAGCGCCATCAAAGCTTCGGAATCGGAGGGACTCGGTTTCGAAGTCAGTCAAGTACGACCCTTTCAGTCGGAACAGAAATTATGCATATACACACTTAAATACGGGCGAACATAACAATAAACTCTTTTCTTCGTACCACTGGGAACTCAAGGTGCAAGCATGTCTGTTCTTCCTGCGCTTCCGCAGTCCATCACTGCATTACCTTCTACCATTTCGTCCGCATTCGTCAATGCAGGTAGACTCCTCGCTCGTCATCCAGTCGCATCCATATCGGCAGGCGTAGCAGGCGCGCTCTTTCCTCTAGCGGTGCGAAACTACCGGGCATATCGAGCCCTCGGAAGAGGCGGGTTCGAATATCCTTTCATCGGGTGGATTGTCGCGCTCATCTTGAAACCGTTTGGACGCGAGACGACTAGCGTGGCGCTTTATGATGCGGATGAAAATAAAAAGTCTTGGTTGAAGGTTGACGAGATATCAGCCAGGAATCGACCTCGTCCGAAGACTGGATGGCATTTCTTGCCTCATCGTCAAATCGAACAGTATCCGGATGAGAAGATCCAGGAGGTTCGTTGCATTTGACCGTGAAGCTATTCACGACTGATTTTTTTCATAAATACTAGCTCCTTGTCCGGGAGTTCCACACCATTGCCGAGTCCAATTCTGATCTGGTAACAATTGGGCGATCGCCACATGAGAACTTTGGGGACGCATTACTCGTCCACCCCAAGGTCCCTAGTCCTCACAGCGTTACCGAAGCATCGTGGCGTGAGATTGGGCACATCCATACCAAAAAGGACCATTCGCTGCACCTGACACTTTCCCCGCAAGACTGCAAGCTCGGTGGGCACTTCCTCTTGATCTTCCGGCTTCCAATACTGATCAAAGTCAACTTGTCCAGTCATTGAACGAGGTTGGGGAGAACGCCATCCACTTAGCGGTGTAGTCGGGCTACCTAAACAGTATCTCATGATATACGCCCCGTTGACGGAAGCTGATGTGCGTGTCGTTGGACGAATCCTCCGTGCTTCCGTCGGATACTTGACAGGAAGCAAGGACGTCCACTAATGACGCCGGAGAATGCAGTCCAAATAGGCAAACAAATTACGGACTCGGTGTAAAATATCTTTATATAATTGTTGCGCACGATGCTGTCGCGAAAACTCGAATGATTGAGTGATCAGTGAACGAAGGCGTAATCTCCGTCTTGGGGCCACGTGATCTGTAATGAAGAAATGCACCTCTCCATCCTCATGTTGTTGCCTTCATTGACTCCTAAACAGACACGCCGTCGTCTTGCTTTGGTTAAGGTTGACTTGCACGAGCAATCTCGCCTCTTGAGCATCGCCCCGGTGGCGTGGAAGGCTGAAAACCGGATGTGTCGGAGAAGCGATTGAGAAAATGTGATATAGCTTCGCCTCCTCCGAGTCGGCGAAAAAGTGTTGTTTGCTCGTTATGCTGGCTCCTGGAACCCTCTGTCTACACTAGAGGTCTAACTGAGGTCTCTAGGGCGTAGGACCAACGGCTGCCAAAATGACTACGGCGAGTACTATGCAGCCGAGCTAGCTCTTCTTCTCGACACACCTTGGTCCCATGCACCATCTCATGTGCACCTTTTCGTAACTTTATGGATGGATGATGACTGCGGGCTTATCCTGAATGAAGATCAGTACTCCTGAGGAAGCTTTGGCTTGTTTGCCGGAGGTGTTAATATTGACTGATCACTCGTAACATCCTTGCCAGTGGACCTTCGAAGCATAGAGTTATAATTAGCATCATATCAGCTGTATGGGCGCCCCGGGAAAATATGATAGTCGTTGTCGCCATCTACTTGTACGCGACATAACGTAGGTTTCCCTCGGGAACATTAACTGATACGCTAACGTGCTTTCTGCATTCACAATATCAACCAGTCCGAGTCGGGGTTCTTCAGCTCTATTCTGAACGCCTGCGCTGATGGTCACCATGGAATCACATGCTCCCTCATCATGAGGTTCACAATACAACAACGGGAAATATTGTGCGATCCCAGCGACTTCAAGAGTACCATTCCTCAAATACCAAAGCTAGGTTTGCCTATGTTCCGTTATCTCTCCTTCGTATTCGCAACCACCACCCGTACGCTGCAACTACTTCTTTACCTTGTTCAACGTCCTCTCCCATGATATCACTTCTTCTCTGCCTCTTTGCTATATGCGTTGTTCTAAAAGGCCTGCCACGGGCTTCCTGTCGAGCTCTGAATATGAACGGTGGCGAGACATTGATATTCGCGACTGATTTGGATTCGAGAATACGATTCAAACCCAATCCCACCACTCCTTCCATCTCTTTTTGGAACGTAATTGCTTTTGAGTATGTTTTCCCCCGTTCCGTGACCTTTTTCTGAGGCTAATTCTGTTTCAGTATCACATCGACTCTCAACCTGGCACCCCTAAATCCCACATCTCCTCTTCCTCGTTCGCAGACTTCTGCCTCGATATTGAAATCGAGAAAAGTGTCCGGCGGTGACATAGCGGAAGGCGCGTCTACGGGATTGAGCGTACTCTCTGACGGTGCTAAAGCTGGGATCGTGCTTGTAACATTCATCGTCATAATGATCGTATGTACCATTTTTTACAACGTTCGTACCCGTAGGGAACGTAAGAGGTTCAACAAACTCAAGGCGGCCTCTGTGTCTGAGTCCACTGATAACATACTTGAGGCCAACCGAGCAACTCGAGACGAGATACCACTCCAAGTATCTGCAGAGAGGACGGAAGACGAAGGTCATCCGGAGACACTTCCTCAGCAACAACGCAGCATAAACACCGTACCAACGACTGGCGAAGCTGCCAATGTATCCCCGCGTTCGCACGTAAGACCGCCGACGTACGTTTCGCGGTATGATACATCCAGGGTTTCAAGTGGAAGACCACCCGCATATTCCTCTCAGGGAGAACCCTTCCATGACTCAGGTAAGTTTATTCATCCCTTCTCACTGCCTTCCCTTTTGATTTCGCTAATAATTTGGTAGCCTAAATGAACGAGTTAAGGATGCCTGGGAACTCTACGGACGAAACATTGTCACATTCTATCCATCCGGATCCCGGCTGTCGGTCAGAAGAACGACTGAGCATTGTGCAGCATAAATGCGGTGGACTCGCGATCGCGATGTTTGGAAATAAACTGCATGGTTATTATGCTGTAGAACCATTGGTGTACGACTTATACACTTGATTAATATTGCTATAATTGCTAATACTTTTCCGTCTTCAATTGCGAGTGCAGGAAGACGCTCTCCGTTTCTGTCCATTTCTGCTGGTGTGGCAGGCGCAAAAACTACTGGGCATGTCGTATTCTTGGAGTATGCGAGTTTGCTTATCTATGTGGATGAGAATGAGGGGTCTTGGTTGAAGGTCGAAGAGATATCGAACAGGAACCGACCTCGTACAGAGACTGAGTGGCATTTATTGCCCTCATCGACAAACTGAACAGTATTCAGATGAGAACTTTGAGAAGGTTCAGGAGGTCTATAGCCTTCGACCATCAAGTCATTCAACTCTAATCCATTTGAATTCTAGCCCCTTGACAGGGAACTTCACCCCATCGCCGAGTCCAATCCTGATCATGTAACAATATGGCGGTCGCACCATGAGAACTTTGGCAACGCACTGCTCGTCCATCTCAAGGACCCTGACCCTCGCAGCGCTATCGATCCAAGTCACGGCGTGAGATGGATATCCATACCAAAAAGGACTATTCACTGCTCTTGATGCTTTTCCCGCGAAGTTGCAAGCTGGGGAGGTACCCGACCTCTTCAATTTCCAATCTCCAATACTAGTGAGAGTCAATTCGTCTAGACATTGAACGAGGTTGTAGAGGCAATGCATATATTCGCTGTAATTTCCAACGGCTGATGATCGACACGGATGTCGGAGAATGAAACAAGATCGGCATTGATTGTCAAGAGCTTTACATAATCTTCGTTTTATTCAACGCCCATTATCATAACAAACTCGAAACATCGTGTCAGGTTCTCTGCTCATGATTATAATCCTACCATACGAACCATACGAGCCACTTGGAAGGTCGCTTGAACGTGTCCGAGAAGCATGGGATGCGAGATGGACGCAAAGCTGGAGAACAAATTGAACAGTTGAACAACGCTCGGACAGATGTGGTGAGTTAGTGTCTCAAAGAACCATGACTGCTTGATGTTTCGTCCATGACTATTCATCGGTGAATGGTGGATGAGTTACTCATACTGTATGCTTGTATATAGCTGACTCGGACTACACGCGAGGAGGATACATTTGAGTGATCCGCTTGACACAATTCTGTTGAAGCGCCGACTCATCAAATCAGTGAGAACCATCCTGGCCTGCTGCACACGTGATCCACGAACAATGATGGCGACGGACATGAGGAAACCCCGTGGATCATGGTTGATATAAGAGAGGCGCAGGGTGTATAGATAGGGATAGGACGGTGCTTGATTCTGTCCCACAATGTCGGAGCCATCGTCAGGTCACCGTGTCCTCCAAGGTCAGCTCTGCTCACTGCTGCTCTGGATTCCAGGTTGGCTTACTTCTAGGTAGTGATACGTGTTACTAACGTCAAGAATGCAAGGAAAGCAAGACTCCGCGTAGAGATTAAACTTGACGACTCGGAGACTGTCCACAAATCGGGAGAAATCGACAATGACGGGAAGCCTGGCTGGTCTGACACATTCACATTGTAGGTACGACCTTTGCCTACACTGTACGCGCTCTGAGCATTTGCAGCACGCAGTCGAATGCGTCTACATCTCTCAGTATCAGTCTGAAGAAGTCACGGAAGTTCCTACGGCCCCTCGGTGACAGCCTTCTTGGTCGTACCAGCATTGCGGTTGCACGGCTCTTGCAGGAATCTGCTGATCATGACGGTGAGCCTGATTTTCGATTTTCGATTTATTCTGGAATTCCAAGTCTGATTGGTCGTTAGTTGAACTGGCCCTCTTATCTTCTTCTCGTGTGGGAGAGCCGAAGCACACAGGCACCATTTTTCTTTCCTGCAAGGAGATTGATGCACTTTCGCGGGCCGATATCGACGTCTCGGCGGCGGAGCAAAGCGTTGAGCGGATCAAGTTGTCGATAGAGAAACCGGAATCCGCAATTGCAGTGATTGGGTCTGTAATAGAAGTAGTAGACGTGATTATTGAGGTTGTTGATAAGGTCGCTGAAGTAGGTCTCTTTAGCGCCCCTTGGCCAGTCAGGTGGATTAACTCTAATGTTTCAGATCCATCCAGTGTTTAACGTCTCGTGGAAGGCCGCGTCCGCTCTATACAAGGTATGTCAAGTTATACCGCGTCGCATCCCATTACCAAGACCTCATCTACCCTAAGCTCGTGTCCTACCAGTATGAAAGTGACAGGAAGCTAGTTGAGACCGTCGAGAAGATGAAGATAGCATATGAAATTTCTACCGTCGCTGGAACACTGAATGATAGGACGAAGATGCTGAAGCCGCTAGTCAAGGAGTTGCTCAACGTTACTATCGATTGCTCTCGATTTGTCCAAGAATATGCTAGACATAGCTTCGTTGGTATGACGTTCTCGTTCTGCTGTCCGGGCAAAGCTGATCCGTATCAAGGCCGTACGCCTCGCGTTCTTAGCAAGGGGAGGATCGACGAATTTGCTGACCGTTTTGTTGCTCTGAGAAAGGATATGGACTCTGTAATCGGATTCACAACGGCTAAAGGAGTCGATGAAATCAGTACGTGACTTTCCCGTTGTCTCTTCCACTGCCTCCGTCAAGTCTCTGACCATTACGACGCAGGGCAGCAGCAACTAATGGATGCACCACTTATCTCAGAAACGCACAACGCCGTTGCTGACATAGGTACGCCTCTCCCTCCGTGTTCTCTGTTTTCCAAACTCAGCGAATCCGGAAGGTCTGGTCCAGCGGCTCGAAGTACTGGAGAGGCAGCTCAATCCATTCAAGTCCAATGCTTCTGACGTGTCTAAGCGAGCTCGATGCCTTGAAGGAACACGCCGAGAATACTTGGATCCAATCATGGATTTCATATCTTCGGACAGCACTCCGAATGTTCTCTGGCTTACTGGAGCCGCGGGATCGGGCAAGAGCACGATTGCGGTGACCGCTTCAGACGAGTGCGACAAAATGGGCTGGCATGCTGCCTACCTCTTCTTCGAGCGAGAGAAGGGCGATCCGAGCTCCGTCATCCGCACAGTTGCCTACCAGCTATCGGAACTTCATCCTTCCATCGCGTCGCGTGTCTCCGAAGCTGTTGGCAAGCATAAGAATATCAACAGAAATACATTGAAGACGCAGTTCGAAGTACTCCTCCTTGGACCGCTTAATGCGGCTGCGGACGAGGTAGAAGGCCACATTGGCATCATCCTTGATGCGCTGGACGAAAGCGGAACGGCGGAACAACGAGAAGAGTTACTGAACCTGTTGAAGATTGACTTTGCACGCCTTCCATCGAAAGTGCGCGTCCTCGTCACCAGTCGACCCGAGAATGATATCATGAAGGGCCTGTTGTCGAAGAGTCATATCCACCATATCGCACTCGAGCACAGGTCCGACCGAAGCCAACACGATGTCAACCGATACATCAGAGAGACTATGTCTGGACTAGTCGGTGAGGCCGCAGCGAACGAAGAAGGATGGGATGGCAAGATGCAGATTCTGTGTGACGCCGCGGATGGACTTTTCATTTGGGCATCGACTGCGATCAAGATGGTGAAACGTTCAGATGTGATGGAGGAACAGCTGGATGGGCTCTTGGAGGACATCCGATCCATTGGCGGGTACGGTATCGATGGTCTGTACGCGACTGCGCTGAAGGATTGTGGGATCATGTGGAGATCAACCAAGTCCAAGGATCGGTTCGCAAGGGTGGTGGGACTGGTCGTGCTCGCGAAAGAAGAGCTGACTGCACATGCTATCGCTAACATGCTTGGTATAAGAGAAGACCTAGTGAATATAACCCTGGGGTGCTTGCAACCGGTGTTATCTTTCGGATCTGGAGGGCCCGTTCATCTGCATCACGCGTCCTTTGCAGACTATCTCCTGTCGAATGAGAGGTCGGGAGAACAACGTTGGCATATCGATGAAGACGCTCAGAGGGTGCACATAGCCGAACGTTGTTTCGATATCATGGCGGAGGGTCTGCGCTTCAACATCTGCAACATCGAGTCGTCGTTTGTCTACAACAAAGATATCATGGACCTTCATGGCCGGATCCAAGAGAACATCCCACTGCATCTGGACTACTCCTGTCGTTTCTGGGCCACTCACGTGTGCGAGTTGTCGCAGTCCATGGATTTGTCGGGGTTGTTGGAGAGGCTGAATGTCTTCGCGCGTTCCCACCTCCTTCATTGGCTTGAGGTGCTCAGTCTGACTGGCAATTTCAATCGAGTTGCCGCCCGAGCCCTGTATGAAGTCAGTCTGTGGGCTGCGGTCAGTGATTGTATTTTTCCTTTCGTTCCTCTCACTCATCTCTTCAACAGCCCATCGATAAGGAGATGTCGTCATTCATGTGGGCCGCATACAGGCTGGCCAGCGTATTTTCATACCCGATGTCGCAGAGCGCACCTCAAATATACTTGTCCGCTTTATCCCTATGGACAGGTGAATCACGCGTAGCAGATCATTACTCAAGGATGTATCCATCCGTACCAGTGCATCGCTACGGGTCGAAACCTCCCGCACAGTGCATCAAAGTCATCCAGGGACATGAAAGCTCCGTTGAGTCAGTAGCATTCTCGACAGACGGAAAACGACTCGTATCCTGTTCGGACGATAAATCGGTCCGCATTTGGGACGCAGACACAGGCGAGCTCGTCTTGGGTCCGCTTGTGGGACATACAGAAGGGGTTAATTCAGTTGCATTCTCTCCAGATAGCAAGCGCATTGTCTCTGGTTCCAATGACAAGACGATCCGAATTTGGAGCGCTGTGAGCGGTGAACTCGTCTGTGGACCGATTAAGCACAAAGGCGCCGTCAATTCTGTCGCATTCTCCCCAGATGGGAATCGAGTACTGTCTGGCTCCGGCGATAATACTATCTACGTTTGGGATGCAAACACCGGCGAGCTCATCTCGGGTCCGTTCGAGGGACATACAGGCGCCGTCATTTCAGTCTCATTCTCGTCAGGCGGGAAGCGCGTTGTATCCGGTTCCGCTGACAAGACGATCCGCGTGTGGGATGCTAACAGTGGCATACTCATCTCAGGCCCGTTTGAAGGACACACAGATCAGGTGAATTCGGTTGCGTTCTCGCGAGACGGAATGCGAATTATCTCTGGTTCCGCCGATAGGACGGTCCGTGTCTGGAACGTGGAGAGTCGTGAGCTCATCATATCGTTCGAGGGTCATACAGGCCCGGTCACGTCCGTGGCATTCTTTGATGGGAAACGGATTGTATCCAGTTCTATGGACGCGACGGTGCGCATTTGGGACTCCGACACCGGAGAACTCGTTGCGGGTCCTTTTGAGGGGCACACAGACTGGGTCTCATCAGTCGCATTTTCGCCGGATGGGAAGCGGGTTGTCTCTGGTTCGTATGATCGCACGATCCGTATCTGGGACGCCGACACCAGCACGTTACTTTCGGGTCAGCCCAAGGGCAACGGAGCCTCGGTAGAATCAGTAGGATTCTCGGCAGATGGGAAACGGGCGGTATCTAGCTCTGAGAATGGGAAGATCTGCGTTTGGGACACCGACACCGGCAGACTCCTCTCGGATGGATTTGATGGACACACAGGCGTAGTCACTTCAGTCGCGCTCTCACCTGAGGGCGGATTCATTGCGTCAGGCTCCGTCGATGGGATGGTTCGTATCTGGAATGCCAGCAGCGGCGAGCTTGTGTCGGGACCGCTCGAGGGGCACACAGACGCAGTCTGGTCACTCGCATTCTCCCCGGATGGAAATCGAGTCGTGTCTGGTTCTCGGGACAATACGATCTGCATCTGGAATGTAGAGAGTGGTCAGCTCGTTTTGGGCCCTCTTAAGGGACACACAGACTGGGTCAGATCAGTTGCATTCTCGCCAGACGGCAACCTGGTCGTTTCTCGTTCTGACGATAGGACGACCCGCATATGGGACTCCATCAGCGGAGAACTCGTCTCCGGTCCATTTCAGGGACACAAGAGCTTTGTGACGTCTGTCGTATTCTGGCTGGATGGGGAGAAAGCCGTCTCTGGTTCTTATGATGGGACGATCCGAATCTGGAATGTCGACACTGGCGAGGTCGTCTCCGGTCCCTTCGAAGGACACACATGGGTCTTGTCAGTTGCATTCTCTCCGGATGGAAAACGAATTGTCTCTGGCGGCGATAAGACGATTCGCATTTGGGATGCGGCCAACGGCGAGCTCATCTCGACTTTCTACGGACACGGAGGTGCTGTACTGTCAGTCGCATTTTCTCTCGACGGAAGGTACATTTACTCTGGTTCAACTGATGGAACTATTCGAAAGTGGGACGTGGACAATGGTGAAGAAATATATGAATGTGCCTCGCAGGATTCGGATAGCAACTTGTCCGCCGGGCCTGAAGCCCTCGGCAGAACGTCTATAGCAAACAGAAGCGCAGAGGGTTCGAGCTCGGATTTGTCAAGTAGACTACTGGATTCAAACTGGAAGATGGAGGATGACGGATGGGTAGTTTCCGATCGGGGTGAATTGCTAATATGGGTGCCAGAAGATATGCGAATGACGCTTTGGGGAGGTCGTCATGTATCTGTTTTTGGTCCAGGCTGCCAGTTCTCAACAAGGCTGGATTTCTCGAACGCGCCTGTGGGAGAGGGCTGGTACAAAGGGTTTCCTCGACAGGAGCGACGTATAGCGTAGCGATGTTGGATAGTGGTTCTCAGACCCTCTACCTACAACGTGAATTATTGTAATAATTATTCACAGTCGATAGTGCTTGCACATTTATTCCTGCGCTTCCTGGAACCTGGAATATTATCTAGTTTGTTTCTGTTGATTCATTGGTACTCTCCGAAACCTGCAAATTAAGACGAGATTCACAGAGCAGTTGTTACGGATGGATATTTACTTTTTCTTCCAGATCTCAAGTAGTTCATGCTTTTCCGCGCGTCCGCTATGGTAAGGGACCGCAACATAGATTGCTCCCAAGCAGCATCATTTCTATTTTTCAAGAGCGAGCAATAATTTGAGTGAATAATCGAGTTCGATTTTTTTTATTGTTGTCGTAACACTAATAACGATCTGACATATCTCACGTAAAGCAATAAGACGATATGACTTGGAGTAAGATGACTCAAAGAAGTGGAAAGGTAGAGGGAAGCATTGATATAAAAGAGAATGGGCCTCATTAAGCTTTCATAGGCACAGGCAGGGAGTGTGAGGTGAGATCATTCACAACGCCAAGGCTAGAACAAATCAAGATGAGCAAGTCCAATAATGGTTCGGGCATTGTGTTATTGCAACGGATTGGCAGGCAAGGTAGGAATAGGGAGCAGACTGCATAGACTGAAGGCGTCAAGCCGCTACTATTAGCAACCACTGTCCTCCAGATGCACGGTGAATGATGCATGAGAAATTCATTCGTATCCTCGAGGTATTCTCCGGATTACAATCCGTCTTCTTAATCTGTTAGAAAAAAAGCTGAGTTCTAAGAGAAGGATTTTGGTGAGATACATAGGGCGTCACTTCAGGATTGAGCAAGTCCACTTACGGTCAAGAACACCGAATTCTTGTGTGCATATAAGGCCGCTTGCATGGTCTGTCGCTGCACTAGACACCTTGACAATTAAATTGATAGCGAAGGGTAGTCAAGGCCGATCTTGCTTAGCATCTCAATACTACCCATCAAGGTGTTCATCTACGTTTCTTGATAAAACGTCCCGCACTGAACGAATGATTATGCATAGTTGTCTTCAATCACCGTCCAGATGCAGGGTAGACCACTGCCATTCGGCTCCCAACCCGTTGCAAACATGTTCTCTGGATCAGCAACGATCTGCCCGTTGACACTCCTTTCATCTGAAGGATTGCCTAGGTAGGAGTACGGATGATGTCGCAATAGACGACTGTACTGGGTGGGTAACATTCAGATGCGTCTGAGGATTCCAATGCGTTTGAATAGGAAGAGTTTGGTGATTAGTAATTGCACAACTCGATGGATTCGGATGTGATTTATGTTGATAAGTGTGATGGAGAAACAGAGGAGAACAGTGATATGAATTGAATGAAGACTTGAAGGAACCAAAGTTTCGGTGGTTTCAGCAGCACAAGCGTTGAGAATGGCGTTTGATTATGTCATGTACAGTGTTACATAAGTATTCTTTCCCAGAAAATGACTGGCTTTATCATGTTTGAAGCTTCTAGGATGACGGTCATCGAGTACGAACAAGTGAAGTTCCCGCTTAGAGGATGTCGAGTACTAGTATGTCTACATTTCTTTCGTCCTATGGATGTCTAATACTTCACACCCAGTCCGCACCGAGAAGCTCATTATGATGCCTCACGCGACGTGCATGCTAAATGCACGGTGCTATCCAAGGATGAAGAGAAGTGTCAGAGGGAAATGGAAGAGCTAGGGAGGGCAAGAGAGCAAATGGAAAAGGCGAGAAGACAGGCTGGTGTGATGGGCGTGAGGCCGGGCGAGAAGGGGAGACAACCAGTCGCGAACCTTTATCCGCCTGAACAACCATAACATCTTCTCCGAATCATCAGCCAGTTCGGCATCGATACCTCGCTGGCTCGTCTGCATGATTTTGCCCGGTTCGCGCTTAGTTGTCATTGCAATAGTATGTCGGCAAGTGCAATGAGTAGGAATCCCCTCCGCGCTGCGTCTATGAATGCAGCTTCTCTTCTCTTGAATGTGGGGAGCGAGGTGAATTGCTGTGATAGCGGCGGCAAAGTGCATGTAGCGCTATAAGGCCGGGGGGCGTGATCCGCATCTGTCCTAACTCAACAACTTATATCGCACGCACTCCTCATGTACTTGCATGTACAATTGAGGTGATCAGGCTGTTTAGAGGATCAATGTTGAGTTTTTTTCAAATCTGAAAACTTCTTGATAGGACGGGGAGTACTGGGTTAGTCCGTTTTGAACGGAGTTCTGAATACACGCAGAAAACGGCGCGGGTAGATGCCCTTCAAGTCCAGCTTGGCTGCTGATCAGCAAACTCCGGAGGACATTGCATCTTACGTCTTGGAACCTGTACAATGAGCGCCGCTACCTAGGCGCCGCCTCATCAATCAATGGGAAGCAAGCTGTCATGTAGGACTCGCTGCACACATGATCCATGAGTATTGATAGCTCTCTAAATAAACACAGACACGAGGAGAACTCATGGTCCATCATCGATATATGAGAGGTGGAGGGTGCGTGGGTGGGTCAGTGCTTGATTCTGCCCCACAATGTCGGTGTCATCGTCAGACCACCGAGTCCTCCAAGGTCAGTAATGTTCCCTGCTGCTCTGGATTCCAGGTTGGCTTACAGCTAGGTAGTGATACGTGTTACCAACGTCAAGAACGCAAGGAAAGCAAGACTGCGCGTAGAGGTCAAACTGGACGACTCGGAGACTGTCCACAAGACGGGAGAAATCACCAATGACGGGAAGCCTGGCTGGTCCGACACATTCACATTGTAAGTTTGAACTCTGCCTCTATTGTACGCTCTCTGAGCATATTGCAGCTCGCAGTCGAATGCATCTACATCTCTCAGTATCAATCTGAAGAAATCACGGAAGTTCCCACTGCCCCTCGGTGACGGCATTCTTGGTCGTACCAGCATTTCGGTTGCACGGCTCTTGCAGGAATCTGCTGATCATGACGGTGAGCTTGATTATCGATATTTTCTGGAATTCCAAGTCTGATTGGTCGTTAGTTGAACTGACCCTCTTATCTTCTTCTCGTGTGGGAGAGCCGAAGCACACAGGCACCGTTTTTCTTTCCTGCAAGGAGATTGATGCAATCTTGCGAGCCGATATCGACGTGTCGACAGCGGAACAAAGTGTGGAGCGGGTCAAGTTGTCGATAGAGAAACCAGAGTCCGCTATTGCAGTGATTGGGTCTGTAATAGAAGTAGTAGATGTGATTATTGATGTCGTTGATAAGGTCGCTGAAGTAAGTCTCTTTAACGCCTCTTGGCCAGTCCAGTGGATTAACTCTACCATTTCAGATCCATCCAGTGTTTAACGTCTCGTGGAAGGCCGCATCCGCTCTATACAAGGTATATTGAGTTATACCGCGTCGCATCCCATTACCAAGACCTCATCTGCCCTAAGCTGGTGTCTTACCAGTACGAAAGCGACAGGAAGCTAGTCGAGACTGTCAAGCAGATGACGATGGCATACGAAATTTCCACCGTCGCAGGAGTATTGAATGATAGGACGAAGATGCTGAAGCCGCTAGTCAAGGAGCTGCTCAACGTTACTATAGATTGCTCTCGATTTGTCCAAGAATATGCTAGACACAGCTTCGTTGGTATGACTTTCTTGTTCTGCTCTCCTGGCAAAGCTGATCCGTATCAAGGCCGTACGCCTCGCGTTCTTAGCAAGGGAAGGATGGACGAATTTGCTGACCGTTTCGTTGCTTTGAGAAAGGATATAGACTCCGTCATAGGGTTGACAACGGCCAGAGTAGCCGATGAAATCAGTATGTGACTTTCCCGTTGTCCCTTCCTCTGCCTCCGTCAAGGCTTTGACCATTACGTCGCAGGGCAGCAGCAAATAATGGATGCACCACTTATCTCAGAAACGCACAACGCCGTTGCTGACATAGGTACGCTTCTCCCTGCTTCCCCTCTGTTTACTACACTCAGCGAATCCGGAAGGTCTGGTCCAGCAGCTCGAAGTACTGGAGAAGCTGCTCAATCCATTCAAGTCCGATGCGTCTAATGTGTCCAAGCGAGCTCGATGTCTTGAAGGAACACGCAGAGAATACTTGGATCCAATCATGGACTTCATATCCTCAGACAGCGCTCCGAATGTTCTCTGGCTCACCGGGGCTGCAGGATCAGGCAAGAGCACGATTGCGGTGACCGCTTCAGACGAGTGCGACGAAATGAGCTGGCATGCTGCCTACCTTTTCTTCGAGCGGAAGAAGGGCGATCCGAGTTCAGTCATCCGGACAATTGCCTACAAGCTATCGGAACTTCATCCTTCCATCGCGTCGCGCGTCTCTGAAGCCATTGACAAGAATAAGAATGTCAACGGAAATACACTGAAGAAGCAGTTCGAAGTACTCCTCCTGGGGCCACTTGATGCGGACGCGGACGAGGTAGAGGGTCGCATTGTCATCATACTTGATGCGCTGGACGAAAGCGGAACGGCGGAACAACGAAAAGAGTTACTGAACCTGCTGAAGAACGAGTTTGCAAGGCTCCCATCGAAAGTGCGCGTCCTCGTCACGAGCCGACCCGAGAACGACATCATGAAGGACCTGTTGTCGAAGAGTAATATCCACCATATCGCACTCGAGCACAGGTCCGACCGAAGCCGACACGATGTCAACCGATACATCAGAGAGACTATGTCCGGACTAGTCGGTGAGGCCGCAGCGAATGAAGAAGGATGGGATGGCAAGATGCAGCTTCTGTGTGACGCCGCGGATGGACTTTTCATTTGGGCATCGACTGCGGTGAAGATGGTGAAACGTTCAGATGTGATGGAGGAACAGCTGGATGGGCTCTTGGAGGACATCCGATCCATTGGCGGATACGGTATCGATGGTCTGTACGCGACTGCACTCAAGGATTGTGGAATCATGTGGAGGTCAGCCAAGTCCAAGGATCGGTTCGCAAGGGTGGTGGGACTGGTCGTGCTCGCGAAAGAAGAGCTGACTGCACAGGCTATCACTGGAATTCTTGGTATAAGAGAAGACCTAGTGAATATAACGCTGGGGCACTTGCAACCGGTGCTATCTTTCGGATCTAGACAGCCCGTTCATCTGCATCACGCGTCCTTTGCAGACTATCTCCTGTCGAATGAGAGGTCGGGAGAACAACGTTGGCATATCGATGAAGGCGCTCAGAGGGTGCACATAGCCGAACGTTGTTTTGATATCATGGCGGAGGGGCTGCGCTTCAACATCTGCGACATCGAGTCGTCGTTTGTCTACAACAAACATATTGCGGACCTTCATTGCCGGATCCAGAAGAACATCCCACTGCATCTGGACTACTCCTGTCGTTTCTGGGCCACTCACGTGTGCGAGTTGTCGCAGTCCATGGATTTGTCGTTGTTGTTGGAGAAGCTGAATGGCTTCGCGCGTTCCCACCTCCTTCATTGGTTCGAGGTACTTAGTCTGACTGGAAACTTCAGTCGAGTTGCCGCCCGAGCACTGTATGAAGTCAGCCTGTGGGCTGCGGTCAGTAATTGTATTCTTCCTTCGTTCCTCTCATTGATGTGTTCTACAGCCCATAGATAAGGAGATGTCGTCATTCATGTGGACCGCATACAGGCTGGCCAGCGTATTTTCATACCCGATGTCGCAGAGCGCACCTCAAATATACTTGTCCGCTTTATCCCTATGGACAGGTGAATCACGCGTAGCAGATCATTACTCAGAGATGTATCCATGCGTACCAGTGCATCGCTACGGGTCGAAACCTCCCGCACAGTGCATCAAAGTCATCCAGGGACATAAGAACCTCGTTGCGTCAGTAGCATTCTCGACAGACGGAAAACGAGTCGTGTCTGGTTCTTGGGATATGACGATCCGTGTTTGGGACGCAGATACGGGCGAGCTCGTCTTGGGTCCGCTTAAGGGACATACAGGCTCGGTCAGATCAGTTTCATTCTCTCCGGATAGCAAGCGTGTTGTCTCTGGTTCCTATGACAGGACGATCCGGATTTGGTGCGCTGTGAGCGGCGAGCTCGTCTATGGACCGATCAAGCACAAAGACGCCGTCAATTCTGTCGCATACTCCCCGGATGGGAATCGAGTAGTGTCTGGCTCCGACGATAGTACTATCTGCGTATGGGATGCGACCACCAGCGAGCTCATCTCGGGTCCGCTCGAGGGACATACAGGCTCCGTCAATTCAGTCTCATTCTCGTCAGACGGGAAGCGCGTCGTGTCCGGTTCCACTGATAAGACGATCCGCGTGTGGGATGCTGACAGTGGCATACTCATCTCAGGCCCGTTTGAAGGGCACACGGGCAAGGTGCATTCGGCTGCGTTCTCGCGAGACGGAATGCGAATTATATCTGGTTCCGACGATAGGACGGTCCGTGTCTGGAACGTAGAGAGTCGTAAGCTCATCAAGTCGTTCGATGGTCATGCAGGCCGGGTCGCGTCCGTGGCATTTTCGGTTGATGGGAAACGAGCCGCATCCGGTTCTTACGATAGGACGGTGCGCATCTGGGACTCCGACACCGGAGAGCTCGTCGCCGGACCTTTCGAGGGGCACGCAGGCCGGGTCAGATCAGTCGCATTTTCGCGGGATGGGAAGCGGGTTGTCTCTGGTTCGGATGATTACACGATCCGTATCTGGGACGCCGACAGCAGCACGATACTCTCGGGTCACTCCAAGGTCGACGAGTCCCGAGTAAGATCAGTGGGATTCTCAGTAGATGGGAAACGGGCGGTATCTGTCTCTGAGAATGGGAAGATCTTTGTTTGGGGCATCGACACCGGCGAACTCGTCTCGGACGCGTTTGATGGACACACAGGCATAGTCACTTCAGTCACGCTCTCACCTGTGGGCGGATTCATTGCGTCAGGTTCCCGCGATGGGACGGTTCGTGTCTGGAATGCCAGCAGCGGCGATCTTGTGTTGGGACCGCTCGAGGGGCACACAGCTGAAGTCTTGTCACTTGCATTTTCCCCGGATGGAAATCGAGTCGTGTCTGGTTCTGTGGATAAGACAGTCCGCATCTGGAATGCAGAGAGTGGTGAGCTCGTTTCAGGTCCACTTGAGTGGCACGCAAGCTGGGTCAGATCAGTTGCATTCTCGCCAGACAGCAACCTCGTCGTCTCCGGTTCCGACGATAGGACGATCCGCATCTGGGACTCCGTCAGCGGAGAACTCGTCTCCGCTCTATTTCAGGGGCACAAGCACTATGTGATGTCTGTCGCATTCTCGCCGGATGGGGAGAAGGTCGTCTCTGGTTCTCGTGATGGTCCGATCCGAATCTGGGACGTCGCCACTGGCGAGGTCGTCTCTGGTCCGTTCAATGGTCACACATATCGGGTCTTGTCAGTTGCGTTCTCCCGAGATGGGAAACGAGTTGTCTCTGGTTCGGATGATAAGACGATCCGCGTCTGGGATGCGGTCAGCTGCGAACTCATCTCGACTTTCTACGGACACGGAGGTGGTGTACTGTCAGTCGCATTTTCCCCCGACGGAAGCCACATTTACTCTGGTTCCAAGGATGGAACTATTCGAAAGTGGGACGTAGGCAATAGCGAAGGAATATATGAACGTGCCTCGCAGCAATCGAACAGCTACTTGTCCGCCGGGCCTGCCCTCGGCAGAACGTCTATAGCGAACAGAGGCGCAGAGGGCTCGGGCTGGGACTTGTCAAGAAGGCTACTGGCTTCGAACTGGATGACGGAGGATGATGGCTGGGTAGTTTCCGATCGGAGTGAGTTGCTAACGTGGGTGCCGGAGGATATGCGAAGGACACTTTGGGGAGCTCGGAATACAGCCGTCGTCGGCTGTCAGTTTTCGACTAGGCTAGATTTCTCGAACACACCTGTGGGAGAGGGCTGGTACAATGGTTTCCCTCGACAGGAGCGTCGTATAGGGTAGCGCTGTTGGATAGCGTGGTTCTCAGACTGTCTTCCTGCAACGTAAATTGTTGTAATCCTTATTCACAATCCATAGTGCTTGTACAATTATTCCTGCGTTTCCTGGAAGCTGAAATATTATCTAGCTGTTTCTATTGATTCATTGATACTCTCCGAATTCTGCAATTGAGACGAGATTGAGAGGGCAATTGTTACGGATGGATACTTTTGCTTCCAGATCTAGAGTGGTTCATGCTTTTCTGCTCGCCTGCTATGGTAAGGGACCGCAACATAGATTGATACCAAGCAGCATCATTTCCATTTTCCAAGCGCAAGCAATAATTTGAGTGAATGATCGAGTTCGGTTTTTTTATTGTTGTCGTAACACTAATAACGATCTGACATATTTCACGTAAAGCAATAAGACGAGAAGACTTGGGGTAGGATGACTCAAAGAAGAGGAAAGGTGGAGAGAATCATTGACAAGTATGAGAATGGGCCTCATTAAGCTTTCATAGGCACAGGCAGGGAGTGTGAGGTGAGATCCGTTCACAACGCAGAGGCTAGAACGAATCAAGCTGAGGAAGTCCAAGAATGATTCGGGCATTATGTATCTGCAACGGGATGGCGGGCAAGGTAGGAAAATGGAGTAGACTGCGTAAACTGAAGGCATCGAACCACTACTATTAGCAACCAATACCCTCCAGATGCACGGTGAGTAATACATGAGAAATTCATTCGTATCCTCGAGGTATTCTCCGGATTTCAATCCGTCTTCTTAATCTGTAAGAAAAGAAGCTGAGTTCTAAGAGAAGGTTTTGGCGAGATACATGGGACGTCACTTCAGGATTGAGCAAGTCCACTTACGGTCAAGAACACTGAATTCTTGTGTGCACACGAGTCCGCTTGCATGGTCTGTCGCTGCACTTGACACCCTGACACAGAGGAATTGAAATTGATCGCGAAGGGTAGTCGAGGCCGATCTTGCTTAGCATCTCAATACTACCCAATGTACCCACCAAGGCGTTCATTCACGTTTATTGATAAAACGCCCCGCACCAAAAATGAAAGATTATGCATAGTTGTCTTCAATCACCCTCCAGATGCAAGGTAGACCACTACCATTCGATTCCCGACTCGTGGCAACATGTTCACTGGATCAGCAACCATCTGTTCGTTGACACTCCATTGGATCATCTGAAGGATTGCCCATGTAGGAGTGCGGATGATGTAGCAATAGAAGAACATCAGCGACTGTACTGGGTGGGTAGCCATTCTGATGCGTCTAAGGATTCGGTTGCGCTTAAGCTTGTATAGGAAGAGTTTGGTGATGAGTAATTGCACAAGTCGATGGCTTTGGATGCGATCCATGTTGATAAATGCGACGGAGAATCAGAGGAGAACAGTGATAAGAATTGAGTGAAGACTCGAAGGACAAAGAAGTATACCAAAGCTTTGGTTTCAGCGCAAGTACGTAGTACGTACTGGTACAGCGATCATGATGTTCCGGATGGCAATATTAATTATGTCATGTACTGGGTTACATAATTATCCTTTCTTGATGCCTGGCTATACGAGAGAATCTTGTTTGAAGCTTCTAGGATGACGAGTACTAGTATGTCTACATTTCTTTCGCCCTACGGATGTCTAATACTTCACATCCAGTCCATTCGTAGTTCGTACGTATCGTGGTGCTTTAACTCGTACCACACCATGACATTCGAACATCTCCTTCAAGAGTAACAACTTCCCCGTTTCTGAATCCTCAGCCGACAAGGATTGCCGCACCGAGAAGCTCATTTTGATGCCTCATGCGACGTGCATGCTTAAGGCGCGGTGTTCTCCGAGGATGCAGAGAAGTGTCAGAGGGGAATGGAGGAGCTAGGGAGGGCAAGAGAGCAAATGGAAAAGGCGAGAAGACAGGCTGGTGTGATGGGCGTGAGGCCGGGCGAGAAGGGGAGACAACCAGTCGCCATCCTTTATCCGCCTGAACATCCATAACATGTTCTCCAGATCATCAGCCAGTTCGGCATCGATACCTCGCTGGCGCGTCTGCATGATTTTGCCCGGTTCACGCTTGGTTGTCATTGCAATAGTATGTCGGCAAGTGCAATGAGTAGGAATCCCCTCCGCGCTGCGTCTATGAATGCAGCTTCTCTTCTCTTGAATGTGGGGAGCGAGATGAATTGCTGTGATAGCGGCGGCAAAGTGCATGTAGCACTATAAGACCGGGGCGTGATCCGCATCTGTCCTGACTCAAAAACTTGTATCGCACGCACTCCTCATGTACTCGCATGTACAACTGAGGTGATCAGGCCGGTTGGAGGATCAATGCCGATTTTATTTCAAATTTGTCTGCTCGTGACAACTTCTGGATTGGACGGGGACTACTGGGATACTCCGCTTTGAATGGAGTTCTGGATACACGCAGAAAATGCCCTTCGAGTCCAGCTTGACTGCTGATCAGCAACCTCCGGTGCAGGACATTGTATCTTACGTCTTGGAACTTGTACAATGAATACCGCTATCTAGGCGCCGCCTCATCCATCAACGGGAAGCAAGCTGTTATGAAAGACTCGCTGCACACATGATCCATGATCATTGATAGCTCTCTAAATAAACACAGACACGAGGAGAACTCATGGTCCATCATTGATATATGAGAGGTGGAGGGTGCGTGGGTGGGTCAGTGCTTGATTCTGCCCCACAATGTCGGTGTCATCGTCAGACCACCGAGTCCTCCAAGGTCAGTAATGTTCCCTGCTGCTCTGGATTCCAGGTTGGCTTACAGCTAGGTAGTGATACGTGTTTCCGACGTCAAGAACGCAAGGAAAGCAAGACTCCGCGTAGAGATCAAACTCGGCGACTCGGCGATTGTCTACAAAACGGGAGAAATCACCAATGACGGAAAGCCTGGCTGGCCCGACACTTTCACATTCACATTGTAGGCACGGCCTCTGTGTCCATTGTACGCGTTCTGAGCATACTACAGCTCGCAGCCGAATGCATCTGCATTTCTCGGCGTCAGGCTGAAGAAATCACGAAGGTTGCTACCGTTCCTCAGTGACGGCTTTCTTGGTCGGACCAGCATTGCGCTTGCGCAGCTCTTGCAGGAATCTGCTGATCACGGCGGTGAGCCTGAATTGCCATCTGCTCTGGAAGTCCAAGTCTGATTGGTATATCAGTCCAACTGACTCTGCTGTCTTCGCCTCGCATGAGAATTTTCGGGGAGCCAAAGCACATAGGGACCGTCTTCCTTTCCTGCAAAGAGATTGATGCACTCTCGCGGGCCGATATCGACGTCTCGGCGGCGGAACAAAGCGTTGAGCGGATCAAGTTGTCGATAGAGAAACCTGAGTCCGCAATTGCAGTGATTGGGTCTGTAATAGAAGTAGTAGACGTGATTATTGATGTCGTTGATAAGGTCGCTGAAGTAAGTCTCTTGAACACCTCTTGGCCAGTCCGGTGGATTAACTCTACCATTTCAGATCCATCCAGTGTTCAACATCTCGTGGAAGGCCGCGTCCGCTCTATTCAAGGTATGTCAAGTTATACCGCGTCGCATCCCATTACTAAGGCCTCATCTACCCTAAGCTCGTGTCCTACCAGTATGAAAGCGATAGGAAGCTAGTTGAGACCGTCGAGAAGATGAAAATAGCATATGAAATTTCTACCGTCGCTGGAACACTGAATGATAGGACGAAGATGCTGAAGCCGCTACTCAAGGAGTTGCTCAACGTTACTGTCGATTGCTCTCGATTTGTCCAAGAATATGCTAGACACAGCTTCTTTGGTATGGTTTTCTCGTTCTGCCCTCCTGGCAAAGCTGATATGTATCAAGGCCGTACGCCTCGCGTTCTTAGTAAGGAGAGGATAGACGAATTTGCTGCCCGTTTCGTTGCTCTGAGAAATGATATGGACTCTGTAATTGGGTTGACAACGGCTAAAGGAGTCGATGGAATCAGTACGTGACTTTTCCTTCTTGCTTGCCCTCGAGTTAAACCACTCGGCGAATCCGGCAGGTCGGGTCCAGCAGCTCGAAGTTCTGGAGAAGCTGCTCGACCCATTCAAGTCCGATGTGTCGGACGTGTCTAAGCGTCCTCGGTGCCTTGAAGGGACGCGCCGAGAATACCTGGATACGATCATGGACTTCCTAACCAATCAGTCGAGTCCGGCCCTTCTCTGGCTAGCTGGTGCTGCAGGATCTGGCAAGAGTGCCATTGCGATGACTACGTTTGACAGATCCGAAGACAAGGGTTATCATGTCGCGTACATGTTTTTCCAGCGGGAGAGGGACGAGCACAAGTCTATCATCCGGACGATTGCATACAAACTAGCCATCCTGTACCCAATGTTTGCGCAGGTTATATCTCGGGTCGCTGACGAAAACAAGAACATATGCGCGAAGGTCCTGAAGACACAGTTCGAGAAGCTTCTTCTAGATCCTCTCCGAGCCATCGCAGATGTAGTGAAGGGTTATATCATTATTATCCTCGATGCAATGGATGAGTGTGGGTCGGTAGAGCAGCGGCAAGAGCTGATGCAGTTGATGAAGACCGATTTTGCGCAGCTCCCTTCATATGTGCGTGTTTTGGTCACCAGTCGTCCAGAGAAAGACATCGTGGAGGCCCTGCAGTCGAGGAGCCACATTCGCTACATCCCGCTCGAACACACGTCCAAGGAAAGTCGAGAGGATGTTGGAATCTACATCAGAAAGGAGATGTTCGAGGCCGTCAACGGGGTGTTGCCTAAGGGATGGGAATGGGATAACATCAATCAATCGCTCACGAATGCGGCGGACGGACTGTTTATCTGGGCGTCGACGGCGGTCAAGATGGTGAGCGCGACCAATCGTCCGGAGAGAAAACTCGGACAACTCCTGGAAAACATTCGCTCAGTTAACGAATATGGCATCGACAATCTGTATGCAACGGCACTCGAGGCGTCGGGAATCGACTGGAAGGATACCGCCTGCAGAGGTGAATTCTTACAAATCGTAGGGCTCGTCCTGGCTTCAAAAGAGGCGATGTCAGAAGCGGTCATCGAGGCCTTCTTCGAGATTGAAGGAGGGACGGCCAAGCTCACCCTTATGTATCTGCGGTCTGTGCTGTCCTATAAACGTGGTCAATGTGTTCACCTCCACCATGCTTCCTTCGCCGACTACCTTCTGTCGAGTGAGAGGTCGGGAGAGCAATCTTGGCATATCGATGAAAATGCTCAGAGGGTGAGCATAGCCGAACGTTGTTTTGATATCATGGCGGAAGGGCTGCGCTTCAACATCTGCGACATCGAGTCGTCGTTTGTCTACAACAAACATATTACGGACCTTCATGCTCGTATTCAGAAGAACATCCCACTGCATCTGAACTATGCCTGTCGTTTCTGGGCCACACACGTGTGCGAATTGTCGCAGTCCACGGATTTGTCGTTGTTGTTGGAGAAGCTGAATGTCTTCGCGCGTTCCCACCTCCTTCATTGGTTCGAGGTGCTCAGTCTGACTGGAAACTTCAATCGAGTCGCTGTCAGAGCTCTGTATGAAGTCAGTCTGTGGGCTGCGGTCAGTGATTGTATTTTTCCTTTCGTTCCTCTCACTCATGTCTTCTACAGCCCATCGACAAAGAGACGTCGTCATTCATGTGGGCCGCATACAGGTTGGCCAGCGTGTTCTCATACCCGATGTCGCAGAGCGCACCTCAAATATACTTGTCCGCTTTATCCCTATGGACAGGTGAATCACGCGTAGCAGATCATTACTCAGGGATGTATCCATCCGTACTAGTGCATCGCTATGGGTTGAAACCTCCCGCACAGTGCATCAAAGTCATCCAGGGACATGAAGAAGGCGCTGAATCAGTAGCATTCTCGACAGACGGAAAACGAGTCGTGTCTGGTTCTTTCGATAAGTCGGTCCGTATTTGGGACGCAGACACGGGCGAGCTCGTCTTGGGTCCGCTTGAGGGACATACATATCGTGTCAGATCAGTTGCATTCTCTCCGGATAGCAAGCGCGTTGTATCCGGTTCCGATGACAAGACGATCCGGATTTGGTGCGCTGTGAGCGGCGAGCTAGTCTGTAGTCCGATCAAGGGGCACAAGGGAGCCGTTTTTTCTGTTGCATTCTCTCCGGATGGGAATCGAGTAGTGTCTGGCTCCAGCGATAATACTATCTGCGTTTGGGATGCGAACTCCGGCGATCTCATCTCGGGTCCGTTCGAGGGACATACAGACGCCGTCAAGTCAGTATCATTCTCGTCAGACGGGAAGCGCGTTGTATCCGGTTCCGTTGATAAGACAATCTGCGTGTGGGATGCTGGCAGTGGCATACTCATCTCAGGCCCGTTTGAAGGACACACAGATGACGTTTTTTCGGTTGCGTTCTCGCCAGACGGAATGCGAATTACCTCTGGTTCCGTCGATAGCACGGTCCGTGTCTGGAACGTGGAGAGTGGAGAGCTCATCAAGTCGTTCGAGGGTCATGTAGGCTGGGTCATGTCCGTAGCATTCTCGGTTGACGGAAAACGGATCGTATCTGGCTCTGTGGATAGGACGGTGCGCATCTGGGACTCCGACACCGGAGAGCTCGTCGCGGGTCCTTTCGAGGGGCACACAGACTGGGTCAGATCAGTCGCATTTTCGCCGGATGGGAAGCGGGTCGTCTCTGGTTCGGACGATGGCACGGTCCGTATCTGGGACGCCGACAGCAGCACGATACTCTCGGGTCAGTCCAAGGTCGACGAAACCCGACTAGCATCAGTAGGATTCTCCGCAGATGGGAAACGGGCGGTATCTGGCTCTGAGAATGGGAAGTTCTGCGTTTGGGACACCGACACCGGCAAACTCGTCTTGGATGCGTTTGAGGGAAATACAAGCAAGGTCACTTCAGTCGCGCTCTCACTTGAGGGCGGATTCATTGCGTCAGGCTCCAGCGATGGGACGGTTCGTGTCTGGAATGCCAGCAGCGGCGATCTTGTGTTGGGACCGCTCGAGGGGCACACAGCTGAAGTCTGGTCACTTGCATTCTCCCCGGATGGAAATCGAGTCGTGTCTGGTTCTTCCGATTCTACAATCTGCATCTGGAACCTAGAGAGTGGCGGACTCGTTTCGGGCCCTCTTAAGGGACACACAGACTGGGTCAGATCAGTTGCATTCTCGCCAGATGGCAATCTCGTTGTTTCTGGTTCTAACGACGGGACGATCCGCATATGGGACTCCGTCAGCGGAGAACTCGTCTCCGGTCCATTTCGGGCGGATTGGTTTCATGTAGCTTCTGTCGCATTCTCGCGGGATGGGCAGAAAGTCGTCTCTGGTGATGGTTTGGGGACGATTCATATCTTGAATGTCGACACTGGCGAGGTTGTCTCCAGTCCGTTTAGAGGACACACAGGTTCGATCATATCAGTTCCGTTCTTTCCGATTTCGTTCTCTCCGATTTCGTTCTCTCCGGATGGGAAACGAGGTGTCTCTGGTTCATATGATAAAACGATCCGCATTTGGGATGCGGCCAACGGCGAGCTCATCTCGACTATCTACGGACACGGAGGTGGCGTACTGTCAGTCGCATCTTCTCTCGACGGAAGGCACATTTACTCTGGTTCTGCGGATGGAACTATTCGAAAGTGGAACGTAGGCAGCGGCGAAACAATACATGAACGTGCCTCGCAGGATTCGAACAGCAACTTGTCCGCCGCGCCTGCGGCCCCCGCCAGAACGTCTATAGCAAACAGAGGCGCAGAGGGCTCAATCTTGGATTTGTCAAGAAGACTACTGGATTCAAATTGGAAGATGGAGTATGATGGCTGGGTAGTTTCCGATCGGGGTGAATTGCTTACTTGGGTGCCAGAAGATATGCGAATGACGCTTTGGGGAGGTCGTCATGTATCTGTTTTTGGTCCAGGCTGCCAGTTCTCAACAAGGCTGGATTTCTCGAACGCGCCTGTGGGAGAGGGCTGGTACGAGGGTTTCCCTCGACAGGAGCGACGTATTGCGTAGCGTGGTTGGATAGCTCGGTTCTCAGACCGCCTACCTAGAACGTGAATTGTTTTGATCTTCCTTCGTAGTCGATAATGAGCAATTTATTCCTGAGTTACCCGGAACCTGACTTATTATCTAGTTGTTTCTCTTGATTCATTGATACTCTCCGAATCCTGCAATTGAGACGATATTAACAGGGCTATTGTTACGGATGGATACTTACTCTTTCTTCCAGATCTCAAGCAGTTCATGCTTTTCTGCGCGCCTGCTATGGTAAGGGACCGCAACATATTCTGATACCAAGCAGCATCATTTCTATTTTCCAAGCGCAAGCAATAATTCGAGTGAATAATCGAGTTCAATCTTTATTATTATTGTCGTAACACTAATAACGATCTGACATATTTCACGTAAAGCAATAAGACGAGAAGACTTGGGGTAGGATGACTCAAAGAAGAGGAAAGGTGGAGAGAAGCATCGACAAGTATGAAAATGGGCCTCATTAAGCTTTTATAGGCACAGGCAGGGAGTGTGAGGTGAGACCCGTTCACAACGCAGAGGCTAGAACGAATCAAGCTGAGGAAGTCCAAGAATGATTCGGGCATTATGTATCTGCAACGGAATGGCAGGCAAGGTAGGAATATGCAGTAGACTACGTAGACTGAAGGCATCGAACCACTACTATTAGCAACCACTATCCTCCAGATGCATGGTGAGTAATACATGAGGAATTCATTCGTATCCTCGAGGTATTCTCCGGATTTCAATCCGTCTTCTTAATCTGTAAGAAAAGAAGCTGAGTTCTAAGAGAAGGTTTTTGGTGAGATACATAGGACGTCACTTCAGCATTGAGCAAGTCCACTTACGGTCAAGAACACTGAATTCTTGTGTGCATATGAGAAACAAAGGCCCCGCTTGCATGGTCTGTCGCTGCACCAGACACCCTGACACAGAGAAAATGAAATTGATCGCAAAGGGTAGTCGGGGTCGATCTTGCTTAGTATCTCAATACTACCCATCAGGTGTTCATTCACGTTTCTTGATAAAACGTCCCGCACCAAATGAATGATTATGCCTAGTTGCCTTCAATCACCCTCCAGATGCAGGGTAGACCACTGCCATTCGGCTCCCGACCCGTGGCAAACATGTTCTCTGAATCAGCAACAATCTATTCATTGACACTCCATTGGTCCATCTGAAGGATTGCCTGTTCAGGAGCGTGGATAATGTCGCATTAGAATAGGGTGGGTAGCTATTCTGATGCATCTGAGGATTCAGCTACGATTGAATAAACAAAGCTTGAACTTGCACGACTCGATGGATTCAAAGGCGATCCCTGTTGCTGACTTGCTATGAATGAGACGGATAATAGGAGAGGGCAGTAACTGAGATTGAGCGAGACTAGGAGGCGTCCAATGACTCCGCTTTCAGCATAGTCGTTAGTCGATATCTGAATATAATGAGATCGGCGGAGTTTGATTATGTCATGTACAACATTGCATAACTTTCCTTTGTCTGGAAATAACTGACTTACATAATGTGATCCAATCATCGATAGTACAGACGCCCAGCGCGAAGAAGTGAAGATCCTCGGGAGTCAATGCCATGCTGAGGTGAAGAGGATGCCGAGTATATCTACATTCTTTCTTTCGACCTACCAAGGTCTAATTCTTCACGCCCAGCCATCCGTACGTTTAGTGGTACTTTAATCAAAACAGATCATGGCATTCTAACATCTCGTTCAAAGGTAACCTGGTGAATCACTACCTCGTCTTTGAATGCTCCGCCTAGACTCAGGAATGCCGCACTGCAGCAGGAAGCAGAAGAGGTGGAGAAGCCCCTAGCTCATTATGATGCCTCGCGCGAATGAGTGCTAAAGGCACAACGTTCTATTACTTCTCTGCAGACGAAGAAAAGGGTCGGAGGGAGATGGAGGAGCTGAAGAAAGCAAGAGATGAGATGGAAAGGGCGAGAGAGACTGGTGGACGTGAGGCCGTCAGGCCGTCAGGCCGAGCGAGAGCGAGAGCGCGGGGTTGGACACTATGGTGAGCAACCGATAGAGGAAAGGAGGAGAGTTGTGGATATGGAGGACAAGGGAGATGATATGAATCTGAGCGGAAAACAGATCAATTCGTTGCTGCAGAGGCTCGCCAACGGGTGACGATCGACACGGATGTCTGAGAATGAAACAAGATCGGCATCGATTGTCAAGAGCTTTACAATGATCTTCGTTTTATTCAACGCCCACTTGTCATAACAAACTCGAGATATCGTGTCAGGTTCTCTGCTTATGATTACAGCCCTACCATACGAACCATACGAGCCACTTGGAAGGTCGCTTGAGCGTGTCCGAGAAGGACGGAGATGGACGCAAAGCTGGAGAACAATTTGAACAGTTGACGCTCAGGGAGCGGTAGGTGCGTGTGGGACAGATCATATCTCCTTGATGTTCCGTCTCATACTGTATGCTTGTATATAGCTGACTCGGACTACACGCGAGGAGGTAAATTTGAGTGATACGCTTGACACAATTCTGTTGAAGCGCCGACTCATCAAATCAATGAGAACCAGCATGAGGACGTGGATCATGGTTGATATAAGAGAGGCGCAGGGTGTATAGATAGGGATATGACGGTGCTTGATTCTGCCCCACAATGTCAGAGCCATCGTCAGACCACCGTGTCCTCCAAGGTCAGTAATGCTCACTGCTGCTCTGGATTCCAATAGGCTTACTCCTAGGTAGTGATACGTGTTACCGACGTCAAGAATGCAAGGAAAGCAAGACTCCGCGTAGAGATCAAACTCGACGATTCGGAGACTGTCTACAAAACGGGAGAAATCGACAATGATGGAAAGCCTGGTTGGTCTGACACATTCACATTGTAGGTACGATCTCTGCCTACACTGTACGCGCTCTGAGCATTTGCAGCTCGCAGTCGAATGCGTCTACATCTCTCAGTATCATTCTGAAGAAATCACGGAAGTTCCTACGGCCCCTCGGTGACAGCCTTCTTGGTCGTACCAGCATTGCGGTTGCACGGCTCTTGCAGGAATCTGCTGATCATGACGGTGAGCCTGAATTTCGATTTTCGATTTATTCTGGAATTCCAATTCTGATTGGTCGTTAGTTGAACTGGCCCTGTTATCTTCTTCTCGTGTGGGAGAGCCGAAGCACACAGACACCATTTTTCTTTCCTGCAAGGAGATTGATGCACTCTGGCGAGCCGATATCGACGTTTCGGCAGCGGAACAAAGCGTTGAGCGGATCAACTTTTCGATAGAGAAACCAGAGTCTGCTATTGCAGTGATTGGGTCTGTAATAGAGGTAGTAGACGTGATTATTGATGTCGTTGATAAGGTCGCTGAAGTAAGTCTCTTTAACGCCTCTTGGCCAGTCCAGTGGATTAACTCTACCATTTCAGATCCATCCAGTGTTTAACGTCTCGTGGAAGGCCGCATCCGCTCTATACAAGGTATGTCAACTTATACCGCGTCGCGTCCCACCGAGACCTCATCTACACTTAGCTCGTGTCCTACCAGTATGAAAGCGACAGGAAGCTAGTTGAGACCGTCGAGAAGATGAAAATAGCATATGAAATTTCTACCGTCGCTGGAACATTGAATGATAGGACGAAGATGCTGAAGCCGCTAGTCAAGGAGTTGCTCAACGTTACTATCGATTGTTCTCGATTTGTCCAAGAATATGCTAGATACAGCTTCGTTGGTATGACGTTCTCGTTCTACTCTCCTGGCAAAGCTGATCCGTATCAAGGCCGTACGCCTCGCGTTCTTAGCAAGGGGAGAATAGACGAATTTGCTGACCGTTTCGTTTCTCTGAGACGGGATATGGACTCTGTAATAGTGTCGACAACGGCTAAAGGAGTCGATGAAATCAGTACGTGACTTCCCGTTGTCACTTCCACGGCCTCCATCAAGGCTCTGACCATTACGACGCAGGGCAGCAGCAAATAATGGATGCACCACTTATCTCAGAAACGCACAACGCCGTTGCTGACATAGGTACGCTTCTCCCTGGTTGCTCTCTGTTTACCACACTCAGCGAATCCGGAAGGTCTGGTACAGCAGCTCGAAGTACTGGAGAAGCAGCTCAATCCATTCAAGTCCGATGCATCTAATGTGTCCAAGCGAGCTCGATGTCTTGAAGGAACACGCCGAGAATACTTGGATCCAATCATGGACTTCATATCTTCGGACAGCACTCCGAATGTTCTCTGGCTCACCGGTGCCGCGGGATCGGGCAAGAGCACGATTGCGGTGACCGCTTCAGACGAGTGCGACAAAAGGGGATGCCATGCTGCCTACCTTTTCTTCGAGCGAGAGAAGGGCGATCCGAGTTTAGTCATCCGCACAATTGCTTACAAGCTGGCGGTACTTCACCCTTCCCTTGCATCGCGTGTCTCCGAAGCCATTGTCAAGAACAAGAATGTCAACGGAAACACCCTGAAGACGCAGTTCGAAGTACTCCTCCTTGGACCGCTTATTGCGGACGAGGTAAAGGGCCGTATTGTCATCATGCTTGATGCGCTGGACGAAAGCGGAACGGCAGAACAACGAGAAGAGTTACTGAACCTGTTGAAGAATGAATTTGCAAGGCTCCCGTCGAAAGTGCGCGTCCTCATCACTAGTCGACCCGAGAATGATATCATGAAGGGCCTGCTGTCGAAGAGTCATATCCACCATATCCCGCTCGAGCACAGGTCCGACCGAAGCCGACACGATGTCAACCGATACATCAGAGAGACTATGACCGGACTAGTCGGTGAGGCCGCAGCGAATGAAGAAGGATGGGATGACAAGATGCAGATTCTGTGTGACGCCGCGGATGGACTTTTCATTTGGGCATCGACTGCGGTGAAGATGGTAAAAAGTTTAGATGTGATGGAGGAACAGCTGGATGGGCTCTTGGAGGACATCCGATCCATTGGCGGATACGGTATCGATAGTCTGTACGCGACAGCGCTGAAGGATTGTGGGATCATGTGGAGGTCAACCAAGTCCAAGGATCGGTTCGCAAGGGTGGTGGGGCTGGTCGTACTTGCGAAAGAAGAGCTGACTGCACAGGCTATCGCTGGCATTCTTGGTATAAGAGAAGACCTGGTGAATACAACACTGGGGCACTTGCAGCCGGTGTTATCTCTCGGATCTGGAGAGCCCGTTCATCTGCATCACGCATCTTTCGCAGATTATCTCTTGTCGAGTGAGAGGTCGGGAGAACAACCTTGGCATATCGATGGAGGCGCTCAGAGGGTGCACATAGCCGAACGTTGTTTTGATATCATGGTGGAGGGTTTACGCTTCAACATCTGCAACATCGAGTCGTCGTTTGTCTACAACAAAGATATTACAGACCTTCATGCTCGTATCCAGAAAAATATCACACTGCAGCTGGACTACTCCTGTCGTTTCTGGGCCACTCACGTGTGCGAGTTGTCGCAGTCCATGGATTTGTCGTTGTTGTTGGAGAAGCTGAATGCCTTCGCGCGTTCCCACCTCCTTCATTGGTTCGAGGTGCTCAGTCTGACTGGCAATTTCAATCGAGTTGCCGTCCGATCTCTGTATGAAGTCAGTCTGTGGGCTGCGGTCAGTGATTGTATTTTTCCTTTCGTTCCTCTCACTGATGTCTTCTACAGCCCATCGATAAGGAGATGTCGTCATTCATGTGGGCCGCATACAGGTTGGCCAGCGTGTTTTCATACCCAATATCGCAAAGTGCACCTCAGATATACTTATCTGCTATATCACTATGGAGCGATGAATCATGCGTGGCAGATCATTACTCAGGGATGTATCCATCCGTACTAGTGCATCGCTATGGGTCGAAACCACCTGCGCAGTGTATTCAAGTCATCCGGGGACATAAAGCTTGGGCTGTGGTAGTCGCTTTCTCGTCGGACGGAAACCGATTCGTGTCTGGTTCGTACGATGAGAAGGTCCGCATTTGGGACACAGACACGGGCGAGCTCGTCTTGGGTCCGCTTGTGGGACATACAGACTGGGTCATATCAGTTGCATTCTCTACGGATGGCAAGTACGTTGTCTCCGGTTCGAATGATAAGACGATCCGCATTTGGAGCGCTGTGAGCGGTGAGCTCGTCTGTAGTCCGATCAAGGGACACAAGGGCTGCGTCAATTCTGTTGCATACTCTCCGGATGGGAATCGAGTACTGTCTGGCTCCGACGATAATACTATCTGTGTTTGGGATGCGACCACCGGCGAGCTCATCTCCGGTCCATTTGAGGGACATATAGGCGCCGTTCATTCAGTTTCTTTCTCATCAGACGGGAAGCGCGTTGTATCCGGTTCCGCTGATAAAACGATCCGCATCTGGGACGCAGACAGTGGCGTCCTCATCTCAGGCCCATTTGAAGGGCACACGCACGAGGTGCTTTCGGTTGCATTCTCGCGAGACGGAAAGCGAGTTATCTCTGGCTCTGCCGATAGCACGATCCGTGTCTGGAACGTGGAGAGTGGAGAGCTCATCAAGGCGTTCGAGGGTCATGCAGGCCCGGTCACGTCTGTGGCATTCTCGATTGATGGGAAACGAGTCGCATCCGGCTCTGAGGAAGGGACAGTGTGCATCTGGGACCTCGACACCGGAGAACTCGTCGCGGGTCCTTTCGAGGGACATACAGACTGGGTTAGGTCAGTCGCATTTTCGCCGGATGGGAAGCGGGTTTTCTCTGGTTCGGACGATACGGTCCGTATCTGGGACGCCGACACCAGCACGTTACCCCCGGGTCAGCCCAAGGGCAACGGACCCTCGATAGGATCAGTAGGATTCTCGGCAGATGGGAAACGGGCAGTATCTGGTTCTGAGAATGGGAAGATCTGTATTTGGGACACCGACACCGGCAAACTCGTCTTGGATGTGTTTGAGGGAAATACAAGCAAGGTCACTTCAGTCGCGCTCTCACCTGAGGGCGGATTCATTGCGTCAGGCTCCAGCGGTGGGACGGTTCGTGTCTGGGATGCTAGCAGCGGCGAGCTTGTGTTGCGACCGCTCGAGGGACACACAGATGCAGTCTCGTCACTTGCGTTCTCTCCGGATGGAAATCGAGTCGTGTCTGGTTCTGTGGATAAGACGATCCGCATCTGGAACGCCAGGAGTGGTGGGCTCGTCTCGGGCCCTCTTAAGGGACACTTAAAATGGGTCAGATCAGTTGCACTCTCTCCAGACGGCAATCTCGTTGTTTCTGGTTCTGGCGATGGGACGATCCGCATATGGGACTCCATCAGCGGAGAACTCGTCTCCGGTCCATTTCAGGGACACGAGCATTTTGTGACGTCTGTCGCATTCTCGTCAGATGACAAGAAAGTCGTCTCTGGTTCTTATGATGGGACGATCCGAATCTGGGATGTCGCCACTGGCGAGATCGTCTCCGGTCCGTTCAAAGGACACACAAATTGGATCAATTCAGTTGCGTTCTCCCCAGACGGGAAACGAGTTGTCTCTGGTTCAGACGATAAGACGATCCGCGTCTGGGATGCGATCAGTGGCAAGCTCATCTCGACTTTCTACGGACACGGAGATTATGTACTGTTTGTCGCATTTTCCCCCGACGGAAGGCACATTTACTCTGGTTCTACGGAAGGAACTATTCGAAAGTGGGATGCGTACTGTAGCGAAGTTACGCGTGAGTACGCCTCTCAGGACACGCATAGGGACTTATCAGCCGAGCCTACCGCCGTCGACACAACCCTTAATGAAGACCGAGATCCAGCGGGCTCAAACTCAGACTTGGAAGGAAGAGAGGTGGTTGCAAATTGGATGATGACCGACGATGGTTGGCTAGTTACCGAGCGAGGAGAACTGCTAACTTGGATACCCGAAGACATACGCAGTAGCATCTGGGGACCTCGAAATATTGCTGTAGTCGGTCGACCGTTCTCCACGAGGTATGATTTCACGAATGCATCGGTGGGAATGGGCTGGTATAAGGGTTTCCCTACTTCCTCGCCTTGAACGTCATATAGAGCATATTTGTCGGATTGTACATATAGAACTCGATTTGTTCGACATTCTAAGCCTATCATCCTTATTATCATTCAAAATTGTATCTCAGTTCTTGGACTAAACCAACGCACCAATGGGAAAGGGCTAGTACAAAGGCTCCTAAACAAGAGCGGCGTATCGAACAGTGCTTAACTGACTTGACCATGCAACAAAATGGCAGCTTCATGGATCTTCTTTTCCCCACAAGTCACGAAGTACCTGGGGGGGTTTGTTCACTTCTCTTGGTCCATCTTTTAGGGTACTGCTGCATTCTCAAACGGACACTTTGTCCATTGCTTACAACTGGTTTGTCCATGTGTTGGTAATGAGTGGATTGTAATGGTTAGTTAGCCTATGCAAGTGTAAGAGATGTTGTTTGCTTTCTTTCTCTTTCTCTTTCTCTTTTAATCATTTACTATTGAGCAGTTGCACTGTTGAAATCTAATAAAAGCGACGGTTCTACGACGGCCTCGCGAGACTCAGCAGCCATTCCAGTCCAGCATCAAAGTCCGTGCGCCATTTTGCGCTAATCTCAAGCTGCGGATAGAACTGGGCGAAACCGTGGGACACCCCGGGATAACTGCAGTGTCTTGGTCAGATCCGTTATACAACAACAAGTCCATTGGGCTTACATGTCAAGTTTCGTTGGAACACCCGCATCTTGCAAGAACTGGTGATACAGAAGGCCCTCGTCGCGGAGGGGGTCTGCTCCGGCTATTTGGACGTATGCAGGCGGGAGACCTTCAAAGGATTCGGCAAGCAAAGGCGAGACTCGTAAGTCCGATTGTGGGCCTGGCTTATAAGCACCTGTGAGAAGTATGTTTAAAAGTCGTCGTTGAAGTTGATTTCATTGGAAGCTTACCGATAAAGAGAGAAATATTCTCGCGACTTAGTATCGGGTCGTCTTTGCATTGCTCATATGATATGAGCTTATCTTTGAACCTGGAAGAAAAGAAGTATTATGCGACAGACTTCGTCTTGGAAGATAAGGAACATACTTGTCTGGATAACCGGCAGAATGGGTAATTGTAGATGGTATTTGAAGAACTTGACCAGTGATCTTTCCTTGTAATTCCGGATCGCTTCGCGCTCGTTGTGTGATCACGGCGGTGAAATTTCCACCCGCAGATACGCCTCCTATGAGGAGGCCTTTCTTCACATCGATGCGGAGGTTTGATGCATTTGACACGACCTAAAACAAATGAACGATTAGAGTGAGTCGACCACGAGGCATATGATGCAACGTTCATCCATACCCATTTCACTGTCTCGTAGCTGTCTTCAATTCCCGTTGGAAAAGGAAATTGAGGGGCAAGACGGTAGTTGACGTTCACTACGACGATGCGGCGCTTTGCACTTGCGGCGCGGCAGACTAGCTCGTCCATGTCGAGCGTGCCTATGCTGTACCCTCCACCTGTATGTTGTTCAGAATAAGGAACTTGTATTAGATCTTTTGAAAAGGAGATGCCACTCGCCATGCATATGTATGTGCACGGGGAAAGTTTCCGACGTGTCCTGAGACTCAGGAGTGTACACTCTAACAGTGATCTCGCCTGGAGGAGCAGATACAGGTACACGCTTCTCTTCCACAGTGATTCCTTTTGCTATTATTGAGTTAGTTCCAGAACAGTATCAGTATATCTCAATGGTTAAAATAAACAAAGAAAAACAAACGTGGCCCAGCTGCTTCTACAGCCTTCCGCGTAGCGTCTTCCACGAATTTCTGGCGACGAATGATCACCTCATCGCCTTCTTTAGCATTCTTAACTACTGGTGCAGGAGTCGGAGGCTGTCTGGCAAGTGCCTGGAGGAACTCTTCGTTGGGGGTAGCGTAGTGAGCCCACTGGGACATGTCGAACACTCTCTGGACGAGATAACGATAATACCTGAGAGGTTGTAGGTGCAATCGGCAGCTGCTGTTCCCTCTATTTTATGATCGGACTGTCACGCGCGCAACGCAACTATTTCGCACACCAGCCTGAGTTGAGTGATTCCGTTCGAGTCTGGTCATAGTTCTTCCAGACCGCGTGACCACTGACCAATATCATTAGCGAATTATTCAATTTATTGTGATCAAAAGAAAGCATCTGCCGAGTACACAGCAGCGCTACGGTTCTTTATGGCGTAGTTCATGGTAGTATACCTCTGTCAGTTGATAAAGTCACACTGGTAATACCCGAAAGTCAGTCGTTTGCCGAGTGCTCCGATATTGAAGATACCTCATTGCTAAAAAAATAGATAGGTTTACTGAGCATTCGAGAGAATACACAATATTGTATGTGTCTTGCGCTCTGGATGGGTAATCAAATGAAGTGGTGGGAGGAACAAACACGAACATGGTTGGTGGCGACGTGAACGAGCAGGGATCGGCAAGATCGGCAGCAGCTGCCTTGTATGGTAATGCGGACTTTCGCTGAGCCTCCTCACAACCAGTTTTAGACCACTTTTCTATTATCCCATCTCCACGCCGCATTAGGTTGGAGCTGGGTATAAATTCGGGTGCTTTGGTTCATCTTTGTGTAGGATGTATCTACGTCTCATTCTACTGAACCCACTCTCAAAAGTAAAAGCGCCGCCATCGAATAGCCAATGCTTCAATAGGGTTCCGTAGCGTCGTACGCGCGTAAAGCTGAGATCCATTACGGGATACGAGTCGTACTGTACGAATCCGTATTCTTCATTTCCAAGTGAACTACGGATACGCAATGGGCGTATACGGCAGTACGGTCGTACGTGCGGTTTCAAAGATAATCAACAAGACACACCAGAAGAAGTCAGCTCAGAATGCTTAGTATGTCGTGGCTAGACGATCTGTACCTCTAGGAAGGGCCGAATCGCTTCGCTGAAGCCCGAAGTCAAAGGCTGACATGGGGATGGCTTGCTGATTACACATGGTCTAGTAGGGAAAGGTAGAAGCATGAGATTATGCATTTTCTCCAATTAACAAGCTGCTTACTCACCTTTTGAGGAGTCAGTCTCGCAGATATGTGGACAGAAGTGTCTAGCATGCGGCCGGGTGCTGTACTGCGCGGCGAGCACAGCTGATTACCCAATATGGCCGTATCTCGTATACGGATTTATCTGGACAACTGGATACGGAGAACGAGGCGTACAATACAGACCCGTAAACAAGAACATAGCTATTCCTGCATACGATACAGAGCGTGTCTGTATACGTACGGTCCGTTTCCGTACTTGGTACGCTAGTTGTAGCCTTGGGATTACATAACACTAGAAGTCACAGTTTCCATCTGAGGTAGATCGTTCTTTGAACCCATCGCTGAAACCCAGATTTCAGCCCAGTTCAATCACTTGAATGAACGAATAGCTTTAACCGCGTACTTTTTCTTCTGTAAGTCGCGTTGCATCGTCTCACAGTTTCTTTCACTCATGGACACCATCCAGGCGACTAACCTCTTGCCACTAGGTTTCTTCTTTCTCAACGCCGTCTCGTCGAAGGTCAGAGTAATGATCAGGATAGCATCGGTAGCTAAATATTCGAGGATACTCATTACAAAGTGATCTATTGCTCGGGGATAGTACAAATATGGGATTTGGTGTGTGGTTCGACGGGACGACTTTTAAGAGGGGCGGGGAAGGTAAGATTCGTATTCCTACTCTTGTGGAAGCTGACACATTCTTTCCAACACCCCGATAGATTTTGCCCTCAGTGGGTCCCAACCCATGCTCACAGCCCTGCGATAACAGGGTCTTTCTGTCCCGCGGTTGCGCAAGTGTCGGCGGCAGCTGTCCGACCTGTCGAAACTCTCAATCATGCAGAGGGGAACACTGTCCGGGCACGGCATGTCCTTTCCAGGACAATACCACACACGACTCTTGTCGTGTCTAGTTTTGATGTGACGGTCCAGCGAGGACTTCCGCCCGTATGTGTTTCCACATGTTGGGCATGTCAGCTGACCGCTGGACGTGGAAGGATTGCCGTTGCTCGATCCCGCTACCTCTGCCTGTACTCCCTCCATTACCTCTACCTCCATCTCCGTCCCCGTCCCCGTCTCCTAGGGGTTCCCGAGGAGCTGAGGCGCGCCGGTATGCGGCATCACCTGCCCCTCGAAGAGACCTTGAAAAATATCAGGCGTTGCAACGTGGGTTATAGCCGAATGTTTGTCAAGGCTAGCATGTTGCACCGTTGTTGGTGGGGCAGCGGTTGCGTGGGCTTGCCCCAAGTCTGGATTATATTACTCCCGAACCGTCGCCCCAGGATGCATCCTCGTTCGCATATTTTTCCACGCTATTGGCCGGCGGGAAAGCAGATCCAAATGGATCAGCATCCCCGAAGGGTGGCTGGATTGCGTGCTCGAGGGGATATTGGACGAACAGCGAGAACTGGCGTGGTTCCGTATTCCACTTTGAGGGCTCCTGGCGGGATGCACCGTCAAGGTTGGACAGAATGTGTAGCTGCGTTGCCATTTCTGAGGGTCCTGTACCTGAGAGGTACTCCGAACAGAAAGACATAGTGTAGGAGGACTGGGGATTCTCCATCCTCCCTCCGTCGCTCCAATGTCCTGACGGACGAAGCTGAATTGGTCATCAGCGACGGTTTGCTTTCTAACAGATGAATCCCCGGCCCAGCCGTAATGTCCTTCAATGGACATAGTGTCGACCGGTGCGTCGTGGGACTTCTGCTTGTTGGAAGGGAGAATCCGTAAGTTGATACAGTCAAGTGACAGACGTTTTGAAGGGACTTACCAGCTGGCCTCCGTTGAGGGTGCGATCCGCGAACATGTTGTCCGCGTAGTCGTCGTGGTGCACACCAGAAGGATAGCTCGCCTGGAAGGATGTGTGCATGTCGTTCGCAATAAGTGAAGACGAGTGCTTGGATGGAGAGTAGAGGAAGGGATGGTGATGATAGGAGGGCAAGAGGTTGGGGCGTCCTGGGCGAGAATCTCGCGCTTTATATACCTTCGCGGACTGGTCCCTCTCAGTCGTCAAAGCGCGCCCATAAAGAGAGCGGAAGATCACTGTTCCCTCCCGTCATTGTCCTCTTTCCTTCTTTTCAGGCCTAATTTGGTTTAGACTTTCGTGGCCCATAGGTCCCCATCTTGTCTAAGAATGAACAAATTTTCCTCCACCTACCTTCCCTCTCCCCTCGCGAGTCCTGTATTCATCCATCGGTCAACTTCTGAATAACAGATTCCAGCAGCAGAGAACTTGGAAGAGCGACGATAGTGCTTGATTCGCGAGACGGAACGAAACTGAACGGGAGTAAATTGCGATCACCCAGGCCGTTGTGGCTGCCTAATAGTTACCAAGGAAGCTTGCAAAGGGACAGCGACCCTGAAGGCTATCCCCTTTCTCCTGGAGTGTTTTAACTTGAGATTTGAGATATTCCACATTGCATCGGTCGCACGCGTTCTCTCGCACAGTGACTCGAAAATTATGCAAGCCACGCTTAGCTCTGCTCTGGAGGTGACAAATGCAGGGCAAAGGGTAGGTCCCGATCGGAGCTCACTCACCGAGAGGGGGAGAGCAGTTCTGAACGACTGGCAGGACAGAGCTCATGACGACCAGCCTATTACTGTGGTCCCTTTTCCTTTCCAGCACTCTCCAGGGAATCTTCAGCTTTCGAGCTAATCGACAAGTTGATCCCAGAGTTGTTTCATGGCTTCGGGCGTAGATCACACATTGAACCATTGAAGAAACTCTTACCTTACCGTGCGGAATGATGCAGGCTGAAGACCGATGGACCCACAGAACAGTTTTGGTGGTTGGACTCTAATTCTCCAGCTATTCTCGTTCCTTGTGATCAGGGTTTCAGGTAGCTGACACTAGCACAGCTTCAAGAACAACTTGAAGGTCGAGAAAGCGAATGGGGGTGCGAGCTCACCTAAATCGATTCAATCACTGATGCTTCTTAATAAAAGATGACTGGCTATTAGAATGATATAAATGTATAAATACCACAGGGAACGGCGGAAAGACCGGAGAGAATATGTCAGGGTATATGATCCACAAATTCCCAGCACTCGAAAAAAGAAACGAAGGGGAGGGTTGACATTAATACGAAGTGGGGACAGCGATGGAAATTGACGGTACACCAGGAATGAATGGAACGGCTTTATGGATTTTCGCATTTTTCCTTCTTCCCGAAACTCGACAGCCCAAGAGAACGGAGTCGCGTCAATCCTACAGTTGCGACGTGATTTAGACGAGCACTGATCTTGACGGGCCTCCTTCGAGCGGGCTTGTTGCGCCGAGTTGACGGGAGCTCGGCAAAGGTTACTCGCCGCTCCAAATGCACTGGCTGGTTCTCATTCGAAATATAGTTGGCCGAGTCCGAGTCATCCTCAATCTCAGGAAGGTCCTCCATATTCGAGGGGAGCTCACTGTCATCCTCTGAGCAATGTTCATCTTAGGTCAGAATTGACCGTTGACAAGAGAGCGAACTTATACTTACCGTCGAAAATGCATGAAACATTCCTTTTGGCAAAGTCTGGAGAGAGAAGTCCGTCATCACTATATTTAATGAACTCCAGGGTCCTTGCCAAGGACATCCACTGCCCCTCCATGTCCACGAGAGTCTCCACAGATGGTGGACTCGGGGACGAGAGATCGTCGATGCCTCCAGGATATGACATCTCCAAGTGAGGACATGAACGTTCCACGGTGAATGACGCGCGGAGAGGGGATGGTTTGGGCTGAACTGATCTTTTCCCATTCCTCTGAGAAGGTACTCCGACAATCGCGCGCTCGACAAGAATCTGCCGCGCAAAGCTAACACCTTCGGAGCTTGGTGTGAGCAGAATGTCGGGCCAGCCTACATCCTCCTCGAAGTCCTTTGATTCCCTTTCGGAATCGTACGGATATGCATCGAGCTCGACAGGACCCTTTGCCTTTGGTCCATCTTGGTGTCTTTGGGACCGCTCAGTCACCAGAGCACGCACTTCCCCATAGATGTATTTGGGACACGGATGAAGGACCTGGAGTAATGAGTCAGTCAAATACCGTCTGGAGGGGGAAGATTGGACATACAAGCCGCGTGGAAGTCTCCCCTTTCACAACTTCTGTTGCTGAGGCTTCGTCTTTCCGTCGCAAAGCATAGTTGGCCTGCTCTCCGCGAGCAACAGCGCAACTTGCAACACCCGAAACATGCTACAGTAACGAATGAGCATCAATACTAGCAATGCATAGTTACATAATGAGATCACGTACGTGTGGCTTCTCCAAGGATGTTTTCGGGCTTCTGCCCGCCTCTTGTAGTGGATGTACAGACTCAGAGAATATGCCCCGGCTCACGGCGTCGCGTCTCTGTCTCGCTAGACGCATCAAGGTCATCCTCGTGCCCCAGATGAAGCCTGCCCTCGGAGAGAGAGAACCTCAAGATGAGGTCCTTGGGAGGAAGGATTGAGAAGTCGAATTGCAGAAAGGTGAGCTTTAAACATTAGAGAAAAAGAAACTCGTGACATCCGCGCACGTAATCTAGCCACATCTTTGTCTGCAAATGGAGAATAATAGGGACGATAGCAATCGATGGATGATGTCTTCTTCTGCTGTGGCCTGACCACGAGATTCCGAGAGGTGCATTCCGGCGGCATAGCCGATTCACCTCATATTAAATTATCGTTTAGATAACAGCTGCTGTGGCATCGTTAAGCGGCGTCCACAAAGCGGATGAGATAATCTGTACACCGGGGCAGAGATCGTTGACAGAAAAGTTGGGAGTTCCAACATTTGGCGAATCAGCACCTGAGTGGTTAGAGCATTTGGAGAGCTTCAATGATGAATTGGACAGTAAATCTAGGAAATGATAAGTTGTTGTTGTGATTGAGCTATAGGATATCACGACGAGTAAAGTTGTCTCACGATACACCCCAAAAGACAAACATCCTCCAGTCAAACAAGAGTCTTTGGGATCCTCTCTCGAGCATTCAGACCATTGTTTACAATGGCATAACGCAAGCCTTGTTTCCCATCGGCTATGCATATGAAATGAATTCGACTCCCGTTTATTTCCCTATGTTCACATCAGAGAACATATAATGGCTATGTGAAAACTGTCCAGTACTATTGAGTTTCATTACAAAGACATATCGTGGGCAGCAAGTGCCGCAGCAGGGGCTGGTAGTATGAGGTTTCGCAACTCCGTGTCGGGTACTAGAGATTTCGGCTAAGTGCTGGATAGGGAAGCGGGGTCAATTATGTTTGTTTTATTTCACATCTTGCATCAGACAGGGCGGAGAGGAATGGATAAGAAAGCGAGAACTTGGAAGCGTGCAACAGAGTGAGAATTTCCAGTTTGAAGTGACGAAGTCGCAATAGAACAGATCGACGGACTGGTGCTCTATGCCAAATATGGACGAAAAGATCGCCGAGCCTCCGGAACCAGATTTAGAACGTTGTTCCATTGTTCTCTTTGTTTCCTCGTTGTATAGCATCTCCTATATATTGGAACGACCAAATGTACGAGTTCTCGTGTACTCCAGTCTCCGTCTACCTCCCACTGCACTGGTCTCTCATAATAACAACTCCGAAGTCGTGTCTTGCAGAACCAGACCGGTTATCTGGACAATCACCCAGATTCACATTGATTTCTGATTAGTGCTAGGTTCAAGACATAGGTGGGCAATGCAGAGAAGATTAGATGGAAAGGGATCTAAATAAGCAAAACGATCTATCAATGCTCGGGAGGACTCAGAGATGCAGGTGAAAAGCGGTCAGTACAAGCGAATCAGAAAGGAGAGGAGAAAGTAATGGTGGAGAGCATTACGACAAAAGCCGAAGGGAATAGCAATGCGAATCGGGAACAAAGTTACACAAACGGTATCTTTTGCTTTATCAAAGCGGCGCAACTAGAGCGAAGACGTTTCCATCTTGCTTTGGTAGCACCACCGAACTTAACGTCGAGATGGGGAGAAATGCGCGGACTAGGTGTTGCTGAGCGTAGTGTCCGTGGTGGTTCGGCAAAGGTTACTTGCCGCCCCACCCAAACGGGTCGACTTATAACTGCCTCGCTGTACATCTCGTACTCGTCTGGAATTTCTGGGTAGTCTTCCAGACTTGAGGCCTCATCGTCATCGTCGCCTGAGAAAGCGTCAAAGCGCTTGTCCTGTTCAGGAGAGAAAGGACCATCGATGTACGAAACTACATCGTGGTCCAGCGACTCGAACATGCATGAGACGTTCCTATGGCTGAAGTCAGACGAGAGCAACCCACTATTTCCTTCCCGCATGAAGTCCGCATCATTCATCAGGCAGATTAACTGCTCCTCGAGGTTCCCCAAGGTATCCGTGTAGGCTGTATTCAGGCTAGCGAGATCCTCTGGGGCTCCCGGTCCGCAGAGCCCAGGTTCAGTATCGCATGTTGATGAGAAGCGGAGTGGAGAGGGACAAGGCTGGACTGTTCTCTTCTTCCGGGTTGGTGATTTATCGATAGCGCGCATGACGAGTGCCCTTTGCGCAAGGTTCACTCCAGTCACGCTTGGCACAAGCCCAACATAGGGTCGGTCCACATACTCCGCGTCAGTCCTACGCTTTTCGCATGCATCGACCACCGATGTCCTGGATCTTGCACGCTCGCCCAATTTTGTTTGAACCCCTTCTCTCTCAGATGGCTGGTACACTGGAGCATACACGTCTCCATAGATGTATCGCGGTCGCAGATGAAGAACCTTTATATATGGGTCAGAATTGAATGGGCTCGGGTGAAGAAAGATAACCGTACAGGGATCATGGTCGCTTCCGTTTTGACGGGGCCTATCATGACGATTTCGACCTTTGTCGACGTCTTCTGGGGACCTTGAGCGACGGAGCTCGCAACATCGTCGACACCCTGAGAGAATTAGTCTGCATCAGAGCCAGCAGTGTCAATGTATAGTTAGCAGAGGACACATACGCTTGATTTGAACCTATACTCCACGATCGGTCTGGAGGTCCTTTTCACGGGTCGCGGATGTTGTGCAGGCACGGAGTCAGGAAGTACTCCGCGACTCGATGCCTCGCGCCGATGCCTCGCAAGACGGATTAGCGTCATCGCTTGCCCTGGCACACTTCACCACAAGTAGACAGAAGATGAGGGAGTGCGTCCTCGAGAGAAGGGGTCGAAGAGAAAGAGTGGAGGAATGTGGGCTTAAATACAGGATAAGTACAATACCACGTTTCTAGCAAGCCACGTCCCGAGTCAGTAGAAGAGAATAATTGAGACGACAGCATACCTACCAAAAGCCACACGGAAGCAATTTTTTCGTGGCTGACTGAAAGCTTCCGTTGAATGCCATTGGTTGAGGGGATGACCTTTATAAATTCTTCGGTCTGTCGCTCAAATAGGACGCCATCCATCGAGCTCTGGGGCTTGTAGATTGACGAAAGTGAATCGATAGGCTACAAGAAGACGCAGACATGAAAATTGCCATCATGCCATGCTGACTTCAACTGATATAATCTCATTGGCCCGTTGGGACTTGAATTAGCCGTGAAGCCGTTATTACAGCGATCTGCATATCTAATGGCACTCCCCCGGATTTTGGGGAGAGAAGTAATATATCATATCATGTGATGTCTTGGACTTCGTGAAAAAAACTGTGCGAGCAGAGGGGGAGTTTATGAGCCTCCTGTCATATGTCAATTTTGATCGGCGTGTCGATCTTTCTCCCAATAAATTCAACAACTGCCTTGCATGTACATATAAAAGTTATTTCTCTCCTAGCTCTTGAATATTCAAGCCAGTAGCTACAAATACTAGTTGTGCAATACTTCTAGAATGTTTATCATTGCAAAAACTCGGAGGTGAATGTATAAAGGGTTGCTTGTGGAAAATGTCGATCACTTTCTAAATATGGGTGATGAAGTCATCAGAACCGATAATTATGACGGCGAGCTTTCAAACTGCCGCAGTTTTCAAAAGTTTTCTTCTCAAAGTCCAAAGTATCACATGATATGATGTATTACTTTTCTCCCCAAAATCCGGAGGAGTGCCATTAGATATGCATTTAGCTGTAACAACTCTCTTGCCATGATATCGAGACACAGGAGATGACAGCGCAACACAGATAATACGACGCATCACCAGGTGGTGCATAGCGATCAGCCTCCAAAGACTTGTTTTTCCACTTTTCTAGACGAATTGAGCCCACAATCCAACTTTCCAAGTAACTTTCCGTAACCCGATGGTCAAGTCATTTCGACCAGGGTAGCAGGAATAGCGAGAGGTCATTATTTGCTAAAGAGTCCGCACGACATCAATCAGGTGGAGAAACAAGACTCAGGCAAAGGCGCGAAACACTTCCAAGTACTGGCAGGTAAATGAAGAGATGGAAAACCGACGTCATCAGAAATTACGTGATCACATCGGATGATGCCTAATTTAGACAATTTAAGCGGAGCCTCAAAGCCAGATTTAGGAGATTCTTCTATTGTGCACTTTGTAGAACGCCTCGTATATAAGTTCGGGACTCATACAATACGCCTTTGTAGATGTCGGCTACCAGTATCTATTCTACTGACGGGATAGGACCGACAATGGTCCAAGGTAACATATTATTACCTCTTACTAACTTAAAAGTACACTACAGAGAGATGTGAAGGGTATGAGGTGCGATCCTGAAGAGATGTACATGCAGAAAAACGAGGTGAAGAGGGTATAGCAGGGATGTTTTCATGTCCTTGGGGCTCGCAGGTCATGAAAATGATCTGGAATTCCTCTTGAAGAAAGCGGACCTGGCATAACGGAGATGATTGCATCTTGAGATGGTGGCGCGACTGAGCTTTGAAGCCTTAACGTGGACGGCCTGACGAGTAAGGTGCTTGTGCTTGATGGACGGAAGTTCAGAGAAAGTGATTCGTTTTCCATCCCAGCGTCGTCCGTCAAGCTCGTTTTCGGCTCCGCAGAAGTTCTCAGTGCTTGAGCAGTCGTCACTATCGCCTTCATCTGAAGTGGAGTCAAGCTCCGATGCATCTCCGGATGAAATGGAAAGAGTGACGCGATCCAGACCGTCGAAGCAGGCAGAAAACAGTCTACTACTATTACCTCGCAAGAACTCCGCATTCTCGAGTATGGACTCTATATCTTCTTCTAGGTCTTGAAATGAGGACGCGGAGGCTCGGTCGGAGATTATGGGATCGTTCAGAGCTCCCGATCCGTGTAACGAACTTTGTGAGCCCTGAGATCCCGCCGCAAAGGATATTCGCAGAGGTGATGGCTTAGGACGAACTCTTCCCCTTCTTGTCCTTGACATTTCCATCAATGCACGCGATACGAGCACCTCTCGCGCGAGGTTCACACCAGCCATGCAAGGTGTGAGGCGAACGCAGGGCCAGCCCGCATTGACCGCGCAGTACTTGCACATGCGCCCGGCGTCACGAACCGACATTCTTGATCTGTTCTGCTTGCAGAATTTCGGGCGGTCTTCCATCTTGAGAGATGCCTGGTACTCCGGAGCGTAGAGATCCCCATAAATATACCGGGGCCTAGGGTGAGGGACCTAGAAAAGGAGTCCATCAGAGTCGAATAGTCTATCAGTCGGGAAAGATGGATTTACCGGACGTATGGTTATTTCAGTCTCCACAGCCTCTGTGACAATTATCTCAATCTTAGTGGCCGTTTTTCGAGCCCGTAAAGTAAATTTTGGAAGCGCCAGATGAACTGCGCTACGGTTCGTAACACTTGCTACGCACTACGAGGAAGAATTCACGTCAGAAACAACACTTATAACCATGTACCACCAATGGATAATGCATACCTGACACTTGGACCAGAATTCAGGAGCCGACCGCGAATTCCCATTTCGGTGTTGTGGGTACACCAACCTAGGGAGCACACCTTGGTTCATGGCGTCGCGCCTGAGTCTCTCAAGCTGCATCCAGGGCATATTCGTGTCCTAGACGCACTTGAGCCACAGGGAGGAGTTCGAGACGCTGAGAGGCGGGCGGGGTCTCTGAAGGAAAAGTCCGGAGAATGGAGGCAAAGGACAGTGGGTTTAAATATTCACACTTATCCAGCCACATCCTGACCTTGGAAAGGAAGATAATAGACGACGCATTATCGATGGTCATTGTTGCCACGCCATTCGCGGATTGCCCCTTACCTGTGGCCTACTATAAGGTTCCGTAAAGCGCAGCTGGCTTGTGGGGTCGGCATTTCAGATGGGAGATTTTTCGTTCAAGCTATCCGTTACCTCCATGATAGTGAATTGGATGAAGCTGAAGACGAAGGAATAAGTGGTTGGAAGCGAAAGAAAATCTGGAAAATCTAGCGGCATACCGAGAATCCGACTATTTGGCACACTGACATTCGAATTCTTCAGACTGGTTTCGAGGGTGGTTTGTACAGTACAGGGGAAAAGTGTAAGTTTCTTGTCATTTCAAACCTTATTGAAGTAAAAGTCATTGTAGCTCACCACATGCCACAGATTCACCACGTCCAATCGGGTGCGAGAGACCTGAGTTTTTTGTCAGAGCCTAAGTTTCAGTATTCTTTCCCTGGTATTCAAGAGGAAATGGACATCATAAAAGTTTTGCGGTCCGTTGCTCAAATTCGAGTTCCACCACTTGATGATAGCTGAAAGTGATTGTTGGGATACAAGCTGTAAATACGGGAGAATGTTTCCGCCATTCTATATCGGCCTGCCTTGGATTCCAGTTGCGCAATGGAGCTGCAGTGGCAATTTTTAAACTTCGAGGTACATGAGATCACAGCGCAACACATACCGGTACGAGATACGTATCTTCTCGAAAGGAAGGAGAAGGACCTGCTGTGTTCACGCGATAGTTGCATGTTTGACTTGGAATTCACTTCAGGCATCCGACATGGGATGACCATGTGGGGTGAAGACTAGCTTTCCCCCGTCACAAGCCGCACTGAACCTTGAGAACTGATTTTCCAAGTAACTTTCCGCATACCCAATGTAATTTTCCTTTCGACCTGCATAGGTATGATGATACTTGAGTGGGAATAGCGATGAGGTGACAGGTCAGCAATTGCGGAGGACCTCGCAGAAAATGTGTGATCGACAGGACTGATCGACGAGTAATACCAAAATTGGCAATTTGGACTGCGTTAGAGCCAGACCTCAATTCGGGGAATTCTTCTATTGTGTTCCTTGAACAATGTCTGAAAGAAGCTAGGAGGCTCGAGTATAAATTCAACTGGCGTGGAGGAGATATAATAGAGATAGGCTTCCCACTCGACTGACGGATGAGATTCACGAGAGCAATTATCCAGTTCCGAGCGAGCACTGCTAGCTTGACAACAGGTATGTAATACAGAGAGGTCAAGATAGTAGGTATACAACACAAAACGACCTCACAGTGCACTGCACTTTCTTATTTTACAGAAGAGACGGTGTCAACATTGGGATGAGGAGACGGAAGCAACGGCATGTCAGAAGCGAAAGGAGCGAAAGGTACTGATGGACAGGCTCCAGAACGATTGTTAAGAGGTCGACGTAGGTTTTCGTTCGAATAACAGGGGGACGGCTGAGCGAAGACGCTTATAATTTTTGCCGGTGGCTTGTTTTAGACGTGCGTCAAAGTCGCGGAAACGCGAGCAACCAGTGATGAAAAGTTTTCCTCGTTCAGTTAGGAGCTTGCCAAGAGTAACTCGTCGTCCTATCAAGGCTGGCTCCTTCTCCCCAGATCCTGCTTGTTGGACATCGTGTTCGTCTTCGATGGCACCTAGGCTGGAGCGCTCATCATCATCGTCATCTAAGGTGGTGTCATCAGCGCCTTGAGTGAACACCGGAGAAGAAGCCCTTACCCGAGTCCTCATAAACACACGAGCCTGCGTATTCGCTCGCGAACTGGGCAGGGAGCAGCTCATGGTCAGAATCCTCTGCGAATCTCACATTCCTGATAATAGACATCAGGTCTCGCTCCAAGTCGTTTAGGATGGAGACCGAAGTTGAATTGGAGCCAGTGCGGTTGTCTCTGCATAGCGGAGACTCCAAGCCCTGCGATTCCGCTGAGAAGGACATGCGAAGAGGTGAAAGTCCAGATCGGCAGTTCCTTTTCCTAGCCTCTGGCACTCTTCTTCTATTGATGGCACGAGAGACCAGCACCTCCCGCGCGAAGTTGACACCAGACATGCATGGCGCGAGGCTAATGCAGGGCCAGCCCACATTATCTACACAATCCATGCAATTTTGCCCCGCGTCCCGGGATAATACAGTCCGTTGAGCCAACCTCGTTGCTACAGGGAGAAACTCCACTCTTCGAGGAGGCTGGTGTTCTGGACCATCCTTATTCCCATAAACATACTGGGGTCGAGGATGGGGGACCTTTAGGAGAGTCTATCAGAGCTGAACGGGTCGCCAGCGAGCAAAAGGATGAACATACTGGACGTATGGTCACTTCCGTCCTCACAACCTCTGTGACCATGATTTTGATCTTTGTTGTCTTTCGAGGTCGCAACTTGAATTTCCAGTGCACTGGCTGAGCGGCTAATGCGCTACAGCTTACAGCGCTCGCTACGTACTGCGAAAATTAATGCGCGTCAGAATGACAATAAGGGGGCAATATATGGATAACGGAGATTATATACCTGGGACGTGCATTGGTAATCAGTCACCGGTCGCAAAACCCTCGCCCAGTTCTGCGGGTTGATTGAGTCGGTGAACACTCCACGATTCACAGCATCACGCCGGAGCCTTGCCAGTCGCATCGAGGACATATTCGTGTCCTAAGCGTGCTTTATAGCAGGACGGAGTGCGAGACGCCGAGACAATGGAGCGTTCAAGTTTCCACGAGAGGCTGGGACACAGGAGTAAAGGACAGCGGGTTTAAATATTCAAACGTATTCAGCCACACCCAGAGCTAGGAAAGGAAGATAATAGACGACACATTATCGTTGATCATTGTTGCTGCGCCATTCGCGGGTCGTCCCTTGCCTGTGGCCTACTATAAGGTTCCTCAAAGCGCAGCCGTGTTCAAGTTATGGGAATAATATTTTAGGTGACCATTTGATTCTGAGGTCTTTTATTCAAGATATCCATCGTCTCCATGATAATTAGAATGCAGCTTAAGGTGAAGGGGTAAGTGGTTGGAAGCGGAAGAAAATCTAGACATTTAGTGGCATACCGGGAATCTGACTGTTTGCTAGACTACTTTCAGCTTTCGGAATTATCGGACCGCTTCGACAGTGGCCAGTCCAGGGTAACAAACGTAAGTCCCTTATCATTTCAATTGAAGTACAAGATACTGTAGCTTACCACAAACACTACAGATTCGCCACGGTAAACCAAGTACGAAGGATGCAATACTTCTAATCAAAAGCCAAGTTTCGGCATTCGTTCTCTAGCATCTAAGACCAGATTCTCTGGGCAACGTAAGCTAAACCTCCCATCTGCCCTAACATATGAAACGACTTTGATTCCGTCGACCGTAATCCGCTTTTTGATGCGTTCCTTTCCCGAAATCACATCCGCGAGAAATGACTTTCCCTCCGTCAGGACTTCCAATGCGTCTATCATGCTCGTGTCATGACCTGCGTTGATCTTCACGGGATGATGAGGAGCATCACGTTCAACTTCCGTGACGAACTCGATAAGGTAGTCCATCGTTGAGAACCATTGGACTATGTCGCCCTCCGGTGGGAATATGATTGGTTCCCATTCGTAAACAGTATCTCCGACGTAGAGCATGCGCTCCTTAGCGTCCCAGAGAGCGAGTTCGTCAGGCGTGTGTCCTGGAGTGTGCAACACCTCGAGGCCTGTACTCTTGTTTTCGAACATCACCAATGATTGATGGTCAATGAGCGTGGGAATGTACTTCGGTACTGGTATTTTGAGTCGCTTGCATTGCGTGTTTTGGGGAAGGTTCTCTGGCGCGAGGAATGTTGGAGAATGAGATGAGGCCAGAATCTGCGAGTCTTTCGTGAATAGCTCCAAGGCAACTGCTAGAAGCTCAAACTGTGTTCATCAGACAGTGGTACGAAACACTCACGAATATGATCGTAATGACAATGCGTGCACACCACTATGTAGTCGCGAGAGCCATTTTCATTGAGCGCCTTCCCTCCGTTGTCGTCAATAAGCCAGGTTTCAAGAAACTCTCGGAGGCTTGTCACATCGACTGTCGGATCATTTGACGAGCCTCCACAGCCAGAGTCAATCAGAATGATAACGTCTGACAAGACCTTTGCGTAAATGAACGGATGCTCTGAATAGATATCATCGTATTCGACGATTTTGAAGACAGTCGTGGTCAGCTTCGAGGCCTTGAAGGCAGCTGTCTTGAAGGGGGACATCGCGATGATAGATAAGGATCTAACCTTCCTGTATTCCGCATTACAAGATCTTCTGGGTGAGAAGCAACTTGCTTATGTACGTGGACGTGGTAAGAAAACGATTTTGAGTTTGTCGATTTCACGCATCATTTAAGTTAAAGAAGCACGCCCTAAACTCGCACACGTGATCAATATAAACCCGGTTTTAGAAGGAGGTCTTGGCTAATGCTTTCTACTTATCTCCCGACCATGGCTTATCGCAACCCCTTGCTTCAGACCATCATCCAGCTATGCGCATTCTTCCAAGGGAGCAGGAGAAGCTCTTTCTTCACCAGGTAATCTAGCTAGCATTCTCGCGGCGACAGTTGATGGAATGTTGATTGAAACAGGCGGGCTTTCTCGCTCAAAAGCGTCTCGCGCGAGGGCTAAGGCTGAATCAGACAGAAGCAACCGCCTTGATTGCATCGCAACTTCAGGAACGTATCAGGGATGGCAACCACTCTGTGACGGAACTGATGGACCTAGGGAAGAACATGCTTGGGAGAAGACATGTGTTTCCCAGTGTTGTGCCACTCTTGCATGAGATCCAGGTCGAAGGAACGTTCACCGACGGGTAAGGTTCATCTTCATTGTCTCAGGGTACTCACTCAAAATCGATTTGTCCAGAGTTTTCCTCGTCACTGTACATGATCCCATCTGCACGGAATCTGGCGATCTGAGTGAAGCCCTGTACGGCTCCTTCCTCCCTATTCCGTCTGACGACCTCTTCCCTATTCTTGATGCATCTGAGTATGAGCCCGTCAATGCACCGGGTGCGGTGATCGTTCAGAAGGAGCATATCACGATCAACAGAGGCAGGGAGCGTATCAAGCTCAAAGTGACGAATAACGGCGACCGGCCAGTCCAAATCGGTTCTCACTATCACTTCATTGAGACCAACCCAGCTCTCATCTTCGATCGTGGAAAAGCATACGGAAAACGTTTGGATATCCCTGCCGGGACATCCGTAAGGTTTGAGCCGGGAGACACGAAGACAGTGACCTTGGTCTCGATTGCTGGCCGTAAAGTTATTTCTGGTGGGAATCTCCTGGCGACGGGCGTTGCTGATCTTGGACGGACGGACGATATCGTTTCAGCCCTTGTACAAAAGGGGTTCGGTCACGTCTCAGAGCCTGGTGCATTAGAGGTGTCTACGGATACGACCGTTTCTCGAGAGACTCATGTATCAATGTTTGGACCTACCGTCGGCGATAAAGTTCGTCTCGGCGACACGACCCTTTGGATTGAAGTTGAAAAAGATATGGTGTGTATTGAATTTGATGAAGTGTCTCTTTCTGACTTCAATTTAGACCTTCTACGGAGATGAAGTCAAGTTCGGCGGAGGTGTGTAAAGCAGAGAATAGTGCTGCATAAGACGAATTGACTGACTTCTTGTAGGAAAGAGCATTCGTGAAGGAATGGGTCAAGCAACTAATCGCCCATCGTCCGAGACGTTGGATCTTCTCATCACTAACTGCTTAATTGTTGATTGGTCTGGAATCTATAAGGTCATCTCTTTCGTGCCCGACTTATGTCTAATCTAACGGATTCCACAGGCGGACATTGGTGTCAAGAATGGATATATTGCTGGAATAGGCAAAGCTGGCAACCCGGATATTATGGAAGGCGTCTCTTTAAACATGGTGGTTGGCTCGGGTACCGAAGTCATAGCGGGGGAGAAACTGATTATCACGGCTGGCGCAATCGATGTCCATGTGCACTACATCTGTCCTCAGCAGGTTCGCGAGGCCCTGGCAGCTGGAACAACCACGATGGTTGGAGGTGGTACCGGCCCAAGTGCAGGGACGTGTGCAACGACCTGTACACCTAGTCCATGGGATATGCGAATGATGATATCTGCGACAGATTGCATGCCAATGAACTTTGGCTTCACGGGCAAAGGGAACGATGCGGGTCCAGAGGCGCTTGAGGACATCGTTAAGGCTGGCGCGGCAGGCTTGAAGCTACATGAAGATTGGGGTTCTACTCCTGCCGCGATAAAAAATTGTCTCGATGTTGGTGATAAATATGACGTCCAGGTACGGAACGTTGCATCGAAGAACTAGCCATTCACTGAGATTAATCCAGGTTAATATTCATACGGATACGCTGAATGAAAGTGGTTTCGTTGAAGGTAATACGGGAGTAGGGGTTCATCGGCTAGTTGATTGACGTTCTCTTCAGGTACTATCGATGCCTTTGGGGGAAGAACGATACACACATACCACACTGAGGGCGCGGGTAGGTATTGACTAATCTATCCCGAAAACTTCGATGCTAATCTCGCTCAGGTGGTGGGCACGCACCCGACATAATCGTCGTATGCGGGCAAGATAACGTTCTACCTTCTTCGACGAATCCGACGAGGCCATTCACAAGCAATACTCTTGATGAACACTTAGATGTGAGTACTGGGAACTCATCAACTCATTTCTGTACTTGCTAAATTCACATGATAACACTTCAAGATGCTCATGGTATGTCATCACCTGGATAAGTCGATCCCCGAGGACATCGCGTTCGCCGAGTCACGTATTCGGAAGGAGACGGTTGCGGCAGAGGATGTGCTCCATGATCTCGGTGCAATTTCCATGATATCTTCTGACTCCCAGGCTATGGGTCGTGTTGGTGAAGTTGTGAGTCGCACATGGCGCACTGCAAGCAAAATGCGCGAGATACGCGGGCCACTGAAAGAACTAGGCGATGTTGAAGGCAAGGACAACGGGCGCGTGAAACGCTACGTGGCGAAATATACTATTAATCCGTAGGTATCCTATTGATGAACTGAGAGTCAGCTGCTAACATCCTGTAAGCGCCATTACCCATGGTTTTGGACATGTCGTAGGTTCGGTAGCCGTGGGCCAGCTTGCGGATCTCGTTCTATGGAAACCGGAGAACTTCGGTGCGAAGCCTGAGGTTGTGCTAAAATCGGGAGTGATTGCATGGGCTCAGGTTGGTTAACTGAATCCTCCACATTAATCTGGTTGTTGACATGAAACGAAGATGGGCGATGCGAATGCCTCCATTCCGACCGTTCAACCGGTATATGGACAGCCTATGTGGGGTGCAGAACCACTTGCAGCGGCCCTCACCTCCGTCCTTTTCGTATCACAAGCGTCCCTCGATAACGGCACTATTTCAAGCTATGGAACTCGCAAGCGCGCCGAGGCCGTTCGCGGGTGCCGTGATGTAAAGAAGAAAGACATGAAATGGAACGATGTAACGCCAAATATGCACGTTGACCCCGAGCACTACGATGTGACGGCGGATGGTGTTCTCATGGATGTAGAACCAGCAAAGAAGTTACCTCTCGGGAAGGTGTATAATCTTTTCTGAGGGCCCAGGAACTCATTGATATTTCCCTTTGTTTGACGACCAAGAAACAAGTATGGTATACCTGTGTGAGTTATATTTGTTGTACGAATAGGATCTCTTCTACACCGATTGGTGACCTTCACTGACTACTGACTGACTGACTTGAGATTGGTTCCGACACGATCACGTGTGACTACTGTATTTGTAATTCTTGAAGATTTGTCAAGGTATTCACCTCTCAGCCACTCACCAGTCGTTCAATTTCCAAAGAACCCAGAACCCCAACTGCCTCCTCTACCAACATCTCGTTTTCTCCACGAAATACGCGCAACCATAAGCTTCCAGCCTTCCTTTTACCTCCACGACAGTTTTACGCTTTGTTCGCTATGAGCCACTCAGTTTCAGGATATCCTCCAGTAATTTCCAATTGCGCGCCGGATCCCGACGGGTATGTAGTTGAACTTGTCAGATCAAATTGGAGCAATGTAAGTCTGTTCTTATCGGATTATGAGGAGAGTCGCCGACGAGTTATAGCTACAACAAAAAATCGAGCCACCTTGTCGGTCTGACATGGATATCGACATGGAAGTTAACGAGGCAACCAGTTCCGGACATGAATTGGGTATGTTAGCTCTCAAAGTATATGCTGGTCTACTCATCTACTTCGTAGGCTACAAAGAATGCATCAACGATGATACACAGCGACCAACATCACGTCATGCATATTACCGAAGTGGATCCCGCTACGGTACGAGATGTTCTCGTATCCCCCCTCTTAAAGTCAAGCGCTATCCGTTCATCCTTGACGGAAACTTCGGAAATTATACTCTCGCTCAAATTTGTAGATACGCGAGGATTGCACCAATCCGCGGGACGGCGATGCAACTTCGACGATTCGTTCTTCTCAATGACTTCTTGGACCGCACGAAAGCCGTGGATTATGAACGCCCACCACCAGCCACTCCAGCAAGTGATGGTATTCCTAATGCTTACGACTCGAGTCACAGTCGGTGGCCTGGTCACGGAGCTTCAAAACTTCGTAACGAAATATCCTTAGAAGATCTTACGAACGATGACTCGGACGCGGAAATATCCTTCAACTCGGCATCCATTGATGACTCGTTTAATTCCAGGCGTATTTCTGACAAATCAATCAGCTCCAAGTACTCGGATGATTACGAAGTACCAATGGAGCTGACTTCGGTTTTTGAAGACGATGATGAAGACGAGGACATCAGCGACGTCCTCGAGGAATATGATGATGAATTTCTGGAGTTTTTTGAGAGTACTTTCTCGAATCTGTCCGGATGTGAAGATATGGAAGTAGACGAGAACGAGGTACCGTAGTCTTGCAAGGAAAAGCAAAGGAGACGGAAATGAAATATATCTGTTTCTATATCTATATTTCCGCATCACTTACGCTCACCGTTTAGATGGTGATGTAGATACGTCAGCGACATCCGACCTACTTCCTAGATAGAAAGAGACTTCATCCCTTTTCTATCCTGTTTAGATGTTCCCCAAGAGCGATACCGAATCCATTCTCTTAACCCCTTCCTTAAACGTTCTTATTCTGCTCTTGATATAATCATCTCTCTCATTAACCATTTATCTTTGACCCTCCTGTTATCCTTACCCTTCACTATTTACGTTCCTTCACCTCATTATCATTATCATGTTTCCTATACTGACGTATCTTTATTGACTTGCGAGTTCGTCCTTCTGCTTTGCCGTTTGCCACTACTTGCCGCCAATTTACTGTTTTCCACTCGTTCATGTTTCTATTGTCTTATTGCGTTAGATTGTCTATGCTAGTGTATCAACTCTCCACTCATCCATAGCTTGTGAAGTGTATCGCTGAGCCCCTTTTCATCTGCGAATGACGAAAACTGCATGCAGAAAAATAATTCAAGCCACCGAGTTCGGGCTCATGAGCCTTCGCTTTCCCCCCGAAGTATAAATTCACATCATTTCGAAAACATATGTATATATGACTAACAATTTGAAAGCATTGACAAGACTATCTAGGGTATGCAAATGAAAATAAAGGGTATAAATCCATAACACAACATACACATAAGGAGAACGACGAATACATAGTAATGAATGAGTGGCGCTGTCAGCGGAAGGTCGAAAGAGGCTGGGACAAGAGCAAGACTAGGGATCGCTAACAACCGAAGGAGAACAAAAGCAAGGATCGAGAAGGCTCAGCGTAAGCTGCTGGGCGGCGTCGTAGAATGGTATGATCCGAAAAAGGGAACAGTAGAAGGCTCAAGAAACGTCGGTATTAAAACCCACGAAGCATGTTGACCGTCAACATCACCTCTCCCATACCCAGGAACTCATAATTCCTTTTCGTCGTGACTCGCCAGGATGGCGAATATCAATCTGGGGCAGGAAGCGGAGGGAGAGGCTTGTTGATGTCACAGCTCGCTGCTGGCGGTTCCACGTGTCTCTTGCGGACAATTTCGCGGAACGCTTCACCAGCAGGCACTGGACTCCACCGGCTTTGTCCGGTACCCGGAATGAACTGCGGGACGCGGTAGCTCTTCATCCAAGGTAGCCCAGGGACCTCTACAGGGGTGTATACTCCCGGTCTCATCACTACGCTCAGACCTGCTGGGTTCGACTCCTGTGAGTAGACGCTCGACGAGTCTGACGCCCCATCTTCATTAGGATCCGGCCACTGTCCTCTAGACAAAGGAGAAGGTCGCGGAACGAAGGCATTGTCGCTTCCATTCGTCCATGTTACGAGGTGAGATTCGTTCCCTTTCAGTGCCCGATCAAGAACGATAGAACGGGCTCTGTCAGCTCTGGAAGCATCAGGTTTTAGACGCTTACAATGCCGAGCTCTTCGTAAGTAGAGAAGGGCAAGCCACTCAGAACGATCCATCTCAGATGGAACGGCCTTCAGCGGCTCAGCGCAGCCTTTACATCGCTTTCGGGCCACTCTCACATCCTGGGCCTTCTGGTAATCGGTGCCCAGGTCGTTCTCTCCTTCCACTTTCTGCGCCCTCGCCATTGCCGACGTGAGCGCCTTACGACTGGCCAGGAGAAAGCTAGGATAGTGAACCCCTCTTGCCTTGTCAGAGCTCCATCTTTCCTTGAAGGCTCTAAACGGTGCCGACTTCCGATCAGACAGACGATCGTCCGCGTAGACCTCATCTCGGATGTCGGGAGTCACCCGTGGTGTTTTCAGGTCGCCGTATACACAGCGAACCCGTGGGTGTAGCTTCCTCTCGTCCTTCTTTATCTTTTTCAAAGGACGTGAGTCAGGATTACTCCGCAGCGTAGTTTCTTGATCCAAGTCTCTCTCGTCGAGCAGCCACCGGCTCTTCTCTTCCGAAGTAAGCGAATCTAGCAGGAAAAGTACCTGACGTGCTTTCATCCTTTTCCTTCGTTCTCCGCTACGTTTAATCATCTTTAAAGACGAGAAGAGTCGTTGAGAACTTAGTGACAGAGATGATGTTGAGATTTCACGCACCGTCCATTTATCCAATGCCTCCTGCGGCTCCTCGGGGTCGGACAGCTCTTCGGGGTCGGACACACGGGACGAAGAGGCGAGCGCGGGCATGGACATGTTGCCCAAATCGCTCGTGCTTCGACTCATCCTGGGCTGCAGGTTCGTTAAGCTTTGAAGCTGCGACACCGGTGATCGAGGATGATGAGCCCATGGTGTGTGTCGAGTAGCTAGATTAAACTATACATACCTTTCTCAGCGCCTTGAGAGAACGTCTGGGCTTCAGGCCGGCAGAGTTAGCCTTGTCATCCATGACGGCCTGATCCTCGCTGGGCGACGTGATGGAGTCCTCTGACAAGGAGCTCATTTTTTTGACCGTATGGCTGATCGTGAGTTCGCGGGTCAGACGTGTGTGAGGAGGGAAGACAAGACCAAATATCTTGCGTCGAGACGAGACTATATAGTACCCGAGGTGGCTTTTTCGACCACAGTCAAAGTAATGTTCTATGGAGAAAAAAAGATGTCAAAGTTGGACAAAGCGGCCTGCGCATTTAAGGGTAACACACCATCCACCATCCACCATTCGCCTTTGTGGTTTGGCGCACGTGAGTGCCATTTCGTGTCTTTGTCATTCACCATCATGAGCCTTGAGCAGCTCTTAGATGCGGGCATGCAATCTGGATGCCCCGAAAAAGGCAAGAGGGCAATTGTTCCGAGCGGCACCAAGAATAACTCCGTATCGTCGATCTTCGACACAGCAGCATCACGTAGATATTCCTTTTTCTATACCAATAGATGGATAGTCTATGAAGCTGAGACGCAATAAGATCAAGGTCGTTATTGACGTGCCTTTAAACACGGTCAAAGGAAACTTACAGATATTTTAAGAGCACAAACGATCTGCGACTCTTCGAGTGATACCAAATGGCATAACACGATCATTGCTGAATCTGAGTCTCCAGCCTTCAACACACTGCTTTGAGCGGCGCGCGAATTTTTCCGTTGTGGCAATCATTCCACTCTGTCTTTTCTATGCACAGTCTCGCTGAGTACCTGGACGAGCAGTACTATCAGCAAAGTTCAAAGAATAAGATCAAGATAGAGACAAACCTGAATATGACTCACCATGTGGCACTGGAAATTCCGTCCTTTGCGAATCGCCACGCGATGCGAGAGGACAGACGAAATTAGTGCTTCTTCCCTGTTTCACGAACCAAAACCAAAAATCTAAGACTATGAACTGAACGGGGATCGCAAGCGTCTTTCAAGTCAGGTCAAGTCAAGTCGATCCGGGAAGAGCGTGTAGCAGCGTGCCAGCGACGTATGAGTGCCGCTCTATCTTATCGTCACGCGCCACCCATTCTCGCCTTTCTTTCCTTCTGAGTGTATCATCCTTGGTAACTACGCAAGCCGTTGTTTCGACAAGAGAGCTTCCAGCACGGATGTGCTCAGGGTACAATTGCAACGAAGAGCAGTCTTCGCTTGTAATTCCGGCATTACCCGCACAACCAGGAAAGGAACGGATCACTACGCAATATACGCAGATGATTATGCGGTATTGACCTCGACCTCGGCGTGCATTAACTTGTTGTTCTCTCAATACAGACGTCAAGTACGAAAGCGATTTATTTTCATTTTCACGTCCCCAGGACGCGGAACAGTGACGATCGAGGGTGAGTCAATGGGATGAGAACAATATGAGAGAATCAAGAACAGTTTGGACGCGGGAAATACGCCGAACGATGCACCAAGAAACTGGCCACAGACCATCGGGTGTGCCTGACGAGTAGAGCAGAATGGAAAGTGGGAAAAAAGGAAATCACAACACCAACCCAAGGCCAGTGATAAACAGAGCGGAAAATGCGAGTCAAGGCCTATTTGTAACTTACGATGATTTACCCTGGGCATGAGGGCTTGAGTACTCAGCTCAAGAATGAAGGGTGGATGAAGGGAGAGAGGAAAAGTTGGGGTATGCAAGAGTAGGACATTTAAAGTGAGTACCGATGAGGAAAGATGTACAGAAAGGAGTCTGGGACGTTGAGAAATTTGAATGCGGCCGAAGACGGCACCGGTGTCAGGGTCGGGCCATCACTGCAGTAAGGATGCGGAACGCGAGCCCAGCGCTGTTGGGAATCGAAATCGAGGAGGGGCAAAGCTCGGTTCTTGTCGCTCTTCATCTCGGGAATGCGGTCGTCATCATGAAGGTAAGAATCGGATCACGCGGCAATGTAGAGGTCCGTCCAGCACTTGGCTAAGACGGGATGAGACGCGAAAAGCCCAGTTGATCGAAATCAGAACATTGGTCCGTCATGACGCTTGTTCATCCTTTCATGTGCTCGGAGAGCGCGCTTCTTCTTCGATCTCTTCACCTTCTCCGTATCGGTGCTATTGCGTTTTCGGCTATTCGAAAGGTAATGGAATACATTCAGTGACATAGGATGAGGAGGTAGTAGTTTTGAGTTAGCATTGCTATGACACTGCGTTTATAATGTCTGAATTTGCCATACCATTTACTTGATGCTTTAACTGAGGGCAAGGAGTCCGCTGTCGAGGTAGCTGCCACTGGAATGGCTTCTGTGCTCTCAGTTGCTGGTGCAGACGAGGCTGCTGGAATGGCCTCTGTGCTCTCAGTTGCTGGGTCAGGCGAGGCTGCTGGGCTCTCCGTCTTAGGCTCAGGCGCTGCTTCTGTAGATGTAGCCTCAGGCTCAGGATTCTGAGCGACGTTGGTTGCAATGTGTCCTTGGGGCGAGGAGCTTGACGGTGCGGGAGGAGCGTCATTGTTACCCGAGTTGCTTGAATCGGAATTGCTGGGACCACTTGGCAAGTCAGGAGGTGTCGTAGGCCAGTTTGAGACCGTCGGAAAGATGATATTCGCAGTAGTCACCGTGCTTCCACCAAGCGTCGTGTAACCGGTATGTTCTCCCCTGTCGTTGAAAATGGGTATATCCGAATCCTGGAATATATCATTCTGTGAGCCATCACGGAAACCGTAATGGTCGTTGTAATACGGAGGGTCGTGCTCGCCCTCCCAAAATGTGTTACCTTCGGCCTGGAGCCAGTAAATCCCTTGCTTCGCGCCGTACGTGCAATTCCATGGTGACGGTGTGAAGTCCTTGCCATCCGGGTTCGGTCCGCAGCGACGAGCAATGCGCGGTGTTGCGAGCTGCCTACTGGATTGGGAGTTTGTTACCCTGCAGCGATACGCATTGAAGTAGATTTGTTGGGCACCAGAGTCAGGAGCATGGATCCAATTGAATGAGCAAATGCAACCGCCTTCCGGGCATTCGGGAAGTCCATCAGGAATTTGGAAATCCGTGAAGCGATTCCACACGCAGGTATGATTCGCCGTGAAAATAGTGAAATCTTCCGGGTTCACATCATTTGGGTTTGACTTGTAGACTATCCCGAGAGCACAGCCGCGCGCGTTTTCCTTGTTGTTTGCATGGAATGCGGTTGTTGGGGATCCTGGGCATGGATTATCTCCACCTTGGACGTCTCCACCTGGTGACGATGCAAACATAGAGGTGGCACCTTTATCACATGCGATCTCTCCGTGCAGAGTTCCACCTGCTGGAAGGTCAAGAAAAGTGTTATCGGGAGGCGGATAGTCGAGATGGTTGTGCTGCACGGTTGATATAAATTTCAGTTATAAAACGCCGCGATGGTATTGACCCTCCAGAAAACTACTCACCCACCACCACTCCTGTCTACTCAAGTGCATGAGAGGGACAACCGGCCTATTGTCGTACGGAAACGTTTGCGCGGTCACGTTATAGCCCCACATTGCTTCGGACCACAAGCCTGGAATAAACGTTGAGCAAAGTACCAGCAAGCAAACTTAGATCGGCAAAAAGTAGTTACATGCGTGTCCGGAAACCAACGGAGCAAGCCATGGTAAAACTGCGAGGGAGGCGAGGTGCAGCATGATCTCCTAGCAAGCGATAACGCCTCTTCCAGACGACGTCGTGAATGAAATAGCGAGTGCGAAGTTCAGAAACGCCACGGAACGAGCGTGTTCAGAACAGATGTTAAAGTACGTTGTCGAATAGCTCCGCTTGCCACGCTGAATAGTCGCAAAGTAGTTGTGTCGCCGTAGTCGACTTGTTCGCAGGCGCAAAGTAACTTGTTAAGGGAGTATTAAGATCTAAGGGAGAGACTAGCCGAATCCTCGTCTATGAAAGGAACGTGGCGTATGTAAAAGAGAGTGGTTTCCAAGGAGTGTGGAAGGGGGAGGAGACAATAGGGAAGGGAGGGAGATGAGGTAGAGGAGGAGGCGAGGGGAAGTCGGGAGAAGGACTCAGGAGTCCGAGTTTTGAAGAGAAGAAGGGACGCGCCCGATGATTTTGATTTTGATAACCGCGTCGGAATCGCATCTTTATTATTATCACAGTCACAGTCACACTTCTTGGCAACTCATGGACGGCCGCAGCTCAGTCTATTTATTCCATGGCATGGTTACCCGCGATCACTCGAGTAAACCGGGGCAGAATAAGAAGTCCGTTTGACTTTTCGAAGGCGAAACGAAGTCGTTGATCGAATTGAAGAAGGATGCGCGTCACGTCACAGTCCGACTTTTTCCTAGCATAAATTTCTCACGAGTACTTATACAGCACAGCCAAGGCGCACACTCTCATCAATTATTCGCGGCGTTCCTGGGAGCAATTTGCTATCATCTCGGTCTCCTTTCCTCTTTCTTCCCCTCCAGGTGATGCATTACCACTCCTCGAGATGCCTGCTAATATAAACAAGCCTGACTCAAAGGAGGTGTTTTCCTCCGGCCGCTTCAATACGGGTCTCGATCATGATGTTTACTGTGAAGTGGTCTTATTGATTTCTTATCGTCCAAGAACAAGAACATCAGCGCAATTTTCAGCCAGCACACGCGCCCAAGACGCTGATTCTAAAAATTAATGATCTTCATTAATCCCGGATGTCCATAAAAAGAAATCCAGTATCGAATCGGTATAAATTCATCGAGATCCATTCTATATCAATATGTGTCCGTGAAGTGTGCTGAGTACTGAGCCACCAAGTTACCGACAGAGAACTCGTTCAGCTCGTGCAATGCAGAGGCTTACGCTTCAAGTTCTACCATCGCATGTCCTGTGAGCTTGGATGCATTTCTCTTCTACCAGACCGGAAGGAAGGAGTTGACATACTCGATGAAGCACATCACCAACATTCCGGTGAATCTACGCCATTTGGGACAATGGGAAACCAGAGATGGGATGGAGATTCCTCATTCCTCGTGCACAACACCATTCCGTACGGCGGACCTCCCTGGTGCCAGATTCGCCGATACAACAGCGCGCATATCTTTCCGTCCATCTCTGACCGTCACATCCTGGTAGGAGTATCATATGGGGTCGTACTTTAGCACAGGCCATGCGGACCGAGGAAGAGACCGCACGACGGGTCTGAACGGTATGTTGCGTCCCTGGTATAGCTTGAGCACGGTCCCTTAGAGAACACGGCCCAAACAAGAAGGCATATGGGCGAGGTCATACCCTTCGGCCATGTTGATTCCTCCAGCTCTGCAGTCGTTCAGCAGCCTTCCCCACTTACCAATGCGACCTTAATCATCCATACAAACGGACGCATGGTTTGCATCCTGAGTCGAAGGTCGGGATAGATTTGATCCCGACGCGGGTCAGACTTGGGCAGCTGTGGTGCTAATCATGGACGTGTAACAACACATCAGCCCTGACAAACATTCAGAGCGAGAGGGGAAGTAGATAGACCTATGTATGTACCTTTAGACCTTAGGATAAGCGTCCGCCAATTTTCGAAGAATACCTGGCAGAGTCCAGACGACATTGAGCCTTTAGTCTAAGTCTAAGAAAGTCTCCCGACTCTTCGTCACTCTCCTTCGGACTAGCTGAGCGGTAGGTTGTCTTCGGTCTTCGGTGCTCTCCATTCTACGGATGGATCCCGGAAGTAAATGGACCGAGTCGCCGATCAAAGCAGCCAATAGAATACTTCGGAATCAGGCCACGAAGCGTCCATCACAGTTTGAGAGACTACTGGATAGTCAGCAGGGCGCAAATTTCAATCACATGAATCGACGGGGTCTCCTCTCTCGTAAGCTGAGGCCAAGCCCAGAGGTCGAAGCCACATTGACGAATGATCCGCCCCACCGATCCAAATGACCCAAATCTGTTTGCAAATGCGGTGCCTTCCCGCATGTGATTATCGTGGTTTGTATTCCGCCGGTGGTGCCAGTGGTGATAGGGGGACGCACGATTCTGAAGAGAAAAACTGATGCCCATACGTCACAGAGATGTGGGCCACAGCGCAGTGATTTAACCGTATCGGGATGGTGATGAATGAGAACAATAGAGCTTGGCACAGAACTTGGGCCCTGTCTTGTTCCAACTTAGGTCTCCGTACATCAGCTTCTGCTGGAAAATATTTAAGCACCCCTACCCAACGCTCTGTCTCTCCATCAACTTGACCCCCTCTCGTCATCAGCTCTACCCTCGCGCTTTACCTCAACCACTTACATCCTGTTCAGAGATGTCATACTATTACCCGGAAACCTTCACACCCTTTCCAATGTTTGACGTAGGCGATGCAGGCCACGAAATGTACAGCAACACGGATCAAGACCCTGCCCCCGCAGTTCCCGTTGCTGCCGAATCAACTGATAACTGGATGCAATATGTGAGCGTGTTTCCTCCATTTCATCGCCGCAGAAGCAATGTAAGCTTACAGTTTCAACGTTCGACCAGAACGACAGCTACTACTATGCACCGGTTCATAACGTACCTGTTGGTGTGAACGAGCTCTACACGCAGACATTCGGTCAGCAATCGATGCTGGCCACAGGGACAGAGACGAGCCTGGGCTATAACGCGGAACCATCTGTAAGTACTTCCTCTCCATTCTGGAGACTATTGTGATTAATGGGCCCGTTTAGTCCTCCTCCTTCGCAGGAACGATCCCGGCTCATCACCAAGCTGAACAAGCCTACTCGGGACACACCGTCGACGGGGTTGCCCCGCTCGACTTGCAACCATCATACTGGATGGGACCGCAGTGCGCCACTGCATCGGCCTGTCAACCTTTCACTCATGCCGCCGCCGACGGGTATACCAATTGGTTCCCGTCCGTCTCGTACGGGGGCGACGATTGCAGTCAGATGGAGTCGGGCATTATCCATCCATCTTATCAAGAGATGATGACGCCTCCCTCCTTCTTGAGCGGGACTTGCACCGAGGCGGAGTCCCAGGTGTCGCAGAGCTCGGCGTTCGGGCCTTTCGATCACCTAGATGGCACGTACACCGCACGTGGTCAGTCCTTTGAGTACGGCCCAGGCACACACAGCACGGCGCCTCCTTTCGAAATCCAGCCCCTGGCTCATCCGCACTATTCTTCCTACCTGCCCTATAATCATGGCAGTCCATTTACGGATGCATCAACCCCAAGCACCGCCGAAAGTCCTGAGCCTGACGGACACGGATCGGAACCATCTCATGTTCCCCAAGATCCACAGGCCGACATCAACCGGCTTCAACATATGAGTCTTGACTCATGTGCAAGTTCGCAAATACGCGATCTTTACAACAATAATCAAGAGATGCCGAAGCACTCGACGACACCCGTCAACGGTGTCGTTGCTGGCAGCTCTAACCATCTTTCTGGCGATCACGCCACTCCCTCTCGTGTCTCCGAGCGAGATAATTCTGGGTCAAATCACCGAGCCCAGAACGCTGGCACCAGTACGCGAGCTTGGCGACACAGCTGCGATTATGAAGGGTGCGACCGAACATTTGGGAACAAAAGCACCAAGAGGAGGCACATGAAGGAAATGCATTACGAGACATTGATGTGGATTTGTCCTGGGGCGAGGATTAAAGCAAAAAACACAAAAGATCGCTGCAAATGCCCCGACGAAGGTTTCAATTGCCAGAGAAACCTTCTCCGACACTTGCGTTACCGAGGGGAAGACAGCCACTGCTATCAGCTGGCGGTCTGTCTGGGATGGGATCCATCGCCAAAAAAGCGGAATTCTCTGGCGGACTACATCCTGTCCCCTCTCTTTCCAACCTCCTCGTCTTCTCCGTCGCTCCCCACCTCATAGATCCATCTTCGCACCCCCATCTCTGAGCAACGCATCACTGCTGATCCATCTGTAATTAGTACAAGTAGCGTCTCCGTGAATTATCAGTCGCTAGCGGTGCTCTGATCATTAATCTGACCATCATCAGTCTGACCACGGCATCGAGAAATGAGAAACCCAGTGGGAGCAAGCTAGTCTAAGCCGCCTGGATGGAGTCCATGAGTGAGTGAATTTACGAGACGATGGAAGACGACTTACGAATCATGATTGCTCAATTAAAGCCATCTAAGTACTCATTCAAGCAATTGACTGAAGAAACGTCGGTTGAAAATTTCCGAAAAGATGGCTTAAATCTTCGTGAAGAATCTGCCATATATGGAAACTGTGGACTTCACAGTATTATGTAATCGCGTTGAGTTGTCTGCCGCTGTCCGTACATCTCACCACAATAACTGGACTCTGGCGCATTTCTCTTCCCGTAATGCCTTTCTCGCCTTCCGTGAACAGCATTCTACGCCTCATTTCCTAATGGAAGACCCTTTTTGTACTCTGGTCAATGGGACCGCGCTTCTTGCCAATTGCCAACGCCTGAACAGGGTTGGATTCGCGGATTCGCCTCTGAAGTTGCTGCTCGGCTGATTGGTACTTCGGGTGCTTAATGAATAGGAAGATAGACACTCTGTCAGCTGAAAGGGTTTGGTTTCTGTGAGTCTTCCTGGATATGTGGGCTTAGGCCTACATTTTATGAGCTATTAGTAGAGGGTGAATAACTAAGAATGATATAGTTGCCCGCGTAGGCAACGATGCTGCACGGCGGGCTATTCGTTCAGGAAACAGAAAAAGCGAAAACTAGTCTTGTTCTTCTTTCATCACCGAGCGCGCTCAACCTCAAATAACTATGGACGATGTCGTCGATGTCCTTTCCGACTGTGCGTCTCCTGACTCCTGCGCAATCATCACCCGGACCGCGGGGTACTCGACTGGTAGAGTAGTGTGTACGTTCGATTAGGTGAATACTGTGATTCCAGTGGAGACAAACTCGTAAGCATATGTACTTTACGATGAAGTTATCTTTCTCTAACGATCCCCGTTAAGCTTCCTGATACAGCGCAGCGCTGAATACCTAACATGGTTCCTCGGCGACTACTTCGACAGATGCCCGTACTGGCTACACGCAGCTGATAAGTCTCGAACAATGTTCGAGCTCAGATAGTGCTAGATCCCAACTTTCAAGAGAATGCCATGTCAGATTCTGGTGTCGCAACGCTAAACTAATTCCAGACGGTGGCGACTCCGATGTCGCCATCGTCAACGTCAATTTCCTCCTCGCCCCCATCGACAACGCCGCCTGATAACGAGGCAACGCCGCAGAGGAGACGACCCGAATGAAATTTGCCCTGAGTTCAAGAGTTGCGTGCACCTTTCTGGGTTGCAACCCTGCATATTGCAAGACAGAACGAGACACATGAAGACGTACCACAAGTGCGGACGCTGGTACCGCCCAGGCCTGGAGGCGGCGACAGCCGACGCGGGCCGCTGTCGAAAAGACGAAGGGTTTATACACTCCTACCGACTTCTCATCCATGCTAGGAGAGAACGAGGTAGCGCATACTACCGAGCAGCGATAGCTTGGGGGTGGCATCCCGAATGTTAGGGGGAGAGTCAAACGACTGGAAGATTATCTACCGCCTTGGATGCGGACGTAGCAAAGCTTTCCCAAAAGACATCTTCCTCCATTCTAGCTTCGCTTCGCCCCCATCCGCCTCCAATCCCTTCTCCAGTTCATACCACCAGAGGCCCTATCCAAAGATAGACAGGCCATCAATTCGACTTATCCATTATATTCGTCCTTCGTTTGCTCCTCGCCGATTCATGAGCAAGGGAGTTCTCACTGAGAGCGTGTTAGCTTCACGATTAGGGTCAGTTGTGAAGTAGGGGATGCACACAAGTGGCGCAGAAAGCGCGCCATTCGGAACTTACACTCAGACGTGTGTTCTTAATTATTCAGGTTGGAGCTGGGAAGAAGGAAGAAGTGTTGTAGATACCCCGGTGGTCAATTCGGTCGGTTGCTTGACTTTGCCCGTCGTCCCATGCGAGGCGAGCCATTGAATAACGCGATATGCGGCCAGAGTTTGTACGTTGGTTGTATACGATCCACTTTCAAACAACTTAATCCCTCACTTCCTTTTTTTGCACATTTTTTATGTTACAACCGTTCTTCATGAAACTATATATCGTTTGGGTAAGAATACCGTCGTTGCCTATCAGATCAGAGAAGTGGTGCAAGTGAGATTTGGGGAGAGATGCGAGGACTGAGACGCCGGGCGGAGATTCGCTCCTAAGTTGTGCTGTCACCATCGCCCAATGTTGGGGATTTGGATTAAGGATCGGGTCCGACCAACCATCATTGTCAAATGTAAATGTGCACTGTTATTAGAGGCAACTGGATGTTGCTCCGGGTCGCGAATGCCAGTACACCGTGATCATGGACCCTCTTTGACCCAGAGCACATGGCCCAAAAAATAGGACCGCATACGGGCGAGGTGAATCACACCCTTCGGACACGTCAATTCATCAAGCTCTGAAGTCAACCAGCAGCACCTATAGTATGGCCAATCCAAATATACACAAAAACAAACATGGTCAATATACTGAGCCGATGGTGTCGCCACAGATCAAGCCCAAGTAGCTGCGGTCCCAGCAATAACCCAATGCATCTGATCCTCTACCTCCTATACGAGTACAGAGCGTATCCATATACGTACGGGCCGTATCCGTACGTTACGGTACGCTTGCGAGCCCTAATGCATCAGCCTTATCATCATTCGGCCATCTTACATGTCGCAGCACCTTTTATCAATGAAAGTCTCTTCGAGGAGTACGCGACGCCGGTTGCCGGAATGCTTCTTCAGAAAACAACCAGAGATAGAGACAGTGACGGGATAGAGGCAAAGGCCGGGTCTTTTATCGAGAAAGATCCAACACGTTACCTTCCCTACTCGCCCCCGCTTGCGCATCTCCTACACCCCATCATCGCAGAGCCGTGCAAGTTTACGATTAAAATACTCAATCAGAACGATGCCTACTATGCACCGGTCGATAATGTACCTGGTATGGGCGAGCTCTATGCTCAGACATTCGGTCAGCAACCGGTGCCGGCCACAGGAACAGATATGAGTCTTGGATATAACATGGAAGCGTCTGTGAGTACTATTTCTCCATTCTGAATACTATTGCGATTAACGAGCCCCGCTAGTTCTCCTTCTTCGAGGATGTCCCTGCTTATCACCAGGCTGAGAAAGTGTATGAGGGGCACACCGTCGACGGGGCTGCCCCGCTCAACGTACAACCATCATCATGGACGGGACCGCAGTGCGGCATTGCATCGACCTTTGAACATTTCCCTCATGCCGCCGCCGAAGGGTATACCAATTGGTTCCCGTCGCTCTCGTACGGGAGAGACGATTACTACAATCAGATGGAGTCGGGCATCATCCACCCATCTTATCAAGAGATGATGATGCCTCCCTCCTTCTTGGGCGGGACATACACCCAGGTGAAGTTCCAGGCACCGAAGAGCTCAGCGTCCGGGCCTTTCGCTCACCAAGATAGCGCGTACACCGCATCCGATCAGTCCTTTCGATGCCCCTCCTTTCTTGAGCAGGACTTCCAACATTATGACCGAGGCCCAGGTAGGGCAGAGCTCGATGTTCGAGCTTTTCACGTACCCGCAAAGCACGGGTGCACACAGTCCTCTGGAAACAACCTAGGAATCCGGAGCGTCATGTTCTCTTCCGCAACTCAGACCTTGGCTTGGAGCATTCGGAAGCAAAAAGCGCAAAGAAGAGACATATGCGAGAAAAACACTATGAGACAAACATGTGGTTTTGTTCTGCGGCGAAGATGAAAGGGAAAAATCGCGAAGATCGATGCAGATGCCCCGACGAGGGTTTCAATTGTCAAAGAAATTTCCACCGCCACTTGCATGACCGGGAGGAAGAGAGTCAGTTAGCGGTCTGACTGGGATGTGACCCATCTCCAAAAGAAAGTGCGGAATTTTGTCACGGCTCTGGGCCACGGCGACGTTAAGTACCTCCTGTCTGATTCATCCTTCAACTATATTGTTTATGTAATATACGGTCACAGGCAGTCAGGGGACTCTGAGATTTAAAGGGTGAAGATCAATTCTCTAGTCTCGCAGGAACGGCATTCAATGTGCATTGTCTGGTTCCAACACTTGTCTTGCGCACCAAAGTATTCTGGAGATAAGTACGATAATATTGTATTTCATGCTCCATAGTAGTAGTCTACGCAGGGGGTGGGGGTTTGAGACTGGGGAAGAGACGAAGGGGACAGTGTTAATACATTCACCAGTGTTGACGGTCTACAAGAAGACATCCGAATCGAGAAAGACTCGAGGACTTTTGAACAACAAATCCATTCCACTCACGATAATTGACTCATGCATCCGGGCTTCGGAGTTGTTGAAGTCCGGAGAATACGGGAAACGGAAAGGAACCAACGTTCGAATTCCCTCGCTCACCACATTTACTCAAATCGATTATCTTAAACAGGTTATATCTCAGTCTTTGTTCGTTTTGTCGCCAAGGCAGATACTTAGCCGTTCTGGAAAACCTTGTCTGAGGTGTTTTCTTTCTTTCTTGTGCGTGCCCGACGAAACATCCAAATCTGGTTACCCCCCATCCATCAGCGACGCAAGCCACTGCAAGCCACTGCAACCCCAGGCACGCACGGAGACGCGCGCTTATCATATCTTACTATCATAGGGGTAGCCGGATTTGGACGGTTTCTCCTTTTGTCGAGGCCACAAAAGAAAGAAAGAAAGCATCCCTCAGCCTCGGACAAGGTTTTCTGGGCAGATGCGGAAGAACGCTGGTCGAATAACAGGGAAGTCGGGAAGTAACCGTCCCTTGGCTAATTTCTCACTTTGGATCATCCTTCATCTTTTAATGTAGTCATAGGAGTGGGATGAAAATATTTGGGCTCTACTGCTGGTAAATAAATTTGATCTTTGTGCCCCGAGCCTCCCGTGAGAGCGTGTCAGTGCCGGACTGAGTCTGTAAGATGAGGGTGTTTGAAGGAGCCATGGTTCATTCAAGGCGTGAAGATTTGAGCGACGGATACTGCGAAGGGAAGTGGAATCTACAGATGTGCGAGATAGTGCAGGAGATTCTCCGTCAAAGACAGCGAGAACTCTATTGAAGAGGGTAGGTTTGCACAACCAGAACCGCTAACATTTCATGGGTTCACATCTCGAGGCCTGAATGTGCATGTATGAATAGCATCTCGAAACTGATGAATGAACGTTGAAAACCGACGTGAGCTCCAGGGAGATGGGCGACCCATTATAGATCAGGGCGAAGGCCCGCTCGAAGCACTAAACCGAGGCCTGGAGTGATTCCGAACGACCGCATCGGGTCTCCCCTCTCTGAGAATGTCACCCTGCGCCTCGCCCTCTCGTCTTGAAGGTAGCTGAGTAGAGGCGCATCGTCGATGCTTTCCATTCCACGTACGGAATCCGAAGGTAAATGGACCCAGTCGCCGATCAAGTCAAGCCACGAAAGGTCACTGAGAGGCGACACTCCCCTCTAAGGATAGTTGGCACGCAAATTTTCAATCACAGAAATCGAGGAGGGCTCTTCTCTATTGCAGACTGAGACAAATAAAGGCCAAGCCCAAAGGTCTCGAGGCCACATTGATGACCCGCCCAACTGGTCCAAATGGCTTCCCGCGCACCGCACGAGCTTCGCGATTTATATTCCGTCGATGCTGATAGGGGGATACTCGATTTGGGAAGAAACCCGTTTTGGTCATCACGCATATGACGGATCTTGAGGGCCACAGCGTAGCTGCTTAACCTAATTTGGATGAACAGAACAGATAACAATTGGCCTTCTTACAGACCTTAGCACTGAATCCTGACCATGCCACGCTTCCTGGTTCCTCGACGCCGGTCTCTGGAAAGGTATTTAAACACCCCTACCTGACCCTCTGTCTCCCCAACCGTCCTCTCTCTCCACTATCTCTACCACAGCCTCCTGAGTCCAACCCTTAGCTTCATCGATGTATTCGTACTTTCATCAATGCTCTGCAACTCCTAACGGAGCCTTTTCCTCGCAGACGCAGTATCACTATCGTGTGCCTCCTTATGGACCGGACGTTCTCCCTCTGGCGCAGTGTCTCATTGCTACCAACAATGCTGCTGCGAACCGTGACTATGAATTACTCGGAAGGCAGACTGAGAACTGGCAGAGACCGGTAAGCATTCGCCTTCCATCACCGAGCGTTTCAACTAACAATATCCAACAATCAAGGACAATGCGTTTTTTGTACCCATTTATGGTGCATCCGTCGTCGACCGCGTACTGGCCGCAAGCACTTACCCTCCACGACAAAGTCATCCTTCTCTGACGATCACCCTCAAGATTACTGATGTTAGGCACCGAGAACCAGTCATGGTTCATCCGGTATCGCCTACACCATATGCCTACACAGGTGCTGGTTCCACACAGCTGATAAGTCTTGAACAATGTTCGAGCTCAGCTGGTGCTGGAGTCCGGAACATGAATCAAGAGCATGCAGAGCATGCGATGCCAGATTCTGGTGTCGCAGCGTTAAACCAATTCCAAACCATGAATACCCAGACGTCGTCATCGTCATCGTCAACTTCCCCGCCGCCGCCTGACAACGGAGCAACGCAGCAGAGGAGGGGTCCTGGGCGAAAAATGGCCCCGAGTTCAAGAATTGCGTGCACCTTTCCAGGGTGCGAATTAGCATATGCGACAGTGCAAAGTAGAGACAGGCACATCAGGACTTGTCACGATCCTAATTTCGAGCCCTGGTACTGCCCAGGCCTGGAGACGGGCTGCTGCACAACAGATGGATGGTATCTACGCTCCGACCAGTTGCTGGCGCATGTCAAGAGGGAACCAGGTAGCGCGTGCTACCGAGCAGCGATGGATCTGGGCTGGCACCCATGTCAGAGGGGGAGCATAAACAATCTGAAATGTTATCAACCGCCGTATGCAGACGTAGACGTCTTCCTCCATCCCACCTTCACTTCGCCTCTATCTGCCTCCAATCCCTCCTCTGTTCCCGAGTACCCATCTCCAATGCCGTCAACCACCCACATTTAGGGATCGGTAGCGTACGTATACGGGTACGCGCGTAAAGTTATTCATCTTCTCTCTATTTTTCGCATCGAATGTGATGGATCGTTCCCGATCTCTTCTGTACATAGCGTAGATCCACGTTTTCCACAATCTCTGGTGAATACAACGCTTCTATCATCAAACGTTCCGTTCTCAGATAAGGCGAGATGGACCGACATGACGCGATTAACGAGAGTAAGTATTAAGTCGAGATTCGACGTACCTTGCACGAGTGCAAAAACTGCGAGCAAAATCCAGCCTGTTCCGGCCTTTCTTTCTAGACGTAGTTCATCAGGAGAAATTCATCGATGAAAACAATAATGGTTGATCAAACCGCGAAAGAAAAAACTCGTGGTACTTGGCTTTATCATGATGTAACCCCGCGTTCTGCCGCTCCTGCCGTGTTTAGGTCTCCGCTTGAATTGAAAACGGAAAACTTGAAGGCGAGGAAGGAACATTAGCTCGTCGCATTCGCTACTTCTTCGAGGTTGTAGTCATCCTTTGGGGACCCAATGTTGTGAACACGGGTGGTGGTGGCAAAAAGCACTGGGTGCGCCTCTAGTGCTCGCAGATCGAGGAGTGCGTTGTACTCAGTCCGTCAGAGCGAGCATCCGTTTCGAAGCGCCTTGGTTGATGCTCCCAGTCTTTCTGGTATTCTTATATTATAGCATCGTAGGCTGCTCGTTTCGCCCTTCCGGTAGACGTAATCTCACTCATCGCTTGGAGGAAAGTATACGTCTGTGACAGGTCACGGTTGTTCTGCCGCAACTTTGAAGAATGCGGAGAAATGATGGGTGTACAGATGGAGATAGTTAGATTTCAAATACTTCGTTTGTTTGAGAAAGTGAGAAGAGAACCATCGCCTGTTATTTGAGATAATACTGACTACGGTAAGCTGGCTGAGCACTGAGCTACATACCTATCAACTCCATTCAATACCCATTCGAGAGCAGCTTTGTACCAGTCTTCCCCCACCGGCACAACAGAGTGATCTAGGTCCGTGAAAAACCGCCAGTCTGTACCGAACATAGCAGTACTTCGATGCACCAAGAGGTTCTGCACAATTTACTCGCCTTGCAAGAAGAGATTGTAGTCTGCACGCGCGGAGGTGGCGGAAATAGCCGAAAACTTCTTGTTCCTCCACGCGCTAATATCAGTGCTCTCGAACAAACAAATTCGCTGCCTACCCACCTCTCCCTCAAGACTGTGCTCCTGCAGAGCACACCCGCCCTGTAGAGCATCTCGGAGCACGGTGTCGGGTGGACTCTGGGAGCCGGGGCTGATAGAGGCGGCCGACATCCATCCTTCTCCCTCTGAAAGTTGCTTACAGTGCAACAAACCAGATAGACAAGAATATTCTTGGAGCAAACTGAGAAAGCGCAGAAACTGACTAGCCATCGCAAGCCCAAGCCATCTTCCAATCTGATACCTCTCGCTCTCTTCGACTACTGGACTTCAGACCTTCCGCGCTCCTGTTTGAAATGCACTATTGCTAGAGGACTGCAGGTGCGCCAGTCAAGTTGCTGCCCGCATCCCAGGTGCGGATTGGCTTACATCTGGAACCAGAGACGGCTCGTTTTCCATCCGATAAGCACACCGTTGATCTGACCCAAACCGAGTGTCCTTCGGACGGACCAGCAACGACTTCACCGGTAGATTATCAGAGGCAGGTCGTCCCGTCAGAACGAGAGAAATCTTTCTACACATTCGGTGAGAACGAGATTGACAGTACACAATCTGGCGGTCTCCGAATGGTCAGAGATGAGCTCGCCGCTGACAGCGTTCCAAATACGAATTGACCCGTCCACAGAACTAGAAATGACGAGGTTGCCATCAAAGGACCTTGCAACCGAGTCTGTGTGTCCCTCAAGCAGACCCGAAACAAGCCCATCGCTCTCCGCATTCCAGATGCGTGTCGTGATATAATCCGAAATTGGGCAAGACCTCTCCGCTGCCGTGGTTCCACACACGGCCGGTTTCATGGTCGAAGCCTGACGCAATAGGACTGCCGCCTCCTGAGAGCGCGAATGACGAATCATTTGCGTGTGACCCTCAAACGCAACCAAAACGAGTTCACCGGAGTCAGTATCCCAAACGTGTATCCCCCCGTCTTAAAGCCAGAGACCGCTTGCTTCCCATCTGCTGAGAAGCCGAGTGTAGTTGCCGGGATTCGCACTCCTTGGGCGGACCGAGAGTACCTTCCAGGAGAATTGCGAGCTGCGTTTTCAGAGTATTTCCCGCCTCGAAGAAAAGCGACGCAATGGAAGGATGGAGTATCGCCAGCTTGTTTAATCGATTGTTCGACTGGCCGAGCCAGGTTCGCCCTTCTCTCTTTCGAATAAAATATAGATAGCATTCCAGCCCGTTATGTCGCACTCGTCTGAAGCGGTCGCGACGATGGTGCTCTTAAACATCCGCAGTGCTATCCGATGACATGAAGTCCATCGTGGCTGGTCGTCATGAGCTCTGTCCTGCCAGTCGTTCAGAACTGCTCTCGCCCTCTAGGTGAGTGAGCTCCAGTTGGAACCTACCCTTTGCCCTTGCTTTGAGCGGAGAGCTGGATTTCTCACCTCCAGAGCAGAGAGAATCGTGACCTGCATAATTTTCGAGCCACTGTGCGAGAGAACGCGTGCGACTGATCCAACGGTGGAATATCTCAAATCTCAGGTCAAAACACTCCAGGAGAAAGGGGATAGCCTTCAGGGTCGCAGTCCCTTTGCAAGCTTCTTTGGTAACTATTAGGCAGCCACAACGGCTTGGATGATCGAAGTTTACTCCCGTTTCGCATTTTACTCCCGTTCAGTTTCGCTCCGTCTCGCGAATCGTGCAATATCGTCGCTCTTCCAATTCCTCTGCTGCAGTGATCTGTAACGAATAGGTTGACCGATGGAGGAATACAGGACATGCGAGGGGAGAAAGAAGGCGGGTGGAGGAAATTTTATTCATACTTAGACTAGATGGCATCTACGGGCCACGAAAGTCTAAACCAAATTAGGCTTGAAAAGAAAGAAAGAGGACAATGAAAGGAGGGAACAATGACCTTCCGCTCTCTATATGGGCGCGCTTTGACGACTAAGAGGGACCAGTCCGCGAAGGTATATAAAGCTCGAGATTCTCCGCCAGGATTCCCCAACAACTTGTCCTCCTATCATCACCATCCCTTCCTCTACTCTCCATCCAAGCACTCCTCTTCACTTATTGTGAACGACATACACACATCCTTCCAGGCGAGCTAACATTCTGGTGCTGTGCACCACAACGACTACGCGGACAACATGTTCGCGGATCACACCCTCAAAGGAGGCCAGCTGGTAAGCTCCTTCAAAACATCCGTCACTGGACTGAGTCAACTTACGGATTTTCCCTTCCAACAAGCATCAGTCCCACGACGCACCGATCGACATTATGTCCATTGAAGGACATTACGACTGGGCTGGGGATTCATCTGTAAGTATATTTCCTGTTAGAAAGCAAACCGTCGCTGATGACCACTTGAGCTTCAACCAGTTCAGCTTCGTCCGTCAGGACATTGGAGCGACGGAGGGAGAATGGAGAATCCCCAGTCCTCCTACACTATGTCTTTCTGTTCGGAGTACCTCTCAGGTACAGGACCCCCAGAAATGGAAACGCAACAACACATTCTGTCCAACCTTGGTCATGACGGTGCATCCCGCCAGGAGTAGGGATCGGCAGCGTACGTATACGGGTACGCGCGTAAAGTTAAGACCTCCTACGGCATACGAGCCGTACTGTACGTCACCGTACTCTTCATATCCAAGCAGGGTACGGATACGCAGCGGGCGTATACAGAATACGGTCGTATGCACGGTAGCAAGAGGAATTCTTAAGAAACGAGGAAAGGTACATCAAGAATCATTGATCGGGGATGGTCTTGTGTCGCTCCGAGACGCTTAGTATGCTTGCCCGAGAGACTGGATGGGAACCTCACCGATTTCAATGGTATGTCTGCCAGAAAGTCTCGTACATTCAAGTTGCCCGGGCCCGGCGGGCCGGGTGATGTCGGTATACGGGATGATTCATACGCCATTGCACGTTTCGATGTCGGTTCCAAGAGTTATGGAAGACATATCCATCATTTCTATGCTCCTCAACTCGGACGAACAAGCGTAAACTGCAAAATGAAGTAAACATCTCTCCTGATCATCCTCTCGTGACCGTATACCGTATTTGCCGTATACGACCGTTTACGCCTAAATTCGGATTTCTTGATACGTAATGCGGTCCGTACAATACAGATCCGTAAAATAAGTCCTCTGCCTCCATACGAGTACAGAGCGTATCTGTATACGCACGGGCCGTATCCGTACATTACGGTACGCTGCCGATCCCTAGCCAGGAGTCCTCAAAGTGGAATACGGAACCACGCCAGTTCTCGCCATTCGGCCAATATCTACTCGAGCACGCAATCCAACCACCTTTCGGGGATGCTGATCCATTTGGATCTGCATTCCCGCCGACCAACAGCATGTTAGAATATGCACACATAGATGCGTCCTGGCGCGAAGGTGCGGGGGCATATTATCCAGACCCGGGGCAAGCCCACGCAAACGCTGCCCCAACAATAATGCAACATACAAGCCTTGACAAACATTCGTCATTCGCACATGTTGCAAACACAAATATTTACCAAGGTCTCTTCGAGGGGCAGGCGATGCCGCATGCCGGCGCGCCTCTGCCCCTCGGGAACCTCCCGGAGACGGGGACGGGGACGGTCATGGCGGGAAGATCCAACAATCGTCTAAGGCCCAGCGGTCGGCTGACGTGTCTAGAGTGTCTGGACACGTTCAAGAACAAGTTTACACTGGTGCGACACATCGGCACTGTACATGACGACAGTCGCTTGTGGATTTGTCCTGGGAAGGGCATGGCATGTCCCAGTAACATGGGGAAATGTACTAAACAGTCATTCAACCGGCGGGATAACTGCCACCGGCACCTGCTACCAAGTCACCCTATACATGGGTTGGAACCCGTCAAAGGTGGCGTCTGTAGGAGTGTTGGAGAGAGAGCGTCAGACAACGCAGTAAGAATCTGTTCCTTTCCTTCATAGTCGTCGTCCTCGCATATCCCACATATCCACACAGATCGATGTCCTACTATTGTAATCTTCTCATTCCATCCCCGAATCCATCTCCGAACTACATATCACTCCCAATCTCCTTGTAATACGAATATCTGCTCGCCAATGGTGCCGATCATTAGTTTGACCTTCGATGAGACGATGAGAAATAAGACAGTACTAGTGGGAGCAAGTCAGCGGCCTGGATGGTGTTCATGAGCGAGGCGAGGCGAAACCGTGGAACGATGCAATACAACTTACATCTTCAGGACATGAACATGGCTGACTGTGCATGCGAGTCGATTGATTTGTCCTTCAGGAAATTTGGGTGTTACCGTAGATGCCTGTGAGTAGACGTCAGTTGAAGATCTACTCTTTGGTACCAGAGCTCCTTATAAAAGAATGGAATCGATAGACCACGATCGCATAAAATGTAGAAAATGCGTAGAGAGTCAAGAGGTGACACTTTGCGCTAATAGTCAGAGTTCTCAATAAGTCTGATCGTTCGTCTTCCTTTATTACTGACGTTGGCAAGATTTTAGCTAGGGTCTCAGAGACAGAAAGGCGCGGTAATAATGTATCTATTGGTGTTGACGACGTCGGGAGAAAGGCGGATCACATACTGTATACGTCTGTACGGGTGCAACCAGACGAGGTGCGTTACAGCGACGAAATGGCCAACCAAGGCAGCGTTGCGCGTTACACACCCTGTTCTAGGCAACCAGGCAACCAACGGGTCATGCATCGAACCGTGAAAATTACAATATAACTTGTACTTTCTGTCGTATTAGACCTGGCCTTGCTGTTCGGGGAAGGTAAACTTACCTACTTCGGACAAATTGCTTGCGCTTTTGGTGCTTTTATGAGTATTTTAGTAATACAGGTGGGTACATAAAGTCTTCGGCACCCCCAAATATGGAAGGTGATTTGCGTGCCTTTTTGAGTAAACTCAGACAGACCTTGCCAACAATGATTGAATGAACAGGTTACCAAGGTGCTACCCGACGCTTAAATTGCCATATAAAGTATGCAAATCCGCCTTCCTAAAACGGGGGTGCCGAAGACTTTATGTACCCACCTGTATATACCAGTATACACCCTGTAACACGGCAACCTGGACCCCACGTTACACGTTACACCAAGCAACCCAACCAGGGCCGCGTTACCGTTACAGTTGCACCCGTACAGATGTATACAGTATGTACATTAGCTTACGTTGCATATAGTATGCCATAATCAATCTATAGTCATATAAGGGAATTTTCAGACTTCCGATCCAGGTAGATAGCCGATTGAAGTCAGTTATTCGCATATAAGGTAGTACAAGGTGAAGACACACCGTTCAAGTCGTAAATAATCCTTTTACTTTTGTGTATGGACACCCGAATGACGATTGTGTGCTTCTAAGGAAAGATCAGTCTGATCAATCTCATATAAATCAGAATTATGCCGTATTTCTTTATTATTTGCATTGTATCTGAGTTTTATTCCGCATGTACTGTTTAATAATCTGTCTATAACTATACAAGCTGAACGTCACCTTTGTCTAAACAATGGACAGATTTAATTTGGTATGTAACAAAACAATATACCTGTTAGCAGTCATTTCCAGAAGGTACCATTATTTTACTTGGCGTATATATACTCACCTTGTCTGTTGGTGCGCATATATCTCAGAGGAAAGAGGGAATCTCGATTATATATTTAGAGTTGGGATTGTGTGGTGGGTATTATCCTACACTACCCGGAATTCTATTCATCAACAGCGCTTGATCTGTTCACAGCTGCTTCCACGACAAAATCAGTATCAGATGATGAAGAATCACATGTTATCATCAAGGAAGGATCTTATTCTTCTTAGCCTTCTTGCCACCAGTGATTCAGCAAATAATCATGTTGAAGTGATCATATACTCATAATGTTGTATACACTTTTGCCTGAGGGGGTCGGAGATATACAAAACAAGACAGAATATGCCTTCTAACTCAACTTTACGTATCCTTCGTCCTGACAGCACCACGGAGCAGATCCGTCTATCAAACATCAAACAAAAAAAGACACCGATCAGATAACTCTCTTCCAGAGAAAAACAAAAGAGAGAAAGAATATACACCCTGCGAGCAGCGATAAGACCGACTTTCTGATCAGGAACAGCGGAACGAGCAAAGGTGGAAGCCTTCCTGATATGCTGGTGGTTACCACCACCGTGAGGATGATCACCCAAGTTCATGGCAACATATAAAAGGTGTACTTGCAATGCTTAGCCTTGTATTTGTGGTAAGCACAATCTGCCTTATGGAGAGGCTTGTCAATATGTCCACCTCCAGCAACAATACCAACAGTCGCACAAGCCGAATCAGAAACAGCCTTCTTCGTATCAGATGGGAGATTAGTCCTTGTCCTGTTGTCTTCAACCGAATGCCCAATAATTGTCTGAAGTACGCGCAAGAGCTCCACGACCCCCAACCTTCTCCTCGACATTACATGCGACCGCCCCTTCTGGGAGTTGCATGAGTGGTATGACGTTGTCAACAGTCAAAGCAGCTTTCTTGCCATAGAAGACAAAAGTACCAGTTTTCCACCTACAGTAGCGATGAAGGTCTCTTACGAAGCTTGTACCACTGAAGAGAACTACGTGCGGCCGAGCTCGGTATCGAGCCTGGTATCCCATTCTACGCTTACCCCATGCTACGGTACAGTCCCATCTATGCCTTCCAGTATCCACCAGCACACCTAGAGAAACCGTTGGTCCCATTTCTCAAGATACCGAACGCCGAGAGTACCGGTACCGAGCGCCAAGAAACCCGGTACCGAGAATACCGAGAGTACCGAGTGCCGAGAAACCCGGTACCGAGACAATTTGACAATTTGACGTGCTCTCATGACATGGATCGGATGTCTTCCTCTCTGGTATTCATTCCTGATGGTTGGAGTATGCATGCCGGTTCTTTGGAGAAGCTCAGGGTCAGTATCTGTTAAGGTTTTCAGGTCCGGTACCACCAGGAATGTGTCAGTATCAATCAGCAGGGGCACAGATCTCTTGTCCTGAGGACTTTTCATCCAGGGGTACTATATGCTACGTTTTCATTGGTATCTTGTCCTCCCTAACCCTTTCTTGTTGTCCCCCTGATGGCGTTGCAATGTTCACTTTCCTTGTTACATTTTTCTTCAGACTTTTCTTTGTTTTGATCTTCCTTTCTACTTTCTCCTTTTGGATTTATGAGCTAACTACAGTACAGTAGTATAAATATCTCCTCCTGTACGTAGTAGCTCTCCAGGTAATCTTAGGAGCTAGCCTCTAACGTGAGGGCTCGGGTTTCCTCACCCCCTTCTCAGTTCCGTCTCAGTCTCATCTCAAGCTTCATCCCAGTCCCATCCCAGTTCCGTCTCAGTCTCATCTCAAGCTTCGTCCCAGTCCCATCCCAGTTCCGTCTCAAGTGAACCTTCAGAGTTAGCCTCCCGTGTGAGGGCTCAGGTTTGCTTCCCGGTCCAGTCAACACTCTCAGCCACCAGTCTCCTTCAGTCTGTTTCTTGCTATACCACCCCGTGCTAGCAGTTTCCTTACAGTACCGACCTGTACCGACGTTTTTCCCACGGTACCGACATTTTGTTATCCTTCGTATTCTGCACGTCATCCTTTTGTTTTTGTACTGACCCTTTTGTTTGACAACATACCTTCACGTACCGACCCCTTTGCTTCTGTACCAACCTGTACCGAGGTTTTTCCCACGGTATTAGACTTTTGTTTTGCTACGTTCTCCCTTGTACCGACCTATACCGAAGTTTTTCCCACGCTCTGACCTGTCCTTTTTGTACCAGAATCACATACCCTTCACTTCCGGCCTATCCATTAACGCCCCCTTTTCATAGACAACAAGTACCGTGACCGTACTGGTTGAGTACCGGCACATATTAGCCCTCCCCCACTTAAAATCATACACCCCTCGTCTCGGTATTTCGGTACCGGACGCGATCTCGCACATTTACCGCAAGGGTTATGGTAAATGACACGAGCAAGAGGGGCACCACGTCCTGGGTCGTGAATAGTTTCTTTTACGAAACCGCAGGGTTACAAAGCTTGGCGGGCACTTTACGGTGGTGAATGTGTGCATACAAGTGAGTGACGTCACAATCCAGGCTACATAAACTTGCCTGCCTCTCAGTCAATCAGTCACATCGTCTCTCTTTCCCTCACCCTCACCATCTCAGCACAATTACACCCGCTCACAGAGCCATCTCTTCTCGACCAAAGCATGGTGATGAGGATTACATTAAGCGACTGAAGAATGCATTTATTCTGTTCCAATGCGAGTGCCACCTGACACACTCATGGCTCTTCCTCTTCCTCCCACCATTAACTCTGACCAACTATGACCTCCCACATCAACATTGTACGCCCGACCGGTGCATCAGCGTACAGTCCTAGTTACAGCCCTGATACGCACAGATTTAGAAATTCACAAAGCATCGGATTTCGTGCAGCAAACACGACAGAGTCGGACAACCTCCTGGACAAGTTGTTCGCTTCGAAAATCAAGGACTATATTGAAACTTACTCGTGACCTTTGACACCACATTTGCCGGCCGTGGACTGTTTCCTCATTGTCGTCACTTTATTGGAGTATGCATGGGGAATCATGATACAATGGGACGACCCCTTGTGGTACTTGCAGAGGTTTGAATTGTTTGGGTGATCTAGAAATGCTTTACTCACATACTCTGTTACCATGTACTATACAACGAAAGTTCCCCTGGGATTGTCACATATGTTTCTACTGCTCAATGTCATTGTGAGTCTTGTTCAGTTCTTGCGAAGCGAACAGTGTTACTTGGCTTTTGGTCACTGAGCTGTCGAACCCTGCTATATGTCCTATGCGTCAACAGTACCACTTACTAATCCCTCTCCTTTAGGTCGCGACCATCGCATCTGGTGCAGTGATTACCAAGCGACACACTGAATATGCCGTTATGGGCCTCTTGGGTGTTGTTGTTATTCAAGGTTTTGGCTACAGCCTCATCTTCGACCTAACATTCTTCCTATGAAACCTATCTTTCATTGGCAGCTTGTTTATGGTCTTAAGTGCAGCTGATTGATGATTATGCTTATCTGCGTCGCTTGTAGTACTTCGGAGTTCCAGTTTTTGCAGTGTCGTTGTTTCTATGGAGAGCAATCACGGTTCTCTCCTTAACCGTCGCATGTTCGAACAAGAGGTGGAACAGGTTGGCGTTCTTAACTATCGTCTATATATACCACTTTTATGCTGATGGATTCTGCACCCCATAGATGAGTGATCTCAGTTGCTGTGGTCTACCACTGAACAGCCTGCATACCTCACTATGCCAAATCATGCTGAATATCTCGTCCGCTGTCGGTGAAGCTCACAATCAGATCAAAACACTAGATCACTGTCCATCAATGTCACTAGCTAACTTTGACAAGTGAGCTCTTTATTTTGGTCTACAAATTCACTCATTGACACCATCCCAGGGATCCTGAACCTGCGTATACCTTGCTAATTGTTCCATTGAGTCGCTAATGTTATATGAATTTTAGTGTATTAGATAGACCGTATCACCGGAATGACAATATAATCCATTATTACTGCTACATTAGCCTGATAAAGTGCATTATATATTTTACAAGAAGACCTGACTAACAGACCCTTGTACTGCTTTTACCACATTATAAGCAACCAAAGCATGATCAAAATCAATCAGCATTTCACTACCTTTTCCGCAATCGAGATCCTATGTAGTAGCTTGTGGATACAAACCAGCATGCACAAGAATAATCAAGCCTTTGCAAATTCGACAAGGTATTTATTATCTTCTAAAGTACTAGAATATTTCTTCCGCCTTATGGTGGATTATTACACCTTATCCGCCGACCGAGATCCATTATACATGCTTGTATTGATTTTACTCTTTTGGCTCTTTTACAACCATATATGCTAATGTAAGTGAACTGACTTTCTCCTGACAGATCTGCAAGACGGTTTGTCACATATTGTCCTATAGTAAATCAACCAACCTGTCGAGACATTGTCCGAATCGAGGAAAGACTTACGGCGAGAACTAATGGAACAAATCAATTCCACTCACAATGATTGATTCATGCACCGACCAGGGGCACTCGAGTTTGAGAATCATTTGGGAGCAAGTCATCGGGAAATTACGGGAAATGGAAAGGAGCCAACGTTCGATTCCCTCTCGCAACAGTTATCCAAACAGATTGGTCAGCATGTATTTCCCTTGGCATCAAATCAGCGGAGTCGGAAATTAACGAGGGACCCTGATCGTCCCCTCGGCGAATGTCTCACTTTCGACTTTCATGATTTCAGTGGGTGTGACGCAAATTGAGCTCTACTGCTGGTGAATAAATATTGGTATTTGCGCACTGGGACTTCTATGTGGGCGTTGGTGCCGGACTCAGTCTGCGATAGTGATTGAAGGAAACCGTGCTTCATTGCCATGCTGAAGGGCTTGAACAACGGATACCACATAGGTAAATAGGGCTCGAGATGGTTATAGAGCCATGAATGCTGTTATGCACATCATAGCTCTCATCCACAACGGTGAAATTCCTGAATACCGAGAACCTCTGAGCTGCAGGGATGGGCCGGCCATTAGGTATCAGGACGAAGGACCGCTCGGGAGCAGTAAAGCAAGGCCTGGTGTGATTTCGAGCGACCGCATCGGGTCTCTCCCTGTTTGAGATTGTCATCCTACCCCTCGCCTTCTCGTCTTGAAGGTGGATGAGTAGAGGTGCATCGTCGATGCTCTCCATTCCACGTACGGAATCCGGAGGTAAATGGACCCAGTCGCCGATCAAGTCATCGAATGAAGCCGCGAAAAGTCATTGAGAGGCGACACTCCACTCTAAGGACAGCCGGCACACAAATTTTCAATCACAGGTTACTCTCTATTGCAGACTGAGACAAATAAGGTCAAGCTCAAAGGTCTCGAGGCCAATTTGGTGACCCGCCCAACTGGTCCAAATGTCCTAAATCTGTTCACAATGGCTTCCCGCGCACCGCGCGAGCTTCGCGATTTATATTCCGCCGATGCTGATAGGGGAATACTTGATTAGAGAAGAACCCCGTTCATCACGCATGTGACGTATTCCGAGGGCCACAGCGTAGCTACCTAACCGAAATTAGGTGAACAGAACAGTGAACAAGACCTTAGCACTGAATCTTGACCAGGCCACGTTTCCTGGTCTCCTTCTCGACACCGGTCTCTGGAAAGGTATTTTAACAACCCAACCTGAATTTCTGTCTCCCCAACCATCTTCTCTCCCCACCTTCTCTACCACCGTCTCTTGAGTCCAACCCTTAGCATCATTGATGTATTCGTACTTTCATCAATACACTGTGTCTCCTATCGGAGCCTCTCCCTCGCAGAAGCATTATCACTATCGTGTGCCTCCTGATATGCCTCCTGATAGACCGGACATTCTCCCTCTGACGCAGTGTCTCATTGCTGCCAACGATGCTGCTGCGAACCGTGACTATGAATTACTCGGACGGCAGAAATGGCAGAGACCGGTAAGCATTTGCCTTCCATTCACCGAACGCTTCAACTGACAACATCCAATAATCAAGGACAATGCCTTTTTTGCACCCATTTACGGTGCATCTGCCTTTGACCGTCCGCTCGCTGCCCTGGACCCCAAGGAATTCGATTGGTGGTGTAATATTCTGCTTCTGAGTGCAATATATTATTGTAAAGACATCGTAAGCACCTACCCTCCACGACAAAGTCATCCTTCTCTGACGCCGCTCCCCCTCAAGATTACTGATGTTGGGCACCGAGAACCAGACATGGTTCATCTGGTGGTGCCTACTCCAGATGCCGACACAGGCACTGGTTCCACACAGCTGATAAGTCTTGAACAATGTTCGAGCTCAGCTAGTGCTGGAATCACAAACAAATATCAAGAGAATGCAGAGCGTGCGATGTCAGATTCTGGTGTCGCAACGCTAAACCAATTCCAAACCATGAATACCCAGACGTCGTCCTCGTCGTCGCCAACGTCAACTTCTTCCTCGCCCCCACCGACGACGACGCCTGATAACGAGGCAAAGCCGCAGAGGAGGCGACCTGGGCGAAAAAATGCCCCGAGTTCAGCAGTTGCGTGCACTTTTCCAGGGTGCAAATTGGCATATTCAAGGGTGCCAGATAGAGACAGGCACATGAGGACGTGCCATGATCCTGACTTCGAGCGCTGGTACTGCCCAGGCCTGGAGACGGGCTGCTGCCCAATATACGAAGGGTTCAAACGCCGCGACCAGATACTGGCACATGTCAGGAAGGAACCAGGTAGCGCATGCTACCAAGCAGCGATGGCTCTGAGATGGCACCCATATAAGAGGGGAAGCGTATATCGACTGAAGGGTTATCGGCCGCCTTGGATGCGGACGTGACCAAGCTTCCCCCAAAGAGACGTCTTCCCCCTTCCCACTTCGCTTTGCTTCTATTTGCCTCCAACATCTTCTATGTTCTCAAATACCCATCTCCAGCGCCGCCAATCACCCACATTTCCTTCCCTGTTTTCGCTCTTAATGACGTGGATCGTTCCCGATCTCTCCTGTACTTAGCGTAAACCCGCGACTTTCGGTAAATTCCAACTCTTATCATAAAGACATTCTCAGATGCGGAGAGATGTACCGCTGAAGAAGATGCAACATGAATGATCCAGGTCTGAATCTGAGTCTTGATGCGTTTAACGAGGGTAAGTAGAGATTCGACGCACCTTGAACGAGTGCGACAAGTGCGAGCAATGCAGCTTGATCCAACCTTTCTTTCTAGATGCAGTTCGCCAAGAGGAGTCTCAAATCATCGATGAAAAAAATTGTGCTTCTCTTTTGAACGTACAGCTAGTTCAGTAAATCATGTCACTCTGCAATTTTTTCGTGCACACCAGTGCAGGGTCCATCCAAATGGGGAAGCCCCTGATCTCTATGGTGATCTCTTACAAATGAGTACAAATGAGGATAAGTGAGTGATCGGCTGCACCAAATTGGGTAAAAGGTCTGTGACCGACTTTCGATAGAAGCCGTGACATGTAACAGCAGCTTGTTGCGTCACATCGGTAACGTATAACATGAGGATGTTCAACTTTGTTGTATTATTCATCGGTAGTGCCATAATTCTGCACAATTCTGTGTTGAGGAATGTCATGCTCTTCCGTTTGCTTCCTGTCCACAATCAGTTGTGATGGAGTGCAGAGAAAGAGGTCGGGGCAGAGAGGAGGACACGGGTCTACCCAAAAAGGCAGGACTCTGCACTGGTGTGCGCGAAAAAATTGCAGAGTGACATGATTTACTGAACTACAGGTGGTTCCCCTAAGTGTTCGTCACCCTCGTTTTTGGAAGGTGATCTGCGCATCGATCAAAACCTTCGTCTCGCGCATTCCTCATGTACTCTATAGATACTATATTGCCCCTCCACTTATATATGGCTCGCTGCCAGCTTAATTCACCTAGAAAAAATCGAATAATTGATGCCATTCGTGCTGGTGCCTCTATCTCTCATGCTGCTAAGCTTGAAAACGTCCCAAGAACAACTGCGCAGTCGATTTGGAAAAAATGGCTTACACTCGGCTCAACATCAAACTTACCTCGAACTGGCCGCCCGAGACGATTTGATGCCCTCATGCATGAGTTGCTAGTTCATTATGCGACTACCTTTTGCTTTATGCCCCTCAAGCAGCTGGGAAAGAAGTTTGGAATTGGCCGTAACCTGGTTAGGAAGGAGTTGGCAAAGGAGGGATTGCATCGTCGAAAAGTCAGAAGAGTAATTCGTCGAAGCGCATTACAGATAGCTCGAAGGCATATCTGGGCAGGCAACCATCACCTCTGGACAATCGAGCAGTGGAAGAACATCATGTGGTCCGACGAATCCTATGTTTGCATTGATGGAAATGTTGGAAATGTGTATGTCACTCGAAAACCAAATGAAGAATACGAAAAGTCCTGTGTAATCGAAAAGCCAACTCAGTCACCAGTCAGGGTTATGGTGTGGGCATGCATAGCTTACAATTACAAGGGTCCACTTGTCATTCTTGACTATCCAGGAGGACGAGGAGGGGGAATGACTGCCGAACGGTACCAGCAGCAAGTCCTGCTTCCTGTCTTGATTCCAGCATTCGACCAGCTTCAAGCTGAGCGACCAGAGCTTCTCTTCCAACAAGACAATGCCCGCTGCCATACTGCCAAGGCCACAACTGCCTGTCTTCGAGCAAACAACATTCCACAATTTCCTCATCCACCAACATCACCTGATCTTAGTCCTATTGAACCAGTCTGGTTTGACTGGAAAAATATTATTCGCGCACAACACTCTGTGATAGAGACAAAGGAGCACCTCAGAAGGTCTGCCCAGGAGGCCTGGGACAAGCTCACTGTCGAGCAAATCAACAGACAAGTAGAATCCATGCCCCACCGGGTCCAGGCTGTCCTTTTTGCAGAGGGTGGAAATACAGGTTATTAATGGCATTTTTTTCTGCATAATTTATTCTGTATATATTCATACATTAGACATATGTAAATATTCATAGCTTACAGTGACGTTTAATAATTTTTGTGGCAAGTTTTCACAATGAGTGAGCATGAAATGACGCGAGACGAAGGTTTTGATCGACGCGCAGATCACCTTCCAAAAACGGGGGTGACGAACACTTAGGGGAACCACCTGTAGCTGTAACTTGCATCCCCGTACGCATGTCACCGGAGGTACGTTATGTAATACTAATGGTGCCTGGCACGGGCTATAAAAAATCCGTGCCACTTTTTCCCGGGCGGAGTTTCAAATACTTTCCATTTATAGTAACTTGTGTCGATCTTCATGTCCCACTTTCCGGTCCCCCACTAAATCCCTTGAATATGTAGTTCCACAGAATTTGAGTTATTTGTCCCTTCCTTTCAACATGAAAAGGCTTGGAATAACTATCTGATGTGAAATATACCAAATCCGAATCGATTGTAGGTGATATTCAGGCAGAATATACATAACTGTTTTCACTTATGTGTCACGTGATCTTATTTTGGCTTTTTTGCACGACCATATCTTCCTCTGAAAACACTTATAAAACTCCTTTAAAACTGCTTGGACATGATGTATGTGTGTATTAGGGTGGTTCTGTCAACTATATGCGAAAAAAATCGACATACTGGTGGAGAGATTAGCATATACAGTAGACACAGCAGCATATATGCTTCCTAGCTCAATGAATTCAGGCTTTCTTGTCATATTTCTTTCAGATATATAAATCTTAACGAAAAATAAAGATTTTGTTAAAAAAAAATTCTTAAGAAGTGTCATAGTTATTTATATATGTGTCAAAAATCGCCGTATCTTAGAATCTGTTGGACTGTTTTTGTAATTTTTCTTACCACCTTGTTCAGAGTGTCGAAAAATAATTTTTGGACATTTTTTCAGATTTTTTGTAAAGTTGTGGAAGGGAGGACGGGCCCTCGAATCTCAAAACAAAAAGTGGAACAGGTGAATCCATGTTGATCGCCGCTTAGCCATGGAAGGGACCGTGGGAATGTCACGGAAATTACATAGGCCGTGCCAGGTACCAATACTAACCTTATAGAATTATACATGACATAATCAAGCTTCCCATAATACGCAGACATCCACTTCGGAACGCCAACGCACAGATGATTGATGATCTAGGCTCCAGAGAACGCTGCATCGGTATAAATATGGTGCAGGACATTTTATCAAGAAGCTTTACAGGGAAATTCATAAAAATCTTGACACGTGCCAAATTGCCAATTTCGGCCCCTTCAGTACCTCAGAACACAAAATAAATCATATCTCACTCAAGTCTTGACCGTTTCGTGTCATCTAAGTTGATAAATTCATGCCCCGATCGTGCCGTCCGAACTGTAACAAACCCGAGCAAAATCGGGCAAGAATTGACCCCGAAACGGCGCAAACTATCATTTTTTCATGTATTCCTCATATCCATTTTTTCCTGCACTCAATTCTGGGTCTGCAGCACCCACAAGTGTCTCAGAATGCTCAGATGGAATAACTGTGAGTTTAGGGCCTGAATTTGAGATGAATTTGAAGGTGTATGTGCTGGTCTGGGGGCATGCCTGGAAGGCAGAAATGCCCCCTCATCCCTCAAGCTCCCCATGCCCTAAGAAAAATATCTGAAGCCAAATTCATACATGAAAAATCATTCCATGCCTATTGAAAGTGATCTGAGTACTTCTCATGTCTGCTATGAGGATTGGTGCATTGTTTGAGGTGGGTACCGGACCCTCGGGCATAGAAAATCCCCAATTCTTTCAAACCAACCCTGGCCACGGAAGCATATCCTGGCAGGAGTACAAGCCGGGCTCGCATCCAGATCCGTCATCGAACACTATCACGGATCCGGCGTTCTATGCCGATCGCGTGCAACAAAACTTGGGTCGCAATGATGTCTGTACAAATAGGGAGCCACACCGGTTCTCGGTGTCAGGTCCGTATACCTCCACCTGTATGGTCCTACCTAAACCACAGACACGCAGCATCATGGCCTTCGGGCATGTCAATCCAGTTGGCTCTGCACACCCGCAGCGGCAACCCTTCCAACCAACCTATGCGACCCATAGCACGGGGAACTTCGCGCACACGGATGCGCAGTTCGCATCCTGGTGCGAAGGCATGGGTGCGTATCATCTCAACACGAGCCAAACAAATACGATGCAACAGATTAGCCTTGAACAACAATTGGCAATCGCAGATGTTGCAAAACCGAAAATTATTCAAGGTCTCTTCGAGGGGCAGGCGATGCCGCACACCGGCGCGCCTCAGCTCCTCGGGAACCCCTCGGAAACGGGGACGGGGACGGAGGTGGAGGTAGAGATGGTGATGGAGGGAGTACAGGCAGAGGCAGGGGGATCGAGAAACGTCAATCCTTCCAAGTCCGGTAGTCAATGGACGTGCCCGACATGTGGAAACATGTACGGGCGTAAGTCCTCTCTAGACCGACACATCCAAACTGTACACGACAAGACCCGTTTGTGGTATTGTCCTGGAAAGGACATGCCGTGCCCGGTCGGTGTTCCCCTCTGCGCAATAGAGAATTTCACCCGGGCGGACAGCTGCCGCCGACACTTGCGCAACCGCAGGACAGAAAGTCCCTGTTATCGCAGGGCTATGAGCATGGGTTGGGACCCACTAAGAGCAGAATCTATCGTGGTGTTGGAAAGAACGTGTCAGCCTCCACAAGAGTAGGAATACGAATCTTACCTTCCCCGCGCCTCTTAAACGCCGTCCCGTCGAATCACACACCAAATCCCATATTTGTACTATCCCCGAGCAATAGATCACTTTGTAATGAGTATCCTCGAATATTTAGCCTCCGATGCTATCCTGATCATTACTCTGAACTTCGACGAGATGGCATTGAGAAAGAAGAAACCCAGTGGCAAGAGGGTCAGCCGCCTGGATGGTGTCCATGAGTGAAAGAAACTGTGAAACGATGCAACACGACTTACACAAGAAAAGTACGCGGTTAAAGCTATTCATTCGTTCAAGTGATTGAACTGGGCTGAAATCTGGGTTGCAAATTTTCAGAGCGATGGGTTCAAGTATCGAGAACGATCTGCCAAAGATGGAAACTGGGTACTTCTATTGTTATGTAATCACAAGGTCTATCGTACGGAACTGACCATACGTATACGGACACGCTCTGTAACCGTATGGAGGAATAAGCATCCGTATTGTACGCCCCGTTCTCCGTATCCAGTTGGCCAGATAAATCCGTATACGAACGTATACGGTATACGGTTATATGGGGTGATCACTGTGCTCGTGGCGCAGTACAGCATCCCGGCTGCTCTGTCCACTCACTGGAATATCTGCGAGGCTGAATTTACACCCATACCTCTCCACCAACACAAAATTCATATCCAAACCATGTCTCACCTCCATCAGTCCAGCCCACCCGTTCACGTGGATGACTTACCCTCTGAAATCCTGCGAGGAATATTCATCGCAACCTATCCTCCAGAGCTATTCGAACCAGGTTCGGATGTCACTCCCGGAGAATCGATTTCGGCACCTCGGCGCTATCTCACGTCAGTAGTCGTTGGAGAGAGGAGACCCTTTCATACGGCGAATTGTGGTCGTACCTCACTCTCACCGAAAATGAAATCGCGCGGAACCGTCAGAGTTATCTCGGATTGTTCTTGACCTTCCTCGAGAGAACAAAATCTTCGCCCATCAATTTTCGCCTTTGTATCAATCCGTACAGTCCCTTTGAACAAGAACCACGGCATGAGAATGAGAAAATGATATCGGCTCTTCTAGAGCATCAACGGCGATGGAAGAACGTTACGATCACTTGGTATGGCAAGATTTCCTCGGACTTCCAGCGGCTGCAGATTTCGGACGTCCCTTTTGTCAAGTCGTTGTCTTTGCACATTAATGTCTCGCGCGTCGGGGAGGACAGTGCTACAAACCATCCTGCACATATCGACGTTCATCGTTCTCCTTGGATTGAATCATTGGATCTCTCGGGTGACTATCGTCTCGAGATTGGCGAGCTTCCTACATACGGGCTGTTGAGGAAATTTTGGCATCGGCCAAGTTATTTCCAGGGAGCCGCATACACTCAAAGTGGGAAGTTAGGCTTGAAAATCCTGGATCTTGCCCCCAACTTGCACCACGTGTATCTTGACTTCCCAAGGAAGAACTGATGGGGACTTATAGTATCGGAAAGCCGAGATTGCATCGGGTAAAAGAGCTGTATCTCCTTCGCGGGTATTCCAAAGACACACTGCGCTCCTGAGCATGATCCAACGGTCGCATCCACCCTTGGCTTGCTTGAGGGTCCACTATATTCCAGACGACACCATGCTGGAGATACTTCATTTTCTTCCCACCCTCGTCGAGATTAGGATTGACATCTGCGTCAATGCGGCAGCTTTATTCCGTGGACTGGTGGCAAGAAATAGGACGGATGGCGGGCATATCAGTCCTGACAAGGATGAGACGGTGCTATGCCCGCGACTGCGTTCTCTCTGGCTGCGGATGACGAGGAGGTTCCCAGAATAATTAGCGACTGAGCATACGGATGTCTTATTTCCATGCTCGACTCGCGCATGGAGATCATGGGGACGTGTAACAAGGTCTTCCTTGTGAGAAATAGCTTTGTGCCGACGGCAGTTAGCTTTTGGCCGACGGAAGGTACTGAATTCTCACTTATGCGACGCGATTACGACTGTATAAAGCAGTTTTTCAAGTATGGCGGTTTCATGACTATTACGTCGGAGAAGGACTGAAGCGACGGCGGGCGCCGGGCGGAGGGAAATTTATGAACTCTTTCAGTCTCCCTTCAATGTAGAATTCTTGTGGTGTAATAAAGCGCACTTATCTCGATATTGGTGGGAGCAAATCCTGCCTCGTGATGAATCCAAAAGGTACAAGAATAGCAGAAGTTAGTAAGAAATGCAGTTTCTGGGATTACAGCACGGGTATGAGAGCGAAACAGAAAGAGGTACTGAGACCGATTATTGCAGAGAAAGAGCTTCGTAACAATCAGCCGATCCGGACCTACAACAAGGCACAAGATATACACCATCCGTCTATGCTCTTTTGTTGTCCTTAATCTCAGTCTGATATGTCTTCGCTCTTGCATCGGTTGCGCTGGAATCGATTGCTGCCTCCACCTCTCCACGCGTCTCTAACGACTGCCCGTACGGATTCAGAGCCTCACTGCTGGCTATTAGAATCATGCAGTATCATCTCATCAGTACTGGGATAGCAATCATTCGAACGTAGTATTCACCGTGTTGCTCTTCCTGAAATGTCCTCCTTGCCTTCTCGTCTTTTCCTTGTACCGCGTCCTGCGCCTCATTCCCCAAGGGTTGTCCTACTGTACTCTGGTCGACGAGTCCTCGATCGTTGACAGGTGCGAATTTCTGGGTTGGGTCGAATACACCTGCGTTGGATGATCCACCCTCCGAGGTTGCTGTTTAAATATGATTGGGTATTTCGGACACTGACTGAAATGGTATACTCACTGTCGCCTGGTGGTGGATAGTTTCCGTGAGCTTTCTGGGATATTTGTTCTGAGGACGACATTTTCTGGGATTTCAGTACACCATATAATTGTTGTGGATATATGTAGCTGAGGAATGACGTCACTTTGTCGATCAAACTTGCATACGTAATCTTGCCCGACTTGCCAGACGTGCAGTTTGTTTCGTGGTGGCTCTTTCGTCGAACAAGCGATAGTTATGAGCGTTCGTAGATACCTTCCAAGTAACATTGGCAATACTTTTCCATTCGTGTTCTTGTCATACCCTTCGGCCATGTCGATTACTCCAGCTCTGTAATCATCCAGCAGCGATCTTCCCCGCCCTCCAAAGCATGGGCAACCTTACATACACGGATGCACGGTTTGCGTCCTGAGCCGAAAGTCGAGATAGATTTGATCCCGACGCAGGCCAGACTTAAGCAGCAGCGGTGCCAATCATGGACGTGTAACGACACATCAGCCCTGACAGACATTCAGAGCGAGAGAGGAAGTAGATAGACCTATGTACCTTCAGACCTTAGGATAAGCGTCCGCCAATTTTCGTAGAATACCTGGCAGAGTCCAAGCGACATTGAGCCTTTAGTCTGAGGAAGTCGCCCGACTCCTCGTCACTCTCCTTCGGAGCAGCTTAGCGGTAGGTTGTCTTCGGTGCTCTCCATTCCACGGATGGATCCCGGAAGTAAATGGACCGAGTCGCCGATCAAAGCAGCCAATAGAATGCTTCCGAATCAGGCCACGAAGCGTCCATCACAGTTTGAGAGACTACTGGATAGTCAGCAGCGCGCAAATTTCAATCACATGAATCGACGGGGTCTCCTCACTCGTAAGCTGATACATACGAAGGCCAAGCCCAAAGGTCGAAGCCACATTGATGAATGATCCACCCCACCGATCCAAATGACCCAAATCTGTCTGCAAAAGCGGTGCCATCCAGCGCGTGAGCAGTAATTTATATTCCGCCGGTGGGGGACGCGCGATTCTGAAGAGAAAAACTGATGCCCATTCGTAGAGATGTGGGCCACAGCGCAGTGATTTAACCGTATCGGGATGGTGATGAATGAGAACAATAGAGCTTGGCACAGAACTTGGGCCCTGACTCCTTCTTGTTCCAACTTAGGTCTCCGTACATCAGCTTCTGCTGGAAAATATTTAAGCACCCCTACCCAACGCTCTGTCTCTCTATCAACTTGACCTCCTCTCGTCATCAGCTCTACCCTCGCGCTTTACCTCAACCACTTACATCCTGTTCAGAGATGTCATACTATTACCCAGATACCTTCACACCCTTTCCGATGTCTAACGTAGGCGATGCAGGCCACGAAATGTACAGCAACACGGATCAAGACCCTGCCCCCGCAGTCCCCGTTGCCGAATCAACTGATAACTGGATGCAATATGTGAGCGTGTTTCCTCCATTTCATCGCCGCAAAAGCAATGTAAGCTTACAGTTTCAACGTTCGACCAGAACGACAGCTACTACTATGCACCGGCTCATAACGTACCTGTTGGTGTGAACGAGCGGACATTCGGTCAGCAATCGATGCTGGCCACAGGGACAAAGACGAGCCTGGGCTATAAAGCGGAACCATCTGTAAGTACTTCCTCTCCATTCTGGAGACTATTGTGATTAATGGGCCCCTTTAGTCCTCCTCCTTCACAGGAACGATCCCTGCCTATCCCCTCGCTGAACAAGCGTACGAGGGGAACACCGTCGAAGGGGCTGCCCCGCCCAACTTACACCCATCGTCCTGGACGGGACCGCAGTGCGCCACTGCATCGGCCTTCGAACATTACCCTCATGCCGCCACCGAAGGATATACCAATTGGTTCCCGTCCCTCTCGTACGGGCGCGACGAACACTACAATCAGATGGAGTCGGGCATCATCTACCCATCTTATCAAGAGATGATGACGTCTCCCTCCTTCTTGAGCGGGACTTGCACCGAGGCGGAGTCCCAGGTGTCGCAGAGCTCGGCGTTCGGGCCTTTCGCCCACCTCGATAGCGCGTACACCGCATGTGGTCAGTCCTTTGGGTACGGTCCAGGCACACACAGTACGGCGCCTCCTTTCGAAATCCAGCCCCTGGCTCATCCGCACTATTCTTCCTACCTGCCCTATAATCATGGCAGTCCATTTACGGATGCATCAACCCCAAGCACCGCCGAAAGTCCTGAGCCTGACGGACACGGATCGGAACCATCTCATGTTCCCCAAGATCCACAGGCCGACATCAACCGGCTTCAACATATGAGTCTTGACTCATGTGCAAGTTCGCAAATACGCGATCTTTACAACAATAATCAAGAGATGCCGAAGCACTCGACGACACCCGTCAACGGTGTCGTTGCTGGCAGCTCTAACCATCTTTCTGGCGATCACGCCACTCCCTCTCGTGTCTCCGAGCGAGATAATTCTGGGTCAAATCACCGAGCCCAGAACGCTGGCACCAGTACGCGAGCTTGGCGACACAGCTGCGATTATGAAGGGTGCGACCGAACATTTGGGAACAAAAGCACCAAGAGGAGGCACATGAAGGAAATGCATTACGAGACATTGATGTGGATTTGTCCTGGGGCGAGGATTAAAGCAAAAAACACAAAAGATCGCTGCAAATGCCCCGACGAAGGTTTCAATTGCCAGAGAAACCTTCTCCGACACTTGCGTTACCGAGGGGAAGACAGCCACTGCTATCAGCTGGCGGTCTGTCTGGGATGGGACCCGTCTCCAAAAAAGCGGAATTCTCTGGCGGAGTACCTCCTGTCCCCTCTCTTTCCAACCTCCTCGTCATCTCCGTCGTTCCCCACCTCATAGATCCATCTTCGCACTCCCATCTCTGAGCAACGCATCATACTGATCCATCTGTAATTAGTACAAGTAGCATCTCCGTGAATTATCAGTCGCTAGCGGTGCTCTGATCATTAATCTGACCATCATCAGTCTGACCACGGCATCGAGAAACGAGAAACCCAGTGGGAGCGTCTAAGCCGCCTGGATGGAGCTCATAAGTGAGTGAATTTGCGAGACGATGGAAGACAACTTACGACTCATGATTGCTCAATCAAAGCCAACTCCTCATTCAAGCAATGACTGAAGAAACGTCGGTTGAAAATTCAGAGAAGATGGCTTAAATCTTCGTGAAAAATCTGCCATAAATGGAAACTGTGGACTTCACAGTATTATGTAATCACATTGAGTTGTCTGCTGCTGCGGTACAACTTCAGCAGAATCTCACTACAATAACTGGACTCTGGCGCATTTCTCTTCCCGATGCCTTTCTCGCCTTCCGTGAACAGCATTCTACGCCTCGTTTCCTAATGGAAGTCCCTTTCTGTACTCTGGCCAATGGGACCGCGCTCCTTGCCAGTTGCCAACGCCTGAACAGGGTTGGATACGCGGATTCGCCTGGATTCGCCTTTGAAGTAGCTGCTCGGCTGATTGGTACTTCGGGTGCTTAATGAATAGGAAGATAGACTCTCTGTCAGCTGAAAGGGATTGGCTGCTGTGAGTCTTCCTGGATATGTGGGCTTAGGCCTACATTCTCTTAGCTATTAGTAGAGGGTGAATAACTAAGGACGATATATTTGCCCCCGTAGGCAACGATGCGGCACGGACAGAAAAGGCAAAAACTAGTCTTGTTCTCCTTTCATCACCGAGCGCGCTCGACCTCAAATAACTATGGACGATGTCGTCGATGTCCTTTCCGACTGTGCGTCTCCTGACTCCTGCGCAATCATCACCTGGACCGCGGGGCACTCGATTGGTAGAGTAGTGTGTGCGTTCGATTAGGTGAATATTATGCAGTGGAGACAAACTCGTAAGCATATGTACCTTACGACGAAGTTATCTTTCACTAACGATCCTCGTTAAGCTTCCTGATACAGCGCAGCGCTGAATACCTAACATGGTTCCTCAGCGACTACTTCGACAGATGCCCGTACTGGCTACACGCAGCTGATAAGTCTCGAACAATGTTCGAGCTCAGATAGTGCTGGATCCCAACTTTGAAGAGAATGCCATGTCGGATTCTGGTGTCGCAACGCTAAATAAATTCCAGACGGTGGCGACTCCGATGTCGTCATCGTCAACTTCAACTTTCTCCTCGCCCCCACCAACGATGCCACTCGACAACGAGGCAACGCCGCAGAGGAGACGATCCGAATGAAAATTGCCCAGAGTTCAAGAGTCGCGCGCACCTTTCTGCGTTGCAACCCAGCATATTCAAGGTTGCAAGACAGAACGAGGCACATGAAGGTGCACCACAAGTGCGAGCGCTGGTACCTCCCAGGCCTGGAGGCGACGACAGGCGACGCGGGCGGCTGTCGAAAAGACGAAGGGTTTATACGCTCCTACCGACTTCTCATCTATGCCAGGAGAGAACGAGGTGGCGCATACTACCGAGCAGCGATAGCTTGGGGGTGGCATCCCGAATGTTAGGGGGAGAGTCAAACGACTGGAAGGTTATCTACCGCCTTGTATGCGGACGTAACAAAGCTCCCCCAAAAGACGTCTTGCTCCATTCTACCTTCCTATCCGCCTCCAACCCCTTCTCCAGTTCATACCAGAGGCCCTATCCAAAGATAGACAGGCCATCAATTCAGCTTATCCATCATATTTCGTTTGCTCCTCACTGATTAATGAGCGTGTTAGATTCACGATTAGGGTACGGAATCTTCAGTTGTGAAGTAGGAGATGCACACAAGTGGCGCAAAAAGCGCACACTTTCGGAACTTATTCAGGTTGGAGCTGGGCAGAAGGAAGAAGTGCCGCGGTGGTCGATTCAGTCGGTTGCCTGACTTTTCCCGTCGTCCCATGCAAGGCGAGGCATTAGATGACGCGATATGAAGCCAGAGTTTGTACGTTGGAATGTGAATGGCTTAGCCTTCTTCAGACAGCATATTGACATTTTGTATACGACTCACTTCCAAAAAACTCAATCCCTCACTTCCTTTTTTTGCACATTTTTTATGCTACAACCGTTCTTAGAAAATCTTTGGTGGCGTGCTACCAAAGATTGTAGTCTGCGCGGAGGTGGCGGAAATAGCCGAAAACATCTTGTTGCCAAACCGCCACCTCCGCGCGCTAACATTAGTGCTCTCAATACAAGCAAATTCGCTATTTTACCTGTACTTCCTCCACCATATATTCTCTGTCTCTTTTCTCGTTACAACATGAATAGGGTCTTGAAGTGTTGAACGGCCTTTTCACTGTATCGTTCTTTGCCACTTGGGCATACCATGCGACTTTCCTTGTGCCGTCTCTTCCCCTCCAAACCCATCCTCTTTGCCAACTCGCTCACCGTCTCTGGCTCTGGCTATCTCCTCGTCCAATCACAGCCCCAGTTGCCTACTATTTCTATTACTTCGTGTATTACCTGAGACTTCAAACTTTGATGCTGGTCCTACGGCGGTGACACTATCGACGCATCCTTTTCGTCCTCACACTGTGGATACATGGCTTCCTCCACTTCACTTCACTTCACTTCACTTCAATTCAATTCACTTCAATTCACTCCAATTCACTTCAATCCTTTTCAATCATCTCAATTCACTTCTCTCTCAAGCAATTCACCATCATTGACTCCTGTGCTTACCAAATGCGCTTGTTCTAACAGACGCGCATCACAAATGCTCCCCCGAGAGTGTCGGTGCGGAACACACGTCCACGTTCACAGGAGCGCAATGATTCTTTTCGTACGAGCACAAGCAATACGTCCTCCCTTGTTTGTGCTGTCTGCCTTGGACCGGGGGACATCAGAGTGTCGGAATGTTCGCGCTCGTCCTTGTGGGACAACAGCCGCCCATCCCGATGTCGTCCTACCCCCCCCCCCCCCCCCCCCCCACATGGCAACACTGGTCGTACATTCATCTCATTTCATTGTGACATCTGTCGAAAACATGTGCCATGCATTCATTGCCATCGCTGAGATGCGCCATTCCACACCATGTTGGTATGTTATCCGCCGCCGCCTTACCAGTACACGCAATGGCCGCTTCCTGGCTTGTTGCAGCTTCTTTCGTTCCTACCACCAACTCCGACGCGTCACCTCATGGCTAGCAGTCCTCATCGCGAATTTCATCCTCAAAGTCCTGTTATTCCACGTAATTCACAAAGCTATGTATACCATTAATATTTTCCTTACTGCTCTTCTCTATTTTTTGTTTTGCAATGGCTAAAAGACGCTTTGTAGACCTGATGCCACCGCAACTGCAACTGAGTCATGCATCTACCAGCCCTATTCAATCCTGCCACTCGATCAATTACAGAAGCAACCATTCCGGCTGTGATGCTGCATGTGCGGGGACCTGCCCTGACCTGATTCCACAACCATTTGGGTTGTGATGCCGCTTGTGCGATGACCTCTGTCTGCTCCATGACCATCTGGGTTATGATGCTGCATGATCCCTGCTCTATTGCACAACCATTTGGGTTGTGATGCCGCCTATGCGATGATCTCTGTTTCTCTTTCTCGCAACCCTGCGTTGTGATGATACCTCTCCCCCCCCCATTACCACTTCGGTTATGATGCCGCCCTTCGCGATGATACGCTCACGATGCCCTCTGCCTCGCGATGCACCTTCCTGCCTGTTGTCTCCGGACCACATGACACCAAGTCAAGGAACTGCATATGCGACGTGCTCTTCGCTCTTGTCACCGCAGGCTCTCAGAACGCCCAATTGTTTGTGTTGGCTTTGCGGCTTTCGATAAGATCCCGTGGATCTCCATGTTAGACACTGAACCAGAAGAGGATCGTGTCATCCCATCGAACATCTCAGAACGACCTATGCCGTAGCCTCCTTTGCCGATTCTCTGCTTAAGGAAAGTCCGTTGTCCCTTGATAGCCTGACGGACGACTATGCGTCAAAGATACAGCCTAATGCGACCGTCTGTGTCTGTTCTTTCCGTTGACACCGCGTTCCATCACTTGATGCCTCTTGCTTATGCTCCGTATCTCTATGATCCGGATGCCTCTTCTCCGCTTGCAAGCCCTTTTAGGCTGTACTTATTGGAACCTTGTTCTCGGCTCACTATCGACCTCACGACCATCAAGTTCCTTCTTGAACAAACTTGCATTCGACACAACGTATTCTCAAGCAGACAACATTTTAACCGAAACTTTCCTTCTTCATCAGTCGTAGAGACGATGACTTACACGTCTTATCTCAAACATCATCGACGTCCTTTTCTTGACTTGCAAGGAGGTCTGCCGCTTGCCTGTGGTCAACACCTCGACTTTCGTTCCCAAACCCATCTTGCCCTCGGCAAAGACCACAAGGTCTCGCCAAATGGGGGGTTTACAACCTCCTTGCTCCTACCCTTTGCGTCTCTTCCAATATATCTGATGCGATTGCGCTTGGTGCTGCGAAAGCGAGCGCCTCAGGCGCAACATGCGGCAACTACACATTCAGTGTGGCTGCCTCCATTAGCGATGCCTAGTCCCTTGATGATGAAACCCAAGCGGAATTGAAATTGTTATCCATTCCATTCCGAGACTCATTTGCGGAACAGTCTCTGTCTCAACAGGTCGCAGCGGTCGCCTCGCATTTTGCATCTCGGTTGAAAGACAAACCCATGGTCACTGACGCAGGGATCAGACCTCGCCTCTGTTCTCCTCGCGCTGAATACCGCTCAGTGCGCGTCACAGACGTCCGCAGTAAGGAGGACCTCCTACTCATTTATTTGAATAAAGCGAAACAGTCGAAGGTCACTTGCAATATTTCTGTGTATTCCCTATTCTATGGCACGGAGAACTTTGGTGGCGCGAAATGTCTCCCATCTAGAGAGCATCTGGATGTCATCGACGCCTTCTTAGCTGGAATGCATCTATTTGAACTAGCCTTGTACATAAAACCCTACCGCATCCTCCACTGTATCGAGGAAGCGCTGCCGTTGCTATTAACGGTCGTATCGGGCGGCAAGTTTACCTTGTCGGCCATACAAGACTACAAGAACGCCTGTACGATAAGCCCGAACGCCCTCGCAATAGCGCCTGAACCTAGAGTGTTCTCTCCGCTCACACCCCACCCAGCGTCCCACCGCAAGCACAACTTATCTGTCAGGCAGTTCACTCATTCTGATATTCACGACCTCTTCAGTCTGGCACACGAGATGAGAGTGCAGGTCGAGCGGAATGGCACACTGGATATCCTCAAAAGGACGATGCTTTAGATGTGGAGGCGAGGTCGTTCCGATTGACGCTGCTCAGGCGTCTAACCAGAAGGGTGAGCCCCTTGAGGACATCGTGCGTACGATCAGCTGCTACGCCGATGCCATTGTCATTGGGCACCCGCAAATGGGTTGCGCACAAAAGGCGGCGAAGTTCTCGCCCGGGCAACTTGGTTTTTTGGCTCCTAACATCCCGGGGATCTCGATGCCTCGACGCGTCGCCAGCTCCTACGCCCTGGGTGTCGAGCATCTCGAAGCACGATGTCGGGTGGACTCTGGGAGCCGGGGCTGATAGAGGCAGCCGGCACCCATCCTTCTCCCTCAGAAAGTTGCTTACAGTGCACAAACTAGATCAACAAGAATACTCTTGGGAGCAAACCGAGAAAGCGCATGAAACTATATATCGTTTTGGTAAGAATACCGTCGTTGCCTATCAGAGAAGTGGTGCAAGTGAAACTTAAAGAGAGCCGCGACCACTGAGACGCCGGGTGGAGATTCGCTCCTAAGTTGTGCTGTCACCATCACCCAATGTTGGGGATTAGGATTAAGGATCGGGGCCGACCGACCATCATTGTCAAATGTCAATGTGCACTGTTAGTAGAGGCAACTGGATGTTGCTCCGGGTCGCGAATGCCAGTACACCGTGATCATGGACCCTCTTTGACCCAGAGAACATGGCCCAAAAAATAGGACCGCATACGGGCGAGGTGAATCACACCCTTCGGACACGTCAATTCATCAAGCTCTGAAGTCAACCAGCAGCAACCTATACTATGGCCAATCCAAATATACACAAAAACAAACATGGTCAATATACTGAGCCGATGGTGTCGCCACAGATCAAGCCCAAGTAGCTGCGGTCCCAGCAATAACCCAATGCATCTGATCCTCTACCTCCTATACGAGTACAGAGCGTACCATATACGTACGGGCCGTATCCGTACGTTACGGTACGCTTGCGAGCCCTAATGCATCAGCCTTGATCATCATTCGGTCATCTTACATGTCGCAGCACCTTTTATCAATGAAAGTCTCTTCGAGGAGTACACGACGCCGGTTGCCGGAATGCTTCTTCAGAAAACAACCAGAGATAGAGACAGTGACGGGATAGAGGCAAAGGCCGGGTCTTTTATAGAGAAAGATCCGACACGTTACCTTCCCTACTCGCCCCCGCTTGCGCATCTCCTACACCCCATCATCACAGAGCCGTGCAAGTTTACGATTAAAATACTCAATCAGAACGATGCCTACTATGCACCGGTCGATAATGTACCTGGTATGGGCGAGCTCTATGCTCAGACATTCGGTCAGCAACCGGTGCCGGCCACAGGAACAGATATGAGTCTTGGATATAACATGGAAGCGTCTGTGAGTACTATTTCTCCATTCTGAATACTATTGTGATTAATGAGTTTCGCTAGTTCTCCTTCTTTGAGGATGTCCCTGCTTATCACCAGGCTGAGAAAGTGTATGAGGGGCACACCGTCGACGGGGCTACCCCGCTCAACGTACAACCATCATCCTGGATGGGACCGCAGTGCGCCACTACATCGGCCTTTGGACATTTCCCTCATGCCGCCGCCGAAGGGTATACCAATTGGTTCCCGTCCCTCTGTACGGGAGAGACGATTACAATCAGATGGAATCGGGAATCATCCACCCATCTCATCAAGAGATGATGATGCCTCCCTCCTTCTTGAGCGGGACTTACACCCATGCAGAGTTCGAGGTATCGCAGAGCCCAGCATTCGGGCCTTTCGTTCACCCAGATAGCGCGTACACTGCATGTGGTTAGTCCTTTCGATGCCCCTCCTTTCTTGAGCAGGACTTTCAACATTATGACCGAGGCCCAGGTAGGGAAGAGCTCGATGTTCGAGCTTTTCACGTACCCGCAAAGCACGGGTGCACACAGTCCTCTGGAAACAACCTAGGAATCCGGAGCGTCATGTTCTCTTCCGCAACTCAGACCTTGGCTTGGAGCATTCGGAAGCAAAAAGCGCAAAGAAGAGACATATGCGAGAAAAATACTATGAGACAAACATGTGGTTTTGTTCTGCGGCGAAGATGAAAGGGAAAAATCGCGAAGATCGATGCAGATGCCCCGACGAGGGTTTCAATTGTCAAAGAAATTTCCACCGCCACTTGCATGACCGGGAGGAAGAGAGTCGGTTGGCGGCCCGACTGGGATGTGACCCATCTCCAAATAAAGTGCGGAATTTTGTCACGGCTCTGGGTCACAGCGACGTTAAGTACCTCCTGTCCCCGTCTCCTTCCAACTTCCTCGAACTTCACAAATTGCATGCACCTTTCTGGGGTGAAAACGAGCATATTCCAGGTTGCAAGATATGGAGAGACATGTAAGGACGTGCCACGATTAAGATCGGGAGCGCTGGTACTGCCCAGACCTGGAGACGGGCTCCTCAAGAGACAGAGGGTTTAAACTCCCCAACCGAATACTGACGCATGTCAGGAAGGAACCAGGTAGCGCATGCTACTAAGCAGCGATGGCTCTAGTATGGCACCCAAATGAAAGAGGGAGCATAAGTCAACTGAAAGGACTGTCTTGCATGCGGACCTAACCAAGAGAGTCGGCCTCCCCATCCTACCTTCGCTTCGCTTCTATCCACCTCCGATCCCTTAGCTATTCTCGAATACCCCACCTCCAACGCCGTCGACCACTCACTTCTCATCTCTCTTCTGTTTTAGAATCTTCAGTTCACCCAAGGTCATATTCTTCCTTCGTTTGCTCCTCACCGATTCATGAAGATTTCTCACCGGGAGCGTGCTAGCTCACTATTAAGGTACGGAATCTTCAGCTGTGAATCAAGGGATAAGTACAAGTGCAAAAGCGCTCACCTTCGGAACTCACACTCAGGCGTGAGATAACCGCTGTCGTCTGCCTCATAATACGAGGCGGGGCACAAGATAGCGCGAGATGCAATGGCCCGAGTTCGGCTGTTGGGACAAGTGAGTGCGGGGGAAAGAGGAGGGAGAGTGAGTTGTTCAGAAATATCTCGTAGACAGACCGTTTAAAAGCCTTTTGAAAGAGGCTCAGCAATACTTGCCTCCTTTATACTTCTTATTTTGCACTTTGTTTCTATTGTTGTGTTAATGTAACAATACGGTCACAGACAGTCAGACAGTCAGTAGTGTCGGTGAAAGCTAGGGCTCCGCAGCGGATCGGATATCCCGGATAAGATACGTCGGACCCGCTATCCGCCCGGATGCGGATGAGTTTTGGAGGGCAAATATCCGGGCGGATATATACGCGCGGAACCGGATATGACATTGAAAATCCGCCGTATCCGCGCTTATACGGCATCTACACTGGGGGGCTCAAGGATGACGAATCAATAGTGAAATACGTGGAATTTGATTAGTCGAATGTCCCTCCAGAGCCAAAACCTTTCGTAAGACGGAGTTTGCGTTTCTTTCACTAGGTTTCCGTGCCAATCGAAACCTAGAAAATGATTAGTCAGACGTTACTGCCAAGAATCAGGTTGGGCGACGGCGGGATTGCACATTTGGACCTTCACCAATCACCATGTTGACCGTTCGTTGACGTTGTGTTATCCCAAAAGCACCGACGGCACTTCGTTATATGCACGTTGGAAGGTCCTGGGCGAATTTCTTGCTGTGTAAGTATACTATCAACCTTGGTCGCGGATTGCCGGATACGCCTTGTAAGATACGCACGGAACCGGATCTGATAGCAGCCATGAATTATCCGGGCGGATATATACGCCCGGATGCGGATGCGACTGAAAATATCCGCGCGTATCTTATAAGATACGCTGCGGAGCCCTAGTGAAAGCCGGTGACTCTGAGATTTAAGGGGTGAAGATCAATTCTCTAGTCCCAGTCCCGCAGGAACGGCATTCAATGTGCATCGTCCGCGTCCAACGCCCGTCTCGCGCACCAAAGTATTCTGGAGATAAGTACGAGAATACTGTATTTCATGCTCCATAGTAGTAGTCTACGCAGGGGGTGAGGGTTTGAGACTGGGGAAGAGACGAAAAGGGACAGCGTTAATACATTCACCAGTGTTGACGGTCTACAAGAAGACATCCGAATCGAGAAAGACTTGAGGACTTTTGAACAACAAATCCATTCCACTCACGATAATTGACTCATGCATCCGGGCTTCGGAGTTGTTGAAGTCTGGAGATTACGGGAAACGGAAAGGAACCAACGTTCGATTCCCTCGCTCACCACATTTACTCAAATCGATGATATCTTAAACAGGTTATATCTCAGTCTTTGTTCCTTTTGTCGCCAAGGCAGATACTTAGCCGTTCTGTAAAACCTTGTCTGAGGTATTTTCTTTCTTTCTTGTGCGTGCCCGACGAAAAATTCAAATCTGGTTACCCCACATCCCCAAGATCAGCAACGCAAGCCACTGCAAGCCACTGCAACCCCAGGCACGCCCGGAGACGCGCGCTTACCTTACTATCATAGGGGTAGTCGGATTTGGACGTTTTCTCCTTTTGTCGAGGCCACAAAAGGAAGAAAGAAAGCACCCCTCGGTCTGGGACAAAGTTTTCTGGGCAGATGCGGAAGTACGCTGGTCGAATAACCAACAGCACCAATCGGGAAGTCGGAAAGTAACCGTCCCTTGGCTAATTTCTCACTTTGGATCATCCTTCATCTTTTAGTGTAGTCATAGGTGGGATGAAAATATTGGGCTCTACTGCTTATATATAATTTGATCTTTGCGCCCCGAGCCTCCCGTGAGAGCGTGTCAGTGCCGGACTGAGTCTGTAAGGTGAGGGTGTTTGAAGGAACCATGGTTTATTCAAGGCGTGAAGATTTGAGCGACGGATACTGCGAAGGAAAGTGGAATCTACAGATGTGCGAGATAGTGCAGGAGATTCTCCGTCAAAGACAACGAGCGCTATTGAAGAGGGTAGGTTTGCACAATCAGTACTGCTTACATTTCATGGGGTCCACATCTCGAGACCTGAATGTATGAATAGCATCTCGAAACTGATGAATGAACGCTGAAAACCGACGTGAGCTCCAGGGAGATGGGCGACCCATTATACATCAGGACGAAGGCCCGCTCGAAGCACTAAACCGAGGCCTGGAGTGATTCCGAACGACCGCATCAGGTCTCCCCTCTCTGAGAATGTCACCCTGCGCCTCGCCTTCTCGTCTTAAAGGTAGCTGAATAGAGGTGCATCGTCGATGCTCTCCACTCCACGTACGGAATCCGAAGATAACTGGACCCAGTCGCCGATCAAGTCAAGCCACGAAAAGTCACTGAGAGGCGACACTCCCCTCTAAGGATAGTTGGCACGCAAATTTTCAATCACAGAAATCGAGGAGGGCTATTCTCTATCGCAGACTGAGACAAATAAAGGCCAAGCCCAAAGGTCTCGAGGCCACATTGATGACCCGCCCAACTGGTCCAAATGGCTTCCCGCGAACCGCACGAGCTTCGCGATTTATATTCCGTCGATGCTGATAGGGGGATACTCGATTAGGGAAGAAACCCGCTTTGGTCATCACGCATATGACGGACCTTGAGGGCCACAGCGTAGCTGCTTAACCTAATTTGGATGAACAGAACAGAGAACAATTGACCTTGTCACAGAGCTTGGCACCGAATCCTGACCATGCCACGCTTCCTGGTTCCTCGACACCGGTCTCTGGAAAGGTATTTAAACACCCCTACTTGACCCTCTGTCTCCCCATCCGTTCCCTCTCTCCACCATCTCTACCACCGCCTCCTGAGTCCAACTCTTATCTTCATTGATGTATTCGTACTTTCATCAATGCTCTGCGACTCCTAACGGAGCCTTTCCCTCGCAGAAGCAGTATCCCTATCGTGTGCCTCCTTATGGACCGGACGCTCTCCCTCTGACGCAGTGTCTCATTGCTACCAACAATGCTGCTGCGAACCGTGACTATGAATTATTCGGATGGCAGAACTGGCAGAGACCGGTAAGCATTCGCCTTCCATCACCGAGCGTTTCAACTGACAATATCCAACAATCAAGGACAATGCGATTTTTGTACCCATTTGTGGTGCATCCGTCGTCGACCGCGTACTTGCCGCAAGCACCTACCCTCCACGACAAAGTCATCCTTCTCTGACGATCACCCTCAAGATTACTGATGTTAGGCACCGAGAACCAGTCATGGTTCATCCGGTATCGCCTACACCATATGCCTACACAGGTGCTGGTTCCACACAGCTGATAAGTCTTGAACAATGTTCGAGCTCAGCTAGTGCTAGATCCCATAACATGCCTCAAGAGAATGCAGAGCATGCGATGCCAGATTCTGGTGTCGCAGCGTTAAACCAATTCCAAACCATAAATACCCAGACGTCGTCATCGTCATCGTCAACTTCCCCGCCGCCGCCTGACAACGGAGCAACGCAGCAGAGGAGGGGTCCTGGGCGAAAAATGGCCCCGAGTTCAAGAATTGCGTGCACCTTTCCAGGGTGCGAATTAACATATGCGACAGTGCAAGGTAGAGACAGGCACATCAGGACTTGTCACGATCCTGATTTCGAGCCCTGGTACTGCCCAGGCCTGGAGACTGGCTTCTTCTGCACAACAGATGGATGGTATCTACGCCCCGACCAGCTGCTGGCGCATGTCAAGAAGGAACCAGGTAGCGCGTGCTACCAAGCAGCGATGGATCTGGGCTGGCACCCAAATGAGAAGGGGAGCATTAACAAACTGAAAGGTTATCAACCGCCTTGGATGTAGACGTCTTCCCCCATCCCATTTTCACTTCGCCTCTATCTGCCTCCGATCCCTTCTCTGTTCCCGAATACCCATCTCCAGTGCCGTCAACCACCCAAATTTCCATCTTCATCTTCTCTCTATTTTTCGCATCGAATGTGATGGATCGTTCCCGATCTCTCCTGTACATAGCGTAGATCCACGTTTTCCACAATTTCTGGTGAATAACAACGCTTCTATCATCAAACGTTCCGTTCTCAGATAAGGCGAGATGGACCGAAATGATGCAGCAGAGTCTTGACGCGATTAACGAGAGTTAGTACTAGTATTAAGTCGAGATTCGACGTACCTTGCACGAGTGCAAAAACTGCGAGCAAAATCCAGCCTGTTCCGGCCTTTCTTTCTAAACGTAGTTCATCAGGATAAATTCATCGATGAAAACAATAATGGTTGATCAAACTGCGAAAGAAAAAACTCCGAGTCGTGGTACTTGGCTTTATCATGATGTAACCCCGCGTTCTGCCGCTCCTGCCGTATTTAGGTCTCCGCTTGAATTGAAACCGGAAAACTTGAAGGCGAGGAAGGAACATTAGCTCGTCGCATTCGCTACTTCTTCGAGGCTGTAGTCATCCTTTGAGGAACCAACGTTGTGAACACGGGTGGTGGTGGCAAAAGCCTTTTTGCCATTGAGTGCGCCTCTAGTGCTCGCAGATCGAGGAGTGCGTTTTACTCAGTCCGTCAGAGCGAGCATCCGTTTCGAAGCGCCTTGGTTGATGCTCCCAGTCTTTCTGGTATTCTTATATTATAGCATCGTAGGTCGTACGTCTCTCCTTTCCGGTAGACGTAATTTCACTCATTGCTTGGAGGAGAGTGTACGTCTGTGACAGTTGTTGTGCCGCAACTTTGAAGAATCCGGAGAAATAATGGGTGTACAGATGGAGATTGATAGAAGACCTTTCAAATACATCGTATGTATGAGAAAGTGAGTAGAGAACCATCGCTTGTAAATCGAGATAATACTGGCTACAGTAAATTGGCCGAGCACTGAGCTACCTAACCCATCGGCACATCAGAGAAATCTAGACCCGTCAAAAACCGACAGTCTGTACCAAACACAGCAGTACTTCGATGCACCAACTGCATATATTTACTCGCCTTGCAAAGTGAGAAATTCTTTGGTGACACCCTCAAGCGGACCCGAAGCAAGCTCATCGCTCTCCGCATTCCAGATGCGAGTTGTAATATCATCCAAAAACAGGCAAGAGCTCTGCGCTGCCGTGGTTCCACACATGGTCGGAGCCTGACGCAATAAGACTTCTGCCTCCTGAGAGCGCGAATGACGAATGATTTGCGTGTGACCCTCAAACATAACCAAAACGAGTTCACCGGAGTCAGTATCCCAAACGTGTATCTCCCCGTCTTAAAGCCAGAGACCGCTCGCTTCCCATCTGCTGAGAAACCGAGTGAGCTGCTGGGGATTCGCGCACCTTGGGCGGACCTTGGAGTACCTGCCAGGAGAACCGCGAACTGCGTTTTCAGAGTATTTCCCGCCTCGAAGAAAAGCGACGCAATGGAAGGATGGAGTATCGCCAGCTTGTTTAATCGATTGTTCGACTGATCGAGCTAGGTTCGCCCTTCTCTCTTGCGAATAAAATATACATAGCATTCCAGTCCGTTATGTCACACTCGTCTGAAGCGGTCGCGACGATGGTGCTCTTGAACATTCGCAGTGCTATCCGATGACATAAAGTCCATCGTGGCTGGTCGTCATGAGCTCTGTCCTGCCAGTCGTTCAGAACTGCTCTCCCCCTCTCGGTGAGTGAGCTCCGATCGGGACCTACCCTTTGTCCTTGCTTTGAGCGGAGAGCTGAATTTGTCACCTCCAGAGCAGAGCGAATCGTGGCCTGCATAATTTTCGAGTCACTGTGCGAGAGAACGCGTGCGACCGATGCAACGTGGAATATCTCAAATCTCAGGTCAAAACACTCCAGGAGAAAGGGGATAGCCTTCAGGGTCGCAGTCCCTTTGCAAGCCTATTTGGTAACTATTAGGCGGCCACAACGGTCTGGGTGATCGCAGTTTACTCCCGTTTCGCATTTTACTCCCGTTCAGTTTCGCTCCGTCTCGCGAATCGTGCACTATCGTCGCTCTTCCTAGTCCTCTGCTGCTGTGATCTGTAATGAATATGTTGACCGATGGAGGAATACAGGACATGCGAGGGGAGAAAGAAGGCGGGTGGAGGAAATTTTATTCATTCTTAGACTAGATGGCATCTACGGGCCACGAAAGTCTAAACCAAATTAGGCTTGAAAAGAAAGAAAGAGGACAATGAAAGGAGGGAACAATGACCTTCCACTCTCTATATGGGCGCGCTTTGACGACTGAGAGGGACCAGTCCGCGAAGGTATATAAAGCTCGAGATTCTCTGCCAGGATGCCCCAACAACTTGCCCTCCTATCATCACCATCCCTCCCTCTACTCTCCATCCAAGTACTTGTCTTCACTTATTGCGAACGACATGCACGAATCCTTCCAGGCGAGCTATCATTCTGGTGCTGTGCACCACAACGACTACGCGGACAACATGTTCGCGGATCACACCCTCAAAGGAGGCCAGCTGGTAAGCTCCTTCAAAACATCCGTCACTGGACTGAGTCAACTTACGGATTTTCCCTTCCAACAAGCATCAGTCCCACGACGCACCGATCGACATTATGTCCATTGAAGGACATTACGACTGGGCTGGGGATTCATCTGTAAGTATATTTCCTGTTAGAAAGCAAACCGTCGCTGATGACCACTTCAGCTTCGTCCTTCAGGACGCTGGAGCGACGGAGGGAGGATGGAGAATCTCCAGTCCTCCTACACTACGTCTTTCTGTTCGGAGTACCTCTCAGGTACAGGACCCTCAGAAATGGCAATGCAACTACATATTCTGTCCAACCTTGGTCATGACGGTGCATCTCGCCAGGAGTCCTCAAAGTGGAATACGGAACCACACCAGTTCTCGCTAGTCGGCCAATATCCCCTCGAGCACGCAATCCAACCACCCTTCTGGGATGCTGATCCATTTGGATCTGCATTCCCGCCGACCAATAGCATGGTAAAATATGCGCACATGGATGCGTCCTGGGGCGAAGGTTCGGGGGTATACTATCCAGACCCGGGGCAAGCCCACGCAAACGCTGCACCAGCAAGAATGCAACATGCAAGCCTTGACAAACATTCGGCATTGGCAAACGTTGCAAACACGAAAATCTATCAAGGTCTCTTCGAGGGGCAGGCGATGCCGCATGCCGGCGCGCCTCTGCTCCTCGGGAACCTCCCGGAGACGGAGACGGAGACGGGGACGGGGACGGAAATGGAGGCGGGGGTGGAGTCAGGGGCGGTGGCGGCAGAGGCAGGGTTGGGATCCAGCGATCGTGTAAGGCCCAGCGGTCGCCTGACGTGTCTAGAGTGTCTGGACACGTTCAAGAACAAGTTTACCCTGTTGCGACACATCGAATCCGTACACGACGGTAGCCGCTTATGGATTTGTCCTGGGAAGGGCATGCCATGTCCCAGAAACATGGGGAAATGTACTAAACAGTCATTCAACCGGCGGGACAACTGCCACCGGCACCTGCTGAAGCGCGGGAAACATAGTCCATGCTACCAAGTCGCCCTATACATGGGTTGGAACCCGTCGAAGGTGGCGTCTGTAGGAGTGTTGGAGAGAAAGTGTCAGAAAACGCAGTAAGAATTTGTTCCTTTCCTTCATAGTCGTCGTCCTCGCATATCCCACATATCCACACAGATCGATGTCCTACTATTGTACTCTTCTCATTCCATCCCCAAATCCATCTCTGAATTACATATCACTCCCAATCTCCTTGTAATACGAATATCTGCTCGCCAATGGTGCCGATCATTCGTTTGACCTTCGATGAGACGATGAGAAATAAGAAACCCAGTGGGAGCAAGTCAGCGGCCTGGATGGTGTTCATGAGCGAGGAGAGGGGAAACCGTGGAACAATGCAATACAACTTACATCTTCAGGACATGAACATGGCTGGCCATCTGCTTGTTCAAGTCAGCACTTGAGGATGTGCAGGAAAGTTCGGAAAATTCGGGTTGAAAACTTCGAGACGGATCTGCCAGAATAGGAAACTGTGAACCTTGTATTATGTAACTCAAACCACAAGGTAACTTTTGGAGTCTACGTTCTCTTTGTCTGTAATCTCAGCTTGACATGTATGAATTAAAAACCGAGCTATCGAGGTCAGGGAGTTGAGCAGGAAGTTAACTGGGAGTTAGAAAATCAAGACCCAGGAGCTATGAAATGCATATGCCTGGACAGACAACATTCAGACCGGAGATGGAACCCATCGAAACGGAATTCATTATTCCATCACAGCCCTGGCGGAGTATCGCATGCACCTTATTTTGCCTATTCCTGTAGGTCGGCTTCTCAAAAGATAAATGGTTTACAATACGCACCGACCAAATTCTAGCCCATGTTAGGAGGGAACCAGCAGGTCATGCTACCGAGCAGCGATGTCTCTTGGATGGCACCCAAATGAAAGGGGGGGAATAAGTCAATCCACCTCCGATCCCTTCTCTATTCTCGAACACCCCACCTTCAACGCCGTCAACCACTCACTTCTCATATATCTTCTGATTTTGAATCTTCAGTTCATACCCAAGGTCATATTCTTCCTTCGTCTGCTCCTCACCGATTCTTGCAAGGGAATTCTCGCTGGGAGCGTGCTATCTTCACTATTAAGGTACAGAATCTTCGGCCGTGAATCAGGGGATGAGTTCAAGTGCGAAAGTGCTCACCTACACTTAGGCGTGAGATAACCGCTGTCGTCTGCCAAGCTTTTGCAAGCCTGATAATACGAGGCGGGGCACAAGATAGCATGAGATGCAATGGTCCGAGTTCGGCTGTTGGGGCATGTGAGTGCGGGGGAAAGAGGAGGGAGAGTGAGTTGTTCAGAAATATCTCGTAGACGGACCGTTTAAATGCCTTTTGAAAGAGGCGAAGCAATACTTGCCTCCCTAATTTGCACTGTGTTGTTATTGTTGTCATATTTTGCGGAGCCTTCCACTTTGTGCATGTGAGTCGATTGATTCGTCCTTCAGGAAACTATGTTACTGTTTGGGTGTTGATACCGTGGATGCCTGTGAGTAGACGTCAGGTGAAGATCGACTCTCTGGTTGCGCCTTTTAAGAGAATGGAGTCGACAGCCAATGTGCACTGTCCGGCGCCAATCAGTGCAACTTCTCCTGAGCCTAGTTTTGGAGGTTCATGGGAGGCGGACCACGATCGCATAAGATGTAGAAAATGCGTAGAGAGTTAAGTGGAGACACTTTGCACTGTGTAGTCAGAGTTCTCGATAAGTCTGATCGTTCGTCTTGCTGACGTTGGCAAGATTCTAGCTAGAGTTTCAGAGGCAGAAAGGCGCGGTAATACTGTGCCTATCGGTGTTGACGAGTGATCTGCAAGACGGTTTGTCACGTATTGTCCTATAGTAAATCAACCAACCTGTCGAGACATCGTCCGAATCGAGGAAAGACTTACGGCGAGAACTAATGGAACAAATCCATTCCACTCACTCACAATGATTGATTCATGCACCGACCAGGGACACTCGAGTTTGAGAATCATCTGAAGGCTTCTGTTGACAAGTGGGAGCAAGTCATCGGGAAATTACGGGCAACGGAAAGGAGCCGACGTTCGATTCCCTCACTCGCCACAGTTATCGAAACAGATTGGTCAGCATGTGTTTCCCTTGGCATCAAATCAGCGGAGTCGGAAATTAACGAGAGACCCTGATCGTCCCCTCGGCGAATGGCGAATGGCGAATGTCTCACTTTCGACTTTTCATGATTTCAGGTGGGTGTGACGCACATACTTGGGCTCTACTGCTGGTGAATAAATATTGGTCTTTGCGCACTGGGCCTTTTGTGTGGGCGTTGGTGCTGGACTCAGTCTGCGATAGTGATTGAAGGAAACCGTGCTTCATTGCCATGCTGAAGGGCTTGAACAACGGATACCGCATAGGTAAATAGGGCTGATATATGCTCGAGATGATTATAGAGTCATGAATGCTGTTATGCGCACCACTGCTCTCATCCACAATGGTTTCGAAGCAGTAAACCAGGGCCTGGCGTGATTCCGAGCGACCGCATCGGGTCTCTCCCTGTTTGAGAATGTCACCCTACCCCTCGCCTTCTCGTCTTGAAGGTGGACGAGTAGAGATGCTTTCCATTCCACGCGCGCCATCCGGAGGTAAACGGACCCAGACGCCGATCAAGTCATCAAATGAAGCCGCGAAAAGTCATTGAGAGGCGACACTCCCCTCGAAGGACAGTCGCCACACAAATTTCAATCACAGAAATCGAGGAGGGCTATTCCATATTGCAGACTGAGACAATGGTTAAGTCCAAATATCTAAAAGCCATATTGATGACCCGCCCAATTGGTCCAAATGTCCTAAATCTGTTCACAATGGCTTCCCGCTCACCGCGCGAGCTTCGCGATTTATATTCCGCCGATGCTGATAGGGGAATACTTAATTAGAGAAGAACCCCGTTCATCACGCATGTCATTGCGACGTACTCCGAGGGCCACAGCGTAGCTACCTAACCGAATTTAGGTGAACAGAACAGTGAACAAGACCTTAGCACTGAATCCTGACCAGGCCACGTTTCCTGGTCTCCTTCTCGACACCGGTCTCTGGAAAGGTATTCTAACAACCCAACCTGAACCTCTGTCTCCCCAACCATCTTCTCTCCCCGCCTTCTCTACCACCGTCTCTTGAGTCCAACCCTTAGCTTTATCGATGTATTCGTACTTTCATCAATACTCTGTGTCTCCTATTGGAGCCTTTCCCCCGCAGAAGCAGTATCACTATTATGTGCATCCTGATAGATCAGCCATTCTCCCTCGGACGCAGTATCCTACTGCAGTCAACGATGCTGCAGCAGCAAACCGTCCCCACGAATTAACCAGATGGCAGAAACTGGCAAGCATTCGCCCTTCATCATCGAACACTTCAACTGACAACATCCAATAATCAAGGACAATTCCTTTTTTGCACCCATTTACGGTGCGTCTGCTTTTGACCGTCCGCTCGCTGCCCTGGACCCCAAGGAATTCGATTGGTGGTGTAATATTCTGCTTCTGAGTGCAATATATTATTGTAAAGACATCGTAAGCACCTACCCTCCACGACAAAGTCATCCTTCTCTGACGCCGCTCCCCCTCAAGATTACTGATGTTGGGCACCGAGAACCAGACATGGTTCATCTGGTGGTGCCTACTCCAGATGCCGACACAGGCACTGGTTCCACACAGCTGATAAGTCTTGAACAATGTTCGAGCTCAGCTAGTGCTGGAATCACAAACAAATATCAAGAGAATGCAGAGCGTGCGATGTCAGATTCTGGTGTCGCAACGCTAAACCAATTCCAAACCATGAATACCCAGACGTCGTCCTCGTCGTCGCCAACGTCAACTTCTTCCTCGCCCCCACCGACGACGACGCCTGATAACGAGGCAAAGCCGCAGAGGAGGCGACCTGGGCGAAAAAATGCCCCGAGTTCAGCAGTTGCGTGCACTTTTCCAGGGTGCAAATTGGCATATTCAAGGGTGCCAGATAGAGACAGGCACATGAGGACGTGCCATGATCCTGACTTCGAGCGCTGGTACTGCCCAGGCCTGGAGACGGGCTGCTGCCCAATATACGAAGGGTTCAAACGCCGCGACCAGATACTGGCGCATGTCAGGAAGGAACCAGGTAGCGCATGCTACCAAGCAGCGATGGCTCTGAGATGGCACCCATATAAGAGGGGAAGCGTATGTCGACTGAAGGGTTATCGACCGCCTTGGATGCGGACGTGACCAAGCTTCCCCCAAAGAGACGTCTTCCCCCTTCCCACTTCGCCTCGCTTCTATCTGCCCCCAACATCTTCTATGTCCTCGAATACCCATCTCCAGCGCCGCCAACCACCCACATTTCCTTCCCTGTTTTCGCTCTTAATGATGTGGATCGTTCCCGATCTCTCCTGTACTTAGCGTAAACCCGCGACTTTTGGTGAATGCCAACTCTTATCATAAAGACGTTCTCAGATGAGGAGAGATGTACCACCAAAGAAGATGCAACGGTCTGAATCTGAGTCTTGAAGCGTTTAACGAGGGTAAGCAGAGATTCGACGTACCTCACGAGTGCGACAAGTGCGAGCGATGCATTCTGATCCAGCCTTTCTTTCTAGATGCAGTTTGCCAGGAGGAATCTCAAATCATCGATGAAAAAAATGTACTTCTCGTCTCGACAATGTAACTTATGTCACCAGAGGTACGTTATGTAATACTAACCTTATATATAATTATATATGACATAATCAAGCTTCCCATACGCAGACATCCACTTCGGCAAAATCGCGAACGCACAGATGAATGATGATCTAGGCTCCAGAGAACGCTGTATCTGGAGGATGATTGAAGATAACCATGTATATAAATGGTGCAGGACATTTTATCAAGAAGCTTGAATGAAGACATCAATGGGTAATTTTGAGATGCTTGCCTTTACTACCAATTCGTTTGTCCAATGCAGTGCCAGACGGTTTGGCAAGGAGAGTCTTAATGTCTAACATCCTTTACAAATTCTCATCTGGCGACGCGTCGAGGCATCGAGATCCCCGGGAGATTAGGAGCCAAAAACAAGTTGCCCAGTCGTGAGTTTTGATCAAACAGCTCTTCGAATCTCATGTCTGTCTCCACTGGCGTCAGGTTGCGCTCTCGCACGGAGCATTCGTATTGAAGGTGCTAAAGAAAACGTGAACTAAGAGACCTGGAAGTAAATGAATACATCCGTGGAAGTCCTATCGCAACTTTGTAGAAGCATTGGACGGATTAATAGAAGTGTATAGATTATCTCTTAATAACTTCAGGAATAGGCACACACTATCGGCAGTGATTTACGGCGCCCAACCAGGCTTTACTTTGTGCGTCAATTGCGATCTGCGATCGAAGCCACGAACCGATTCTACGATCAACGAGGGCGGATCCTCCCTTGTGACACGAAGAACAGACCTCAGGTGTTAACTTAATTGAAAGCTGAAGATAACCTGGTCGGAAAGGAAGAGGCGACGACGGGAGTAGACTGGTCGAAAATGGACTGCGTCCTGCCTGTTGTAAAAAACTCCCCTCCCCCACTCGGAGGGTGGGATCTGACTGAGAGAGTAGTAACCTAAATCGTCTCCTCCAGAGCAGAGCCAAGCGTGGCCTGCATAATTTTCGAATCACTGTGAAAGGATGCGTGCGACCGATGAAACCAGACAGGAGAAAGGGGACAGCATTCAGGGTCACTGTCCCTTCGCAAGCGTTTTTGGCAACCATTGGCAGGCCACAACGGCGATCGGATTTTACTTCCGTTCTCAAACCCATCGTCTCGCGAATCGAACACTATTGTCGCTCTTCCGAGTCCTCTTCTGCTGTAATCTAAAGCGCAGAAGTTGGTCGAGGGAGCAATATAAGACATGCGAGGGGAGAGGGAAGTTGGGTGGAGGGAATAAGGAGAAAATTCATTCATTCTTAGTTCTTAGACAAGATGGGAACCTATGGGCCACGAAAGTCTAAACCAAATTAGGCCTGAAAAGAAAGAAAGAGGACAATGACGGGAGGGAACAATGACCTTCCACTCTCTTTATGGGCGCGCTTTGGCGACAGAGAGGGACCAGTCCGCGAAGGTATATAAAGCGCGAGATTTTCCGCCAAGATGCCCCAACAACTTGCCCTCCTCTCATCACCATCCCCTCCTCTACTCACCATCCGGGCTCTCATCTCCCCTATTGCGAACGAGTGTCCGAAATGTACAGATCATTCCCTCCATACAGCCCACCGGAGGCGAACTATTCGACTGGTGCTGAACACCACAACAACTATGCGGATAATGTGTTCGCGGATCATACCCTCAACGGAGGTCAGCTGGTAAGTTCCTTCAAAACATCCGTCAGTGGTCTGAGTCAACTTACGGATTCTCCCTTCCAACAAGCATCAGCCCTACGATGCACCGGTCGACAGTATGCCTTTCGCAGGTTGGGCTGGGGAATCATCTGTAAGCAAATCTTCTATCAGAAATCCAACAGTCGCTGATGACTAGTTTAGCTTCATCCCTATTCCTCCTCTACTGCTCAGTTGTGTTCGGCGTACCTCCCGGGTACTGGAACCTCAGGCATAGCAACGCCCCAACTCCTTCAAACCAACCCTGGCCACGGCAGCGTATCCTGGCAGGAGTACAAGCCGGGCTCGCATCCAAATCCGTCATCGAACACTATCACGGATCCGGCGTTCTATGCCGATCCGGTATTCTTCCTCGATCCGCACAGCGTGCAACAACACTTGGGTCGCAATGATGTCTGTGGTCCATCGACATCGAATGGGGATCCACACCGGTTCTCGGTGTCAGGTCCATATACCTCCACCCGTATGGTCCAACCTAACCCACAGACACGCGACATCATGCATGTCAATTCAGTTGGCTCTGCACACCCGCAGCGGCAACCCTTCCAATCAACCCAAGCGACCCATAGCACGGGGAACTTTGCGCACATGGATGCGCAATTCGCATCCTGGTGCGAAGGTATGGGTGCGTCTTATCTCAACACGGGTCAAACAAATACGATGCAACAGATTAGCCTTGAACAACAATTGGCAATCGCAGATGTTGCAAAACCAAAAATCATTCAAGGTCTCTTCGAGGGGCAGGCGATGCCGCACACCGGCGCGCCTCAGCTCCTCGGGAACCCGCCGGAGACGGGGACGGAGATGCAGGTGGAGGTGGAGGCGGGAACATTGATAGAGCCAGAGCCAGAGGGATCCATCAACGGCAATCCTTCCACGTCCGGCGGTCAGCTGATATGCCCGACATGTGGAAACATGTACGGGCGTAAGTCCTCTCTAGACCGACACACCCAAACTGTACACGACAAGACCCGTTTGTGGTATTGTCCTGGAAAGAACATGCCGTGCCCGGTCGGTGTTCCCCTCTGCGCAATAGAGAATTTCACCCGGGCGGACAGCTGCCGCCGACACTTGCGCAACCGCGGGACAGACAGTCCCTGTTATCGCAGGGCTGTGAGCATGGGCTGGGATCCACTAAGGGCAGAATGTATCGTGGTGCTGGAAAGAATGTGTCAGCCTCCACAAGAGTAGGAATACGAATCTTACCTAGCTTCCCCGCCCGTCTTAAGTGCCGTCCCATCTCCATCAAACCACACACCAAATCCCATATTTGTACTATCCCCGAGTAATAGATCACTTTGTAACGAGTATCCTCGAATATTTAGCCACCGATGCTATCCTGATCATTACTCTGAACTTCGACGAGATGGCATTGAGAAAGAAGAAACCCAGTGGCAAGAGGGTCAGCCGCCTGGATGGTGTCCATGAGTGAAAGAAACTGTGAAACGATGCAACACGACTTACACAAGAAAAGTACGCGGTTAAAGCTATTCATTCGTTCAAGTGATTGAACTGGGCTGAAATCTGGGTTGCAAATTTTCAGAGCGATGGGCACCTGCGGATCCCACCCTACGTAATCAAATTAGAGGGAACTTCCCTGTCAAAAGTTCCCTCTAATTTGGTGCCATTATGAAATTATCCCTATACTACGATTAATACTGTGTCCTGCGCATTAGATATATTATTGATATATGGTTAAGTCATCCTGACTAATGCTCTGTAGACCAAGTGTCTGACACATCAGGCAAATGATCGCCGCTCGATCGCTTGGCGCGCCGAGCTTTCCCATTGTCGCCAAGGGCGCCGATCCCCCCTGGGTGCCGATCTCCGCCCGCCCGACACCCTGTGCTCATTGTCTCTGACAGTGAGCACATATATCTCACTCAATTCTTAACGGATTTTCGTCATTATTTTTTTAAAAATCGTGTAAATTCGACTGGAGCCCATAAATAAATAAATAAAAATTTTACTGCAAGTAAATGCGTGGGAATTAAGAAACTACTGTGAAATAATATACAATCAAGGCCTCATCAACCTCCCCCGGCCCACATATTCAATCAATTGTCCTAGGAAGTACATAGTCAGTATATGTACATCTACTTGTACATAGTCACCAAGTATTAGCTCCTTGTAATTAGTTTATAGAAAGTTATTACATTTACCAAATCACCAGAACTACTAAGCCATATCTCCATACCTAGAGCAGATATTGACACGATCATTGCTTCAGTATATCAGTATTAGATAGTCAAATGTACCTATAAATTACTGGGTGATACGGTTCAGGGGGGGTGCCTCAGCTTTGCATCTATTATTTGATATAAAAAATAAGTATCTCCATGGATTCTCAACCGTTTCCTATGATCCAGGCTGTTTCTAGAAGCTATTACTATGTAGAATAGATATATGTATCTAGTGTATATACTACCATAGCATATAGCGAGATGTAGTATAGGTTTGTTAATCATTATTTTCCCCAGACGTTCCGAAATGCAATAACTCTATTTATTGGGCACCAAATATCATCATTAAGCACTCATTTTAAATATACTATATTGCTTAGCATCTGTACAAAGTTTGGTAAGAATTGGTTAAGATCTGGGCACTATGCATGCGATACATTAACGAAAATGTATGCACTACATCGAATTTATTAAGTGTTTTCTTAATAATCAACTAAATAATTATCAGGAGAGGCTATAACTTTGAGTATACATTAGAACTAAGTATTGCTACAACTTACAGGCACTGAGACAGTGAGGGGTAGGTGTTGTGGTGCAAGGGGGGCATATGGGTATGCTAGACATCAAGTAATAGCACTGTTATCTCCTTCTGTTTCTGTCGATTCAGCCCCCATATGCCCCCCTTGCACCATAACACCTACCCCTCACTGTCTCAGTGCCTGTAAGTTGTAGCAATACTTAGTTCTAATGTATACTCAAAGTTATAGCCTCTCCTGATAATTATTTAGTTGATTATTAAGAAAACACTTAATAAATTCGATGTAGTGCATACATTTTCGTTAATGTATCGCATGCATAGTGCCCAGATCTTAACCAATTCTTACCAAACTTTGTACAGATGCTAAGCAATATAGTATATTTAAAATGAGTGCTTAATGATGATATTTGGTGCCCAATAAATAGAGTTATTGCATTTCGGAACGTCTGGGGAAAATAATGATTAACAAACCTATACTACATCTCGCTATATGCTATGGTAGTATATACACTAGATACATATATCTATTCTACATAGTAATAGCTTCTAGAAACAGCCTGGATCATAGGAAACGGTTGAGAATCCATGGAGATACTTATTTTTTATATCAAATAATAGATGCAAAGCTGAGGCACCCCCCCTGAACCGTATCACCCAGTAATTTATAGGTACATTTGACTATCTAATACTGATATACTGAAGCAATGATCGTGTCAATATCTGCTCTAGGTATGGAGATATGGCTTAGTAGTTCTGGTGATTTGGTAAATGTAATAACTTTCTATAAACTAATTACAAGGAGCTAATACTTGGTGACTATGTACAAGTAGATGTACATATACTGACTATGTACTTCCTAGGACAATTGATTGAATATGTGGGCCGGGGGAGGTTGATGAGGCCTTGATTGTATATTATTTCACAGTAGTTTCTTAATTCCCACGCATTTACTTGCAGTAAAATTTTTATTTATTTATTTATGGGCTCCAGTCGAATTTACACGATTTTTAAAAAAATAATGACGAAAATCCGTTAAGAATTGAGTGAGATATATGTGCTCACTGTCAGAGACAATGAGCACAGGGTGTCGGGCGGGCGGAGATCGGCACCCAGGGGGGATCGGCGCCCTTGGCGACAATGGGAAAGCTCGGCGCGCCAAGCGATCGAGCGGCGATCATTTGCCTGATGTGTCAGACACTTGGTCTACAGAGCATTAGTCAGGATGACTTAACCATATATCAATAATATATCTAATGCGCAGGACACAGTATTAATCGTAGTATAGGGATAATTTCATAATGGCACCAAATTAGAGGGAACTTTTGACAGGGAAGTTCCCTCTAATTTGATTACGTAGGGTGGGATCCGCAGGTGGCGATGGGTTCAAGTATCGAGAACGATCTGCCAAAGATGGAAACTGGGTACTTCTATTGTTATGTAATCACAAGGTCATTTCTCTACGATCCGCATCGTACCTACTACCAAGTACTACGTACACGAACATTCTCTGTTCGTATGGAGGAATAAGCTATGTGTTTACGAATTTTTATTGTACGCCCCGTTCTCTGTATCCAGTTGGCCAGATAAATCCGTATACGAACGTATACGGTAGGGTTGCCGAAGTCCGGTCCTGGACCGTGTGGACCGCAGTCCGGACATGGACCGAACCAACAGTCCAGTCCAGTTCAGGTCCGGTTCAGCTGAGGTCCAGGTTGGTTCGGTCCTTGGTCCGGCTCCCTTCTGTTTTTCCGGACCGGGGTGAACCAGTCCGGACCTGGACTGGACCGGTTTGGCAGGTACGCAATAACGTCGTTCACCGTTTACCATTTGGAGGCTGGCAAATCGGAGGAAATTAAAGAAGAAGAAGATTATCAGTCCGGAGTTTGAGGTGGGGGACATCGTTGGTACGTCCTTACCTTTCACCGTGATAACGATTTACCATTCATCTTTGGACGTCTTACTAGGCATACACTTTTATATCCCTTCGGTAATTCAAACGCGCCACCGAACGATACCGTATCCGTGTATCTGTACTTTGCCGATCTAAAGAGAGCACCAGAGGGATGGCATGCATACGCTCAGCTCGCTCTTGTCATCTCGAATCCCACCATCTACACCGTTTCTCGTACGTCTTGCACTTCCCCTCATCCAAATAGTCATAGCTTTTCGCATGTTGGGGCACGACCAATATCAGAATTATCCCTAGATGCGCACCATCATTTCATTGCTGATGAGTGCGATTGGGGTTTTACACGTTTCAGCGAGTTGAGGAAGCTGTTTACTATTCAATAGGGTTACAGCCATCCCACGATCGTCGATGAGACGGTAGATGTTAGCGTTCACGTGCGTGTCCTCGAGGACCCAACGGAAGTGTTATGGCACAACTTTGTAAAGTTCGTTTTCCCATTCATGCATTGTAGCTTTGCATGGTTCTGATGCCTTTGTGTCGCTATGACTCATTGTTACAGTCGGACCTATAACTAACCTTCCACACCCCTTTCACGTCAGGAACAAGTGCTTGTCCACCGAGTCTACCTGCAATAACGACTTCGATCGACACCCAGATAACTTCGTTTGCAAGTGACGAAAGTTGGGCAACCATACTGTTCACGGTTTCCTAACATTTCACCCTGCACCTCTACGTCGACAACCTTGGACAAGTTCCGTGCGCGACAGCCTTTGTGACTCACGAAATCGAACGCACTTGGTTAGTGAGGTTGCTAAAACTTCGACAGTGTGCATGGTAAACCAAATATTCACAGAATAATGGAATTAACAAAAATACATCTGGTCCAGGTCCGGACCAGGGTCGGACCTGGACCGAACCAAATGTCCAGTCCAAGTGTGGTCCGCCAGCCGTCCAGTCCTGGTCCATACAAAGAGCTGGAAAGTGGACCGGTCCGGTTCGAGGTCCAGGCAAAAGTGACTGGACTGGATAAGGACCGGACTTCGGCAACCCTAGTATACGGTATACGGTTATATGGGGTGATCAGCTGTGCTCGTGGCGCAGTACAGCATCCCGGCTGCTCTGTCCACTCACTGGAATATCTGCGAGGCTGAATTTATGGGTAACAGTTCTCAAAGGGTGAGTAAGCAGCTTGTTGATTGGAGAAAATGCATAATTTCATGCTTCTGCCTTTCCCTACTAGGCCATCCCCATGTCAACCTTTGACTTCGGGAACTTCAGCGAAGCGATTCGTCCCTTCCTAGAGGTACAGATAGTCTAGCCATGACATACTAAGCATTCTGAGCTGACTTCTTCTGGTGTGTCTTGTTGATTGTCTTTGAAACCGTACATATGACCGTGCTGCCGTATACGCCCATTGCGTATCCGTAGCGTAGCTCACTTTGAAATGAAGAACACGGAGTCGTATAGTACGACTCGTATCCCATAATGGATCTCAGCTTTACGCGCGTACCCGTATGCGTGCGCTGCGGAACCTCAGGTCGGGGGAGAGTCGGCGAGTCTGTGCTATGGTGGGGGTATATGGATACTGCTGTCCAACTCGAGGCACTACTCAGAGAGCCAAGTGATATACTTGGCATGAATGCATCGCATTGTGAAGTGGATCTAGGCCGACATCCCAAAACTAGTGCATAAGAAAACCGGCTGTGGCCATCTCTACTCCGCGTCTGATTTTTGAATGGATCCCATCATCCTACTTCTCTCCTTAGGTATGATCACGACTTTCTTACTTTTACACTATCTAGAGCCTCTTCCGAACGCTGGCATTTTCATCCATCCGATCTGCTTCGCGGATTACTTTGCTGCGGGTGAATCATGGAATCCCGTGATATAAAGCAAAATCGAAACGTGGCCAGGTGCCACCAGAGTGTGGAGGGCGAAGAGGCCTTGCCACTGCTTGTGGCCGACAGGCGGACCAGTTGCAACACAACTGTGGTGGCCTTTACTGTGAGCTCTTTAAATACCGCCCGCACGCCCTCGAAGTATACTGTACCTCTCCCATCCATCCCATTCCCCGCCTACTTGAGACCCATCACCCATACCTCTCCACCAACACGAAAATCATTTCCAAACCATGTCTCACCTCCATCAGTCCAGCCCACCCGTTCACGTGGATGACTTACCCTCTGAAATCCTGCGAGAAATATTCATCGCGACCTATCCTCCAGAGCTATTCGAACCAGGTTCGGATGTCACTCCCGGAGACTCGATTTTGGCACCTCGGCGTCTATCTCACGTCAGTCGTCGTTGGAGAGGGGAAACCCTTTCGTACGGCGAGTTGTGGTCGTACCTCACTCTCACCGAACCTGTAATTGCGCGGAACCGTCAGAGTTCTCTCGAATTGTTCTTGACCTTCCTCGAGAGAACAAAATCTTCACCCATCAATTTTCGCCTTTGTATCGATCCATACAGTCCCTTTGAACCCCAAGAACCACGGCATGAGGACGAGAAAATGATATCGGCTCTTCTAGAGCATCAACGGCGATGGAAGAACGTTGGGATCACTTGGCATGGCATGATTTCCTCGGACTTCCAGCGGCTGCAGATTTCGGACGTCCCTTTTGTCAAGTCGTTGTCTTTGCACATTAATGTCTCGCGCGTCGAGGTGGACAATGCTATGGACCATACTCCACATATCGACGTTCGTCGTTCTCCTTGGATTGAATCATTGGAACTCTCGGGTGACTATCGTCTCGAGATTGGCGAGCTTCCTACATACGGGCTGTTAAGGAAATTTTGGCATCGGCCAAGTTATTTCCAGGGAGCCGCATACACTCAAAGTGGGAAGTTAGGCTTGAAAATCCTGGATCTTGCCCCCAACTTGCACCACGTGTATCTTGACTTCCCTTGGGAGGAACAGACGGGGATTTATAGTATCGGAAAGCCGAGATTGCATCGGGTCAAAGAGCTGATTCTCCTTCACGGGTATTCGTGCATGGAAGTGATTGAGAATCTGCACGTACCCGAACTAGAAAAGCTGGAATACAGTGGCACCGAAATATGTCAAGGACGCACGCTCCTGAGCATGGTCCAACGATCGCATCCACTCTTGTCTTGTTTGAGGATCTACCATATTCCAGACAGCACCACCATGCTGGAGATACTTCGTCTACTTCCCACCCTCGTCGAGCTTAAGATTGACATGTGCTCCGATGCGGCAGCTTTATTCCGTGGACTGGTGGCAAGGAATAGGACGGATGGCGGGCACATCAGTCCTGACAAGGATGAGACGGTGCTATGCCCGCGACTGCGTTCTCTCTGGCTTCAGATGACGGGGATGTTCCCAGAAGAATTAGCGACTGAGCATACGGATGTCTTATTTTCCATGCTCGACTCGCGCATGGAGATCATGGGGACGTGTAACAAGGTCTTCCTTGTGAGAAATAGCTTTGTGCCGACGGCAGTTAGCTTTTGGCCGACGGAAGGTACTGAATTCTCACTTATGCGACGCGATTACGACCGTATGAAGCAGTTTTTCAAGTATGGCGGTTTCATGACTATTACGTCGGAGAAGGACTGAAGCAACGGCGGAAGGCGGGCGGAGGGAAATTTATGAACTCTTTCAGTCTCCCTTCAATGTAGAATTCTTGTAGTGTAATAAAGCCTACTTATCTCGATATTGGTGGGAGCAAATCCTGCCTCGTGATGAATCCAAAAGGTACAAGAATAGCAGAAGTTAGTAAGGAATGCAGTTTCTGGAATTACAGTATGAGTATGAGAACGAAACAGAAGGAGGTACTGAGACCGATTATTGCAGAGCAGCAGAGAAAGAGCTTCGCAACAATCAGCCGATCCCGTCCCTGACCTACAACAAGGCACAAGATATACACCATCCGTCTATGCTCTTTTGTTGTCCTTAATCTCAGTCTGATATGTCCTCGCTCTTGTATCGGTTGCGCTGGAATTGATAGCTGCATCTGCCTCTCCACGCGTCTTTGAGGACTGCCCATAGATTCAGAGCCTCACTGCTGGCTAGTAGAATCATGTATGTAGTATCATCTCATCAGTACTGGGATAGCAATCATTCGAACGTACATGTTGCTCATCCTGAAACGTCCTCCTTGCCTTCTCGTCTTTCCCTTGGACCGCGTCCTGCACCTCATTCCCCAACGGTTGTCCCGCTGTGCTCTGGTCGACGAGTCCTCGATCGTTGACAGGTGCGAATGTCTGGGTTAGGTCGAATACACCTGCGTTGGAGGATCCACTCTCCGAGGTTGCTGTTTAAATATGATTGGGTATTTCGGACACTGACTGAAATGGTATACTCACTGTCGCCTGGCGGTGGATAGTTTCCGTGAGCTTTCTGGGATATATGCACTGAGGACGACATTTTCTGGGATTTCAGTACACCATATAATTGTTGTGGATATATGTACGATAGCTGAGGAATGACGTCACTTTGTCGATCAAACTTGCATACGTAATCTTGCCCGACTTGCTAGACGTGCAGTTTGTTTCGTGGTGGCTCTTTCGTCGAACAAGCGATAATTATGAGCGTTCGTAGATACCTTCCAAGTAACATTGGAAATAATTTTCCATTCATGTTCTTGTCATACCCTTCGGCCATGTCGATTACTCCAGCTCTGTAATCATCCAGCAGCGATCTTCCCCACCCACCAATGCGATCCAAAGCATGGGAAACCTTACATACACGGATGCACGGTTTGCGTCCTGAGCCGAAGGTCGAGATAGATTTGATCCCGACGCGGGTCAGACTTAAGTAGATAGACCTATGTACCTTCAGACCTAAGGATAAGCGTCCGCCAATTTCGTAGAATACCTGTCAGAGTCCAAGCGACATTAAGCCTTTAGTCTAAGGAAGTCGCCCGACTCCTCGTCACTCTCCTCCGGAGCAGCTTAGCGGTAGGTTGTCTTCGGTGCTCTCCATTCCACGGATGGATCCCGAAAGTAAATGGACCGAGTCGCCGATCAAAGCAGCCAATAGAATACTTCGGAATCTGGCCGCGAAGAGTCCATCACAATTTGAGAGACTACTGGATAGGATAGTCAGCAGCGCGCATATTTTAATCACATGAATTGAAGGGGGTCTCCTCTCTCGTAAGCTGATACATACGAAGGCCAAGCCCAAAGGTCGAAGCCACATTGATGAATGATCCGCCCCACCGATCCAAATGACCCAGATCTGTCTGCAAAAGCGGTGCCATCCAGCGCGTGAGCAGTAATCTATATTCCGCCGGTGGTGATAGGGGGACGCGCGATTCTGAAGAGAAAAACTGATGCCCATTCGTAGAGATGTGGGCCACAGCGCAGTGATTTAACCGTATCGGGATGGTGATGAATGAGAACAATAGAACTTGGCACAGAACCTGGGCCCTGACTCCTTCTTGTTCCAACTTAGGACTCCATAGCTTCTGCTGGACTCTGCTGGAAATATATTTAAACACCCCTACTCAACGCTCTGTCCCTTCATCAACTTGACCTCCTCTCGTCATCATTTCTACTCCCGCGCTTTACCTCAACTACTTACATCCTGTTCAGAGATGTCACACTATTACCCAGATACCTTCACACCCTTTCCAATGTTTAACGTAGGCGATGCAGGCCACGAAATGTACAACAACACGGATCAAGACCCTGCCCCCGCAGTCCCCGTTGCTGCCGAATCAACTGATAACTGGATGCAATATGTGAGCGTGTTTCCTCCATTTCATCGCCGCAAAAGCAATGTAAGCTTACAGTTTCAACGTTCGACCAGAACGATGGCTACTATTACGCACCGGTCGGTAACGTACCTGTTGATGTGATCTCATGTCAGCAACCGATGCTAGCCACAGGGCCAGAGACGAGCACGGGCTATAACATGGAATCATCTGTAAGTACTGCCTCTCCATTCTAGAGGCTGTTGTGATTAATGGGCCCGTTTAGTCCTCCTCCTTCGCAGGAACGATCCCTGCTCATCACCAAGCTGAACAAGCCTACTCGGGACACACCGTCGACGGGGTTGGCCCGCTCGACTTGCGACCGTCGTACTGGATGGGACCGCAGTGCGCCACTGCATCGGCCTGTCAACCTTTCACTCATGCCGCCGCCGACGGGTATACCAATTGGTTCCCGTCCGTCTCGTACGGGGGCGACGATTACAGTCAGATGGAGTCGGGCATCATCCATCCATCTTATCAAGAGATGATGACGCCTCCCTCCTTCTTGAGCGGGACTTGCACCGAGGCGGAGTCCCAGGTGTCGCAGAGCTCGGCGTTCGGGCCTTTCGCTGATCTAGACAGCGCGTACACCGCATGTGGTCAGTCCTTTGAATACGGCCCAGGCACACACAGCACGGCGCCTCCTTTCGAAATCCAGCCCCTGGCCCATCCGCACTATTCTTCCTACCTGTCCTATAGTCATGGCAGTCCATTTACGGATGCATCAACCTCAAGCACCACCAAAAGTCCTGAGCCTGACGGACACGGATCGGAACCATCTCAAGTTCCCCAAGATCCACAGGCCGACATCAACCGGCTTCAACATATGAGTCTTGACTCATGTGCAAGTTCGCAAATATGCGAATCTAACAACATCTATCAAGAGATGCCGAAGCACTCGACGACACCCGTCAACGGTGTCGTTGCCGGCAGCTCTAACCATCTTTCTGGCGATCACGCCACTCCCTCTCGTGTCTCCGAGCGAGATAATTCTGGGTCAAATACCCGAGCCCAGAACGCTGGCACCAGTGCGCGAGCTTGGCGACACAGCTGCGATTATGAAGGGTGCGACCGAACATTTGGGAGTAAAAGCACCAAGAGGAGGCACATGAAGGAAATGCATTACGAGACATTGATGTGGATTTGTCCTGGGGCGAGGATTAAAGCAAAAAACACAAAAGATCGATGCAAATGCCCCGACGAAGGTTTCAATTGCCAGAGAAACCTTCTCCGTCACTTGCGTTACCGGGGGGAAGACAGCCACTGCTATCAGCTGGCGGTCTGTCTGGGATGGGATCCATCGCCAAAAAAGCGGAATTCTCTGGCGGACTACATCCTGTCCCCTCTCTTTCCAACCTCCTCGTCTTCTCCGTCGTTCCCCACCTCATAGATCCATCTTCGCACTCCCATCTCTGAGCAACGCATCATACTGATCCATCTGTAATTAGTACAAGTAGCATCTCCGTGAATTATCAGTCGCTAGCGGTGCTCTGATCATTAATCTGACCATCATCAGTCTGACCACGGCATCGAGAAATGAGAAACCCAGTGGGAGCAAGCTAGCCTAAGCCGCCTGGATGGAGCTCATAAGTGAGTGAATTTGCGAGACGATGGAAGACAACTTACGAATCATGATTGCTCAATCAAAGCCAACTACTCATTCAAGCAATGACTGAAGAAACGTCGGTTGAAAATTCAGAGAAGATGGCTTAAATCTTCGTGAAAAATCTGCCATAAATGGAAACTGTGGACTTCACAGTATTATGTAATCGCGTCGAGTTCCTTCGTCTTTTGTGCAAAAGACGGCTGCCCGTACAGCTTCAGAATCTCACTACAATAACTGGACTCTGGCATTTTTCTTCCCGTAATGCCTTTCTCGCCTTCCGTGAACAGCATTCTGCAGCTCGTTTATTAATGGAAGTCCCTTTTTGTACTCTGGTCAATGGGACCGCGCTTCTTGCCAGTTGCCAACGCCTGAACAGGGTTTTGAAGTAGCTGCTCGGCTGATTGGTACTTCGGGTGCTTAATGAATAGGAAGATAGACTCTCTGTCAGCTGAAAGGGATTGGCTGCTGTGAGTCTTCCTGGATATGTGGGCTTAGGCCTACATTCTCTTAGCTATTAGTAGAGGGTGAATAACTAAGGACGATATATTTGCCCCCGTAGGCAACGATGCTGGACGGCGGGCTTTTGTTCAGGGAACAGACAAGGCGAAACTAGTCTTATTGTCCTTTCATCACCGAGCGCGCTCGACCCCGAATAACTATGGACGATGTCGCCGATGTCCTTTCCGACTGTGCGTCTCCTGACTCCTGCGCAATCATCACCCGGACCGCGGGGCACTCGACTGGTAGAGTAGTGTGTGCGTTCGATTAGGTGAATATTATGCAGTGGAGACAAACTCGTAAGCATATGTACCTTACGACGAAGCTATCTTTCACTAACGATCCTCGTTAAGCTTCCTGATACAGCGCAGCGCTGAATACCTAACATGGTTCCTCAGCGACTACTTCGACAGATGCCCGTACTGGCTACACGCAGCTGATAAGTCTCGAACAATGTTCGAGCTCAGCTAGTGCTGGATCCCAACTTTCAAGAAAATGCCATGTCAGATTCTGGTGTCGCAACGCTAAATAAATTCCAGACGGTGGCGACTCCGATGTCGTCATCGTCAACTTCAACTTTCTCCTCGCCCCCACCAACGATGCCACTCGACAACGAGGCAACGCCGCAGAGGAGACGATCCGAATGAAAATTGCCCAGAGTTCAAGAGTCGCGCGCACCTTTCTGCGTTGCAACCCAGCATATTCAAGGTTGCAAGACAGAACGAGGCACATGAAGGTGCACCACAAGTGCGAGCGCTGGTACCTCCCAGGCCTGGAGGCGACGACAGGCGACGCGGGCGGCTGTCGAAAAGACGAAGGGTTTATACGCTCCTACCGACTTCTCATCTATGCCAGGAGAGAACGAGGTGGCGCATACTACCGAGCAGCGATAGCTTGGGGGTGGCATCCCGAATGTTAGGGGGAGAGTCAAACGACTGGAAGGTTATCTACCGCCTTGTATGCGGACGTAACAAAGCTCCCCCAAAAGACGTCTTGCTCCATTCTACCTTCCTATCCGCCTCCAACCCCTTCTCCAGTTCATACCAGAGGCCCTATCCAAAGATAGACAGGCCATCAATTCAGCTTATCCATCATATTTCGTTTGCTCCTCACTGATTAATGAGCGTGTTAGATTCACGATTAGGGTACGGAATCTTCAGTTGTGAAGTAGGAGATGCACACAAGTGGCGCAAAAAGCGCACACTTTCGGAACTTATTCAGGTTGGAGCTGGGCAGAAGGAAGAAGTGCCGCGGTGGTCGATTCAGTCGGTTGCCTGACTTTTCCCGTCGTCCCATGCAAGGCGAGGCATTAGATGACGCGATATGAAGCCAGAGTTTGTACGTTGGAATGTGAATGGCTTAGCCTTCTTCAGAAAGCATATTGACATTTTGTATACGACTCACTTCCAAACAACTCACTCCCTCACTTCCTTTTTATGCACCTTTTTTTTATGTTACATCTCATTCTTCATGAAACTATATATCGTCGAGTATGGCCAATACAATTATACATACACAGAAGCATGGTCAATACCCTGAGCCGAAGGTATCGCCACATATCAAGCCCAAGTATCTGCGGTCCCAGCAATAACCCAATATATCAGCCTTGATCATCATTCGGCCGTCTCACATGTCGCAGCACCTTTTATCGATGAAATTCTCATCGAGGAGCACGCGACGCCGGTTGCTGGAATGCTTCCTCACAGAACAATCAGAGATAGAGACAATGACGGTTTAGAGGCAAAGGCCGGGTCTTTAATCGAGAAAGATTCGACGCGTTACCTTCCCTACCCTACTCACCCCCGCTTGTGCATCTCCTACACCCCATCATCGCAGAGCCGTGCAAGTTTACGATTCAAATACTCAATCAGAACGATGCCTACTGTGCACCGGTCGATAATGTACCTGGTTTGGGCGATCAATCAGCAACCGACGCCAGCCACAGGATCAGGGATGAGCCTCGGCCGAGGCATGGAACCGTTTGTATGTATTGGCCTCATTAGTTCACATTCGTAAGAACGATCCCTGGTTATTACCACGTCGAACAACTTGTCAAATATGTATGAGGGACATACTGCTGACACTGCGACACTATGACCTTGCTCGACATACAACCTCCACCTTTACAGGGACTGCAGAGCGACGCTGCATTGACCTTTGATTCCCATCGCAAGCAATGTAAGCTGACTGTTTCAACGTTCGCTCAGAATAATGCACACTATGCGTCAGTTGAAAATGTTCCTGCAGTGTGAGCGAGCTCTACACGCAGACATTCGGTCAGCAAACTATGCTAGCCACAGGGACAAAGACGAGCACTGGCTATAACATGGATCTCCATTCTGGAGACTATTGTGATTAATGGGCCCTTTAGTATTTAGTCCTTCCCCTTCGAAGGAACGGTCCCTGCTTCAAGTTATCACCACGATGAGCTAGCGTACGAGGGGCACACTGAAGTCAAGCTCCACCCTCTCATCCTATCATGAGGAGTCAATACCCTTTCTTTCTTGAGCAGGACTCTCACCACCATGACCGAGGTCCAGGCAGGGCAGAACATCCTTTGAGCTTTTCACGTGCCCGCAAAGCACAGGCTATGCACGCGCACGGTCCTCTGGAAATTACCAAGGCATCCGGAGCGTTGTGTTCTCTTTCGCAACTCTGTGCTTTTTGCTACCGAACCGAGTCCTTGGCTTGGAACGTTCGGTAGCAAAAGCACAAAGACAAAGCACTTGAATGATAAACATTACGAGACAAAAATGTGGTCTTGTCCTGGGGCGAAGCTGAAATGGGGAAATTCCAGAGAACGCTGCAGATGCCCCGACGAGGTGTTCAACTGTCAGAGGAACTTCATCCGTCACTTGCGTTACCGGAGGAAAGACAGCCATTGCTATCAGCTAGCTGTCTGTCTGGGATGGACCCATCTTCAAGAAAGCGGAATTATGTCACGGCTCTGGCAGGGTATCGGCCACAGCGATGCTAAGTACCTCCTGGACCCCCCGTCTCCTTCCAAATTCCTCGAAGTTCACGAACTGCATTCACCTTTCCGGGGTGCAAACTGGCATATTACCAGGTTACAAGATAGAGAGAGACACGTAATGACGTGCCACAATCGCGATCGGGAGCGCTGGTACTGCCCAGGCCTGTAGACGGGCTCCTCAAGAGACAGAGGGTCTAAACTCCCCGACCGAATACTGGCGCATGTCAGGAAGGAACCAGGTAGCGCATGCTACTAAGCAGCGATGGCTCTGGTATGGCACCCAAATGAAAGAGGGAACAAAAGTCAACTGAAAGGACTGCCTTGCATGCGGACCTAACCAAGAGAGTTGGCCTCCCCATCCTACCTTCGCTTCGCTTCTATCCACCTCCAGTCCATTCTCTATTCTCGGATACCTCACCTCCAACACCGTCAACCACTCACTTCTCATCTATCTTCTGTTTTTGAATCTTCAGTTCACCCAGGGTCACACTGGCATTCTTCCTTCGTTTGCTCCTCACCGATTCATGAAGATTTCTCACCGGGAGTGTGCTAGCTCACTGTTAAGGTATGGAATCTTCAGCTGTGAATCAGGGGATAGGTACAAATGCAAAAGCGCTGACCTTCGGAACTGACGCTCAGACGTGAGATAACCGCTGTCGTCTGTCAAGCTTTTCTAAGTCATATAATACGAGGCGGGGCACAAGATAGCGCGAGATGCAATGGTTCGAGTTCGGCTGTTGGGACAAGTGAGTGCGGGGGAAAGAGGAGGGAGAGTGAGTTGTTCAGAAATATCTCGTACACAGACCGTTTAAATGCCTTTTGAAAGAGGCTCAGCAATGCTTGCCTCCTTTTCACTTTTTATTTTGCACTGCGTTTCTATTGTTGTGTTATTTTGCGGAGCCTAGTCTTTTGTGCATTTGTTTTTGTGCCGATTGATTCATCCTTCAACTATATTGTTTATGTAATAATACGGTCACGACAGTCAGACAGTCAGTAGTGTCGGTGAAAGCCGGGGACTCTGAGATTTAAGGGGGGTGAAGATCAATTCTCTAGTCCCAGTCCCGCAGGAACGCTATTCAATGTGCATTGTCTGTGTCCAACACTTGTCTTGCGCACCAAAGTATTCTGGAGATGAGTACGAGAATACTGTATTTCATGCTCCATAGTAGTAGTCTACGCAGGGGGTGGGGGTTTGAGACTGGGGAAGAGACGAAAAGGGACAGTGTTAATACATTCACCAGTGTTGACTGTCTGCAAGAAGACATCCGAATCGAGAAAGACTCGAGGACTTTGGAACAACAAATCCATTCCACTCATGATAATTGACTCTTGCATCCGGGCTTCGGAGAGTTGTTGTCGTACAGTAACATATGCATACAAGTCCGGAGATTACAGGAAACGGAAAGGAACCAACGTTCGATTCCCTCGCTCACCACATTTACTCAAATCGATTATATCTTAAACAGGTTGTATCTCAGTCTTTGTTCCTTTTGTCTCCAAGGCAGATACTTAGCCGTTCTGGAAAACCTTGCCTGAGGTGTTTTCTTTCTTTCTTGTGCGTGCCCGACGAAAAATCCAAATCTGGTTACCCCCCATCCCCAAGATCAGCAACGCAAGCCACTGCAAGCCACTGCAACCCCAGGCACGCACGGAGACGCGCGCTTATCATAACTTACTATCATAGGGGTAGCCGGATTTGGACATTTTCTCCTTTTGTCGAGGCCACAAAAGGAAGAAAGAAAGCACCCCTCGGCCTCGGACAAGGTTTTCTGGGCAGATGCGGAAGTACGCTGGTCGAATAACCAACAGCACCAATCGGGAAGTCGGGAAGTAACCGTCCCTTGGCTAATTTCTCAATTTGGATCATCCTTCATCTTTTAGTGTAGTCATAGGTGGGATGAAAATATTGGGCTCTACTGCTTATATATAATTTGATCTTTGTGCCCCGAGCCTCCCGAGAGAGCATGTCAGTGCCGGACTGAGTCGGTGAAGTGAGGGTGTTTGAAGGAACCATGGTTCATTCAAGGCGTGAAGATTTGAGCGACGGATACTGCGAAGGGAAGTGGAATCTACAGATGTGCGAGATAGTGCAGGAGATTCTCCGTCAAAGACAGCGAGAACTCTATTGAAGAGGGTAGGTTTGCACAACCAGAACCGCTAACATTTCATGGGTTCACATCTCGAGGCCTGAATGTATGAATAGCATCTCGAAACTGATGAATGAACGCTGACAACCGACGTGAGCTCCAGGGAGACGGACAACCCATTATACATCAGGACGAAGGCCCGCTCGAAGCACTAAACCGAGGCCTGGAGTGATTCCGAACGACAACATCGGGTCTCCCCTCTCTGATAATGTCACCCTGCGCCTCGCCTTCTCGTCTTGAAGGTAGCTGAGTAGAGGTGCACCGTCGATGCTCTCCATTCCACGTACGGAATCCGAAGGTAAATGGACCCAGTCGCCGATCAAGTCAAGCCACGGAAAGTCATTGAGAGGCGACTCCCCTCTAAGGATAGTTGGCACACAAATTTTCAATCACAGAAATCGAGGAGGGCTCTTCTCTATTGCAGACTGAGACAAATAAAGGCTAAGCCCAAAGGTCTCGAGGCCACATTGATGACCCGCCCAACTGGTCCAAATGGCTTCCCGCGAACCGCACGAGCTTCGCGATTTATATTCCGTCGATGTTGATAGGGGGATACTCGATTAGGGAAGAAACCCGTTTTGGTCATCACGCATATGACGGACCTTGAGGGCCACAGCGTAGCTGCTTAACCTAATTTGGATGAACAGAACAGATAACAATTGGCCTTCTTACAGACCTTAGCACTGAATCCTGACCATGCCACACTTCCTGGTTCCTCAACACCGGTCTCTGGAAAGGTATTTAAACACCCCTACTTGACCCTCTGTCTCCCCATCCGTTCCCTCTCTCCACCATCTCTACCACCGCCTCCTGAGTCCAACTCTTATCTTCATTGATGTATTCGTACTTTCATCAATGCTCTGCGACTCCTAACGGAGCCTTTTCCTCGCAGACGCAGTATCACTATCGTGTGCCTCCTTATGGACCGGACGTTCTCCCTCTGACGCAGTGTCTCATTGCTACCAACAATGCTGCTGCGAACCGTGACTATGAATTATTCGGAAGGCAGCCTGAGAACTGGCAGAGACCGGTAAGCATTCGCCTTCCATCACCGAGCGTTTCAACTGACAATATCCAACAATCAAGGACAATGCCTTTCTTGCACCCATTTACGGTGCATCCGTCGTCGACCGCGTACTCGTCGCAAGCACTTACCCTCCACGACAAAGTCATCCTTCTCTGACGATCACCCTCAAGATTACTGATGTTAGGCACCGAGAACCAGTCATGGTTCATCCGGTAATGCCTACACCATTTGCCTACACAGGCGCTGGTTCCACACAGCTGATAAGTCTTGAACAATGTTCGAGCTCAGCTAGTGCTGGATCCCATAACAATTCCCAAGAGAATGCAGAGCGTGCGATGCCAGATTCTGGTGTCGCAGCGTTAAACCAATTCCAAACCATGAATACCCAGACGTCGTCATCGTCATCGTCAACTTCCCCGCCGCCGCCTGACAACGGAGCAACGCAGCAGAGGAGGGGTCCTGGGCGAAAAATGGCCCCGAGTTCAAGAATTGCGTGCACCTTTCCAGGGTGCGAATTAGCATATGCGACAGTGCAAAGTAGAGACAGGCACATCAGGACTTGTCACGATCCTAATTTCGAGCCCTGGTACTGCCCAGGCCTGGAGACGGGCTGCTGCACAACAGATGGATGGTATCTACGCTCCGACCAGTTGCTGGCGCATGTCAAGAGGGAACCAGGTAGCGCGTGCTACCGAGCAGCGATGGATCTGGGCTGGCACCCATGTCAGAGGGGGAGCATAAACAATCTGAAATGTTATCAACCGCCGTATGCAGACGTAGACGTCTTCCTCCATCCCACCTTCACTTCGCCTCTATCTGCCTCCAATCCCTCCTCTGTTCCCGAGTACCCATCTCCAATGCCGTCAACCACCCACATTTAGGGATCGGTAGCGTACGTATACGGGTACGCGCGTAAAGTTATTCATCTTCTCTCTATTTTTCGCATCGAATGTGATGGATCGTTCCCGATCTCTTCTGTACATAGCGTAGATCCACGTTTTCCACAATCTCTGGTGAATACAACGCTTCTATCATCAAACGTTCCGTTCTCAGATAAGGCGAGATGGACCGACATGATGTGTTTAACGAGAGTAAGAATTAAGTCGAGATTCGACGTACCTTGCACGAGTGCAAAAACTGCGAGCAAAATCTAGCCTGTTCCGGCCTTTCTTTCTAGACGTAGTTCATCAGGAGAAATTCATCGATGAAAACAATAATGGTTGATCAAACTGCGAAAGAAAAAACTCGTGGTACTTGGCTTTGTCATCATGATGCAACCCCGCGTTCTGCCGCTCCTGCCGTGTTTAGGTCTCCGCTTGAATTGAAAACGGAAAACTTGAAGGCGAGGAAGGAACATTAGCTCGTCGCATTCGCTACTTCTTCGAGGTTGTAGTCATCCTTTGGGGACCCAACGTTGTGAACACGGGTGGTGGTGGCAAAAAGCCTTTTTGCCATTGAGTGCGCCTCTAGTGCTTGCAGATCGAGGAGTGCGTTGTACTCAGTCCGTCTAGGTGAGCATCCGTTTCGAAGCGCCTTGGTCGATGCTCCCAGTCTTCGTGGTATTTTTATATTATAGCATCGTAGGTTGTACGTTTCGCCCTTCCGGTAGTCGTAATCTCACTCATTGCTGTGACAGTTGTTCTGCCGCAACTTTGAAGAATGAGGAGAAATGATGGGTGTACAGATGGAGATAGTTAGATTACCTTTCAAATACTTCGTTTGTATGAGAAAGTGAGAAGAGAACCATCGCCTGTTATTTGAGATAAGACTGACTACGGTAAGCTGGGTGAGCACTGAGCTACCTATCAACTCTATTCAATTCCCATTCGAGAGCAGACTTTGTATCAGTCTTCCGCCACCGGCACATCAGAGTGACCTAGGTCCGTGAAAATTGTTCCTCCACGCGCTAATTATCAGTGCTCTCGAACAAAACAAATTCGCTGCCTACCCACCTCTCCCTCAAGACTGTGCTCCTGCAGAGCACACCCGTCCTATCGAGCATCTCGGAGCACGGTGTCGGGTGGACTCTGGGAGCCGGGGCTGATAGAGGCGGCCGACATCCATCCTTCTCCCTCTGAAAGTTGCTTACAGTGCAACAAACCAGATTGACAAGAATATTCTTGGAGCAAACTGAGAAAGCGCAGAAACTAACCAGCCATCGCAATCCCAAGCCATCTTCCAATCTGATACCTGTCGCTCTCTTCGACTACTGGACTTCAGACCTTCCGCGCTCTTGTTTGAAATGCACTATTGCTAGAGGACTGCGGGTGCGCCAGTCAAGTTGCTGCCCGTATCCCAGGTGCGGACTGGCTTACATCTGGAACCAGAGACGACTCGTTTTCCATCCGATAAGCACGCGGTTGATCTGACCCAAACCGAGTGTCCTTCGGACGGACCAGCAACGACTTCACCTGCGTTAGATTATCTGAGGCAGGTCGTCCCGTCAGAACCAGAGAAATCTTTCTGCACATTCGGTGAGAACGAGATTGACAGTACACAATCTGGCGGTCTCCGAATGGCCAGAGATGAGCTCGCCGCTGACAGCGTTCCAAATACGAATTGACCCGTCCACAGAACTAGAAATGACGAGGTTGCCATCCAAGGACCTTGCAACCGAGTCTGTGTGTCCCTCAAGCAGACCCGAAACAAGCCCATCGCTCTCCGCATTCCAGATGCGTGTCGTGATATAATCCGAAAACAGGCAAGAGCTCTCCGCTGCCGTGGTTCCACACACGGCCGGTTTCATGGTCGAAGGCTGACGCAATAAGACTGCCGCCTCCTGAGAGCGCGAATGACGAATGATTTGCGTGTGACCCTCAAACATAACCAAAACGAGTTCACCGGAGTCAGTATCCCAAACGTGTATCTCCCCGTCTTCAAGCCAGAGACCGCTCGCTTCCCATCTGCTGAGAAACCGAGTGTAGTTGCCGTGGATTCGCGCTCCTTGGGCGGACCGAAGAGTACCTGCCAGGAGAATTGCGAGCTGCGTTTTCAGAGTATTTCCCGCCTCGTAGAAAAGCGACGCAATGGGAGGATGGAGTATCGCCAGCTTGTTTAATCGATTGTTCGACTGACCGAGCCAGGTTCGCCCTTCTCTCTTGCGAATAAAATATACATAGCAGTCCAGTCCGTTATGTCGCACTCGTCTGAAGCGGTCGCGACGATGGTGCTCTTGAACATTCGCAGTGCTATCCGATGACGTGAAGTCCATCGTGGCTGGTCTTCATGAGCTCTGTCCTGCCAGTCGTTCAGAACTGCTCTCCCCCTCTCGGTGAGTGAGCTCCGATCGTGACCTACCCTTTGTCCTTGCTTTGAGCGGAGAGCTGAATTTGTCACCTCCAGAGCAGAGCGAATCGTGGCCTGCATAATTTTCGAGTCAATGTGCGGGAGAACGCGTGCGACCGATGCAACGTGGAATATCTCAAATCTCAGGTCAAAACACTCCAGACAGGAGAAAGGGGATAGCCTTCAGGGTCGCAGTCCCTTTGCAAGCCTATTTGGTAACTATTAGGCAGCCACAACGGCCTGGGTGATCGAAGTTTACTCCCGTTTCGCATTTTACTCCCGTTCAGTTTCGCTCCGTCTCGTGAATCGTGCACTATCTTCGCTCTTCCAAGTCCACTGCTTCTGTGATCTGTAACGAATACGTTGACCGATGGAGGAATACACGACATGCGAGGGGAGAAAGAAGGCGGGTCGAGGAAATTTTATTCATACCTAGACTAGATGGCATCTACGGGCCACGAAAGTCTAAACCAAATTAGGCTTGAAAAGAAAGAAAGAGGACAATGAAATGAGGGAACAATGACCTTCCGCTCTCTATATGGGCGCGCTTTGACGACTGAGAGGGACCAGTCCGCGAAGGTATATAAAGCGCGAGATTCTCCGCCAGAACGCCCCAACAACTTGCTCTCCTATCATCACCATCCCTTCCTCTACTCTCCATCCAAGCACTCCTCTTCACTTATTGTGAACGACATACACACATCCTTCCAGGCGAGCTATCATTCTGGTGCTGAGCATCATAACGACTACGCGGACAACATGTTCGCGGATCACACCCTCAAAGGAGGCCAGCTGGTAAGTTCCTTCAAAACATCCGTCACTGGACTGAGTCAAGTTACGGATTTTCCCTTCCAACTAGCATCAGTCCCACGACGCACCGATCGACATTATGTCCATTGAAGGACATTACGACTGGGCTGGGGATTCATCTGTAAGTATATTTCCTGTTAGAAAGCAAACCGTCGCTGATGACCAATTCAGCTTCAACCAGCTCAGCTTCGTCCTTCAGGACGCTGGAGCGACGGAGGGAGGATGGAGAATCTCCAGTCCTCCTACACTATGTCTTTCTGTTCGGAGTACCTCTCAGGTACAGGACCCTCAGAAATGGCAATGCAACTACATATTCTGTCCAACCTTGGTCATGACGGTGCATCCCGCCAGGAGTCCTCAAAGTGGAATACGGAACCACGCCAGTTCTCGCTATTCGGCCGATATCCCCCCGAGCACGCAAACCAACCACCCTTCGGGGATGCTGATCCATTTGGATCTGCATTCCCGCCGACCAATAGCATGGTAAAATATGCGCACATAGATGCGTCCTGGGGCGAAGGTGCGGGGGCATATTATCCAGACCCGGGGCAAGCCCACGCAAACGCTGCCCCAACAACAACGATGCAACATACAAGCCTTGACAAACATTCGTCATTCGCACACGTTGCAAACACAAATACTAATCAAGGTCTCTTCGAGGGGCAGGCGATGCCGCATGCCGGCGCGCCTCTGCTCCTCGGGAACCTCCCGGAGACGGGGACGGGGACGGAAATGGAGGCGGGGGTGGAGTCAGGGGCGGTGGTGGCAGAGGCAGAGGCAGGGGTGGGATCCAGCGATCGTGTAAGGCACAGCGGTCGCCTGACGTGTCTAGAGTGTCTGGACACGTTCAAGAACAAGTACACCTTACAGCGACACATCGGCACTGTACATGACGACAGTCGCTTATGGATTTGTCCTGGGAAGGGCGTGGCATGTCCCAGTAACATGGGGAAATGTACCAAAGAGTCGTTCAACCGGCGGGACAACTGCCACCGGCACCTGCTCAAGCGCGGGAAACATAGTCCCTGCTACCAAGTCGCCCTATACATGGGTTGGAACCCATCGAAGGTGGCGTCTGTAGGAGTGTTGGAGAGAAAGTGTCAGCAAACGCAGTAAGAATCTGTTCCTTTCCTTCATAGTCGTCGTCCTCGCATATCCCACACATCCACACAGATCGATGTCCTACTATTGTAATCTTCTCATTCCATCCCCGAATCCATCTCCGAACTACATATCACTCCCAATCTCCTTGTAATACGAATACTGCTCGCCAATGGTGCCGATCATTGCATGTAGTTTGACCTTCGAGACGATGAGAATTAATAAACCCAGTGGGAGCAAGTCAGCGGCCTGGATGGTGTTCATGAGCAAGGCGAAGGGACACCATGGAACAACGCAATACAACTTACATCTTCAGGACATGAACACAGCCATCTGCTTGTTCAAGTAAACACTTGAGGGGACGAGGAATGGTCGCAGGAAAGGTTCGGAAAATTCGGTTTTAAAACTTCGAGACGGATCTGCCAGAATAGGAAACTGTGAACCTTGTATTATGTAACTCAAACCACAAGGTAACTTCTGGAGTCTACGCTCTCTTTGTCTGTAATCTCAGCTTGACAAGTATGAATTCAACAAAAACCGAGCTATCGAGGTCAGGGAGTTGAGCAGGAAGTTAACTGGGAGTTAGAAAATCAAGACCCAGGAGCTATGAAATGCATATGCCTGGGCTATAGTTGCCGCGGTCCGGTCCTTGTCCGGTCCAGCTTGTTTTCTCTGGACCTTGGACCGGACCAGGACCGCTTTATCACTACAGAGGTGGACCCTGGACTGGACCTTGGACTCGAGACCTGAGAGCGGTGAAACGGTATTATTTGACACTAATGTAGTTATTTTGTAAGTATAACTAAGTACCCTTATAATATGACTTCAATATCTCAATAGACTCGAATGTTTCGGGAAGTAGACGATTTCGGCGCTTGGTATCTACAAGGCCAGCAGCTGAAAAGACACGTTCACAGGGTACGGATGACCCCTGTACCAGAAGATAGTCTCGCGCTATGCGAGACAGTATTGGATAGTGCATCGCATTCATCTGAAACAGTATAAGACACAACTACAAAGATAAAACAGAAATACTCACCTTCCACCAGCCCAGTATGTCATAGTCGAGCTGCTTCTCAAGCGGTAAAGAGTAATACCGGAGGCTACAATCGATATGGGCTTAATTCTGCGATTCTACCGCTTCTTCCAATTAACAATACTTCTGTGATTCTACCACTTCTTACTTCTCTTCGGACCACGGTACTTCTGCTGTCCTATCTACACCTGCGGTTCCAACAAAGTACGAGGCTTCTGCGATTCGACAAGGCTAAGAACGATTGAGAACTGGTCCTGCATACGTTTAGCCAGACTTCTGCGCCAATACCGAATCACCAATCCCTACGCCTGTCTTCCATCACAGTACCGAACCACCAGACTTCGATACCGATGATACCGATACCGTACCGTCCACCCATCCTGATACCGACGCTTAATAGTCCACGTCTAGTCGATACTACGCCCTCGATGGCCCATACCAGAGGGAAAGGCTCACAAAGCTACGATCAGTCTGCCATATGTTGCTGTGAAGAGTTGGATCATTATCGAAGCTCCAAGTCCGACAGTATGCCCTTCTGAACCGCCATGCATCAATACCGATGATACCGGTGTTGATACCGATGGTCCACTCCAGTACCGAAGTTCGTAACGTGTGCTAGGTCGAGACCACGCCCTTTTACGTCGAGAGGAAGGTTGGGAAATGAATCAGGTCCGCTCGATCTCAGAGGAGACCATCGATCCGACTCGGAGGGGAAGCCAAGCAATGCCCAGTCGAGTCAGGCAACGCGTACCAATCGATATTGAGGGGCTCGAGTGATCTCGTTGATGCCCAGGGACGATCCCAGGGTACTGATTGGTACCGAGCGATAGAGTACTCCATTGCCAAGGTTGGGTTGTACCGACACGTCAACATCGGAGCACGCCGTCCGATTGATCGGTAGACACTCAGACTGACGCTGCACAGATCATGATACCGGAACAAAGGTAAATCAGGATGACGTGCTTCTCCTGCGAAGGAGACGACAGGGACATCGCCAGGAGCACCCATGCGGTAGCTTGAGACACGTCCTTATTTTAGTGCTGGTCGACGTCGGTACCGCCGCCCTACCTCGGTATCACTCGTCGTGAGTTTTCATTGGGTTCTTGTCTCGTCTCATCCTATTCTTAGCTACCCCTTGATAAAACTTCTTATTCATTCATCATCTTATGTTTCTCCTGATTATATTTTTACATTCAATTTGACTTTATGTTCCCTTTCTTGTACCGGATTGTGGTACAGTTCGACTTGTAAAAACTCCCCATTTGGTATCTTGAATGGCTATGGTATTATGGTATTTATAGCCTGCATGTTCTACTGTAGCAGACCAGCTAATCTGAGAGGAACTTCCAGAGTGAAGGTCCGGGTTTTGCTCATCTCGTTCAAGTCCCCGTTCGTTCGTCTTGTCTCGTAGTTGCCGGTATTGATACCGGTAGTTGTCGATATCATCTTCGTCGTCCTCGCATCTCGTCTCACAACTAGTCCTATCAGAAACATCCCCTCTGCCCGTCTTCTCTACTGCTTCATTCTCTCTACCGCGATACTGGACAACAGACGACTCAGTATCGACGGATTCGACTCAGTATCAATCGTCTCCTGATACCTCGTCTCTCGAGCAGTCACCTAGAGCCCCCTGTACTCATCAATCCAGCCAGGCCCTACTATCTCTCTTGACGACTTGTCTGTGACAGTACGATTTAGTACCGCCACATACCGGCCCTCCCAACGCACCTAAATCGTACCCCCCTCGTCCGGTACTTCTGATACCGGCCACGTTCTTGCACATTCAGTGGGTCAGTGAGATATCGTGTTAACTCCTCCCTAGAAACCTTTGGTAGGGAGCTTTCGCATTATAGCCTGCGTTCGGCGACTGCCTGAAGCCACTTCAATCCCAAACCGACGGTTGCTGAGGTCAGTCGATTTTCATTGCAAGGCTCAGCTATTGAGTCCACCTGCAGTTTCTAGGTGGCACTCTTGGTGAGCTTGAGAGTAATGAATAAATATACTACATACCTGGGAAACAGAGTTGAGTTGTTGAGACTCATATTTGTCGAACTACATAGAGGAGAAGGGCAGCATAATGAAATGGAAGCAAAGCAAACAATAAGCAGATAAGAAGATGACATACAATTCTGAACATTACTCCTTCTGTGTCCTTGTCAAAAACTTCCCCTCCAGAGTGCGAGTCCTCTTTCTTGAAGAATTCATCTTTGAACTACGGATTTAGATCTACAAAATAGTAAGTAGTATGTTAAAAGTCACATTGAAATACTCACAGATACAGACTACCTGAGCCAATGACCGTAGTGTCTTACCATGGTACTTCTCTATTGTTCTCAGAGCGGCATTAATTGCGGGTACCAGAAGTTCGTATCCTTTCTTTTTCTTGATTTCTTCCAGGCTCTCGTGGAACTCCTTGAATGCTGGAAGGACTCGAAAGACAGTTGGAGTTGTCTCGGAGGAAAAGACCTGCTGAATAGAATCTGAAATCTGAATGACAATGTCAGTACTTGTTCTCCTATATCGAACAACATGAGTTGAAAAGAAAAAAAGGTAGATTTATAGTCTACCAGACGTGCAACGTAGGTCTTGCTTGGCTATAGTAATAATACTGAGAGTAAGCACCATACAGAATTATAAATAAATAAACTCACCTTGATGCAGAATAAAAGTTTATTCACCAAATGAACTCACATGTAAAACCTTTGAAATCCTCGCTAGTAAAGTCCATTCAAGATCCGAAAACTTGAAAGTATCATATCGATGAGGGTTTCTGTTAGGACCAGTGCGGATTGGATCAGCAGACCGTCATTGATCGACTGATCAACACGATCGACGCACCAGAACAAGTCCACTCACTCCGGCAATATTCGCAGTCCATCTTGATAAGCGATGGGAAGTGCGAGGCGGTGCTTTGTAGAGCAGAGTAGCAACAGTACTTAGTCGGGGTCAAGGGACCGGCCGGACACTAGTACCGATGATAAGAGTGATAGCGAAGAAGAGAAGCTTTGTGGGGCTTCTTTGTATTCACTAGTACAGACTTCTGACGCTAGTACAGAAGAATTTTGCTGAGGGACATAGCCACCCTCACTTGGCCTATTTATACCCGAAGCTTCTATCTATTGAGTTACCCGGGCTCCCTCGGGCACAGCCTCCTGATTCTTCCGAGCACAGCCCCTATCTTGTCCGATACCCTGCAATCTCCAATCGGGTGGCGATGCACCTCCGATCTTCCCCGCAATCTTTCTAGGACTTTCGATATGACTTCATACCTGGTCAATGCACAGCAATCACGCCATCACCGGCCAATCCTGTGGCTGTGCGGAGCTCCGTGCCTTCTGCACTGCTACGTCAGTCCTTCTCGAATGTTCCATATGATGTCATGCACAGCAACTCGAACAGTCTGCCATGTCTTCATCTTCTGCAGGTGCTGCTGGGCCGTTCGGCTGTTGAAAGGATTGTGCTGAAATTTTGATTCGATTAGGAACGCCGATCGAAACTACCCCGGATGGGACCGGTTAATTTCACTGGCCGGAGACAATCAGGATCGACAGCAAGAAGCGGAGAACACGCGAATCTAATACAAACCGAAGCCGACGATCAAGAAGCATTGGCTAGCAACACTAATCCCGACGATCACACTAAACCTTCGCAAACGATGCAGCAAGTACAGCAACCTCCAACGGCTTGCTATAAATGCAGAAGAGTGCAACAGATCATCGAAGACCTACACAAGATAATACTACGGGAGGCAGCGGGCATGTTGACGTATCATGTGTCCAGTGAACAAGCAACAGCTTATCGAGAATATCACAATCCCCCGGAGGTCATTCGAAATCGCACGAGGTCAACAATAGCAATGGATACGGCAATAGGCATGCAACCAAAGACGCACTGGACGATAGTAGGAATCCACGACATATTAGCACTCGAGTGCCCAAGCACATTCGTGGAGATCAGTGCAGACTACGTTACGAATCGCCGCTCACCGATAACAGCGGCATGGGTTGCAAACACACTCAGGGAACTATGGGCATACTGCAAAGCTATTCGACTACAAGGAGACCTATACCTAGGCTGGAGAATACCTTTGAACGATACTCGACGAAATGTACGGCTACTCATCGCCATAGGCACCTATGTCAAACCACCTTGGTTTCCCCACGATGATATCCGATGTCAAATCACACTTGACGGCCCCGAACAAGAGTCCCGAGGCGACAAGCAAATCACAGCCTTCATAGCCCCAGATGCTATACAACGGAACCCCAACGGAATTCCTTAAATGCACGAGCAACTGCGGACGAGCAAACTCTAACTATGGCGCAGCCATGCAAAACCAATGACATACGAACACACATTCAATGACTCACTCACTGACTCACTCTATGCACAGGGCACAGCACAAGGCCGACCCCGAGCATAGGTTTCAATTCAGTTCAAGTCAAGATGAGTCAATCTGCAGCAGAACAATAGGAAAACCAGACGAGTTTAGAAGCTAGAATAACGAATCAGATCGAGAGTAGGAACTACGGAGCGTAGGAAGTGGTCCGTCCACAACATGAGGAAAAGGTATAAATAGTTGTAGACTTAGACCGTAGCTCCCCATCTTTCTTTCGATCATTTTGTCCATCGAGTCCTCTTAGGCATCTAGCTTCTCATCTGAAGACCACCTAATCTGCTTAACCTCTCTTACTCTATGGCGTGGAACGATTGATCAGTCGCCCACCAACTAGGGAAGCTTACGAACGGCAGTCGACACTGTCCTACTAGTCCGTCAACGAGGTTAAGGCCCGACTTGATCAGTTAAACGAAAGCGTCTGAGGCAACACTTATTATACTTGGGAATCTGCCCTGCTTGTGAAAACCAAGTAGGCTCCGGAAACCCTTAGAAAAGTATCGCCGATCCCGTAACCAGCCGGACCGTCCTATTGTGGTTACTGTATAGTCCCTTTAGGGCGAGCGTTTTCTAACAGCTGTCTCGGTTGACTCGGGCTTCCTCCCTCAATAGGATTAGCTCGATTATCAATCACCAGAGCGGCGGGCCTATATGGTTCTGCCTGTACTATGGCAGGTAACCCAGTCCGCCAGATCGTCGCTCGGCGATATCCGTCGGGTATCCGTATCTCCGTTCCTTGCACCTGATCGCCATTGATTCCTTCCATGACGAAGGTTAAGATCGCCCCGTTGACCCGTTCCCTCGGTTGAGAGATTTCCAATGCTATCATCCCCGGTAGTTGATTCTGCTCTGATTTCCATCGTGCCACTATGTTGCCAAATAGATTATTGCATAGTGCTTGATGTTCTCTTGTAGCTTCCGCATGTATTGGCCAGTCGAGTTGTATTGCCACTCGTCGGCATAGCTGGGAATGTATCGATCTTCTTGTCCATGCTATTACACCTGCATTCGCAATGTAGTGTAACCCCTTTCCTGACCAAACTGTAACTTCGTGCAAGTATGCATTTAGTGTAGGTGTGAACAATGGTTGAGTTGTTTCTGCAACCGTTGACCAATGGTGGTTGGTTTGAATTGAGTAAGGTTCATGTCGAAGCATATAGTTGACTGCATCCTCGAGTATCCATGTCTGCAGTATCCATGCTTCCTCATGTGCCCATTCACAGAACCTGCATATTGGTGTATTGATTTGTCCTGGTAATGTTGAGCCCCAGGGACAATAGCGTGTGCGTGTATAATATGTTTGATCAAATTGTCTTTCCATGTCTGATGATCGTGGGAATTTATCGGGTTGTAGCGTCTCTGGATCTGCATGCCAAATAAGTCAATTTCTTCTGACATGTAGCTTGGACATATGCAGACATGAAAGCTCTGCGGCCTCCCTAGTAAGTGATAGTGCGAAATAGACCATTGAATGTTAAGGCAACACAGGTCTTACTCAACTACCAATAATGTAATCAGAGGTTCAGTTCACAAGAACACTTCCTGTCTTGGAAGTTCGAGTCAGAGTTCAGAGGTCTAGCTAACCTAGAGGCTAAGGGTCAAGCTGAGAGACCAATAGCTATATTGCACTGAGAGTACAAGAGGTCAAGCTGGGGAGCTAGGTCCCTTATACATGGGGTTTATATAGACTACAGGCCCAGAGGCAAAGTGGGGGAGAAAAGGTGAAGGGACAAACCAGAGTCAGAGAGACCCCCTCCAGTCTGACGCAAAGTAGTACATGTGCTTTAGTAGAGCAGAGTGGAGTCTGGTGGAGCAAAGTGGAGTGAGACCATATGGGCACAATGTAGAATAAATAATAGAACTCTGAGAATGCAAAGTGAATGAGAAATAGCACATGTAATGTGCAATATAAATAACGACTGAGTTGAATCAGCAAGGATGAATAATAAAGGATGACCAAGCAATGATGACTGTTGAAGTCTTAAGTAATCACAGTTTGATTAGTAGAATTCCATTGTAACATTGAAAAGGGCACTCTTAGTGAGTGAGACATGGCATGCACTCGCAGCTGAAAGGTAAAGCATCGACCTGCTGTAATTCATGTCGACTCAGAATCTGTAGAAACAAAATAAATTGTATCGAACCTATACATTCTTTAGATCAAGTAGGATTCGGCAGGATTCATGGTGTTTCTGTAATTTACTCAGGGTACTCATGAATGTAGGGTACCTATATTGACTGAGTCAAAGCAGAAAGCACTGTCATCAGAATCCTGAAACATTGGGAGGAAGTACGTTGGAATTGGAGCCACAAAATCGGCACTCGTGCAATTGGTTGTGAGCTGCGGACTATGTCAGTCACCGCGAGACAAGAATTGCAAGAAACGTTGATGTAGATAAACAGGATACGAGACAGGTATTTCACAGAAGGGCACATTGTTGTTTCGGAGAGACTAGTTGATCACAAAAGACTATCGGAAAATACCTGCAATACTCGGACTTTTATTGTCCAATATTGCAGAATATCAAGGACTCATCCAAGGATGGTCGCTCATTGAAGAGTAAATTGTTTTATTTGATTGAAAGTTACCGAAGGGGCTACGAAATGGTGATATGGACATGACAGATGTATGGATTAGCTCTATGTGACGACTTGAGGAATCCTGCCGACTCGGACTGTTGCACATAGCACATGAGAATGTACCTACCGGGACACGTCTGTTCGAGCAGGCGAAAAAACTCACACACAGTCGTGGCTCTCTCGTTCATTCACAGTAACAATAAGATGATTGGATTAGAAAGGACGTTCCATGTATCTCGGCATATGCCGAACCCACAACCAGGCCACAATGCGGAAGCTATATCAACCCACGAGAAAACAAAAATGTTTCCATCATACTACCACCATCTCTATTTGCATTTGCAAGTCTCTCCACACGCTTACACTTCTACGTAACATCCCTTCAGCTTTATTCTTCCACATGTCTTCCATCTTCGGCAAAGTCAAAGCTCCCAAGAAAAGTCGGTCAAGCACTGGATCAACCGGATCCAAGTTTGACCTCTCTGCAGCAGAGGCAAGCTTCGTCAATGAATCGGGCGTCAAGCGAAAGCTTCCATCCGAAAAAAGCAATGAGCTTTCTCATTCTAACAAAAAGAGCAAACTTACACCAGCTCGGTCCACGCAAGCCGAGGTCGACCAGCCACGCCCATTGGGACATCTTGCATTCAAGGAAGCTTTATTCGATTCTGAAAGTGTGAGCACCAGATATTTAACGGTCCCCATCCCAGCCACGGGGTCTAACACCATCATTTCAGGTCACTCGTTACACGGCCACGAAGGAACTCGACGGCGATCCAACAGCCGACTTTGGCAAACACCGCAAACTCCAAGTACGCTTCTTGATGAAGCCTGGTCCGTCCGGTAGGCGACCAGATCCCCCACGTCGGCCGAAACGCGTGAGCTACAAGCATTTACTAAAAGCACGACGCCTACAACTCCGCCCTTATACTGTACCTATGAAGCGATTTAGATTCCGCTTGGGACGAGAAATTAAAGAAATACGCAAGGTTGCTAAAGAAGTGACGCCTCTCATGATCCGAGATATTCCTAATGGTCCTTACTTTTACCACCCCGACCTTCCTTCTCCGACTGCAGGACGATCCACCCCCTCGTCCCCCGAGCCCATGACCGGCGCCGCTATCGTGAGATGGGTGAATCCCGTAGTTCGCAATCCAAGTCTAGAGTTATTGGAGCAGCAGAAGGATTGGGAAGAGGGCAGATACGAGGACGAGGGATGGGATGAGGACGAGGGAGTAGATTTCGATTCGGACGACGACCCGACGGTCAGGTTGGCAACGAGGAGTAGCGACATCGCTTTACCTGAAGAGCCTCTCCATTTCCGGGGAGCAGATGGAGGGCTACTGGGTCGGTTTACCGCGTTGAACATGGTAAGTGATCGTCATCATGGCAACTAGGCCGAACTAGAAAGTGTTTCCCTTCCTGCACCATGTAATTATCGATTTTAGAGGTTATCCATGTATTCGACACTATAATGAATGTCACCTGTATCTTCTCTATGCCATGGTGAAGTGATTCTTTAGTCCCAGAGTATTCCGGTCTGCCATGTGAGCCAAGAAGATGAAGTTCGTCCCTTAAGTGTCTGTGCAAGCAAGGTGAACAGAATGGGCCTTGGTCGAGAATGTCGCGGCCGGCCGCTGGCCTCTGCATAGTCTCACAAACCAGTCTTTGTCGAGTACCGGCTTTGTCGAGCTATGCACTCACTTCGCATCGTTGCTGGTGAGGTGCGAGTCTTTGTCCTTTTCCTCACCTCATAGAACAAAAGTCGATCTTGCTATTATACGCGGATCAATTGCTTACATACACAATACCATGATCGACGAAATAGGGCTTTCTCGTCTCAACTGAAAACTGAAGCAGTGCTTAACGGTGGTATATTGGTAAGGAAGACAAGTAGTTTTCTACTTGGATGAGACTGTAGAGGCTAACGCATAACTCAGAATCTACGATACTGCAGTTAGGGCTCCAAAGCGTATCGGATATCCCGGATCCGATACGCCGGATCCGCTACCCGCCCGGACGCGGATAGGATCTTGAAGAGCAAATATCCGGGCGGAACCGGATATGACATTGGAAATCCGCCATATCCGCGCTTATACGGCATCCACCCTGGGGGGGCTCAAGCTGGATGACGAATTAATGATGAAATACGTAAAATTTGATTAGTCGAATGTCCTTCCAAAGAGCCTGTAAGCCAGGGTTTGTGTTCCTTTCACTAGGTTTCCGTACCATATCAAGTAATTGAACCCTAGAAAATAATTAGTCAGATGCTACTGCCAAGAATCAGGGTGGGTGACGGCAGGATTACACATTTGGACCTTCACCAATCGCCATGTTGACCATTCGTTGACGTTGTGTTATCCCAAAAGCACCGACGGCACTTCGTTATATGCACGTTGGAAGGTCCTGGGACATTTTTTTGCTCTGTAAGTATACTATCAACCTTGGTCGCGGATATGCCGGATACGCCTTATAAGATACGCGCGGAAGCGGATCTGATAGCAGCCATGAGATATCCGCCCGGATGCGGATACGACTGAAAATATCCGCGCGTATCGGATAAGATACGCTGCGGAGCCCTAACTGCGAGGGGAAGTAGAATCTACAGATGTGCGAGATAGTGTAGGAGATTCTCCGTCAAAGACAACGAGCGCTATTGAAGAGCGTAGGTTTGCACAACCAGAACCGCTAACATTTCATGGGGTCCACATTTCGAGGCCTGAATGTATGAATAGCATCTCGAAACTGATGAATGAACGCTGAAAACCGACGTGAGCTCCAGGGAGACGGGCGACCCATTATAGATCAGGACGAAGGCCCGCTCGAAGCAGTAAATTCCGATCGACCGTATCGGGTCTCCCCTCTCCGAGAATGTCACCCTGCGCCTCGCCTTCTCGTCCTGAAGGTAGCTGAGTAGAGGTGCACCGTCGATGCTCTCCATTCCACGTACGGAATCCGAAGGTAACTGGACCCAGTCGCCGATCAAGTCAAGCCACGAAAAGTCACTGAGAGGCGATACTCCCCTCTAAGGATAGTTGGAACGCAAATTTTCAATCACAGAAAACGAGGAGGGCTATTCTCTATCGCAGACTGAGACAAATAAAGGCCAAGCCCAAAGGTCTCGAGGCCACATTGATGACCCGCCCAACTGGTCCAAATGGCTTCCCGCGCACCGCACGAGCTTCGCGATTTATATTCCGTCGATGCTGATAGGGGGATACTCGATTAGGGAAGAAACCCGTTTTGGTCATCACGCATATGACGGACCTTGAGGGCCACAGCGTAGCTGCTTAACCTAATTTGGATGAACAGAACAGATAACAATTGGCCTTCTTACAGACCTTAGCACTGAATCCTGACCATGCCACACTTCCTGGTTCCTCGACACCGGTCTCTGGAAAGGTATTTAAACACCCCTACTTGACCCTCTGTCTCCCCATCCGTTCCCTCTCTCCACCATCTCTACCACCGCCTCCTGAGTCCAACTCTTATCTTCATTGATGTATTCGTACTTTCATCAATGCTCTGCGACTCCTAACGGAGCCTTTCCCTCGCAGAAGCAGTATCACTATCGTGTGCCTCCTTATAGACCGGACGTTCTCCCTCTGACGCAGTGTCTCATTGCTACCAACAATGCTGCTGCAAACCGTGACTATGAATTATTCGGACGGCAGAACTCGCAGAGACCGATAAGCATTCGCCTTCCATCACCGAGCGTTTCAACTGACAATATCCAACAATCAAGGACAATGCGATTTTTGTACCCATTTGTGGTGCATCCGTCGTCGACCGCGTACTCGCCGCAAGCACCTACCCTCCACGACAAAGTCATCCTTCTCTGACGATCACCCTCAAGATGACTGATGTTAGGCACCGAGAACCAGTCATGGTTCATCCGGTAATGCCTACACCATATGCCTACACAGGCGCTGGTTCCACACAGCTGATAAATCTTGAACAATGTTCGAGCTCAGCTAGTGCTGGAAGTACAAACAAGTTTCAAGAGAATGCAGAGCGTGCGATGCCACATTCTGGTGTCGCAGCGTTAAACCAATCCCAAACCATGAATACCCAGACGTCTTCATCGTCATCGTCAACTTCCCCGCCGCACCCTGACAACGGGGCAACGCAGCAGAGGAGGAGTCCTGGGCGAAAAATGGCCCCGAGTTCAAGAATTGCGTGCACCTTTCCAGGGTGCGAATTAGCATATGCGACAGTGCAAGGCAGAGACAGGCACATGAGGACTTGTCACGATCCTAATTTCGAGCCCTGGTACTGCCCAGGCCTGGAGACTGGCTTCTGCACAACATATGGATGGTATCTACGCGCCGACCAGTTGCTGGCGCATGTCAAGAGGGAACCAGGTAGCGCGTGCTACCAAGCAGCGATGGATCTGGGCTGGCAACCATATAAGAGGGGGAGCGTAAACAATCTGAAAAGTTATCAACCGCCGTATGCGGACGTAGACGTCTTCCCATCTCCAGTGCCGTCAACCACCCACATTTAGGGATCGGTAGCGTACGTATACGGGTACGCGCGCAAAGTAAAGACCTACTACGGCATACGAGTCGTACTGTACGACACCGTACTCTTCATTTCCAAGCAGAGTACTGATACGCAGCGGGCGTATACAGAATACGGTCGTATGTACTGTAGCAAGAAGAATTCATAAGAAACGAATAAAGATACATCAAGAATTATTGATCGGGGATGATCTTGTGTCGCTCCGAGATGCTGAGTATGCTTGCCCGAGAGAATGGATGGAATCCTCACCAATTTCAATGGTATGTCTGCCACATTTCCATCTTCATCTTCTCTCTATTTTTCGCATCGAATGTGATGGATCGTTCCCGATCTCTCCTGCACATAGCGTAGATCTACGTTTTCCACAATCTCTGGTGAATACAACGCTTCTATCATCAAACGTTCCGTTCTCAGATAAGGCGAGATGGACCGACATGATGCGTTTAACGAGAGTAAGTATTACATGTAAGTCGAGATTCGACGTACCTTGCACGAGAGCAAAAACCGCGAGCCTGTTCCGGCCTTTCTTTCTAGACGTAGTTCATCAGGAGAAATTCATCGATGAAAACAATAATGGTTGATCAAACTGCGAACGAAAAAACTCCGAGTCGTGGTACTTGGCGTTCTGCCGCTCCTGCCGTATTTAGGTCTCCGCTTGAATTGAAAACGGAAAACTTGAAGGCGGGGAAGGAACATTAGCTCGTCGCATTCGCTACTTCTTCGAGGTTGTAGTCATCCTTTGGGGACCCAATGTTGTGAACACGGGTGGTGGTGGCAAAAAGCCTTTTTGCCACTGGGTGCGCCTCTAGTGCTTGCAGATCGAGGAGTGCGTTGTACTCAGTCCGTCTAGGTGAGCATCTGTTTCGAAGCGCCTTGGTTGATGCTCCCAGTCTTTCTGGTATTCTTATATTATAGCATCGTAGGTTGTACGTTTCGCCCTTCCGGTAGATGTAATCTCACTCATTGCTTGGAGGAAAGTATACGTCTCTGACAGTTGCTCTGCCGCAACTTTGAAGAATGCGGAGAAATAATGGGTGTACAGATGGAGATAGTTAGATTACCTTTCAAATACTTCGTTTGTATGAGAAAGTGAGAAGAGAACCATCGCCTGTTATTTGAGATAATACTGTCTGCGCTCTGATGCTCAATATTCAGACTTGTATTATGTATCTAGCTGATAATTGTATTAATTTTACATGTAGAGTTGTTATGTGCAAGGAAAGACAGTATAGCAAGAAAGGACAAGGTGTGGGTGCCGGCTGTGTTAGCCCCGGCTCCCAGAGTCCGCCCCAATATTGTGTTTGAGATGCTCGACACCCAGTAGTGTAGGAGCTGGCAACGCTGTCAGGCCAGGATATTGCCTGGACATAAACAATCGTAATATTGGCACGCTGTCATGCTGGGATGGTATTGGCTGTTGAATAACCAAGTACACTCCCACTGAGTCAACCGGTCTAATTATCTAGGCGGGTAGTCTTCCCAGTTGTTCGTTGAAGCTATGGGCAACTTGTTGTAGTTGGAGGGTTGAGAGACTCAAGTTTGAGTAGAGAGGTAGAGTGAGTGAGAGATGAGTCTTTATCCAATTCTCTTGAAAGCGAGTGATAGGTCACAATGGATGAGGAGCAATTAAATTGTCCACACCGAGGTAGGCAATGACAAGCTATGCAGAATAGATGTCAATGTCTAGAGGGACACACACACTCGAAGTCTCAAGATATCAGATATCGACTTTGAGAGGGGGGTTTATCACCAATGTCCAATTGGAACAGAGGCAATACAATACCTTTGACTAGTACCAAACTAGTCCTTGAGCAATGCAGTTATCCAGTCTTGAGCTGAGGTCAACTGTATGCGACGAAACCTTGACTTGACTTGCAAATAGTGTGACAAGGGGTCACAGAGTGATGTGAGCTTGTCTTGTTCTGGGGGAGAACTCTGGTGAGTTATTCTATGGGGAGTTAATTCTATGCTCCTCTGGGGGGCTACATGCTGGTCCTTAAATACTAATTCCAAGACCAATTTACATAATCCACAGCATAAGCTAAAAATAGATCTGCATCAACCACATCATCAAAATTTGATATCTCCTTTCAAAGCTATGCATCAAATACTCCAAATCAAGTGATATGTATCAATGTATCAATGAGTTATTTGATGAATGATGCGCATCAATGAATTAATTGATGAGTGATGTGCATCAATGCATGATTTGATGAATGCTGTGCATCAATGAATTACTTGATAGATGCTATGCATCAATGAGTTATTTGATGAATGATGCGCATCAATGAGTTACTTGATGAATGATGTGCCATCAATGAATCAATTGATGAGTCCAGAATATGGTTCAAGGTGATGACCTGATCGATGATCTAATCGATGACTTGATGAATGACCTAATGGATGATATAATCGATTACTTGATGGATGAGATAATCGATGACCTAATGGATGATATAATCAATTACTTGATAGATGATATAATCGATGACCTGATGGATGATATAATCGATTACCCAGTTTGGGCTTATTTGGTTTTTGGTATCTGGACTGTGGTCTTTGGTTTTTCCAGAGCGATGTATCGGATGGCTTCTCAGATAAGACCAAATGAATGGTGCAACCGGTGGTTCTTGAACCTTCATTTCTGCTTCTAGAGCGTGACCATATAAAGAATGGTTTGTTTATCTATCGCCGCTCGAGTTCCTTTTCTGCAATTCTTTGTTCTAATGCCACCTTCACGACTTCGTGCACGACTTCACCATCTGCTCTGCCACGCTTCTGAACTTCTCAGGCTGACTTTTGTGTATCGTCGCGCTTCCTCTAACCCGATTCAGTGAGTTACTTTCTCGACACTTTGCGATCTTTATGCTTAATAGCACGAAGAGTATTTGTGGAGACGACTATCATGATCGAGGAGGAGTGGGTCGAGTGGGTACCGGAGCTTGTTACTAGACGAGTTGTGCTCAACGCTTGATAGTAAGCTTGGCACTTTCCATCGGCTTTCGATTTGCTAACTTGTGTGCAGAATTACGAGTTACTGCGACGTCCAATATTTCTTGTTTATCCTTTCTGATGTCCTACTATGTTCTTGCTTCCGATAGTGTAAAGCGTGCCAATATTACGATTGTTTATGTCCAGGCAATATCCTGGCCTGACATCCGCCCAACACTTGAAATATCAACTGTCCCCAGTTGCAAACTTCCTAAAACAAATCCTCCTAAAGAGCTGATATCCGATTATTCTGAAAGAATATTGATATATTAGCTCGCTGCTTCTTCTGTGCCTTGTTCTTCTTATATAAGCGATCTTCTCAAATGTTTGCGCCTTCGAGTGAGTTCACTGTTGACTCCTTTCTTCGCCGCTCACTATGTCCTTTATACTCCCTTCCTTCTTCGCTGCGCCTAATCTTTTCGACTGGCATCGAACTGGGCTTCCTACTTCTCAATTTGTTCTATCGACCTCTGATAATGATATTCTCTCTGCAATCTATGTTGCCGAAGTTGATCCGGGTGGGCGCCCTTTCCAATATGTCCGTACCTGTAGCTTTGAGTCAATGATGTACTACTGGATCTTCGACTGTCCACCTCCTTCTCTCACCGACCTGTTTTACTTCTTCTGTCTTCGAGTCAATCTTTTTTCTCCCTTCTGTCAATGTGCATGTCTTGAAACGTGTGGGTTTGGCACTCATGCCGAAAATTGTCCGGTTCGCATCGTCCAGGTTCAGCTCATTGTGAGTAGTCAAATTGCATTGATCTTACTTGCTCTTTCTTCTAATTCTTTGCTTATAGAACCGTGCCCGCTGCATGCATATACATGGCTGTAGCCTTGGTTTCCACGCCCGTCTAGGTTATCCGCGCACTTCTTCTACTCAACCGGTCACCAAAGGAGAGTCTGAGGTTTTGTTCAAGCTCCTTCGATGGGAGAATGATCCTTCTGCTCGCACTTTCATGTTATCGAACCTTTCCGAGACCCGTTATTTACTGGCTTCCTATTTCACTCCTGAGACACTTCCTTCTTTCGAGTATTTGTCCATGCTCGATGCAACTAACACTCCCGTTACTGCATATGCCATTGATCCTTCTTCAACTTTCTTGATTCAATCGACTTCTTCCTCTGCATCATCATCATCATCATCATCATCATCATCACTTCCTTCAAATGACTCCGCTTCTTCCTCATCTACAGTGCGCAACTGATTCTGTTCCTTCTTCTTCTTTTCTTCTTTGCGCAATTCTGAACTATCCTCCTTCCATTCCATTAGCAGTTTCTGTAATGCCTCCTTATCTCGTGCGATATATGGGACAAGTCTGAATGCTGCTACCTTATTCCGTCGCACTCCTCCATTTACTTCTCGAAGGTCATATGCTCCTCCCTGAAAGGATTGTGCTGAAATTTTGATTCGATTAGGAACGCCGATCGAAACTACCCCGGATGGGACCGGTTAATTTCACTGGCCGGAGACGATCAGGATCGACAGCGAGAAGCGAAGAACACGCACGGCTAATACAATCCGAAGCCGACGATCAAGAAGCATCGGCTAGCAACGCTAATCCCGACGATCACACTAAACCTTCGCAAACGATGCAGCAAGTACAGCAACCTCCAACGGCTTGCTATAAATGCAGAAGAGTGCGACAGATCATCGAAGACCTACACAAGATAATACTACGGGAGGCAACGGGCATGTTGACATATCATGTGTCCAGTGAACAAGCAACAGCTTATCGAGAATATCACAATCCCCCGGAGGTCGTTCGAAATCGCACGAGGTCAACAATAGCAATGGATACGGCAATAGGCATGCAACCAAAGACGCACTGGACAATAGTAGGAATCCACGATATATTAGCACTCGAGTGCCCAAGCACATTCGTGGAGATCAGTGCAGACTATGTTACGAACCGCCGCTCACCAATAACAGCGGCATGGGTTGCAAACACACTCAGGGAACTATGGGCATACTGCAAAGCTATTCGACTACAAGGAGACCTATACCTAGGCTGGAGAATACCTTCGAACGATACTCGACGAAGTGTACGGCTACTCATCGCCATAGGCACATACGTTAAACCACCTTGGTTTCCCCACGATGATATCCGATGTCGAATCACACTTGACGGCCCCGAACAAGAGTCCCGAGGCAACAAGCAAATCACAGCCTTCATAGCCCCAGATGCTATACAATGGAACCCCGACGGAATTCCTTAAATGCACGAGCAACTGCGGACGAGCGAACTCTAACTACGGCGCAGCCATGCAAAACCAATGGCATACGAACACGCATTCAATGACTCACTCACTGACTCACACTATGCACAGGGCGCAGCACAAGGCCGACCCCGAGCATAGGTTTCAATTCAGTTCAAGTCAAGATGAGTCAACGCTGAGTCATCGCCTTGCACAGTGCGCAGTCGATGAGTCAATCCGCAGCAGAACAATGGAATTACCAGACGAGTTTGGAAGCTAGAATAACGAATCAGATCGAGAGTAGGAACTACGGAGCGTAGGAAGTGGTCCGTCCACAACATAGGGAAAAGGTATAAATAGTTGTAGACTTAGACCGTAGCTCCCCATCTTTCTTTCGATCGTCTTGTACATCGAGTCCTCTTAGGCATCTAGCTTCTAATCTGAAGACCACCTAATCTGCTTAACCTCTCTTACTCTACGGCGTGGAACGATTGATCAGTCGTCCACCGACTAGGGAAGCTTACGAACGGCAGTCGATACTGTCCTACTAGTCTGTCAACGAGGTTGAGGCCCGACTTGATCAGCTAAACGAAAACGTCCGAGGCAACGCCTAGTATACTTGGGAATCTGCCCTGCTTGTGAAAACCGAGTAGGCTCCGGAAACTCTTAGAAAAGCATCGCCGAACCCGTAACACTGAGGCCGTCCTATTGTGGTTACTGTATAGTCCCATTAGGGCGAGCGTTTTTCTAACACTCCCTGAGTATGGCGAATTACGACCAATGGTCCTAAGTATCGAGGTTTGGTCTTTCGATTCATTTCCTTTTCGACTTGTGTGTTTCTCATTAGTACAAAATCTCCTGGCTCGAATTGATGAGTACTGAGTCTTTTGGCAAATCGTCGCTCAAAATGCTCTTTTGACTTGAACCGCATTTCTGTTAATGTCTTAGCTGCTTGTTCCAAGTCTTCCTCTCTCTTCTCCAGCTGTCGAATTCGCAGAGCCAAAAGGTCTTCTGTCGACATATTGTCTGTGAATCCTTGTACTAGAAATGTAGCTTCAAATAAATCGAGAGGTAGTACTGGTTCGACACCATGAAGTAGAAAGAATGGACTGAATCCAGTCGAGCGAGTTATCGTGATCTTGTCTGCGAAGAAGGCAGTATGTACTTTGTTAGGCCATGATACGATCTGACCTTCACATGCCTTGACAATCGATTCTCGGATTATAGCATGACTTCTTTCGACTACTCCATTGGCTTTTGAGTTGTATGCTGAGATTTTTACTTGAGGGATTCCATATTGATTCATCAACTTGGTAAATGCTCCCTTCACCTCAGGTCCATTGTCTGTTACTACCCTTCCAACTGCTCCATACCGGCATAAGATATCTTCCCAAAAGAACTTAGCTAAGGCTGCTGTATTTGATTTTTTCAATGCACGACTCTCGCTAGCTCGAGTTAGGTCATCTCTTGCTGCTACAATATACCTGAATCCTTTTGCTACAGGCATGTTCATTACGTCGACATGTATCTTCACAAAGATTGTTGCCGGGGTTGACATAATGAGAGGAATTTCCACCTTCTTAGTGCTTCGAACTTGGCATTCATTACACGATTGTACATGATGTTTCACATGTGATCTCATGAATGGCCAATAGAATCTCCGTCTGAGAAGTTCATAGGTAGCGAATTCTCCTCTATGTCCAAGTTCTTCATGTGCCTTTACCATGATCTCGAATCTTTCCTCTAGATCAAAGATAACTTTGAGAGGATTATCTCTTCCTTTCTTGTACATAGTCTTGTCTTGTGTGTAGAAATGCGATGCTTTCTTCAAGAATCTCTTCCTATCCTCCACTCGAGTGAATTCTGGTATTTTGAGAGTAACTAAAAATCGGAATATCTCTAAAAGATTTTTATCTTGATCCTTTGCGGAGATAGTAAATGACGAATGTTCTTCTTCATTGGTAGAACCGAATGGTACACCAGTAACCATTAATGCGATCTCGTCCAGGAATTCATCGTCAAATTCTTCAAAATCTTCCTCTAATGGTATTCTTCGAGAAAGACCATCTGGCCCTTTAAACCGAGTCGCTGATACATGTATCAGTTTAAAGTCGAATAATAATATTCCTTGGATCCATCGATTTATAGTCGCATTAGGTTGTAAGTCCGGCTCATTGAGCATTCCTTTAATATACTTTGCATCCACTTCAACTTGAAGATTCTTGACTCCAAATATGTAAAGACGATAATGGCGTAGAGCTCTGAAGAGTCCATAAAGCTCTAGTTTGGGTTGCGAATATCTCGATTCCCGTTCATTCATTGGTAGAGATCCATATCGCGCTGGTCTTCTCCTTCCACTTTCATCTTCTTAGGATAGAATAAACCCTACTGCGATAATGCTTGAGTCCACAGATAATACCACGGGTAGTTCTGAGTTATAGTCGATTGGATGTAATGCTGGAGCTGAGGTTATTAGCTTCTTCATAGCATTGAAGGCTTGTTGTCTTCGCTCATCCCATACGAACTCCATTGTGCTTCTTGTAAGCTCAGTTAGTGGCCTTGCTATTGCTGAATAATTCTGGATCCATATGCGAACAGTGCCGCATAGACCTAGAAATCCACGGACTTCTTTGACAGTTGTCAATAGTGGCCATGTTAGAATCTTCTGTACTTTGCTGTCATCAGGTAACCGTCCTTCTGGAGTACATTTTTGTCCTACGATGGTTACTTCAGGCCTTGCTACCTGAGTCTTCTTGGGTGAGAATGTAGCTCCTGCATGTCCTACTCGATGCATTATTCTATGCACATCATTTGCATGTTCCCAAATAAATCGGCGAATTCCAGAGTTTTCAGCTAATGTCTCCGGGTTTCCATCTTCCTTAAGGTACATGCTGGTAGGTCCTTTGATAGGTAAATCGTCGATAAAGATATTGGCAATATCGGGGATCTCTTGTTGAAGAATAAACACCATACATTTCTGAAATTCTGCAGGCGAGTTTGTGAATCCCATTGGCATGGATGTGATTCGCAATAGGCCCAATGGTGTATAAAACGAAGTTAGATCATGACTTTCAGGTGCTAATTTTCGAGCATCAAATCCCCAAAATAGATCGAAAACCGTATAACATGATCGTCCTGCAAAAGGTTCCACGAAGTCATCCAACACTGGTGGTAAACCTGCATCTCGAATTGTTACTGCATTTAGGACTTGAAGGTCATGCACAATTCTGAGCTTTCCATTCTTCTTGGCTATACTGAACCATCGAGATCGATATGATGCCTGGCTTGGTTCATATACTCCTGCCTTGATCTTCTCTTTCAACATTCGAATAATCTCATCCTTAGCGGCAGGTGGGATTGGAATATTCTTGTGCTCCCATGGGATATGTGGGATTACAGGAATAATGTATGGTGAGAAGTAGTCTTCTCGGAACGTTCCTCGATGTGTTTCTTCAAAGGCTAGAGTCCGTTCATTGATCTTGAATATATGCGTAAATAATTTTTCTTCCTCAGGCCATAAGAATCCATCATCGTTGATGTGCAATTCTTTTAGCCTTTCCAATGTCAACCTTTCCGAAGGTTCAAATTCTGGTGGGTGCATTGGAAGATTAGGTAACGTGAGTAGTGGATCTTCTGGAAACTGTCGAGTGACCCGTGCATCTTCAGGAAATATTCCTGGAATTGGTTTGACTTTCCTATCCACTCGCTTGTATGCTGTAAAACTTTCTTTCATCATCCCTTTCCTTTCTTCGAGTTCTCCTATCCTTGCCATAAATACTTTGCCTTGCCGATGCTCATTTCCTTGAAAGTTATTTTCTCTGAACTCCTTCTCCCGATTTGCAAAAGTTGAATCGTGAGACTCGACTCGGGTCCAAAGATCCTGAAATAATAAAAAATGTCTGAAAGTCCTAAGAGAAATTGATCCTATCCTAATTCCAGACTTGAAAAACGTCAGAAAAATAAAGAAAATAATTTTTCCTAATTTATCTGAGAGTGAGAACCATAATACAAAAGTCAGAATGTCCAATACTTCAAAACAACTAATTTTGTACCATTTATTTAAGTGGGGGTTGATTGGTGATGAAAAGAAATTATGAATAAAGTGGGGGTTGATCAATAAATAAATAGAAACATTGAGTGAGGGGTGATTGCGCATTTGAAAATTATGAGTCAGAAATAAATAGCAAATTTCCAAATTTAGACATAGTAGGTGGGTAGAGGCTGAGTCGAAAGGCCAATTCCCAAATTGAAATAAATGGAGAAATGAGCATTGAAAATGAGTGAGCACCGGCGCAATTAAAAAGGACTAATATTAGAGGAAGAGAGGTTCCACTCATCTGCATTGGAACTGATTCCACTTTCATACCCTAGTGAGTCAGGTGATGTTGCTCCATCTCTGTTGTTGCGTAGCGTTACTGGTTGAGGAAGTACCTCCCAATCTTCTTCTGGCAACCTGGCATGAGCAATCTCATCTATCAACTCTGTAATTGGGTCATAAGGAAGGTGTGGTCCAATAGTGTAACTCTCCTTGCATAGGTCATGTGCGTGGGCAATGGCTTCGTTGAGACAGACTAACCATAGGTATTCTTCTTCTCTGAGGATCTGGCATCCCTTCAACGGAGCAGGAATGTACAATTCCAGGTCTCGAGCAACAATGTGAAAACATCGGCACATATGGAGAGAAGTGGTTCCATCCCGGTGCATCTCCATCCTGGTCATAGGTTCCATGAGCTCGGAGCTGTAGTCATGTTCTAGCAACTTGGTTGCGTACTCCACCAGCATTTTCTTCACTCTCTCCCATTCTTTCGACAACTCTTCCAACATCTCTGGTGGCATCAAAGCCCAATATCTTCCGTTACAGGCACAATCTGCAAGTGAAAGCTGAAGGTGGAGGTCGATAAGGTGTATCCAGAGCTGAGTGATTTCATCACGAAGGGGCCAGTCACTGTACTGGGCCAACGGAGCATAAAGAAGGTAGGAGCCCATCTGGTGTTGGATAGGCAGTGTGCTGATGGACCTGCGTACTCGTGCTTCAAACTGATCCAACCTCAATACTGTTCCTTCATACAGTACAGCTTGTCCTTCCAAAAATCGTGCAGTGCTGATACCATCTTCAGTGTCAACAGGTTCAATTGGTGTCCATTTGATGCCTCGGAGTGACAGAAGAAGAGTACCGGTCTTGTTCATGGAGCTGTCGTGCACTTTCTGCATGTAGTATGCGAAGTCTGAGGTAGGGAGTCGAAGTGCTGGGACCATTCTGGCGCAAAGGGCATCCAGCAGCTGGTCAGCAGTCTCTACTTGGTCTGGAGGTAGGACGTCTACATGTGGGTGTAGAATGGTATGGGTTTCTGTGCCGTCTGGGGTCTGGCTTGTCAACGTAGCAATTCTTCCTTCTACCATCACTGAATCTGGCTCTCCTACTTTCATACGTTCGAAAATTTCCACCAATTCTTCGACATTAACCGTCTCCGAGAGAGTCTGAGGGGTATTAGGGGGTGTCAAGAGGGTGGATGGGTCGTTAGAGGACATTTGGAGTGGTAGAGGGCTTGCTTTCGTGAGTTGAATGCACAGTATCACCAAAACTAGAGTATTGACAAAAAACGACAGCATACTCATTTTCTCCTTAATAACTGGTCTCCATCCTTGGCTTGCTGTCATCCTGACCTTGTCCTCAGTCTGTGTACTGCGCTTCGGACCGTCATTTTTGTTTGCAATGTCTTGGGGAAGGTTTCCGGCCATGTGCACTGCATTCCTATCTTTCCGTGCATCTATCACCTCTGGTAAGCTTTCCTTTCTGTTCCGCCTATTAATTCTGATTCTTATGATTATAGAATCGTCATCTGCATCCTCAGCACTTCCTTCACAACCATCTGGTTGGTCTGCAACTGTTATTTGCGTGCTAGAGGAGACAAGAAAGTCGGATTTGGGGTTTGAGTGGTTCTGAGCTTCTGGGCTGTCTTTGAGGTGTTCTCTTGCGTCTCCTGTGAGTTTCTGGTGTCTATCGTCGACTTCATGCACTAACCTACTGCCCTGGGCGTCTCTGAGGTCTAGTTCATTCGTCTGTGGGCTGGGGAAGGTGTGGGGATGTGCCACATCACCATATCTGTGTTGTCGTTCACCTCCCTGCATCTCGGTCAAATCTCCACCGATCTTCGTCATCTTAGGCTCGTTTGATTCGCGCTGACAAGGGCTTTCGATCGGTGTATCATACGTGTGGTTTGGTGCGTTCAGTGATGTCGGATTGCGATGTTGGGTCTGATAGGGGGTGTTACACAGGTGTGTGTTCACAAACTCTGAATTTCCCTTCTCAATTACTGATCTCTTTCCTTGTGCCACTGTCTGCATGGGTGTACTTGACATTCGCATGGTCTTTGGGGGTCTGTCAATGCTGCTTTCCTTGCTACTTGAAGGTCTTTTATGGTCAAAAACCTCTCGTTTTGATTTTGGCCATATCTCCTTCATTTCTTGGTCGTTCTTGGTGATTCTAGGCTTGTTCTGTTTGTGTCGACCTCCCTTCCTGTGAAATGGGTCTGGTTGTAACATGTGAGTCCTATTTCCATGCTGTCTGTTCCATATCTGAGTCGCATTTTTCGGATTTACTAGATTAGGCCATAACTTGACCGGGTGTCGTTCGTTTCTCTTCCTTGTAATATCGTTGGAATCTTCTCGTCGAGAGCTATCGGATCGGCTACTTGATTGCGCAAATCCGTCCATTGGTCGTTCAGCAATGCTAACTTTGAGCTTCCTTTTTCTCCGACGCGGTTTCTTCCGTAACTTTGTCGGATCTGCACCGTACAGATTGTATGATGGCTTGGAATGATCGGACGGATCATGGCTTTCCAACGGCGGTTCAATGACGGTGATCGGAACTGAACTCGCGGAGATATGAGATTTCGGAGATTTATGCATTTTCAGCTGTACTGACTTCTTCCCTTTATGCTTGTAGGCTTCCCCCCTCTGGTTTCCTGCTAGATATTCCTCACAGAGTGATTCCCTGTCATTGTGGACTACCTGGAGGGTCCCTGAGGCTGTATGAGGTGAGCCGATTTCGTGAAAATCCGAAAATAGTGCATTTAACAATGGATTGATCTCGTTTTCGTAGTGATCCGACTCCATTTCCTTGGAGGAATAGAGTTCTTCTTCATCATTCCTAACTATGATGTCCTTCTTCGACATCATTAGTGTTGGGAATGGCTGTGACGTGCTAGCTTCTTGTCCATAATGATGGTGTTTTGAGTATCCTTCACTTCCGACACTTAATATACTTGATATTTCATCATCTGAATCTCGTAATTCTTCCTTCTTAGTCATTCCATGCTCATGCACACTTTGTGATGGCTGGTCTGGCTTCATCCTCATGGTCTGAGGATCACATTGATCACTCTCATAATCCGACTCTTGACTGAACTTTGGTTTCTTTGGAGCCATGAGTGACTCTAGGCTGTCTGTTTCTCCTGAGCCTCTCATTCGCTTTCGATAGATCCTGATATTAGGTAATTCTGAGTCACTTTGAGCTTCTTTTTTTTCTCTGTCTTCTTCATCCTCTATCAATATCAAATTCCTTGGCACTGATCTTTCTCCTGTTTCGATTTCCCATTCCTTGACAATACATTGAGTCGATGAGGGTGGAACTGAAAATGCAGTATATGCAGTCCCTTCTTCATTTCGAACTTCTTCCAATGCCTTCTCTCTTGTCTGAGTGAACTTCTCAAATAGAGCTTGGTAATCATCCTGATCATCGATATCAGGTTGAGCAGCGAACCATGTTGATGGATCATAGTCCCATGACTCATTGCTTCCATCAGGAGTTACTAGCATCTCATATCTAGTCTTCGATCGAGTTGGATCTTCAGGGTCCTTGAATTGGAGATAAGTGCCATTAGGCCGTTCATCAATGGAGATAAGGTTTCCTCTCTGCCATGGTCTTCCAAGCAGTAAGTCGAATGGAACTTGGCTTCCAACATAGATGTTGCCTATGGTAATGATGCTTCCAATGTCAAGTCGAACTCCTGTGAGTAATCCTTCTAACATTCCTTGTCCTCCATTAGCATCGTTCATATTCATTTTCTGAGTTTTGTCAATGGGTCTTTGGATGAGCTGTGCGAATCGACTATGACAGATGTTCATTTGCAATCCAGTATCGAGAATAGCATTGATGTCATGTCCTCCGCAATTGACTGTTAATCGAATAAGTCTGCCATGAGTATTGGCAATCACTGGTCGAGTCCAGAATGCTTCTGAATTATCCTCTGAATCTTCTTCAACAATATTGGCTCTCATTATCATTTCTGGAGCGGGTTTGATGGTCTTGTACTGAAGCTTATCAGCGATGATCCGGGCTAATCCGGGAGAAGCTCCAAGAAGATCTCGAGTTGAGATAAGTTGATCCTGGGAAAGGATTTTGTCAGCGACTGTCTGAAGATTAACACTGGCTGACATCTCCGACTGGCGTGGTGTACGATGTGCTGTTTGCGACTTGTCTCCCGTAGGTTCTTCTTTGCTAGTTGATACTCTTGAACTATTCCTTGGGTCGATCTTCTGTACCAACTGCTCATCAGTCATAGTGATATCTTTGACACTTGACTGAGTCTTGGCTGGTGGACTGATTGTCTCTGCTTGCGACTTTCGAGGTATACGATCGATGACAACTTCTGGTTCTGCTCTCCTTGATGGTCTTGACTGAATGGGTCTTTCCATTACATCCTTGCGCTTGTGATTGGTTGTCTTCTGAGAACGAGTTATCGGATATCCAATCTCATCTTCTTCTGGGTGCGCATATAATGTCTCGCTAGTTTCCGATGAGGATTGACATGTGATAAAGTTGACCTTGCTTTCTGCTGAGTGTTGGCGTTTAGCAGCTTGGACTAATGATTCTCCAAATGCTCGCCTGATCACTTCTCCATTTCCCATGCAAAGTTTCCCTGAGTTATCAAACTTGGCAATTCCTTGGGAAACAATGTTCTTCACCTCTGAACATGTTCGAAGTCCATGTCCCATTTGTCCACATCCAAAACAATTACGATAGGGAGCTCTCTCGATGTTTCCACCTCGAGGTTTATTCTTCTCTTGATCTGGCTGAGTCTCGACACAATTATTGGACCTAAGATCTGGAGAACGAATGGCTTGTGCAACTAAAGGGTCGAGTTTGACTGCCTTGTAGTACAAAAGACCATACTTCGGATCTGATATGGAGAGCTTCGACATTTGTTCGATCAGCTTCTCTACCTCATCAGGTTCTGTCTTCTTCACCCTATCCTGAGCTCTTCTCAACTTCGAATCAGTCTTGCCGATCTTTGGAGACTGAGTTTCCCTTATCCTATCGGATACGATCTTGACCTCATCCTCATCTTCCTTCTCATTACTTCCGAGGTCATCTTCAGGTTCATCTCTGAATGGGTTTGGAGTTTCCTTCTTTTCCTCCCCATCAATCATGTCGAACCTGTCTGCATTCAACATTGACTCTGCAGCATTCCATATCTGCTCCAAATCGAAAGGTTCAGCCATGTCATGGTCTGGATCCTTTAGTAAGAGTCGATTCTCTAGGTGTGCTCGAGTGTAGTCATCGAGTCCATTCCAAAAATAGGTAGCCTGTTCCTCCTTGGTTATTTTCTTGTGAGCGAATAGCCATCCTCCTATCTTGGTAAACTCTCTGGAATACTGCGTGAATTGTTTCCAGCTCTTGACTCTCGAGTCTCGATTAGCGTACATGAATCTCTTGAGATCCATCTTTGTATATCTCTTCTCATTGAGCTGGGCATCGAACAGCCTCAGCAGTTGAGTCTTGAGATTCTTCCAATTGGGTATAGCGAAATCATTAAGACCTTCGATCACCTGGATTACCTGCCTCGAGCAGTATCGAGTGATGGTCTTGCACTTGTCTGTGTCAAGCGTGACATTGTACTTAGAACACAATTGTTCATAATAATCTAGAAAGGCCTTGACTTCTGAGAAATGTCCCGTGAATGTCTTGGGAGCATTCTTCGAGGTCGAGTATGGCATATCTAGAACCGATAACGATGTCTGATTGGTCGAGGGAACTTCTTCCTCATGATTGGTAGTCTGTGTAGCACTGTCAGTGGTCATGATAACAATGCAAATGACTTAGCGAAAAAATTCTTCTTTGCTCTGATCGATGAGCGATGATGGTAAAACTTGATATGGTTACAACCACAACTATTGAATAGCTGCCCTGCGGTGGTCACCAAGTTTTGTCGTGCTGGGATGGTATTGGCTGTTGAATAACCAAGTACACTCCCACTGAGTCAACCGGTCTAATTATCTAGGCGGGTAGTCTTCCCAGTTGTTCGTTGAAGCTATGGGCAACTTGTTGTAGTTGGAGGGTTGAGAGACTCAAGTTTGAGTAGAGAGGTAGAGTGAGTGAGAGATGAGTCTTTATCCAATTCTCTTGAAAGCGAGTGATAGGTCACAATGGGTGAGGAGCAATTAAATTGTCCACACCGAGGTAGGCAATGACAAGCTATGCAGAATAGATGTCAATGTCTAGAGGGACACACACACTCGAAGTCTCAAGATATCAGATATCGACTTTGAGAGGGGGGTTTATCACCAATGTCCAATTGGAACAGAGGCAATACAATACCTTTGACTAGTACCAAACTAGTCCTTGAGCAATGCAGTTATCCAGTCTTGAGCTGAGGTCAACTGTATGCGACGAAACCTTGACTTGACTTGCAAATAGTGTGACAAGGGGTCACAGAGTGATGTGAGCTTGTCTTGTTCTGGGGGAGAACTCTGGTGAGTTATTCTATGGGGAGTTAATTCTATGCTCCTCTGGGGGGCTACATGCTGGTCCTTAAATACTAATTCCAAGACCAATTTACATAATCCACAGCATAAGCTAAAAATAGATCTGCATCAACCACATCATCAAAATTTGATATCTCCTTTCAAAGCTATGCATCAAATACTCCAAATCAAGTGATATGTATCAATGTATCAATGAGTTATTTGATGAATGATGCGCATCAATGAATTAATTGATGAGTGATGTGCATCAATGCATGATTTGATGAATGCTGTGCATCAATGAATTACTTGATAGATGCTATGCATCAATGAGTTATTTGATGAATGATGCGCATCAATGAGTTACTTGATGAATGATGTGCCATCAATGAATCAATTGATGAGTCCAGAATATGGTTCAAGGTGATGACCTGATCGATGATCTAATCGATGACTTGATGAATGACCTAATGGATGATATAATCGATTACTTGATGGATGAGATAATCGATGACCTAATGGATGATATAATCAATTACTTGATAGATGATATAATCGATGACCTGATGGATGATATAATCGATTACCCAGTTTGGGCTTATTTGGTTTTTGGTATCTGGACTGTGGTCTTTGGTTTTTCCAGAGCGATGTATCGGATGGCTTCTCAGATAAGACCAAATGAATGGTGCAACCGGTGGTTCTTGAACCTTCATTTCTGCTTCTAGAGCGTGACCATATAAAGAATGGTTTGTTTATCTATCGCCGCTCGAGTTCCTTTTCTGCAATTCTTTGTTCTAATGCCACCTTCACGACTTCGTGCACGACTTCACCATCTGCTCTGCCACGCTTCTGAACTTCTCAGGCTGACTTTTGTGTATCGTCGCGCTTCCTCTAACCCGATTCAGTGAGTTACTTTCTCGACACTTTGCGATCTTTATGCTTAATAGCACGAAGAGTATTTGTGGAGACGACTATCATGATCGAGGAGGAGTGGGTCGAGTGGGTACCGGAGCTTGTTACTAGACGAGTTGTGCTCAACGCTTGATAGTAAGCTTGGCACTTTCCATCGGCTTTCGATTTGCTAACTTGTGTGCAGAATTACGAGTTACTGCGACGTCCAATATTTCTTGTTTATCCTTTCTGATGTCCTACTATGTTCTTGCTTCCGATAGTGTAAAGCGTGCCAATATTACGATTGTTTATGTCCAGGCAATATCCTGGCCTGACAACGCTTTACACTATCGGAAGCAAGAACATAGTAGGACATCAGAAAGGATAAACAAGAAATATTGGACGTCGCAGTAACTCGTAATTCTGCACACAAGTTAGCAAATCGAAAGCCGATGGAAAGTGCCAAGCTTACTATCAAGCGTTGAGCACAACTCGTCTAGTAACAAGCTCCGGTACCCACTCGACCCACTCCTCCTCGATCATGATAGTCGTCTCCACAAATACTCTTCGTGCTATTAAGCATAAAGATCGCAAAGTGTCGAGAAAGTAACTCACTGAATCGGGTTAGAGGAAGCGCGACGATACACAAAAGTCAGCCTGAGAAGTTCAGAAGCGTGGCAGAGCAGATGGTGAAGTCGTGCACGAAGTCGTGAAGGTGGCATTAGAACAAAGAATTGCAGAAAAGGAACTCGAGCGGCGATAGATAAACAAACCATTCTTTATATGGTCACGCTCTAGAAGCAGAAATGAAGGTTCAAGAACCACCGGTTGCACCATTCATTTGGTCTTATCTGAGAAGCCATCCGATACATCGCTCTGGAAAAACCAAAGACCACAGTCCAGATACCAAAAACCAAATAAGCCCAAACTGGGTAATCGATTATATCATCCATCAGGTCATCGATTATATCATCTATCAAGTAATTGATTATATCATCCATTAGGTCATCGATTATCTCATCCATCAAGTAATCGATTATATCATCCATTAGGTCATTCATCAAGTCATCGATTAGATCATCGATCAGGTCATCACCTTGAACCATATTCTGGACTCATCAATTGATTCATTGATGGCACATCATTCATCAAGTAACTCATTGATGCACAGCATCTATCAAGTAATTCATTGATGCACAGCATTCATCAAATCATGCATTGATGCACATCACTCATCAATTAATTCATTGATGCGCATCATTCATCAAATAACTCATTGATACATTGATACATATCACTTGATTTGGAGTATTTGATGCATAGCTTTGAAAGGAGATATCAAATTTTGATGATGTGGTTGATGCAGATCTATTTTTAGCTTATGCTGTGGATTATGTAAATTGGTCTTGGAATTAGTATTTAAGGACCAGCATGTAGCCCCCCAGAGGAGCATAGAATTAACTCCCCATAGAATAACTCACCAGAGTTCTCCCCCAGAACAAGACAAGCTCACATCACTCTGTGACCCCTTGTCACACTATTTGCAAGTCAAGTCAAGGTTTCGTCGCATACAGTTGACCTCAGCTCAAGACTGGATAACTGTATTGCTCAAGGACTAGTTTGGTACTAGTCAAAGGTATTGTATTGCCTCTGTTCTAATTGGACATTGGTGATAAACCCCCCTCTCAAAGTCGATATCTGATATCTTGAGACTTCGAGTGTGTGTGTCCCTCTAGACATTGACATCTATTCTGCATAGCTTGTCATTGCCTACCTCGGTGTGGACAATTTAATTGCTCCTCATCCATTGTGACCTATCACTCGCTTTCAAGAGAATTGGATAAAGACTCATCTCTCACTCACTCTACCTCTCTACTCAAACTTGAGTCTCTCAACCCTCCAACTACAACAAGTTGCCCATAGCTTCAACGAACAACTGGGAAGACTACCCGCCTAGATAATTAGACCGGTTGACTCAGTGGGAGTGTACTTGGTTATTCAACAGCCAATACCATCCCAGCACGACAACGCGTCGAGGCATCGAGATTCCCATAGCTGTAGGAGCCTTGAGTGGGGAATAAGGACATCTAGTTAAGTGGATACTAACCTCAACGAACAGGAGGCATGGTCAGCCGGGCGAATTCATCTCGGACTTCCGGGTGAGATTGCAAGTATAGGGCAAGGATCAGGGCATGTTTGCGTAGATATAGGACAAAGGAGTCAGAGGACCAACAACCGATAGATTTCACGACGTCGAAAGGGGTACTGCGCAGAAGGTACTCCAAGGTGGCTCCAATCCGAATGCTATGGCCAGACAAAACAGGTAGATTCATTTGTCTCTGGGCAGAGTTGATTCGCTGTAGGAAATCATTGCGCGTTAAGGGAGAGTAGGTAGAGCCACATTGGAAGGCAAAGAGAGGGGCATCTGATGGTGGAGAATTAACATGGTAATGATTGGCGAGGGCTGACTCTGGGTCTGATGGGCCAGTCTGGCGAGACCAAAATACTTTCTCGCCAGAGGGGGAGGATTTCGTAATTGGGAGATGGAATGAATGGACAGAGTTACCAAACCGATCGGTTTGCACCTTTGTATCAGAGGGTGTGACATGTTTAGATCGGCTGAATGTCTGTTTAGTAGGTAGTGTGAATTCACCTGGTGGATGTTAGTGCTGACCACAATATTGGAAGGGATGAACCTACCTAAACGGGCACATGAGTAAAAGGTGGTGGTTAGACATGCGAAGACTGCTGCATCAAAGGGAAGCGACAGGTTTAGGGCGAGTCGGATCTGCTCAATCATGTGGACAGTGAACGGTTTGCGCATGGGTCGGATAGAAGTGGATGGGGTGAGATTATGTGCAGCTTAGAGGAGGGCTCTAACTTCCTGTTCACTTGTGTTCCAGGGGACACGATGGATGATGTGCCATGAACGAATGCCTGCTATGTAGTTTGATATGGTCTTGTGCGAATAGTGCCCCACAAGGGAGGAGATGAACGCTGCAAGAAGGCCTGGTGAGCATGGTGCTTGATGTACTTCGGAAATGTTGTGAATGTCACAAAAGGAATGGAATCGGAGCAGACCTGAGCCATAAGTTGAGGCAGTTGATTTTTGAATAAAGGCAGCGAGAACGGACATGATCTGTGCATGGAAAGCAGGTTGCTCTGTAGCAAATTCCTGCTGGAATGCCGGCTTCCACAGTTGTAACCGTTCCTTGGCGCGAACAGTAGGTCGCAACATCGAATAACCAGTGAGCTGTATCGCTGGTCTTGAGGGACTAGTTGCAGTAGGTACAGAATGTTTCAAAGGACGACACAATGTTGGCTTGATTGCATGTTTGGTTGGCTTCAGCAGTAGGTTTTTGTTGTGCATGCGTATGTGGTGTTTCTGATACGAGGCCTTGTGGCACTTCTGCAAGGAAGTTGCAGAGAGAGGGTGGAAGTATGATGTTGGGTAAGCGTGGCGCGGTGGAATAGACCCCTCTGGAGGGGAGGTCGGCGGGATTGGCCTCAGAAGGGACGTAGCGGACGAGCACCTCCCATTTGTTCGCTTCACAGAGATCATGCACCCGTTTGAACACCTCATTGACATGTTTGTTCCTGCTCCTACCAGAACGCCAGCCGCCGACAACAACGGTGTTGTCGCAGTAGACAATGAAGTGTTTGGGGGTGTCTGGTAGTTGGCTGAGCGAGAGGAGGAGGAGCTCAAAACCAACTGATTCAGCCCAGGCGATGTCTTTTCCAGAATGGTTCCAGCCCGGGGTGAGAACAAACACATTCCATCTGGTTTGGATGACAATGCCGAGACCAACACCGGAACTCGCATCGGAATAAGCGTGCAACTCACTGAAGTGTGAGGTTTGTGAGAGCGAGTGGCAGACAGATTGGAGTGTAAGTCGGGAGGTCCACCAGTCGAGGTCCTTGCATATTCCTTTGGTCGGTCGATGTGGGCAGTCAGGACGGTCACCAAAAGAGGATAGCATGCCTTCAAGGAGGGTGAGATAGGCATGTCCGAAAGGGAAGACGTATGTGGTATGTAGGAGCTTGCCATACAGTGCCTGAACTTGACGAAGGGTGTGAGTGCGTCTCGAGTTCCATTAGTGAATGGCCTCGAGGTATTTGGTCTTCTTCTGTGCACAAAGGGTGACCGTTTTGTCTGACAAGTTCCACAGAAAGCCAAGGTATATGACGGTGGTCTGGAAGGGTGTGGTCTTCTCTTCCTTCCAAGGTATCCCCAACTGTGTAGAGATAAGTGTGATATCCGCCTTGCAATACAGAAAGGATTGATCATGAGGGGAACGTGGGGAGGAGAGGGATAAGTCTTGTAAGGGAAAATGGAAGGAGTCATCAAACTCTTCAAGCGAGCCATCAGGCAACAAATTGCCAACAAAAAGGTAACGTGAGTGATGGTGGAGGTGACCAGAACATTGTACCGTATGTGCCAATTGGGAACACAGCGAATTGTAATTGGATAGGGCATGTGTGGGTAGCCGAAAAAAGATGAAGTCGTCCACCCATTTGCTGATTGGTCCAATACCGCAGCCCCGGAGAATGTCAGTGAACGCGTCTGCCAATGAGCCCCAAATGCCGCCTGCAGAGGAGAGACCAAAGGAGTTGGCTGTGTTGATGGCAAACTCGTTGTTCTCAGAGAGACTGGTTAGGGGCAAGCGGAATTGTGCAAAATGCATCTGCCACATCGCGTGTAGATGCCTGGGAACCAGGTGGAAGATTGGCAATTGTGAGTGCCACGGTATTAAAGGTCCCCCAGGTACATGGAAAATCAGCGGAGTCAATGAAGGAGTTGATAGAGTGGACGGTTCGCGAGGGGGACAGAGTACGAGGTATGTGTGGAAAGAAAAGGTTCTGGACAAGGCGAAATTGATCAGAGTTTGGTTTAGGGACAAGGGATAGAGGGGAAGATTGGAAGGGTCCAAGGAGAGATTGCACTTGAGAAGAGGTAAAAGGTCCAAAATAATGACCAGCAATGAACTCGCGCTGGACAATACTATTAAATACATCCAAATGTTCATATACTGATTCCGAGTTGGACGGGGTATAACAGAAGGATAGCTGGGGTATTCCAGCAGAAAAACCGCTTCGCAAGGAGGAAATGAGAGTGGGGTAGAGTGGGTCAAGATGGAAAAGGGAGAAAAAATGAGACCATGCATCAGGATTGTAAGGAGTTGATAGTCTAGGTTTGTTTGTAGAGATGAGAGTGGTTGCAGGACGTGGCTCCATGGTCGGAGGCTCCACATCCAGAGCATTCGTGTATGAATTGATGGACCATAGAGCAACCCGAGCGCAATTGGTAGTTGATGCACAGAGGGCGACCATCGGGTGCAACAAGACTCCCATTGGGGAGGCGCCAGCATCGGGTGCTTCTGGAGTGGTCCCATAACATGTTTCGGTTGCATTCGGCAACCTTGTGGTCCCCCGAGCCAAGGCAGACAGCACAAACAATGGAGGAAGGGTTGTTTGTGCCTGCACGAAAAGAGTTGGTTTTCTCCCCAGTCCGTGGTCGTGTGTTGCGAGAAGAAGGAAAGGTAGTCGGTGGGCGCTACATGAAGAGACATGATTAGAATGCATGGTAGTGATTTGTGAGGCATGGCATGAGCGGCAAAAGTGTAGACATGACATGACATGTAAAACATGGTGTAAAGCATGGAGAGCATGGACAGACATGATAGCATGATGACATGGTGGGTATGGACATGGCATGTAGGTGTGGTTGATGGTCGAGCATGCAGAAATCAAGACTCACCACCTCCTCTCGTTCACGTTTCCGAGTGACCAAATCTGATGTTATGTCCTGCAGCTGAAACTCATCCACCAATTCGATGCGTGGGGGTTTGACTTTTCTGGCTATGGCGTTGTGCCAGAGTACGCATGCCTTGGAAAGGTATACAATCAGAGGGTGTTTTCCACCGATTGGGCGATGTGCACGAGATGGGTGGTCGGAGATGCTGCGTAGCAGTTTGTCCTACATATCGACATAAGTAGGCTTCCAATCTGCCCGCCGAATGGCCTCGATGTAAACCGGGTGCGCCTCTCGGAGTTGATGCAGTGAGAGAGATTCATCACTAGGGACATTACGGGTTAGAAAAACATCCACAGAGCGAGACGAGGATAGGTCAAGACAGGTAGAGGCTTGGGCTTTGGATTGCTCATCTAATCCTTGGACAATGAAGAAGTACAGCGGAACGCAGAGCCCTTCCAGCAAACGAGTCTCAATAGCCGAGTGCATAGTATATACCGTGCGACCGCCAGTGAAGACATCTGCCCCAAAGTCACTGCTGGATGAGTCCTGGCGAGGTCGGTGTGAAACAGGTAAGGATGATTGCTGAGGCGGACAATCGAGTACACCTGAGGAAGACTGTTGTGAGGCAATAGCGTTACCAGGCATAGATGTACCAGCGGTCTCAGCTAAGGTGCCACTGCCAGATATCTCGCCACCAGACGATCCAGCCATCTCGTCAGGAGTGTTACCTGTAAGGACGATAGGAGGCTGTTCCGTGCCAGGAGTGCCATTAGTCAAACCTTGATTGTCCTGTACCGCAGAAGCTGAGGCGTGTGCATTGCGTGCCACCTCACGATAGGAGCTCCAGACGTCGCGTTGAAAACCCAAGAGCTCGTCATGTACAATTCCCAGGAACCAACCTGCATTGTCGTGATTCATGTTGGTGTACCGGCGCATAATGGTCCGGCGCAGCTCAAGGTAGGCGTCACTGCTGTAGTCGGGGACTGGAAGTTTGTCAGGGTCGACGGGTACGCGGTCCAGCATAGGAGTCGCCCCTCGGGTTCGCAGGTTCATTCTGGTTGTCATAGGTGAGAGTACCAGAGCTTCGATGCGAAATCCAGACCCAGATGACAGTTTGAAATGAGGTACAGCTAATTGAACGAAATTTACGGTTCTATTGAATACACTGAGGGTTGACGCGGAGGTGACGGTTCAAAGATAAGATGTTTTCGGCTATTTCCGCCACCTCCGCGCAGACTATAATCTTTGGTGACGCGCCACCAAAGATTGTCGAACTACGGTAAGCTGGGTGAGCACTGAGCTACCTATCAACTCTATTCGATACCCATTCGAGAGCAGCCTTTGTACCAGTCTTTCCCCACCGGCACATCAGAGTGATCTAGGTCCGTGAAAAACCGCTAGTCTGTACCGAACATAGCAGTACTTCGATGCATCAAGAGGTTCTGCACAATTTACTCGCCTTGCAAGAAGAGATTGTAGTCTGCACGCGCGGAGGTGGCGGAAATAGCCGAAAACTTCTTGTTCCTCCACGCGCTAATATCAGTGCTCTCGAACAAAGCAAATTCGCTGCCTACCCACCTCTCCCTCAAGACTGTGCTCCTGCAGAGCACACCCGCCCTGTAGAGCATCTCGGAGCACGGTGTCGGGTGGACTCTGGGAGCCGGGGCTGATAGAGGCGGCCGACATCCATCCTTCTCCCTCTGAAAGTTGCTTACAGTGCAACAAACCAGATTGACAAGAATATTCTTGGAGCAAACTGAGAAAGCGCAGAAACTAACCAGCCATCGCAAGCCCAAGCCATCTTCCGATCTGATACCTCTCGCTCTCTTCGACTACTGGACTTCAGACCTTCCGCGCTCCTGTTTGAAATGCACTATTGCTAGAGGACTGCAGGTGCGCCAGTCAAGTTTGCTGCCCGCATCCCAGGTGCGGATTGGCTTACATCTGGAACCAGAGACGACTCGTTTTCCATCCAATAAGCACGCGGTTGATCTGACCCAAACCGAGTGTCCTTCGGACGGACCAGCAACGACTTCACCTGTAGATTATCAGAGGCAGGTCGTCCCGTCAGAACCAGAGAAACCTTTCTGCACATTCGGTGAGAACGAGATTGACAGTACACAATCTGGCGGTCTCCGAATGGCCAGAGATGAGCTCGCCGCTGACAGCGTTCCAAATACGAATTGACCCGTCCACAGAACTAGAAATGACGAGGTTGCCATCCAAGGACCTTGCAACCGAGTCTGTGTGTCCCTCAAGCAGACCCGAAACAAGCCTATCGCTCTCCGCATTCCAGAACCGTGTCCTGATATAATCCGAAAACAGGCAAGAGCTCTCCGCTGCCGTGGTTCCACACACGGCCTGTTTCATGGTCGAAGCCTGACGCAATAAGACTGCCGCCTTCTGAGAGCGCGAATGACGAATCATTTGCGTGTGACCCTCAAACATAACCAAAACGAGTTCACCGGAGTCAGTATCCCAAACGTGTATCTCCCCGTCTTAAAGCCAGAGACCGCTCGCTTCCCATCTGCTGAGAAACCAGGTGTAGCTGCCGGGGATTCGCACTCCTTGGGCGGACCGAAGAGTACCTGCCAGGAGAATTGCGAGCTGCGTTTTCAGAGTATTTCCCGCCTCGCAGAAAAGCGACGCAATGGAAGGATGGAGTATCGCCAGCTTGTTTAATCTATTGTTTGACTGACCGAGCCAGGTTCGCCCTTCTCTCTTTCGAATAATATATAGATAGCATCCCAACCCGTTATGTCGCACTCGTCTGAAGCGGTCGCGACTATGGTGCTCTTGAACATCAGCAGTGCTATCCGAACATGAAGTCCATCGTGGCTGGTCTTCATGAGCTCTGTCCTGCCAGTCGTTCAGAACTGCTCTCGCCCTCTAGGTGAGTGAGCTCCAGTTGGAACCTATCCTTTGCCCATGCTTTGAGCGGAGAGCTGGATTTGTCACCTCAGAAGAGAATTGTGGCCTGCATAATCATCGAGCCACTGTGCGAGAGAACCCGTGCGACCGATCCAACGGTGGAATATCTCAAATCTCAGGTCAAAACACTCCAGGAAAAAGGGGATAGCCTTCAGGGTCGCAGTCCCTTTGCAAGCTTCTTTGGTAACTATTAGGCAGCCACAACGGCCTGGATGATCGCATTTTACTCCCGTTTCGCATTTTACTCCCGTTCAGTTTCGCTCCGTCTCGCGAATCGTGCAATATCGTCGCTCTTCCAAGTCCTCTGCTGCAGTGATCTGTAACGAATAGGTTGACCGATGGAGGAATACACGACATGCGAGGGGAGAAAGAAGGTGGGTAGAAAAAAATTTATTCATACTTAGACTAGATGGCATCTACGGGCCACGAAAGTCTAAACCAAATTAGGCTTGAAAAGAAAGAAAGAGGACAATGAAATGAGGGAACAATGACCTTCCGCTCTCTATATGGGCGCGCTTTGACGACTGAGAGGGACCAGTCCGCGAAGGTATATAAAGCGCGAGATTCTCCGCCAGAACGCCCCAACAACTTGCTCTCCTATCATCACCATCCCTCCCTCTACTCTCCATCCCAGTACTTGTCTTCACTTATTGCGAACGACATGCACGCATCCTTCCAGGCGAGCTATCATTCTGGTGCTGTGCACCACAACGACTACGCGGACAACATGTTCGCGGATCACACCCTCAAAGGAGGCCAGCTGGTAAGTTCCTTCAAAACATCCGTCACTGGACTGAGTCGACTTACGGATTTTCCCTTCCAACTAGCGTCAGTCCCACGACGCACCGGTCGACACTATGTCCATTGAAGGACATTACGGCTGGGCCGGGGATCCATCTGTAAGTATATTTCTTGTTAGAAAGCAAACCGTCGCTGATGACCACTTTAGCTTCGTCCTTCAGGACGCTGGAGCGACGGAAGGAGGATGGAGAATCCCCAGTCATTCTACACTTCGTCTTTCTGTTCGGAGTACCTCTCAGGTACAGGACCCTCAGAAATGGCAATGCAACTACATATTCTGTCCAACCTTGGTCATGACGGTGCATCCCGCCAGGAGCCCTCAAAGTGGAATACGGAACCACGCCAGTTCTCGCCATTCGGCCAATATCCACTCGAGCACGCAATTCAACCACCCTTCGGGGATGCTGATCCATTTGGATCTGCATTCCCGCCGACCAACAGCATGGTAAAATATGCGCACATGGATGCGTCCTGGGGCGAAGGTGCGGGGATGTATTATCCCGGCACGGGGCAGGCACAAGCAAATTCCGCCCCACCAACAACGATGCAACGCGTTAGCCTTGACGAACATTTGGCTATCGCAAAAGTTGCAATACCTAATATTAATCAAGGTCTCTTCGGGGAGCATGCAATGCCGCATGCCGGCGCGCCTCTGCTCCTCGGGAACCTCCCGGAGACGGGGACGGGGACGGAAATGGAGGCGGGGGTGGAGACAGAGGCGGTGGCGGCAGAGGCAGAGGCAGAGGCGGGGGTGGAATCCAGCGATCGTTTAAGGCCCAGCGGTCGGCTGACGTGTTTAGAGTGTCTGGACACGTTCAAGAACAAGTTTACACTAATGCGGCACATCGAATCCGTACACGACGGTAGCCGCTTATGGATTTGTCCTGGGAAGGGCATGCCATGTCCCAGAAACATGGGGAAATGTACTAAACAGTCATTCAACCGGCGGGATAACTGCCACCGGCACCTCCTGAAGCGCGGGAAACATAGTCCCTGCTACCAAGTCGCCCTATACATGGGTTGGAACCCGTCGAAGGTGGCGTCTGTAGGAGTGTTGGAGAGAAAGTGTCAGCAAACGCAGTAAGAATCTGTTCCTTTCCTTCATAGTCGTCGTCCTCGCATATCCCACATATCCACACAGATCGATGTCCTACTATTGTAATCTTCTCAATCCATCCCCGAATCCATCTCCGAACTACATATCACTCCCAATCTCCTTGTAATACGAATATCTGCTTGCCAATGGTGCGGATCATTAGTTTGACCTTCGATGAGACGATGAGAAATAAGAAACCCAGTGGGAGCAAGTCAGCGGCCTGGATGGCCATCTGCTTGTTCAAGTAAGCATTTGAAGATGTGCAGGAAAGTTCGGAAAATTCGGGTTGAAAACTTCGAGACGGATCTGCCAGAATAGGAAACCGTGACCTTGTATTATGTAACTGAAACCACAAGGTAACTTTTGGTGTCTACGCTCTCTTTCGTCTTGAACCTCGGCTTGACATCAAGACCCAGGAGCTATGAAGCACATGTGCCTGGACACAATATTCAGACCGGAGATGGAACCCATCGAAACGGAATTCATTATTCCATCACAGCCCTGGCGGAGTATCGCGTGCACCTTATTTTGCCGATTCCTGGAGGCCGGCTGCTCAAAAGATAAATGATTTATACGCACCGACCAAATTCTAGCCCATGTTAGGAGGGAACCAGGCAGGTCATGCTACCGAGCGGCGATGTCTCTGGTATGGCATCCAAATGAAAGAGGGAGCATAAGTCATATTCTTCCTTCGTTTGCTCCTCACCGATTCTTGAGCAAGGGAATTCTCACTGGGAGCGTGCTATGTTAATCACACTCAGGCGTGAGACAACCGCTGTCGTCTGCCAAGCTTTTCAAAGCCATATAATACGAAGCGGGGCACAAGATAGCGCGAGATGCAATGGTCCGAGTTCGGCTGTTGGGACAAGTGACTGCGGGGGAAAGAGGAGGGAGAGTGAGTTGTTTTCAGAAAAATCTCGTAGACAGACCGTTTAAATGCCTTTTGAAAGATGCGCAGCAATACTTGCCTCCTTTTCACTTCTTATTTAGCACTGTGATTCTATTGTTGTCATATCTTGCGGAGACTGCCACTCTGTGCATGCGAGTCGATTGATTTGTCCTTCAGGAAATTTGGGTGTTACCGTAGATGCCTGTGAGTAGACGTCAGGTGAAGATCTACTCTTTGGTACCAGAGCTCCTTATAAAAGAATGGAATCGATAGACCACGATCGCATAAAATGTAGAAAATGCGTAGAGAGTCAAGAGGTGACACTTTGCGCTAGTAGTCAGAGTTCCCAATAAGTCTGATAAGTCTGATCGGTCGTCTTCCTTTATTACTGACGTTGGCAAGATTTTAGCTAGGGTCTCAGAGACAGAAAGGCGCGGTAATACTGTACCTATCTCTGTCGACGAGTGATCTGCAAGACGGTTTGTCTGCAGTCGATGTATCGTCCTGTACTAAATCAACCAACCTGTCGAGACATCGTCCGAATCGAGGATAGACTTACGGCGAGAACTAATGGAACAAATCCATTCCACTCACTCACAATGATTGATTCATGCACCGACCAGGCGCACTCGAGTTTGATAATCATCTGGCTGGAGGCTTCTGTTGACATGATGTTGTGTAGGCGTTGGGCGTTGTCATCGTCGGGAAATTACGGGAAACGGAAAGGAGCCAACGTTCGATTCCCTCACTCGCCACAGTTATCCAAACAGATTGGTCAGCATGTGTTTCCCTCGGGCATCAAATCAGCGGAGTCGGAAATTAACGAGGGACCCTGATCGTCCCCTCGGCGAATGTCTCACTTTCGACTTTTCATGATTTCAGGTGGGCGTGACGCAAATGCTTGGGCTCTACTGCTGGTGAATATTGGTCTTTGCGCACTGGGCCTTCTGTGTGGGCGTTGGTGTCGAACTCAGTCTGCGATAGTGATTGAAGGAAACCGTGCTTCATTGCCATGCTGAAGGGCTTGAACAACGGATACCGCATAGGTAAATAGGGCTGATATATGCTCGAGATGATTATAGAGTCATGAATGCTGTTATGCGCACCACTGCTCTCATCCACAATGGTTTCGAAGCAGTAAACCAGGGCCTGGCGTGATTCCGAGCGACCGCATCGGGTCTCTCCCTGTTTGAGAATGTCACCCTACCCCTCGCCTTCTCGTCTTGAAGGTGGACGAGTAGAGATGCTTTCCATTCCACGCGCGCCATCCGGAGGTAAACGGACCCAGACGCCGATCAAGTCATCAAATGAAGCCGCGAAAAGTCATTGAGAGGCGACACTCCCCTCGAAGGACAGTCGCCACACAAATTTCAATCACAGAAATCGAGGAGGGCTATTCCATATTGCAGACTGAGACAATGGTTAAGTCCAAATATCTAAAAGCCATATTGATGACCCGCCCAATTGGTCCAAATGTCCTAAATCTGTTCACAATGGCTTCCCGCTCACCGCGCGAGCTTCGCGATTTATATTCCGCCGATGCTGATAGGGGAATACTTAATTAGAGAAGAACCCCGTTCATCACGCATGTCATTGCGACGTACTCCGAGGGCCACAGCGTAGCTACCTAACCGAATTTAGGTGAACAGAACAGTGAACAAGACCTTAGCACTGAATCCTGACCAGGCCACGTTTCCTGGTCTCCTTCTCGACACCGGTCTCTGGAAAGGTATTCTAACAACCCAACCTGAACCTCTGTCTCCCCAACCATCTTCTCTCCCCGCCTTCTCTACCACCGTCTCTTGAGTCCAACCCTTAGCTTTATCGATGTATTCGTACTTTCATCAATACTCTGTGTCTCCTATTGGAGCCTTTCCCCCGCAGAAGCAGTATCACTATTATGTGCATCCTGATAGATCAGCCATTCTCCCTCGGACGCAGTATCCTACTGCAGTCAACGATGCTGCAGCAGCAAACCGTCCCCACGAATTAACCAGATGGCAGAAACTGGCAAGCATTCGCCCTTCATCATCGAACACTTCAACTGACAACATCCAATAATCAAGGACAATTCCTTTTTTGCACCCATTTACGGTGCGTCTGCTTTTGACCGTCCGCTCGCTGCCCTGGACCCCAAGGAATTCGATTGGTGGTGTAATATTCTGCTTCTGAGTGCAATATACTATTGTAAAGACATCGTAAGCGCATGCGCTCCACGACAAAGTCATCCTTCCCTGACGCCGCTCCCCCTCAAGATTACTGATGTTGGGCATCGAGAACCGGACATGGTCCATCCGGTGGTGCCTACTCCAGATGCCGACACAGGCACTCGTTCCACACAGCTGATAAATCTTGAACAATGTTCGAGCTCAGCTAGTGCTGGAAACACAAACAATTTCCAAGAGAATGCAGAGCGTGCGATGTCAGATTCTGGTGTCGCAGCGCTAAATCAATCCCAAATCATGAATACCCAGACGTCGTCATCGTCATTACCATCGTCATCGTCAACTTCCTCCTCGCCCCCACCGACGCCGCCTGACGACAAGGCAAAGCCGCAGAGGAGGCGACCTGGGCGAAAAAATGCCCCGAGTTCAACAGTTGCGTGCACCTTTCCAGGGTGCAAATTGGCATATTCAAGGGTGCCAGATAGAGACAGGCACATGAGGACTTGTCATGATCCTGACTTCGAGCCCTGGTACTGCCCAGGCCTGGAGACTGGCTGCTGCCCAATATACGAAGGGTTCAAGCGCCGCGACCAAATACTGGCGCATGTCAGGAAGGAACCAGGTAGCGCATGCTACCAAGCAGCGATGGCTCTGAGATGGCACCCATATAAGAGGGGAAGCGTATGTCGACTGAAGGGTTATCGACCGCCTTGGATGCGGACGTGACCAAGCTTCCCCCAAAGAGACGTCTTCCCCCTTCCCACTTCGCCTCGCTTCTATCTGCCCCCAACATCTTCTATGTCCTCGAATACCCATCTCCAGCGCCGCCAACCACCCACATTTCCTTCCCTGTTTTCGCTCTTTATGATGTGGATCGTTCCCGATCTCTCCTGTACTTAGCGTAAACCCGCGACTTTTGGTGAATGCCAACTTTTATCATAAAGACGTTCTCAGATGATGAGAGATGTACCACCAAAGAAGATGCAACGGTCTGAATCTGAGTCTTGAAGCGTTTAACGAGGGTAAGCAGAGATTCGACGTACCTCACGAGTGCGACAAGTGCGAGCGATGAATTCTGATCTAGCCTTTCTTTCTAGATGCAGTTTGCCAGGAGGAATCTCAAATCATCGATGAAAAAAATGTGCTTCTCGTCTCGACAATGTAACTTGGCCTTGGAAAAAACCGCATCCCGTACGCGTGTCACCAGAGGTATGTTATGTAATACTAACCTTATATAGAATTATACATGACATAATCAAGCCACTTCGGAACGCCAACGCACAGATGAATGATGATCTAGACTCCAGAGAACGCTGTATCTGGAGGGTGATTGAAGATAACGATGTATAGATATGGTGCAGGACATCTTATCAAGAAGCTTGAATGAAGACATCAATAGGTAATTTTGAGATGCTTGCCTTTACTACCAATTCGCTTTCTCTGTGCAAAGGAGTTCAATGCAGTGCCAGACGGTTTGGCATGGAGAGTCTTAATGTCTAACTTCCTTTACAAATTCTCATCTGGCGACGCGTCGAGGCATCGAGATCCCCAGGAGATTAGGAGCCAAAAACAAGTTGCCCAGTCGTGAGTTTTGATCAAACAGCTCTTCGAATCTCATGTCTGTCTCCACTGGCGTCAGGTTGCGCTCTCGCACGGAGCATTCGTATTGAAGGTGCTAAGGAAAACGTGAACTAAGAGACCTGGAAGTAAATGAATACATCCGTGGAAGTCCTATCGCAACTTTGTAGAAGCATTGGACGGATTAATAGAAGTGTATAGATTATCTCTTAATAACTTCAGGAATAGGCACACACTATCAGCAGTGATTTACGACGCCCAACCAGGCCTTACTTTGTGTGTCAATTGCGATCTGCGATCGAAGCCACGAACCGATTCTGCGATCAACGAAGGCGCATCCTCCCTTGTGACACGAAAAACAGACCTCAGGTGTTAACTTAAAGATAACCTGGAGTGTCGGAAAGGAAGGGGCGACGACGGGAGCAGACTGGTCGAAAATGGACTGCGTCCTGCCTGTTGTGAAGAACTCCCCTCCCCCACTCGGAGGGTGGGATCTGACTGAGAGAGTAGTAATCTAAATTCGTCACCTCCAGAGCACAGCCAAGCGTGGCCTGCATAATTTTCGAATCACTGTGAAAGGATGCGTGCGACCGATGCAGCCAGAAAGGAGAAAGGGGACAGCATTCAGGGTCACTGTCCCTTCGCAAGCGTTTTTGGCAACCATTGGCAGGCCACAACGGCGATCGGATTTTACTTCCGTTCTCAAACCCATCGTCTCGCGAATCGAACACTATTGTCGCTCTTCCGAGTCCTCTTCTGCTGTAATCTAAAGCGCAGAAGTTGGTCGAGGGAGCAATATAAGACATGCGAGGGGAGAGGGAAGTTGGGTGGAGGGAATAAGGAGAAAATTCATTCATTCTTAGTTCTTAGACAAGATGGGAACCGATGGGCCACGAAAGTCTAAACCAAATTAGGCCTGAAAAGAAAGAAAGAGGACAATGACGGGAGGGAACAATGACCTTCCACTCTCTTTATGGGCGCGCTTTGGCGACAGAGAGGGACCAGTCCGCGAAGGTATATAAAGCGCGAGATTTTCCGCCAAGATGCCCCAACAACTTGCCCTCCTCTCATCACCATCCCCTCCTCTACTCACCATCCGGGCTCTCATCTCCCCTATTGCGAACGAGTGTCCGAAATGTACAGATCATTCCCTCCATACAGCCCACCGGAGGCGAACTATTCGACTGGTGCTGAACACCACAACAACGATGCGGATAATGTGTTCGCGGATCCCAAACTGAACGGAGGCCAGCTGGTAAGTTCCTTCAAAACATCCGTCAGTGGTCTGAGTCAACTTACGGATTCTCCCTTCCAACAAGCATCAGCCCTACGATGCACCGGTCGACAGTATGCCTTTCGCAGGTTGGGCTGGGGAATCATCTGTAAGCAAATCTTCTATCAGAAATCCAACAGTCGCTGATGACTAGTTTAGCTTCATCCCTATTCCTCCTCTACTGCTCAGTTGTGTTCGGCGTACCTCCCGGGTACTGGAACCTCAGGCATAGCAACGCCCCAACTCCTTCAAACCAACCCTGGCCACGGCAGCGTATCCTGGCAGGAGTACAAGCCGGGCTCGCATCCAAATCCGTCATCGAACACTATCACGGATCCGGCGTTCTATGCCGATCCGGTATTCTTCCTCGATCCGCACAGCGTGCAACAACACTTGGGTCGCAATGATGTCTGTGGTCCATCGACATCGAATGGGGATCCACACCGGTTCTCGGTGTCAGGTCCATATACCTCCACCCGTATGGTCCAACCTAACCCACAGACACGCGACATCATGCATGTCAATTCAGTTGGCTCTGCACACCCGCAGCGGCAACCCTTCCAATCAACCCAAGCGACCCATAGCACGGGGAACTTTGCGCACATGGATGCGCAATTCGCATCCTGGTGCGAAGGTATGGGTGCGTCTTATCTCAACACGGGTCAAACAAATACGATGCAACAGATTAGCCTTGAACAACAATTGGCAATCGCAGATGTTGCAAAACCAAAAATCATTCAAGGTCTCTTCGAGGGGCAGGCGATGCCGCACACCGGCGCGCCTCAGCTCCTCGGGAACCCGCCGGAGACGGGGACGGAGATGCAGGTGGAGGCGGAGGCGGGAACATTGATAGAGCCAGAGGCAGAGGGATCCATCAACGGCAATCCTTCCACGTCCGGCGGTCAGCTGATATGCCCGACATGTGGAAACATGTACGGGCGTAAGTCCTCTCTAGACCGACACACCCAAACTGTACACGACAAGACCCGTTTGTGGTATTGTCCTGGAAAGAACATGCCGTGCCCGGTCGGTGTTCCCCTCTGCGCAATAGAGAATTTCACCCGGGCGGACAGCTGCCGCCGACACTTGCGCAACCGCGGGACAGACAGTCCCTGTTATCGCAGGGCTGTGAGCATGGGCTGGGATCCACTAAGGGCAGAATGTATCGTGGTGCTGGAAAGAATGTGTCAGCCTCCACAAGAGTAGGAATACGAATCTTACCTAGCTTCCCCGCCCGTCTTAAGTGCCGTCCCATCTCCATCAAACCACACACCAAATCCCATATTTGTACTATCCCCGAGTAATAGATCACTTTGTAACGAGTATCCTCGAATATTTAGCCTCCGATGCTATCCTGATCATTACTCTGAACTTCGACGAGATGGCATTGAGAAAGAAGAAACCCAGTGGCAAGAGGGTCAGCCGCCTGGATGGTGTCCATGAGTGAAAGAAACTGTGAAACGATGCAACACGACTTACACAAGAAAAGTACGCGGTTAAAGCTATTCATTCGTTCAAGTGATTGAACTGGGCTGAAATCTGGGTTGCAAATTTTCAGAGCGATGGGTTCAAGTATCGAGAACGATCTGCCAAAGATGGAAACTGGGTACTTCTATTGTTATGTAATCACAAGGTCTATCGTACGGAACTGACCATACGTATACGGACACGCTCTGTAACCGTATGGAGGAATAAGCATCCGTATTGTACGCCCCGTTCTCCGTATCCAGTTGGCCAGATAAATCCGTATACGAACGTATACGGTATACGGTTATATGGGGTGATCAGCTGTGCTCGTGGCGCAGTACAGCATCCCGGCTGCTCTGTCCACTCACTGGAATATCTGCGAGGCTGAATTTATGGGTAACAGTTCTCAAAGGGTGAGTAAGCAGCTTGTTGATTGGAGAAAATGCATAATTTCATGCTTCTGCCTTTCCCTACTAGGCCATCCCCATGTCAGCCTTTGACTTCGGGAACTTCAGCGAAGCGATTCGTCCCTTCCTAGAGGTACAGATAGTCTAGCCATGACATCCTAAGCATTCTGAGCTGACTTCTTCTGGTGTGTCTTGTTGATTGTCTTTGAAACCGTACATATGACCGTGCTGCCGTATACGCCCATTGCGTATCCGTAGCGTAGCTCACTTTGAAATGAAGAACACGGAGTCGTATAGTACGACTCGTATCCCATAATGGATCTCAGCTTTACGCGCGTACCCGTATGCGTGCGCTGCGGAACCTTATGTCGGGGGAGAGTCGGCGAGTCTGTGCTATGGTGGGGGTATATGGATACTGCTGTCCAACTCGAGGCACTACTCAGAGAGCCAAGTGATATACTTGGCATGAATGCATCGCATTGTGAAGTGGATCTAGGCCGACATCCCAAAACTAGTGCATAAGAAAACCGGCTGTGGCCATCTCTACTCCGCGTCTGATTTTTGAATGGATCCCATCCTCCTACTTCTCTCCTTAGTTATGATCACGACTTTCTTACTTTTACACTATCTAGAGCCTCTTCCGAACGCTGGCATTTTCATCCATCCGATCTGCTTCGCGGATTACTTTGCTGCGGGTGAATCATGGAATCCCGTGATATAAAGCAAAATCGAAACGTGGCCAGGTGCCACCAGAGTGTGGAGGGCGAAGAGGCCTTGCCACTGCTTGTGGCCGACAGGCGGACCAGTTGCAACACAACTGTGGTGGCCTTTACTGTGAGCTCTTTAAATACCGCCCGCAGGCCCTCGAAGTATACTGTACCTCTCCCATCCATCCCATTCCCCGCCTACTTGAGACCCATCACCCATACCTCTCCACCAACACGAAAATCATTTCCAAACCATGTCTCACCTCCATCAGTCCAGCCCACCCGTTCACGTGGATGACTTACCCTCTGAAATCCTGCGAGAAATATTCATCGCGACCTATCCTCCAGAGCTATTCGAACCAGGTTCGGATGTCACTCCCGGAGACTCGATTTTGGCACCTCGGCGTCTATCTCACGTCAGTCGTCGTTGGAGAGGGGAAACCCTTTCGTACGGCGAGTTGTGGTCGTACCTCACTCTCACCGAACCTGTAATTGCGCGGAACCGTCAGAGTTCTCTCGAATTGTTCTTGACCTTCCTCGAGAGAACAAAATCTTCACCCATCAATTTTCGCCTTTGTATCGATCCATACAGTCCCTTTGAACCCCAAGAACCGCGGCATGAGGACGAGAAAATGATATCGGCTCTTCTAGAGCATCAACGGCGATGGAAGAACGTTGGGATCACTTGGCATGGCAAGATTTCCTCGGACTTCCAGCGGCTGCAGATTTCGGACGTCCCTTTTGTCAAGTCGTTGTCTTTGCACATTAATGTCTCGCGCGTCGAGGTGGACAATGCTATGGACCATCCTCCACATATCGACGTTCGTCGTTCTCCTTGGATTGAATCATTGGAACTCTCGGGTGACTATCGTCTCGAGATTGGCGAGCTTCCTACATACGGGCTGTTAAGGAAATTTTGGCATCGGCCAAGTTCTTTCGAGGGAACCGCATACACTCAAAGTGGGAAGTTAGGCTTGAAAATCCTGGATCTTGCCCCCAACTTGCACCACGTGTATCTTGACTTCCCTTGGGAGGAACAGACGGGGATTTATAGTATCGGAAAGCCGAGATTGCATCGGGTCAAAGAGCTGATTCTCCTTCACGGGTATTCGTGCATGGAAGTGATTGAGAATCTGCACGTACCCGAACTAGAAAAGCTGGAATACAGTGGCACCGAAATATGTCAAGGACGCACGCTCCTGAGCATGGTCCAACGATCGCATCCACCCTTGTCTTGTTTGAGGATCTACCATATTCCAGACAGCACCACCATGCTGGAGATACTTCGTCTACTTCCCACCCTCGTCGAGCTTAAGATTGACATGTGCTCCGATGCGGCAGCTTTATTCCGTGGACTGGTGGCAAGGAATAGGACGGATGGCGGGCATATCAGTCCTGACAAGGATGAGACGGTGCTATGCCCGCGACTGCGTTCTCTCTGGCTTCAGATGACGGGGATGTTCCCAGAAGAATTAGCGACTGAGCATACGGATGTCTTATTTTCCATGCTCGACTCGCGCATGGAGATCATGGGGACGTGTAACAAGGTCTTCCTTGTGAGAAATAGCTTTGTGCCGACGGCAGTTAGCTTTTGGCCGACGGAAGGTACTGAATTCTCACTTATGCGACGCGATTACGACCGTATGAAGCAGTTTTTCAAGTATGGCGGTTTCATGACTATTACGTCGGAGAAGGACTGAAGCGACGGCGGGCGCCGCGCGGAGGGAAATTTATGAACTCTTTCAGTCTCCCTTCAATGTAGAATTCTTGTGGTGTAATAAAGCGCACTTATCTCGATATTGGTGGGAGCAAATCCTGCCTCGTGATGAATCCAAAAGGTACAAGAATAGCAGAAGTTAGTAAGGAATGCAGTTTCTGGAATTACAGTATGAGTATGAGAACGAAACAGAAGGAGGTACTGAGACCGATTATTGCAGAGCAGCAGAGAAAGAGCTTCGCAACAATCAGCCGATCCCGTCCCTGACCTACAACAAGGCACAAGATATACACCATCCGTCTATGCTCTTTTGTTGTCCTTAATCTCAGTCTGATATGTCCTCGCTCTTGTATCGGTTGCGCTGGAATTGATAGCTGCATCTGCCTCTCCACGCGTCTTTGAGGACTGCCCATAGATTCAGAGCCTCACTGCTGGCTAGTAGAATCATGTATGTAGTATCATCTCATCAGTACTGGGATAGCAATCATTCGAACGTACATGTTGCTCATCCTGAAACGTCCTCCTTGCCTTCTCGTCTTTCCCTTGGACCGCGTCCTGCACCTCATTCCCCAACGGTTGTCCCGCTGTGCTCTGGTCGACGAGTCCTCGATCGTTGACAGGTGCGAATGTCTGGGTTGGGTCGAATACACCTGCGTTGGAGGATCCACTCTCCGAGGTTGCTGTTTAAATATGATTGGGTATTTCGGACACTGACTGAAATGGTATACTCACTGTCGCCTGGCGGTGGATAGTTTCCGTGAGCTTTCTGGGATATATGCACTGAGGACGACATTTTCTGGGATTTCAGTACACCATATAATTGTTGTGGATATATGTACGATAGCTGAGGAATGACGTCACTTTGTCGATCAAACTTGCATACGTAATCTTGCCCGACTTGCTAGACGTGCAGTTTGTTTCGTGGTGGCTCTTTCGTCGAACAAGCGATAATTATGAGCGTTCGTAGATACCTTCCAAATAACATTGGAAATAATTTTCCATTCATGTTCTTGTCATACCCTTCGGCCATGTCGATTACTCCAGCTCTGTAATCATCCAGCAGCGATCTTCCCCACCCACCAATGCGATCCAAAGCATGGGAAACCTTACATACACGGATGCACGGTTTGCGTCCTGAGCCGAAGGTCGAGATAGATTTGATCCCGACGCGGGTCAGACTTAAGTAGATAGACCTATGTACCTTCAGACCTAAGGATAAGCGTCCGCCAATTTCGTAGAATACCTGTCAGAGTCCAAGCGACATTAAGCCTTTAGTCTAAGGAAGTCGCCCGACTCCTCGTCACTCTCCTCCGGAGCAGCTTAGCGGTAGGTTGTCTTCGGTGCTCTCCATTCCACGGATGGATCCCGAAAGTAAATGGACCGAGTCGCCGATCAAAGCAGCCAATAGAATACTTCGGAATCTGGCCGCGAAGAGTCCATCACAATTTGAGAGACTACTGGATAGGATAGTCAGCAGCGCGCATATTTTAATCACATGAATTGAAGGGGGTCTCCTCTCTCGTAAGCTGATACATACGAAGGCCAAGCCCAAAGGTCGAAGCCACATTGATGAATGATCCACCCCACCGATCCAAATGACCCAGATCTGTCTGCAAAAGCGGTGCCATCCAGCGCGTGAGCAGTAATCTATATTCCGCCGGTGGTGATAGGGGGACGCGCGATTCTGAAGAGAAAAACTGATGCCCATTCGTAGAGATGTGGGCCACAGCGCAGTGATTTAACCGTATCGGGATGGTGATGAATGAGAACAATAGAACTTGGCACAGAACCTGGGCCCTGACTCCTTCTTGTTCCAACTTAGGACTCCATAGCTTCTGCTGGACTCTGCTGGAAAGATATTTAAACACCCCTACTCAACGCTCTGTCCCTCCATCAACTTGACCTCCTCTCGTCATCATTTCTACTCCCGCGCTTTACCTCAACTACTTACATCCTGTTCAGAGATGTCACACTATTACCCAGATACCTTCACACCCTTTCCAATGTTTAACGTAGGCGATGCAGGCCACGAAATGTACAACAACACGGATCAAGACCCTGCCCCCGCAGTCCCCGTTGCTGCCGAATCAACTGATAACTGGATGCAATATGTGAGCGTGTTTCCTCCATTTCATCGCCGCAAAAGCAATGTAAGCTTACAGTTTCAACGTTCGACCAGAATGATGGCTACTATTACGCACCGGTTGGTAACGTACCTGTTGATGTGATCTCATGTCAGCAACCGATGCTAGCCACAGGGCCAGAGACGAGCACGGGCTATAACATGGAATCATCTGTAAGTACTGCCTCTCCATTCTAGAGACTGTTGTAATTAATGGGCCCGTTTAGTCCTCCTCCCTCGCAGGAACGATCCCTGCTCATCACCAAGCTGAACAAGCCTACTCGGGACACACCGTCGACGGGGTTTCCCCGCTCGACTTGCGACCGTCGTGCTGGATGGGACCGCAGTTCGCCACTGCATTGGCCCGTCAACCTTTCACTCATGCCGCCGCCGACGGGTATACCAATTGGTTCCCGTCCGTCTCGTACGGGGGTGACGATTACAGTCAGATGGAGTCGGGCATCATCCATCCATCTTATCAAGAGATGATGATGACTCCCTCCTTCTTGAGTGGGACTTGCACAAAGGCGGAGTCCCAGGAATCGCAGAGCTCGGCGTTCGGGCCTTTCGCTGATCTAGACAGCGCGTACACCGCATGTGGTCAGTCCTTTGGGTACGTCCCAGGTACACACAGCACGGCGCCTTCTTTCGAAATCCAATCCCTGGCCCATCCGCACTATTCTTCCTACCTGTCCTATAGTCATGGCAGTCCATTTACGAATGCATCAACCTCAAGCATCGCCGAAAGTCCTGAGCCTGACGGACACGGATCGGAACCATCTCATGTTCCCCAAGATCCACAGGCCGACATCAACCGGCTTCAACATATGAGTCTTGACTCATGTGCAAGTTCGCAAATACGCGATCTTTACAACATCTATCAAGAGACGCCGAAGCACTCGACGACACCCGTCAACGGTCTCGTTGCCGGCAGCTCTAACCATCTTTCTGGCGATCACGCCGCTCCCTCTCGTGTCTCCGAGCGAGATAATTCTGGGTCAAATACCCGAGCCCAGAACGCTGGCACCAGTACGCGAGCTTGGCGACACAGCTGCGATTATGAAGGGTGCGACCGAACATTTGGGAGCAAAAGCACCAAGAGGAGGCACATGAAGGAAACGCATTACGAGACATTGATGTGGATTTGTCCTGGGGCGAGGATTAAAGCAAAAAACACAAAAGATCGCTGCAAATGCCCCGACGAAGGTTTCAATTGCCAGAGAAACCTTCTCCGACACTTGCGTTACCGGGGGGAAGACAGCCACTGCTATCAGCTGGCGGTCTGTCTGGGATGGGATCCATCGCCAAAAAAGCGGAATTCTCTGGCGGACTACATCCTGTCCCCTCTCTTTCCAACCTCCTCGTCTTCTCCGTCGTTCCCCACCTCATAGATCCATCTTCGCACTCCCATCTCTGAGCAACGCATCACTACTGATCCATCTGTAATTAGTACAAGTAGCGTCTCCGTGAATTATCAGTCGCTAGCGGTGCTCTGATCATTAATCTGACCATCATCAGTCTGACCACAGTATCGAGAAACGAGAAACCCAGTGGGAGCAAGCTCGTCTAAGCCGCCTGGATGGAGTCCATGAATGAGTGAATTTGCGAGACGATGGAAGACAACTTACGACTCATGATTGCTCAATCAAAGCCAACTACTCATTCAAGCAATGACTGAAGAAACGTCGGTTGAAAATTCAGAGAAGATGGCTTAAATCTTCGTGAAAAATCTGCCATATAAGGAAACTGTGGACTTCACAGTATTATGTAATCGCTTTGGTTGCCCGTACAGCTTCAGAATCTCACTGCAATAACTGGACTCTGGCGCATTTCTCTTCCCGTAATGCCTTTCTCGCCTTCCGTGAACAGTTCGCTACGGCTCGTTTCCTAATGGAAGTCCCTTTTTGCACTCTGGTCAATGGGACCGCGCTCCTTGCCAGTTGGGAACGGTCGAAGGGTTGTCTACGCGGATTCGCCTCTGAAGCTGTTGCTCGGATGAAGTGGTATTTAAGGTGTTTACTGGCTGGAAGAGGATGGTTTCTGTGAGTCTTCCTGGATATGTGAGCTTTGGCCTACATTTTCTTAGCTATTAGTAGAGGAATAAATAATAACGATATATTTGCCCCCGTAGGCAACGATGCTGGACGGCGGGCTTTTGTTCAGGGAACAGACAAGGCGAAACTAGTCTTATTGTCCTTTCATCACCGAGCGCGCTCGACCTCGAATAACTATGGACGATGTCGCCGATGTCCTTTCCGACTGTGCGTCTCCTGACTCCTGCGCAATCATCACCTGGACCGCGGGGCACTCGATTGGTAGAGTAGTGTGTGCGTTCGATTAGGTGAATACTATGATTCCAGTGGAGACAAACTCGTAAGCACCTGTACTCTACGACAAAGTCATCCTTCACTAACGACCCCCGTTAAGCTTCCTGATACAGCGCAGCGCTGAATACTTAACATGGTTCCCCAGCGACTACTCCGACAGATGCCCGTACTGGTCACACGCAGCTGATAAGTCCCGAACAATGTTCGAGCTCAACTGGTGCCGGAAGCCCAAACAATGTTCAAGAGAATGCAGAGCATGCGATGTCAGATTCTGTTGTCGCAACGCTAAACCGATTCCAAACGGTGGCGACTCCGATGTCGTCAACGTCAACGTCCCCTTCCTCCTCGCCCCCACCAACGATACCACCTGACAATGAGGCAACGCCGCAGAGGAGACGACCCGAATGAAAATTGCCCCGAGTTCAAGAGTCGCGTGCACCTTTCTGGGTTGCAACTCAGCGTATGCAAGGTTGCAAGACAGAAGGAGGCACATGAAGATGCACCACAAGTGCGAACGCTGGTAACGCCCAGGCCTGGAGGCGACGACAGCCGACGCGGGCCGCTGTCGAAAAGATGAAGGGCTTATACGCTCCTACCGACTTCTCATCTATGCCAGGAGATAACGAGGTGGCGCATGCTATCGAGCAGCGATAGCTTAGGGGTGGCATCCCGGGTGCTAGGGGGAGAGTCAAACGACTGGAAGGTTATCGAACGCCTTGGATGCGGACGTAACAAAGCTCCCCCAAAAGACGTCTTCCTCCATTCTGCCTTCCTATCCGCCTCCGATCCCTTCTCCAGTTCATACCAGAGGCCCTATCCAAAGATAGACAGGCCATCAATTCGGCTTATCCATCATATTTCGTTTGCTCCTCACCGATTAATGAGCGTGTTAGATTCACGATTAGGGTACGGAATCTTCAGTTGTGAAGTAGGAGATGCACACAAGTGGCGCAAAAAGCGCACACTTTCGGAACTTATTCAGGTTGGAGCTGGGCAGAAGGAAGAAGTGCCGCGGTGGTCGATTCAGTCGGTTGCCTGACTTTTCCCGTCGTCCCATGCAAGGCGAGGCATTAGATGACGCGATATGAAGCCAGAGTTTGTACGTTGGAATGTGAATGGCTTAGCCTTCTTCAGAAAGCATATTGACATTTTGTATACGACTCACTTCCAAACAACTCACTCCCTCACTTCCTCCGCTGTGCGGGCCGTTGCGACCCTTCGATTTCAATGTGAAAGTTGGCGAATATTACCGCAGAAGAGTTCGAACGGGTACCGCTGGTACTGTTTTTTTAATGTTACAACCCATTCTTCATGTAACTATATATCGTCGAGTATGGCCAATCCAATTATACATACACAGAAGCATGGTCAATATCCAAAGCCGAAGGTGTCGCCACATACCAAGCCCAAGTATCTGCGGTCCCAGCAATAACCCAATACATCAGCCTTGATCATCATTCGGCCGTCTCACATTTCGCAGCACATTTTATCGATGAAATTCTCATCGAGGAGCACGCGACGCCGGTTGCCGGAATGCTTCCTCACAAAACAATCAGAGATGGAGACAGTGACGGGATAGAGGCAAAGACTGGGTCTTTTATGGAGAAATATTCGCCACGCTACCTTCCCCACTTGCGCATCTCCTACACCCCATCATCGCAGAGCCATGCAAGTTTACGATTCAAATACTCAATCAGAACGATGCCTACTATGCACCAGTCGATAATGTACCTGGTATGGGCGAGCTCTGCTCAGACATTCCGTCAGCAACCGATGCCGGCCACAGAGACAGATTGTCGAGGGGCTTACTTTTCGTACGGACCTGACGCGTATAATCAGCTCCTTTCTTGAGCAAGACTTTCAACATCATGACCGAGGCCCGGGTAGGGCAGAACTCGGCGTTCGAGATTTTCACGTACCTGCAAAGCACGGGCTATGCATGCGCACAGTCCTCTGGAAACAACCAAGGCATCCGGAGCGTTGTGTTCTCTTCGCAACTCATTCCTTGACGGTGCGAAAAACAGTACGAGACAAAATGTGGTTCTGTCCTGGGGCGAAGATGGAAGGAAAAAACCTCAAAGATCTTTGCAAATGCCCAGACGAGGATTTCTTTGACAATTAAATGCCCCGACGAGGGGTTCAACTGTCAGAGGAACTTCCTCGGCCACTTGCGTTACGGGGGAAAGATAGCCATTGCTATCAGCTAGCGGTCTGTCTGAGATGGGACCCCAAAAGTGCGGAATTCCATCACAGCTACAGCGGGGTATGGACCATAGCGACGTTGAGTTCGTCCTGTCCCCCCGTCTCCTTCCAACTTCCTCGAAGTTCGCGAATTGCATTCACCTTTCCGGGGTGCAAATTGGCATATTACAGGTTGCAAGATAGAGAGAGACACGTAAGGACGTGCCACAATCGCGATCAGGAGCGATGGTACTTCCCAGGCCTGGAGACGGGCTCCTCAAGAGACAGAGGGTCTAAACTCCCCGACCGAATACTGACGCATGTCAGGAAGGAACCAGGTTTCGCATGCTACCAAGCAGCGATGGCTCTTGGATGGCACCCAAATGAAAGAGGGAGCAAAAGTCAACTGAAAGGACTGCCTTGCATGCGGACCTAACCAAGAGAGTCGGCCTCCCCATCCTACCTTTGCTTCGCTTCTATCCACCTCCAGTCCCTTCTCTATTCTCGGATACCTCACCTCCAATCTTCTGTTTTTGAATCTTCAGTCCACCCAAGGTCATATTCTTCCTTCATTTGCACCTCACCGACCATGAGCAAGGGATTACTCACCGGGAGCGTGCTAGCTTCACGATTGAGGTACGGAATCTTCAGCTGTGAATCAAGGGGTAAGTACAAGTGCAAAAGCGCTGACCTAGGCTGACCTTCGGAACTTATGCTCAAACGTGAGATAACCGCTGTCGTCTGTCAAGCTTTTCCATCGGGAAAAAGTCTAGCAGAATCCATGTCACATGCATGTGCATATAAGTAGTAAAAGGCCCGAAAGAGGTAACTACACATACAACGGATCTCGATTCCTACAGGGTAACGAAAGTAGTTGTAAGATCGCATCAGATATGTCAGATTCCATAAGTCATACGCAGATCGGTCAGCAAGACTGGTGCATGTAAGGTCACGAATGAGCATACAACGCATCTCAATTCCTACAGGGTACAAGCAGACATATTTTGATTGGAAGTAATATATTGCTTTACAATACACACATATTGATCTTATAAGAATGCAGCATTCATTCGAATCATGAGATGAATTTCTTATCCATATCACACAAATATAAGTATATGATAACTATTGTATTTCCTTGCAAGCAGTACATCGAGTTTGTCACAACAATATGCAAAGATGTTCAACAATGGTCATACTGATCATACTGTTTCCCGACCCAGCGACACCGTGTAGCCAAAAGACATTCCGGGTGTCATCCGAAAAGAACCAGTGTCAGGTCTAGTTGCTGTTTGAGCACTGACGGAATCGTGTCAACATCAGGAAAGAGGGAATAGACATTAACACGGACCCAATTCGTCCATTCTCTTCGCTGACCGCACCGAAACGAAAGCAGCACCGACATTCATGCCAGACTCGATTCGTTGCTTCAACTCGACTAGTGCCTGTTCAAACTCATCCACCTTCCGCTCACTCTGGTCAAGCATCCGTTCAATTGATTTTCAGTAGCACAGGTGAGCGTGGTTAAGCAGACTCACTGGCAAACCCACGTCTCAGATACTTGCGAATAAACATGCATTGAGTAGAGGCCCATTCGTCCTCTCGATCCATGTATTAAACAATAGTATGGCCTTCGGATCTGTTCTCCTTTTCCGAGTGGGATAATTGATGCATAAGTACGACCATCGCTCACCAAAAGAGAGAGGTAAAGTATGCCACGTCCGACAAACGTGCGATATGCGCAGAGGGTCTACGATCGAAGAGAGGTGATACGCCGATGTTTCTGTCCAGGGCGGGTAACTCGGCCTTTCCCGACACATTGTTTTTGTATCCATCTCTGAGATATATGATATTGGACTTTCCCAAACTCAGGTCACGAAAGCTGTCGTCCTCGAAGACTCTCCAAGCATGGAGAGATCCTAGATCTCAAGAATACTGTAAACAGAATGGTTATACGACTGAGAGCGTCACTGAGGTTACGAGGCTCACACTTGAAGTAGGTAGTCAGGGTAAATTGAGAGGTCAAGCAGTCGTCCCTGATGCAGAGGGAGTATGAGAACGGCTTACAGTTAATGTACGCTCGCTTCATTTCTTTATCAATATTTACTTGGATGCTGATATCGTGAACCAAATGCGCTCAAACTTGACGGATCAAGTGCATCAGGAAAAACCAGAATCCCGGAAAGTCGTAGAACATGTAGAATCTGCAGAAATTCCGTAGAATTTCTACAGAATTTCTGCAGATTCTAGAAATTTCTATTCTAAGGAAAAACAAAGTCCCCCATTCTACATTCTATGAATTCTAGGGATTCTACATGTATTCTACGCGATTCTGAGTGCTTTTTTGATGATTCTATTGGCTCACGAAGGATTTTCCATACATATTCTTTTGGGTAATAATATTGTATTGGTTTCAATAATACATTACAATACTAATACAATACATACATAATGCTCTGAACATCAAAGTGTCTTGAGTCGAAAGAACAGAAAGCGAAGGGTAGGCGTAATTATGATCAAGTGGTTCATTGCGATTTTAGCGTGATTTTGTGTGATCTTGGGTGGCATCTTGGGGACGCATACTTGACCAGGTCGTGTGCAGTCAAGGGTTTCGTCGGCACACGACCGACTGGTCCCTGCGGAATGGGCCGCGCTGAAAACGAATCACTTAGTATCCTTGTGAAAATGGTAGACGTAGAATAACGTACGAATCTGAGGACGATCCAGAGAGTGTTTCTCTCTCTCAAGTCGCCTTTTTTTCCTATCAGATTCAGCGAACATCTCAGTTTGCAGATCGTCTCTCTCATACTAAAGCTAATCAGCCATATTATCAACGAGCCAAAACAACGAATCTATACCTTCCACCAGCCCCAAATGGTGTCTTCTTCAACTTTGCACATTAATGAGACATGGTCGTCCTCACACTATCGCTTCTTTGCGATGAGCTCAGGTCTTCTGTCATAATGTGCCTGCAGCTTGTTTTGCAAATGTAGCATTTCAGGAAGGCCTGTACTTCGCTGGCATAAATGTCTGAACTTTACGATAGCAAGATAAACAAAAGCTCACACTGAAGTATTAGCGCCTCTTCCATTGCCAGATCCTCCATCTTTTCGATGTAGAGTGCTTCTCTCACTAGTGCAAACCGTAGTTCAATTTGTGCAAGCATGTCAAGTGCCTCAGCTCGATGGGCGGGTTGCAGTTCCAGCTCTGTCTCCTCAGTCTCGACTTCTGGTTCAACTGCAGCATCGCACCCTGCTTCGATTTCAGGTTGGTCAGCATTTTCAGCTCTGTCCTCATCACGGCTAGGAGCAGCGACTGTCTCGGGCTTGACTGGCTTCTCCAATATCGCGCTGACCAGCTCTTCCACCGGTTCCTCATCTGGCTCCTCAGGTGAGGTGGATGGAGACGTTGTCGGTGATTTGATGAGTTGCTGCCCAGCCATGATAGAGCTGCCTGACGGTGCGTCTGGGATGATGGAGGCAGTATCAAGGTTCTATGCAGGTTTCTTATTGCACTCTTCATCGTCATGGAGTTATAGAATAAAATTCATCAGAACCACCAATCACCATACAGAGACAGGCATCAAAGCTCACAGATATCAATGAAGAAGATGCAGCGACTGCAGCAGAAGCAGAGGAGAGTTTACCAGGTCCCGAAGGGGCATACGTCACACAATAATCTTGTCTAAAGAAAGAGGAGTGGGGTTAACGGGGTCTTCCTCTGTAAGTGTGGCCAACGATGAATGTGCGAGAACGCGGCCGGTATCAGAAATACCGGACGAGGGGGGTACGATTTAGATGCGTTGGGAGGACCGATACGTGGCGGTACTAAGTCGTACAGTCACAGACAAGTCGTCAAGAGAGAATAGTAGGGCCTGGCTGGATTGATGAGTACGGGAGACTATAGGTGACCGCTCAAGAGGAGAGGTATCAGGAGACGATCAATACCGAGACGAATCCGTCGATACCGAGTCGTCTGGTGTCCGGTATTACGGTAGAGAGAACAAAGCAGTAGAGGAGGCGAGCTGAGGAAGCGTTTCTGATGGGACTGGTCGTGAGACGAGAGACGAGGGCGACGAAGACGAGAACAACGACTACCGGTATCGGTACCAGAGACTACGAGACGAGACGAACGAACGGGGACTTGAACGAGATGAGCAAAATCCGGACCTTCACTCTGGAAGTTCCTCTCAGATTAGCTGGTTTGCTACAGTAGAACATGCAGGCTATAAATACCATAATACCGTAGCCATTCAAGATACCAAATGGGGGGTTTTTACAAGTCGAATCGTACCGTAATCCGGTACAAGAAATGGAACATAAAGTCGAATTGAATGTAAAATTACAATCAGGGGAAACATAAGACGATGAATGAATAAGAAGTTTTATCAGGGGGTAGCTAAGAATAGGGTGGGACGAGACAAGAACCCAACGAAAACTCACGACGAGTGATACCGAGGTAGGGCGGCGATACCGACGTCGACCAGCGCTAAATTAAGGACGTGTCTCAAGCTACCGCATGGGCGCTCCTGGCGATGTCCCTGTCGTAGGAGAAGCACGTCATCCTGATTTACCTTTGTTCCGGTATCATGATCCGTGCGGCGTCAGTCTGGGCGTCTACCGATCGATCGGACGGCGTGCTCCGATGTTGACGTGTCGGTACAACCCAACCTTGGCAATGGGGTACTCTACCGTTCGGTACCAATCAGTACCCTGGGATCGTCCCTGAGCATCGCTCTAGCCCCTCGATATCGACCGGTACGCGTCGCCTGACTCGACTGGGCATTGCTTGGCTTCCCCTCCGAGTCGGATCGATGGCCTCCTCCGAGATCGAAGCAGCGTACGGTGGACTTGATTCATTTCCCAACCTTCCTCTCGACGTAGATCTCCGATGGCGTGGTCTCGACCTAGCACACGTAACGAACTCCGGTACCGGAGCGGACCATCGGTATCAACACCGGTATCGTCGGTATCGATGCATGGCGGTTCGGAAGGGCATACCGTCGGGCTTGGAGCCTCGACCATGATCCAACTCTTCGCAGCAACATATGGCAGACCGAGTGCAGCTTTGTGAGCCTTTTTCTATGGTATGGGCTGTCGAGGGCGTAGTATCGACTAGGCGTGGAGTATTAAGCGTCGGTATCAGGACGGGTGGACGGTACAGTATCGGTATCATCGGTATCGAAGTCTGGTGGTTCGGTACTATGATGGAAGACGGGCGTAGGGATTGGTGATTCGGTATTGGTGCAGAAGTGGACCAGTTCTCAATCGTTCTTAGCCTTGTCGAATCGCAGAAGCCTCGTACTTTGTTGGAATCGCAGGCATAGATAGGACGGCAGAAGTACCGTGGTCCGAAGAGAAGTAAGAAGCGGTAGAATCGCAGAATTAAGCCCATATCGATCGTAGCCTCTGGTATTACTCTTTATCGCGCTGGACAATACTATTAAATACATCCAAATGTTCATATACTGACTCCGAGTTGGACGGGGTATAACAGAAGGATAGCTGGGGTATTCCAGCAGAAAAACTGCTTCACAAGGAGGAAATGAGAGTGGGGTAGAGTGGGTCAAGATGGAAAAGGGAGAAAAAATGAGACCATGCATCGGGATTGTAAGGAGTTGATAGTCTAGGTTCGTTTGTAGAGATGAGAGTGGTTGCAGGACGTGGCTCCATGGTCGGAGGCTCCACATCCAGAGCATTCGTGTATGAATTGATGGACCATAGAGCAACCTGAGCGCAATTGGTAGTTGATGCACAGAGGGCGACCATCGGGTGCAACGAGACTCCCATTGGGGAGGCGCCGGCATCGGGTGCTTCTGGAGTGGTCCCATAACATGTTTCGGTTGCATTTGGCAACCTTGTGGTCCCCCGGGCCAAGGCAGACGGCACAAACAATGGAGGAAGGGTTGTTTGTGCCTGCACGAAAAGAGTTGGTTTTCTCCCCAGTCCGTGGTCGTGTGTTGTGGGAAGAAGGAAAGGTAGTCGGTGGGCGCTACATGAAGAGACATGATTAGAATGCATGGTAGTGATTTGTGAGGCATGGCATGAGCGGTAAAAGTGTAGACATGACATGACATGTAAAACATGGTGTAAAGCATGGAGAGCATGGACAGACATGATAGCATGATGACATGGTGGATATGGACATGGCATGTAGGTGTGGTTGATGGTCGAGCATGCAGAAATCAAGACTCACCACCTCCTCTCGTTCATGTTTCCGAGCAACCAAATCTGATGTTATGTCCTGCAGCTGAAACTCATCCACCAATTCAATGCGTGGGGGTTTGACTTTTCTGGCTATGGCGTTGTGCCAGAGTACGTGTGCCTTGGAAAGGTATACAATCAGAGGGTGTTTTCCACCGATTGGGCGATGTGCACGAGATGGGTGGTCGGAGACGCTGCGTAGCAGTTTGTCCCACATATCAACATAAGTAGGCTTCCAATCTGCCCGCCGATGGCCTCGATGTAAACCGGGTGCGCCTCTCGGAGTTGATGCAGTGAGAGAGATTCATCACTAGGGACATTACGGGTTAGAAAAACATCCACAGAGCGAGACAAGGATAGGTCAAGACAGGTAGAGGCTTGGGCTTTGGATTGCTCATCTAATCCTTGGACAGTGAAGAAGTACAGCAGAATGCAGAGCCCTTCCAGCAAATGAGTCTCAATAGCCGAGTGCATAGTATATACCGTGCGACCGCCAGTGAAGACATCTGCCCCAAAGTCACTGCTGGATGAGTCCTGGCGAGGTCGGTGTGAAACAGGTAAGGATGATTGCTGAGGCGGACAATCGAGTACACCTGAGGAAGACTGTTGTGAGGCAATAGCGTTACCAGGCATAGATGTACCAGCGGTCTCAGCTAAGGTGCCACTGCCAGATACCTCGCCACCAGACGATCCAGCCATCTTGTCAGGAGTGTTACCTGTAAGGACGATAGGAGGCTGTTCCGTGCCAGGAATGCCATTAGTCGAACCTTGATTGTCCTGTACCGCAGAAGCTGAGGCATGTGCGTTGTGTGCCACCTCACGATAGGAGCTCCAGACGTCGCGTTGAAAACCCAAGAGCTCGTCATGTACAATTCCCAGGAACCAACCTGCATTGTCGTGATTCATGTTGGTGTACCGGCGCATAATGGTCCGGCGCAGCTCAAGGTAGGCGTCACTGCTGTAGTCGGGGACTGGAAGTTTGTCAGGGTCGACGGGTACGCGGTCCGGCATAGGAGTCGCCCCTTGGGTTCGCAGGTTCATTCTGGTTGTCATAGGTGAGAGTACCGGAGCTTCGATGCGAAATCCAGACCCAGATGACAGTTTGAAATGAGGTACAGCTAATTGAACGAAATTTACGGTTCTATTGAATACACTGAGGGTTGACGCGGAGGTGACGGTTCAAAGATAAGATGTTTTCGGCTATTTCCGCCACCTCCGCGCAGACTATAATCTTTGGTGACGCGCCACCAAAGATTGTCGAAATTTGGATTGTAAGTCCGCTCAGATTTTTTATTTGAAGAAATGATTAGAAAATTGCAGATAATAATAAGTATATTGTTGATATGTCTTAAAAGTTATGTGACACGGAATATTAATATTAGTGGAAGCTGAGTTAGTACTCTCGACGGAGTCCGTCAAAGGTCGCAAGCTCAAATCCTTTATGCTACATGAAAGTCTCGTCGGTGATGATCTGCAAGAAGTTTAGTTGCATGCGATGAGGCGAGCTGCATTATCGATCACCATTGCTGTCAGGAAGAGATGTTGCTCTTCTCGTTCCCGACGCTTAGCTTCGATTTGCATTCGTTCCTTCATCCAATCATTTTTCTTAGGTTACTTGGTGAGTGAAAGAGTAGTAGGAAGTACAAGACATGCACGTACTTAGGTGAGAGGGAGCATCGGCTTTCGTCGATCGCAACATCACATGTATGCATTCGTAAAGCGCTTCATTGCTCGCAATTGCTGTCGTTGAGGAGGAGACGTTAGACCATTGAGTACTTCAACTCTCCCCGAGGACTTCATGGTCCATGTCCCGGAGTGCCACGGACATCGTTGAACTTCAACCAACAAGTTTCGAGATCGGGCTTGATTGACGTCCGCTGTGTAAATCTCCCGAATGTACGAGCACGCCATGAAGTTTGTATACCAGGATTGACTCCGGTCCGCCGTCTCATCAAAAGACTCACCAAGGTCGGTCTCAAAGGGAAACTCGCAACAATTGTTAATCTAAATAATAAAGGTGAACCCCATGCGACACTACTCCAGGTCGAGATTCGTTACCTTGACCATGACATCCCACTGCATGTCATACTCATTATCTGAGTTGAATATGTAGAACAGGTGGGAGCGACTGGAAAATGATTCCTTTCTTAGCGGACTGGAGACCATAACCTTCCGCCTGATACTTGTTGTTCCCATCTAATCTCTAAGGGAAACGAAAGTATGGGAATGAATGATATGGCGAAAGGTAAGGACGTACTAACGATGTCCTCCACACTCGATCTCCAGGCTGGTAATCGTCTCTTCTGATTTCCTCCAATTTGTCAAGCTCAATTGGTAAACGGCGAAATCTTCAACTTCATGCCCTAGATCTGGCATGTTCTTCACTGCGAACACCGGATCTATAATTCAAAAATGAATGAGTAAGTTTATCTGCGCATATGCCCGTCTCCATTGTTAGCAACTTGAACAGCGACTCACGATCTCGCACGGAGACAGGATCATCCACCTCCATGATGGGCGCCCCATTCAACTTCTCATCATATGATTCCATGAGGTCGGACTAGAGTAGAAAAGGCATAAATGATGATGCAGACAAGGAGTGATTTACCATGCCTAGTCACGTAGAGTGAAGATGCCGGAAGAGACTTGGAGTGGGCAATAAGAAAGATCTAGAAGAGCAAGTAAGATACGAATAGGGAGGGATTCCTCTGTAGAGAGGGCGGGAGTAAGGGAAGGTGTTTGCAGGGCATGCGACATGGTGGTAAGAAGTTAAGAGAGGGTACCTACAGTGGCACACATGTGCGATGTGTTGAAGTCAAGTCTGACCTCGACGCGTCCGTACTAGTTCTACACAGGGAATATACGATTATCTGACCCAAGCTGCACCAGATAATGTAGTGTTATCTACCAACTGACTGCTGTAGACTTTCTCTGGGTAAACAGCTATATGTAAACACAGACCATTTAATTCTATCTTGTCCACACTTCGTCTAGATGATCTGCGAGTGATACTTGGATAGATGAACAAAGTAGGTATCTTTTCGTCTAAACTGCAAATGAGACAGACAATCTATTTCTAATTTTGACGATATTTCTCCATGTGACCTTCGTTGATCTGGACAGCCTCTACCAGATGGACCCGACACGCAGTGCTTGATAGAGCATGCCCTTTCTCTCAGTCGCTCGTTCACAAACTCGACATAACTCGAAAGCCGATCACCGTAACGAAGCAACAGGGCGCTGTGGGATAGGAACATGCAGTCTCTCGTTGACTGCGGGATCGCAAGAAAACCCGGTCGAATCCCCATGTCCACCGGCATCCCGTCGCCGATGCGCGTGATTTTCACCCAGGTGTAACGCATTAGACTCCGGCTCGTTCGGTATAAAAATAGCAGCTCCCTGAGGTAGCTCTGCGCGCTCGAGTTTTGCTTGGCTAAGACGCAATAAGTAATTGGTACAATATATGTAACGTAGCTCGTGTAGTCAGGAGATGGAAGACAACTAACCGGGTCTTCCGACGTTCATAAATCACGTCGTGCTTAACCTCGTCCACCTTTTTATGCATATACCACATTGCCAAGCTAGTGATGACAATGGTGATAGCAAGGACTACCGTCGAAATGGCCTTGCTTGATTTCGATCCCTCTCCTAATGAGATATCGAAAAGAACGGGTAAGCGTCGTGAAACTGTACGAAATGTCCACAGCATACCGGTTCCACTCTGCTCGAGAGCTACACCAATATACACAGCAGTAATATGCTTTGGGAGGGACAATATAGCAGTGATGGCGAAAACAATCACACTTATTCCGCATGTTGAGAAGATAGCAGTTGTGACTATCCTCGATTCAGTGGCGCTTCAAGGAATCATGAACCATGAGGGCATACATACAATGTTCGGGTATTGCGCTGTATCTTGCAACTAATACCACCTTGAAACCTCCGCTTCTCACAGCTTTCGCCAGACAAGCGTATTGCACCTCTTTCTTTTCAAATTTCTCAGCCCGAGACTTGCAGCAATACTTGAACGCGCTGGTTGATAGTCATGAATAGAGCATTCGGATGATCAATGACGGTGACTCACTAATAATTGCTCAGCTCTCCTAAGAAAGTCCCGGCTGCGGTGATGCCAAAACCTATCCAGAGACCCCATGTAACACCACATAGAATTGCAAGGATCCCGGACCCGATAAGCTTCATTGCTGGTCAGGTTGACGTTTAAAGAGATTATGGAGTGACGTACTGGAGGAAACGAAACGACAAAGAACACTGCTATGGGGATGAGCCATCCGAAGGGAAGACTGGGAGAAATGCTCAAAGGTCAGCACAGGGAAGGTAGACAATTCAACAACTATTAGGATCTACACCCACTCTCTCATCTTCCCCATTGTGGGCTGAAGCCAACGAACAATATCTTCGTCGAATACGTTGACGAGGATAACGATGGTGAGGATTACCCCGAAGATTAAGTAGTACCCTTATTTAACTATGAATTACGCGACTGTCAGACTAGAAGCACGGTCTATGCTCACAAAGCCACTGTCTCCGAGTCCAAAACCTCCAATTCCTCATCGCTTTCCAATCTATGACCCCCTTTCTATCAAGAAGGGTTTGCTCCGATGGTGTAGGGGATGGAGTCCGCGAGGTGTACATCTCAATGATTATTTCTTCGCCTCGATTGTCCTGTGTTATTGGAGGAATAAGAAAACGACGGTTCGTGTGGAGAGGGTGAACCTGATATGATACGTTCTGGGCTCACCTTTGAAGTAGTGCATGCATTCAAATCACTAACCAAATCTTGTATCGGTTGGAAGTCATGATCTCCAGGAATAGACGAGTTTACCATGATAGATGAGTTTGCCATATGATCGCTCTTGAGCAACACTGAAAGGAAAAGGGTGTCTACTACTACGACTACTCCCCGTGTTTGAAAACATATTTATTGGAGATGCGTGTGAGTGAGCTGGAGGTCGATTCCCTGTGTGAGAAGTCTTGGCACTGCTGTATTTCGAAGTTCGGAGATTAGTCCGACCACAGGAGTGATTTGAAGGACGTATCTTGGGAGATGGTGCGGAGAAGAAGCATGTAGTGCTTCTATTTTTCGAAGTAACACATTCACCGTGTTTATCCTATAGTGACACGGCGATAACCATCAACCGAATCGTTTGTCGCAAGACCTGCGACGATTATCTTCACAACACCGCTCTGGGCCCAACTCGTGGCAGAGAAGAACATGAAGTACGAGTCTCGCGAGCAATCAACGTCCGAGCGCCATCATAATTTGTAATGCACCATTTGCCAGATTACAAATGTAGACCCGAGGCTAACCTCTATTTCCATGGCAGGCTATGGTATACGGATGCTGACGTACCTTCATCTCCGAGTCCGACATAATTGCCTCTCACGGAATTATCATCTCGAGCATGCCCACGCGGACAGAACTGAACCGGTTGGTTCTTGTGACTCAACTGTTGACAAAAAGTAATGCCTTGGAAGAGTTCTCAAAGTGTGAATAGTATGAGGGCTAGTACCTGACCGTCTAAAGGAATCCCTCCATGCATAGCCCTGTTCAATACGTTCCGTGTCAGCTAACGGCGACTACTGTCATTCTCATCCAAGAATTCCTCCACCCGAAATCATGCTGGTAGAACGAACAACACGGTACGTAGGTCCAAAGCATCCGCACGTGTCTGATAATCACGTATTCACGGGTCTATGCGAAGTGTAGTTCCTCAGCGATCGTGACCCTCTCGCGTCTATCAAGAGAAAGAGAGATCGCTGATTGGGACCTTCTGAGGATCTGATCGAGCGAATGCGAGTATCTTTACATTCCATCGTCCGTAGCAGTATGGAGACTGACCCGAGACGTTGTCAAAGCGAATACGAGCCGCCATGAAAACGATACGATGAACGGTAGCCGTTACTGCCAAGGACACATCGCTCCAATAGAAACAAGACCCAGCTTACAACAACCAGCAGTGTAAGAATTGTAGACCAAGTCAACACCGATTAATGTCGTATTCGGGGCCAAAGCTAACAGCGGTTGTATTGTTGTCGATGGCGGTAGGCGGAATCGAAAACAAAGAGATGCACAGCATGCTTACACTGCCTTTTCAATAGTGACTCTCCCGTCACACTATGTCACTAGGCGATGCTATTGATAGCGTGACTGACGTCAAGAACACCACTGCATGCTTCCGACATGCCTGCCCCGCATACAAAAAGGACATGTAACCATCGTCAGTACTCACCACCATCTCCTTCACATCTCCCACCATCCCGATGGCTTCGTTAATCCTCAAGAAAGCTGGCCTTTCCCTCTTCGAGAGTCACCTCAAACGTTATGAGCCAGAGGATCCCTTATATATCTACGAGACGTACACAGATAAAAAGGGAAGAGAAAAGGTTAGGAAGCGTAAGGTGTGCCCCTGTTTTCTTTCATTCGTTCCCTTTTTAAATTCTGATGAGATCTTGACGCGTTCAGCGCGAGCTTCCGGACGGTCTCTCAAAGCGCGATCAAAAGATACTTAAGAAAGTGAACAAGCGAGCACGCCGACTGGACCGTGGCTTCAGCATTTGCGGGATACGCTTTGGGTATTCGTTTATCATTGGTATCATACCCGTTGTTGGAGATGCCACCAATGGTTTGTTGAGTTACAAATTGGTCATAAGTCCCGCAAAGGAGGCCGAGTACGTCTTTTGTTTTACGTTGCCTGTAGTTTAGTTGATCTTATTGTCGGTCTGTTGTTCTCCATAGACTTCCCGACTGGTTGATCAAGCGCATGTATCTCAACACGGCTGTCCAAGTAATCGTGGGCTTCGTCCCTCTCGTGGGCGACGTCGTTGTTGCTGCATGGGGAGCCAACTCTCGCAACGCTGCGTTACTTCAGGAATTCCTCCGAATTCGCGGCGAGCAGTTCTTGAAAGGTCAGGCAGATGCAGGAAAAGAGCAGTCGGAAGGAAAGGGAAAGAGAATGCCAACGGAAGATTTGAAGGTTATCAAGCCGGGTGCTGGGATGTGACGTGGGTCGGTGACGATGCGATTCCATTGGTCTGGGTTTATTCTGCCATGTTCTCAGTTATTTCCCGCTTTTATAAACGACATTCAGCTCGTCTGTTATCACCAGCATGCATGTAGTAATATACCCCCTGTACTCTCCTAATTCTTCGCCTCTCATTTCTCCATTGATTCAGCAATCTTTTCATTTGCTTGGGTGGTGGGGACGGCGCAATGTTGTAGCCCCGATCCTAATCTGCAGCGTCATTCCTCTTAATGCCGTTCTAACGGTGCCTAAAAACAGTGCAGCTCAAAGCGCAGAGCTATGTAACCGGTTTCGATAAATAATATGTGGAGACATCACTAATGTACCTCAACCAACGGAACTATACACCATCGTTCCTTCCTTTCTCGAGCCAACAGTAGTCAAGCTATTTTGTCGGCCCCACTATATTGGCAAGTGTTGCTCAAAAGCCAGGAGACGTGGAACCGATCAAAGTAATGTTGGAACATCTCTTGCGAAAACACATAGAAGCAAGGAAAATACTAAGGAATGGCTGTGCGATTAATCGGCACAAGCTCCTTGGACCTCAAGACGGATCCGCAGGATAGTTTGCACGAGTGTCAAGAAAAGTCTTTGTCAAAGTGCGAGAAGATATTTCTGATGAATGAGGGATACAGCCTGACAATGCAATCGATAGCTGATTGCTATGCAAGAGGAATGGGTGCCGCTAGATGTGAAGTGGGTTTGACAGGCAAAGGGGTCAAATCTAGCAGAACATCAGGAGGGATTCCACCGGGTGACAGAATACAAGAATGGTCCTTCCTTGTGCATCAGCAGACATTGTAGGAACAGACGAGTATGAATATGCTGCATGCCACGCTATTATCGTTCGTCTAGGCAGGCGTGAAGGTGACGTTGAGATGCACCAATACATATTTACAGTCTGAGCGCCGCTTGCGAAGGAGCCAGTAAGGCAGTAGTGGAAGCGGGCGAGAATATTAATTAGCATCTTCCGCACAGTATGCAATGGTCCATATCACCGTTGATATCGTCCATCAACTTTACACCGAGTCTTCCAAATTTAAGTAGAGTCACCTCACGTCCTTTCACTTCGCGAGCCAGACAGAAAGAACTAGGTGAAGCAGGCTTCAAGCAGGCAACGAGCAGGTAAAGTCGGCAGCGTGTTTGGACAATTGGGTGGGCATCTTGGAGTTGAAGAAGAGTCTACCGTGGCATCAGGAGCGTGGCGCGCCACATTAGGGGAGTCAGTAGTGCGCAACAGGGAAGCTACTAACGTGCAAAGTGGAATGGGGCCAGCCGCGTATGGAAGAAGTGAAAGCGTCACGGAGCGACTGGAAAAACGTGACGTCCCTGTCACTGTCCTTTTTCCCCTCCGTGAGAAAGAACGGATTGAACAAGTTCGCTTCGGTTTACCACCAGCAAGTAGGGCTGACAGTCAAGGTCGACAAAATGGCTAGGAGCTCACCCTTGAATTGTCGACCAAGGAATAGACTGTACGTGGCGAAAATCCCCGTGCCTCAAACTGGGAAACCGCTGTACTGGTCGTTACTCCTTTAATCGCTCAGCAGAAGTCCGGTACCACCGCCATTAATTTTGCCTCTGCATGGATGGACGACCAGTATTACTACTTGCCACAACTATGCCCCTCCCGTTTGCTACCGGTTTCATTCCTTTTGACTCTTTCTACTTGCCTGTCGACCCTGTTGTCGTCTAGACGCTGTCCTCGAATTCTCTAAACCTATTCCTATGGCTTCTAAGTTCCTCAGAAAGTCGCTCCTCAAGCATATCATGCCCGAGGATCCCGTGTACGTGTACGAGGAATATTACGATAAGAAAGGAAAGAAGAAGATAAAAAAGCGAAAGGTTTGCCCCCATTCTCCTTTATTACCCTCAACAACGATGACGAAACTCCCGCTATTGTGCAGCGCAGAATCCCAGAAGGTCTCCTAAAGCGAGACAAGAAGATTCTAGAGAAGACAAGCAAGTGGGCGCGCCGATTGGATATCCGCGGGATAGCGTTCTGCGTTGGACTTGTGCCCGTTGTTGGAGACGCTATTAATTTTTTTCTGGGGTATTTTACAATAATACGCCGGGCGAAGAAAGCCGAGTAAGCTATTTTCTCCCTGTCCTTGAAGTAGTACAGTACTAAATGGACGTTATCCAAACGCTCGTGATAGTATTCCAAAACAACTTATCCGTCGTATGTACATCAGACTTATCGTCCAATTCTTGGTGGGTATCATCCCGCTCGTTGGCGACATCCTCATTGCACTATGGGGGGCCAACAGCAAGAACGTTCTCCGTCTCTGGGAGTTTCTGGAGACTCGCGCTAACCCTGAGTACTCGGATAGAGAATAGGGTCGGGGAGAAGGTGTGGCGCCACATGCGAATCAAACTTATCTTTGAAGTTGAAATGCGGTTGGGTGCGGCGAAGGAATCTCTGCGTTCACACAGTTCATGGAAATTGTACTTTCGTCCTTTATGCACTTTTAAGATGAATCAACTATCATCCAGTTCAGCATCGCTTCCTGACCTCGGTAGCCCCTTTTTTTGAATTCGTACTTGTCAAGTTGAGATTACAGACAAAGAGAACGTAGACTCCGAATGATGTGGTACAGCCTAGTACAGCTGATGGGTAAGTCACGTGCATGACTAATCATCAAACCTTGCCATATATGTAAAAAATCGAAGAAAATCTTCACTCGATAAGGGAATTTGATTGTTACATAATTCATGTGACTTACCCATCAGCTGTACTAGGCTGTATGGTTTGAGTTACATAATGCGACGAGGTCCACAGTTTCCATTTCTGGCAGATCCTTCCGAAGATTAAAACCGAATTTTCCGATCTTTCCTGCGACCATCCCTCGTCCCTCAAATGTTTACTTGAACAAGCAGATGGCTGTGTTCATGTCCTGAAGATGTAAGTTGTATTGCATTGCTCCACGGTTTCCCCTCGCCTCACTCATGAACACCATCCAGGCCGCTGACTTGCTCCCACTGGGTTTCTTATTTCTCATCGTCTCATCGAAGGTCAAACTACATGCAATGATCGGCACCATTGGCGAGCAGTATTCGTATTACAAGGAGATTGGGAGTGATATGTAGTTCGGAGATGGATTCGGGGATGGAATGAGAAGATTACAATAGTAGGACATCGATCTGTGTGGATATGTGGGATATGCGAGGACGACGACTATGAAGGAAAGGAACAGATTCTTACTGCGTTTTCTGACGCTTTCTCTCCAACACTCCTACAGACGCCACCTTCGACGGGTCCCAACCCATGTATAGGGCGACTTGGTAGCAGGGACTATGTTTCCCGCGCTTCAGCAGGTGCCGGTGGCAGTTATCCCGCCGGTTGAACGACTCTTTGGTACATTTCCCCATGTTTCTGGGACATGCCATGCCCTTCCCAGGACAAATCCATAAGCGGCTACCGTCGTGTACGGATTCGATGTGTCGCAACAGGGTAAACTTGTTCTTGAACGTGTCCAGACACTCTAGACACGTCAGGCGACCGCTGGGCCTTACGCGACCGCTGGATCCCACCCCTGCCTCTGCCTCTGCCACCACCGCCCCTGACTCCACCCCCGCCTCCATTTCCGTCCCCGTCCCCGTCTCCGGGAGGTTCCCGAGGAGCAGAGGCGCGCCGGCATGCGGCATCGCCTGTCCCTCGAAGAGACCTTGATAGATTTTTGGATTTGCAACGTGTGCGAATGACGAATGTTTGTCAAGGCTTGTATGTTGCATTATTGTTGGGGCAGCGTTTGCGTGGGCTTGCCCCGGGTCTGGATAGTATACCCCCGAACCTTCGCCCCAGGACGCATCCATGTGCGCATATTTTACCATGCTGTTGGTCGGCGGGAATGCAGATCCAAATGGATCAGCATCCCCGAAGGGTGGTTGGATTGCGTGCTCGAGGGGATATTGGCCGAATGGTGAGAACTGGGGTGGTTCCGTATTCCACTTTGAGGGCTCCTGGCGGGATGCACCGTCATGACCAAGGTTGGACAGAATGTGTAGTTGCGTTGCCATTTCTGAGGGTCCCGTACCTGAGAGGTACTCCGAACAGAAAGACATAGTGTAGGAGGACTGGGGATTCTCCATCCTCCCTCCGTCGCTCCAGCGTCCTGAAGGACGAAGCTGAGCTGGTTGAAGCTGAATTGGTCATCAGCGACGGTTTGCTTTCTAACCAGAAATATACTTACAGATGAATCCCCGGCCCAGCCGTAATGTCCATCAATGGACATAATGTCGACCGGTGCGTCGTGGGACTGATGCTAGTTGGAAGGGAAAATCCGTAAGTTGACTCAGTCCAGTGACGGATGTTTTGAAGGAACTTACCAGCTGGCCTCCTTCGAGGGTGTGATCCGCGAACATGTTGTCCGCGTAGTCGTTATGATGCTCAGCACCAGAATGATAGCTCGCCTGGAAGGATGCGTGCATGTCGTTCGCAATAAGTGAAGATGAGTGCTTGGATGGAGAGTAGAGGAAGGGATGGTGATGATAGGAGGGCAAGTTGTTGGGGCGTCCTGGCGGAGAATCTCGCGCTTTATATACCTTCGCGGACTGGTCCCTCTCAGTCGTCAAAGCGCGCCCATATAGAGAGCGGAAGGTCATTGTTCCCTCCTTTCATTGTCCTCTTTCTTTCTTTTCAAGCCTAATTTGGTTTAGACTTTCGTGGCCCGTAGATGCCATCTAGTCTAGGTATGAATAAATTTTCTTCCACCCACCTTCTTTCTCCCCTCGCATGTCCTGTATTCCTCCATCGGTCAACCTATTCGTTACAGATCACTGCAGCAGAGGACTTGGAAGAGCGACGATAGTGCGTGCACGATTCGCGAGACGGAGCGATACTGAACGGGAGTAAAATGCGAAACGGGAGTAAACTGCGATCACCCAGGCCGTTGTGGCTGCCTAATAGTTACCAAATAGGCTTGCAAAGGGACTGCGACCCTGAAGGCTATCCCCTTTTTCCTGGAGTGTTTTGACCTGAGATTTGAGATATTCCACGTTGCATCGGTCGCACGCGTTCTCTCGCACAGTGACTCGAAAATTACGCAGGCCACGATTCGCTCTGCTCTGGAGGTGACAAATTCAGCTCTCCGCTCAAAGCAAGGACAAGGGCAAAGTGTAGGTCACGATCGGAGCTCACTCACCGAGAGGGGGAGAGCAGTTCTGAACGACTGGCAGGACAGAGCTCATGACGACCAGCCACGATGGACTTCATGTCATCGGATAGCACTGCGAATGTTCAAGAGCACCATCGTCGCGACCGCTTCAGACGAGTGCGACATAACGGACTGGAATGCTATCTATATTTTATTCGCAAGAGAGAAGGGCGAACCTGGCTCGATCAATCGAACAATCGATTAAACAAGCTGGCGATACTCCATCCGTCCATTGCGTCGCTTTTCTTCGAGGCGGGAAATACTCTGAAAACGCAGTTCGCGGTTCTCCTGGCAGGTACTCCAAGGTCCGCTCAAGGAGCGCGAATCCACGGCAACTACACTCGGTTTCTCAGCAGATGGGAAGCGAGCGGTCTCTGGCTTGAAGACGGGGAGATACACGTTTGGGATACTGACTCCGGTGAACTCGTTTTGGTTATGTTTGAGGGTCACACGCAAATGATTCGTCATTCGCGCTCTCAGGAGACGGCAGTCTTATTGCGTCAGGCTTCGACCATGAAACAGGCCGTGTGTGGAACCACGGCAGCGGAGAGCTCTTGCCTGTTTTCGGATTATATCAGGACACGGTTCTGGAATGCGGAGAGCGATAGGCTTGTTTCGGGTCTGCTTGAGGGACACACAGACTCGGTTGCAAGGTCCTTGGATGGCAACCTCGTCATTTCTAGTTCTGTGGACGGGTCAATTCGTATTTGGAACGCTGTCAGCGGTGAGCTCATCTCCGACCATTCGGAGACCGCCAGATTGTGTACTGTCAATCTCGTTCTCACCGAATGTGCAGAAAGGTTTCTCTGGTTCTGACGGGACGACCTGCCTCTGATAATCTACAGGTGAAGTCGTTGCTGGTCCGTCCGAAGGACACTCGGTTTGGGTCAGATCAACGGTGTGCTTATCGGATGGAAAACGAGCCGTCTCTGGTTCCAGATGTAAGCCAATCCGCACCTGGGATGCGGGCAGCAACTTGACTGGCGCAGCTGCAGTCCTCTAGCAATAGTGCATTTCAAACAGGAGCGCGGAAGGTCTGAAGTCCAGTAGTCGAAGAGAGCGAGAGGTATCAGATTGGAAGATGGCTTGGGCTTGCGATGTGGGTAATTTCTGCGCTTTCTCAGTTTGCTCCAAGAATATTCTTGTCAATCTGGTTTGTTGCACTGTAAGCAACTTTCAGAGGGAGAAGGATGGATGTCGGCCGCCTCTATCAGCCCCGGCTCCCAGAGTCCACCCGACACCGTGCTCCGAGATGCTCTACAGGGCGGGTGTGCTCTGCAGGAGCACAGTCTTGAGGGAGAGGTGGGTAGGCAGCGAATTTGTTTGTTCGAGAGCACTGATATTAGCGCGTGGAGGAACAAGAAGTTTTCGGCTATTTCCGCCACCTCCGCGCGTGCAGACTACAATCTCTTCTTGCAAGGCGAGTAAATATGTGCAGAACCTCTTGGTGCATCGAAGTACTGCTATGTTCGGTACAGACTGGCGGCTTTTCACGGACCTAGATCACTCTGTTGTGCCGGTGGGGGAAGACTGGTACAAAGCTGCTCTCGAATGGGTATTGAATAGAGTTGATAGGTAGCTCAGTGCTCAGCCAGCTTACCGTAGTCAGTATTATCTCAAATAACAGGCGATGGTTCTCTTCTCACTTTCTCAAACAAACGAAGTATTTGAAATCTAACTATCTCCATCTGTACACCCATCATTTCTCCTCATTCTTCAAAGTTGCGGCAGAACAACTGTCACAGCAATGAGTGAGATTACGACTACCGGATGGGCGAAACGTACAACCTACGATGCTATAATATAAAAATACCAGGAAGACTGGGAGCATCGACCAAGGCGCTTCGAAACGGATGCTCACCTAGACGGACTGAGTACAACGCACTCCTCGATCTGCAAGCACTAGAGGCGCACTCAATGGCAAAAAGGCTTTTGCCACCACCACCCGTGTTCACAACATTGGGTCCCCAAAGGATGACTACAACCTCGAAGAAGTAGCGAATGCGACGAGCTAATGTTCCTTCCTCGCCTTCAAGTTTTCCGGTTTCAATTCAAGCGGAGACCTAAACACGGCAGGAGCGGCAGAACGCGGGGTTACATCATGATATGATAAAGCCAAGTACCACGAGTTTTCACTTTCGCAGTTTGATCAACCATTATTTTTTTCATCGATGAATTTCTCCTGATGAACTACGTCTAGAAAGAAAGGCCGGAACAGGCAAGATTTTGCTCGCGGTTTTTGCTCTCGTGCAAGGTACGTCGAATCTCGACTTACATGTAATACTTACTCTCGTTAAACGCATCATGTCGGTCCATCTCGCCTTATCTGAGAACGGAACGTTTGATGATAGAAGCGTTTTCATTCACCAGAGATTGTGGAAAACGTGGATCTACGCTATGTACAGGAGAGATCGGGAACGATCCATCACATTCGATGCGAAAAATAGAGAGAAGATGAATAATTTTACGCGCATACCCGTATACGTACGCTACCGATCCCTAAATGTGAGTGGTTGACGGCACTGGAGATGGGTGCTCGGGAACAGAGGAGGGATTGGAGGCAGATAGAGGCGAAGTGAAGGTGGGATGGAGGAAGACGTCTACGTCTGCATACGGCGGTTGATAACATTTCAGATTGTTTATGCTCCCCCTCTGACATGGGTGCCAGCCCAGATCCATCGCTGCTCGGTAGCACGCGCTACCTGGTTCCCTCTTGACATGCGCCAGCAACTGGTCGGCGCGTAGATACCATCCATCTGTTGTGCAGCAGCCCGTCTCCAGGCCTGGGCAGTACCAGGGCTCGAAATTAGGATCGTGACAAGTCCTGATGTGCCTGTCTCTACTTTGCACTGCCGCATATGCTAATTCGCACCCTGGAAAGGTGCACGCAATTCTTGAACTCGAGGCCATTTTTCGCCCAGGACTCCTCCTCTGCTGCGTTGCCCCGTTGTCAGGCGGCGGCGGGGAAGTTGACGATGACGATGACGACGTCTCGGTATTCATGGTTTGGAATCGGTTTAACGCTGCGACACCAGAATATGACATCGCACGCTCTGCATTCTCTTGGGAATTGTTATGGGATCCAGCACTAGCTGAGCTCGAACATTGTTCAAGACTTATCAGCTGTGTGGAACCAGCGCCTGTGTAGGCAAATGGTGTAGGCATTACCGGATGAACCATGACTGGTTCTCGGTGCCTAACATCAGTAATCTTGAGGGTGATCGTCAGAGAAGGATGACTTTGTCGTGGAGGGTAAGTGCTTGCGACGAGTACGCGGTCGACGACGGATGCACCGTAAATGGGTGCAAGAAAGGCATTGTCCTTGATTGTTGGATATTGTCAGTTGAAACGCTCGGTGATGGAAGGCGAATGCTTACCGGTCTCTGCCAGTTCTCAGGCTGCCTTCCGAATAATTCATAGTCACGGTTCGCAGCAGCATTGTTGGTAGCAATGAGACACTGCGTCAGAGGGAGAACGTCCGGTCCATAAGGAGGCACACGATAGTGATACTGCGTCTGCGAGGAAAAGGCTCCGTTAGGAGTCGCAGAGCATTGATGAAAGTACGAATACATCAATGAAGATAAGAGTTGGACTCAGGAGGCGGTGGTAGAGATGGTGGAGAGAGGGAACGGATGGGGAGACAGAGGGTCAAGTAGGGGTGTTTAAATACCTTTCCAGAGACCGGTGTTGAGGAACCAGGAAGTGTGGCATGGTCAGGATTCAGTGCTAAGGTCTGTAAGAAGGCCAATTGTTATCTGTTCTGTTCATCCAAATTAGGTTAAGCAGCTACGCTGTGGCCCTCAAGGTCCGTCATATGCGTGATGACCAAAACGGGTTTCTTCCCTAATCGAGTATCCCCCTATCAATATCGACGGAATATAAATCGCAAAGCTCGTGCGGTTCGCGGGAAGCCATTTGGACCAGTTGGGCGGGTCATCAATGTGGCCTCGAGACCTTTGGGCTTAGCCTTTATTTGTCTCAGTCTGCAATAGAGAAGAGCCCTCCTCGATTTCTGTGATTGAAAATTTGTGTGCCAACTATCCTTAGAGGGGAGTCGCCTCTCAATGACTTTCCGTGGCTTGACTTGATCGGCGACTGGGTCCATTTACCTTCGGATTCCGTACGTGGAATGGAGAGCATCGACGGTGCACCTCTACTCAGCTACCTTCAAGACGAGAAGGCGAGGCGCAGGGTGACATTATCAGAGAGGGGAGACCCGATGTTGTCGTTCGGAATCACTCCAGGCCTCGGTTTAGTGCTTCGAGCGGGCCTTCGTCCTGATGTATAATGGGTTGTCCGTCTCCCTGGAGCTCACGTCGGTTGTCAGCGTTCATTCATCAGTTTCGAGATGCTATTCATACATTCAGGCCTCGAGATGTGAACCCATGAAATGTTAGCGGTTCTGGTTGTGCAAACCTACCCTCTTCAATAGAGTTCTCGCTGTCTTTGACGGAGAATCTCCTGCACTATCTCGCACATCTGTAGATTCCACTTCCCTTCGCAGTATCCGTCGCTCAAATCTTCACGCCTTGAATGAACCATGGTTCCTTCAAACACCCTCACTTCACCGACTCAGTCCGGCACTGACATGCTCTCTCGGGAGGCTCGGGGCACAAAGATCAAATTATATATAAGCAGTAGAGCCCAATATTTTCATCCCACCTATGACTACACTAAAAGATGAAGGATGATCCAAATTGAGAAATTAGCCAAGGGACGGTTACTTCCCGACTTCCCGATTGGTGCTGTTGGTTATTCGACCAGCGTACTTCCGCATCTGCCCAGAAAACCTTGTCCGAGGCCGAGGGGTGCTTTCTTTCTTCCTTTTGTGGCCTCGACAAAAGGAGAAAATGTCCAAATCCGGCTACCCTATGATAGTAAGGTATGATAAGCGCGCGTCTCCGTGCGTGCCTGGGGTTGCAGTGGCTTGCAGTGGCTTGCGTTGCTGATCTTGGGGATGGGGGGTAACCAGATTTGGATGTTTTCTTCTTTTAGTCGGACACGCACAAGAAAGAAAGAAAACACCTCAGACAAGGATTTCCAGAACGGCTAAGTATCTGCCTTGGCGACAAAGGGAACAAAGACTGAGATACAACCTGTTTAAGATATAATCGATTTGAGTAAATGTGGTGAGCGAGGGAATCGAACGTTGGTTCCTTTCCGTTTCCTGTAATCTCCGGACTTGTATGCATATGTTACTGTACGACAACAACTCTCCGAAGCCCGGATGCAAGAGTCAATTATCATGAGTGGAATGGATTTGTTGTTCCAAAGTCCTCGAGTCTTTCTCGATTCGGATGTCTTCTTGCAGACAGTCAACACTGGTGAATGTATTAACACTGTCCCTTTTCGTCTCTTCCCCAGTCTCAAACCCCCACCCCCTGCGTAGACTACTACTATGGAGCATGAAATACAGTATTCTCGTACTTATCTCCAGAATACTTTGGTGCGCGAGACGGGCGTTGGACGCGGACGATGCACATTGAATGCCGTTCCTGCGGGACTGGGACTAGAGAATTGATCTTCACCCCCCTTAAATCTCAGAGTCCCCGGCTTTCACCGACACTACTGACTGTCTGACTGTCGTGACCGTATTATTACATAAACAATATAGTTGAAGGATGAATCAATCGGCACAAAAACAAATGCACAAAAGACTAGGCTCCGCAAAATAACACAACAATAGAAACGCAGTGCAAAATAAAAAGTGAAAAGGAGGCAAGCATTGCTGAGCCTCTTTCAAAAGGCATTTAAACGGTCTGTGTACGAGATATTTCTGAACAACTCACTCTCCCTCCTCTTTCCCCCGCACTCACTTGTCCCAACAGCCGAACTTGAACCATTGCATCTCGCGCTATCTTGTGCCCCGCCTCGTATTAAATGACTTAGAAAAGCTTGACAGACGACAGCGGTTATCTCACGTCTGAGCGTCAGTTCCGAAGGTCAGCGCTTTTGCATTTGTACCTATCCCCTGATTCACAGCTGAAGATTCCATACCTTAACAGTGAGCTAGCACACTCCCGGTGAGAAATCTTCATGAATCGGTGAGGAGCAAACGAAGGAAGAATGCCAGTGTGACCCTGGGTGAACTGAAGATTCAAAAACAGAAGATAGATGAGAAGTGAGTGGTTGACGGTGTTGGAGGTGAGGTATCCGAGAATAGAGAATGGACTGGAGGTGGATAGAAGCGAAGCGAAGGTAGGATGGGGAGGCCAACTCTCTTGGTTAGGTCCGCATGCAAGGCAGTCCTTTCAGTTGACTTTTGCTCCCTCTTTCATTTGGGTGCCATACCAGAGCCATCGCTGCTTAGTAGCATGCGCTACCTGGTTCCTTCCTGACATGCGCCAGTATTCGGTCGGGGAGTTTAGACCCTCTGTCTCTTGAGGAGCCCGTCTACAGGCCTGGGCAGTACCAGCGCTCCCGATCGCGATTGTGGCACGTCATTACGTGTCTCTCTCTATCTTGTAACCTGGTAATATGCCAGTTTGCACCCCGGAAAGGTGAATGCTGTTCGTGAACTTCGAGGAATTTGGAAGGAGACGGGGGGTCCAGGAGGTACTTAGCATCGCTGTGGCCGATACCCTGCCAGAGCCGTGACATAATTCCGCTTTCTTGAAGATGGGTCCATCCCAGACAGACAGCTAGCTGATAGCAATGGCTGTCTTTCCTCCGGTAACGCAAGTGACGGATAAAGTTCCTCTGACAGTTGAACACCTCGTCGAGGCATCTGCAGCGTTCTCTGGAATTTCCCCATTTCGGCTTCGTCCCAGGACAAGACCGCATTTTTGTCTCGTAATGTTTATCATTCAAGTGCCTTGTCTTTGTGCTTTTGCTACCGAACGTTCCAAGCCAAGGACTCGGTTCGGTAGCAAAAAGCACAGAGTTGCGAAAGAGAACACAACGCTCCGGATGCCTTGGTAATTTCCAGAGAACCGTGCGCGTGCATAGCCTGTGCTTTGCGGGCACGTGAAAAGCTCAAAGGCCGTTCTGCCCTGCCTGGACCTCGGTCATGGTGGTGAGAGTCCTGCTCAAGAAAGAAAGGGTATTGACTCCTCATGATAGGATGAGAGGGTGGAGCTCGACTTCAGTGTGCCCCTCGTACGCTAGCTCATCGTGGTGATAAGCAGGGACCGTTCCTGCGAAGGAGAAGGACTGAAGGGCCCATTAATCACAATAGTCTCCAGAATGGAGATCCATGTTATAGCCAGTGCTCGTCTTTGTCCCTGTGGCTAGCATCGTTTGCTGACCGAATGTCTGCGTGTAGAGCTCGCTCACACTGCAGGAACATTTTCAACTGACGCATAGTGTGCATTATTCTGAGCGAACGTTGAAACAGTCAGCTTACATTGCTTGCGATGGGCAATGCAGCGTCGCTCTGCAGTCCCTGTAAAGGTGGAGGTTGTATGTCGAGCAAGGTCATAGTGTCGCAGTGTCAGCAGTATGTCCCTCATACATATTTGACAAGTTGTTCGACGTGGTAATAACCAGGGATCGTTCTTACGAATGTGAACAAATGAGGCCAATACATACAAACGGTTCCATGCCTCGGCCGAGGCTCATCCCTGATCCTGTGGCTGGCGTCGGTTGCTGATTGATCGCCCAAACCAGGTACATTATCGACCGGTGCATAGCAGGCATCGTTCTGATTGAGTATTTGAATCGTAAACTTGCACAGATCTGCGATGATGGGGTGTAGGAGATGCACAAGCGGGGGTGAGTAGGGTAGGGAAGGTAACGCGTCGAATCTTTCTCGATTAAAGACCCGGCCTTTGCCTCTAAACCGTCATTGCCTCTATCTCTGATTGTTGTGTGAGGAAGCATTCCGGCAACCGGCGTCGCGTACTCCTCGAAGAGAATTTCATCGATAAAAGGTGCTGCGACATGTGAGACGGCCGAATGATGATCAAGGCTGATATATTGGGTTATTGCTGGGACCGCAGATACTTGGGCTTGATATGTGGCGATACCTTCGGCTCAGGGTATTGACCATGCTTCTGTGTATGTATAATTGTATTGGCCATACTCGACGATATATAGTTTCATGAAGAATGAGATGTAACATAAAAAAAAGGTGCATAAAAAGGAAGTGAGGGAGTGAGTTGTTTGGAAGTGAGTCGTATACAAAATGTCAATATGCTTTCTGAAGAAGGCTAAGCCATTCACATTCCAACGTACAAACTCTGGCTTCATATCGCGTCATCTAATGCCTCGCCTTGCATGGGACGACGGGAAAAGTCAGGCAACCGACTGAATCGACCACCGCGGCACTTCTTCCTTCTGCCCAGCTCCAACCTGAATAAGTTCCGAAAGTGTGCGCTTTTTGCGCCACTTGTGTGCATCTCCTACTTCACAACTGAAGATTCCGTACCCTAATCGTGAATCTAACACGCTCATTAATCGGTGAGGAGCAAACGAAATATGATGGATAAGCTGAATTGATGGCCTGTCTATCTTTGGATAGGGCCTCTGGTATGAACTGGAGAAGGGGTTGGAGGCGGATAGGTAGAATGGAGCAAGACGTCTTTTGGGGGAGCTTTGTTACGTCCGCATACAAGGCGGTAGATAACCTTCCAGTCGTTTGACTCTCCCCCTAACATTCGGGATGCCACCTCCAAGCTATCGCTGCTCGGTAGTATGCGCCACCTCGTTCTCTCCTGGCATAGTCGGTAGGAGCGTATAAACCCTTCGTCTTTTCGACAGCCGCCCGCGTCGCCTGTCGTCGCCTCCAGGCCTGGGCGGTACCAGCGCTCGCACTTGTGGTGCACCTTCATGTGCCTCGTTCTGTCTTGCAACCTTGAATATGGTGGGTTGCAACGCAGAAAGGTGCGCGCGACTCTTGAACTCTGGGCAATTTTCATTCGGATCGTCTCCTCTGCGGCGTTGCCTCGTTGTCGAGTGGCATCGTTGGTGGGGGCGAGGAGAAAGTTGAAGTTGACGATGACGACATCGGAGTCGCCACCGTCTGGAATTTATTTAGCGTTGCGACACCAGAATCTGACATGGCATTCTCTTGAAAGTTGGGATCCAGCACTAGCTGAGCTCGAACATTGTTCGAGACTTATCAGCTGCGTGTAGCCAGAACGGGCATCTGTCGAAGTAGTCGCTGAGGAACCATGTTAGGTATTCAGCGCTGCGCTGTATCAGGAAGCTTAACGAGGATCGTTAGTGAAAGATAACTTCGTCGTAAGGTACATATGCTTACGAGTTTGTCTCCACTGCATAATATTCACCTAATCGAACGCACACACTACTCTACCAATCGAGTGCCCCGCGGTCCAGGTGATGATTGCGCAGGAGTCAGGAGACGCACAGTCGGAAAGGACATCGACGACATCGTCCATAGTTATTTGAGGTCGAGCGCGCTCGGTGATGAAAGGAGAACAAGACTAGTTTTTGCCTTTTCTGTTGCCCGAACGAATAGCCCGCCGTGCCGCATCGTTGCCTACGGGGGCAAATATATCGTCCTTAGTTATTCACCCTCTACTAATAGCTAAGAGAATGTAGGCCTAAGCCCACATATCCAGGAAGACTCACAGCAGCCAATCCCTTTCAGCTGACAGAGAGTCTATCTTCCTATTCATTAAGCACCCGAAGTACCAATCAGCCGAGCAGCTACTTCAGAGGCGAATCCGCGTATCCAACCCTGTTCAGGCGTTGGCAACTGGCAAGAAGCGCGGTCCCATTGGCCAGAGTACAGAAAGGGACTTCCATTAGGAAACGAGGCGTAGAATGCTGTTCACGGAAGGCGAGAAAGGCATCGGGAAGAGAAATGCGCCAGAGTCCAGTTATTGTAGTGAGATTCTGCTGAAGTTGTACCGGCAGCAGCAGACAACTCAATGTGATTACATAATACTGTGAAGTCCACAGTTTCCATTTATGGCAGATTTTTCACGAAGATTTAAGCCATCTTCTCTGAATTTTCAACCGACGTTTCTTCAGTCATTGCTTGAATGAGGAGTTGGCTTTGATTGAGCAATCATGAGTCGTAAGTTGTCTTCCATCGTCTCGCAAATTCACTCACTTATGAGCTCCATCCAGGCGGCTTAGACGAGCTTGCTCCCACTGGGTTTCTCGTTTCTCGATGCCGTGGTCAGACTGATGATGGTCAGATTAATGATCAGAGCACCGCTAGCGACTGATAATTCACGGAGATGCTACTTGTACTAATTACAGATGGATCAGCAGTGATGCGTTGCTCAGAGATGGGATCGCAAAGATGGATCTATGAGGTGGGGAACGATGGAGAAGACGAGGAGGTTGGAAGGAGGTAGTCCGCCAGAGAATTCCGCTTTTTTGGAGACGGGTCCCATCCCAGACAGACCGCCAGCTGATAGCAGTGGCTGTCTTCCCCTCGGTAACGCAAGTGTCGGAGAAGGTTTCTCTGGCAATTGAAACCTTCGTCGGGGCATTTGCAGCGATCTTTCTTATTTTTCCCTTTAATCTTCGCCCCAGGACAAAACCACATGTTTGTCTCGTAATGCATTTCCTTCATGTGTCTCCTCTTGGTGCTTATGCTACCGAATGTTCGGTCGCACCCTTCATAATCGCAGCTGTGTCGCCAAGCTCGCGTACTGGTGCCAGCGTTCTGGGCTCGGGGATTTGACCCAGAATTATCTCGCTCGGAGACACGAGAGGGAGCGGCGTGATCGCCAGAAAGATGGTTAGAGCTGCCTGCAACGACACCGTTGACGGGTGTCGTCGAGTGCTTCGGCATCTCTTGATAGATGTTGTATATCTCGCAGACTTGCGAGTTTACACATGAGTCAAGACTCATATGTTGAAGCCGGTTGATGTCGGCCTGTGGATCTTGGGGAACATGAGATGGTTCCGATCCGTGTCCGTCAGGCTCAGGACTTTTGGCGGTGCTTGGGGTTGATGCATCCGTAAATGGACTGTCATGACTATAGGACAGGTAGGAAGAATAGTGCGGATGGGCCAGGGACTGGATTTCGAAAGGAGGCGCCGTACTGTGTGTGCCTGGACCGTACCCAAAGGACTGACCACATGCGGTGTACGCGCTATCGAGGTGGGCGAAAGGCCCGAACGCCGAGCTCTGCGACACCTGGGACTCCGCCTGGGTACAAGTCCCGCTCAAGAAGGAGGGAGACGTCATCATCTCTTGATAAGATGGGTAGATGATGCCCGACTCCATCTGATTGTAGTGTTCGTCGCGCCCGTACGAGAGGGACGGGAACCAATTGGTATATCCTTCGGTGGCGGCATAAGGGTAATGTTCGAAGGCCGATGCAGTGGCGCACTGCGGTCCCGTCCAGGACGATGGGTGTAAGTTGGGCGGGGCAGCCCCTTCGACGGTGTTCCCCTCGTACGCTTGTTCAGCGAGGGGATAGGCAGGGATCGTTCCTGTGAAGGAGGAGGACTAAAGGGGCCCATTAATCACAATAGTCTCCAGAATGGAGAGGAAGTACTTACAGATGGTTCCGCTTTATAGCCCAGGCTCGTCTTTGTCCCTGTGGCCAGCATCGATTGCTGACCGAATGTCCGCTCGTTCACACCAACAGGTACGTTATGAGCCGGTGCATAGTAGTAGCTGTCGTTCTGGTCGAACGGTGAAACTGTAAGCTTACATTGCTTTTGCGGCGATGAAATGGAGGAAACACGCTCACATATTGCATCCAGTTATCAGTTGATTCGGCAACGGGGACTGCGGGGGCAGGGTCTTGATCCGTGTTGCTGTACATTTCGTGGCCTGCATCGCCTACGTTAGACATCGGAAAGGGTGTGAAGGTATCTGGGTAATAGTATGACATCTCTGAACAGGATGTAAGTGGTTGAGGTAAAGCGCGAGGGTAGAGCTGATGACGAGAGGAGGTCAAGTTGATGGAGAGACAGAGCGTTGGGTAGGGGTGCTTAAATATTTTCCAGCAGAAGCTGATGTACGGAGACCTAAGTTGGAACAACAAGGAGTCAGGGCCCAAGTTCTGTGCCAAGCTCTATTGTTCTCATTCATCACCATCCCGATACGGTTAAATCACTGCGCTGTGGCCCACATCTCTACGAATGGGCATCAGTTTTTCTCTTCAGAATCGCGCGTCCCCCTATCACCACCGGCGGAATATAAATTACTGCTCACGCGCTGGATGACACCGCTTTTGCAGACAGATTTGGGACATTTGGATCGGTGGGGTGGATCATTCATCAATGTGGCTTCGACCTTTGGGCTTGGCCTTCGTATGTATCAGCTTACGAGAGAGGAGACCCCGTCGATTCATGTGATTGAAATTTGCGCGCTGCTGACTATCCAGTAGTCTCTCAAACTGTGATGGACGCTTCGTGGCCTGATTCCGAAGTATTCTATTGGCTGCTTTGATCGGCGACTCGGTCCATTTACTTCCGGGATCCATCCGTGGAATGGAGAGCACCGAAGACAACCTACCGCTAAGCTGCTCCGAAGGAGAGTGACGAGGAGTCGGGCGACTTCCTTAGACTAAAGGCTCGATGTCGCTTGGACTCTGCCAGGTATTCTACGAAAATTGGCGGACGCTTATCCTAGGGGTCTATCTACTTCCTCTCTCGCTCTGAATGTTTGTCAGGGCTGATGTGTTGTTACACGTCCATGATTGGCACCGCTGCTGCTTAAGTCTGACCCGCGTCGGGATCAAATCTATCTCGACCTTCGGCTCAGGACGCAAACCGCGCATCTGTGTATGTAAGGTTGCCCATGCTTTGGATCGCATTGGTGGGTGGGGAAGATCGCTGCTGGATGATTACAGAGCTGGAGTAATCGACATGGCCGAAGGGTATGACAAGAACACGAATGGAAAAGTATTGCCAATGTTACTTGGAAGGTATCTACGAACGCTCATAACTATCGCTTGTTCGACGAAAGACATCGGGAGAAAGTCGCAAAGCATGTTTTGCCTTGTATAGATTGCTTGCTAATTCAAATCTATTAGTCACCATATCACGTGGTCTTAAGACTCACAAGATCACACGGCGGGCAAATCAAGATGGAGGTGAGGTCGGAATTTTAAATGTTTTCTTCTTTGTCATTTACAGCGCTTTGCATTAGTAATGGCACTCCCCAGGATTTTGGGGAGAAAAGTAACATATGATATCATGTGATACTTCGGACTTTGTGAAGAAAATTGTGCAGTGGAGGGCGAGTTTATGCTAGGGCTCCGCAGTGGATCGGATATCCCGGATAAGATATGCCGGATCCGCTATCCGCCCAGATGCGGATGAGTTTTGGAGGGCAAATATCCGGGCGGATATATACGCGCGGAACCAGATATGACATTGGAAATCCGCCGTATCCGCGCTTAAACAGCATCTACACTGGGGGGCTCAAGGATGACGAATCAATTGTGAAGTACGTGGAATTTGATTAGTCGAATGTCCCTCCAAAGAGCCAAAACCTTTTGTAAGACGGAGTTTGCGTTCCTTTCACTAGGTTTCCGTGCCAATCGAAACCTAGAAAATGATTAGTCAGATGTTACTGCCAAGAATCAGGTTGGGCGACGGCGGGATTGCACATTTGGACCTTCACCAATCACCATGTTGACCATTCGTTGATGTTGTGTTATCCCGAAAGCACCGACGGCACTTCGTTATATGCACGTTGGAAGGTCCTGAGCAAATTTCTTGCTGTGTAAGTATACTATCAACCTTGGTCGTGGTTATGCCGGATACGCCTTATAAGATACGCATGGAACCGGATCTGATAGCAGCCATGAAATATCCGGGTGGATATATATGCCCGGATGCGGATGCAACTGAAAATATCCGCGCATATCTTATCTTATAAGATATGCTGCAGAGCCCTAGTTTATGTGCTTCTGTCATGTCATATCATATGTCATCTTTGATCGGCACGTCGATCTTTCTCCTTATAAGTTCAAGCCATCAGAACCCACCTCTCAAACCGCCACAGGCAGACAGTTTTTTTCTTCTCAAAGTCAAAAATGTCACATGATATGATAAGTTACTTCTCTCCCAAAATCCCGGAGAGTGCCATTACTAATGCAAAGCGCTGTAAAATACTGATAAGGATATCCGATGGGTCGATATTTAAAATATAAATCACATGCTGGCATTTTAAATATTAATTTGGATATTAACAGGGTTGATATTTTAAATATCAGTTGGACTGTGATATGCAAATTGACATATTAAGTATCCACTTAGCAATATTTTAAATATAAATTAGTATATCTACTTGGCTGATATTTAAAATATACAATAGAATATCATCCTGGTTCATATTATAAGTGTCGTCCGGGTAGATATTGAGCAGGCAATGAGAGGGCAATGGGAGGGCAACAAGCGGGCAACAAGTGGGCGACGGGAGGGCAATGGGCAGGCAATGGATGGGCGGTGAGTGGGCAATGAGAGGGCAATGGGTGGGCGACAGGAGGGCAGTGAGCGGACGATGAGGGGGTGACAGGCGGGCAACGGGCAGGCAGTGAGCAGGCAATGAGCGGGCAATAAGAGAGCAATGGGCAGGCAATGAGAGGGAACAGGAGTGACATCTATGGACACAGCGAGTTGTGGTAGAAGGTGCAACTACGGCAGCCAGAGTGGGCATCTGTTCTGTTGTTGCAGGGGTAGCATTTAGTGTCGGCTTGGGCTACTAACATGTATAAAAATGTTGCAGCAATGGACAGTACCATGAGAACAATGAAGTCTGCGTTCTTGATATTGAAAGACTTGATGGACTCCCTGCCCTGGAGCATCTTGCCTGTATTTGCATTAAACTACATTACGTACCAAGTCCTTAAAGACTCACCAGAGTAAATCAGTTTCTGCAGGTCAACTGCGTGGTGTTCCGGTAGGTCTTCAGATATTTTTTTCTTAGATTTTGCCACCGCAATGAAGTCTTCTCATCCGCATTGATCTGCGGGACCAATCTATAAGGAATCAACCAGCAGCACGGCCGAGATGTTGACCTCGAAGACCTTTCCTTGCAGAGTTTTTGATGGTGAGTTCGATCATTTTGGTGTCGTGTTCAGAAAGGATAAAGGGAGCGCAGAGGATGGCCGTCATATAGGGTAATTTCTATATCTGGTCATGTCATGCGATACCAGGATAGCTCAATCTTCCTTATTCCTGACACTCACTATGGATGGATCATGATACAGGTGACGACTACATCAGACGGATAGCGATGTTCATCAGGCATAATGAGTCAAGGCGCTCAGGCAGGCATTAGTCGAAGATGCAAAGCCTAAGTTGTCGCTGCGTGCTCAATCCACTTGGTTGGGTTTTGTAAATCCGGTCATCCTCTCAATCGATACCCACCACTTATTCTATCTTCTGATGCGATCCGAAGCACTCAGAATCAATGTCGGTACTCCCCACGTCCAACTGAATAATCTCTCGCGACCCCTTAGTTATATTCAATTGGGCCCCGGCAAGGACAAGTCTGGCATGTTATCCATTGCAGAGTCATTTCATTCCTCATTTCCCGCAGTTTCGAAACAATCCTTTCTCAGCATGAAGGACGTATCTTCTATTTCCACTTGTCCTGATAGGAACCAGTTCTATTCCAAGAAGCGACCATCTCCTCACCGCGACGGTATTCAGAAATCCCGCTGCAAGGACTCTCCAGCCCCTTCTTGCAAGATTCCAGCTATCTTGAAAGCCAAGCTACAGCAGATGCAACACTGTGAGGCTTAATGAGCCGCCTTCAGGAGAGAAGGCATTTACATTGAGGACAAGTACCGTGAAGAGATATGCCGTTATATGCGAGAAATGGAGGTCAGTCATTGAAAAGTGACTTGCTTACACGACTTGCTCCCGTTCTAAATGCCAAGTGTCAATGCATAGGACTACACAATGGGCTCTACTTCAGCCATGGATCAGCAACCAGAAATCAAACAGCCTTGTCTCATCAACTTTCTTATCGGGATTCATTTTACTTTCCGACTTCGACTCGAGACTCTTTACCTTACCATGAACATTGTCGACCAATATGTTTCACGTCGTATCGTGTACACAAAGCATTACCAACCCGTTGGTTGCGCGGCATTGTGGATAGCTGCAAAATTTGAGGACGCGAAAGAACACGTGCCATCCAACTGACCTGGCTGCGATCTGCTGTGAGACCTATGACGAATCCGCCTTCATCCAGATGGAAGGGCATGTTCTTACTACCATTCAGTGGACGTCGGGTCATCCAACTGCAGAAGCTTGGCTTCGATTCTATCGCCATGGCTCGTTTGAAGAGAGTATGAAGGTTCAGCATGTCACAAGATTTCTCGTAGAAGTTACCCTTTTCTATTGTGACTTCACCAAATTCTCGCCTTCTGCTATCGCCCTCACATTGCTCATATTTGCACGTCTCATTTGCCAGGAAACCCCGACGGATTTACGATGAGCCCAACACAGTTGACTCTGTTCTGGGTATTTACACCAAATCAGGACGAATACTCGCTCTTAATCTTGCGCGTAATTGATTAGACTCGCTATGAGGGTTCGGGAGACTCGTGGCATTGGAACGTTGTGATTTATGATATAATCTTATCGACGAGAGCGGTGAAGTTGGAAGGCTGGCCGATCTTCCAAACACACAGGAAGTCTGGATCAAGGGTAATCCCTTTGTGGAGTCAGAAGAGAATTATTGTGTATGGTGCATTGATCATTTCTGGAAAGAAGGAAATTGCATCCGTTTGACGGAAGTTTACCTGGATTCTATGAGCAGCTCTTGGGGGGACCTACACCAAAGAAGCAACAGAATGAACAAGTGCATTGCGGCGCTAGATTAGATGGCGGTGAAAGTGGTGAGGATGGCTTCCACTCATCGCCTGCTCACCGCCCTCCCATCGCCCTCCCATCGCCCTCTTGTCACCCTCTCATTGCCCGCCCATTGCCTGCCCATTGCCCACCCCTCGCCCTCCCATCGCCCGCTCAATATCTACCTAGACAACACTTATAATATGAACCAGGATGATATTCTATTGTATATTTTAAATATCAGCCAAGTAGATATACTAATTTACATTTAAAATATCGCCAAGTAGATATCCTAATCAATATATAAAATATAAGTCTATCGATATTTAAAATATCAGAGTGAAGTTGATATGCAAATCGACATTTAAAATATCAACACGTGGTTTATATTTAAAATATCTTATGGGTCAATATGCTTACCGGCATTTAATATGACAGCAAAAAAAACATTTAAAATTCTGACCTCACCTCCATCCTGATTTGCCCACCGTGTCAACTAAGTCGCATACAAGGATGTTGGATGAATACAAGACGAAAGAAAGAAAAATGCTTTTATATAGAAAATTGAAATTCTTGTGGTGCTCTTTCATTCATCAAATAGCTCTTCTTCTTGCCTTGTAAATATGATAAAATGATGTTTTCAATCAACTAATTGTATTCCAAGGCAACTCAATTCTATGCTTTGCACCAAATAACTTTTGAGACGATACAGAAAAATAATAAGAGGTGTGCATTATTAGATTATGGCAACAATATATTTACATGTATTATTTTAGTTAGTGAGGCTTCAATGGAAAGTGTATGTTTGTTGCAGAGCTTCGGTCAAGCATACAATGAAAAAAGAAGACTGCTCGGGAGAATGTGATTCATATTTTAGGGTGATTTGTCCTTCCAAAACTGCAGATTGGATTTTAACCATCATATTCTACAGAGGAAAGTCTGGGTTGAGCTGATTCCGTTTTTTTGAAGCTGCGTAAATGCGGTCACATATGATGTCATCCGTACTTATTCCCAAGTCGACACGTCCTTGTTGCCTTGTCTCTTCTTTATCTACCACTACCATCTTATTACTTACCTCTGCTTTCAGTGCTTATCTGTGTATACCCAGAGTTGTCAATAACTTGGAACACTGTGAGTCTGTGAAGTTTCAATCAAATCCACTGGGTTAATGAGCTGTGCCACTCGCCACTGTACATACCTTGCCCAGCCTATACTTCTTCGCTTGCTACCCAGCTCGGCTCATTCAATAATTTGGCCCTCAGATCCGTCCAGCATCTCCTACATCTCAGGCAATGAGTTCCCACGGCACTCTTCTAACCCGAATACTTTGAGTCCAACAACTGCTCCAAGAACCAAAGCTCATCACTGAGTCTGAGCACTTCCTCGTTTGCTCGAATAACCATGGAGTTTCTGTCTCCGTTACTATCTCGCACTTGATTGTCCAATGGGTGTCTACAGATTAGGATCACCGGCTTCATCCAATGGCGATAACAATGTCTGCCTTCTTCCACTATCTTCCTTACTCTCTCACAATCTAAATGGATGCCCCGGCTCTCGTACCAGTACCTTCCTCTCCCCTCGAACAATCAATCATCCCTCCAGCACCCTCATCGAAGAACAGCTTGCCTGTCTCCTCAGACCATTCATACTCAGCAACAACAACTCTACCTTCATCATATGGAATACCTACAGAGGACGACCAAGAGTAGGAACTCTTCCGAATTAACTATATTCTCAATTTACTCCATGTACAGCGAGCAACGCCAGACTCGGCTCTCCATAACAGCACTATTGGTACTGCCGGTTTGGATATCATGGGCATGGGGATGATGGGGCATGTGAAAGAGTACAGTAACAGAGACAAGTCAAGAGATAACCGGATTACCAGTCCGGAGTTTGAGTGTAGAGGACATCGTTAGTATGTCCTTGCCTTTCACCGCGATAACGATTTACCATTCATTCTTGGACACTTACTAGGTGAATACTTTTATTCCCTTCGGTAATTCAAACGCGCCATTGAACGATACCGTATCCATGTATCTGGACTATGCTGATCTAAAGAGAGCACCAGAGGGATGGCATGCATGTGCTCAGTTCGCTCTTGTCATCTCGAATTCTAAAGACCCCACCATCTACACTGTTTCTCGTACGTCTTGCACTTCCCACATCATCTGAATAGTCATTGCTTTTATGTGTCAGGGCACAACCCTAATCAGACTGATGACTAATGCCATCCCTAGATGCTCACCATCATTTCATTACTGAGGAGTGTGATTGAGGTTTTACATGTTTCAGCGAGTTGAGGAAGCTATTTACTATATAGCTATTTGCTATACTAGAAGGTCTCCTTTTATCGTGCATCAAATAGCATGAGCTGACAATGGAGCAGCGGAAGCGGTTTCTTCGCAGGCTCAGGTTCAGGTTCAGCCTCGTGCTCGGGTCGACATTAAAGTTATAATCACAACATCAACTCGCCTCGGAGCAGACCTACCAGCAGACACCACGTCGTCAGTTCCTTCTTAGATGCACGACCTGGTTCTCCAACAGAGGTGCCTTACGCATCTAACACTGATTGTAATAGCATCTCGGGTTATGTTGCAGTTCGCCCTCTATCTGCCAGCTCGAACACAGACAATATAGGCATAACAATAGAGGCTGACGCTCACGCCTCTCCCATTATCCACCGAGGTTCCCGAGTTCCTCAGAGTGTTGCTGGTCTTACTGCTGAAGGTGTTGATCAGTGGGGTGAGTATGTCGTTGATCTGATGCTTACTGACAATAGTCAGCCCGAGCTTAACATGTGACGTCAAAGCCCCGCCTTGAGCAAAGTGCACGACTCTGATGGTGTGTTGTGGGAAACCTTCCCGACCACCTCGAGGGAACCCGCCCTCCATATCCCCACCCCCAACAAGCACGGCTGCGCATTACGGCTTGGCGCTGTCACCTGGCAGCGGTAGCAGTGCCGGAAATGGTGCTGATGCTATGAGCAGAACGCGCGAGGGTGGGTACATGACTGCTCTGCTAAGTGTGTAATCCTCAGCTTCCTTCGCAGCATAGTTTCGAGTCACGAACTCCAATCTGCCTTCAAGCAGTCCTTCCCCACCACCCTCCTTTGGGAATCACACTCATATGTTACATGAAGTTCGCGTAGTATCTCGTCATCTCAGAAAGTGTTGCCGGAGTTACCGGCAAGTCCTAGAGCCTCGTCTACCAGCCCGGCATCTACATCCGCTCCTGCAACTGCACCTCCTAGCTCTCCTTCTTCCTCCACTTACGCAATCCTCAAATCCAGCATATCACCTACACCTGCTCCTCCTCTCCTTCGGACAGGGATGAAGTAGGATCCACAACCTCTTCATGGTGTTCCCGCACGCCGGAGAACTAGAAGTGTTCTTCGTGCGAAACACGTATGTGCAGCTGGATGTGACCGGAGTGAAGGGTGACGGATTTGAAGAAGGTGTTCAAATGTAGATTCATAATGACTGATAATAAAATAATATGTTGTCTAATTATTTCTTCGTGATAAGCTACTACAAGGAATTTCAGCAATATTATGAGACTGAATCAAGTCTTTAGATACTCTTATATCGCCCTTATAAGACTTGTATAGCCTTATATGATGCCTGAATGCTTGCAAAACTTATTTGTATTTGTAAGCCGGACTTCGACATGTCATTTTCGAGGTTCAATGTGACTCCTTCTATCAATACATAAGTATCAGATAGACTTCTTCGTCTCACAAAGTCCACAGGACTTATAGTGCTTATTGTACCTTGGGGCCGTCTTTTATAAACCGAGGTTCAATGTGGTACCTTCTGCCACTTATGGCACTTTTGCCACTTATATTGGTATATATTCTCATAAAAGTTTTGAGACTTTCTCCCGATGGAGCCACCACGAAACAAACTGCACGTCTGGCAAGTCGGGCAAGATTACGTATGCAAGTTTGATCGACAAAGTGACGTCATTCCTCAGCTATCGTACATATATCCACAACAATTATATGGTGTACTGAAATCCCAGAAAATGTCGTCCTCAGTGCATATATCCCAGAAAGCTCACGGAAACTATCCACCTCCAGGCGACAGTGAGTATACCATTTCAGTCAGTGTCCGAAATACCCAATCATATTTAAACAGCAACCTCGGAGGGTGGATCCTCCAACGCAGGTGTATTCGACCCAACCCAGACATTCGCACCTGTCAACGATCGAGGACTCATCGACCAGAGTACAGTAGGACAACCCTTGGGGAATGAGGTGCAGGACGCGGTACAAGGAAAAGACGAGAAGGCAAGGAGGACATTTCAGGAAGAGCAGAACGGTGAATACTACGTTCGAATGATTGCTATCCCATTACTGATGAGATGATACTGCATGATTCTACTAGCCAGCAGTGAGACTCTGAATCCGTACGGACAGTCGTTAGAGACGCGTGGAGAGGCGGAGGCAGCAATCAATTCCAGCGCAACCGATGCAAGAGCGAAGACATATCAGACTGAGATTAAGGACAACAAAAGAGCATAGACGGATGGTGTATATCTTGTGCCTTGTTGTAGGTCCGGATCGGCTGATTGTTGCGAAACTCTTTCTCTGCAATAATCGGTCTCAGTACCTCCTTCTGTTTCGTTCTCATACTCATACTGTAATTACAGAAACTGCATTTCTTACTAACTTCTGCTATTCTTGTACCTTTTGGATTCATAACGAGGCAGGATTTGCTCCCACCAATTTCGAGATAAGTGCGCTTTATTACACCACAAGAATTCTACATTGAAAGGAGACTGAAAGAGTTCATAAATTTCCCTCCGCCCGCCTTCCGCCGTCGCTTCAGTCCTTCTCCGACGTAATAGTCATGAAACCGCCATACTTGAAAAACTGCTTCATACAGTCGTAATCGCGTCGCATGAGTGAGAATTCAGTACCTTCCGACGACCAAAAGCTAACTGCTGTCGGCACAAAGCTATTTCTCACAAGGAAGACCTTGTTACACGTCCCCATGATCTCCATGCGCGAGTCGAGCATGGAAAATAAGACATCCGTATGCTCAGTCGCTAATTCTTCTGGGAACCTCCCCGTCATCTGAAGCCAGAGAGAATGCAGTCGCGGGCATAGCACCGTCTCATCCTTGTCAGGACTGATATGCCCGCCATCCGTCCTATTCCTTGCCACCAGTCCACGGAATAAAGCTGCCGCACGGAAGCACATGTCAATCTTAAGCTCGACGAGGGTGGGAAGTAGACGAAGTATCTCCAGCATGGTGGTGTTGTCTGGAATATAGTAGATCCTCAAACAAGACAAGGGTGGATGCGATCGTTGGACCATGCTCAGGAGCGTGCGTCCTTGACATATTTCGGTGCCACTGTATTCCAGCTTTTCTAGTTCGGGTACGTGCAGATTCTCAATCACTTCCATGCACGAATACCCGTGAAGGAGAATCAGCTCTTTGACCCGATGCAATCGCGGCTTTCCGATGCTATAAGTCCCCATCTGTTCCTCCCAGGGGAAGTCAAGATACACGTGGTGCAAGTTGGGGGCAAGATCCAGGATTTTCAAGCCTAACTTCGCGCTTTGAGTGTATGCGGCCCCCTCGAAAGAACTTGGCCGATGCCAAAATTTCCTTAACAGCCCGTATGTAGGAAGCTCGCCAATCTCGAGACGATAGTCACCCGAGAGTTCCAATGATTCAATCCAAGGAGAACGATGAACGTCGATATGTGGAGGATGGTCCATAGCATTGTCCACCCCGACGCGCGAGACATTAATGTGCAAAGACAACGACTTGACAAAAGGGACGTCCGAAATCTGCAGCCGCTGGAAGTCCGAGGAAATCTTGCCATACCAAGTGATCGTAACGTTCTTCCATCGCCGTTGATGCTCTAGAAGAGCCGATATCATTTTCTCGTTCTCATGCCGTGGTTCTTGTTCAAAGGGACTGTACGGATTGATACAAAGGCGAAAATTGATGGGCGAAGATTTTGTTCTCTCAAGGAAGGTCAAGAACAATTCGAGAGAACTCTGACGGTTCCGCGCGATATCATCTTCGGTGAGAGTGAGGTACGACCACAACTCGCCGTATGAAAAGGTTTCCCCTCTCCAACGACGACTGACATGAGATAGACGCCGAGGTGCCGAAATCGATTCTCCGCGAGTGAGATGAGAACCTGGTTCGAATAGCTCTGGAGGATAGGTTGCGATGAATATTTCTCGCAGGATTTCAGAGGGCAAGTCATCCACGTGAACGGGTGGGCTGGACTGATGGAGGTGAGACATGGTTTGGAAATGATTTTCGTGTTGGTGGAGAGGTATGGGTGATGGTTCTCGAGGAGGCGGGGAATGGGATGGATGGGAGAGGTACAGTATACTTCGAGGGCCTGCGGGCGGTATTTAAAGAGCTCACAGTAAAGGCCACCAAAGTTGTGTTGCAACTGGTCCGCCTGTCGGCCACAAGCAGTGGCAAGGCCTCTTCGCCCTCCACACTCTGGTGGCACCTGGCCACGTTTCGATTTTGCTTTATATCACGAGATTCCATGATTCACCCGCAGCAAAGTAATCCGCGAAGCAGATCGGATGGATGAAAATGCCAGCGTTCGGAAGAGGCTCTAGATAGTGTAAAAGTAAGAAAGTCGTGATCATAACTAAGGAGAGAAGTAGGAGGATGGGATCCATTCAAAAATCAGACGCGGAGTAGAGATGGCCACAGCCGGTTTTCTTATGCACTAGTTTTGGGATGTCGGCCTAGATCCACTTCACAATGTGATGCATTCATGCCTACAGAGAATGTCCGTATACGTAGTACTAGTACTTGGTAGTAGGTACGATGCGGATCGTAGAGAAATGACCTTGTGATTACATAACACTAGAAGTACCTAGTTTCCATCTTTGGCAGGTCGTTCTCGATACTGTACGCATCTGTACGGGTGCAACCGTAACGGTAACGCAGCCTTGGTTGCGTTGCTTGGTGTAACGTGTAACGCAAGGGTCGGGTTGCTTCATAAAGGGCGTAACGCAGAAAAATCTTCCTAATTTTCTCTGGAATAGCTCAGTTTGCCTATATTTGGTATGTTCTTGGGCGGGAAGTAAATTGCACTTCCAGAAGAGGTGTTTCCCGGCGTGTGGCATCCCTCTTTCGGAAGCCATTTCGGACCTATCGTCTCCGTCCGGTTGTTTTGGTTGCCTGGAATAGGCTCTGTAACGTGTCACCCTGCCCTGGTTGGCAGTTTCGTTGCTGTAACGCAGTCGTCTCGGTTGCACCCGTACAGATGCGTACAGTACTTGAACCCATCGCTCTGAAAATTTGCAACCCAGATTTCAGCCCAGTTCAATCACTTGAACGAACGAATAGCTTTAACCGCGTACTTTTCTTGTGTAAGTCGTGTTGCATCGTTTCACAGTTTCTTTCACTCATGGACACCATCCAGGCGGCTGACCCTCTTGCCACTAGGTTTCTTCTTTCTCAATGCCGTCTCGTTGAAATGATCAGGATAGCATCGGTGGTTAAATATTCGAGGATACTCGTTACAAAGTGATCTATTGCTTGGGGATAGTACAAATATGGGATTTGGTGTGTGGTTCGACGGGACGACGTCTATGAGGGCGGGGAAGGAAAGATTTGTATTCCTACTCTTGTGGAGGCTGACAGATTCTTTCCAGCACCACGATAGATTCTGCCCTTAGTGGATCCCAGCCCATGCTCACAGCCCTGCGATAACAGGGACTTTCTGTCCCGCGGTTGCGCAAGTGTCGGCGGCAGCTGTCCGCCCGGGTGAAATTCTCTATTGCGCAGAGGGGAACACCGACCGGGCACGGCATGTTCTTTCCAGGACAATACCACAAACGGGTCTTGTCGTGTACAGTTTGGGTGTGTCGGTCTAGAGAGGACTTACGCCCGTACATGTTTCCACATGTCGGGCACGTCCATTGACTACCGGACTTGGAAGGATTGACGTTTCTCGATCCCCCTGCCTCTGTCTGTACTCCCTCCATAACCATCTCTACCTCCATCTCCGTCCCCGTCCCCGTCTCCGAGGGGTTCCCGAGGAGCTGAGGCGCGCCGGTATGCGGCATCACCTGCCCCTCGAAGAGACCTTGAATAAATTTTGGATTTGCAACATCTGCGATTGCCAATTGTTGTTCAAGGCTAATCTGTTGCATCGTATTTGTTTGACCCGTGTTGAGATAAGACGCACCCATACCTTCGCACCAGAATGCGAATTGCGCATCCATGTGCGCAAAGTTCCCCGTGCTACGGGTCGCTTGGGTTGATTGGAAGGGTTGCCGCTGCGGGTGTGCAGAGCCAACTGAATTTACATGCATGATGTCGCGTGTCTGTGGGTTAGGTTGGACCATACGGGTGGAGGTATATGGACCTGACACCGAGAACCGGTGTGGATCCCCATTCGATGTCGATGGACCACAGACATCATTGCGACCCAAGTGTTGTTGCACGCTGTGCGGATCGAGGAAGAATACCGGATCGGCATAGAACGCCGGATCCGTGATAGTGCTCGATGACGGATCTGGATGCGAGCCCGGCTTGTACTCCTGCCAGGATACGCTGCCGTGGCCAGGGTTGGTTTGAAGGAGTTGGGGCGTTGCTATGCCTGAGGTTCCAGTACCCGGGAGGTACGCCGAACACAACTGAGCAGTAGAGGAGGAATAGGGATGAAGCTAAACTAGTCATCAGCGACTGTTGGATTTCTGATAGAAGATTTGCTTACAGATGATTCCCCAGCCCAACCTGCGAAAGGCATACTGTCGACCGGTGCATCGTGGGACTGACGCTAGTTGGAAGGGAAAATCCGTAAGTCGACTCAGTCCAGTGACGGATGTTTTGAAGGAACTTACCAGCTGGCCTCCTTTGAGGGTGTGATCCGCGAACATGTTGCCCGCGTAGTCGTTGTGGTGCACAGCACCAGAATGATAGCTCGCCTGGAAGGATGCGTGCGTGTCGTTCGCAATAAGTGAAGACAAGTACTGGGATGGAGAGTAGAGGGAGGGATGGTGATGATAGGAGAGCAAGTTGTTGGGGCGTTCTGGCGGAGAATCTCGCGCTTTATATACCTTCGCGGACTGGTCCCTCTCAGTCGTCAAAGCGCGCCCATATAGAGAGCGGAAGGTCATTGTTCCCTCCTTTCATTGTCCTCTTCCTTTCTTTTCAAGCCTAATTTGGTTTAGACTTTCGTGGCCCGTAGATGCCATCTAGTCTAGGTATGAATAAAATTTCCTCGACCCGCCTTCTTTCTCCCCTCGCATGGCCTGTATTCCTCCATCGGTCAACCTATTCGTTACAGATCACTGCAGCAGAGGACTTGGAAGAGCGACGATATTGCACGATTCGCGAGACGGAGCGAAACTGAACGGGAGTAAAATGCGAAACGGGAGTAAAATGCGATCATCCAGGCCGTTGTGGCTGCCTAATAGTTACCAAAGAAGCTTGCAAAGGGACTGCGACCCTGAAGGCTATCCCCTTTCTCCTGGAGTGTTTTGACCTGAGATTTGAGATATTCCACGTTGCATCGGTCGCACGGGTTCTCTCGCACAGTGGCTCGATGATTATGCAGGCCACAATTCTCTTCTGAGGTGACAAATCCAGCTCTCCGCTCAAAGCATGGGCAAAGGATAGGTTCCAACTGGAGCTCACTCACCTAGAGGGCGAGAGCAGTTCTGAACGACTGGCAGGACAGAGCTCATGACGACCAGCCACGATGGACTTCATGTTCGGATAGCACTGCTGATGTTCAAGAGCACCATAGTCGCGACCGCTTCAGACGAGTGCGACATAACGGGTTGGGATGCTATCTATATATTATTCGAAAGAGAGAAGGGCGAACCTGGCTCGGTCAGTCAAACAAAGAATAAACAAACTGGCGATACTCCATCCTTCCATTGCGTCGCTTTTCTTCGAGGCGGGAAATACTCTGAAAACGCAGTTCGCGGTTCTCCTGGCAGGTACTCTTCGGTCCGCCCAAGGAGTGCGAATCCCCGGCAGCTACACCTGGTTTCTCAGCAGATGGGAAGCGAGCGGTCTCTAGCTTTAAGACGGGGAGATACACGTTTGGGATACTGACTCCGGTGAACTCGTTTTGGTTCCGTTTGAGGGTCACACGCAAATGATTCGTCATTTGCGCTCTCAGGAGGCGGCAGTCTTATTGCGTCAGGCTTCGACCATGAAACAGGCCGTGTGTGGAGCCACGGCAGCGGAGAGCTCTTGCCTGTTTTCTGATTATATCACGACACGCATCTGGAATGCGGAGAGCGATGGGCTTGTTTCGGGTCTGCTTGAGGGACATACAGACTCGGATGCAAGGTCCTTGGATGGCAACCTCGTCATTTCTAGTTCTGTGGACGGGTCAATTCGTATTTGATACGCTGTCAGCGGCGAGCCCATCTCTGGCCATTCGGAGACAGCCAGATTGTGTACTGTCAATCTCGTTCTCACCGAATGTGCAGAAAGGTTTCTCTGGTTCTGACGGGACGACCTGCCTCTGATAATCTAACGCAGGTGAAGTCGTTGCTGGTCCGTCCAAAGGACACTCGGTTTGGGTCAGATCAACGGTGTGCTTATCGGATGGAAAAGAGCCGTCTCTGGTTCCAGATGTAAGCCAATCTGCACCTGGGATGCGGACAGCAACTTGACTGGCGCACCTGCAGTCCTCTAGCAATAGTGCATTTCAAACAGGAGCGCGGAAGGTCTGAAGTCCAGTAGTCGAAGAGAGCGAGAGGTATCAGATTGGAAGATGGCTTGGGCTTGCGATGGCTGGGTAATTTCTGCGCTTTCTCAGTTTGCTCCAAGAATATTCTTGTCAATCTCGTTTGTTGCACTGTAAGCAACTTTCAGAGGGAGAAGGATGGATGTCGGCCGCCTCTATCAGCCCCGGCTCCCAGAGTCCACGGTAGGTAGCGAATTTGTTTTGTTCGAGAGCACTGATATTAGCGCGTGGATGAACAAGAAGTTTTCGGCTATTTCCGCCACCTCCGCGCGTGCGGACTACAATCTCTTGCAAGGCGAGTAAATATGTGCAGAACCTCTTGGTGCATCGAAGTACTGCTATGTTCGGTACAGACTAGCGGTTTTTCAAGGACCTAGATCACTCTGATGTGCCGGTGGGGGAAGACTGGTACAAAGGCTGCTCTCGAATGGGTATTGAATAGAGTTGATAGGTAGCTCAGTGCTCAGCCAGCTTACCGTAGTCAGTATTATCTCAAATAACAGGCGATGGTTCTCTTCTCACTTTCTCATACAAACGAAGTATTTGAAATCTAACTATCTCCATCTGTACACCCATCATTTCTCCGCATTCTTCAAAGTTGCGGCAGAACAACCGTGACCTGTCACAGACGTATACTTTCCTCCAAGCGATGAGTGAGATTACGTCTACCGGAAGGGCGAAACGAGCAGCCTACGATGCTATAATATAAGAATACCAGAAAGACTGGGAGCATCAACCAAGTAGGGATCGGCAGCGTACGTATACGGGTACGCGCGTAAAGTTAAGACCTCCTACGGCATACGAGCCGTACTGTACGTCACCGTACTCTTCATATCCAAGCAGGGTACGGATACGCAGCGGGCGTATACAGAATACGGTCGTATGCACGGTAGCAAGAGGAATTCTTAAGAAACGAGGAAAGGTACATCAAGAATCATTGATCGGGGATGGTCTTGTGTCGCTCCGGGACGCTTAGTATGCTTGCCCGAGAGACTGGATGGGAACCTCACCGATTTCAATGGTAGGTCTGCCAGAAAGTCTCGTACATTCAAGTTGCCCGGGCCCGGCGGGCCGGGTGATGTCGGTATACGGGATGATTCATACGCCATTGCACGTTTCGATGTCGGTTCCAAGAGTTATGGAAGATATATCCATCATTTCTATGCTCCTCAGCTCGGACGAACAAGCGTAAACTGCAAAATGAAGTAAACATCTCTCCTGATCATCCTCTCGTGACCGTATACCGTATTTGCCGTATACGACCGTTTACGCCTAAATTCGGATTTCTTGATACGTAATGCGGTCCGTACAATACAGATCCGTAAAATAAGTCCTCTGCCTCCATACGAGTACAGAGCGTATCTGTATACGCACGGGCCGTATCCGTACATTACGGTACGCTGCCGATCCCTACAACCAAGGCGCTTCGAAACGGATGCTCACTCAGACGGACTGAGTACAACGCACTCCTCAATCTGCGAGCACTAGAGGCGCACCCAATGGCAAAAAGGCATTTGCCACCACCACCCGTGTTCACAACGTTGGGTCCCCAAAGGATGACCGCAACCTCGAAGAAGTAGCGAATGCGACGAGCTAATGTTCCTTCCTCGCCTTCAAGTTTTCCGTTTTCAATTCAAGCGGAGACCTAAATACGGCAGGAGCGGCAGAACGCGGGGTTACATCATGATAAAGCCAAGTACCACGAGTTTTTTCTTTCGCAGTTTGATCAACCAGTATTGTTTTCATCGATGAATTTCTCCCGATGAACTACGTCTAGAAAGAAAGGCCGGAACAGGCTAGATTTTGCTCGCAGTTTTTGCACTCGTGCAAGGTACGTCGAATCTCGACTTACATGTAATACTTACTCTCGTTAAACGCATCATGTCGGTCCATCTCGCCTTATCTGAGAACGGAACGTTTGATGATAGAAGCGTTTTCATTCACCAGAGATTGTGGAAAACGTGGATCTACGCTATGTACAGGAGAGATCGGGAACGATCCATCACATTCGATGCGAAAAATAGAGAGAAGATGAATAACTTTACGCGCGTACCCGTATACGTACGCTACCGATCCCTAAATTTGGGTGGTTGACGGCACTGGAGATGGGTATTCGGGAACAGAGGAGGGATTGGAGGCAGATAGAGGCGAAGTGAAGGTGGGATGGAGGAAGACGTCTACGTCTGCATACGGCGGTTGATAACATTTCAGATTGTTTATGCTCCCCCTCTGACATGGGTGCCAGCCCAGATCCATCGCTGCTCGGTAGCACGCGCTACCTGGTTCCCTCTTGACATGCGCCAGCAACTGGTCGGCGCGTAGATACCATCCATCTGTTGTGCAGCAGCCCGTCTCCAGGCCTGGGCAGTACCAGGGCTCGAAATTAGGATCGTGACAAGTCCTGATGTGCCTGTCTCTACTTTGCACTGTCGCATATGCTAATTCACACCCTGGAAAGGTGCACGCAATTCTTGAACTCGGGGCCATTTTTCGCCCAGGACCCCTCCTCTGCTGCGTTGCTCCGTTGTCAGGCGGCGGCGGGGAAGTTGACGATGACGATGACGACGTCTCAGTATTCATGGTTTGGAATCGGTTTAACGCTGCGACACCAGAATCTGGCATCGCACGCTCTGCATTCTCTTGATGATTGTTTGTGGTTCCAGCACTAGCTGAGCTCGAACATTGTTCAAGACTTATCAGCTGTGTGGAACCAGCGCCTGTGTAGGCATATGGTGTAGGCATTACCGGATGAACCATGACTGGTTCTCGGTGCCTAACATCAGAAATCTTGAGGGTGATCGTCAGAGAAGGATGACTTTGTCGTGGAGGGTAAGTGCTTGCGGCGAGTACGCGGTCGACGACGGATGCACCGTAAATGGGTGCAAGAAAGGCATTGTCCTTGATTATTGGATATTGTCAGTTGAAACGCTCGGTGATGGAAGGCGAATGCTTACCGGTCTCTGCCAGTTCTCAGGCTGCCTTCCGAATAATTCATAGTCACGGTTCGCAGCAGCATTGTTGGTAGCAATGAGACACTGCGCCAGAGGGAGAACGTCCGGTCTATAAGGAGGCACACGATAGTGATACTGCTTCTGCGAGGGAAAGGCTCCGTTAGGAGTCACGGAGCATTGATGAAAGTACGAATACATCGATGAAGACAAGGGTTGGACTCAGGAGGCGGTGGTAGAGATGGTGGAGAGAGGAAACGGATGGGGACTCGGAGACAGAGGGTCAAGTAGGGGTGTTTAAATACCTTTCCAGAGACCGGTGTTGAGGAACCAGGAAGCGTGGCATGGTCAGGATTCAGTGCTAAGGTCTGTAAGAAGGCCAATTGTTCTCTGTTCTGTTCATCCAAATTAGGTTAAGTAGCTACGCTGTGGCCCTCAAGGTCCGTCATATGCGTGATGGCCAAAACGGGTTTCTTCCCTAATCGAGTATCCCCCTATCAGCATCGACGGAATATAAATCGCGAAGCTCGTACGGTGCGCAGGAAGCTATTGTGAATAGATTTAGGACATTTGGACCAGTCGGGCGGGTCATCAATGTGGCCTCGAGACCTTTGGGCTTGGCCTTTATTTGTCTCAGTCTGCAATAGAGAATATCCTTCCGCAATTTCGTTGATTGAAAATTTGCGTGCCAGCTATCCTTAGAGGAGAGTGTCGCCTCTCAGTGACCTTTCGTGGCTTGACTTGATCGGCGACTGGGTCCAGTTACCTTCGGATTCCGTACGTGGAATGGAGAGCATCGACGGTGCACCTCTACTCAGCTACCTTCAGGACGAGAAGGCGAGGCGCAGGGTGACATTCTCAGAGAGGGGAGACCCGATGCGGTCGTTCGAAATCACTCCAGGCCTCGGTTTAGTGCTTCGAGCGGGCCTTCGTCCTGATCTATAATGGGACGTCCGTCTCCATGGAGCTCACGTCGGTTTTCAGCGTTCATTCATCAGTTTCGAGATGCTATTCATACATTCAGGCCTCGAGATGTGGACCCCATGGAGTCTTGCTTTCCCTGCTTTCTTGACGTCAGTAACACGTATCACTACCTGGAAGTAAGCCAACCTAGAATCCAGAGCAGCAGGGAACATTACTAACTGACGATGGCTCCGACATTGTGGTTGTGCAAACCTACCCTCTTCAATAGAGTTCTCGTCGTCTTTGACGGAGAATCTCCTGCACTATCTCGCACATCCGTAGATTCCACTTCCCTTCGCAGTATCCGTCGCTCAAATATTCACGCCTTGAATGAACCATGGTTCCTTCAAACACCCTCACCTTACAGACTCAGTCTGGCACTGACATGCTCTCACGGGAGGCTCGGGGCACAAAGATCAATTTTTATTTACCAGCAGTAGAGCCCAAATATTTTCATCCCACCTATGACTACACTAAAAGATGAAGGATGATCCAAAGTGAGAAATTAGCCAAGGGATGGTTACTTCCCGACTTCTCTATTGGTGCCGTTGGTTATTTTACCAGCGTACTTCCGCATCTGCCCAGAAAACCTTGTGCGAGGCCGAGGGGTGCTTTCTTTCTTTCTTTCTTTTGTGGCCTCGACAAAAGGAGAAAACGTCCAAATCCGGCTACCCCTATGATAGTAAGGGATGATAGGCGCGCGTCTCCGTGCGTGCCTGGGGTTGCAGTGGCTTGCAGTGGCTTGCGTTGCTGATCTTGGGGATGGGGGGTAACCAGATTTGGATTTTTCGTCGGGCACGCACAAGAAAGAAAGAAAACACCTCAGGCAAGGTTTTCCAGAACGGCTAAGTATCTGCCTTGGAGACAAAAGGAACAAAGACTGAGATATAACCTGATTAAGATATAATCGATTTGAGTAAATGTGGTGAGCGAGGGAATCGAACGCTGGTTCCTTTCCGTTTCCCGTAATCTCCAGACTTCAACAACTCCGAAGCCCGGATGCATGAGTCAATTATCGTGAGTGGAATGGATTTGTTGTGCCAAAGTCCTCAAGTCTTTCTCGATTCGACACTGGTGAATGTATTAACGTTGTCCCTTTTCGTCTCTTCCCCAGTCTCAAACCCTCACCCCCTGCGTAGACTACTACTATGGAGCATGAAATACAGTATTCTCGTACTTATCTCCAGAATACTTTGGTGCGCGAGACGGGCGTTGGACGCGGACGATGCACATTGAATGCCGTTCCTGCGGGACTGGGACTAGAGAATTGATCTTCACCCCTTAAATCTCAGAGTCCCCGGCTTTCACTAGGGCTCCGCAGCGTATCTTATAAGATACGCGCGGATATTTTCAGTCGCATCCGCATCCGGGCGTATATATCCGCCCGGATAATTCATGGCTGCTATCAGATCTGGTTCCGTGCGTATCTTATAAGGCGTATCCGGCATATCCGCGACCAAGGTTGATAGTATACTTACACAGCAAGAAATTTGCCCAGGACCTTCCAACGTGCATATAACGAAGTGCCGTCGGTGCTTTCGGGATAACACAACGTCAACGAATGGTCAACATGGTGATTGGTGAAGGTCCAAATGTGCAATCCCGCCGTCGCGCGACCTGATTCTTGGCAGTAACGTCTGACTAATCATTTTCTAGGTTTCGATTGGCACGGAAACCTAGTGAAAGGAACGCAAACTCCGTCTTACGAAAGGTTTTGGCTCTTTGGAGGGACATTCGACTAATCAAATTCCACGTATTTCACAATTGATTCGTCATCCTTGAGCCCCCCAGTGTAGATGCCGTATAAGCGCAGATACGGCGGATTTCCAATCACACTGGGCAAAAATACATTTTTCAGGGTAGAGAATTTTGGTCAGAATGCGAGAAAACTGCTCTGATTGGCTGGTATTGCATTCCGACCAAAATTCTGGAGTCTCCTATACGTAATTTTGCCCGGTGTGAATGTCATATCCGGTTCCGCGCGTATATATCCGCCCGGATATTTGCCCTCCAAAACTCATCCGCATCCGGGCGGATAGCGGATGACTTGCTGATTACACATGGTCTAGTAGGGAAAGGTAGAAGCATGAAATTATGCATTTTCTCCAATTAACAAGCTGCTTACTCACCCTTTGAGAACTGGTACCCATAAATTCAGCCTCGCAGATATTCCAGTGAGTGGACAGAGCAGCCGGGATGCTGTACTGCGCCACGAGCACAGCTGATCACCCCATATAACCGTATACCGTATACATTCGTATACGGATTTATCTGGCCAACTGGATACGGAGAACGGGGCGTACAATAAAAATTCGTAAACACATAGCTTATTCCTCCATACGAACAGAGAATGTCCGTGTACGTAGTACTTGGTAGTAGGTACGATGCGGATCGTAGTGAAATGACCTTGTGATTACATAACACTAGAAGTACCCAGTTTCCATCTTTGGCAGGTCGTTCTCGATACTTCCCATCATCGCTCTGAAAATTGCAACCCAGATTTCATTTCAGCCCAGTTCAATCACTTGAACGAACGAATAGCTTTAACCGCGTACTTTTTCTTGTGTAAGTCGTTTTGAATCGTCTCATTCTTTCACTCATGGGCACCATCCAGGCGGCTGACCTCTTGCCACTAGGTTTCCTCGTTCACGATGCAATGATCAGGATAGCATCGATAGCTAAATATTCGAGGATACTCGTTACAAAGTGATCTGTTGCTCGGGGATAGTACAAATATGGGATTTGGTGTGTGGTTCGACGGGACGACGTTTAAGAGGGGCGGGGAAGGTAAGATTCGTATTCCTACTCTTGTGGAGGCTGACACATTCTTTCCAACACCACGATAGATTCTGCCCTTAGTGGGTCCCAACCCATGCTCACAGCCCTGCGATAACAGGGACTTTCTGTCCCGCGGTTGCGCAAGTGTCGGCGGCAGCTGTCCGCCCGGGTGAAATTCTCTATTGCGCAGAGGGGAACACCGACCGGGCACGGCATGTTCTTTCCAGGACAATACCACAAACGGGTCTTGTCGTGTCGAGTTTGGATGTGACGGTCTAGAGAGGACTTACGCCCGTACATGTTTCCACATGTCGGGCACGTCCATTGACTACCGGACTTGGAAGGATTGACGTTTCTCGATCCTCCTGCCTCTGCCTGTACTCCCTCCATCACCATCTCTACCTCCATCTCCATCCCCGTCCCCGTTTCCGACGGGTTCCCGAGGAGCTGAGGCGCGCCGGTGTGCGGCATCGCCTGCCCCTCGAAGAGACCTTGAAAAGTTTTTGGTTTTGCAACATCTGCGATTGCCAATTGTTGTTCAAGGCTAATCTGTTGCATCGTATTTGTTTGACCCGTGTTGAGATAAGACGCACCCATACCTTCGCACCAGGATGCGAATTGCGCATCCATGTGCGCAAAGTTCCCCGTGCTATGGGTCGCATGGGTTGGTTGGAAGGGTTGCCGCTGCGGGTGTGCAGAGCCAACTGAATTGACATGCCCGAAGGGCATGATGTCGCGTGTCTGTGGTTTAGGTAGGACCATACGGGTGGAGGTATACGGACCTGACACCAAGAACCGGTGTGGCTCCCTATTCCATGTACAGACATCATTGCGACCCAAGTGTTGTTGCACGCGATCGGCATAGAACGCCGGATCCGTGATAGTGTTCGATGACGGATCTGGATGCGAGCCCGGCTTGTACTCCTGCCAGGATACGCTGCCGTGGCCAGGGTTGGTTTGAAAGAATTGGGGATTTTCTATGCCCGAGGGTCCGGTACCCGAGAGGTACGCCGAACACAACTGAGCAGTAGAGGAGGAATAGGGATGAAGCTAAACTAGTCATCAGCGACTGTTGGCTTTCTAATAGAAGATTTGCTTACAGATGATTCCCCGGTCCAACCTGCGAGAGGCATACTATTGACCTGGTCGTCGTAGGGCTGATGCTTGTTGGAAGGGAGAAACCGTGAGTTGACTCGGTCCACTGACGGATGTTTTGAAGGAACTTACCAGCTGGCCTCCGTTGAGGGTGGGATCCGCGAACACATTATCCGCGTAGTCGTTGTGGTGTTCAGCACCAGTCGAATAGTTCGCCTCCGGTGGGCTGTATGGAGGAAATGATGTGTACATGTCGGACACTCGTTCGCAATAGGGGAGATGAGAGCCCGGATGGTGCGTAGAGGGAGGGATGGTGATGATAGGAGGGCAAGTTGTTGGGGCGTCCTGGCGGAGAATCTCGCGCTTCATATACCTTCGCGGACTGGTCCCTTTCTGTCGCCAAAGCGCGCCCATAAAGAGAGCGGAAGGTCATTGTTCCCTCCCGTCATTGTCCTCTTTCTTTCTTTTCAGGCCTAATTTGGTTTAGACTTTCGTGGCCCATAGGTTCCCATCTTGTCTAAGAACTAAGAATGAATGAATTTTCTCCTTATTCCCTCCACCCAACTTCCCTCTCCCCTCGCATGTCTTATATTGCTCCCTCGACCAACTTCTGCGCTTTAGATTACAGCAGAAGAGGACTCGGAAGAGCGACAATAGAGTTCGATTCGCGAGACGATGGGTTTGAGAACGGAAGTAAAATCCGATCGCCGTTGTGGCCTGCCAATGGTTGCCAAAAACGCTTGCGAAGGGACAGTGACCCTGAATGCTGTCCCCTTTCTCCTGTCTGGTTGCATCGATCGCACGCATCCTTTCACAGTGATTCGAAATTATACAGGCCACGCTTGGCTCTGCTCTGGAGGAGACGATTTTAGGTTACTACTCTCTCAGTCAGATCCCACCCTCCGAGTGGGGGAGGGGAGTTCTTCACAACAGGCAGGACGTAGTCCATTTTCGACCAGCCTGCTCCCGTCGTCGCCCCTTCCTTTCCGGCACTCCAGGTTATCTTTAGCTTTCAATTAAGTTAACACCTGAGGTCTGTTCTTCGTGTCACAGACTGGACAAGTTGTTTTTGGCTCCTAATCTCCTGGGGATCTCGATACCTCGACGCGTCGCCAGATGAGAATTTGTAAAGGAAGTTAGACATTAAGACTCTCCTTGCCAAACCGTCTGGCACTGCATTGGACACCTTTGCACAGAGAAAACGAGTTGGTAGTAAAGGCAAGCATCTCAAAATTACCCATTGATGTCTTCATTCAAGCTTCTTGATAAAATGTCCTGCACCATATCTATTATCTTCAATCACCCTCCAGACACGGCGTTCTCTGGAGCCTAGATCATCAATCATCTGTGCGTTGGCGTTCCGAAGTGGCTTGATTATGTCATGTATAATTCTATATAAGGTTAGTATTACATAACGTACCTTTGGTGACACGTGTGGATGCTAAGTTACATTGTCGAGACGAGAAACACAATTTTTTTCATCGATGATTTGAGATCCCTCCTGGCAAACTGCATCTAGAAAGAAAGGCTGGATGAGGCTGCATTGCTCGCACTTGTCGCACTCGTGAGGTACGTCGAATCTCTGCTTACCCTCGTTAAACGCTTCAAGACTCAGATTCAGACCGTTGCATCTTCTTTGATGGTACATCTCTCCTCATCTGAGAACGTCTTTATGATAAGAGTTGGCATTCACCAAAAGTCGCGGGTTTACGCTAAGTACAGGAGAGATCGGGAACGATCCACATCATTAAGAGCGAAAACAGGGAAGGAAATGTGGGTGGTTGGCGGCGCTGGAGATGGGTATTCGAGAACATAGAAGATGTTGGAGGCAAATAGAAGCAAAGCGAAGTGGGAAGGGGGAAGACGTCTCTTTGGGGGAAGCTTGGTCACGTCCGCATCCAAGGCGGCCGATAACCCTTCAGTCGATATACGCTTCCCCTCTTATATGGGTGCCATCTCAGAGCCATCGCTGCTTGGTAGCATGCGCTACCTGGTTCCTTCCTGACATGCGCCAGTATTTGGTCGCGGCGCTTGAACCCTTCGTATATTGGGCAGCAGCCAGTCTCCAGGCCTGGGCAGTACCAGGGCTCGAAATCAGGATCGTGACAAGTCCTCATGTGCCTGTCTCTATCCGGCACCCTTGAATATGCTAATTTGCACCCTGGAAAGGTGCACGCAACTGTTGAACTCGGGGCATTTTTTCGCCCAGGTCGCCTCCTCTGCGGCTCTGCCTTGTCGTCAGGCGGCGTCGGTGGGGGCGAGGAGGAAGTTGACGTTGGCGATGACGAGGACGACGTCTGGGTATTCATGGTTTGGAATTGGTTTAGCGCTGCGACACCAGAATATGACATCGCATGCTCTGCATTCTCTTGATATTTGATTGGGTTTCCAGCACTAGCTGAGCTCAGACATCTTTCAAGACTTATCAGCTGTGTGGAACTAGTGCCTGTGTCGGCATCTGGCGTAGGCATTACCGGATGGACCATGTCCGGTTCTCGATGCCCAACATCAGTAATCTTGAGGGGGAGCGGCGTCAGAGAAGGATGACTTTGTCGTGGAGGGTAGATGCCTACGATGTCTTTACAATAATATATTGCACTCAGAAGCAGAATATTACACCACCAATCGAATTCCTTGGGGTCCAGGGCAGCGAGCGGACGGTCAAAGGCAGATGCACCGTAAATGGGTGCAAAAAAGGCGTTGTCCTTGATTATTGGATGTTGTCAGTTGAAGTGTTCGGTGATGGAAGGCGAATGCTTGCCAGTTTCTGCCATCTGGTTAATTCGTGGGGACGGTTTGCTGCTGCAGCATCGTCGACTGCAGTAGGATACTGCGTCCGAGGGAGAATGGCTGTTCTATCAGGATGCATATAATAGTGATACTGCTTCTGAGAGGAAAAGGCTCCGATAGGAGACACAGAGTATTGATGAAAGTACGAATACATCGATAAAGCTAAGGGTTGGAATCAAGAGGCGGTGGTAGAGATGGTGGAGAGAGGAAACGGATGGGGAGACAGAGGGTCAGGTAGGGGTGTTTAAATACCTTTCCAGAGACCGGTGTCGAGAAGGAGACCAGGAAGCGTGGCCTGGTCAAGATTCAGTGCTAAGGTCTGTGAGAAGGCCAATTGTTCTCTGTTCTGTTCATCCGAATTCGGTTAGGTAGCTACGCTGTGGCCCTCGGGGTACGTCACATGCGTGATGACCGAAACGGGTTTCTTCCCTAATCGAGTATCCCCCTATCAGCATCGACGGAATATAAATCGCGAAGCTCGTGCGGTGCGCGGGAAGCCATTGTGAACAGATTTAGGACATTTGGACCAGTTGGGCATGGCTTTTAAATATTTGGACTTGGCCGTTGTCTCAGTCCGCAATTTAGGATAGCCCTCCTCGATTTCTGTGATTGATATTTGTGTAGCGCCAATCCTTCGAGGGGAGTGTCGCCTCTCAATGACTTTTCGCGGCTTCATTCGATGACTTGAAGGTGGACGAGTAGAGATGCTCCCCATTCCACGCACGGATCCTGAGGTAAATGGACCCAGTCGCCGACCAAGACGAGAAGGCGAGGGGTAGGGTGACATTCTCAAACAGGGAGAGACCCGATGCGGTTGCTCGGAATCACACCAGGCCTCGGTTTACTGCTTCAAGCGGGCCTTCGTCCTGATACCTAATGGCCGGCCCATCCCTGCAGCTCACAGGTTCTCGGTATTCAAGTTTTTCACCATTGTGGATGAAAACTGTGGTGCGCATATCAACATTCATGATTCTAAGTCATCTCAAGCATCTCAAGCATCTATTAGCCCATTAACCTACGCGGTATCCGTTGTTCAACCCCCTCAGCATGGCAATGAAGCACCATGTCCTTCAGTCACTATCGCAGACTGAGTCCAGCACCAGCGTCCACACAGAAGGCCCAGTGCGCAAAGACCAATATTTATTCCTTCCAGCAGTTGAGCCCAAGTATTTGCGTCACACCCACTGAAAGTGAGACATTCGCCATTCAGGAACGATCAGGGTCTCTCGTTAATTTCCGACTCCGCTGATTTGATGCCAAGGGAAACACATGCTGACCAATCTAGCTCTGGTACCAAAGAGTAGATCTTCACCTGACGTCTTCTCACAGGCATCTACGGTAACACCCAAACAGTAACATAGTTTCCTGAAGGACAAATCCATCGACTCGCATGCACAGAGTGGCAGGCTCCGCAAGATATGACAACAATAGAGTCATAGTGCTAAATAAGAAGTGAAAAGGAGGCAAGTACAGTAATTCACCATTCCTTTGAACACCAAATACTTTTTCATTTGCACGACCTCTCCCCCTCAATTATTTGCACATTTCATTTCATGTATCGAAATGGCACACTGAAACATACTTGAGTGGATTTTTTCAATGTCTGGAATGGAATTGTCAGATTAATACAAAGAAAAGAAAAACGGAGGGATTTTGGACCAAAAACCACTCCTTTGCTTTGAACACCCCGTCGCCTGAACAATTTGTTACCCCTGTCTCGGCAAGTAACACTTTACGTCATCTAATTTTCTTACTTATCACAAGAAACTATGACTTGTGACAATTGCCTGCTACATAGAAATCACAATTCTTGTCCAAATTGCTTCGGGGAACATGGAATATGCACACGAGATACTGTGGAATATGAAAAATAGCCCAGATTTCCCAAAACTCTAGATATTATTATGTGAGGGAATTTGGACGGAGGAACATGGTTAGAAATTGCTCTGATTCTTGCAATGTCGATTTTCTTGACAATTAATTACTCAACCAAATTCTACAAACATTTATATGAGGGTAGACCACATATGTTGGAATGTGATGTTATTTTTTCAGGTGAGAAAATGGAGAATTGCGGGAGAAAATGCCAGGTGTTCAAAGGAGTGGTGGTGTTCAAAGGAACGGTGAATTACTGTATGTATAGCTGAGCCTCTTTCAAAAGGCATTTAAACGGTCCGTCTACGAGATATTTCTGAAATCTCACTCTCCCTCCTCTTCCTCCCGCACTCACATGTCCCAACACCCGAACTCGGACCATTGCATCTCATGCTATCTTGTGCCCCGCCTCGTATTATCAGGCTTGCAAAAGCTTGGCAGACGAGAGCAGTTATCTCACGCCTAAGTGTAGGTGAGCACTTTCGCACTTGAACTCATCCCCTGATTCACGGCCGAAGATTCTGTACCTTAATAGTGAAGATAGCACGCTCCCAGCGAGAACTCCCTTGCAAGAATCGGTGAGGAGCAAACGAAGGAAGAATATGACCTTGGGTATGAACTAAAGATTCAAAATCAGAAGATAGATGAGAAGTGAGTGGTTGATGGCGTTGAAGGTGGGGTGTTCGAGAATAGAGAAGGGATCGGAGGTGGATTGACTTATTCTCCCCCTTTCATTTGGGTGCCATCCAAGAGACATCACTGCTCGGTAGCATGATCTGCCTGGTTCCCTCCTAACATGCGTCAGTATTCGGTCGGTGCGTATAAATCATTTATCTTTTGAGCAGCCGACCTACAGGAATAGACAAAATAAAGTGCATGCGATACTCCGCCAGGGCCGTGATGGAATAATGAATTCCGTTTCGATGGGTTCCATGAGTCTCCGGTCTGAATGTTGTCTGTCCAGGCATATGCATTTCATAGCTCCTGGGTCTTGATTTTCTAACTCCCAGTTAACTTCCTGCTCAACTCCCTGACCTCTATAGCTCGGTTTTTAATTCATACATGTCAAGCTGAGATTACAGACGAAAGAGAACGTAGACTCCAAAAGTTACCTTGTGGTTTGAGTTACATAATACAAGGTTCACAGTTTCCTATTCTGGCAGATCTGTCTCGAAGTTTTCAACCCGAATTTTCCGAACTTTCCTGCACATCCTCAAGTGCTGACTTGAACAAGCAGATGGCCAGCCATGTTCATGTCCTGAAGATGTAAGTTGTATTGCATTGTTCCACGGTTTCCCCTCTCCTCGCTCATGAACACCATCCAGGCCGCTGACTTGCTCCCACTGGGTTTCTTATTTCTCATCGTCTCATCGAAGGTCAAACGAATGATCGGCACCATTGGCGAGCAGATATTCGTATTACAAGGAGATTGGGAGTGATATGTAATTCAGAGATGGATTTGGGGATGGAATGAGAAGAGTACAATAGTAGGACATCGATCTGTGTGGATATGTGGGATATGCGAGGACGACGACTATGAAGGAAAGGAACAAATTCTTACTGCGTTTTCTGACGCTTTCTCTCCAACACTCCTACAGACGCCACCTTCGACGGGTTCCAACCCATGTATAGGGCGACTTGGTAGCATGGACTATGTTTCCCGCGCTTCAGCAGGTGCCGGTGGCAGTTGTCCCGCCGGTTGAATGACTGTTTAGTACATTTCCCCATGTTACTGGGACATGGCATGCCCTTCCCAGGACAAATCCATAAGCGGCTACCGTCATGTACGGATTCGATGTGTCGCAACAGGGTAAACTTGTTCTTGAACGTGTCCAGACACTCTAAACACGTCAGGCGACCGCTGGGCCTTAAAGGATCGCTGGATACCACCCCCGCCTCTGCCTCTGCCGCCACCACCCCTGTATCCACCCCCGCCTCCATGTCCGTCCCCGTCCCCATCCCCGTCTCCGGGAGGTTCCCGAAGAGCAGAGGCGCGCCGGCATGCGGCATCGCCTGTCCCTCGAAGAAACCTTGATAGATATTTGGGTTTGCAACGTGTGCAAATGACGAATGTTTGTCAAGGCTTGTATGTTGCATTATTGCTGGGGCAGCGTTTGCGTGGGCTTGCCCCGGGTCTGGATAGTATACCCCCGCTCCTTCTCCCCAGGACACATCTATGTGCGCATATTTTACCATGCTATTGGTCGGCGGGAATGCAAGTCCAAATGGATCAGCATCCCCGAAGGGTGGTTGGATTGCGTGCTCGGGGGGATATTGGCCGAATAGCGAGAACTGGCGTGGTTCCGTATTCCACTTTGAGGACTCCTGGCGGGATGCACCGTCATGACCAAGGTTGGACAGAATATGTAGTTGCATTGCCATTTCTGAGGGTCCTGTACCTGAGAGGTACTCCGAACAGAAAGACATAGTGTAGGAGGACTGGAGATTCTCCATCCTCCCTCCGTCGCTCCAGCGTCCTGAAGGACGAAGCTGAGCTGGTTGAAGCTGAATTGGTCATCAGCGACGGTTCGCTCTCTAACAGGAAATATACTTACAGATGAATTCCCGGCCCAGCCGTAATGTCCTTCAATGGACATAATGTCGATCGGTGCGTCGTGGGACTGATGCTAGTTGGAAGGGAAAATCCGTAAGTTGACTCAGTCCAGTGACGGATGTTTTGAAGGAACTTACCAGCTGGCCTCCTTTGAGGGTGTGATCCGCGAACATGTTGTCCGCGTAGTCGTTGTGGTGCACAGCACCAGAATGATAGCTCGCCTGGAAGGATGCGTGCATGTCGTTCGCAATAAGTGAAGACAAGTACTTGGATGGAGAGTAGAGGGAGGGATGGTGATGATAGGAGGGCAAGTTGATGGGGCATCCTGGCAGAGAATCTCGAGCTTTAAATACCTTCGCGGACTGGTCCCTCTCAGTCGTCAAAGCGCGCCCATATAGAGAGCGGAAGGTCATTGTTCCCTCCTTTCATTGTCCTCTTTCTTTCTTTTCAAGCCTAATTTGGTTTAGACTTTCGTGGCCCGTAGATGCCATCTAGTCTAGGTATGAATAAAATTTCCTCCACCCACCTTCTTTCTCCCCTCGCATGTCCTGTATTCCTCCATCGGTCAACATATTCGTTACAGATCACAGAAGCAGTGGACTAGGAAGAGCGAAGATAGTGCACGATTCGCGAGACGGAGCGATACTGAACGGGAGTAAAATGCGAAACGGGAGTAAACTGCGATCACCCAGGCCGTTGTGGCTGCCTAATAGTTACCAAAGAAGCTTGCAAAGGGACTGCGACCCTGAAGGCTATCCCCTTTCTCCTGGAGTGTTTTGACCTGAGATTTGAGATATTCCACGTTGCATCGGTCGCACGCGTTCTCTCGCACAGTGACTCGAAAATTATGCAGGCCACGATTCGCTCTGCTCTGGAGGTGACAAATCCAGCTCTCCGCTCAAAGCAAGGGCAAAGGGTAGGTCCCGATCGGAGCTCACTCACCGAGAGGGGGAGAGCAGTTCTGAACGACTGGCAGGACAGAGCTCATGAAGACCAGCCACAATGGACTTTATGTCATCGGATAGCACTGCGAATGTTCAAGAGCACCATCGTCGCGACCGCTTCAGACGAGTGCGACATAACGGGCTGGGATGCTATCTATATTTTATTCGAAAGAGAGAAGGGCGAACCTAGCTGATCAGTCGAACAATCGATTAAACAAGCTGGCGATACTCCATCCGTCCATTGCGTCGCTTTTCTTCGAGGCGGGAAATACTCTGAAAACGCAGTTCGCGGTTCTCCTGGTAGGTACTCTTCGGTCTGCCCAAGGAACGCGAATCCCCAGCAGCTCACTCGGTTTCTCAGCAGATGGGAAGCGAGCGGTCTCTGGCTTTAAGACGGGGAGATACACGTTTGGGATACTGACTCCGGTGAACTCGTTTTGGTTATGTTTGAGGGTCACACGCAAATCATTCGTCATTCGCGCTCTCAGGAGACGGCAGTCTTATTGCGTCAAGCTACGACCATGAAACAGGCCGTGTGTGGAACCACGGCAGCGGAGAGCTCTTGCCTGTTTTCGGATTATATCAGGACACGGTTCTGGAATGCGGAGAGCGATAGGCTTGTTTCGGGTCTGCTTGAGGGACACACAGACTCGGTTGCAAGGTCCTTGGATGGCAACCTCGTCATTTCTAGTTCTGTGGACGGGTCAATTCGTATTTGGAACGCTGTCAGCGGCGAGCTCATCTCTGGCCATTCGGAGACCGCCAGATTGTGTACTGTCAATCTCGTTCTCACCGAATGTGCAGAAAGGTTTCTCTGGTTCTGACGGGACGACCTGCCTCTGATAATCTACAGGTGAAGTCGTTGCTGGTCCGTCCGAAGGACACTCGGTTTGGGTCAGATCAACCGCGTGCTTATTGGATGGAAAACGAGTCGTCTCTGGTTCCAGATGTAAGCCAATCCGCACCTGGGATGCGGGCAGCAAACTTGACTGGCGCACCTGCAGTCCTCTAGCAATAGTGCATTTCAAACAGGAGCGCGGAAGGTCTGGAGTCCAGTAGTCGAAGAGAGCGAGAGGTATCAGATCGGAAGATGGCTTGGGCTTGCGATGTGGGTAATTTCTGCGCTTTCTCAGTTTGCTCCAAGAATATTCTTGTCAATCTGGTTTGTTGCACTGTAAGCAACTTTCAGAGGGAGAAGGATGGATGTCGGCCGCCTCTATCAGCCCCGGCTCCCAGAGTCCACCCGACACCGTGCTCCGAGATGCTCTACAGGGCGGGTGTGCTCTGCAGGAGCACAGTCTTGAGGGAGAGGTGGGTAGGCAGCGAATTTGCTTTGTTCGAGAGCACTGATATTAGCGCGTGGAGGAACAAGAAGTTTTCGGCTATTTCCGCCACCTCCGCGCGTGCAGACTACAATCTCTTCTTGCAAGGCGAGTAAATATGTGCAGAACCTCTTGGTGCATCGAAGTACTGCTATGTTCGGTACAGACTGGCGGTTTTTTACGGACCTAGATCACTCTGATGTGCCGGTGGGGGAAGACTGGTACAAAGGCTGCTCTCGAATGGGTATTGAATAGAGTTGATAGGTATGTAGCTCAGTGCTCAGCCAGCTTACCGTAGTCAGTATTATCTCAAATAACAGGCGATGGTTCTCTTCTCACTTTCTCATACAAACGAAGTATTTGAAATCTAACTATCTCCATCTGTACACCCATTATTTCTCCGCATTCTTCAAAGTTGCGGCAGAGCAACTGTCAGAGACGTATACTTTCCTCCAAGCAATGAGTGAGATTACGTCTACCGGAAGGGCGAAACGTACAACCTACGATGCTATAATATAAGAATACCAGAAAGACTGGGAGCATCAACCAAGGCGCTTCGAAACGGATGCTCGCTCTGACGGACTGAGTACAACGCACTCCTCGATCTGCGAGCACTAGAGGCGCACCCAGTGGCAAAAAGGCTTTTTGCCACCACCACCCGTGTTCACAACATTGGGTCCCCAAAGGATGACCGCAACCTCGAAGAAGTAGCGAATGCGACGAGCTAATGTTCCTTCCTCGCCTTCAAGTTTTCCGTTTCAATTCAAGCGGAGACCTAAACACGGCAGGAGCGGCAGAACGCGGGGTTACATCATGATAAAGCCAAGTACCACGAGTTTTTTCTTTCGCAGTTTGATCAACCATTATTGTTTTCATCGATGAATTTCTCCTGATGAACTACGTCTAGAAAGAAAGGCCGGAACAGGCTAGATTTTGCTCGCGGTTTTTGCTCTCGTGCAAGGTACGTCGAATCTCGACTTACAGGTTGATAACTTTTCAGATTGTTTACGCTCCCCCTCTTATATGGTTGCCAGCCCAGATCTATCGCTGCTTGGTAGCACGCGCTACCTGGTTCCCTCTTGACATGCGCCAGCAACTGGTCGGCGCGTAGATACCATCCATCTGTTGTGCAGAAGCCAGTCTCCAGGCCTGGGCAGTACCAGGGCTCGAAATCAGGATCGTGACAAGTCCTCATGTGCCTGTCTCTGCCTTGCACTGTCGCATATGCTAATTCGCACCCTGGAAAGGTGCACGCAATTCTTGAACTCGGGGCCATTTTTCGCCCAGGACCCCTCCTCTGCTGCGTTGCCCCGTTGTCAGGGTGCGGCGGGGAAGTTGACGATGACGATGAAGACGTCTGGGTATTCATGGTTTGGGATTGGTTTAGCGCTGCGACACCAGAATCTGGCATCGCACGCTCTGCATTCTCTTGAAACTTGTTTGTACTTCCAGCACTAGCTGAGCTCGAACATTGTTCAAGACTTATCAGCTGTGTGTAGGGATCGGCAGCGTACCGTAATGTACGGATACGGCCCGTGCGTATACAGATACGCTCTGTACTCGTATGGAGGCAGAGGACTTATTTTACGGATCTGTATTGTACGGACCGCATTACGTATCAAGAAATCCGAATTTAGGCGTAAACGGTCGTATACGGCAAATACGGTATACGGTCACGAGAGGATGATCAGGAGAGATGTTTACTTCATTTTGCAGTTTACGCTTGTTCGTCCGAGCTGAGGAGCATAGAAATGATGGATATATCTTCCATAACTCTTGGAACCGACATCGAAACGTGCAATGGCGTATGAATCATCCCGTATACCGACATCACCCGGCCCGCCGGGCCCGGGCAACTTGAATGTACGAGACTTTCTGGCAGACCTACCATTGAAATCGGTGAGGTTCCCATCCAGTCTCTCGGGCAAGCATACTAAGCGTCCCGGAGCGACACAAGACCATCCCCGATCAATGATTCTTGATGTACCTTTCCTCGTTTCTTAAGAATTCCTCTTGCTACCGTGCATACGACCGTATTCTGTATACGCCCGCTGCGTATCCGTACCCTGCTTGGATATGAAGAGTACGGTGACGTACAGTACGGCTCGTATGCCGTAGGAGGTCTTAACTTTACGCGCGTACCCGTATACGTACGCTGCCGATCCCTAGCTGTGTGGAACCAGCGCCTGTGTAGGCATATGGTGTAGGCATTACCGGATGAACCATGACTGGTTCTCGGTGCCTAACATCAGTCATCTTGAGGGTGATCGTCAGAGAAGGATGACTTTGTCGTGGAGGGTAGGTGCTTGCGGCGAGTACGCGGTCGACGACGGATGCACCACAAATGGGTACAAAAATCGCATTGTCCTTGATTGTTGGATATTGTCAGTTGAAACGCTCGGTGATGGAAGGCGAATGCTTACCGGTCTCTGCGAGTTCTGCCGTCCGAATAATTCATAGTCACGGTTCGCAGCAGCATTGTTGGTAGCAATGAGACACTGCGTCAGAGGGAGAACGTCCGGTCTATAAGGAGGCACACGATAGTGATACTGCTTCTGCGAGGGAAAGGCTCCGTTAGGAGTCGCAGAGCATTGATGAAAGTACGAATACATCAATGAAGATAAGAGTTGGACTTAGGGTTCCGCAGCGTAGCGTAAAGTACGGAAATGGGCCGTACGTATACGGAACGCTCTGTAATCGTATGGAGGAATAGGACTTACTTTACGGACCTGTATTGCACGGTCCGTGTTCCGCATCAAGAAATCCAAATTTGGGCGTAAACGACCGCATACGGCCTATACGACATACGGTCATGTGATAGTGATCAGCGCGATCAGCTGTGTCCATGACATGCTCGTTCTCTCCCACATGCCCCTATCTTCTCGTTGGCGTGTCCGCAAGGTTAGGGTCACTCTCAACAGGTAAGTAGTAGCTTGTTTATTGAACAGAATGGACGTTGTTTTACTGATATCACTCCACATTGAAGATCAGGTATCCATCACGCCGCGTTCACATCATTATCTTCTGGTCATCCTGATTGCACGTTGCAGACCCAGTCTTCGGTAGTAAGGGGTATTGATATATGTAGCTGGGAGGTGCGTACTCACATCACACAGTCCACATGAAGTGGATGCTCATAGCATATTGCGTTGCAGAACATGAGTCTTGGAGAGACAGTGCACGTCGCATTGCAGAACACGAGCCTCAGTCAAAAAACAATATTTTTAGGTACTTGTACGGTATCAGTGTAGGTATTCAATGGACTTCAACTTGTCTCTCAAAACGTCGAAACTGCGATGAGGTTGATGAAAGTAACATCGTCTCTGAAAAACGTCCTCGTATTCTCTCATTTAAGCTTCGTGGAGTCGACCAACCTACTGGACCGAGCAAGATACAAACTTCGAACCGCTTTGATGTTCTATCTGATGTGGAGGACGGCGCTGATGAATCTCGGAACAGTGGCTGCGACACAGAGTTCAACCCAGATGTGGTCTCTTGTGATGTTAGCGAGGACGGTGAAGAACCAGATGACACTTCACAGGTGTGTACTTTTTGTTTCCTTCTAATTCTCTATTTAATTGTAATTTTTTTAGGCTAGTCTCGATTTACCAAGAATGACAGTCGTCTCAAGAAAAGTCAAGAGGACACAGAAGGTAAGTACTCGATTAACCAACCTATATGTCCTACACTATCTTAAGGAACTACCATCCGACTCACCTTCGTTTCTTCGAAAAGGTCTTACTGCTGTGCACCGCAAACTCTCAGACTACTTCACTCTTTTCAATACCTCGCCATTCTTTATGTGGGCTGCCCGTGAGTCTAACTGACCCTTCTGCTCGCTCAACTTGATACTTGTCTTAAAAATTAGTCCTAGATCCACGTATTTCATATACAAAGCTTCGGGATGATGCAGAAGGAGACCCCACCTTGCTTCAACTTATTAACTTATTGAAGACTCAAGGTCGTCACTTGAACATCGCTTTGCAGCTTGGTATCCTTCAAGTACTTCAGGAAAGGACCAGAGCCATCGAAACATTGTAATCACTAAGGATGCAAACATGGATCCTGTCCAAAACGATGATGCTCTATCCCCGTCCAAGAGCATGGTATTTGCTTTCATGGCTGGTTATGGCAGTGAGGAGGATACCAGTCCATTAGACGAACTCGTCACTTACTTCAGTATGAAACGCGAAAAGTCTTGGGATGTTGGAGAACCAATTCCATGGTGGTCCGCACACCGTGCTCAGTTTCCTCACTTGTCAAAGTTTGCGTGTGAGATCCATGCCATTCCAGGTGAGTCGAAAACTTTCTTCTTGACATAATAATATGTAATTGATGATCTTTGCAGGCTCCTCAGTCGCCCGTAGAACGTGTATTCTCAGGAGGCAGAGATACTATTGCACTCCATCGTGCCCGTCTGGGGTCAGAGACCATCACAACCCTTATGCTGGTGAAACAATGGCTACGTTCGAAAGACAGATCACACTCTTCTTAAAGCATCTCTCTTATTTCTTGTTATTATATTGTGTACTTCCTTCTTGGTGTCGTATATACGGCGTATTGCCGTATACTCCCGATGCGTTTCCGTAGCTCACCCTGAAATAAAAAATACGGAGCGTAAAGCACGGATCGTAATCCGTACTGTGTCTTGTCTTTACGCGCGTACCTGTATACGTACGCTGCGGAACCCTAGTTGGACTCAAGAGGCGGTGGTAGAGATGGTGGAGAGAGGGAACGGATGGGGAGACAGAGGGTCAAGTAGGGGTGTTTAAATACCTTTCCAGAGACCGGTGTCGAGGAACCAGGAAGCGTGGCATGGTCAGGATTCAGTGCCAAGATCTGTGACAAGGTCAATTGTTCTCTGTTCTGTTCATCCAAATTAGGTTAAGTAGCTACGCTGTGGCCCTCAAGGTCCGTCATATGCGTGATGACCAAAACGGGTTTCTTCCCTAATCGAGTATCCCCCTATCAGCATCGACGGAATATAAATCGCGAAGCTCGTGCGGTGCGCGGGAAGCCATTTGGACCAGTTGGGCGGGTCATCAATGTGGCCTCGAGACCTTTGGGCTTGGCCTTTATTTGTCTCAGTCTGCGATAGAGAATAGCCCTCCTCGTTTTCTGTGATTGAAAATTTGCGTTCCAACTATCCTTAGAGGGGAGTATCGCCTCTCAGTGACTTTTCGTGGCTTGACTTGATCGGCGACTGGGTCCAGTTACCTTCGGATTCCGTACGTGGAATGGAGAGCATCGACGGTGCACCTCTACTCAGCTACCTTCAGGACGAGAAGGCGAGGCGCAGGGTGACATTCTCGGAGAGGGGAGACCCGATACGGTCGATCGGAATTTACTGCTTCGAGCGGGCCTTCGTCCTGATCTATAATGGGTCGCCCGTCTCCCTGGAGCTCACGTCGGTTTTCAGCGTTCATTCATCAGTTTCGAGATGCTATTCATACATTCAGGCCTCGAAATGTGGACCCCATGAAATGTTAGCGGTTCTGGTTGTGCAAACCTACGCTCTTCAATAGCGCTCGTTGTCTTTGACGGAGAATCTCCTACACTATCTCGCACATTTGTAGATTCTACTTCCCCTCGCAGTTAGGGCTCCGCAGCGTATCTTATCCGATACGCGCGGATATTTTCAGTCGTATCCGCATCCGGGCGGATATCTCATGGCTGCTATCAGATCCGCTTCCGCGCGTATCTTATAAGGCGTATCCGGCATATCCGCGACCAAGGTTGATAGTATACTTACAGAGCAAAACAATGTCCCAGGACCTTCCAACGTGCATATAACGAAGTGCCGTCGGTGCTTTTGGGATAACACAACGTCAACGAATGGTCAACATGGCGATTGGTGAAGGTCCAAATGTGTAATCCTGCCATCACCCAACCTGATTCTTGGCAGTAGCATCTGACTAATTATTTTCTAGGGTTCAATTACTTGATATGGTACGGAAACCCAGTGAAAGGAACACAAACCCTGGCTTACAGGCTCTTTGGAAGGACATTCGACTCAAATTTTACGTATCTCATCATTAATTCGTCATCCAGCTTGAGCCCCCCCAGGGTGGATGCCGTATAAGCGCGGATATGGCGGATTTCCAATGTCATATCCGGTTCCGCAGGACCCCTGCATATGCCGATAAAGGGCTGATCCAATCCGGATAAAAATTTACGAATTTTAGCCTTGAGGGCTGAGGAAATCCGGATAAAATGGATCGGAAATTGGGTAGAGGGCTGAGGTAATATCCAGCTAAAAAAGGGGCTGAGGTGGGGAGGGCTGATCCAATCCGGATAATGGAGGGGCTGGGGAATTGTTTTTTCAAAATAAAGAGGCACAGATAGCTACCAGAAATTGTGAATTTTTATTTTTATTGGCTGATGAAAGGGCTGAGAAGTACAAAGGCATTGATCTGTTGCTGCATTTGGAAGGCACGTCTCAAATCGCAGATTTATTGATAAGGGGCACGAAAACTTACACCGACAAGAGCAAGGAGGGCTGGGCCCCAATCCAGACAATTTTAGCTCAAAAATCTGGAGGCCTGAGCCAATCCGGATAAAACGGGCCCGCCAGGGCCCAAAAAATCCGGATAATTTGCCCCCCGGCAAAATCAGCCATCTATTGGCATATTCAGGGGTCCTGGTTCCGCCCGGATATTTGCTCTTCAAGATCCTATCCGCGTCCGGGCAGATAGTGGATCTGGCGTATCAGATCCGGGATATCTGATACGCTTTGGAGCCCTAACTGCAGTATTGTAGATTCTGAGTTATGTGTTAGCCTCTACAGTCTCATCCAAGTAGAAAACTACTTGCCTTCCTTACCAATATACCACCGTTAAGCACTGCTTCAGTTTTCAGTTGAGACGAGAAAGCCCTATTTCGTCGATCATGGTATTGTGTATGTAAGCAATTGATCCGTGTATAATAGCAAGATCGACTTTTGTTCTATGAGGTGAGGAAAAGGACAAAGACTCGCACCTCACCAGCAACGATGCGAAGTGAGTGCATAGCTCGACAAACCTGGTACTCGACAAAGACTGGTTTGTGAGACTATGCAGAGGCCAGCAGCCGGCTGCGACATTCTCGACCAAGGCCCATTCTGTTCACCTTGCTTGCACAGACACTTAAGGGACGAACTTCATCTTTTTGGCTCACATGGAAGACCAGAATACTCTGAGACTAAAGAATCACTTCACCATGGCATAGAGAAGATAAAGGTGACATTCATTATAGTGTCGAATACATGGATAACCTCTAAAATCGATAATTACATGGTGCAGGAAGGGAAACACTTTCTAGTTTGGCCTAGTTGCCATGATGATGATCACTTACCATGTTCAACACGGTAAACCGACCCAGTAGCCCTCCATCTGCTCCCCGGAAATGGAGAGGCTCTTCAGGTAAAGCAATGTCGCTACTCCTCGTTGCCAACCTGACCGTCGGGTCGTCATCCGAGTCGAAATCTACTCCCTCGTCCTCATCCCATCCCTTGTCCTTGTATCCACCCTCTTCCCAATCCTTCTGCTGCTCCAATAACTCTGGACTTGGATTGCGAACTACGGGATTCACCCATCTCACGATAGTGGCGCCGGTCATGGGCTCGGGGGACGAGGGGGTGGATTGTCCTGCAGTTATCAGCGACAGCTAACAGCACTGGTTTACTGCTGGGCTATGCCTTTACTCAGTCGCAGCAAAGAGAGTAGTAGTAAAGAGAATAGATTGGGCTGCTGCTAACCAAAGGTTAGATCAGGTCAAAGCTAGGGTACAGGGGAGTACTACGAGCTACTTATATACCCTACAGTGTGGCTGTGCAACAGCTACTATTACTAAGCTAGTATTCTAGAAGGTTCTGGATCAGGTGACTAATTACTAAGAGATGATGACAAATAAGGAGTGCATGTGATTAGAAGATCAGGTGATGGGAAAATAAGGGAAAGGAAAAGAAAAGAAAAGAAAATGAAAATTAAATATAAGTTCATGACATAACCCTCCCCTCTAAGGCGGATGTCCCAGCCGCCTGAAGAACTTGGCATATCTTGACCATGCGTAAGGCCTCTGGATGTCGCTGATAGAACTCCTCAATCTCTTCTTGGGCATTCTCCAAGTTGGCTTCAGGTTCCCAGGTGCGCTCGGACTCAGGGTATCCCTTCCAGTATACCAAGTACTCCTTTTTCCTCCGTCGTCGCCTGACATCAAGAATCTCCTCAACTTCAAATTCTTCCACTCCGTCCTCTAAGTCCGGTGGAGGTGGTAGTTCACGTTGTTGAGAAGGAAACTTTGATTTGCGATAGGGGGTGAGGAGCACCTCATTAAACACAGGATGTACACGACACCATCGAGGAGGTAGCTTAAGCTTGTACGCCGCTGGACCGACTTTCTTTTCTATGACAAAAGGATATCGCTTGTTGCCCAGCTTCTTCATAGGTTAATTAGAGGAAATATTTACTCCTTCCAGCATTACTTGGTCACCCGGTTCGTAAGGATGCGAGTTCCCCTTCTTGCGGTCATAGTACAGCTTCATTATGTCAGCAGCCTCTTCAAGCGCCATACGAGTCTCCTCATGAACTTGCTGCATCCGATCTGCAAACTGCTTGGCCGTTTCGTTTAACGCTTCACGTCGTGGATTGGTCCCTTTATACGGATGTCTTCCGTAATTGACGAAGAAGGGAGACTGTTTGGTCGACGAGTGTTCCTTATCATTGTATACAAACTCAGCCAGTGCTAGCCATTCCACCCAATCCGACTGATGGTGATTGATGAAGATGCGCAGGTATTGTTCTACCTCCTAATTAATGTGCTCCATCTGTCCATCTGTTTGTGGGTGAAATGCCGTGGATGCATTAGCTTCAATCCCTAGCAGCTTGTAGAATTCTTTCATGAACTTCGACTCGAACTGAGGCTCTCGATCATGGATGAATTTCCGGGGATTACCATGCAGTCTGAAGATCTGGTCCCTATATATTTTCGCCATTCCTTCTGCTGTGAGAGACGTGTCAACAGGTGTGAGGTGGATCATTTTGCTGAATCGGTCCACTGTTACGCATATCGCATTATGTCCTTGTGATTCTGGTAGTTTGCCAATAAGATCCACTGAGACTATCTCCCATGGTGCAGATGGAACTTCGTTAGGGTTGAGCGGCGCTTTTGGCTTTGTGCGATGTGCTTTGGTCCGTTGGAAAGTATCGCATCCTGAGACGTATCGTCAGACATCGTAATGGATCCCTGGCCACCAATAGTTTTGAGTGATCAGTTCTGTCGTCTTGTACTGTCCTGGGTGTCCATCAACCCGAGAGTCATGGTGGGCATGCATGATGTCTTCTCGCAGTTTTTGGTCTCTTGGCACATAGATGCATCCTTGTTTGAGCATCAGTCCATCTGGTAGAACCTCCCATTGATCGTCCTTTTCTGTCAAAGCCAGCTTGACGACTCTATCCACCATGGATCTTGCCTTCATAATTCGTTTGACGAAATCCTTGTCTAGTGATTCAACTAGAATTTCATTGATGAACCATTCTGGTTTGAGGATTGTGATGTTTGAATTGTCATTCTCCCCCCTCTCATGGTCTGCTCGTCTCGAGAGAAGATCGGCTTTCGTCATCTGAGATCCTGGTTTATGGAAGAGCTTGAAGTCGTATTCTGCTAGCTCTGTGACCCATCGTACTTGGCGATAATTTAACTTCTGGGGCTTTTTGAAGTACTGGAGGTTAAGATGATCTGTCCAGATTTCAAATGTTTGTTGTGCTCCCAGAAGGTATTGTCGCCAGTCGTCAAGAGAATCCATGATCGCTAGCAACTCCTTGTCATAGATTTCGTAGTTGCGCTCTGTTGCATTAAGCGATTGTGATCTGAAGGCAATAGGTCGCCATTTTTCATTGATTCTCTGTGAGAGTATAGCACCGTTGGCAAAGTTGGACGAGTCGCATTCGATGCGGAACTGATCATCATCTGTAGGAACTGCCAGTACGGGCTGTTCGGATATCCGTTGCTTGAGACAATCAAAGGCTTCGACTTGTTCAGTTCCCCATTGCCATTCCACCTTTCCTGTTAGCACATGTAGTGGTTTGGCGACATGGCTGAAGCCTAGGATGAAGCGGCGGTAGTAGTTGCAGAACTCTAAGAATTGTTGTAATTCGTGTTTATTCTTGGGTTGCGGCCAATCCTTGACAGCGGCTACCTTTGCTGGGTCCATCCTGACTTCTCCGTTTCCTACAATATGTCCCAAATACTCCATGTTTGGTTGTGCGAACGAACATTTTTCCGGCTTTAGACAGAGTTTGTGTGTTTGAAGTACTTCCAGGACTTGTCGCACTAGCTGATCGTGATGAGCTTGTGTTTGCGCGAAGATGAGGATATCGTCTAGGTATACAATAACGTGTCCATCATCAATGAGGTCCTTAAGTATTTCGTTCATGAAGCCTTGGAATGTTGCTAGGGAGTTGGTTAGACCAAAGAACATCACTGTAGGTTCGAATAGGCCACGGTTGGTACAGAATGCTGCCTTCCACTCATCACCCTCCTTTATCCTGATATTATTGTACCCCCATCGGACGTCTAGCTTCGTAAAGTATTTTGCCTGCTTTGTTTTATCAATGAGCTCTTGGATAAGAGGCAACGGGTATTTGTTTTTGACCGTGCCTTCATTGAGCCGTCGATAGTCTTGAACAGGGCGAAGCTTGCCATCCTTTTTCTTGACAAAGAAGAAGGGAGAAGTCATAGGGAATTTGGAGGGGCGAATGCGACCGGTACGGAGATTTTCTTTAAGGAAATTGTCTAATGCCTCTTGTTCTTTAAGGCTGAGAGGATAGATCTTACAATCAGAAGGTTGAAATCCTGGTGTAAGTTCGATTGCGTGATCCCAGGGGCGACGTTCAGGGAGATGTTCGAACTCCTTTTCGCTGAATACATCTGCATACTCTTTTATGAAATTAGGTGCTGCCTGTACTGCAAGTTTGCACATTTCTATCCGTTTGCCTAAGGGTTGGTTTGCCTTGATATAGCCATCCCAATCGAAGTAGAAGAGTCGTGCCTCATTTTCCCCCATCCACTGTTCCCACTCCTCTTCCTCTTCGTCTGGTTCATCTTCCACATTGCTGACCTTTGGTACATATCCACAGTCTTCAGGACAGCGGGTGAATGCAATCTCCCCTGTAGTCCAGTCTATACTGGGATTGTGACGTCGTAGCCATTCGTGTCCTATGAAGAGGTGGGTGTCTCCTAGCTCCGTAACTGCCAACTCTATTACTTCTGAGTGGTCTCGCACTGTCATTCGAAGTTCCACACATTCGGTTACTGCTCCATTCACATTTGGTGTTCCGTCTGCATTATAAACAGGGAGCGGAATGGGTAGTTTCTTGGTGGGAATGTTATTGGCTTCTACGATCGTTTGACTAATGCACGAGCCTGTGCAACCACTGTCTAGTAATGCCGTAACCTTCCATTTCCATAGGTTATCTAAGCGTTGCAGAGTGACTGGTAACGTGAGTTGCGATGATCCGATCTTGCGCACAAAGTGTTTGGGCCCTTTCAGACTTCTTACAGCCGCAAGAGCTTCTTCTCTTGGTAGCTCATTGATAGAGATGACTAGCTCTTCTGTAACTTCAGTCCGTCGGCCAGAAGGGGTCCATCCTCGCAATACTGACAAGGCATGATCAGGTTTGTCTTCCTTCAAGCGCTTTATCACCCATGCTGCGATGTGAGGGATCGGAAGGTCTCGGAGATTCCTTCTAGGATGAGTTTTGTATGTGGTTTTTTTGTTCTCCTCTGGCACCGAGAAGCGAGAAAAAAGAGAAGGAGTTGAAGAAATATAATCAAGAGAAACATTTGCGTCTGAGTGTGGTTTTTCTTTATAAATATTTTTATTAGAAGAAAGATCAAAAGAGAAATCATAGGAGTATTCTACAAGAGGATGTTTTTCTAATTTTAATTTTGCGATTTTTTGTGAGTTTTGTGGGAGTTTTTCGTGTAAGTTACATGGATCGACTACTGGGTCATCGCATTCAAAAGAGTCCATAGAAAAGGTGCCAGATTCGAAATATTCTTCATCCCCAGCGCACACCACATTCATGCCTGAGGGGTAGTAAAATCCTGTTCTTCAGCTTGTTCTTCGGCCAATTCTTCTAATCCAGTCTCCAGTTCTTCTTCGGCTATGTCTTTGGCCTGACGCATGCGGTCGCACTCCACTGCCCACTCCTGGAACTCTGTAGGCTCCATTTTCTGGAAGATCTCTCATATCTTCACTGACCGTTTTGGACAGAACCTGGCTATGTGTCCTGGTTGGTGACAGAAATAGCACTCGTTGTTGCGATTGGCCCTGTCCATGGTGATCTCCATTGGTTGGCCTCTACCTCCATACGTGACACCTGTAGCATCTCTCTTATCTGCTGCTTGTGGAGGTGGACCAGGGGGAGGACAATACTGAGGAGCAGGTGGTGCAGGGTATGTGCGTTGCTGGGGTTGTGGACAACGGGGGAGAGTTCTAGGTACATCGCTTCGTTCTGCCATATTGTAGCGTATTTGGCGTTCCGTATCGTCAGCTTGGGAGATTGCATTTTTCCAGTCTTCATACGTAGTGGGGAACATGCGAGCTGCAGTTCGGTATACTTCTGGAAGGACACCTCGTTGCAGGAGATGGATCACTACGGTGTCATGTGCATTCCCAGCTAGGCCAGCATCGGTGCGGTAAATGTGCGAGATCGCGTCCGGTACCGAAATACCGAGACGAGGGGTGTATGGTTTTAAGTGGGGGAGGGCTAATACGTGCCGGTACTTAACCAGTACGCTCACTGTACTTGTTGTCTATGAAATGGGGGAGTGAATGGATGGGCCAGAAGTGAAGAGTATGTGATTCTGGTACAAAAAGGACTGGTCAGAGCGTGGGAAAAACTTCGGTATAGGTCGGTACAAGAGAGAACGTAGCAAAACAAGAGTCTAATACCGTGGGAAAAACCTCGGTACAGGTCGGTACTGAAAGAAAGGGGTCGGTACGTGGAGGTATGTTGTCAAACAAGAAGATCAGTACAGAAACTAAAGGATGACGTGCAGAATACAAAGGATAACTAAAGGTCGGTACCGTGGGAAAAACGTCGGTACAGGTCGGTACTGCAAGGAAACAGCTAGCACGGGGTGGTATAGCAAGAAACAGACTGGGGGAGGCTGGTGGCTGAGAGTGTTGACTGGACCGGGAAGGAAACCTGAGCCCTCACACGGGAGGCTAACTCCAAAGTTTCACTTGAGACGGAACTGGGATGGGACTGGGACGGAAATCGAGACGAGACTGAGACGGAACTGAGAAGGGGGTGAGGAAACCCGAGCCCTCACGCTAGAGGCTAGCTCCTCAGATTACCTGGAGAGCTACTACGTACAGGAGGAGATATTTATACTACTGTACTGTAGTTAGCTTATAAATCCAAAAGGAGAAAGTAGAAAGGAAGATCAAAACAAAGAAAAGTCTGAAGAAAATGTAACAAGGAAAGTGAACATTGCAGCGCCATCAGGGGGACAACAAGAAAGGGTTAGGGAGGACAAGATACCAATGAAAACGTAGCATATAGTACCCCTGGATGAAAAGTCCTCAGGACAAGAGATATGCGCCCCTGCTGATTGATACCGACACGTTCCTGGTGGTACCGGACCTGAAAACCTTAATGGATACTGACCCTGAGCTTTTCCAAAGAACTGGCATGCATAGTCCAACCATCAGGAATGAATACCAGAGAGGAAGACGTCTGATCCATGTCATGAGAGCATGTCGAATTGCCAAATTGTCTCGGTACCGGGTTTCTCAGCACTCGGTACTCTCGGTATTCTCGGTACCGGGTTTCTTGGCGCTCGGTACCGGTACTCTCGGCGTTCGGTACTTTGAGAAATGGGACCAACGGTTTCTCTAGGTGTGCTGGTGGATACTGTAAGGTGTAGATGGGACCGTACCATAGCATGGGGTAAGCGTAGAATGGGATACCGGGGTTGATACCGAGCTCAGCCGCACGTAGTTCTCTTCATCTCCCGGGCACTTTAAATAGTGACTGTCCTCAGTCATCCTCCATAGCCAAGGTGCATCGGTAACGTGAGGCGGCACAAGGAGAGGTAAGCCAAAGAGTCCTTTCTCCAACCCAATCCATCATCGAGTCGACTCGGCATCTCCGGTACCAGTGATTAGTAAGCTTCGGTACCGGGAGTGGTAGTGGAATGCAACTGCAGTGTCATCGAATAGGAACCAATACCGAAATTCGAACAAAGGATAGAAGAACGTGAATAAGTGAGACAGTGGAAGAATGTATAAGATAATTTGAGAATGGGATGAGGGTATAGGTACGGAAGGTAAAACAATCAAATACCGACCATGCAAACGGATTTCAGAAGTAGAAGTTCAAAATTATCCATAATCAGAAAGGAGAGGGTGGAATAGAAGAAAGAATAGCTGGGAAAGGGGTAGCAACCAGTCCACAACCATACCGAGGTATGTTCCACCATTGATACAATAGCCCCGTCCGGTACCGAGCTTATGTAAGCGGTACCGAGGCGGTACTGAGAACAGGAGAGAGTCTTGCACAGTACTCTGGTACCGGTAGCTGCTGCGAGCCGTCGCTAGTTGCTTGCCTGGATTGGCAGGGAACGTCTGGCTGAGTTGTCTTAAAATGAGCAAGCCATAGTCGTCCTTGAACCATAGTCTGTCACGTGTACCAAATACCGACGACTCCTTGGTGCTTGTAGACTTTACGGTCACCACGTTTCCCAACTCGAGAGCCCTTACTGAAGTACCGGAAATGCTTCGATGGGTCGTAGAATGAGTTCCAAGAGCTGCTGCCACCACTGAACGAACTACCGAGCCAATACCAGGGGGTTGGTACCGATGCCGAGAGAAAAGTACCGGTACCGGTACCGGAAATCGATCGAATAAGCCAAAACGTGCAACTCCTCCAATACCGATAGAAGCTCTACTAGTTCCAGTAGATGTCGTACGGCTGACCTGAGACTCCTGGGCTGAATTCTGCCTGGTACCATAGTCCAAATGGCTGGCGTCTACCGACTCGATGTGGCTGTGCTCGGTACCGAGAGGCTGGGGAATCCCGGGTGACGAGACTTGCATAGGGGAGCAACCAATAAACGCCTTCTGAAACTCGTACACTGGATCCAAAACCTGAGGATGGGCACCAACTAGACAAAAGATCGATGTGGGGGCCTTCCTAGCTATGCCAACAACTGGCAGAATGGGTACCGAAGAATCTGGAGCATGTACCGGGGCCTCGACGATTGCATCCTGCACTGGAACGATTGGTACCAGAGACTTGACAATTTCATCTGGCACTGGAATGACTGGTACCGGAGCCACCAATGGCACTAATGAGTCGTCAGCTAGATCCATATCCTGACTGATACCAGGGTCCGGTACGTGGCTGTGCACCTCAATTCCGATCGATACTTGATGCTCGTCCACCAGATCTATGCCTCCTAGACTCTGCACCACTTCCTGACCTAACACGTCTCCTCCTGCAACTGAATCCGCTGATCCTTCTTCAACTGGCAACTTGGAGCTAGGTACTGGGGGGACTTCTTCCTTCTCTGACGGCTCTCCTGCTGTCTCGGTACCAACCGCATATACGCTCCCGGGACCTCCACACTCAACTGAAACCAACTCGCTCATCTGCCTTCTAAGCTCCTGCGACAATGCCAATAACTCGCGTTGAGATACCGTAAGCCCAGATCCAAGAGGCTGATCTACCGGGGCCAGTACCGGAGACTTCCAGTCAGCTACCGAGGGCTCGTACACATCTTCTTTGGGTTTCGGGAGTGGGTCCGGCATTGCTAAGACTCTGCTGGGAGACGTGTCCTCCATATAGTAGTACTCCGGTATGGATGATCTCTCGGCGCTCCGGTACTCCGGTACTTGCAATCTCTCGGCACTCCGGTACTCTGGTACTGACAGTCTCTCGGCGCTCCGGTACTCCGGTACTGACAGTCTCTCTGCACTCCGGTACTTCCTCCTGCGTGCTCCCTCTGCCCTTCTTTGAGCCTCCTCAAGCAGAATCTCCAACCTAACGACCTCCTGATTGTCTCCTACCTCCTCTGCAATTCTCTGCCTTGCAACTGGGGACTCTCGGCGTTGCTGGATCGGTACCGGGACTGATACCGGAGGTGAATGGGCCACAACTACGTTTACCGAAGGCAACTCCAACGGTTCCAGTAACAACTGCTGCTCCTGCTCCAGTTCCTCTACCTGTAACTGAAGGACCTGCAACGTCTTCCAGAGTGTACCAAGCTCCGGCTCCTCCTTGACTGGCTGCGACTCAGCATTACGTAATCTGGTACGAGGTGATTCATCGAAAAAGTCGGTACCGAGAATGTAATCAGCATGCTTATGGATCTGCTCCACTGTATATGTCGTTCCAGGCTGGGGATCGGCTTCTTTTGTCTCGAGACGTAAACGGATGCGATCCCGAAGGCTACCGGTGAATACTGAGAAGTAGTACCAGGCTGCTTCCTCTACCGAGAGTGTACCGAGACTCTTCAGATAGCTCCAATGCACGAAAAATTCGTTCCGGTACTGGGCCAGATCGAGTCGTGTCTTGATCCCTTCGCATCTCCAGAACTCTACAAGCTGAGCAACATCTTCTCGAGTATACCGGGCTCCTTCAGACAAAATTGGGTAAAACAACTTGATAGCTGCTTTGGCCTTCGACCAATCGGTAGCGGTATCTGACGCATCTGGTGAGGTCTTCCAAAGCTCGGCTACAGTGCGAGATGCATAGTATCCAGCATACCAAATCGTCTGGGCTGGGTCTAGGTTGTATTCGGCAGCTAGGTACTCTATGTCTTCAAGGTACCGGGGCAGTTCTCGTGGTTCGGTACCATCGAACGAAGGAGTGTCTTCGGTTCTGCGTCTGGGAGGACGTCCTACCATCTTGCTCGAGTGGGGTTATACTTCTAAATTGATAATGGAGTGAAATACGAACTGAAAAGGGAAAACAACTAATGGCTGGGGGATCGTGAAGCGGCAATAAGAACAAATGCTACCGTCCGGTACCGAGGTACCAGTCTGCCGAGACTTTTACAGAGATGAACTGGACAAAACAAACTGTCGGTATTGAAAGGGAATGAAAGGGGAGCAGTCAGAATAATCAATTAGACAACAAGACACCTTGAAAACCCTCCCTCGCGGTGGGCTCCAGATAAATGTGCGAGATCGCGTCCGGTACCGAAATACCGAGACGAGGGGTGTATGGTTTTAAGTGGGGGAGGGCTAATACGTGCCGGTACTTAACCAGTACGCTCACTGTACTTGTTGTCTATGAAATGGGGGAGTGAATGGATGGGCCAGAAGTGAAGAGTATGTGATTCTGGTACAAAAAGGACTGGTCAGAGCGTGGGAAAAACTTCGGTATAGGTCGGTACAAGAGAGAACGTAGCAAAACAAGAGTCTAATACCGTGGGAAAAACCTCGGTACAGGTCGGTACTGAAAGAAAGGGGTCGGTACGTGGAGGTATGTTGTCAAACAAGAAGATCAGTACAGAAACTAAAAGATGACGTACAGAATACAAAGGATAACTAAAGGTCGGTACCGTGGGAAAAACGTCGGTACAGGTCGGTACTGCAAGGAAACAGCTAGCACGGGGTGGTATAGCAAGAAACAGACTGGGGGAGGCTGGTGGCTGAGAGTGTTGACTGGACCGGGAAGGAAACCTGAGCCCTCACACGGGAGGCTAACTCCAAAGTTTCACTTGAGACGGAACTGGGATGGGACTGGGACGGAAATCGAGACGAGACTGAGACGGAACTGAGAAGGGGGTGAGGAAACCCGAGCCCTCACGCTAGAGGCTAGCTCCTCAGATTACCTGGAGAGCTACTACGTACAGGAGGAGATATTTATACTACTGTACTGTAGTTAGCTTATAAATCCAAAAGGAGAAAGTAGAAAGGAAGATCAAAACAAAGAAAAGTCTGAAGAAAATGTAACAAGGAAAGTGAACATTGCAGCGCCATCAGGGGGACAACAAGAAAGGGTTAGGGAGGACAAGATACCAATGAAAACGTAGCATATAGTACCCCTGGATGAAAAGTCCTCAGGACAAGAGATATGCGCCCCTGCTGATTGATACCGACACGTTCCTGGTGGTACCGGACCTGAAAACCTTAATGGATACTGACCCTGAGCTTTTCCAAAGAACTGGCATGCATAGTCCAACCATCAGGAATGAATACCAGAGAGGAAGACGTCTGATCCATGTCATGAGAGCATGTCGAATTGCCAAATTGTCTCGGTACCGGGTTTCTCAGCACTCGGTACTCTCGGTATTCTCGGTACCGGGTTTCTTGGCGCTCGGTACCGGTACTCTCGGCGTTCGGTACTTTGAGAAATGGGACCAACGGTTTCTCTAGGTGTGCTGGTGGATACTGTAAGGTGTAGATGGGACCGTACCATAGCATGGGGTAAGCGTAGAATGGGATACCGGGGTTGATACCGAGCTCAGCCGCACGTAGTTCTCTTCAGCGGAGCATTTCAAGGTGAGAGAAGAAGTTTCGGGCTACTTCATCTTTCTTCTGACGACAGGCTTGTAGTAGCTCCCAGGCCTTCTTTGATTTGTTCTGGTCCTTGAAGGTAGCATCAAGTAACGCCAGGAACTGTACAAAGGTCTCCCCTATTGCTATTAATCCAGCCGGGGTCGTTCGTTGTGCTACGAAGCTCCTTGCCCAGGTAGCCGCCTCTCCATCTTTCATATACGACAAGATGAAAAAGATCTTGCTCTCATCATTGGAGAATTTACTTCGCTCCCCCTGCATGTAGACCGCACAGGAATGACAGAAATCCTCGTATTCGCTTACCAGCCCTGAAAATTCTATAGGCTTGGCAAGAGTCGACTTGGTGGATGTAGCTGGTTGGTGTAGAGCCTGAGGTTGTGGCATCACTTGTGCTACTCCCATCGCCACCGCCTGCGAGCTTGCTTGAATGATGGTCAAGATTGCATTCCATTGATCAGGGGTGAATCCACCAGGAGGGGGTGGCGTTGGTGGTCGTGGTGGTGGCAACTGTGGTTGGGGAGTGGGGGGTCTGGATGGTGGCACAAGTGCCACAAATTGCAGAATGGGTGACGCTGGTTGTGACATTTCTTCGTCAGTGGACCACTCTTTGTCTGCGGGACCGATGGTAAGGGTTTTTCGACGTTTGGATACGATCGAGGTGGAGTAGGATCTAGCTCGTCTAAGACCAGCAACACGTGTGACTGGAAGTAAAGTATCGGTGCGTGGGCATTTTTGGGGTTGGTCAGGTGATGAATTTCGTTTCCTTCTATGGATGAGCCTTCGTTTGTACCTCCTGTGCCTGCTTATGTATGATATAAGCTTGGCCAGTCCTTTAATCTTCCTGCGTTAGATCGATAACGGGAGGATACGGAGGAGGAGGTCGGACTGGAACGGGTTCTGGAGTTGGTCGGCGGCGAAAGTGACGTGGCGCGAGTTCTTCCGATATGGCAATAATGATCCGGAAGATCCACACGTAGGCTACAACTGTTAAGACCCGACTAATCCACACACGGTCTGTCTCCCAGTTCCACACACACCTTTCGTGAGCCCAGAGGGTGATCTTCAGCGCCAGTTTGGCCTAAGGGTGACGGACGTTGGCGACTACCAGGCTGCAGGTTAACACTACCTGTTGCTAAGGAACCAGACAGAGCACACTTAGAGTGTCAACAATTCGCCCAGCTTCCCGCAAGACACTGCTGGTCTGTTGGATCTCACAATCCCCGTCAGGCAGCGCTAACTGAGAGAGGTGTTTTGTCAACCGGCGAACAAGGCCAGGGGCAACACTTCACAGTAGGATAGGGAAGGCTAGGTAGACGTTGGTAACTACTATGCAAGGTCTTAACAGCAACAGCAGAGGTGGCAGGGGTAGGAGTCCGTCGTTCGATGAAACGACATGAGGTAAAAATAAAAGTAATGGTAATGACGAGTAAAGGGATAGAGCAACAAGAATAGCTTTGACCTTATATCAGCAACAGCTAACAGCACTGGTTTACTGCTGGGCTATGCCTTTACTCAGTCGCAGCAAAGAGAGTAGTAGTAAAGAGAATAGATTGGGCTGCTGCTAACCGGAGATTAGATCAGGTCAAAGCTAGGGTACAGGGGAGTACTACGAGCTACTTATATACCCTACAGTGTGGCTGTGCAACAGCTACTATTACTAAGCTAGTATTCTAGAAGGTTCTGGATCAGGTGACTAATTACTAAGAGATGATGACAAATAAGGAGTGCATGTGATTAGAAGATCAGGTGATGGGAAAATAAGGGAAAGGAAAAGAAAAGAAAAGAAAATGAAAATTAAATATGAGTTCATGACAGCAGTCGGAGAAGGAAGGTCGGGGTGGTAAAAGTAAGGACCATTAGGAATATCTCGGATCATGAGAGGCGTCACTTCTTTAGCAACCTTGCGTATTTCTTTAATTTCTCATCCTAAGCGGAATCTAAATCGCTTCATAGGTACAGTATAAGGGCGGAGTTGTAAGTGTCGTGCTTTTAGTAAATGCTTGTAGCTCACGCGTTTCGGCCAACATGGGGGATCTGGTCGCCTACCGGATGGACCAGGCTTCATCAAGAAGCGTACTTGGAGTTTGCGGTGTTTGCCAAAGTCGGCTGTTGGATCGCTGTCGAGTTCCTTCGTGGCCATGTAATGAGTGACCTGAAATGATGGTGTTAGACCCCGTGGCTGGGATGGGGACCGTTAAATATCTGGTGCTCACACTTTCAGAATCGAATAAAGCTTCCTTGAATGCAAGATGTCCCAATGGGCATGGCTGGTCAACCTTGGCTTGCGTGGACCGAGCTGGTGTAAGTTTGCTCTTTTTGTTAGAATGAGGAAGCTCGTCGCTTTCTTCGGATGGAAGCTTTCGCTTAATGCCCGATTCATTGACGAAGCTTGCCTCTGCTGCAGAGAGGTCAAACTTGGATCCAGTTGATCCAGTGCTTGACTGACTTTTCTTGGGAGCTTTGACTTTGCTAAAGATGGAAGACATGTGGAAGAATAAAGCTGAAGGGATGTTTCGTAGAAGTGTAAGCGTGTGGAGAGACTTGCGAGTGCAAATAGAGATGGTGGTAGTATAATGGAAACATTTTTGTTTTCTCGTAGGTTGATATAGCTTCTGCATTGTGGCCTGGTTGTGGGTTCGGCATATGCCGAGATACATGGAACGTCCTTTCTAATCCAATCGTCTTATTGTTACTGTGAATGAACGAGAGAGCCACGACTGTGCGTGAGTTTTTTCGCCTGCTCAAACAGACGTGTCCCGGTAGGTACATTCTCATGTGCTATGTGCAATAGTCTGAGTCGGCAGGATTCCTCAAGTCGTCACATAGAGCTAATCCATACATCTGTCACGTCCATATCACCGTTTTGTAGCCCCTTTCGGTAACTTTCAATCAAATAAAACAATTTACTCTTTAATGAGCGACCATCCTTGGATGAGTCCTTGATATTCTGCAATAGTGGACAATAAAAGTCCGAGTATTGCAGGTATTTTCCGATAGTCTTTTGTGATCAACTAGTCTCTCCAAAACAACAATGTGCCCTTCTTTGAAATACCTGTCTCGTATCCTGTTTATCTACATCAACGTTTCTTGCAATTCTTGTCTTGCGGTGACTGACATAGTCCGCGGCTCACAACCAATTGCACAAGTGCCGATTTTGTGGCTCCAATTTCAACGTACTTCCTCCCAATGTTTCAGGATTCTGATGACAGTGCTTTCTGCTTTGACTCAGTCAATATAGGTACCCTACATTCATGAGTACCCTGAGTAAATTACAGAAACACCATGAATCCTGCCGAATCCTACTTGATCTAAAGAATGTATAGGTTCGATACAATTTATTTTGTTTCTACAGATTCTGAGTCAACATGAATTACAGCAGGTTAATGCTTTACCTTTCAGCTGCGAGTGCATGCTATGTCTCACTCACTAAGAGTGCCCTTTTCAATGTTACAATGGAATTCTACTAATCAAACTGTGATTACTTAAGACTTTAACAGTCATCATTGCTTGGTCATCCTTTATTATTCATCCTTGCTGATTCAACTCAGTTATTATTTATATTGCACATTACATGTGCTATTTCTCATTCACTTTGCATTCTCAGAGTTCTATTATTTATTCTACATTGTGCCCATATGGTCTCACTCCACTTTGCTCCACCAGACTCCACTCTGCTCTACTAAAGCACATGTACTACTTTGTGTCAGACTGGAGGGGGTCTCTCTGACTCTGGTTTGTCCCTTCACCTTTTCTCCCCCACTTTGCCTCTGGGCCTGTAGTCTATATAAACCCCATGTATAAGGGACCTAGCTCCCCAGCTTAACCTCTTGTACTCTCAGTGCAATATAGCTATTGGTCTCTCAGCTTGACCCTTAGCCTCTAGGCTAGCTAGACCTCTGAACTCTGACTCGAACTTCCAAGACAGGAAGTGTTCTTGTGAACTGAACCTCTGATTACATTATTGGTAGTTGAGTAAGACCTGTGTTGCCTTAACATTCAATGGTCTATTTCACACTATTACTTACTAGGGAGGCTGCAGAGCTTTCATGTCTGCATATGTCCAAGCTACAACTCTAAATTCTGCAGTATGGGTACATTCTGCTTCATCCCCCGACCTTCTCCAACCTGCTAGCAATCTGATCGATGCTATTGGTGTAAGCTTCCCTCAAAAAGACTCTGGTAGTAAAATGCTTTCAAGCCTTGACATAGGTTTAATATAATCGTAGCCATGTGTAGGGCTCCACAGCATGGTATATCTGGCATATCTGCGACCAAGGTTGATAGTATACATACAGAGCAAAAAAATGTCCCAGGACCTTCTAACGTGCATATAATGAAGTGCCATCAGTGATTTTGGGATAGAACAACCTCAATGAATGGTCAACATGATAATTGGTGAAGGTCCAAATGTGTAATCCTACTGTCACCTAATCTGATTCTTGGCAGTAGCATCTGACTAATTATTTTGTAGGGTTCAATTACTTGATATGGTATGGAAACCTAGTGAAAGGAACACAAACCCTGGCTTACAGAAGGTTTTGGCTCTTTGGAAGGACATTTAACTAATCAAATTTTACATATTTCATCATTAATTCGTCATCCAGCTTAAGCCCCCCCAGAGTGGATGTCATATAAGCATGGATATGGCAGATTTCCAATGTTATATCCAGTTCCGCCTGGATATTTGCTCTTCAAGATCCTATCTACATCCAGGCGGATAGCGGATCTGGCATATTGGATCCAGAATATCTGATACGCTGCGGAACTCTATTTGCTGTATCTGTTGCTTAAATCTTCACGCCTTGAATGAACCATGGTTCATTCAAATACCCTCACCTCACCGACTCAGTCTGGCACTGACATGCTCTCATGGGAGGCTTGGGGCACAAAGATCAAATTTTATTTACTAGCAGTAGCCCAAATATTTTCATCTCACCTATGACTACACTAAAAGATGAAGGATGATCCAAAGTGAGAAATTAGCCAAGGGATGGTGAAAGGATTGTGCTGAAATTTTGATTCGATTAGGAACGCCGATCGAAACTACCCCGGATGGGACCGGTTAATTTCACTAGCCGGAGACGATCAGGATCGACAGCGAGAAGCGGAGAACACGCGAATCTAATACAATCCGAAGCTGACGATCGAGAAGCATCGGCTAGCAACGCTAATCCCGACGATCACACTAAACCTTCGCAAACGATGCAGCAAGTACAGCAACCTCCAACGGCTTGCTATAAATGCAGAAGAGTGCGACAGATCATCGAAAACCTACACAAGATAATACTACGGGAGGCAACGGGCATGTTGACGTATCATGTGTCCAGCGAACGAGCAACAGCTTATCGAGAATACCACAATCCCCCGGAGGTCATTCGAAATCGCACGAAGTCAACAATAGCAATGGATACGGCAATAGGCATGCAACCAAAGATGCACTGGACAATAGTAGGAATCCACGACATATTAGCACTCGAGTGCCCAAGCACATTTGTGGAGATCAGTGCAGACTATGTTACGAACCGCCGCTCACCGATAACAGCGGCATGGGTTGCAAACACACTCAGGGAACTATGGGCATACTGCAAAGCTATTCGACTACAAGGAGACCTATACCTAGGCTGGAGAATACCTTCGAACGATACTTGATGAAGTATACGGCTACTCATCGCCATAGGCACCTACGTTAAACCACCTTGGTTTCCCCACGATGATATCCGATGTCGAATCACACTTGACGGCCCCGAACAAGAGTCCCGAGGCGACAAGCAAATCACAGCCTTCATAGCCCCAGATGCTATACAATGGAACCCCGACGGAATTCCTTAAATGCACGAGCAACTGCGGACGAGCGAACTCTAACTACGGCGCAGCCATGCAAAACCAATGGCATACGAACACGCATTCAATGACTCACTCACTGACTCACTCTATGCACAGGGCGCAGCACAAGGCCGACCCCGAGCATAGGTTTCAATTCAGTTCAAGTCAAGATGAGTCAACGCCGAGTCATCGCCTTGCACAGGGCGCAGTCGATGAGTCAATCCGCAGCAGAACAATAGGAATACCAGATGAGTTTGGAAGCTAGAACAACGAATCAGATCGAGAGTAGGAACTACGGAGCGTAGGAAGTGGTCCGTCCACAACATGAGGAAGAGGTATAAATAGTTGTAGACTTAGACCGTAGCTCCCTATCTTTCTTTCGATCGTCTTGTACATCGAGTCCTCTTAGGCATCTAGCTTCTAATCTGAAGACCACCTAATCTGCTTAACCTCTCTTACTCTACGGCGTGGAATGATTGATTAGTCGCCCACCGACTAGGGAAGCTTACGAACGGCAGTCGACACTGTCCTACTAGTCTGTCAACGAGGTTGAGGCCCGACTTGATTAGTAAACGAGAGCGTCTGAGGCAACGCCTAGTATACTTGGGAATCTGCCCTGCTTGTGAAAACCGAGTAGGCTCCGGAAACCTTTAGAAAAGCATCGCCAAACCCGTAACCAACCGGACCAACCTATTGTGGTTACTGTATAGTCCCTTTAGGGCGAGCGTTTTCTAACAGATGGTTACTTCCCGACTTCCTGATTGGTGCCATTGGTTATTTGACCAGCGTACTTCCGCATCTGCCCAGAAAACCTTGTGCGAGGCTGAGAGGTGCTTTCTTTCTTCCCTTTGTGGCCTAGACAAAAGGAGAAAATGTCCAAATCCGGCTACCCCTATGATAGTAAGGTATGATAGGCATGCATCTCCGTGCATGCCTGGGGTTGCAGTGGCTTACATTGCTGATCTTGGTGGGGATGGGGGGTAAGCAGATTTGGATTTTTCATCAGGCATGCACAAGAAAGAAAGTCAGACAATGTTTTCCAGAATGGCTAAGTATCTGCCTTGGCGACAAAAGGAACAAAGACTGAGATATAACCTGTTTAAGATATCATCGATTTGAGTAAATGTGGTGAGCGAGGGAATCGAACGTTGGTTCCTTTCCGTTTCCCGTAATCTCCAGACTTCAACAACTCCGAAGCCCGGATGCATGAGTCAATTATCGTGAGTGGAATGGATTTGTTGTGCCAAAGTCCTCAAGTCTTTCTCGATTCGGATGTCTTCTTGCAGACCGTCAACACTGGTGAATGTATTAACGCTGTCCCTTTTCGTCTCTTCCCCAGTCTCAAACCCTCACCCCCTGCATAGACTACTACTATGGAGCATGAAATACAGTATTCTCGTACTTATCTCCAGAATACTTCGGTGCGCGAGACGGGCGTTGGACGCGGACGATGCACATTGAATGCCGTTCCGGACTGGGACTAGAGAATTGATCTTCACCCCTTAAATCTCAGAGTCCCCGGCTTTCACCGACACTACTGACTGTCTGACTGTCTGTGACCGTATTATTACATTAACACAACAATAGAAACAAAGTGCAAAATAAGAAGTATAAAGGAGGCAAGTATTGCTGAGCCTCTTTCAAAAGGCATTTAAACGGTCTGTCTACGAGATATTTCTGAACAACTCACTCTCCCTCCTCTTTCCCCCGCACTCACTTGTCCCAACAGCCGAACTCGGACCATTGCATCTCGCGCTATCTTGTGCCCCGCTTCGTATTATATGGCTTTGAAACGCTTGACAGACGACAGCGGTTATCTCACGTTTGAGCGTAAGTTCCGAAGGTCAGCGCTTTTGCACTTGTACTTATCCCCTGATTCACAGCTGAAGATTCCGTACCTCAATCGTGAAGCTAGCACGCTCCCGGTGAGTAATCCCTTGCTCATGAATTAGTAAGGAGCAAACGAAGGAAGAATATGACCTTGGGTGAACTGAAGATTCTAAAACAGAAGAGAGATGAGAAGTGAGTGGTTGACGGCGTTGGAGGTGGGGTATTCGAGAATAGCTAAGGGATCGGAGGTGGATAGAAGCGAAGCGAAGGTAGGATGGGGAATACGCCTCTTTTGGTTAGGTCCGCATGCAAGACAGTCCTTTCAGTTGACTTATGCTCCCTCTTTCATTTGGGTGCCATACTAGAGCCATCGCTGCTTAGTAGCATGCGCTACCTGGTTCCTTCCTGACATGCGCCAGTATTCGGTTGGGGAGTTTGAACCCTCTGTCTTTTGAGGAGCCGGTCTCCAGGTCTGGGCAGTACCAGCGCTCCCGATCTTAATCGTGGCACGTCCTTACATGTCTCACCATATCTTGCAATCTAGTTTTCACCCCAGAAAGGTGCATGCAATTTGTGAAGTTCAAGGAAGTTGGAAGGAGACGGGGACAGGAGGTATTGTACTTAACGTCTCTGTAGCCCAGAGCCGTGACAAAATTCCGCACTTTCCTTTGGAGATGGGTCACATCCCAGTCAGGCCGCTAACTAACTCTCTTCCCCCCGGTCATGCAAGCGGCGGAGGAAATTTCTTTGACAATTGAAACCCTCGTCGGGGCATCTGCATCGATCTTTGCGATTTTCCCCTTTCATCTTCGCCGCAGAACAAAATCACATGTTTGTCTCATAGTGTTTTTCTCGCATACGTCTCTTCTTTGCGCTTTTTGCTTCCGAATGCTCCAAGCCAAGGTCTGAGCAGCGAAAGAGAAAATGACGCTCCGGATGCCTTGGTTCTTTCCAGAGGACTGTGTGCACCCGTGCTTTGCGGGTACGTGAAAGGCTCGAACATCGAGCTCTTCCCTACCTGGGCCTCGGTCATAATGTTGGAAGTCCTGCTCAAGAAAGGAGGGGCATCGAAAGGACTGATCGGATGCGGTGTACGCGCTATCTTGGTGAGCGAAAGGCCCGAACGCTGAGCTCTTCGGTGCCTGGAACTTCACCTGGGTGTAAGTCCCGCCCAAGAAGGAGGGAGTCTCTTGATAAGATGGGTGGATGATGCCCGACTCCATCTGATTGTAGTAATCGTCTCTCCCGTACGAGAGCGACGGGAACCAATTGGTATACCCTTCGGCGGCGGCATGAGGGAAATGTTCAAAGGTCGATGCAATGCCGCACTGCGGTCCCATCCATGATGATGGTTGTATGTTGAGCGGGGCAGCCCCGTCGACGGTGTGTCCCTCATACACTTTCTCAGCCTGGTGATAAGTAGGGACATCCTCGAAGAAGGAGAACTAGCGGGGCTCGTTAATCACAATAGTATTCAGAATGGAGAAATAGTACTCACAGACGCTTCCATGTTATATCCAAGACTCATATCTGTTCCTGTGGCCGGCACCGGTTGCTGACCGAATGTCTGAGCATAGAGCTCGCCCATACCAGGTACATTATCGACCAGTGCATAGTAGGCATCGTACTGATTGAGTATTTGAATTGTAAACTTGCACGGCTCTGCGATGATAGGGTGTAGGAGATGCGCAAGCGGGTGCGAGTAGGGAAGGTAACGCGTCGAATCTTTCTCGATAAATGACCTGGCCTTTGCCTCTAAACCGTCATTGTCTCTATCTCTGGTTGTTTTCTGAAGAAGTATTCCGGCAACCGGCGTCGCGTACTCCTCGAAGAGACTTTCATTGATAAAAGGTGCTGCGACATGTAAGATGGCCGAATGATGATCAAGGCTGATGCATTAGGGCTCGCAAGCGTACCGTAACGTACGGATACGGCCCGTACGTATATGGATACGCTCTGTACTCGTATAGGAGGTAGAGGATCAGATGCATTGGGTTATTGCTGGGACCGCAGCCACTTGGGCTTGATCTGTGGCGGCACCATCGGCTCAGTATATTGACCGTGTTTGTTTTTGTGTATATTTGGATTGGCCATACTATAGGTTGCTGCTGGTTGACTTCAGACCTTGATGAATTGACGTGTCCGAAGGGTGTGATTCACCTCGCCCGTATGCGGTCCTATTTTTTGAGCCATGTTCTTTGGGTCGAAGAGGGTCCATAATCACGGTGTACTGGCATTCGTGACCCGGAGCAACATCGAGTTGCCTCTAATAACAGTGCACATTGGCATTTGACAATGATGGTCGGTCGGCCCCGATCCTTGATCGTAATCCCCAACATTGGGCGATGGTGACAGCACAACTTAGGAGCGAATCTGCACCCGGCGTCTCAGTACTCGCATCTCTCTCCAAATCTCACTTGCACCACTTCTCTGATCTGATAGGCAACGACGGTATTCTTACCCAAACGATATATAGTTTCATGAAGAACAGTTGTAACATAAAAAGATGTGCAAAAAAATGAAGTGAGGGATTGAGTTGTTTGGAAGTGAATCGTATACAACCAACGTACAAACTCTGGCTTCATATCGCGTTATCTAATGGCTCGCCTCGCATGGGACGACGGGGAAAGTCAGGCAACCGACTAAAACGACCACCGGGGCATCTACAACACTTCTTCCTTCTGCCCAGCTCCAACCTGAATAAGTAAGAACACACGTCTGAGTGTAAGTTCCGAAGGTGAGCGCCTTGCCACCTATACGCATCCCTGCTTCAAAGCTGAAGGATTCGTCCCATAATCACGAAGCTCTCGGTAAGAACCCCCATGCTCATGAATCGGTGAGGAGCAAACGAAGGACGAATATGATGGATTGATGGCCTGTCTATCTTTGGATAGGGCGTCTGGTATGGACTGGAGAAGGGATCGGAGGCGGATAGGGACGAAGCGAAGGTAGAATGGAGGAAGACGTCTTTTGGGAAAGCTTTGTTACGTCCGCATCCAAGGCGGTCGATAACCTTCCAGTCGTTTGACGCTCCCCCTAACATTCGGGATGCCATCCTCAAGCTAACGCTGCTCGGTAGCATGCGCTACCTCGTTCTCTCCTGGCATAGATGAGAAGTCGGTAGGAGTGTATAAGCCCTTCGTCTTTTCGACAGCGGCCCGCGTCGCCTATCGTCGCCTCCAGGCCCGGGCGGTACCAGCGCTCGCACTTGTGGTGCATGTTCATGTGCCTCCTTCTGTCTTGCAACCTTGCATACGCTGAGTTGCAACCCAGAAAGGTACACGCGACTCTTGAACTCGGGGCAATTTTCATTCGGGTCGTCTCCTCTGCGGCGTTGCCTCACTGTCGAGTGGCATCGTTAGTGGGGTGGGGAGGAAGTTGAAGTTGACGTTGACGACATCGGAGTCGCTGCCGTCTGGAATTGGTGTAGCGTTGCGACACCAGAATCTGACATGGCATTCTCTTGAAAGTTGGGATCTAGCACTATCTGAGCTCGAACATTGTTCGAGACTTATCAGCTGCGTGTAGCCAGAACGGGAATCTGTCGGAGTAGTCGCTGGGGAACCATGTTAGGTATTCAGCGCTGCGCTGAATCAGGAAGCTTAACGGGGATCGTTAGTGAAAAATGACTTTGTCGTAGAGTACAGGTGCTTACGAGCTTGTCTCCACTGGGATCATAATATTCACGCACACATTACTCTACCTGTCGAGTGCCCCGCGGTCCGGGTGATGATTGCGCAGGAGTCAGGAGACGCACAGTCGGAAAGGACATCGGTGACATCGTCCATAGTTATTCGAGGTTGAGCGCGCTCGGTAATGAAAGGAGAATAAGACTAGTTTCGCCTTTTCTGTTCCCTGAACAAAAAGCCCGCCGTGCAGCATCGTTGCCTACGGGGGCAAATATATCGTTACTAGTTATTCACCCTCTATCAATAGCTCAGAAAATGTAGGCCTAAGTCCACATGCCAAGGAAGACTCACAGGAACTACCCCCTTCCAGGCGACAGAGAGTCTATCTTCCTATTCATCAAGCACCCGAAGTACCAGACATCCAAGCAGCAACTTCAGAGGTGAATCCGCGTATACAACCCCGTTCAACTGTCAAGGAGCGCGGTCCCGTTGACCAGATTACAAAACGGGACTTCCATTAGGAAACTCATGAAGGAGAGAAGGGCATTACGGGAAGAGAAATGCCAGAGTCCAGTTATTGTAGTGAGATTCTGAAGCTGCACGGGCAGCTGTCTTTTTCAAAAGAAAGGGATACAATTCATCGTGATTACATAATACTGTGAAGTCCACAGTTTCCATATATGGCAGATTTTTCACGAAGATTTAAGCCATCTTTTTTTCAACCGACGTTTCTTCAGTCAATTGCTTGGATGAGTAGATGGCTTTGATTGAGTCGTAAGTTGTCTTCCATCGTCTCGCAAATTCACTCACTTATGGACTCCATCCAGGCGGCTTAGGCTAGCTTGCTCCCACTGGGTTTCTCATTTCTCGATGCCGTGGTCAGACTGATGATGGTCAGATTAATGATCAGAGCACCGCTAGCGACTGATAATTCACGGAGATGCTACATGTACTAATTACAGATGGATCAGCAGTGATGCGTTGCTCAGAGATGGGAGTGCGAAGATGGATCTATCAGGTGGGGAACGATGGAGAAGACGAGGAGGTTGGAAGGAGGGGGGGCAGGAGGTAGTCCGCCAGAGAATTCCGCTTTTTTGGAGACGGGTCCCATCCCAGACAGACCGCTAATTTATAGCAGTGGCTGTCTTTCCCCCGGTAACGCAAGTGTCGGAGGAAGTTTCTCTGACAGTTGAACCCCTCGTCGGGGCATCTGCATTGATCTTTGGGATTTTCCCATTTTAGCTTCGCCCCAGGACAAACCCACACTTTTGGCTCATAATGCCTTTCGCGCATGTGCCTTGCCTTTGCGCTTCTGCTACCGAAGGTTCGGTCGCACCCTTCACAATCGCAGCTGTGTCGCAAAGCTCGCGTACTGGTGCCAGCGTTCTGGGCTCGGGGATTTGACCCAGAATTATCTCGCTCGGAGACACGAGAGGGAGTGGCGTGATCGCCAGAAAGATGGTTAGAGCTGCCGGCAACGACACCGTTGGCGGGTGTCGACGAGTGCTTCGGCATCTCTTGGTAATTGTTGTGATTATCGCATATTTGCGAGTTTACACATGAGTCAAGACTCATATGTTGAAGCCGGTTGATGTCGGCCTGTGGATCTTGGGGAACATGAGATGGTTCCGATCCGTGTCCGTCAGGCTCAGGACTTTCGGCGGTGCTTGAGGTTGATGCATCCGTAAATGGACTGCCATGACTATAGGACAGGTAGGAAGAATAGTGCGGATGGGCCAGGGGCTGGTTTTCGAAAGGAGGCGCCGTGCTGTGTGTGCCTGGGCCGTACTCAAAGGACTGACCACATGCGGTGTACGCGCTGTCTAGGTCAGCGAAAGGCCCGAACGCCGAGCTCTGCGATTTCTGGGACTCCGCCTTTGTGCAAGTCCCACTCAAGAAGGAGGGAGTCATCATCATCTCTTGATAAGATGGATGGATGATGCCCGACTCCATCTGACGGTAATCGTCGCCCCCGTACGAGACGGACGGGAACCAATTGGTATATCCTTCGGTGGCGGCATGAGGGAAATGTTCGAAGGCCGATGCAGTGGCGCACTGCGGTCCCGTCCAGGACGATGGGTGTAAGTTGGGCGGGGCAGCCTCGTCGACGGTGTTCCCCTCGTACGCTTGTTCAGCGAGGGGATAGGCAGGGATCGTTCCTGTGAAGGAGGACTAAAGGGGCCCATTAATCACAATAGTCTCTAGAATGGAGAGGCAGTACTTACAGATGATTCCATGTTATAGCCCGTGCTCGTCTCTGGCCCTGTGGCTAGCATCGGTTGCTGACATGAGATCACACCAACAGGTACGTTACCAACCGGTGCGTAATAGTAGCCGTCGTTCTGGTCGAACGTTGAAACTGTAAGCTTACATTGCTTTTGCGGTGTTGAAATGGAGGAAACACGCTCACATATTGCATCCAGTTATCAGTTGATCCAGCAGCAACGGGGACTGCGGGGGCAGGGTCTTGATCCGTGTTGTTGTACATTTCGTGGCCTGCATCGCCTACGTTAAACATGGGAAAGGGTGTGAAGGTATCTGGGTAATAGTATGACATCTCTGAACAGGATGTAAGTGGTTGAGGTAAAGCGCGAGGGTAGAGCTGATGACGAGAGGAGGTCAAGTTGATGGAGAGACGGAGCGTTGGGTAGGGGTGTTTAAATATTTTCCAGCAGAGTCCAGCAGAAGCTGATGTACGAAGACCTAAGTTGGAACAAGGAGTCAGGGCCCAGGTTCTGTGCCAAGCTCTATTGTTCTCATTTATCACCATCCCGATGCGGTTAAATCACTGCGCTGTGGCCCACAATCCTGTGACGAATGGGCATCAGATTTTCTCTTCAGAATCGTGAGTCCCCCTATCACCACCGGCGGAATATAAATTACTGCTCACGCGCTGGATGACACCGCTTTTGCAGACAGATTTGGGTCATTTGGATCGGTGGGGTGGATCATTCATCAATGTGGCTTCGACCTTTGGGCTTGGCCTTCGTATGTATCAGCTTACGAGAGAGGAGACCCCGTCGATTCATGTGATTGAAATTTGCGCGCTGCTGACTATCCTATCCAGTAGTCTCTCAAACTGTGATGGACTCTTCGTGGCCTGATTCGGAAGCATTCTATTGGCTGCTTTGATCGGCGACTCGGTCCATTTACTTCCGGGATCCATCCGTAGAATGGAGAGCACCGAAGACCGAAGACAACCTACCGCTCAGCTGCTCCGAAGGAGAGTGACGAAGAGTCGGGCGACTTTCTTAGAGTTAGACTAAAGGCTCAATGTCGCTTGGACTCTGCCAGGTATTCTACGAAAATTGGCGGACGCTTATCCTAAGGTCTAAAGGTACATAAGTCTATCTACTTCCCCTCTCGCTCTGAATGTTTGTCAGGGCTGATGTGTTGTTACACGTCCATGAATTAGCACCGCAGCTGCCCAAGTCTGACCCGCGTCGGGATCAAATCTATCCCGACCTTCAACGCAGGATGCAAACCATGCGTCCGTTTGTATGGATGATTACGGTCGCATTGGTAGGTGGGGAAGGCTGCTGAACTTTTGCAGAACTGGAGGCATCAACATGGCCGAAGGGTATGACCCCGTCCATATGCCTTCTTGTTTGGGCCGTGTACTCTAAGGGACCATGCTCAAGCTATACCAGGGACGCAGCGTACCGTTCAGGCCCGTCGTGAGGTCTCTTCGTCGGTCCGCATGGGATACTAGGGTGCTTGGGTCATGAGTACGTACGACAGAATGGCATGGAGAGCCATGCCAGTTTTCGCCGTTCGGTCCATGGCCTGTGCTTAAGTACGAACCCATATGATACTCCTACCGGGATGTAACGGTCAGAGACGGACGGAAAGGATATGCGCGCTGTTGTATCGGAGAATCTGGCACCAGGGAGGTCTGCCGTATGGAATGGTGTTGTACACGAGGAATGAGGATTCTGTTTCCCATTGTCCAAAGGGGCGTAGCTTAACCGGAAAGTTGGTGATGTGCTTCATCGAGTATGTCAACTTCTTCCTTCCGGTCTGGTAGAAGATAAACGCATCCAAGCTTACAGGACATGCGATGATAGAACTTGAAGAAACTGCTTCTGCGAGGGAAAGCTCCGTTAGGAGACACAGAGTATTGATGAAAGTACGGATACATCGATGACGCTAATGGTTGGACTCAAGAGGCGGTGGTAGAGACGGTGGAGAGAGTAGATAGTTTGGGACTGGTCTTTGAGATGGGAGTATCGTTCAATGCCTCTTCGCGGCTTGATTCGAAAGGATTTTATTGTCTGACTTGATCGGCGACTCTGTTCATTTGATTCCGGATTCCGTACGTGGAATGGAGAGCATCGACGATGCACCTCTACTCAGCCACCTTCAAGGCGAGAAGGCGTGGAGTAGGGTGATATTTTTATACAGGGAGAGACCCTATGCGATCGCTTAAAATTTCGCCAGGCCTTGGATTACTGTTTCAAATGGGCCTTCGTCCTGAAGTCTGATGGACTGCCCACCCCTCACACCGGTTCTCGATATCTAGTTGTCGGTTTCGAGATGCTATTCAGGCATTCGGACCTCGGGGGAATTACAGCTCGCAGAGCACGTCCTTGGACCCAGGACGCATGCGGACCCCTTGAAATGAAAGTAATACTGGTATCGTAGACTGCATCTGTGGATTCCGTTACCCTCTCAGTATTTGTCGCTCAAATCTTCACTCAGCCTCCATTGAACGAACCACGGATTTCTTCAAACAACCCCCACAGACTCAGTCCAGCACTAACGCCCACATGAAAGTGAGACATTCGCCAAGCGAAGGAGGCGAGAACAGGTTAGTTCCGCGGTGACTTCCGGATCTGCTGATCCGATCGATCCAGGTACTGTACTTATTTCCGTCCACATCGGATGATCGGTGACTCTGATCGGTCGGATGAAATTTCGAACGATGTAAAGTAAAGGAAAACATAACATACCATACGTATAGGGAAACGTCGTGACAATCTTTGAACATCGAAGTAGTTATCATGTGGCGAGAGTGGGAATCGAACGTTGCTTCCTCGCAGGATTGTTCAAGCAGACATCGTAATTTTCTCTGAAAGATGGTTCGAACAAGTCCGTGGAGGGAGATGGAATAAGGTTTCTACATCATAGCCGGGTAGCTTCAAGTTGGTATCTCCCATACTGGGATCCAACAACGCAGCTTGTTACTCTGATGCGCTGTTTGCTTTTGGGCCTACTTCGCAATTATTTTTGGTCAGTTTTCCCATTGATAAGGGAACCAGTTTCAGAACATTCGGCCATTCCTCCCCATGCGTGTTCAATCTAAACTCCCCATCGCGAGGCAGCCTGACCACATGGATTATACTGATGGCAATAGTAGAGATGCAAAAAATGTTGTCGCAGCCTATCAATGGGGAAGACAACCACGCAGTCGGAGCGTAGAACGTAACTCAGAAGTCACTTTGTACGTGGGCACTCACTGACTGGTCAATTAGATACAGTCCAATAGTCTTTATTATTCTCAAGCTCCCTATGAAAACAACGAACCAGTTGTCCGATTGGTGGCTACTGGATTACTTTGCGCGTTATAGAGGTCATTCTGAGGCCAACTTGTGTTCAATCTTCTTTCCTCTATCTTGGCTTTCTATCGATTTTCTGCCAGGACGTCCCAACAACCTCTCATCACCATTCCTTCCTCTACACTCAAGTTCTTGTCCTCTCTTATTGCGAACGACGTCGTCCGACATGTTTGCGGATCACACCTTCAACGAAATTCAACTGGTAAGTACTTTCAACACATCCGTTAGTGGACTAAGTCAAATTACGGTTTCTCCCTTCGAAACAAGCGTAGGCCCTACGACGTATCGGTAGACAGTATTCCTCTCGAAGGATCTTACGGCTGGGGTGGAGAGTCATCTGTAAGTATAATTCCCGTGAGAAAGCAAATAGTTGCTGATGACCAATTCAGCTTCAACTAGCTCAGCTTCATCCGTCAGGACACTGGAACGATGGAGGGGGGATGGAGGGTCCCCAGTCCTCCTACACTACGTCGTTCTTTTCGGAGTACCTCCTAGATACCGGATGCTCCGAAATGGCAACCAACATACACCTTCAATCCAACCCTGGCCACGGCAGCGTATCCTGGCAGGAGTACAAGCCGGGTTCGCATCCAAATCCGTTGCCGAGGACGGCGTTCTATGCCGATCCACCATTCGTCCTCGATCCACACAGCGTGCAATAACGCTTGGGTCGCGATGACACCTGTAATCCCTCGACATGGAATAGGGAGCCACACCTATTCTCGGTGTCAGGTCCTGAACCGCAGACACGCGAAACCATGCCCCATTACGATCCAGTTGGCTCTGCACACCCGCAGCGGCAACCCTTCGAATCAACCCGTGCGGCCCATAGCACAGGGAACTTTGCGCACATGGATGCGCAATTCGCATTCTGGTGCGAAGGTATGGGTGCGTCTTATCTCAACACGGGTCAAACAAATACGATGCAACAGATTAGCCTTGAACAACAATTGGCAATCGCAGATGTTGCAAATCCAAAATTTATTCAAGGTCTCTTCGAGGGGCAGGTGATGCCGCATACCGGCGCGCCTCAGCTCCTCGGGAACCCCTCGGAGACGGGGACGGGGACGGAGATGGAGGTAGAGATGGTGATGGAGGGAGTACAGGCAGAGGCAGGGGGATCGAGAAACGTCAATCCTTCCAAGTCCGGTAGTCAATGGACGTGCCCGACATGTGGAAACATGTACGGGCGTAAGTCCGCTCTAGACCGTCACATCCAAACTGTACACGACAAGACCCGTTTGTGGTATTGTCCTGGAAAGAACATGCCGTGCCCGGTCGGTGTTCCCCTCTGCGCAATAGAGAATTTCACCCGGGCGGACAGCTGCCGCCGACACTTGCGCAACCGCGGGACAGAAAGTCCCTGTTATCGCAGGGCTGTGAGCATGGGTTGGGACCCACTAAAGGCAGATTCCATCGTGGTGCTGGAAAGACCGTGTCAGCCTCCACAAGAGTAGGAATACAAATCTTTCCTTCCCCGCCCTCATAGACGTCGTCCCCCGCTGCACCTCGCCGAACCACACACCGAATCCCATATTTGTACTATCCCCAAGTAATAGATCACTTTGTAAAATGTATCCTCGAATACTTGGCTATCGATGCTATCCTGTTCATTGCATTGAGAAAGAGGAAACACAGTGGCAAGAAGTCAGACGTCTGGATGGTGTCCATGAGTGAAAGAAACAGTGAAACGATGCAACACGACTTACACAAGAAAAGTACGCGGTTAAAGCTATTCGTTCTTTCAAGTGATTGAAATGGGCTGAAATCAGGGTTGCAAATTTTCAGAGCGATGGGTTCAAGTATCGAGAACGATCTGCCAAAGATGGAAACTGTGTACTTCTAGTGTTATGTAATCACAAGGTCATTTCTTCTACGACTCGTTAGGGATCCGCATCGTACCAAGTACTGCGTATATACGGACACGCTCTGCAATCGTATGGAGGAATAGCTATGTGATCTTAAAACACCGCCCACAGGCCCTCGAAGTACACTGTACCTCTCCCCGTCCACCCCATTCCCCGCCTACTTGAGAACCATCACCCATACCTCTCCAGCAACACAAAAATCATATCCAAACCATGTCTCACCTCCATCAGTCCAGCCCACCCGTTCACGTGGATGACTTGCCCTCTGAAATCCTGCGAGGAATATTCAAACCTATCCTCCAGAGCTATTCGAACCAGGTTCGGATGTCACTCCCGAAGAATCGATTTCGCTACCTCGGCGTCTATCTCATGTCAATCGTCGTTGGCGAAGTGAAACCCTTTCATTCGGCGAGTTGTGGTCATACCTCACTCTCACCGAATGTGAAATCGAACGTAACCGTCAGAGTTCTCTCGAATGTGAAATCGAACGGAACCGTCAGAGTTCTCTCGAATTGTTCTTGACCTTCCTCGAGAGAACAAATCTTCGCCCATCAATTTTTGCCTTTGTATCGATCCATACAGTCCCTTTGAACCCCAAGAACCACGGCATGAGATCGAGAAAATGATATAGTCGCTTCTGGATCTGTCCCGGGAAGGGCGTAACATGCCCCCAAAAAGATGACTACATGTACCAAAGAGTCGTCTAACCGGCGGGATCGCTTCAGCGAGTGTCGGGATCCCGGATAACTGCCACCGACACTTACTGAAGCGCGGGAAACATACTCCCTGCTATCAAGCGGCCCTGTACATGGGCTGGGACCCGTTTAAGGTGGGTTCTGTCCAGGTGTTGGAGAGAAACCGTCAGCAACGCAGTAAGTATCAGAACCTTTCCTTCCCGCCTCTTAATCGTCGTTGTCCTCTCGCATATCCACCTAGATTGATGTCACTTAGATCGATGTCCTACTGTTGTAAATCTTCAGCTCTGCATACCTGCAGCAGCAACCCCTCCAATCAACCCATACGACCCATAGCATGGGAAGCTTTGCGTGCATGGATGCGCATTCCGCAACCTGCGGAGAAGGTGTGGGGGTACATTATCCCAACACGGGTCAAGCAAACGCAAACGCTGCCCCAACAACGATGCAACACGCTAGACGTCACAAAAATATGGCTATCGCACAAGTTGCAACACCTAAAATAAGTCAAGGTCGATTCGAGGGGCAGGCGATGCCACACGCCAGCGCGTCTCAGCTCCTCGGGAACCTCCCGGAGGGAATGGAGGAGGAGGCTAACAGATGGGCGGGGGCAGGGGCAGGGATGGGATCCAGCGATCATTATGGCCCAACGGTCGGCTGACGTGCCTGGAATGTCTGGACACGTTCAAGAACAAGTTTACACTGGTGTGGCACATCGAATCCGTGCACGACGGTAGCCGCTTATGGATTTGTCCTGGGAAGGATGACATGTCCAAGAAACATGGGGAAATGTACCAAAGAGTCGTTCAACCGGCCAGATAACTGCCACAGACACCTGCTCAAGCGCGGAAAACTCGGCCCCTGCTATCAAGCCGCCATATACATGGGTTGGGACCCGTTGAAGGTGGCGTCTGTCGAGGTGTTGGAGAGTAAACGACATCCAACGCGGTAAGAATCAGAACCTTTCCTTCCACCCTCTTAATCGTCGTTGTCCTCTCGCATATCCACCTAGATCGATGTCACCTAGACCGATGTCCTACTGCTGTAAATCTTCTCATTCAATCCCTGATGCCATCCCAGAGCTACAGATCACTCCCAATGGTGTTGATCATTAGTTTGACCTTCGATTTCACAATGATAAATAAGAAACCCAGTGGGAGCAAGTCAACGTCCTGGATGGTGTACATGAGCGAGGCAAAGGGAAACTGTGGAACAAATCAATACAACTTACACCTTCAGGACATGACTGGACATCTGCTCTCTCAAGTAAGTGGGGGACGGTCGCATGAAAAGTTCGGAAAATTCGGTTTTCAACCTTCGAGACTACAAGGTGTGTTACCACATCTTTTGGAGTCTGCGCTCTCTTTATCTGTAATCTCAGCTTGACATGTATGAAATCAACAAAAACCGAACTATCGAGGTTTGGGTGTTTAGCAGGAGGTCAACAGGGAGTTGGAATATCAAGACCCACGTGACCCATGGCACGGGAAACTATGCGTACACGAATGCGCAGTTCGCATCCTGGGGCAAAGGTGCGGGGGTAGACCCAGAAACGACAATCCTTCCACGTCCGGCGGTCAACTGACGTGTTCGACATGTACGGGCGTAAGACCTCGCTGGACCGACACATCCAAACTAAACACGACAAGAGCCGTTTGTGGTGTTGTCCTGGAAAGGACATGCCGTGCCCGGACGGTGTGACCCTCTGCACAATAGAAACTTTCACCCTGGGCAGACAGCTGCCGACACTTGCGAAACCGCGGGGAACAAAGTTCCTGCTATCTCGAGGCCATGGGACCCTGTAAGTACGGAATCCGTCAATGTGTTGGAAATAAGGTGCCAGCCGCCTCATAGAAGTCATCCCCCGCCTCGCTAAACCACGGACCATTGGGAGCAAGTCAGCCGCCTGGATGGTGTCCGTGAGTGAACGAATTAATGATGCAATATGACTTACAACATAGGGTATTGTGTGTCCAATTAAGGTCACCTGTCCGTTCCTGCATACCTCCACATTAGCAGTCAATCATCAACCAATGTGTCCATGTCCTTCGGACACATAAGATGTACCCCCGCGATCGATCAGCGATAAACCTCTCCGAGATCTCTCACGGTTTACAGCGTGAGGACCTGGCACCTGTGCGGACTGCTGGAGACCAAGTGAATGGGATACGACCATTTATCGGTCTCAACGTAAGGTAGCTTGCCGGTTCTTCTCACCTCGGTCCTCGTAATCTCCCTTGCCATTCCAACCCCGCCAGTATGCGCCGTTTGAATCACCTCAATAACCAGAGCTCATAATCGTATTTTGGTAGCGGCGTTCCAATCCGAATCCGATTCAAAGCGATTCGTAAAAATCTTGCATTCGGTTAGACCATAGAATAATAAAACGCCAGTAGAACAGAGCCTGGAGAGGTACCGTCTGTATGTTTCTATTTAAGAAAAAGGAGCTGCAGTGAGATACAGGGAGACTTACGCTCTTCAGAGCGATGCTAGTTCATGCCATCTTTCGCTGGAGAGTTAGCTGCAAATAAGCCAATGAGAAAATTCTGACAAATTAGATAAGCAATTCAAGGTAGTATATTATGTAATGAAGATACTTGCCGAATACTTAGCCCGTCTTTACTCCTTCACTCCTAGCTTCGTGATGCACGCATTAAAGTGTTTACCTGCCGTCTATATTAAAACATCCCGCCGTCGTCCTCTCCAGAACTAGCCAACATGTTATCTTGCGGTTGCAGAGTTCGCGTCGACAGTGCGTCGTATGTTTAACAGGAACAAACTTACAACCCATCTGCTAACAGTACTAGTGCGCAAGCAATGACGTTTGCCTCTCTTTCTCTCTTGCCGAGAGATAATGCCTGAGCAGTTCACATACCTGGATCACGTTGGCATTGGCGGGATCTATCGTCCTCAGTCGCGAGGTCGATGACTGCAAGAGCTGTCGGACTTTATACATGCACATGGATAGCTCATTTGACAACCATCCTCATCCTAGACAACATAACGCCCAGCAGCGGTACTTCGGATGTCCTCGACGCTGACAGTAACCTGTACCTGAGCTCCGTCGTCATTCCACGGGGAGGCATCACTCCTAATCTCGGTGAGCGGAAGCTATACGAATCCCAGGCATCATCATTCGGCGTATATGATGCACAGGTTCGCGTCATTTCGGATCCTCGGTCCACTTCGTGCCGACACTCTGGTCTTCGTCGTTTGAGGTCAGTGCGCGACGATGTTACAGACAACGTGATCTGTCGAATGTAGTGCCGAGTGTGGGGATAGTTGAGAATGATGCCGTTGTTACCGTCATATTGCAGGGATAATTTGATAGGATATTTGAAATGCGGGTCAGTTGATCCATGTTTCCGATCTACAGTGCGAATTGACTGGTTCCCTTCATCGAGGCTACGGCACCGCATCGTTTACGAAAGCGGTACTGAGTTGGCGCAGCACAACGAGGTTAAGGAGTCTGGAAGGAGGGTTTTAGAAACTACTCAGAATCCGACTTTTTATACACTTGCTGAGTGCGAAGGCTCAGAGGCTCCAGTCTTTTTTCATTTCTCTTTTTGTACCATGTCTCTATTGTTGCCCTCTTTTGTGAACGTCGGTTTTTCATCACTGACGGACCTTCTCGGCCGTTGCGAATACGGACTTCCGTATGCGGGATACGGCCGTACCGTATGAGGATGAGCAAAGTATACGAGCCGTATATACATGTATATGACCGTCTGAGTATGAGGATGAGGAAAAAGGACAAAAGTTTCTGATACGACATATCTCCGTATACGGAAACTTAGATGACATAAGCTTTGCGTAGAGTTTTTCGATGATAATATTTGATTGCCTTCTACGGAAATACGAATTTTGCCATTACCAAGTCGGGGTAAACCTGAAGAAAATAATTCTAGCAGAATAAGTAACTGCTCACATCCATCCTATGATCAATATGTAGCTGCTAATACACCCCAAATGTCCCAAAACTTCGTTGTCAGTTGTACTGGCCTTCATTTTCATTGAGATGTGAGCTGTATACTTGTAAAAATGGTAATTATCCCGTTTTGGAATCATAGAAGTTTGATGTCTTCGTATATGTCGTATCTTCCGTGTGCATCTGAGACCTTGAGCGATCAGTTATACGTCCTTATCTATACGGCCGTATCCGTATAGAGGCGGAGCTATACGACCGTATCCGTAGTATACAATACGGTCGGAACACTAGGAGATGGGCGGATATGGACTCAGGATCTTCACATCCCTCAAGATGCGAGCACATGCACCAAAATCAGCCGCCCGAGCTTCCAGGTCGTCACTGGATACCAAGTACCTCCCCATATATTATAGCGAAGAGCAATTTAGGACGTGCTTGGACTTTCTTTGTGAGTTCCTTCCGTTTTTGAATCGGGGTAGAGGCAAACCAGAAAGCGCGACGAAGGATTAACCGCAGGCAGTGATGCGCGAATGCAAATAGCAAGCCATTCGTGTCATGGATCCTGGACTAAACAGCTTCATGCAGTTCATTTTCAGCTACGCATGAACGACATTTACAGCTGTTTGCAAAAGTAATGAGAACACGTGCCAAATTGCCATTTTCGGCCCCTCCAGTACCTCAGAACACAAAATAAATCGTATCTCACTCAATTCTTGAACGTTTCGCGTCATCTAGGTTTCTAAATTCATGTCTCAATTGCTCCGTCCAAACTGTAACAAACCCGAGCCAAATTGGTAAAGAATTGACCCAGAAATGGTGCAAAATGTCGTTTTTTCATGTGTTCCTCATCTACATTTTTTCCTGCATTCAATTCTGGGTCTACAGCACTCACAAGTGTCTCAGAGCCCTCAGATAGAATAACTGTGAATTTAGGGCCTGCATTTGGGGTGTAGTTTGGACTGAAAGTGCTGGTCTGAGGCATGCCTGGAACACTGAAATCCCCCCTCTCCCTCTGAGCTCCCCATGCCCCAAGAAAAACTATCTGAGGCCCAATTCATTCATGTAAATTCATTTCAGGTATATTGAAAGTGATCAGGATGACTCTTAAAGCTGCTATGATGATTGGTGCATTGATTGAGGTGGAGGAGCTTGGGTATATGCACTATGTTCCCCTGCTTTACCCCAGCCTCCCAACTCAACCATTGGCTCTAAAAAGGTTCAGATACATTCTAATATACTCCAAATGAGCTCCCATATATGAGTTAGGGCTTAAATAATTTTTTTCAGGGCATGGGGAGCTCAGAGGGAGAGGGGGGATTTCAGTGTTCCAGGCATGCCTCAGACCAGCACTTTCAGTCCAAACTACACCCCAAATGCAGGCCCTAAATTCACAGTTATTCTATCTGAGGGCTCTGAGACACTTGTGAGTGCTGTAGACCCAGAATTGAATGCAGGAAAAAATGTAGATGAGGAACACATGAAAAAACGACATTTTGCACCATTTCTGGGTCAATTCTTTACCAATTTGGCTCGGGTTTGTTACAGTTTGGACGGAGCAATTGAGACATGAATTTAGAAACTTAGATGACGCGAAACATTCAAGAATTGAGTGAGATACGATTTATTTTGTGTTCTGAGGTACTGGAGGGCCGAAAATGGCAATTTGGCACGTGTTCTCATTACTTTTGCAAACAGCTGTAACCAGAACCGATCATATCACGTAAGCATTATTCACGTGGTCTGAATTTCTGTCTTCCTGGACTGCCGAACCCGACAGGTATCATGACTACTCTCTCTCGTGGACTGGACTGGACACTTCGCCGCACACTTGTGCCCCGAGGACTTGGCTAGCTGGTAATATGGAGTATAACTGTTCTAACGCGCGAAAGAGGTCACAATGCTTGAGAGGAGGTCAGGAGGAGCGTTCTGCGCGCCATCGCGGGAGTGCTTTCTGACCAATGGGACCACCTCGTGTGTCGGTTTGCTCACAGGCCATCGATTAACTCGACATCTCAAGCAAACCTATCAGATATGATATACGGCTGTTACAACTCCCAGCGGGGTTCGTCTGCCAGGGTTTTGAAGGTGAGCGGTGTTTATTGTCCACCTCTGTTTTCAATCTAGACTCAGGTAATTATGTACCCTCAACCGCTTTCTCCGCATCAGCCAGTCTTGTTTGATGATTATTATGAGCTTCATAGGCCCTTCAAACCCGAGGGCGATGATTTTGTTTGGACGGAAGATGGGAAAAGGCCGTGATTGGGTTTGTAGATTCGAATCTGTAAATGCAAATTCCTAACTTACGAATAGGCTTAGAATAATAGGTCGAGGAACCTTCATGAGAGCCATGGCCGAGTGCGACGGAGTCAAATGGTTTTCGTTTGAAATATCGACCTCACTCCGGCGCCATTGTCCCCTTCGACCGTAAAGAATTGCGACGCATGCTGATAATTCTCTACTGTTCGACGCGGACACCGGATGAGAGACAAGAGCGGAAGCCTTATAAAAGGTGTCGGCCACAGCTCTATGACTCGCTCTTCAGACAGCAGTCTTTTGCGATTCGTCTTCTTTGCACGCCGTATACGCTATCTCTTACGTTCATACAACCGCAATGGATTCATTCACCAACGTCGATATCCACAACATGATCAACCTCGACTCGAAAGAGGTCAGGGAGGACGTTCCCGTTCTGAACGAGGTCCCTGGTACTTCGAAGGGAGATAACAATTGCGTGATTGCCTAACCTCGCGATTCATCATACGAAACACGAATTCGCATTCATAGCGTAACTTATGTTAGCACGCTGTAAGCGAGGTTTCTCTCTTTCTAAACATTATCAAACCACGTCTGATTGGTATATCTTTCCCGTCACAGTTACATATTTATTACTATTGCTTCGGAACTTTTCCGGCATGCTCGCTACTCCATAACATGAGCTGCACCGGTTTATCTCGAGTTCTTTCTTTCGTTATTTGGAGCGTACATACTTTATTATCTGCCTTCATAAGCTACGCATCTTCGACGCTGTTGTGTTTACTAGTCACACCCTGTAATCATTTTAGATCGTATAAGACTATGTTGTTGAAGTAGGCGACTCTTGCATTAGCACGTTGCTCATCACCGCGAATGAGTAGTCAGATCAACCGGCAACTGGAGAATAACCGACCTAACAAGTTTATTTCCCGCCATCACCACCAAGCTGCGCACACCGCAGCGCACTATTACAGGTTGTTTAAGCAACACGACAGAAAACATCACGACAGAAAACATATTGGCGAACTTCACGAAGGAAAGTATCAGGAAGCTCTGAGGCACAAAACATCCGGCTGGCTTTATGACAACCACGGCGCTCAATTGATTTCCTTCTGACTTCTCCGACGACAACTTGTCTAGAGTTGCGGGTGATTCTATGGCTGCATCTAGGGAAGAACAACGTCCAGCGCCTCTGCGTGTAGCGATTGTGTAAGTGCAGAACATTAGCTTGGTAGGAATATGTCCTTTGAGCGACCTTTTGTCCAGCGGTGGAGGAATAGGCGGTCTATCGCTCGCAACCTTCATCTCGACCTCATCCGCTGCTCGGAATGATAGCAATGCTGACTTCGAGGGCTCTGCTCCGGAACTTGTCATACACATCTACGAAGCTGCGGAATCGATAACTGAGCTCGGTGCCGGGGTCGGAGTCTGGTTGCGTACCTGGAATATCCTTTGTTCCGTGTCCTCTGGTGCACTAGCGGAGGACCTGAAGTGTATCGCACCTCCTGGGAGAAGCTTCAGTAACGGTCTTCGTGAGCTCTCTTCTAATTTGACTAGCACAACTGAGGCGTCTCAATGCCGAACTGTGATCCCACAACTGTAGAGAAGGCATTTATTTTCCGAAGAGGCGATTCATCACCCGAAGGAAGGTCATTTCATACAATGGAAGTTCCGTGTACGTCTTTCTTTACCAGATTCGCAGAATTTCCCAGATTGACAAGTTCGCCGTCGCGTTGTCGTATTCACAGTCGGAGTTCTCACTCTCCATCGTGCTGAATTCCAACGCGTCCTTGCTCGATACGCTATTCCTCCCGCACAGCCGCGTTTCAGTAAACGGCTTGTAGCGTTTGAATATGAGGATGAAAATGAGTAGGTATTCGCCTATTGCATCACACTTGACTGTCGGACATTATGAGATATTGCCTCCTAGCCCTTCTTCCGAGATAATCCTCAAATTTACAGATGGATCGAGTGCAAGAACCGATTTACTGATAGGCGCAGACGGTATACGAAGTGTTGTTAGACGCTGCGTCATCAAGCGGATGATGCGACAAGACATAATGGGCTCTTCCCTTTTCCCAAAACTTAAAGAAAGCACTGGAAGGTCTGGTGCTGACTCTACCGTTCAGAGCGAGCACCGAGAAGAAGCGATACTTTCCGATTTGACCGAACCGGTATGGAGCGGTACGATTGTGTATCGAAACCTCATCCCGCTAGAGAAACTAGAAAAGCGGTTTCCCGGACATCGGGCTGGGCGTGGACAAGTAGTTGTGAGTTTCTCCCTTTTACGCAAAGTCATCGGATGTGAGTAAGCTGAGTCTAATCACTATGCCACCCTTTCAATCATCTCCGGTATTCGACTTTGCAAGTATTTCGGGAAGGACCGTCATGTTCTCGCTTTCCCTATATCTTCGAGCGGCAACAGAAACTCAACTTCGGACACCTCAAGTAACTCAAACGGACTAGCTGGGAGCCCGGAATCTCCAAAATCGAATCCAACCGCTTTGGTAAACCTCGTCGCCTTCGTTTCCGATCCTTCTCAGGAGGGTACGCGATTGCCTGTTGGAGAACCATGGGTACGTCCCGCATCCAGACAGGAGGTTCTGGAGAAGTTCGGAGGATGGGAAGACGAGGTTTTGGCACTGCTTGAGGTATAAACTTCTCTTTATTCTACCGACCGACAACCTCGAAACACTCGTTGATGAATTGCGCAATAGCTTGCGGAAAACCCATCCGCTTGGGCCATTCATACCGTCAAGCCTTTACCGAGCTACAGTGATGCAGACGGAAGAGTCGTGCTGCTAGGCGATGCTGTGAGTTCTTTCATACATGTCCCCATGATCATTCTTGTAATTTGATCATATGCGACTTCATAGGCTCATGCGATGACACCTCATCAAGGATCCGGAGGTGGTCAAGCTATCGAGGTGTGTCCCACCTCATGTGCCACATGCTTTTCTGGTTAATGATTCGGATATACAGGATGCATACGTCCTCGCATCGCTTCTCACCCATCCGCGTCTTACGCGCGGAACGCTTCCAGCAGCTCTGAGAGCATACGATGCCGTCCGCGTCCCTATCTCCCAGCGCGCCGTGCAAAGCTCAAGGGCAAATGGGATGATGTATGAGTTCAATCTTGGGTGGGAAGACAAAACACTCAATGGGAGTACTATGAGCGGAAATGAAGAGATGAACCAGCTCCATAAACTCGCTGAGACTATTATAGGGATACATAGATGGGTGTGGGAGGAAGGAGACGATTCTGGGAAGAGCCAGTGCGAGTTGGCGATACGGTTGTTCGAGGATTCTTTGAGCGAGGAATAGACCATGGCATGCAACACTTCTTGCTCTCGTTCACATACGCTTTTAGAGTTCATAGAAATACCGTAAATTGAAGTAGTCCATGACAATCAAACATCAGATACTTCAATACATGTCATTGAATCAAGGTCCCGTGCAAATACACTTTCCAGAGAAGTTTCAACGAAGACAAATTGTTCACGTCCTTGAAGCCTACATATTTCACGCGGAGAAATCCAACGTCGCACCAGCAATACCAACGACGGCATCGTTCACGTCATTCGGGTCGATTAAAGTGAAGTCATACGGCGGGTTCGTAAAGGTGCCGGTAGGCGCAGTGTTTTTCGCGCCGTTGAAAATATTGTTTTGCGCGACGGCAAATCCTTCATCGGTGCTCTTGATTGCCTTCGTCGCGTCGGACCAGACGCTGTTCTGGACGAGGAGCTGAGCGCCTGCATAGCGGAAGTGACAGTGCCTCTCCATTAGAAAAAGAGCGGGGAAAGCAGTGACATAAGGAGAAGCGTACCGTCGCGAGTGTTGATTCCGTCACTGTTGCCGTCGAAGACGCTGTTGAAGATGTGACCGGTACCAAAGCGGAAGGATGGTGTACGCGAGTTAAGGTTGACCCAATGGTTGTTTGCCATCGTGACGGCGATGGCTTTGTCCTGTGCACCGTTGCTGTCTGAGTGTCCGATGAGGGACGCCTTGAAGTGATCATGAAGCTAAAATGCAAGGAGATAAGCCGGCTGAGAAGAATCCAGGAAGGAAAACATCCGCGTACGAAACTATTCGTCACGGTTACACCGGTACAGCCGTGAGTAATATCCAGTAATCCGTCGTAGCTGACCAATAAGCAATTAATTAGATTAGACTTTTGTTCGCACGACTTTTAAGTGAGCCTACAAGTCCTATAATTGAACGGGATGGAGAGAATAAGCGACAGTCACATGTGCATATACCGGGAAGAGCATACCTTATCATGGTCCAAGTCCTATAGTTAGGCAGGGTTAGTGAATGAGGTATACTTCTGACGTAACGGAGCACGAACAGAGCTCAAGTCAACATGGTCTACCCAGACATTGTTTGACTGTTGGATGCCAATATTATCACCCGGAGCGATGACCTTCTGGATGATCAAGTTACGAATAATGACGTTCTCCTTCTCGAGAACGCGTAGGCCTACACCGACGAGGGCTGCAGTCCACGTCAGAGTTGATGATCAACTAGGGAGGATATGGATGATCTTGACTTACTAGCACCCGATGCGCCAAGGACGGATGTGTTGGAGCCAACTCTAACGACGTCGTTTCCGCTAATCGTGCCTAGGGAGAAGTTAGGCGTGCGCAGAAACTCGGCATCTGGAAGAGCATGAACTAGCCTTGTATGATGACAATTTTAGGATCATCGCTGGCAACGGCGGCAGTAAGTTCGTCCAGTGTAGTTACTGTCGTGACTGGACCTCCGGAACCACCAGTAGTCCTGAAGTATGCATTGATTTAACCCAATCAATATTAAGCATAACCGCACGTACCCTCCGTTGAGTGTTGCGAAACCCACTGTTGCCACGTCATTGAGCGATGCCCTTTTGAAAACTTTGGGCAGAGAGGAACCCTGTAAAATGGGCGGGAGAGTGTGAGCCCGCAACTGTGAAAGCATCGGTAGAGAGATATACTGACAATGCTAGCTTGAGCAACGAAGAGAACGAAGATGGAAGACAGGAGCTTCATGTTGAAGACTCGGAGGTAGATTCAGTGATCCCTGTCTTCCCATAGAGCATACCTAGTGCAATTTATACCTTGCAGAACGACGACAGAAAATACGCTCGGATTACTGTCGGAAGCACTAAACGATCCGCAGAAGAGTTCCAAAACTCAGCGATCGAACGGTTATTCCAGTACGTCAAGTCGCGGACCGTCGGAGCCGCCAAGCCTATAAGCCCAAACTTGCAGAGAAAGTCCCAGAGGGAGGCAAGGAATGTGCTGGTCTAGATCATACCAGACCCGGCGAGTTTGGAGTTGGGCTAGTATTTCGCAGCCCTCATTGCAGGCGACGGCGCATATTAACGAAGGCAGGATACCCAACAGGTCGTAGACAGTCTCAAACAGACCCGTGAGTCGCACGGACGGAGTGATGCACTCGTATGTCAGGCGGGCCGGAAAATTACGAGGTTTCTGCGCTCTGCTTCAAGATTTACGTTTGAAGACGCCTGACCCGACGCGAATGGTGAGTGAGCACGTTTCCCGGAAGCGAAGAACTTGGTTGGCGAGCATCCCGAACAGGCGGACTGGGAGCTTGTCTTCACCGAAGGCCGAAGTGAATAAACGTCCGAAAATATCATCGCGGGTTCAGCGCACATTCGCCACTTCCTAGAAGACTTTAATCTTAGCAAGGATATTTTCGTCGACGCCGGAGATTTGAGAAGCGACTAGAGAATAAACAAATAAGGTCACGAAGATCATATGAGGGACGCAACGCACCTCTCGAACATGTGCTTTTTAAAGCGCGTGAACGCCGTTTCCATATACCAACAGAGCTGTGCGATGGCCATACATTCGAAGTTTTCCGAGATGAACCGTGTGTGGATGATCAGGGAAAAGATGCTAAATTGGAGGATGAAGCCAAGAGAGTACATGTGCAAGGGCGTCAGAAACTGGTGCCACGACATCACCCTCATCCGAGGTGCGAACAGAACGAGTGAAATCAAGACATCCCAACACCAGGAAGATCACTTGGACGGCCCGCTTAGAAGATGCTGCTGAGGGCATCGAAACGAAACCAAGGACCGAGCAAAGGGTGTTCGACGATCGTGCAGAACTTCAAGTTGCCACCTCACGAAAGCATCGTATCGACGAGCAAGGTTACCTCTTAAGGGGAGCTGGACAACCCAGCATAAACCTCCACACGGTTCATAGGTTCGCTTGGATTATCGTCAGCCATAGCAAGCAACCACTGCCAGGAAAAATGATTGCATATGAGAGCAACACGATAGCTTAGGTTGGTCCTTTATTCAAAATACATGATGTGAACCTCTTAACAATATATATCATTTGTAAAATTAATAATGGCTTGTGGCCATGTACATGTAAAACGTAAAATTCGGACTTCTTTTGAAAAGAATAAAAACGAAACCTCCCATATTTCAAAAGAGAAACCTGGTAAAGCCTAGCTCCCATTCTGCCCATAGCCTAAAGTTTGAGCCGGGAAAAGGAAACGTCACCCTCGAAAGGATGTAAAACGAAAACCCTGCTTCATGGCGGCTTAAATACTTCGATTAAACGTTCAATCGAAGATAGGATGTTATTGTTTATCTCCGTGGAGGGTTTGTTGATCCTTGATCGACGGACCAATCTGGCTAATTCCTCGGTTTGAGGGGTTAATCCAAATTCTACAATACTGGTTATGGAATTGCTAATCACCTTAGTGGACTGTGTAGCTGATCCGATCTGAAACAACTAGCAACTAACTGATATTGCAGTTGAACCTGATATTATAATCGTACAGTATTAAGTCGGCGTGAAGACGCGATTGTTATACTGATTGTTATTCACGATAAGGGAATATCGGCAATCGCACTACGTTGGGAGTAGCTCGTACCGTGCAGACAATAGGGAGAACAATCTAGTTGCAATCCGTATTTTAGCTTTACTTCGATTTCACACAATCGGTTCAGTTCAGCCGTGTCGCTACTAGTAATTTACTGGCTCGCAAAGTAATTGATGTTACGATTTAACTTAGGGACTTATGGTAGGGTCCCTTGACTTGGATTAAACTGCTAGGTCGGCTCTACCATGGCCTCCTTATATACTATTTTACATGTGTGACGTTACTACCTTGTTACTTACTGTTTATAGTATTTATCTGTCTCTTCCTCCTATGATACCTGGTCCGTGCTTTCTCTTTCCCTTCTTCCTTATTCTACTACCTCTGTGTTACTAGCCTCCTCTTGTTTTAGTTTAGTGTAGTGGGCGGTACCATCTTGTAGACAGGTTTGATTCCTGTGTCGGTAACGGTACTTGATCTAATTCAGCTATTCTAGGTAATTGCTGAGTCAGCTGTTCTTGTCTTTCTCTTGTTTGTATTTCGGTTCTTGATTGTATCGGTAGGATCGGTCGTGGTATAGTTAACCAGTTTCGAATTGTTTGCACTCTTGTATATCCTGGCGTTGTCCTTGCGCGTTGTAGGGTTATCCCTTGTACTCCTTGTAGGTGTATTACTCCGCCGTACTGTTCCGCTTTTACTTCCATTATGGTATACCCGTATGGTAATCCTCGGCTTATGTAATTCATTATCCAATGCCCCCAAGCATATGCAGTTCTCTCGTTCGTTCCGGTTTGGTCTCGCTTGTAGGCAATGTCGACATCTACTATAGCTGTGTCGCATCGTTCGTGTCTTCCTTCCTGTGCTACGTTTCGTATTCCGATCATCATTACAAAGTATCCGGCGTCGTAGGATAATACTCGTATCTCCCTTTCATAAGCTTTTTGTATTTGTTGATTAGGGTCGTAGGTTAGTTCTACAAATCGACGTTGTATCATTATGTCGGCTTGTCCGTTCATTATATCTCCGTACGTGATCTCTCTGATTAATTCTCGCATTAGTCCTCCGGCTAGTTCTTTAGCTGGGCGGCACGTATTGCAACATCGTAATATATTGCTTCGCGGTGTCGGGAGAACAATGGGCTGTTCTAGTACTTGTATTACTGCCGCTAATCGCTCTTGTATCCAACGTAGGACGCTCATAGTTATTGGCTTATTAATGATGGATAATACTATCTTTCTAACAGTTATTGAACCGGTGAAACCAGTCCAAGGTTTGGGCGCGAGGGAAAAAACCCCTACTGCGCGGGCATTCCAGGAGGCGATGCCAAACCGTATCAAGGACATCACAAACCTGACAGTCCGCGTTTGAACCGTCGAGCCTGGACAAAAATTCACCCACTGCAGGGACCCCAGCAAGAAGCCGGAGGGCAGTAGTTTCCCCCACTCGCGACATAGTAGTATGTGAAACGTGGATGGGAATGGGGCGTGGACCTAGGATCAACCGTCTCTGAGATGGCATCTCGATAGTGTGATAGGATATTGTGCGCGCTGCGCCCAAAATTTCCTTCCATGCCGTGGTGATGTCCGCACGCACGGACACCTTGACCCCGTCCACTGACGCAGCTGGGAACAGAACAAATTCATCCTCCTCTAATGGAGGTTTAACAGGGAAACTACGAGAAGGGGCCGTTCGAAAATAAAAACGAGCACCGGACTGACTCATCGAGCTAGTAAACTGCTCAATGATCGCCTGAACTGCTGGTTCCGGGGACAGAAGGTCCGAGTGGAATATTACTGAAACAAAGATACGGATGGGGATGAAACGAACATCTGTGAATGGGTGAATCAAAAATTGAAACATAAACTTAGACAAAGAAACCAGAATCAAAGAAAAGGAATCCAAGTCCTCTGTTGCCCTGTAAGCAACCTGCTGTTCTAGAAGGCCGTTACCATTGTCCGACCAAACTTCTACCTGTCTCGGCCTCTCCGTCAAGTAGACCCACACCGTTGGACCCTGCTCCCTAACCTGATGGTCGAGAATGTGTGCCATGACTTGGTGCCACATTGAACGATGTACCAGGCTTGGAAAATGCGTGATAGGAATGATCGGCCATCGCACTATGCTCCTCCAATATTCCATTCTAATCAGCGGGGATCCCAGTCTACTTGCCTCGATCCTCACATTCTGGGTTTCTGACATATAAGCCAAGGTGAGGACGACAGGGGGAATGCCTGCCAGGACCTCCATGATGTCCGTCCTAGTGAATGGGAGCCACGCGCCTATGTCTAGAAGCGTGTGTCTATGTATCAGCTCGAAGCGGACCACCAGTTCCAGTTGCTTAGTCATCCAAATAGGCGCCCCCCAGGTAGCTACTGGAGTGAGGACATTCTGGTAGTAGCATCGCATTGCCTTTAGCCTGGCACCCGCCGTCCAGCTTGTCATCCATCGTAACGCGTTCCAAGTATGCTTCGCCGCATTAACCCTGGACGTTATGTGAGGCGCGAAACTCCCTGTATGCGACATCTCTATTCCCAACTATTTCAACACCTCCCCGTACCATTCAACCTGTGTGCCGCCAATGTTCAAAGGAGCGCGCAATATAGGACTGTCCCTTCCCTTGACAATACCCTTGATAGATGCTACATCGATGTGCAGCCCTATGCCTGTCAATGCCTCATCCACCACCCTAAGGCCTTCCTGAGTTGCGTGGAGTAAATCAAACGTGTTCCTTCCTTGCGTCAAAAGCAGACCGTCATCCATATAAAAGAACACTTTTTGGTCCAAATGTCGAATAGCTAGGTTCGCCACTATGTTTGCTAAGACTGGTGACATAGGGGAACCTTGGGGAACGCCAACGTTTGGCTTGACGAACCATTGGGATTGCTGACCATTAAAGGAAAAGGCAATCGACCTATTCTCCATGAAATGTGCTATGGTATTGTTCCACGCTCGTGGGACTCCCAGCTCATCTAAACTTCGCCGCAAGATTTCCAGCCAGACGTTATCGAAAAAGCCTTGTATGTCAAAGCCGACCATTGTATACCTGTCGTCTTCTCTCTGAGACGCCGCCAGGAGTGCGTGCCATGCTGTGATGACCGAAGCACCTCTCCTGCCTCCAAACTGTCGTTTGTCGAACAGCGGGCTCCGGTGGAGCAGCTCTTGCAGGCGAGCCGTGACTACCCTCTCGAAAAGCTTCGCGAGCACTTCCTCTACGCAAATGGGCCGGTATGCCCTTGGCGTGTCGAGTGGATATGGCTTAGGCTTGCGTACCATCGCCACGACCGATTTCTTAAACTCCTGGGGGTAGCTCTCCGTGCGCAGCATCCCATTGAATAACCGGGTGAAGCAGTTGATGTGTCGTCAAACCACTCTTTCCACCGCATGGTATATCATACCTGATGGGCCTGGAGCACTATTAGCTGGCATGCCGCCCAGCGCGATCAGCACCTCACTCTCTGTAATGTCCCTCTGCGTCCCTACTGACTGGAGGTGGACCTCATCCGGGTGGTCTCTTCTCTCCGGAAAGTAGTGCTGCCGAAATGCATGAGCAATTTCGACATGCCTTACCGTGCGAAAAGGTACCGTTAGAGATGGAATGTTAACTCTTTGTCGTGGTAAACCCACTCTGTGGTAGGACCACGGTGACGCGTTGCCTGCTTCCTCCCGCCTCTTACGGAACCACGTCTCCCTCCTGTCCCATAACCAGAACAGGAGGTCTGGGGCACTCTCCCTTACCCACCTATCGCACTCCTCATCCCACCAACGCTCCTTCTTTTGCGCCGTGGATTTGTATGTCAACACCTGAGTAGCCCGTTGCGCGCTAATCCAAAAACGCGACACCCACGCTGTCACCGCTTCCTCAGTCCCAAATGCCTGTCTCCAAAATGCAGCCGGGACTAGGTACTTGAACTCGGCTGCCCAAGACTCCGCTTTGTCATTAGGAATGCCCATGCGGACCAGACTAGCCCAGTTGTACCAGCCCGAAAAGTCCGCTATCATCACCTTGTGCTGTAAGAAAGCGCCAGTGTTTCTAATGGCACGCCATGATTGTCGAAGATCCGGCAATGAGTTTGGAGTGAAGAACATAACGTCCGGGTGAGTCCCCCTGCCGTTCTGCGTTCCATGGCATGTAACCACACTCGGGTCGTCTGCACAGACAATATCCGGGGTGTCTTCCAGCCAAGCCTCGAAAAAATTTGAGCGCTCATGGTGGTCTGCGTTTCTTGCTATAGGAAGATCCGTCCATCTGCCCGCTGCATTTACGTCTGCCCCAATGACCGTACGCGCTGGGAAACCCTGCTGGAAGTGTCTGACCGTAGCGTTCCATGTAGTGTAATGTGAAGAATGGGGACAATAAACCGAAAAAACATGGATGTTGCTCTCGTCCAAATGGAGTTCGACGTGAACCATCGTAGACGGCAGGACGTCCGTGTGCTGGGACCATCAGATGTCATTGGGAACTGCAATGGCCACCCATGGGTCCCTTCCTCCTGCCGTTATAATTCTATGCCCGCTGAAGAGAACTACGTGCGGCTGAGCTCGGTATCAACCCCGGTATCCCATTCTACGCTTACCCCATGCTATGGTACGGTCCCATCTACACCTTACAGTATCCACCAGCACACCTAGAGAAACCGTTGGTCCCATTTCTCAAAGTACCGAACGCCGAGAGTACCGGTACCGAGCGCCAAGAAACCCGGTACCGAGAATACCGAGAGTACCGAGTGCTGAGAAACCCGGTACCGAGACAATTTGGCAATTCGACATGCTCTCATGACATGGATCAGACGTCTTCCTCTCTGGTATTCATTCCTGATGGTTGGACTATGCATGCCAGTTCTTTGGAAAAGCTCAGGGTCAGTATCCATTAAGGTTTTCAGGTCCGGTACCACCAGGAACGTGTCGGTATCAATCAGCAGGGGCGCATATCTCTTGTCCTGAGGACTTTTCATCCAGGGGTACTATATGCTACGTTTTCATTGGTATCTTGTCCTCCCTAACCCTTTCTTGTTGTCCCCCTGATGGCGCTGCAATGTTCACTTTCCTTGTTACATTTTCTTCAGACTTTTCTTTGTTTTGATCTTCCTTTCTACTTTCTCCTTTTGGATTTATAAGCTAACTACAGTACAGTAGTATAAATATCTCCTCCTGTACGTAGTAGCTCTCCAGGTAATCTTAGGAGCTAGCCTCTAACGTGAGGGCTCGGGTTTCCTCACCCCCTTCTCAGTTCCGTCTCAGTCTCATCTCAAGCTTCGTCCCAGTCCCATCCCAGTTCCGTCTCAAGTGAACCTTCAGAGTTAGCCTCCCGTGTGAGGGCTCAGGTTTGCTTCCCGGTCCAGTCAACACTCTCAGCCACCAGTCTCCTCCAGTCTGTTTCTTGCTATACCACCCCGTGCTAGCAGTTTCCTTGCAGTACCGACCTGTACCGACGTTTTTCCCACGGTACCGACCCTCTCGATTCCGGACAAGAACACATCCCCCCCCCACGTCCAGCTGGTCCAGCACTTCTTTTTATTATTCCTTTGACTCCCTTTACATCCCCCTTCTACAGACAACAAGTACCGTGAGCGTACTGGATAAGTACTGCCTCATTTGGCCCTCCCCCACTTAAAACCATACACCCCTCGTCTCGGTATTTCGGTACCGGACGCGATCTCGCACATTTACCGCTAAAAAGCGGCGCTCCCTCATCTGCGACTTCACGTTCACCTGTACTTCGTGCCACGCCCACTGTAGAGAAAGGAACCTCCTGAATGCTCCAGACATCCAGATCCCAGGCTGACAATGCCTGTTGTTGCATCTTGTGTTGAGCCATAAATAGAGCCATGCGCGAACGACCAGCGTTATAAGATATAAATTTGAGTTCACCCTTCATTAGTATGTAGGCGGGGAACCCAAACGCGGCACGTTAATCGGAGGGCATCTTGGGCAGTTCTGGGTGTCTGCCCTGTGTGGGCCTTGGCAGTTCACACATTTGATGACATGTTTACACACATTCGCATCAGGGCATGTTTCGCACTTCTTCTCGCACAGCTCCGTTTGATGCAGTTCTGCGCAACGCGTGCATCGATACGACTCGATGCAATCCTGATCGCTGTGATGGAAGCGCCAGCACTTGTGGCATTGCATAGGGCCCGATCGCACCCTTTGTTCCACCGCGTACTGGTAATGTCCATAGTACCGGATCGCGCGCTTGACGACTCTGTTGTTGTGGAAGATTGCCTCCCTTGCTTTGAGCGGGTGAGACACTGCGACAATGACCGACGCAGTAGCCTTGGGGTTCTTCGTGACCAGGCCTCAGAGCACCTCTTCTTTGCCCAAAAACCACGGAGCCTCCGTGAATGGAAACTCAACAAAGACCGGGTTCGACAGCCGGAGTTCCTCCGCTATCTCCAGCGGAGTGTGCATCTGTCGAGTCGAAGGGTTGATAATCGGGAACCCTGGGACAATGAACTGGAAGTTTTCCACAAACAGGACAAACTCCACTGACATCATTGCGTCTGACGTCACCCGTAGCTTCTTCTGCAGCTCCTCCGCCCACGCCGGCCCATACTCCGCAACGTCAGGACGCGCGCCCACCTCGATAACGAAGTCGCCCTTTATGTTCCATTGCCCTTTGCGGAGCACGATAGCCCCGCCTTTGTTCGGTGTGGGTTTAGCAGACCTAGCCGTGATGAACATTTCCTCCCTCGACAGCGTCGGGCGCAGTTTGATTGAAAAACCCAGCATAGCCGCAACCTTGGCTTTGTTCTGGCGAGCCTGGTTGATAGTGATAGACTTCTTCTTTTGGGGAGCTTTCTTGCCCGCAGGAGCCTTCGCCGCCTGAGCGTACGAGTGAGAGGATGTGTTCTTCCTCGTGACTTGAACGAAAGCCTGCGGGGCCGGGGCCGGAACGTAATGAATATACCGGTCCGGGATGCCTTTGGCTTCGTTAGACGAGTTGATCGCGTCTACGTCGATGACCTCAACCACCTCACCTTGTGGGAGTTGCCTGCCCTTGCCTTTGTTGATCGGCTTAGGTGGGACCACTTGTTGGGGGGTAGTGTTATGCCTGACCTGCGCACCGGGGGCCACTACCTGCACGCCCGGTCGTCGACTAGGGGTCAAATCCTGGGGAGCTTTATGCATTCCACCGCCCGGGGCAGCTCCCTGCTCAGCGGAGGGTTGTGCCCACCTAGACACCTGGAGCCCTTGGGCCGTCTGGTGGGCAGGACTCGGCAAACATCCCTGTTCTACCTTCTTCAACCTCTCCTCCAATGCGGTCAACTGTTTCTTTGCTGCATTCGCTGTCTCCTCTGCACGACGCCCTGCCGCCATCTGTTCCGAGCCTATCTGGTTAAGGCGGTCAAGAATGGTGTAAAGGTGAGGGTCCACATCCTTGCCATGCGCCGGGAATACCTCCGGCATAATCATGCAGTCGGACGCCAGGTGACGTAAACCATCTTCAAACACTCCTGGGTGTAGGGCTTCCGTCCTGTATCCCTGTTGGAAAGCCGACATGTACAGATCCATACAGTCGCCCGTAGTGAACGGTCCGTCCTCTTGGGCTTGAGTAAGCGCTGAAAACAGCATGGCTGTGACTTTCCCCATCGAGAAACCCAGCTGTATGTAATTGAGTTCCAGCGAACTGGGTTGCGATCCGAATGACTCAGCCGGGTCCACTAACTCAGGGTCCTTCAACTCCGCCTGGATCCTAGTCATCGTCTCTCCCACGAAGTCATATGTGCGGGCGTAGGTGGCCTGTGCGTCAAAAACACTCTCTACCTCCATCTGCTCATCCCACGTCTTCTTCTTCACCGATTCTACATCTGAACCTGCCGGGCATTTGCCCAGCATCTTGCTAACGGCCTCTGCGACCGGGGTGTCCACCTGCTGGTCAGACGGGACGTCCCAGCCGGACGACGCGACAGATTCCGGGTTGACGTCAGGGACAAATGACGACACCCTCCCTGACCCACTAGCCTGCCCAATGGCAGGTTTCGACGGCACAGCAGGGGCCTGCTTGCCCTGGAGTGCTGCCTGAATACGCTGTACCCCTCCACGGGTTACTGATCGTAAACTACGTGTTTCTCCCTTATCGCTCATGGTGGTAAAAGAGAAAGGTGTGAACCTCTGTGACATTTGCGGTCACGTGAGGTGACCACTCGCTCAAGATATCATTACGTAAACTGCATCACGCAATGCAGGCCTTCTCTTCTCGCCATCAACTATCCGAAATAACACAATGCAAACTCACATCCGAGTCCCTTTCCTTTGGCCTGTCCAAAAAGAACTTTCTACTACGAACACTGTGAGCTGACCTATACATGATATAGGTTGAAGTTCTAAAATTGAGTCTGTGGCGGCATTCGTTCACGCTCTCACGTTGAACCCAATTTTTAAAAACCTGCAAAGCTACAAAAGAGCCCTACAAGGAGAAGGAGGTGGGTTACAGCTTGGATTTCAGAAGTGAAGTGAGACCGATCACAGTAATCCTGAGTTTACATCCTTATTACCTCATAAAGAATGCAAATTTGCGCTTGCCTGGGGTTGCGTTGTTCATCTTTCAGCAAAATAACTCATACCTAAGATTGCACTTCAGCGATAATAAAGGTACTTAGGTGCCATTGCATCTCTGCGTATCTACACCTCTGTTCTCTTTCAATATGCCGAAGAAAGAGTAAAGATAAATCGGCGGTTAGGAGTTTATCATCCGTGAGCGTTACTCAACGAGAGCTGATGTGTTCTTCTCTAGAAGTCCGCCTTCAAAAAATTCATCCTTGGAAAGGAAACTGATGAAAGCGGGAAAACTGTGCAAATAAAAAGCGAGCTCGTGGGACGACGAGCAAGCGCCACCCGTATCAGTAATTGCAGCGCAGATGACGATGATGACGATCGTCCTCATAGTCCTCGCGAGAGCAAGAGTGACGCCAAAGGAACGTCTTTCAAGAAGGTTGAGAGTGCCTCCGTGGGATTACCACTAAAAATCCGATCTAGGGCTCGCAAGCGTACCGTAACGTACGGATACGGCCCGTACGTATACGGATACGCTCTGTACTCGTATGGGAGGTAGGGGACTTACCTTACGGATCGTATTGTACGGACCGCATTCCGTATCGAGAAATCCAAATTTAGGCGTAAACGGTCGTATACGGAAAATACGGATACGGTCATGTGAAGATGGTCTTTACTTTATTTGGCAGTTTGCAGCTTGTTCGTCCGAGTTGAGGAGCATGAAAATGATGGATATGCGTCCCATAACTCTTGGAACCGATATCAAAACGTGCAATGGCGTATGAATCATCTCTTATACCGACATCACCCGGCCCCGGCAACTTGAATACACGAAACTTTCTGGTAGACATACCATTGAAATCAGTGAGGATCCCATCCATTCTCTCGGGCAAGCACACTAAGCGTCTGGAGCGACACAAGACCATCCCCGATCAATTATTCTTGCTGTACCTCTCTTCGTTTCTTATGAATTCTTCTTGCTACCGTATATACGACCGTATTCTGTATACGCCCGCGGCTTATCCGTACCCTGCTTGGAAATGAAGAATACGGTGTCGTAAAGTACGCGCCGTATGCGTAATGAACGTGAATTTTACGCGCGTATCCGTATACTTACGCTTTCAAGCCCTAATCCGATCCAAAAAGAGGAAAACGCCACCGTACGGGTCGCTGCTTGAGGAGGATGAATTGAAAAGGGTCGAGGACTGGATGGAAGGCATAGAAGAGCCACAGGCTTCTTCGGAAAGGTAGAGCAAAGCTTGCAAGACAATACGTCGTGCGAGCATATGATGCAATGGCAATTCTTGTGGCGTTCTAACAACGCCACCAGTTGTCGAGTAAGCAAAGACGCATGAAGTGGATGAGTGCTACTAGCATTTTGCGAGGAACAAACTGTATAGACTGGAGGGGGCCGACAACGACAGCATGCACGATCAGGCTACTGCTGGTTGGTAACCCAGAAGGTGTTATGAGCAAATACGTAAAGAGATGGTGTGAGTAAGAATAAACATTAAATCGTATAACACCATACATGGATGCAGCATAAGCTTCAACGACCAACTAAGTAATATAAACATCATTCAATTTTCCACTTGTTCAATTCTTAAAGCCGAGTATCGGAAGACCTGATGCTTTCAGCTCGGCATTGATCTGTGGGATATGATTGAGGAATTGCGCTTTCAGGTCGTCCCACATCTTCGGTTCGTGCTCTGGATATCAGTCGTGAATAAATAAGACGTGGTCTCTCAGACATGTAAACGACTTACCATGTCGCTTCGGAGACTTCATCGCATAGTCTGTCAATGTAAACATCATGCTCGACTCGAACATGAACGCTGCGGAGCCGAGTTAAGGTTAACATATCACTGGTTCAAAATCCCAGCGTTGAACTTACCCATAGTACCCTCATGGACGCGCATTGGTTTGAGTTCGCTTTTTGTGGCGAGCTTGAACTCTTCGTAAGATACTCCGTGAGGGCAGAAACCAGTTTCGTAAGAGCAAGATCCCGGCTGGAACTCATCCGAACGTCCACTATAAGAACCATAGATCAGTCCCATAAACTCCGTAGAGGAGTTGCGATGGTAATACTAGGTAGACACGGTAAGTAAACGAATACCGGAATGGCAATAAAGCGTACTGGAGGTCTGAAGGTGTGGGATGCGACATCCCAACGTGGACTGAAGATCAAGAAATCGGCCAGAGGTGTGCCGGGAGTCTTGGACTTTGCTGTCAAAACACAGAAAATCGAAGGATCAATGTGATCCTTTGAAATCGAACCGACGTTCACAAACTTCTCCAGCGCATATTTGTACGGTACGTAACTATAGCAAACATGTATCAGATAAAAATTTTGACACATAATAATAATGCTCACTTTCCGTGCCAAGCGACGACGTCGAACGGCGTGTGCTCCTGCTTGCACACGTGAAGCTCGCCGCATACCCTATAATGGCAATGAGTAGCCATTCATACACGAACGTTGGGCATGCCGTACTTGTATACAATCTCCCATGATGATTGCTCGATGTCGAAGCTTGCGACAGGGTGCTCAAAGTCACGCGCATTAGCAAGACCATAACCTCCCAACGGCCCAAGTTCTGGGAGTTCGTAATGAGAACCGTAAATCTCCTGTATGTCTGTACAAGTAGGGCTTAAGAACAATTTCCAAGCAAGCAAGGCGTGACTTACAACCGCGAGCGGGTCCATCAGGGAAAGCAACACGGAACCTTATTCCACGTTGTATGACGAGAAGCTCTCCAGGGCGGACCATAAGCTTGCCGAACTCAGTTTGGACATCCAAGCGCCCCTGCTGCGGCAAGATGAGCATATCACCATCGTTGTTGCAGAACGCTTTATTCCCCATGGAAGTGTTTGCTGCGTACATATGAATTGCGAGACCTTCACGAAGCGTCGGATCGCCATTTCCAGCGAAAGATTTCAGTCCATCAATGAAATCCACTTTCCCACTTGTCGGGATCTCGATTGGATGCCAGGCTTGCTGGGTCGGTGAGGTATGAACGCGAGGGTTACTCGGAGAGAAGTTGTTCTCTAGCTAATCCAGTGTCACCTTGGAGCAAATGAACAGCGGCGTGATGCTCACATCCGGATTATCCGCGAGTTTGGTGAACCCTTGATGAGCGACAGCCGGGCGGATGCGGTAAAGCCATCTAGTTAAAGTTGATGCACGGCCGTTAGCTCAAGTATGAATTATGCAAATAGACTTACGAGGTCTGCTTCTCAGATTTCGGAGCCACGAACGATGTTCCTGTCATCTACAAACCTATGTTTAGAAACGCCTTACGGGGCTTGCGTGAATGATAGACTCACTTGCTCCGCGTACAGATCATACTTGCATTTCTGAGGACTGTTCTGTGCATACGGAAGCGTTTCTGGTCTGAAGTTGGATCTCGTAAGAGACGAATACTTCATAAAGGTGTGGACGAATACGTACAGTGCTTCAGACGCAAATCTGTTTCCGAAACCGACCTGATAAGAGTAGGGATCCTTTGACGTCGGCTTCACCGCAAAAGTCCCTGGTGCGGTAGCCCCAGATGCGGGTGCATTATTGTAACTTCTTCTGAAGTCAGACTGTCATAAGTGAGTATCGAACCTCGAAGGAGGACACTTGACATCATACTAGAAATATACGCGGCGAGAGAGGGGGCAGGCGCGAAGCCTTGGACAGCAAAGCTCGCGTGGTCGAATGTTTAAGAAGATGCCTAGTAGTAGGTAGCAGAGAAGGAGAAAGCGGCATCTCGATGGACCAGCAGGAGATGGATGGGTAGTAAGTGAGACTGTGCCACTATAAAAGTGCCTCATGGTTGATTGATTGTACCGTCGACAACGCAGTGACCCCATCACATGTGAGAACCAAGAGGAAGGTCGACTCGGACGGGCTGTGTGTTGTCCACTCGACAAATGAGACTCACGAGAAGAACGGGCCTAATTAGGACTTAGGTCGTCAGCCGGCAAAATTAATCTGCCACCGCGTGACTAAACTTGGCACTGTCCAACTTGTCTACAGTTATCATTCCATTTTGGCACTACACATTACAGAGCTACGTTAGACAGCGCTTGGGTTTCCATCCTTTCAAGAAATGAGTCTCGCGTGGCGCAGGGTACAAGTACAAACGCATAATGATTGGAACGTCGCAATTATAACAATGAAGGATGATGAGAAAGAGCACAGACGAAAACACGAATATCACAAAGCTCAAGGCAGACAGGATTTGCATGGGAAGGTTATCATCAAGGTCTGAATCGCGGGCAGTTAAGAATGCGTGGATCAAAATCTCGTACAGCGGCAGATCGAAAAACTAGCGTCCAAGGACTCCGCAGATTAATTAGTGATACAACGGTGAAAGTCGTTAGAAAAAGTCAAAACAGGTTGCGCACTGGGGAAGTCGTGATTGGCAGAGTTGATTGTGGATTAAGAGAGCATTCAGTTTGTGGTACTCAAGAAGGCGATTGCCTTCTTAAGTTGCTGGGTTAATACTGTCACCTACAATGAACGTTAATATCATCCCTCAAGACCTGTATTGAAATTCGCTCACATTCTTGGGCGAGAATGGCTCAAAGTGATGTCCAGGAATATCCAGAACATGTACATCCTTGCCGACAAGTCTCTCCCAATCGCTGACAGTTGCTCTAGGGTTGCCACGGTCTTCGAGGAAAGGCATCGGCTCCAAAGGAAATTTGCTTCGCAACTCGTTCAAAGAGAAGGGGTCGGTAGAGCGCAGCATCACAACATTGGGGTACTGCTTAGCGCATGCTACAGATGAAAACTGTTCCGGTTCGTAAGCTACAAGGGATTTAGTAGCGTAAGACATCTGAGTACGCGCAAGCTGGATGAGGCGCGACTGCTGCTTTGTGGAACCAGATGGCGATGCAGAAATGACGGCGTCTATGAGTTCTTCCGGCAGCGGCTTTCGAGTGAACGGAGAGGGAGAATCAATGAGGACTACTCCTGCGACCTTTACGCCAGCTCGCATGAGGTCACATGCCATGTGGAACGCAACGACTCCACCGAATGACCAGCCTAAACTCTAGGTCAGTCCGAAACGAGCAGACATAGCCTTCAAACTAACCTCCGAGTATACATCCATTGTCAGTCACCATGGGTTTAATAAGGTCGATGTAGTGAGTTGCCATTTCCGGAATTCCACCCCTCCAACTCTCGCCGCTCAAGAGCTTCGGGTTACTAATTCCCCACAGAGGTCTTTCGAGGTCGCCAATACGCGAGTAGCAATGGCTTAGCCCGCTGCCATCGTGTACGAGGAAAAGGGGACTGGCATCTCTGACCGAAGTTTGGAACGGGAGAAGCGTCCGCTCAGGACCAATGACCTTTTGGAGAGGCTCAGGTTCGACCAGAGTCGCCGAACTCGACTGGCGTGAATGAGAACGTTGGTTGATGGCGTTTGCTACTGCCTGCTGAACAGAGCTAACGGTGACAATGCTACCGAAGAAATCATGAGGGAGGGAAACCTCGAACTGGTCCTGAAGCTGGGACAGGGCCTCGATGGAACCAAGCGAGTCCAGTCCAAGGGCTTGCAGATAATCATCATCGCGGAGATCACCTGCGGGCATGTCCAAAACTTTTCCAAGAATTTCTTTGACAATGAAGGGCGTCGCTACTGAATCCCGGGGGTTAGTCAAAGAATTACTGACATGAGCTATACCAGTTGACAATATGGCAGGTTTCACAAAAGGCGTCTGCGTCTTGGGCGACTCCACTTCAAATGAGCAACGATGATGGGCCTTGGCAATTTTACTGACAAGTTCACCGACGGTCGTCGACATCATCAATTCAGAGACGTCAACGGAAATTTCTGGTAGGACCGTCCTAAGCTGTCCTACGAGCTCAATCCATACTAACGAGTCGATACCGAGGTCGGCAACGTTGCTGTCCAAAGTGATGTCGACAAGAGATACTTCGCAGAGGTCTGCGATAAGTTTCATAATCTCTGACGTCACATTGAATGCGATATGACTGTCGGCCGAGGAGCTGATAGACGAGGGAGTTCCTACACGATACGCAGGGCGAAAAGGGCTTCCAAGTTGACCGGGGGTGATTGGAGACGCGCATCGTTCAAACGATGCCCTAAGGAAGGGTGCCGGCGTGGAGTTGCGACTCGGAGTGTCTTCTGCCCGGGAAAGGTGTCTGGAAAGGTTCGAAAGGCGAACGCGGGAAAAACGCATTCGCTTCATGTGCGCCACAACCCTCCGTGACTCTCCGGCCTGAATAGCCCATGCATCAGCTAACACTATTCCTTCACCGGCAGATGTCGTTATGCAATACACTTCAAAAGTTGCAGAATAATCGATATCGGCAATGATCTTGGATGCATCGATCTGGTTGCAAATGAATGCGTCGTTTCCCATTGCCCGGCTGTTAATCAAGAAACCGGCAGAGTGAAGTAGAGCATCAACAAATATCGGCTGGGCAACAAAGCCTTTGTTGGCTTGCTCGGGAGACAGACGAAAGGTCGCGAAGGCTTCACCGCTCCTTTCACCCAACGTCATGGTATTGATCACCTGGTAAAGCTTAGAATACTGGACGACGCGGGAAAAGATGAGCTCATAAATCGTGCGCGCGCGCAATGTTTCGCAGTTGGCACCATTCTCAGGATCGAGAATGGCGGACTTGCTGCGCTCTATGGCTCCATAATGCAGTTGCAACTTCGACGCCGTCATCCCTTTGTTGCGGCGCTGGAAGAACCCCGTGCAATGTACGACCTGCTCCTTTTCGCCCGAAACAGAGCTGACGTAAAATGTTCCCGTATGCTTGCCTCCCTTGGGGTGAAGGTTAATGCACGTTCGGACAGTGACAAGATTAGCGGGATCGTAGACCAACGGAACGGTGAATTGAATGTCGGAAAGAGTCAGAGCATCCGCAAAGCTTTCTTCAGCGTATTTCAGAGTGCATGTTGCTGCGCTGAGCGCTAGCTCATAATAGACTGACGCGGGACAAAGCGGTGACGACGCGACATGATGACCTGTAATATACTCGGCTAGGTGTGTAATTGGTGTTTCGAATTCAGATATGTTCGCGTCATTTGTTGAAGGTTTGTGCGTCCACGAACTGAGGAAGAAAAATTTCTCCAAAGGGTCTATCGCAGGAGTGGCAGACACAGGAACGCCTGTCACTTCCTCGACGAACGGTATCCAGAACTCGGTTTCTTGCAGAGGGTAACCAGGGATCTCGATGCACTTAGCCAGCGGATAGAGGTCTCGATAGACTCTACCCCATGCGACGTCGGATCGGAAAACGAACAAGCGAGATAACGCTGAACAAAGCGCGGTACGGTCAGTCATTCTTTTGTGGAGAGTATGAAGAGTGACTGAGCCACTCGCGGACGCAAGATGAGCAATCGAGGGCACGGTAGTGGGATGAGGCCCAATTTCAACAAATGCGGAAGCGGAGCCAATCTCTCCAACAAGGGCTCGGGCGCCTTCCTCAAACCGGACAACTTGGCGGCAGTGTCTGGCAAGATACTCGCCGCAGAAGACTGATCCATCACCAGGAGATACGACATTTCCAGTCACATTCGACGAAATCGGTATGACAGGCGCAGAGAAGTTAAACTTGCGCGCAAATACAGCCATGTCCTCTAGGATCGGTTCCATCGCAGCGGTATGGTACGCAAAAGGAACATCGACGGTTGCGCATTTCACCCCAGAAAGATCAAGGTGTGCTTTAAGTACCTCAAGTTGCGCGCGGGGACCTCCTACGACGACATCATGCTGACCGTTGTGGCATGCGACTGATAGTCCGTCGCAGCCGCCTAGCTTGGCAATCATATCTGAAACATACCGCGCAGGTAGACGAACCGCTACCATTCCAGAGACATTTTGTTCACACCGTTGGGTCATAAGAAGCGCGCGATGAGCGACGAGACGGAGACCAGCATCGCGTGTTAGGACGCCAGAAACTACAAGTGCAGCATACTCACCGAGACTATTGTTCGAGGAATCATGTAAGTTATGTTTTGTATGATTGGTGTAGACGCCTCACCTATGCCCGATGACTGCATCCGGCTTGATCCCCCAACTTTCCCACATGCTACATAACGCACATTGAAGGACGAACATGGCACATTGGAAAGCGACGAGTTCCTCATTCTTAAGCAGCGATAAGTCACGTCCATTGATGATGGGCAGAATGCCAGGGTAACCCCAGTTGACAAGCTTCTCGTTGCAATCATCAATGATTGCACGAAAAGACGATGACAGCGAGTACAATTGCCTACTCATCCCGACGTACTGTCCTCCTTGCCCCGAAAAGACGAATACGGTTTTTTTGCCTAGAATCGGAGAACCGGAAACACAGATAGGGCGAGCATTGGAAAGAGCTCTGACGAGTCCCGTGGCGGAGTCAGCCGAAACAGCGATTCGCCAGGGGCGAAGTCTACGACGCGCCGTTGTGGTGTATCCGAAGTCAACGAGAGATGAATCGGGGATGGACGTGATGGACATAATGTACGAATCGCGAAGACGGATGAGAGCATCTTCGCTCTCGGCTGACAGTCCAACGAAGACATGGTCATCAGAACCCTTCGCGCAAGCATGGTCGAACGGGATCGGATTGCGACTTGGCGCCTCTTCCACGAGCATGGCGGCATTGCTACCTGCGGCGCCAAAGTTGTTGACTAGGGCAATACGGCGCCCGGTCGCACCCGGTGACCACTCAACGGAGGCTCCGCTAGTGTTGATGCGCGTAAAGTCCTTCTCAAGAGACTCGATCTTAGGGTTCAACGAAGCCAGACCAACCTGTGTTGGGATAGCACGGTGACGAAGCATTAGAAGAACTTTTGCAAGGGAAGCCGCTCCAGAGGCGGCTTCTGCATGACCAATGTTTCCCTTCACGCTCGTAACAGTCAACACGTTTGTCGGGTTGCGTGCTGCACCATGATTTGGAGAAAGAACATCGCGCAAACTTTTAAGCTCCTCCGGGTCTCCTGCTTGAGTTCCTGTTCCGTGAGCCTCTACTACGCTTATTTCTTCGGCTCGCACGTCCGCCTTATCCAAGAGTGTACGGAGTAGAGCAGCTTGGGTTGGTCCGTGAGGTCGAGTGATAGAGACTGCCGCAGCGGACTGGTTGACCTCAGTCCCACGAATAACGCCGAGTATATTGTCAGAGCAACCGAGTGCATCGGAAAGTCGTTTAAGGACAAACATTCCACTGCCTTCTGCGCGACAATAACCATTGGCCGATGCGTCCCACGGCTTGCAGTTGCCAGTCGGGCTGAGGAAATGAGCACGATCAAGGCCAAGATACATCTAAGGCAATTAATCGCTCGTATACCTACCCCCACTGGATAAAACAGTACTTACATCTGGGCTGGTGACGATATTAACACCACCTGCGAGAGCCGCTTTGCAATCACCGGCCAGCAATGCTCGACACGCCTGATGTATTGCTACCAATGAGGACGAGCAGGCCGTATCCAAGACAATTGATGGGCCCGAGAGGTGCAAAGCATATGCAAGACGACCAGCAAGGAAAGCTGGCAGAGTGCCTACAAGTCATCTCAGCAGCCATATCAAGTACGAAAATGCCATTCGCTTACCCGTCGCATAGTGAACACCTATGTCATTGCGGAGGTTGTGAGCATAATCATTTGTTGCGACGCCGACAAAACACCCGACATCTTCGCTGCGAAGAATGCCCTCCCCGAGGTTCTGCCCATCTGCTGCGAACTCTTGAACAACTAGTCCAGCAGCTTCCATGGCCTGTAAACCGGTTCTCATGAGGACGCGCATTTGAGGATCCATAGCACGGGCCTCGCGGGGGCTAATGCGGAAGAATGTGTTGTCGAAACTTGCATGAAGGCCATCTGGGAGAAAGTTTCCGTATCGAGTTTTCAGCTGTCGGCCTGGACTTGCATTTGCTTCGGCATATGGAGATATGGAAAAGCGCGTCTCGGGTATCTATGAAACGAGGTTAAGTAGTAGTCGTTCTAAAATACCATCTAATGTACCTCTTCGACAGTATTGAGTCCTTGCTCCAGGACACGCCATAATTCGCTCGCATCGCGTGCACCGGGGAAATTAACAGCCATGCCAACTATCGCAATCGGCTCTTGGCTACGTCTATCGATACTGACGGGTGTCTCTTTCGCCGAGGTCATAGTCTTCGCTGAGCTTGACAAATCGCTGAGAGTCGTATCGCCTCGGAAGAGCACTCTGAGGTTACGCATCGCAGCGCGAGCAAGACCAGTCCCAGGGCCGACGTTGATTATCTCGATATGCGGACATTGAGTCGCTCTCTTAGCAAGCGTTTCAACAGTGTTTGAGAACTCAATGCGATCAAGAAGGATCGAGTCAACGACGAGCTCGACGAGCTTCCTGCCAATCATGGAGGTGAGCACTGTGGATCCAGTGCGTACATCGTGAAGAGCGAAGCCGTCCACTACACGCAAAGTACTGAGCGTAGTGGATATTTCTACCGCCTCGTCAGAACTCGTTATCCTGGGTGAATTAGGGAGAAATCTAAGGTAATCTGGATAATCTGGAGTGTCCATATGTGAGGACGCGGTATTGTTCTCTTGCGAAGACGGGAATAATTTGGAAAGAACTCGGTCACGTGCCGCCCGTAAATGCGGAGTGTTCGCATGGAAAAGAGTGTATATGCCGAGAGTCTTGCTTGTTGAGGGTACTTGGGATAAATTCGTAGCATTCCTAGTGACGCCTGAGGTAAAAGGTGGATTATGCTCCAGTAATGAGGAGTTATCTGGCGTCTGCGACAGGAACGGGCAGAGTGGTATTACTGATGCCGCGGAGCCACTTGTCGCGGGAGTTCTGCGGGAGATGACATTGTCGTCCGACCTGATGGAGCCATCGGAGGTCGATGACGATGACGATAGCAGAGAGATTTGACTTGCAGAAGTATAGCGCGAGCCGAATGGGATGATAGAACTATTTAGGAATTCGCCGAGAGCGGATGGGAGTCCGCTAACAGTGTGGCAACTCGCCGCCGTCTCAGCAGTTAGATGCACCCGAAGATGATCCTAGCAAGATCCTAGTCAGCGTGAGCTCGACAGACAACGATAGTCATAGGGTAGTGGGTGTGCCGAAGGAACCACCACGTGAGGATCGTGCAAGATGAAATGAAACCAGAGAAGGAGTGAAGGAAGCACTTATAGGAGAGGTTGGAATGGAGAGCTAAAAGTGGGGGGCGTACCTTTCTTTGAGAGTTCCACGAAGTGAGCCTTGTCTCTAACGCATCGCGTTTCTCGCCTAGGACAACTGCGGACCATTCGCGTTCGCGACTTGGATCGTCCAATGCGATCCCACATTCCGTGAGCATGGCTTCTTTTGAAGCCTGCGCCTCGATTCCGATAGACATCGCAACTGCAAATATCGCGAGTGCATTGCGTAAAATCGTCAATTGCGAGGACGGTGAAAGATTCGAATTCGCGACCTTCGGAGAAGGAAACGACGTCGCGACGAGAAGTGCAGGCAAGATACCAGACGAATATCCGATCACTTCGACTGATGCACCTTTCGCCACCGGTCCATTCGTCTCTACTTCTTCGAGCAGACGAACGACCTGCGTGACGTACAAGCTCGGAAGTGCGATCAAAGGATGACGAAGAAGGGAGGCATCTGATGACGGAATAATAATACTTCCGTCACTTATCTTGCCAAGCAAGATACGGGTGGCACGGTCGTTCAGCGCATCCCGCGTCGCAGACGCGAGCGAGGCAATACGTGCAGCAAACGCAGCACGCGCCTGGTGAACGAACAGAGTGGCAAGAGGGGACTGGGAATGTTGCACAACACTGGAGGAGGAGGAAGGGTGGGAGCCCTGGCCATCAAAGAGAATAACACGCATCACCATTGTTGACAGGAATAGAGTGGAGTTGGAGTAGATGAAGGTAGTGAATGGGAGTGAGGTCGCGAGAACGCTTGTCGACGATGGCAACGGTGAAGGGGGGAGGTTCGCGGGGGGGTAGGGGGCGCAATGGCCAGGGGAGGAGGATGTGGAGAGAGGGAGAGAGCAAGTCGTTTAGAACTGGACCAGCCATCCCTTGCAGACATATATAGTCACCAGCAACATGCTACCAGGTTAAACATACTTGTATAGCCAAAGAAGTCTCAGCACCAGTTCACGTTCTCAGTCCATCAGAAACGTGCCAGATAGCCAGTCGGTCGCTCTTCCGATATCATCAATAATTTCAATGGTGGGAAGAGAGTGGCAACCTAACGATGATGTGTTCGCGTTCAAGGTTTGTTGGCGGTGGTGTGACCCTTATACCACCATATAAGGTAACAATATGTATAGGGCCGGCATCTCGCGATTTCAGCAGTCGTGTTTCTCGTGCTCGTCTGCGCGCTTCCGAAACGACCCAAACCCATTCAGTACTTCCCTTTCACCCTGCCATCATCCTACTACCACCAGATTGCGTACAGGCTGGACATACTGGACACTAAACCGACTGGAATTGTGCGTGTAGACCGGCTGCTTCGTCAAGACACGCGTTTTCTCTTCCCGTCATCTAGCGCGGCACGCTGTTTTCATAGCGCATCCTCTGCAAATGCACAAAGTCCAATCAGATGTAGTCTCTGAGTGTCTGCTCTTGATAAGATGGAAATGGATGTACCTCGGGCCCAATTTTTGTCTGTTTCTCCTTGACTTTACTGGCATTGCTCATTTCCTGTTCCGAGCTTCTTCCTCTTTGGGCTCTTGTAGGTTTCTTTGAATTCGCTCGTCGTTGCACTATGCTGGGCTTATCGTGGTCCCGTTTCTGACATCCGTGATTGGGATATTGGCTCTTCCTGCGGACTCCTTTCACCTTTATGGACGCAAGGATACTCGGGCGGTGCAGTTTTGGCTTTGGAATGGATTGGTGGCTGCTGTCTTGCTTTAAATAAGAGCAATGTCCCCCCCTGTATATGCATCCCTTACTTCCAGCGAACTACATCTTCAAAATCGAGTTCCCTGTATCTATTCCGCTCGTGCAAATGAGTCAATTCCAGTTCTTCCAGCATTCTGACCGTTATTCCCTTGTAAGAAGCCAGGAAGAGCCGTACGGTCCCCACCAGCACCTCGCAGGTCAAGCATACGAATTAGTCAAGTACCTTGTACCCGATAATAAAGCGCTCAACGAGAAGCTCGACAGTCTGCCATCTAGCGTGCCTCAAGACGTCGGCGACTATTTCAAGTGCTGCTGTGGTCTGATACTAACCAAATCCTCGCACACTCAAGAACATATTCCCATATGCGAAGAAACGCGACACGAGATGAAGATCCTACATTACCCCTCAGCTAACGGAACTCCTCGTGAAACCGCCTTAGACGCAGCGACCGCCTTGCCCGGTGTCGATAGAAATTTGCTTCCACGCCTGAAGCAGTATCCGACGTTTCCCTCCGAGCAAAGCGAGAATTCGACACGCAAATATGAGCTGTATCATCATTTGGCTCTTCCAAGCATAGGAACTGTGCCCAAGAGGAATTGTTAGCTCTTTCCCTCTGCGATGGACCGGTCATCTACCGTTTTGCCAAGCAAACAGAATCGAAGGCCACTATGGGGAAACAGAATAGTAGCAGATTCTTCAATCTTAGAACGAATAACTAAGGTGTATTGTACAATGAGAACCATATGAATCGACAGAAACTTCACCTCAGTCTGGAAAAAAGCGGCAGTAACAGACTAATGTAACAATTAGCGAAGAACAGCGTATTTTAGTATTCCTGAGTACTGTAAAGATTCCGCGAACGGAATTATTTCAACACATAGGACACTACGGAGTTCCACCAACACGTTGCGGCGACCCTCATGCTATTCAGGATTCGCCGTAAAATGAATTGTGCAATCACTTTCATCTAAAGATAAACGTCAATCAGTCATTAAATAAGCCACTTCATTTAATTTCAAAGGCACGTCCACAACATCCGTATCTAATGGGTCCAAGGAGAGAACGGAAGAAGAGAAGATAAATGAAGTACATACTTCTCAGCCTCGAGTGCTCTAGAAGCAGTGCGAGTGCACGCTGGGCCTTGATAACTTGTTCTCTGCTTCTTCAAATGACGCTCCGTATCCAACATTTCCAACTCAGGAGTCAGGACGATCGGCCAGTATACAATGTGTATGTACCTTATAGAGGTTCTAGCGCAAAGGACCTCTAAATTCCGAGTTAGTGAAGACACATTAGATTCATATGCGTGCAAGTTATGATTTATTACTTACAGGAGTTCGTGTACTGGTGAGAACTGTGAGATGTACAGTGTCAATACTTTTACTAGCTTCGTTAAGCTAATTTCCTTTCGGAGTCGTCTAGTACTAGACCGTCTACTCATGCAGTCTGCAGTCTGCAGTCTTTTGGTCTCAATCAATGGCTTTGTGTGTTCCCGCTATGGAGTTACAAGACGGATAGAGGAGAGGTTGAAAGGTCGTTGTATGTAGAAAGCAAAATATCCAAGAGCGTCAAGGAACAACAAGAAACCAATCGGGGATACAACTAACGGGACGAAATCATCACGTTCGAAACTGTGAAAAGCGAATTCTAACAAAGTAAAACAGAAGTGTAAGAAACCTACACAAGCGTCGAAGCTAAAGCGGCAGTTAACTCCTAACGAGTGAGTACCTCCTTGTCAACCATTTCACAGTCATCACCATCTTTCAATTCTCTTGACTGTAAGTGTACTTTGTCTTCCCAGATCTCCGCTTCATCGGCGCTAGAATCTGTTGTACCCCTCTGTGACGAGTCACCTTTACGTAGTCGAATCCTGAATGCCCTTCTGAGAGCGATGAACGCGTCTGCAACGAGGCTTATAGCTGGACTACGGCGTATAGTATCTTCGATAGCGTTTGGACGCTCTACCGGCAAGACGGAAGGTTCACGCATGAGTCGAATCTTGTAGAAGAATCGTTCGACGGGAGGATTAGGGATACATCGTATGAGAAACCCGATCGGAATTGACATGAACCCGAGTGCGAGGGAGATGCCCCAGAACTTTCCATCGATTTCAATAACGGAGAAAGCGTGTCCGCCAACGAAGACGATTAGGATTTGTATACCGATTTCTATGAACAATCAAGCAAATTAGGTAGCTCGCGCTAAGACGCATCGCTCAGGCTTACCTAGGAGTGTAATAGTCATAAAGTAATAATTTCTATGAATACCTTCCAAGACATTTTTCTTGTTGTCTATTCGCCGAGAGTTGATCGAGTTGAAGATCTGCGCAAAGACGAAAGAGTTGAAAACGAGAGTCCGCAATTTCGCATGGTTCCTGATTCCGACTGACTGGTCGTTGGGATCCGGTTGGAAGCCGAACATGCGATTCCCAGCGTAGTGTAAGACAAGAATGATGATAGTCTGGTAAAGCGATTGACCAAATATCTGTTTGTACATGTCAACGTTAATCATCGGAGCCGACTTCCTATCAGGTTTCCTGTCAAGTAAGGCAAGGCTCGCTGGGTCGGTAGCCAAAGCCAAAGCGGCGAAGGTGTCCATGATAATGTTCACCCATAACAGTTGTACGGCAGTCAACGCGCTCTCTTCTTGCGTCTTCGGAAGCGCAGTCGCAAATGTTATAATCACCGCAGTGATATTAACACTAATCTGGAATTGCAAAAACTTGCGCACGGCGTCGTTTACGCAGCGACCCCACATGATCGCTTTCACGATACTAGCGAAGTTATCATTCATGAGGATGATATCCGATGCTTCCTTGGCTACCTCTGTCCCGGCGATTCCCATGGAGAACCCTACATGCGCCGTCTTCAAAGCTGGACCGTCGTTTGTTCCATCTCCGGTAACACCGACGATCTCTCCAAGTTCCTTCAGCTTCTCAACGAGGATCTTCTTGTCCTCTGGAGAAGATCGAGCAAGGACTTGAAGACGCGGAACGACCGCAAGCATCTCACGGTCGTCAAGTCCACGAAAGACCGGACCTTCCATAACGATACCGCCACTAGTGAAGATACCGCATTGCTCGGCGATGGAACGCGCAGTCAGGACGTTGTCACCAGTACACATTTTAACTTGGACGCCGGCTTTGAGGCATTGAGCGACTGCTTCGGTGACGCCTTCGCGTAGCGGGTCCTCAATGCCGGTAACAGCGATAAGCGTTAGGTCGCTGGCTAGCTCGTCATAGGGAACCTGAACAATTTGAGCACGTAATCAGCGTCCGTGAGGCAAACGCGCACCTCATCAGCAACCGAATCATCCAGACTCTTTGGAGGCCACGAATTGAGGTCGCGATAACACAGAGCAATGGTACGAAGCGTCTGACTCGCATAGAAGATAATAGTCCTCGAAATATCTTCCCGCGCAGTGGCGTCGATATTCTTTGTTTCTATGTCATCTTCGTCGTCGGGTTTCGCATCCGCATCGGGCTTTGGGACGACAACGTATCGCGTACACCTCTTCGCCAGTATCTCGCTTGCTCCCTTCAGGTACAAACGCCACTGTCCATCGCGAACTTTTACAACCACACCCATAGCTTTCCTCTCCGAACTGAAGGGTATCATCTGCACGATCTCGGCGTACTCTCGCGTAGAGTGGTAGTCAGGCCAACCTAACTCTTTCGCGAAGCGTAGCAGTGCTGTCTCCGTCTTGCTTCCAACGAACACCCGTTCGTCAGTCTTTAGGTTCAGATCCTCGAAGGCAGTCGAGTTGATACAGATCGCCTCGTTGAAGCAACGCGTTAATGAGGGACTTAATATAGACCCAAGCTCAGACTGGTCGAGCGAGAATTCGGCCGCTCGGTGGTTGGGAGATTGTGAGTTGGATAAATCAACAACGTTCGTCCGCGCTTTATTCTCCGCCAGACGCCGCACGAACTTCGCTCGCACGCCAACACAACCTGCGACCACTGTCATCTCATTCTGTGTGAGCGTTCCCGTCTTGTCCGTGCACACTACGCTCGCATTGGCCATAGTCTCGCAACTCGCGAGCACGCGGACGAGAAGGTTCTCCTCGGTCATTCGTTTTGTCGCAAACGCCAGAGCAAGAGTAACAGCGAGCGGCAATCCTTCTGGAACCGCAACGACGATCAGCGAGACGGAGATGATCAAAATGTCCACAAAGGCCATTCCATTTTGGCTCGCCGTTCGTTCCGGTTGCCCCATTCCAAGTTGCACGAAAAGACGTATGAGTAAGGCTATGAAGAGCAGGAGACCAGCTAAACTCGCTAATTTTGTGATCAACTTGGCAAGATAGTTGAGCTTCGACTGTAAGGGTGTACACTCGCTGTCTATTCGCAAAGCTAATAGGCCATATAAGCTGGTGTCGCAGACCGTGAAGAAACAGAGACGAACCCATCATTATTCGTCCGTTGAAGCTCCTAATACCGACAGCAATGACAACGTAACTACCAACACCTTCCAGGATTTTGCTTCCGCTGATGATGAAGCAGTCCGTATGTGCACCGAGCTTGCCACGATTCTCTGCTTCGAGACACTCCACATACGGTAACTTCTTGATCGTGTCGCTCTCGCCGGTAATAGCAGACTCGTCGCATTTGACGTTATATCCTGAAAGAAAGATGCCGTCACATGGAGCAACTTCTCCAGGCTCAATCAGAGCAATGTCGCCAACAACGAGTTCCTGAACAGTGTTCTTTGAGCCAATCGCCCCGATGACAATAGAAGGACGAACTTTTGCATTTATAAGCCTCTCCGCACCGTCACGGATCACTTTGACGGTCCGATCTTCTTTCTTGTCATTGAGAGCTCTAAACTGCTTTTCCTTCTGCCAGTCATTCAACGAACCGAATATAACGACTATTGAAACTGCGACCATGATGGCAACACCTTCAATCCAGTCAACAGGAGGTTTGGTACATATTCGGTCATGGTCACATGTATATGTCGCGCGTGGTGTGCCAAAGTCTTGGAACAGACCGAGAGCAAGAGAGATGATTGCCGCTGCTGAAAGCAGCACCAGAACTTTGTCCTTGAGAGCGATCCACATTAATTGTAAGAGCGTTAGGCTGCGCCTAGATGGGAGCGTGTTCCGCCCATAAACGCGCCGCCGATCGTCAAGCGAAGTTGAAAAAGGCGAGGAAGCTTCCGACTGCAAAGAAGGTCCAGAAATACCCTGCTTCGCGTTCGTTCCCAGGGCCTTCAACGTGCCTTCCACACCTCCTAAAGCTTTGAGAGCTTCAAGATTCTTGGGATCCACGAGTCGCGCCAGCGTAAGCGGGGTAAACTCCTTCGGAAAAGGACTCGTATCCGCAATGCCATCATCTTCGTCCTTAAGTTCGACTTTCTCTCGAAAGTACTCTTTTTCCTCGGATTTCCTTTGCTCTGATAGTGCCTCTGTCGTGGTCGGAGAAACTAATTCATCCTGAGAATGCGAAGAGCTTGGCTTTGCAACCGTAATGCTGGTTCGTCGAGAACGGCTTTGCTGCGTGCTTCGATGATCATCCTTCTTATGATTTAAGGTGAGATGTTCGCCATCATGATCTGTCGAAGCAATCGTAATTCAGAGCTTGTTACATGCAGAATCTTCATACCAGCATTATTATGCAGCACTACTGCCCCAGCCGTAAATAAATCGTCCAGAACGGTAGTTTCTCGTCGGCTCCCTGGAGTCACGAGAGGTGTGATGGTCGACATATTCTCGTCGTCCACTTGGACTACATCAATCATAGAAATGGTACTATGCATTTCACCGACTGAGGTTGATGGCGCTTGGAGAGAAAAGTTATCGCATCAGGCAGAGAAATGCGGAGGATGAGAACGGCGGCCGTACCCAAGTGTCGCGTTCTGGAGTAGGGAGATGTCACACGATCGGCTCTTCCGGAAGTCGTGCAACCGGAAGGCTACGGTAAAGTAGAAGATAGATAATGGAAGCGAGATGAAGGTGGTAGGGAAAGGGAGATAAGATGAGAGAGAGATGGGAGAGCCTCTTTTAATTGAGATCTGGTCTTTACGTTAAGCGATTTGAAAGCGCTGCATGCGAGTTAAGTATTCCTGATTAGCGCGAGCACGAAGAGTCTTGTATTCCCAGGTATATTCAATTCGACTGCTGAGCTGCGCCGTTTCATTATGCGAGAACAGACAATGATGACCCGCTCGCACCGGTAAACGTACGACTCTACCCAGTCAATGAGTTCAACACTGTACAATATACGAGGCCGCTGTTATACTCACAAGTTTTTGTTGTTTTTCCATGAAAACTGAATACTTTCCACGATGCACTTTGTCTGAGAAAGAGGTGGGAGGAGATTCTATCCAAACGCGATGTGTGAATTTGGGGGTTGTTCACACGCTGGTACCATTGTCTTGGCTCTCCCGGCACAATGGAAAATTACTGGATATGGAAGCTGTTATCGATCGGAAGCATGTTAATCCGAAACTTCGGATTCGGCATAGCTCGGCACAGGGAAGAATGCTGACATATGATGGTGAAGAAGTCAGCCCACTTTCTTGGATGGCCTTCATCAAGCCCAGTCAAGCCCCCGAAGAAGTACCGTCTGGTACCGTTCATCTGGGCAACGCTACCAATGCTCCGGGCCCTTCGGAGCCTTATCTATTATCTTATCATCTCGTATCAATAACTAGCAGATTTCACGGAGAGGAATTAGTAAAGTACATGAAATCGAAATATCATCATCTCACATCACATTGCGACATCGGCATTTCGTCCGACATCTCTAATAAATAGCAAATAGGTCGAGTAGGGTGGGAGTCAAAACGCGCCAGGGATTCGTAAAACGGCCGAATTATACAGAATCATAACAGAAACTGACGGGTTGCATAGAAGGTATCAATAAAAATGAGGAGACTATTGCGGTAGACCTCCGTAGGTACGTCTTGGTACTCGTGTCAAGTCACTAATGCTTTCTCTCCCCTTTCAGAGTCCGTCTTATTCTCAAGAGCCCTCTTGATCCATGGAGCCTTGATACTCTTGACATAATCAGCCTCAGCATCGTCAAGACTCTGCTTGTCGACGAGACGTGGGTTGCGTAGGGTAAGAGCAAAGGCGAAGAACGGGACACACAAGGATGCGCCCGTAATGCATAACAAGCGTTGCGCATCATTGTACGCCTGTACCATCTGCATGCGCTCAGGTGAACCCCATGGATAGGAAACGATGAACGTCAGAGGTGCCTGGTATGCTTGCAACGCCAACTCGCTATCACCGAGGTAAGTATTCAACCTTCCTGGGAGTGTGTTGGTCCAGATGGCCTAGTGAGCCTTGGTCAGTCACTAACAAGGGAAAGATGAGTGGGCCGCTTACCCCAGAAGCTGCGGCGCCTATGGCAGAACCGACATTATACGAAGCAAGATAGAGCGCGGTGACGAGCGCGACATCTGCGGATCATATCAATAACGCTTCTCCAACAAAACTGATAAAACGCCTCACGTTCATGTTTAGTTGCAGCCTGGACGAGAGCCTGTACAGTATACGGAGTGAAACCGCCGGCAACACCCAACACGATCTGCGAGCCGATCATTCCAGCTGTCTGCCCAGTTCCTCCAAGACCACGGAAGTGCACCAGCAGGCCCATCGCAAGCGCGAAGATGAGAGTGCCAGTCACAGCGAACCATTTGAGGTACCGAACGTAGCGCACAACGAGACCAACGATAAGACCAGTGATGACCGAGGTGAACGAATATAGGAATGCAATGCGCGTTGCGCTCAGCACAGTCTGATTGAAGGAAACTTGAAGGATGGTGAATAGGTAACTTTAATTCACGAGGTGATTAGATTGGCGCCTAAAGCACGGGACAACTCATAAGAGCAGAAATCACTCACTCTCCCTGAAGGTACCACACAGAGTTCAACATCACCGCGCAACCTAGCCCACCGATGCTAGCGGGAAAGAAACCATCAAACTTTGAATCACGAGAACACAAGCGAAGTACGTACATAGACCGATCCTTCAGGAGATGGAACGGCATGATTGGGAGACGAGCGTATTTGGACTCCCATATCACGAACACGGGGATACAAAGGACGCCTATGATGATCATACAGATCGTGTCCGCATGGGCCCAACGAGAAGACACTCCTCCAGCAAGAGTCAAGGGGAGGAGGATGAGACAGAGGATCGCGCAGACCAGAACGAGCCCGACTATGTCAATGCGCCAGAAGAGGTCCTCCATAAATGCTTTATTCGAGCCATGGAGCTGCCTTAACGTCTTCAGGCCGACAAGCTTGCCTTGCCTCTTTGCCCTGTACCCCGTGAACATAAGGACACCGAGTACCGGCAAAGAGAGAGCGGGAAGAAGTATAGCAAACATCCCGACACCCCAGCGCCACGTGCTGTTAGCATGAATCGCGGATGTGACGTTGCCACTGATCCAAGCATTGATCTAGTCCGTTTATCAGCTAAAAACAATGTAGAAAATTACCATACAGACCAGGAAAGGAGTAGCGGGGATATAGGACAGAAAGAGACGATTCCGCAAGGTGGTTAAGTCCGCAATGATGACCTCTAGGAGTAACTGCACCCCAGTGAAACCGAGCTGGTATAATACCTTGCGAAAACAGTAGTATCAATAAGCATGTCGAAGGACAAAGCGCTCTACTCACTGCACCACCTGCAAACTGCTGAAGGTTGGTGGAAGCGGCCTCAATGATCGTACCTGTGGGTGCAAGATTAACATGCGTCAAGAATCGTCAGTATTCTCAATCGACTTACCGGTGACATAAAAGATAACTGAGATTGTCAAGAGTTCCACTCGACCGAACACGTCCGCAATACGACCATATGCGGGCTGGGCAGCAGCAGCCATAATAGACCTAACAGTAGCGATCGTTGCAAGTAACGGCAAATTCTCGAACTCGTTCGTAGCGGAATTTTGGAAGGTGTAGCGGACCATACTATCTAAACGAAAACGTCAATACTCCTACGGAATCCCAGAAGGCTGATCTTCACTCACCGAGTCCGTACACGTACGCAAGGAGGAAGATACCGATGAATAAGGCTACTTTCAACGCAAATGTGAAAGCGGTCGAAATTGCTTCAATGCGTAGGACACCCGGACTCTGGAGCAACAGCTCCTGCTGAGAGAATACTTCATCCTCACTTTCGTGAGACTTGGTATCCACCTTCTCTTCAGAAGCCATGGTGTCTGCGTACTCGGGGTCTGTAAATGGCACTTTGGGAGTCAAAGTCTAAAACCCGGGAGAAGGAAGAGGGAGACCTTAGGAAAATTGGTGAGGACCCGTCCATCTTATCTGATTGCCGCTTGCATGTCAGATAAACCTCACAAAAATTTTATCTAATCGAGCTTCGGGGCCGAGATTATTCCGACTTCGAGCAAGAGTGAATCTGCATTCCAGGTCGTCGTTTCGTCCTTGGACTGCCCCTTTTCCTCGACCCATCCTCGACCCGAGCGCTAGTCTACTGGCTTGGAGTAATCTAGCATTCGCTAAAGTGTATTCGAAGGGAGGATGCAGGTTCTCGGTTTGCGAATAGGGGACGCTGAGAACATAGAAGATCAGTCAGTGGCGATTGTTGAAGTTTTATCAGCTGAATCCCTACCTTGGCAAGAATCTCTTTGGAGCCAGAGTAACGGACCCACTGTTTGCGCAAAGGCAAATCAGCGCAAAACGCTCAGTAAATCAGGAATCGTGTTGTTTCGTCGCGTCCGTCATAGAGACCACTGTGCTGGCTTCAAGTATGCTTGCATTACGAGTCATAAGAATGTTGAAGATTGCACGCGTGTGAAAAGGAGAACGAGAAAGAAAACACGGCGGGCAAAATAGAATATCAGTGGGTGCGGTATTTAAAATTATTTTTTTGCCGAAAATTTAAATATCGGCAAGCATATCAGCGCGTGATTTATATTTATAATACCGGCGGGATTGATATACTTACCGATATTTAAAGTACTAGTAGATGTTTAGGATATCTTCCAGGAAGATATGCATAAGAACAGAAGGGAATTTAAAATATCAGCCCAATTGATATCCTTATCGATATCTAAAATATGGGCACGTGGTTCATATTAATATCGGCGAGGTCGATATGCTTACTGATATTTAAAATAATTGCGAGAAAAATTCTTTAAATTTAATGCCCGCTGATATCCTATTTTGCCCGCCGTGAAATGCCGGTAAGCATATCAGCACGTGATTGATATTTATACTGTCAGTAGGTTTGATATGCTTACGGATATTTAAAATGACAGCGCGAAAGCCATTTCAAATTTCTTTCAGGCAGATATGCTAGTACAGAATATCTACCTGACTGATATTTAAAATATCAATCTGATCGATACCCTTATCGATATTTAAAATATCGACATGTGGTTTATATTTATAATATCTTATGGGTTGATATGCTTACTGGCATTTAAAATGACGGCGAAAAAAACATTTAAAATTCTGACCTTACCTCCATCCTGATTTGCCCGCCATGAAAATGGTGACTGGCAATCCCCTATTGCAGAGTGTCGATTTCCCATGGGTATGCCGAGGCATGCCGGTGATTGCTTAGAATAAGTGATTTACCGGTTTTGGAAGACACTTTCACCTTCACACTTCCCGTTCCGTAACACAAACAAAGCCTTAGAAAGTAGTAGAAACTATTTTTACGATGATGGGGAGCATATGGATAAAAAAAAATCAAAATTTGTTCAGAAATCCAATGAGATATCGGGTAGTTATACATCATATCTCAAGATCTAAGCAATTTCTTGAGAATTTTTTCTCAACAAAATGAAGGCAGGTATGAAAAAATATGGTTTGTGCACTGAGTTGCAAATCCTTGAAAAATTTGTTGAGTTCTGAACATTGAAATAATGCATTGGATCTCAACAATAAAGGAAAAATGAAGTCACGTGATTAAACAGATGCAGGAACGATTTCTTGACCATATCTAAGAAATGAAGCAATTTTATCATATAAATTTTCAAAGAAGACAAAGCTACACATTGAATAATACATGAAGTGCACTGAGTCTTATAATATTACAGAGAATTGATGAGTTTTTTATATTTTGATGGCCGGATCGAAAAATTCGATGCTGGGTCACGTGATATTGAATTGCAAGGAAGCTTATGACTCCAAGCAGAAATACAGCATAATATCACAAAAAAATGGAGTTTCTGAGCTTATGTATTTTACAAGTATACATGAATGCTGGATGTTATTGAATGTGGGAAAATCAATCTTGTGTCTCCATGAAAGTACTTGCTATAGTCCGACTTACAAATATGCATATAGGGTCATCATCTATATCTAGAATTAGCTGAGAAAGCTCTGAAGAATGGAGAATGGTGCCAGAGAACATTAGTTTCAGATATTATAATATTAATGATTGATAGAAAATAATTAATCAGTGGCTTAGCTGAAGACCTTGCCTTCGTGTCTAGCATGTTGATCAATAAAGAATACAGCAGAATATACTATACGCAGTCAATGCTTCATGTGATAGTCAGTTTTCACATCCAAATTGATGATAAATCCTGCATAGGGACTTGATTTGAGTGGGACGACTAAAACTATATATTGGGTGGGACATGGGTGGAAATAAAATGACCGGTAAATATAGATCACCATTTTTGACCATACATGGAAAATATTGAATCTCTGACTGAAAAAATTATCAATGCGTGTCAGAGGGGAATTGCCAGTCACCAGTGAAACACGGCGGGCAAAATAGGATATCAGCAGGCATTAAATTTAAAGAATTTTTCTTGCAATTATTTTAAATATCAGTAAGCATATCGACCTCGCCAATATTATTTATATGAACCACATGCCCATATTTTAGATATTGATAAGGATATCGATAGGGCTGATATTTTAAATTCTCTTCTGTCCTTACGCATATCCTCCTGGAAGATATTCTAAACATCTACTTAAAATATCGGTAAGTATATCAATCCCGCCGGTATTATAAATATAAATTAGGTGCCGAAATGTTTGCCGATATTTAAAATTTTGGCAAAAAAATAATTTTAAATACCGCACCCACTGATATTCTATTTTGCCCGCCGTGAAAAGACAGAAAAAGAAAAATCACGTGGATCAATCATCACATTGTCATCGTGTCACAGTCACGAGCATAAAAATTGTTGCTGCATCCTATTTAGTGTTCCGACCGTATGCGTATTGTGCGTATACGGACTTCTGTATATGGGATATGGCCATATTCTATGGAGGGGAATGAGCAAATATATGAGCCGTATACATATAAAGAAAGGACAAAAGTTTCTGATATGGCATATTCCCCGTGTACGGAAAATTGGTTGACATAAGAGCCCGTTCGGCTGCACTTCCGGATCAGATCATGATCTGACTCTACCACAATCTGACCATTTGCAAGATTATGGTAGAGGTCATGGGAGTTTTCAATGAGATTTTTCTCATGGCCAACCTCAAAAACCCTCACTTTTGCTGAGGAGGCATAGCACTACATTGCAACCATGAGAAAGTTAGGTTTTTACCACCAGACGATAGGCCCCAATGAGTAGATTATTTTTGACATTTTTACTGTATTTTTTTGTGGTTGAGTTGTGATGGGTGGATGAGATACTGGAATGAGGTTGGGATTTTCAGATTGAGATACAGGTCAGACCTGTATCTCAATCTGAGTCCAAAAAAGGGAAAAATCGCAACCGGACTCGGTTGTGTTTAGTCCGGCAAAGTGCAGCCGAACAGCTACCTCTACCGCATCCGCAAATCATGATCCAACAGGATCATGATCTCGTTTTTTTGCGGGGATGACCGGATCTTGAAATGCAGCCGAACGGGCTCTAAGCTCTTTGCAGAGGTTTCTGGCGTACTTCGATGAAAATACTTGATTACCTTCTACGAAAATCTGGATTTTGTCATTACCAAATCGGGAAAACCTAACGAAAACGATTCTGGCAGTATAAGTAATTGCTGACATCCATCCTATGATCACAATGTAGCTGCTGATATACACTAATACACCCCAATTGTCCCAAAACTCTGTTGTTAGTTGCACTGGCCTTTGTTTTCATTGAGATGTGAGCTGTATACTTGTAAAAAAGGTAATTATTCCGTTTTGGGGTCATAGAAAATTGATACCTTGTATCTTCCGTATATGGGCCTTCCGTATGCGTATGAGACCTTGAGTGACCAGTTATACGGCCTTATCTATACGGCCGTATCCGTATAAAGCTGGAGTTATACGACCGTATCGTATAGATACGGTCGGAACACTAATCCTATTCTCGCAAATAATGCTCACTATACGTCTCTACTTTACTAAGTAACCACGATTTCGTATAAAACCAGACCTATCATCTGCAACTCTCAATCCCTATCATGGCTTGGCTTGGAAATATCACCAGATGCTCTTCACATGTCCACTAAATAGCTTCCGCCCAGAACCTAGAACTCGATAGCGATACCGAATTAAATACAACGCTCGGTATCAGATGCACAGGAACTTGTTTCTGGCAAACATACAAGCAATCATAAACTCCTATAAGTCTCCGAAGATCTCGCATTTCGGGTGATCTTTCTTCCAGAGCCGCAGCGTATCTCTCAAGGGCACCGTCGAAAGGGATTGGTAACATACCACATACGGGCGTCGTACGAGGTAAATTTGAGGCAAACTCTTTCAGGAACTAACGGCGCATGTGCATTATCATCAGGTATGTGGCGTAGAATGAAGAGCGAGATCTTCGTCATGTGGCAAGAGCAAGCTCACACTCCCGGTACATATCTCAATAAGCTAGCAGATTTCAGCTCAGATTCGACTATTGCAGATGTAGGTTCGAAGTCACCCTCATTGTAGGTAGACTAGTCGTATCCAGGCATTGCCGAACGGCGTTGTCAGCCATACTTCGCCAGATGGCAATGAGGATGTAAGACAAAGTGTCCAAGCTACCGTGAAGTGACCGAGCTATGCCAACTTCAACGTCGAGGTTTCAAGTCGGGCCCACGATCACTGCCATTACAAATCCCAGATGGTAAGTTCTGTGCGAACACTATATTTGCCTACTCGGGACTCGAGCGTCCCATTCTAGTAGAGCCACCCGCCAACCAGGCGAGGGTAGCTGGCCTGAGGCCCGAGCTCGAGGGAGAGAAAAGAGAGCGAGTATGAGATTGCGCAACCATGGGTACACTAAGCCCACGAAGCCGGAGAACTCTGTTTTGCTGAGTAACGAAGCCAGAGCAAACAAACGCCTTGGTTGATGGTCCCGCGAAATTCGATTCCGTTGGCGATACGATCAGGTCAAGCACGTCCGCACCGAAGAAAGAAGCAAGAGCGAGTTGCAAACCGAAGGCCTTCGTGGAAGTTGGAGATGCAGAGTAAAGATGCATCGAGATCAAGAGCTATATTGGAGAGACGGAGCGGTTGAGGTCACGCTGAATGACTCGTCCGCAACAATCTAGGCGAGATGTTGTACGCCTTCGTATGAAAGGACGACGTCTGCTTCGATACCGAAATAGACATTTCACGAACGTAATTGTGAGTTGGGAAACGAAGGCGAAGACGTGAGGATGACACATACCATACTTCCTTCCTGTTGTATCGTCCTGTAAGCTGCTAGAGCCTGGCAAGAGGAACCCGTTCTATATCTTCTGGTCAAGCTCATAGTCCGAAGTACTGACGCAAATCGCCCTCTTCGGTAAATGGAGGGTCTGAAAACGCTTGTCCTTGAGAGGAATCGGGAGTCGTATGCCTCATTGCATTGCAGACCTCCATGTTCATGTCTGCAAGTGGCTGCCGACTACAATGCCTCGACGGCACATACTATCGCAGCCCACAACTTCAGCGAGCCTTCACAAAATCAGCCTCATCAGTACCTCATATGCGTCATCTACCCTCTGTCCCCTGAACCAACTATTCACTCCTGCCGATGCTTCATCGACGGAACTTCTCCACGCGCAATCCTACAGTGCTTGTCTGAGTCGCTCGAACTGCCCGTAGGTAGTGAATGGAGGGATCACAGGAATCGGTATTGTGAGACTGTGAGTTGGATAGTGGCATAGGATTTTAGTGGACGGAGGACGTGAGACTGTGGATGGTGCAGATGGTCACTGTGTAATTCTGTTGCCTGTATTACAAAAACAAAATCCCAGAGTCAGAAACTCAAAATTACGGCCTCCGCTGAGTTGTCGACTGCACTGTACTGTAGTGAAGTAGCCGAACAGTGAGACATGTTCAAGTTGGTAACTAGAGTCGGTTCGGCATTTCCCGCGCCTTACCTATGTGGCGTACCGACCGCGACTCTGTTGACTTTCCAAGACCATGAGCACGAATCTTACAACTTTGCATGGTATATCGCAAAGTACTTCTATGGATACCCAGGTACTCCACGCGCGCTGTTTGCCAACTGCTTGTTCATTGCAGTCCTCAAGACGGGCGTAAATCCGTGCCCGCGAATGTGAGTCTGCGATGTGTCAATGGAATCCAGACAACAAGCATCCAAAGCGCAGATGCAGACATGGTCATCGACACCATGAGTTGCTCTATAATGATATTGTATCCACGGAACCACCTGTAATCTGGTGCAACTCTCCTGATTGTTGGACAGTCTGTAGATATGGTGCGAGCCCGAAAGTGTACAGAGGTACGTCTTTCACTTCTGATTTCACTCACGTATGACATCTTGTCTAACCGTGATTTCACTTTTCTTCATCTACCTTCACACATGAAGGTATAAAAGCTTGGATATCCGATTTCTTCTTCACTCCGATCCATCGAACCGATGAAGTGCAGGACCCGACCGTCGATGAACCTTCCATCAAACGATATCAGACTTTCAGCGAGTTCAACAAGCTTCGATCTCAAAGCAGTCCAGCTGTCCCTGGAGTGGCCTCGCGCAAGGACCACTTCCCCAACGATCAGCGTATCATTGACATCCGCGCTGAGAAGCCGTTCAAGGACCGACCTGTCAACTCTCGACCTATTATCGACATCAGTCGAGCCAATCTCGATTCAAGCAATCTCGATTCAAGCAATCAGTATTCCAATGTTCAATCTTCCATGAATAATGGGCCAGGAAATGTGTTCTTTGGTCCTTTCACTGAATCGCAGGCGCATGCCACTGGTACAATGTATTCTCCAAATACACAGACAGGAGCCTTTTATCCAAACTTTTCACCAGCCACAAACACGGGGTACCCTTATTCAAATATATCATCGAATCACCACCAGTATCCTTTTCCTCTTCAACCAAATTCAAGCCATGGCGGCTATCCATATAATTCTGAAGGATATTTCAAGAATGAAATGGTTTATCCTTATCCCAGAGATCAATACCAAACAAGGAAATCGGAGCCGAACAACCCTACCACGTTTACTCCTACTCAGGAAATGTATGCAAACTATCAAGGCTCACAAGCTCCGACTTACTACAGGAGTCAAACAGTGAAGACCACGACTACCAATCCAACCTCATCCCGTCCCTATGTCACGCCCAATATGGTGACGCAGTCTGCTTCACAATATTCTCGCAACCTTCCAATTGGCTTCCCTAGTCCCAAGGATCGCTCATCTTCCAAAACCAGGAAAGTAGATTCTAGTCGCTCTCCGGAGACGAAGACAAAGCCTGCATACTTTGAGTACTCCCCCGACGTTCAAGCTCTTCTCGGAACTCAAGCTGCTGGTCGATATCCAAGTTATTCTCCCTATGGTATTACCAGAAGGTTGTAGCGATGTTTCATTCATCTTTCAGGCTGTATGTATTCGTTTCCGTGTATCACTACATAATACAAGTTCATACACGCCTGGAAACTCTGTGCAATCTATTGTCAGCACCTTAAGATAGATAAATGATAATAGCTTCCGAGTCCTGGACGTTGACTATAGCTGTTCCTTGGTTGACTGGGACGGTCTCTCTTGCTTGAGTGCCAACAGGCGCGCAGGACGAGTCGAACGTTCCACTTCCTCCGATTGCTATACCTTGTCCCGATAACGCAGGAGCGCTCGGTGCCGTCAATCGTTTCGCCTGAACAGACGACCCGCTTGAATTTAGTCCAGACAGCGCGAGTCTTGCAACATTACGAGTACCCGACCCGGAATAATAGGCCGAGTTGTACAATAAGATGCGTGCCGGTGCATTGCCTGAGCTCGGGAAGACTGCGTATGCGCCAATCGTAGAGGTTCCAGAGTCTAACATAAGAAGTCTCGTGGAAGGCGAGGATCCGAGAAACTCAGATACAAAGTAGGCTCCGTAGTAGGGCGCTGCAACGCTTGACGTGCTCCAAAAGCAGTATGCCTGATACGTATAGTGAGAAAAAAAGTAGATTTTATCTCGATATAATAAATAAGTACGCACGCAGTTTCCAATGGTACCCTGATGGAAGTAGAGCCTATCGACTCCAGCGAGTGCTCCTTGGAGAACGTAGTCCATCACCCACAGTCCTGCACCGAATGTTGGACTGATTCCGCCTCCACCGCATGTCGCTAAAGAGCAAGCACATTAGTACACAAATTTTTTGTGGACCATTTCGGTTTTCATGTACCAGAGTTGGTCTCTCCAAGGAAATAGGGCCTTCCTGCGGCATGCGCTGCTCTGGCGTCGGCAGCATACTGACTAGTATATGACACAATACCTCTTGCAGTGGGCCCTGTCAAGTTAGTTGAGGCTCGCCGTGACTATAATGGGCCTAACTCACGAATGGCTCATGAGATTGGGAAGGTTTGTTGACGCGCCACCACACGCGGATTGAGGGTAAGAGTGGCCTGAGAAAGTTCTTACAGATGCAAGAGCATTTCCGAGTAGGGGTATGAGACCGGCTGTTGACCATCGAGGATATTGCAGATAAACGGCTCCCTGGAAAATACTTCCCACCTATCAAGTATGCCGGGCCGAGTCAATGAAATGTATTTCAAGTCTTAAAGAAAACCGTACAGATGACGAAAGTTCGCTAAACCAGTTCTTCTGACTTGCCCCGTCTGTAGTCGGATTCCACGCGGAACCACCGGCGATCGGCGAACTGCTAGAATAAACTAGAAAACAATACATAAAAAGCCGGGAGTATGAGGAAGAGCGAGGCATACGATCGGGTTCATTCCCTAATTCGATAGCCAACAATCCTCTTACACGTTGCACTGCCTCCTCCGCCGCTGTTCTTGTATTTCCAATGTTATTGAGCTGTCGATTCAGCCCAATAGTCACATCTCCTGCTAATTCTCCTGCAAGAGTGAAGAAAGAAGGGCCATAGGTGAGAGATAGAGGTGCGTCGGCAGGAGATGCGACGGTATAGTTGACTGCCTGTGCGAGGTTCGCATCAAAGGTGGCGCGATCCCTACAGAAGCTATGAGTTCACTCTTTATAGCGGTATTCAAGCCCATACTGTGTTGTCCCACCGATTCTGACCGCAGGGGGTGCACCCCTCAATCTCTCGATATTGGCAAGACAGGTAGTTGTTCCACTCAATTCCGTATATCCGGGAAAGGCGAAGAATTCGATCGAAACACTTAGAAGCGAGGAGTCTACGGAGACAGCAGAAGTCGGAGCGGTACTTGGAACGTTGAACGTCGTTGTCTGAGCGATGGAAATATGGACAACGGTCAATAACAGAGACGATACGATCAAAGACTTCATTGTGAACGGTGCAAGAGGAGTGACCCCAGACTAGGTAAACATGGAGAGTGTAAGGACGCACCTGCTAGAGAACTTATAGTTGATGACGTGCAAGAGCTTCACCGGAAGAATGAGCGGAGAGACGTTACGGATGCGGCACGATGTTCGCATATATCGCGGTGTCATAAGACAATTCTAAAAGCAAGGAGTATTGCACGTGGAGTTTGGCGAGTCCAAGTTCATCCACCTGTAATCACGAGTTTCGCTCAACGGTCCCAGGCGAATGCAATTACACATGAGTCTTCACTGAGAAGATATTGCACCGCTCCTCTTTCTCTCGTCGAGCTTGCCTATAACAGCGGAAGATTCTGGTCTGACCCAAGTTTTCCTCGTGGATTTCTCCAGGAAGACAAGACGCGCAAATTCTTCGGACCGCTCGGATGCCGCAGTGGGTCAGGTGGTCATTCTGAAGCGAGAACACGTCGTAGACAGCTGTCTAGAACACAGGCATACTAGACGGAGACCAGTTGAATGCAAGTATGCATGGGATGCTGCACGTCGGTGAAAAGTCGTCATGGCGAGCGTGTCGGATAACCGACAGACGAGAGAATGCGGGAGAAGCTCGTCGCAAGAAAGCACGCAGCGGACCGATTCTTCCGGGCACGAATGCGCTGTACATTATGCTGGCCGTGTAACAGGCTGAAGCCTGTGCGTTTAATAGACGGATAGACAGAAACCAACGGCAATGATGATGGTTTGAGCCAAGAGGAGTGGCACGGTCAGGTGAGGGACCATATGAAAGTCTCGTGATCGCGAAAGCCAACTCACCGCACCAATATGATTTTTTTCGCTGCTCCACATCACAGACTCGGACTCGCGCCAGCTGGAATTGCTTACATGGTATGCTGCTATCTGGCGCAAGAAAGGATATCCGTGTTCGCGCAAGTTCCGTCGTAGATCATCTTCAGTCTCTATTTGCAACAAGACCGCGTTTCAGAAGTCGCAGCATAACTCACAACGCTGCCTCTGCTGCTTTGTTCATCTTCATACGTAGATCCGTGTTTCTCAAAAAATATATGTGTCGATGCCTGCTCTGGGCGGATGGCGGAGAGGTGAAGAACAAGCTACGCGGCTACGCGACTACGCGACTACGCGTTTGCTCTTCAGACCATTTTCTGTGTCTTTCCGCGATAACATCTATAATTAACTGATCTAAGTAGCCTTAACTACAGCCCTTCATTTTCGGGCGTCAAGTTTCATTGAGCCCACCACACACCATCACCCTTCGAGAGCCGCTTTATTCTCGGAATATCGTCTCCGCATTCGCATTCGGGTGGTCCAGGAGCACCTTCCTGCCCTTTATCCAACCTTCCGGCTTCGTTTCCTGGGCGGGAATCAGACGAGTCAGCATCCTCGCCCAAATTGAGTGTTGGGTCGACGCCTAAATCATCTATCGCACGACCAAGCCAGGTTGAATACGCAGAGTACACTGAAATCTCAGTCGTAAGCTGAGCTACATCTTGCCTCGTGTCTCCTTCGTTCTCCGAATACACGGGGGTAGATCTATCGTGCGCACTGTCATTCAGTATACGCTGTGTCCTGGGAGGTAAATGGAGACCGAGGTTCGTTGCTTTGCCCTTCTTCTGTGAGAATCTATGCAGATTCAGCACGAGGCGAGAGGTCATCGTGACGGAAATTCTATTCTAGCTTCTTAGCGTATGGTTGCGGAGATACATGCGAGAAACATACACATGAGATAACATGGCATTATTCCCGGTGCTTCGAGCGAATAACGTTGAATCGATATTCTCCTTAGCAATCATTCAGTTGAGATATAAAGGGAGACGGGAGACAAAATCTAAAACATACGGTGTATATGACAAAGTGGATAAGATTCGTGACCATCATGATGCTGGCATCAGTGGACAAGAGTGCGTCAAAATAGTAGTCTCGACGTCAGGAAACCATCGCTTACGCGAAGTATACGCTTCCTGTACTTGCAAGACAGCATTTAAAGATTGAAGTGTACTTGTTAGCTCCGAGTTTTTTCCGAAGGCAGATCCACTCACCGTCGCGCATTAGTAAATTAGGTAAGTCTGCACGAGCGTTTGATTTCTTATTCTGGTGGACGATTTGGAATGTCCTTGTCACAGTGAGCAAAAATACAACGCTGTCAAATAAGGTGGACAGAATAAGAGTAGTCTTGTATACTGTCGTAGTTAAGCTGTTCAGGAGAGAGAACATTGATCATAGGAGCCGGAACTCACGGGTTTCGCTGAAAGACGAAGGCTAGAGTGAGGATAGATGACAAGTCATAGCGAAGGACGTACTGTTCTACGGCCGGAAGACAAGTTCGGAAGGCGCTGCGTGTACCCAATCCGAACGAGGTAAGAATCCCAAAGAACTCATTCAAAGTCCACTTGGGAGGACAAGGAATTAGTGATTCATTAGTTGTATAATTTCAATACAAGCCTACCGCAGACATGACGATAGTCGATAAACTGAGTAGTGAAACAAGACAGAGAACTCCCCGGCTTCTGTTGTACAAGGCATACGTGCGCAGTGACAGTAGGACTGACAGAGAAAATTTTCAACCTGATCAAGGAGTCAAGGGTATGCAAATCAAACATACTTGATATGATTATTTGTGACACAAGATTAAGGTAGCCGCCAACGCGAATAAACTTTCGGCAGCTCACGAGAGAACTATCAGATACGATGCTTTGCTCCATTTAGAAAAACGTACAACTGCCGACAAATCTGCTTAGTGTTCTGCAGTTACACGAAAAGACAAATGCTCACCATCACATCATTTGGGGGGAAGAAGCTCAGATAAATCATGAAGAAATATCCAAAGAATACCATATAACGATTGAGCAGGAACAGAATACTACTAAGTGTCAACCGTCTGCGCCAGACATGCCTCACCTCCTCCCGGAAGGTAAGGATATGATCATAATATAACAATGCTAGATATGCATCAATAGTCAACGGGCAGCAACGTAACACAAGTTGAGCTCACTGATTGATGCAAGGGAGTAATATTGTAAGATGTATCTATTTTAGATCAAATATAAGGTAGGAGAGAGTGTTAGGACTCAGTGGCTCACATTTGTTCTGTTGTCCTGAATACGAAAGAGCGTTGAGAGAGTGGCATGGATGGTCGGAGAAGCAAGGGTTGTTGGGAAAGGACTTCTCTGGGCTTCGAGAAGTTATATCATCTGGAGTCGAAAGATGCTTCCCAAGCAGACGCTGTCACCGCCATCTGTCAGAATCACATTAACTCGAAAGATACCCTTTTAGATCATGGGATTCGAGCTGGTACCTACCGATGAGCTGAGTTATCTTCGGACAGGCGGCGCGTGCGGAGATATTATATACACCCCAGTATGAAACATTGAAAACCAATGCCCTCAGAGAAGCTTCTGAGATGCCCGGAATGGTACAAATAGCCACCTTGCCATTTTGCACGCCTTGTAAGACAAACGAGCTGTCGCAGAACGTACGAAGACCACTGTGAAGGTTGTTTGAATTAGACTCGATTGATGAACGGCCTAACTGACAGATGGACATAAATCGAGCTCAAACAATTGCGGGCGGTAGATGTTGTCAAGCTTTTTCTGGTGTATCAAATGTGGAACAACAAGCAGTGATGGTCGTAAGTGATTTAACTTTTCCATCGGACCCCTGCCGATTGATGCCCCGTTCCAAAATTTAAGTTTCTTATCTGGATTTTTCGGGCGCTTCGCGCCCGTCTTATCCGGAAAAATATGGGCATCAGCGGTTCCAGTCAAACTTTCGTCTTGGCGATACCTTCTTTAGGCCAATCCAAGCTTGGCTTTCTTTTTCTGGTGCCGGATGAGTAATATCGTTACTTCTGGCAGCCTCTTATATCCGGAGACCTTGACTGACTTTCGCCTAAATTTCCCGGGGTCGCCTTTTTTGCCCGATGCGTTACTCATGATCAATGTCAGGACTAGGGTATTACTAACGTTTGAACCCGATGCTACGGCATTAGTAACGTACGGAGAGATGGATGCTGATGCAATTCATTTGCTCCATCATGCCGTGTGCAAAAGTGATATTAAAGTGGCCATTCGGATTCCTGTTAAGACCATCAGCCTAAACTCTCATATTATCATCATCGTAGTCTGTTGTACGCGCACTCGCAAGGCCGCAATGTCTACTTTCAAATCCTTCGCGGTTGCAGGAGCTGGTAGTATCGGCAAGTTCCTCGTCGAGGCTCTCATTGCGAAGAAGAATGAAGGCGTTATCTCCTCTGTAACGGTTCTCTCTCGCTCTGTATGTAGCTGCCTTCGTTTTCTTCCATAGCACCTGCTCATCTTCTTGTTATAGGCCAGTAGACATGATGACTTGGTCGCAAAGGGCGCCAAGGTTGTCACTGTCGACTACACCTCTCCATCATTTATTCAATCCGCCCTTTCCGGTGTCGATGTTGTCATTTCGACACTAAATGCATTTGATCTCGGAGCCCAAGAACCACTTGCAATTGCAGCTAAAGCATCTGGAGTCAAACTCTTCGTGCCGTCAGAGTTCGGAAATCCATCGGATGACCACACAGATGGCTTTTGGGGCGAGAAAGATGCTTTCAGAAAGAAGTTGAAAGACGAAATCAAGTTGCCTTGGAGCGCCTTTTATACTGGTAACTTCTTTGATTGGATTATAGACATGTAAGAACACGGTCGATCTTTACGCGACAATTCTGACTTTTGTTGGCAGGGGACTTGGCCCAGCATTCGGATTCGACTTTCAGAACGGAAAGATCGTCATCGCCGGTGTCGGAGATGCCCCCATATCGTGGACGAGCCGGACTGATATCGCTCGCTATGTTGCACATGTGCTAACTACTCTCCCGAGGGAGAAGCTCGAGTGGCGCACATTCCGAATTGAAGCAGACAGGTTTGTGAGTATCTGTATCTTGATCCAGCCTGAAGAGGAATTTAGCTAATGTCCGCGGATTACAGAGCTATAATCAACTTGCTCAAGAATTGAAGGCACGCTCGAGTAAGCCAATAACGATCGCACACCGCCCGCGTTCGGAGCTGGAAGTCGCCTTAGAGAAGGACCCGTCGGACCTCGCCTCTTTTCTTCTGTTGTCGTGGGATAATGGGGCAGGTGCTTCCGGAAAACCAGAGGAAATCACGAACAGCGAGTTCCTGAACTGGAATCCAAAGAAACTCGTTGATTTTCTTCTAGAAATTTATGGTCGTTGAAGTTAGTCGTCAGCGAATATACAAGCAACATTAGGTGATCTGTAACATGGCTTGTAACGGAGGTCTATACGAATGATTTACGTCAGAATGAGAACTTGCGAACGCGAATGATGATCAGTGGTGTGGATCAAAAACATGATTCAAAAAATAAGCTTCCTATGAAAGAGAATGCGGTCAAAGATACCAACATGAAACCCATGAAACCCCATGAAAACAAGACAGCGTAAGTCGCATGTCAAGATCGTGGCCAGGAACCGAGAGCCCGAATTAAGATCGGGAATCGAATCCAGTATACGTCTTCTTTACTCGTGTAAGAATCATTTCTACACTCGTTCTGCGTCTTTTTCCGCGGTGGCCGTCTTGATTGAAGCTCGATTTCCTACAGGGCCAACTCCTCTAAGAAAGGCAATAGCTACGACAGTTCCCGCGGCACCGAACGCAAACGACATCCACTGGGCAGCTCTAAAAGCTTCAAGCCGTGCGTCGACGCCTGGTTGCCCAGTATTATCGCGCAATACAGAATTGTGGACAACCGTACTGGATGCGAGACCAATGGCAGTGCCGAGTTGCGTCAGCGTTTGGAAGAGACCGCCTGCAAGACTTTGTTCGTGTGGTCGGGAGACTTTAGCGACAAATATTGTGCCGCAAGCAAAGACGAAATCTGCACCAAACACACTAACGATGGCTGCTGGGAACCCAAATGCCCAATATGTTGCGTTGGGGTCGATAACCACAAACAACAGCCCTGCTGTTCCCGTCAACAAAGTGCCGATAGCAACGAGGATCACATATGGTACATGTCCGACGACGGCCGCGACAAATACATTGCATAGGACGCCAACTACAAACATCGGTAGTAGCCGGATGGAGGTGAGAATCGGATCCAGGCCTTGGTAGTCTTGATAAAACAGCTGTGCCCAGAACTGCCATGACAGGAAGGACGCCCATTCAAGGAACGCAATGCCCTGCGTCGCAGCGAATCTGCCCCGCGCACGAGTCCACAAGGATAGTTTCATGAGAGGTGGGCACCATCTTCCGGATTGATCGTGCTCCAAGTAAGCTTGCCATAATAGGAAGGCGGCAAGCAGAACTATGCCAACGACGAGAAGAGAGATTATGTACGGTGTCCTCCACTGCCGCGGCGCAAGTTCGCCCTCGCCTACGGCGAACGTGATCAGTACGAGAGCACTTGTGATCAAAGCGGCACCAATCCAATCCACGCGTTTATCCTTTTCTGTCGACGGAAGATCTTTATCAATGAAGAGGATGCCACCGACCAAGACAAGTACCGAGAGTCCCGCTGAAAGATAAAACGGTGCCCGCCAAGTTGCGGGGGCCCACTGCGTGAGAATACCGCCGATTTGCAAACCAACGGCACCGCCTACGGGCGCCCCTGCTGAGAACGTCGCGAAGGCGATTGACCGAGCCCGAGACGGAGGAAACGCATGTGCCAAAATACCGAGCGACGCGGGAACGATTGCCGCGGGTCCAATCCCCTGAAACCCTCGAAGAATGAAAAGAGAAGTGATGGAATTGGCAAACCCGCAGCCTATGGAGAAAACGCCGAGCCATAAGGTGCCAATTAGGAAAGCTTTCTTGCGGCCGTAAAGGTCGGCCAGGCGACCGAAGAAGATCAACAGGCATCCCTATTGAGTATTGCAGACTATCAGATAAGATATTCATGAGGTGAAATTTTAAAGACTCACTGATGATAGCGAATAAGCTGAAACGGCCCATTGTAACCTGTCCTCGGATTCCTGGAAGTCTCGACCGATTGAGGGCAAAGTGATTGACGCAGAAGACGAAGAGGCAATCTAGGAAAACAGTGAACCTCAGGACAAGAAAAGAGCGAGCAAAACCAACGCACATTGAGAATCATTCCAATAGTGCAAGTGGCGACAAGCATGATGCTTCGTAGCAGCGAACGATTTCTTGCCTTCTCGAGCTCCTCTTCCTGAAGACCCCCCGTCGGCTCGTCTTCATCAGCCTCCTGTCCGAGATGCTCGGTGTCAGACGAGTCCACAGCTTCGTTACTTTTCTCCTTATCAACTTTCTCGATAGAATCCCGTGTGCTGCGCATTGCAGGGATAGCTGTTTGTGAGCTAGCGGATGACACGAGTCCCTGTCGCGGAGAGGCCGTCAAAGCGTTGGGCTGTTCAAGTCCGCCTTCATCAAGTTCCTCAGATATCACATCCCGCTCATTTGTTCGCATAGCGATTAGGATTTTCGGACGTCAGAGACGATTCCTTTCGAATGCAACAAGCTAACAGATAAACTATCTTCGGGAGTTAAATGGAGCTGAGCGGTGGCGAATGCACTATGAAGTCCGCCGACAAACTTTGAAGGAGCCAAAAACCTTCCTCAAAGCTCGAGAAGGGACACCCACGAGAGACCGCTTGAAGCAAGTTGGGGGTAGAGAGCTCCGGGCCATCGCCTGCACCATGGATTTATAAAACATATTGCGACACGGCGGAAGCTCGTTAAGAATGATCACGTGCAGTTGGGTCGGCTACCGCCTACCTTATTTTGGTAGACGGGCTTGGCAGATGCCTGTCCTCCTCCCTCCGTGGTCCCCTCATTTGAAGACCAAACGTTGTTCTGCTTCAGTCAACTGAACTCAAAACGGGATTCTGGACAAATGATGCTCACAATAGAGTCAGCGCCGCGGCGCAACGCTGATGGATATGGCAGAGGTCTGTTGTAACACAAACTAAGCTGGCCTATCAGTGTCACTTACTCTCCAAAATCAGCTCCCTGGTTATGGGTATAGATATCGTTGTGCCTCACCCCAGAAGCGCGCTTCGCTGCATGGAAGGTTGCCTACTGTCTGTGCGTCCTTGGCTAGAAAGTCGACACGGATCGTTTTGCTGACTTCCCCGATAGGAGCTTCCATACTTTTCGCAAACATCTATTGAATCTTCCCGTGGTCTAGTCTCACGTAGGCCTCGTCAGTTCAAAGGATCACGAACGTATCATGAATTCGCTGGAGGCATGTTTGGCAATCTGTAAACTCATGATGAAGCAAGGATGCATTTGTACTGCTCAAATGAACGCGCTGCACGCGACGTCAGGTCTAGCATCATCCCATTCGATGGTTGTACGACCGTTACATTACGTGCAACGTTTCCCGCGTCTCAGCTGAATGGAGTACCCATCAGGTGCTTTCTATACCGCGAACGGAACATCAAACAATTGACCTGCTTGACCGCTGGCGTGATGTCGTGGGTTAAGTAGCTGAGACTTCGGCTCAAGCGCTGCAAGGCAATCCATGGGATGCATTATCAAGGTCGTGCCTACGAAGCTGGTAAAAGTCCTTGCTTAACACGATCAAACGAGTAATGCCCACCCGTCATCCACATCGGGGAAGACACACATTGGTCTGCCAAGCCTGTTTGGTATTTTTAAACTTATCAGCTATTCGCTGGTGCTGGCTAAGTTGGCGGGCGGAACACTGCGGAAGAACCATCGGATCGATGCCAAGCCTAGAGTATCGCGTACAGCCGACGACCGAAGCATTCGAGACCAAGACCTACAAATTAGCCACCGGGGTGAAGTGCTTTTGCTCCTTTAGTCGAGGTATTAGCAACGTGGAGGCGACAACTGACTTTCCATGAATACATTCGTCGTAACAAGTACGTTCCAAGGCTTTCCTCTTGCTTAATGTGCTAAAGTTTGAATTCTTCAGCAACAGCAAGCACCTGGATGCTTTCTGAATCAAACACCGAGCTTCCTTTTCAGCGTGTGCAATACAACCGACTCCTAAAGGAATCAATTAGCTATCCAGCCTCCTCTTTACCGCATCTGCAGCATCTGTGAGATTCGGGGATGTCTTTGTACCAAGGCCTATTTCCCACTTCAAAACACCTGTGACGGTCAGACCAGCGTTTCGCACTTTCTACGAGAAACCATTCGATCTGCTGATCCGATCTACACTGGTCCTAACAGCAGTCTGATTGAGATGTGATTTTTGATTCATGTGGAAATTACCAGGAATTGGAATGAGATGACATTGTCTGCACTGTAGCAATAGATACATTTGACGAAGCTCAATTGTTTTTACATATATCTCTTCACATTGACGAATAGTATTTTTTGAGCCCTTAGTGGAGACATATTGTGCCATATTGACGGAGAAAATGAGCATTCATTTGCATTTTGAGTCAGTCGCAGGCGATGCACGTGAAAATCGTGTGTCCAAATTATTATTGTAATTGAAGCACGAATTTTCCCTTGTCGTTCCAAAAGCATACAATTGAAAAATTATATATTTTATCATCTGAAGTACCCATTTAAATCAGGGAGAAACTGAGGATGTATTTTTCCATCAGAAAAATGGATTACCCATTCGACGAGCACCTTTGAGTACATAGCTTCTTCCACTGTAGAGCCTGAACCCCTCCCGCACACCACATCTGAAGTTGTATGTTAGCTCCCATTCAAATATTCAAATTAGGAGAAAATGAGATGATACAGACATGCACAGAATGGGGGATAATTTATGTGTTCTTCCATTTTCTTTATAAGCTCACGCTCTCGTACGAATTCGAGTTGCTCTTCCTGTTCGTTTGTGTATTTATACTGACCCCCTCTTGGCATTGATGTCTTAAGCAGTGGTGATTGATAGATGGGTGCTTGGTCTAGGGCTAAGGGAGGCGCTTATATGGCTTGTAGCTTGATGCAAAGCGGCGCTTGTATGCCTTTACATCGTGACAGCTGCAAAGTAACTCATTTGCGAGACGCCACCAAGAATGCGAAGCGAAGGCCTCCACGAGCGCGACCCTCAGACTCAGGGCTCCGAGTCAGAGTCTATAGACTTAGCAAGGCGGACTCGCAAGTTGCAGGTGGTGTCGACCGTTGTCTGATCTACTTCACTGCCTCCCATCACTACATCTGCTTCAGCATCAGCGAAGGGTACGATCCCGCTGCAATACAAGTCGATGTCTCATTATTGTTATTATTGGGTTGGGAGCGACCGACGGAATGGTTCACAACAGCAAGAATGTCTTACGGTCACGGGTTATGATGGACACGCAGGGCGACAACTGAATGTCTTGGATCAAATTCTGGATGGCTAGATGGTAGAATCACTCTTCTTTTAGTTCACTGGACGAGAATTCCGCGCTGAGGATCTGTGTACGGAACATTTTTAACGAAATTTCAGTCAACAAGCGGGGCACAGCCATTCACACCACCAGATCACAATGCAGGACCCGATGGGAAAGTTCAAACTCAACGAATAACTTTCTTCATCTTCTTCTACCTTCCACTTCAATGGGCACCTGGGACGGCCTCGCACGTCGTCTATTCAGTTTACAGCGTGCCTCATTAGAACACTACGAACTCGTCCCAAACAATGGTGGCGACGTCCTTCCATCCAACACGCGCCGCGGGTCACCAACTCCGCTGCGTGGTCACTTTCCCCTTCAACAAGGATGTCTGGCGTAGCACGGAACCTGCCTTTCCTCACGTCTACTCCCATGTCTATCCTACCGGAGGTGATCGAAGGTCTCATCGCAGCGCACCTCCGACGGGGCGACTACATCCGTCACTGCCCGCGAATGGCAAAGTGGGGCGCGACATACCTGAATCGATTCCCGGAACTTCCAGATCGATTTAGCCCACCCGAGTTCGGTTCGCTTCAAGACTTGAATGGGCGGGAGGAGAGTTACATGAAGCACTTCTGGCCGGAAGTTGAGGATATTGTGAAGAAGCTGCATGACCTGCGGGAAGAGAGGCCTGAATTGCAACGGGTGTACGTACTGACGAACGATGGGGCTGGTCTGATGCGCGATGGATGGGCGGACTTGAAAAGCGGCTTAGATCTCCAGGTGGATGATGAACAAAAGTATGTTGAGATGGCTATTGACATGGCTATTGCGGACCGGGCAGAATGTTTGTAGGGAATGGAGTGAGTGATTGAATATTGACAAGTGATGACTGACAAACGATTGAGCAAGTTTCAAGTTCATCGTCGAATATTGTTATGCTACGGACGGCTAGACGTATGGACGTGTCCGTGCATAAAACACACTTCGTTCATTGCGACACAGTGGAGTGCCTCCCCAGGCGCCTCTTTCCAGAGTGAATCAAATTCTTTTGCAGACGAAAGCTGTAGAGGGTTTGGCGTCGTAAAGCCCGACGCGTCCGGAGCAGCAGGAGTGTGAAGATGAGGGAATGGTATGTAGCTGGAAGACGAGGTGTTCAACTTCAGTGCCTCTTTCGCGCCCTCGATTCGTTCGCGAGCCTTTGTTTCGTCAGAGCCCGCCTTGCCCTTTCGCTTGCTCACGAGTCTTACGATGATGTGCATCTGTCTTGTCTCAGCAGAGACACGTTCATAGAAGATTATGTCACTCACCCATTTCGTGTCCCAACTACCGACGTACATTCGAACTTCGTACTTGGCATTGATAGGAATCTCTCGAAGGAATTTGAGATGGGTCCCGCCCAGTGCTATCCACATTCCGTCTCTAAACAGCGTAGTGAGATACTCGAGGGAAACCTTCATCCGACAAAAGTCAGAGATCTTTGCGTAGCTTGGTGCAACGGATGAGAGATAAGCTATGTGTTAGACGATGAGATGCGTACCTGGAGTTACTCAAATGCATATTGAAATCACATTCATCGGAACTCGCCCGTGTCGCATACGAAGTCTTCAACTCGAACGGTAACTTTCCGACAGGGGACAAGCCATCAACCAAATCTCCTTCGTTCGCCTTGGAACGAAAGGCAGTACAGAGCGGGACTGGTCTCCTGCAAACAACACTCGGACAAAGACTGCAATCCAGTTTGACATTTTCCGTCGAGGAAGCAGCTGCGAACGTGTCGGCATCGCTGGTCTTAAACACACGGTCGTCCTTCAATAGCCTGCTACGCGATGCGACTTGATGTATCCTATTAGTCAGCTCTCCTGTGGATGACTCATAGTTATCAAAGACTCGCTTGCCTTGCTATTCAATCAGGGGTGTGCAAACACACTAGTACTTTATTATGTGATATTGAATGGAAACTGGACATATTACTTTTTGTAATATTGCAAAACTCGTGGAAGATTATGACGGATTGACTGATGATAGACCCAATTGGAGAGGTTTTCAATAGCCTCAGGCACATCAGTTCTTGCCTTCAACAGCCGTCACTTCACCACCAAGTTCGTTTATTAATCTAAGCACGAACTTTCCCTTGTCGTTCCAAAAGCATATAATTGTAAAACCATATATATTATCATCTGAAGTGGGTATGCTAGCCCCTATTTAAATTAAGAGAAACCGAGCTGATACAGACATTCACAGATGGGCCAAAGAAAACGAGTGTCTGCTTGCAGTACTTGTTTATCCTGAAGAGTTGCCAACCTTTCCCCCAGTTTAGTTGGGATTTATGATGATCCCTCCCATATTACAAATTAAAATTAGAAATACCATTTACAAAATTGACGAGCAATTGTGAGTTCATAGCTTCTTCCACTGTAGAGCCCCTTTCCCCAACCATCTTACCACCCCCAGTTATTTTATTTTTAAATATAATCACAAATCCTCCTTGGTCAGTATCCTTATAAAGGTTAAACACGTAGTCTTGAACTGAAGTTGTACGTTAGCTCCTATTCAAATATTCAAATTAGAGATGATACTGACGGTTACAGAAGTTGAGATAATTCTGGTGTCCTGCCATTTTCTGTCTAAGCTCACGCTCCATTACGACTTCGTATGGGTCTTTTGGGGGCTTGTATCCTTTCCTAGGCATTGATATCTTAAGCAGTGGTGATTGATAGATGGGTGCTTGGAGTGTACGTTGGCCGCATACCTAGGGCTAAGGGAGGCGCTTATATGGCTTGTAGCTTGATGCAAAGCGGCGCTTGTATGCCTTTACATCGTGACAGCTGCAAAGTAACTCATTTGCGAGACGCCACCAAGCGAAGGCCTCCACGAGCGCGACCCTCAGACTCAGGGCTCCGAGCCAGAGTCTATAGACTTAGCAAGGCGGACTCGCAAGTTGCAGGTGGTGTCGACCGTTGTCTGATCTACTTCACTGCCTCCCATCACTACATCTGCTTCAGCATCAGCGAAGGGTACGATCCCGCTGCAATACAAGTCGATGTCTCATTATTGTTATTATTGGGTTGGGAGCGACCGACGGAATGGTTCACAACAGCAAGAATGTCTTACGGTCACGGGTTATGATGGACACGCAGGGCGACACCTCACAACAACTGAATGTCTTGGATCAAATTCAGATGGTGGAATCAGGACGATAATTCCGCGCTGAGGAGCTGTGGACGGAACATTTTAAACGAAATTTCAGTCAACAAGCGGGGCACAGCCATTCACACCACCAGATCACAATGCAGGACCCGATGGGAAAGTTCAAACTCAACGAATAACTTTCTTCATCTTCTTCTACCTTCCACTCCAATGGGCACCTGGGACGGCCTCGCACGTCGTCTATTCAGTTTACAGCGTGCCTCATTAGAACACTACGAACTCGTCCCAAACAATGGTGGCGACGTCCTTCCATCCAACACGCGCCGCGGGTCACCAACTCCGCTGTGTGGTCACTTTTCCCTTCGACAAGGGTCCTTGAGGCCTCTGTGCCTTGCTTTCATCCACCTCTTGACCCCGAGACGCATATTCGCTTTTCTTGCTTGTGTTCTCACTCTTATTCCTCTTGCGATTCTCTGGTCTGGTGTTCCGCCAAGTTACAGAAGGATACGAGAGTTCGAGCGTCGTCTACCGCAGCACAACCTTTCGCTGCCGTTTCCGGAAGGCAAGGATGGAATGTATTTGTTTTTTTCGGAGCACCTATGGGGTCATGGATTGAATAACGTTCTACAGGAGCTGTGAGTAAAAGTAATTATTTGATTCAGATGCAGTGTGTTGATCGCGTATATAGAATTCTCATGTCATCTTGCTTACTTGTCGAACCGTTCGTTTGTGTTCGAGGACTATACCTGGTCGCGTACGCCGTTTCCGTACACCATCTACGACTTTGCATTACGCCCGGCACGCATTCAACTAAACGCATTCATCTCTGGACCAAGCGCCGGTGGATCCAAGCCAGTTCCGCGGGAGGTGGGCGGCCAGAAAGATTCGGAAAAGAGGGGTACTAGCATAGTACCATGACCAGATTGAAGTTACATACCATAAACAGTCTCCACAGCCTAGATAAACGAAACCATTGAAACTATGTTGCCTCGGAGGACAAATACTCTGATAGCAGTGTTCGTAGTAGTCGTTAAAAAATTACTAGGTCAAGCCAACCGCCAATGCGGGTATAAGACATTCTAAGACATGAATAGATAACAATACAAAACTGCCAAGTGCCGATTTGTCATTAAGTCTCAAGAAGTGCCTCAAATTATTGCCTCAAAGGAGACTTGACTTGGAAACACCACTCGATTATGGTGAAAAGCCTTCAACCGAACCGAGTAACGCGATATGCAGGTGATTCCGAGTCTAGAGCGGCGAACCAGGCGGACATCCTCCTACCAGTGAATAACTTTAAAGAACCTGTCAATTGTCTGTGATTAATTCCGTCAACACCGTAGAGGTGAAAACATGGGTGTGGTCAAAGGGATTGAAATTGGAGTGTATGTCGAGAGACACCAGGGGCTTTATCAGATGGTTTTATCGAAGGTACGAATTTGAAGGTACAAACGAACCTGTGATCCAAGACAAACAAAACAGTGCGAGCATCGGCACCGCAAAACGATCCTTACCTAATCAGGCTTTGGTCTTTCTTCAATTGCCGCATTATGGGGTATGGGTATCTTCCGGCCAGCAAGCTGCAACAATGTCCAAAAAACTGTGTGTTGTTGGACACTGTGGGATTGTGACGGCAGGTCACCGAAATTCTCGGAGGAGACGATGATAACATATCCAGATCACAACATTCTAAGTCAAGTCTCGACCGATCCCATGCGATATGCGTCGATAAGAAGGTTTCCGTCGAAGAATATTGAAGGATACCAACGAATGATTTTCGTCCTGCCGAAGTCGGCTTCAAAGCTTGGATTTCATCTACAGAAATTTCTGCTGGTACCTTTAGACCATCTCGACCAATTATAGGCAACAGATGAATGATACCCCTGATTATGTTGGACCTGACCGTTTAGGCGAGTATGAATATTTAGGGTTTTCGCTCCATGATGATAGCCTTGCTTGTTCTTCTCGTCGTCCTTCTTTTTCAGGCTTTTGGGTGGGATGCTATAAAGGTTAGTGGTCAGAGATAATGTAAAACCGTTTGCTACTTTGCTTACCCTCACCTTGAAGTCAAGATCAAGATGCCGTTCTCGCTGTCTGAAGCAGAGCTTATTGGCGTCACGATGCAGGCGTTCCTATATGGTCAGTGGGAGATGATACTCTGCTCCCGACGGACTTTCGCTTGGTTTGAAGAATGAAGGAGACTGACTGAGATGAACAGGTTTCTCAATCCTGATGTTCATTGTAACCATGTGGATTCTCCTGCAAAGTCGGGAAGATCGTAACCCGAACTATTGGCTGGTAGGTGCAGCATGCGTAATTCAGGTTTTGGCGTTAGCAGTGAGTACATTGTTCGTCTGGTTTGAAAGACAATATGCGTGTAGAAACGTACCGAATTTCAGGAGCTTATCGTTAATATTGTGCGACTGTGGCAAGCCTTCATCACTGTCGGACCCAATATGTCTGGTGGTTCCGAGCTTTACCTTCTGGACATATCGCATCCCACCAATGTCGTCAAAGGCGTTCTCTATGGCACTCAAACGCTCATCCTGGACGGTGTTGTTGTAAGTGCGCTTATCTGATATCTATCACTGAGGTCTTCGTTGAATTGCGTGTTAGATTTATCGAACGTACGTGGTCTGGAGCAGTATACTTCCAGTCATACTTCCCATCATGGGGTGGTGCGCTTTGCTAGGTATGATCTGTGTTGGTAGATCAGGGTGAATAGCTAGCTCATGGACTCACCCGAAAGCCGCCGTGATTGCTTCCAATCATTTGTTCATGAGGAACATATTTGACGATGCTACGGCCGCGTGGATTACTGCTATTTATGCGTTAACGCTAGGAACCAACCTATCAGCTTCCAGTGAGTAAACCTGCGGTGTAATTTGGCCGTGATTGATCATTAAACGAACTGCAATAAGTCCTTCTCGCATATCGAATCTGGTCCGTGAATCGCGGAACCGCAAATTATCGCACTAGCAATCGGCTGAAACCAGTCCTTCATGCCGTCGTCGAATCCGGATCGCTATACTCAGCGACTGTCACCATTGCATTGATTCTGTTCCTCGCCAACTCTTTAGGCGTATATGTGGTACTAAACATGGTGCGTCCTTTTCACTAGCATCTAAAGCATGGAGAACTTAGAAGAGGACTAACCGCGGTGAACTTACACCTGAAAAGACCTCGCCAATTATCTGCATCGTATTCAACATGATCATCATCCGCGTTGCATTCGCATCCGATAAGCTTCCACCTATCCTATCCGGTTCCGGACAACCCACCACAACAATTGAACGTACTGGAATGGAATCACGGCACGACAGGAGTCGTCGCGTCCGAGCTTATGGTTCTGATGGACACGAACTCAAATCCCTCGCAGTTCAAATAACACGACATGTCGAAACGGACGTTGATGGGAACTCTATAGGTGATGGAAAACTTGAGCACGATGAGGCAGACTCATCGAAACGCTCAACCACCTCAGCTGTTTAGTGACGCTACCACTTACGCTCACCTCCTTTCACTGTATCTCTGGATGTACAGTCAGAAATTACTGTAGAATAAGGACACGGATATTAGTGTACGAAGATGCTAGAACCGATTCTTGAAGGTTATATTATATAATCATGACCTCACCTCCATCCTGATTTGCCCGCCGTGCCACTTATTTTTCAAACCTTTCCCACTCCTTTCCCTCGTCGAGTCCGTGCCGAAAGTGTCCTTCTCACGGGTGCCGCTACGGCTGCTGTCGCGGTGCGGAGATGGTCCGGTGCTTACGTGAACAGTCTTTGCGATACGATACTCTAAGTTTTCCTCTGCATTGTGTACTTTACCCCACAATATACATGTACGTTGATAAGGACGCCACGAGAAGCTGTTCACACTCCAACAGTCCATTAGTGTTGTGGCTACTGTACGTGCACCCTCCCCATCCACTGAATACATATCCACCTCACCTAAGTATAGCCGGGCCGGCACAACAGTTCCCGAAAATTGACTAACGTAACTCGCGCATACAGTACCGTCGGGGATACATACACTTTCGTGTGGTGTTAGAGTATGACATGCCACGAGGATATGGAATCATAGAATGATGACTCATCCCTTCTCGCGGTCACACCACTCTCTCATGATCACTTCTATTGACTAACTATAATAGGCCACGGGTAGACGGTAGCGTTTTGTGGCAACCGGTACAACTAACCCGCGGAAAGCTTAAAGAAAAGAAATACTTCAACAGAGACCCGTCTACGGCTTAAATCACTGATTAAACTTAGTTCTGAGTTCCAGAAGAGATTTAGGAGTCCGACAGAACCAAGGAGAGACAGAATACCGTAGAGAATCAAAGATTGTGTATTGAAGGAACCGCGATAGATACACAGGTGATTCTAGATGACCAAGCAGAGCGATGATCATGCACATGCAAGTTTTGGATCTTAAGAATGGGTATCAGACGCTAGAATCCTGGAGTCGAACATTAGAAGGTTTGCAATGTGCAAACGTGAGCTTTAGGAGTCAAGAAATTCGACTTCCAATACGTACGAAAAGGCATGCACGAATGTTCTGTGTCTGGATTAGAACAGATTTGGGTAACAATATGGAAGACCTAGCAGCGAAGATGAAGACTTGGACTGTGTCGGTAGCTTCTTAATGCCTTGCTCTTCGGTCAATCAAACGTCTTCTTTAGAGTATCTGATTGATATCAGATAGATGCAGTAGATGGTTTCCTCGAGCGAATGAAGGCGTTTTTTTTTCGGATTTAGGTCCGTCGCGCGGGAGGGGGATGCTTTCCGGTCTAGTGCAGGTACCGTAGATGTGTTTTTCGGCCACAGTTGTGCCGCTACATAGGAATAACGCTCAGCCGAAAAGAGCAATCAGAGAGAAAAGACAGCCGTCCTGATGTCCTCCTGGAAAGAAGTGATGACCATCATGTGTTCCCCGATCGATGAAGAACTACAATCTTCCGAGCGATGCATATCATGATCGAACCAACTGCTCCTCGGTTGGAATAGTTCATCTTACTCTCCGACTTCTCCGAACGGTGGGTGAAAAAGTTAGCCTAGTTAGACTAAATCTTCCTTGAAACGCAAAGAAAGATGTGATCACAATAATAGTCGAGACGACTTTTTTCTTCCTTGCCGGCCCGCTTTCAAGCTTCTATCTTTGGAGGATTACGGTAGGTGGAGACGCCAAAGGCCAAAGATAGTGCAGGGTTCCACATGCGGCCCGGTTCTGAGCTTTCCGTCGTTGCTGGATGATTGGAAAATGTCGAGCCACCAATGTATTCGGTTCGGTGACCTCGGATGAATCGAAAGACACTGAAGCACATAGCTAGTCATTGAGCAACCGTGACACTGTTTCATGCAAGCGAAGGTTAAGCTCTGAGAAGAGTCGGGCGTGTTTCCTCCGAGGCGGAAGAAGTCGTGGCAAAAAAAGGAGATGATTGCGTATCGGTGGTAATGAGACCAAGGAAAAATCGGCGGAGAACGACAGAGGCAGCATGACCTCGTTCATAGAAACCTTGAGAATACTGGACCAGTGAATGCAGCCAGGGATTGAAAGTTTGAAGGGGTGGAGTGAGAGCTTCTGTGGCTTCTAGTTTGTTTACGCGTGCATTGTAAATCCTCGGGCCGTGCCTGGCGATGGGTTCTCCTCTCCAAGAAGGAACACGATACGCAACACGTACAAGTACGGACGGACATGACCGAGTCCGAGCAGACCGAGTCCAAACAGCTGGCACGGAACACCATCGAGGGTGATGATAGGCCGGCGAGTAGGATTGGAGTCGGTTAGAGGCTTCCGATTGACGGAGTGTTCTCTCGGTATCTGGGATCGGCGAATCAAGTGGAGCGGGGGACATTGCGCATTGGATGCGTGACAGGAGGTGACAGGGTACAAAAAAGATAGAGTTTTGTGTGACGTGTCGCGTGGGAATCGCGTGGAGGATGATCGACGCTCCATGATAGGGGAGATGGATGACGATTACGTCAGCCAAGACTGCTCCCTTCGAGTTCCTCCATGGGCTGAGTATGAATAAATGAGTCTCCAACGGGAGAAGGAGGGGTGAATTGTGGCTAAGGAGGCCGTGGGAGAAAATGTGGGGTAGTTGTGGTGCTCCAACGTCATCTAAGCATCGGAGCAATTGAGGGGATTGAGGGGGATGTTGCCGTTTCGATCGTAGAGGCTTCTTTCTATCTTGGTCCTTTAGACTTTACAGAGATCGGCGCATCATTTATTTTTTATTGATTTTCATCATCCTCCAACCAACACGTTCAGCCCAGTGCCTGGTCTTTGGGTACTTCTACCCCCTCCCTTTTTTCTCATCCTCTTCACTCGTGCTTGTGCCGTGCGTGCTCCTGCTATATCATATCAAAACAAAATCATCACACACGCACCCTTGCTTAGTTGTTTCCTTCTTCCTTCTCATCGTCTCATCAATCCCAACATCTCTCCTTCCACTCCTAGCCATGATCACTGATGATTTACCCTGGCCAGAGCTCGGTAACGTATCGCGCGGTGCGACACGCGGTAATCAAGGCTCAAAAGGCGTCCTCGGCCCTCCAGATGAACAGGGCAGAGCTATCCTCCAGCTGCGCGTACAGCCCGGCGTCCTCGCCGTCAAGCTCAACCCAACTGCAACAGTTTGGTATCGCATGCTCGATAATGAGGTCCAGCGTGCTCTCAAGGAGACAAAGACTTACTGGCGCAAGGCGCGTCGCAGACAGGACTACGACGCGCGTGCGGACCAGGACCATATGGAGCTCCATGAATGGCTTCAGCAGCTCAAGGACAAGGCTATGGGCCATCTCGAGCTCCTTCTCCAGAAGGGTGAGATTACGGGCCCGCCGTATATCATGCCCGATAACCTCGAGTTCATGTTTATGCGAGGTTTTATCGAGCGTCAACGCTCAGGCATTCCTCATAACCCTCGCCTCCGCGGCCTTCCGCGCAGCGAGCAGCACCATATTCCGCCTGAAGACCTTGCCGACGAAGACCAAGATGCTCGCGGGTCACCCGAGAGTGTTTCCGGCCCGCTAAAGAGTCCCGTCTCCGCACTATCTAGTACGTGCGCTTTTCTATTTCTTTCCTCTCGCGTAGTAACGGAATCAAATATAATAATGAACGCTACGCTGATACGTCCAGCAAGCCGTGCGGGGCCATCGTCCTCTCCTACTTGGTCTAAACTCCCATCAGACCCTTCCTCATCTTCTACTGACCTGTTACATAGAATAGAGGCCGCGCGTGCGTAAACCCGCTCCCATTGTAGTTTCCCCCTTGACCCATAGTGTACTGACACATCAATTCCCACAGAGAACACGCTTCGTCAGTCCCGCTCGCGCTTAAGGGCCGCTCGCACAACCTCCCAAGACGCCCTTGAACGCTACAAGCACTGTACTGAGCAAGAACGTATCTTGGAGGCAGAAGTCACCCGCGCTGAAGAACGGCTGGACGAACTAAGTACGTTCTAGTTGTTTTTTTCCCTCTGCGGCGTCTTTAGATCAATCCCCCCCCTTCCCCGTTTCTGAATCACCTTACATAACCGGTCGTTCAATGTGCCTCGCTGATGCCCGCGTGTCTCTCCTACCTCTAGTCCACGTCTTTGCGCAGCAGTCCGCATCCGCTCCCGGCTCCAGCAGTACGTATTAGCGAATTCAATTAAATGGTATTTGAATCCCCCTCCTTCGCTGCTCTTCTGACTACTCTTTCCTCACCCTCTTTTCCCTTCTTCTTCCCTTCCTAACACCCATTCTTGGTGTGGGATAACAGCCGCACCACCCGCGCCTGGACACTCCAGTAACTTGCAGATTCACACGCAAATACACCCGCGGCAGCAAACACAAGGACATGGAACGGTGCAAACGACCTCGACTACAACGACTCCGATCGCAACGTCAGCGCCAAATGGAGCCTTCGATCAGGAGAGAGTGTACGCCGCTGTACGCGCTATGACCTCTGGACCACAAGCTCACCAGCAACCACAACATCTCCAACAGCACCAGCATCCCCAACAGCTAGTCCCCTACCATCAGACCCACGTCTATCAGCCATGGACAGGGGTAAGTCAGTCATTCCAAGGCCCGCCGCAACGTCCTGCATCGAGCATCTCCGTCTCCAGCGCACCAGGAGGCCTGAACATGGACCTCGCTACTGGCCAGCGCTTTGCTACTGAGATGCTTGGACCAGGTGGAAGTGGGAATCGTGGCACCGAGGACTGGACGACTGCCTCCGGACCTGGGGTGGCTTCCGAAAGCGAGGTAAGATCTTTTCGCTTTGCAAGTGTCGCCCTCTACGCTGCCTCCAGGCGTTACCCTCTATCGTCTTGAAAGGGATCAGAACTAACGTGTTTTCACTCTCTACTTGATGGATAACCATCAGGCAGCTATAATGCACGCAGTCACTCGAGTCGCGAGTCCACAAAGGAAACATGCTCGCGAATGGGACGCATCTGCATCGGCGCACCATCAGGCACACCAACATATGTCTGCTCTCGCAGGTACGCAGCGCCGCGCAACCGGAAATGAAGCGCACCCTGATGACTCCCCCTTTCATTTCGAATAGAACATGGCAATGTAAGTTCAAAATCAGAACTCGTTAATTTCCATTCGCTCATCATGAACCTTCCTCGCGCTGATCCCGACCTCGTTTTCTTCTTTGCCTTTGTCCCGAGACAGGATTCGGCTCCACAGCCACCCCGAAAGCGGCTTACCCAAACTCACTCCACGCCCAGCCTCCCACTCGCTTTATCTCTGGGCAGTCCGCTCACGCCAACACTAAGCCCGCATACTCCAAATCCTTCGCAACATCATACACAACCTTCACATGCGTATCACCATGGGTGGACCGGATTCCCCGGATCTGCTGCTCCTGGCCCTGGATCAGGATCAGGATCGAGACATACGTGATTGTCCTCCCTGCTTACAATTTCATGATTCTGTGAATCGTACCTGTCGCGCGCCACTCCGATGAACTAAAATATACTGCGCCCCCTCTCAACGGGTTCTTGCGCTGGGCATGGGTACCTTGCGATCTATTCTGGTTGTCGAATTGGAACTTGTCCTTGTCGAATGCCGATATACAGCTCTCATCCCGTCCTTTTTCGTACCTGTTTTTAATTGTTCTCGCATTATTCCTGTCTTCTTTTGTATCGCAGCCCTTGGTTTTCGTCCATTCTAGGCATAGGTGTCGGACAGTTGGTGGTATTATTCTCCTCATAATCTTTGTTGTTATATTTCTCGAGACTCCGCACGTTCGTCACATGGTAACGCCCTCTCTTTCACGTTTCCCTTGTTCAAAATATATCCAGGTACCGGCGCAGTTTACTTCCCAGGACATTTCACGTTACCCCCTCTACACGTCATATCATTCACCGCGTTGTAGCTCTAAAAACGTTTTCACTGTAGATATATACATTTTTCATCTTCCAGGTACACCGAGGACGTTGCTTTCCTTTCCATTACCTTCTCTTCCCCTTTTTATGTTTCGCGAAGTTGCTGTTGGTTAGGCTTTTACTTGGTTTGTTTCTTCATTTCTCATTCATACTCCTCCTGTACTGCGGTTCGAGAGATGCTCATTTCTGTCGACATCGTACTGACTTCTTTTTTCATCACCAGGGCGAAGCAGACATGCTTATGACATGCGTTCAAAAGCTTATGACTCCATATTTCTATTCTGTACCACCATCATTCTTTTGCTTTCGCATGCATTACGCACCACGGATACATGACTTTATGATGCAAAATACTTCCTTGTTTCATCCAACCCCTCCTCAATTGCTTCCGTTCTTCGATTTATTTCACGTCGATTCTGCTTCACTCAGGTCTTTTCCATACATGCATTTCTCCAAATACACGCACGCTCATCAGATTCTTGGATATTACAGTAGCAACTTGAATACACGCATGATTGTATACGATTATCCACTTGATTTCCGACGGACACTTCTTTACTTCTCCCGCTCTTCCTCTCGTCTTTTCGTTCTTCTTGATCCCACTGAGTCGAATTTTTATTTGCAAACATGGACACGGAGGACGGTGACAAACAGAAGCCGAGACCCGGGAAACTGGAATCCGAAGTCGAAACCATTTACAATATAAGAAAGCCGGATTCAACAAAGGGTTCGTCATCAGAAAGCATTGGTTTGGGTATTATTGTGACGATTTTGCTCCACATTTCTCCGTGACTCTGTGAATAAAAGGTGTGAGGGGCTGCGGTGCAGTGTTACCCCTAAAACCAAATCGTGTGTTTACAGCACTCTCGGCCGCCTCTTCGTTCTCACCGAAGGTCAATAAAAGATAAAATAGAAGAAAAACGTTGTGTACCCTTTTACAAACACAAGGCAAATGGAGTGGAGTGTGAGATAACATTATCGTTCGTCAAACTTATTCTCGGAATAGGAAAGAAGAAACGATTGACAATGGTATGGATGAGGGTGAGGATGGAAACAGTGATTGCCATGTGTGTGTGAGTGGCTCGTTAGTTCGTTTCGTTTCGAGTCGGGTGGTTATGCACTTATGCTTACGTCACTCAATCCGGGGGAAGCGGAACAGGAATGGAGTAAACGAAATCCACCTTCAGCGTGGATATTTACACGTACGTTAATGGCGTACAAGCGGGGTGCACAGACACATAACTTAAGCGATTCTTGACCTAGAGCACCAGGTCGATGGCTCTCGGATCCGGATTCTTTCTTCTAATTTTCTTTTTCACTTCGCGTGTGATTTCGAGGTGGTAGTGAAATTATGCATATGCACGGACGTTTGTATGAGTGACTTCTTTTTTTCTTTTATGATTATTGATCTTCTCCCCGATTACATATATGATTCCTTAAATTTTCGCTACTCCGCTTTCCATTCCTTTTATTTCTTCCTCTCGATTCTGATCCCTGGATCCTTGAATTCGAGAATCCCTGAAACTCCGAGGGCAAGTGACTCCTGTTCATAGGTTGGAGGGAAGAAAGGGGGTGATGGTGGTCAATTGAAGTGTGGTGTATGAGAATCACTCATCACCAAGCCCCACAAAGCTGCTGGTAAACGCGTGTTTCTTCGGTGATAGGGAGCTCGACCGAAACCGGTTTCTTATTTCTGTGCCTTTCTTCTCAACGAACAGACGTACTATACGTACGAAAACTCGAGGAAAACATGCTTCATGCATGTATAAAGTTATACACGTGCTATCCATAATGAACCCTTTGCAAATCCAATACAATCACGGCTAACGGGCGTCCAATGAACTGAGTACAGATTCAAGTTGAATGAAAGTCGATGGACGGCAATGGCAATGATCCCAAGTGAATTATGAGCGGTCACCTTCTGCTTCCTTTGAGATGTTCCCGAGTATTTGGCTTGGACTTGGGTTTTGGATATCACCCGGGCAAGGAACTTTTAAAGAATCGCCTGCTAAAAGGGAGTAAGTATGGATTCGTTACAGCAGACAGCTCCACCATACCCATACCATATCCACCCTTTTCTCAAGCGTGAACGTCAGCGAATCCAACCCTCCGTTCCAGGTGGATTATGGATTAGACGTAAGCTTGTCTACTTGGAGTGTTCGCTGTTTAGTTCGTGCGTACGTACGTACTGTACATCGCTCCGCTCGAAGAGCTAAAGAATCTCATTATTAAACGGAACCAAAAATACGGCGGCCAGAGAGAGGTAGGTGATGTTTCCTTTCCTTCTTTATGATCATATCGACGATCTCTCAGTATCCGTGAGTTTTCATCAGCATAACCTTTCTCCGAGGTCCTCAACAACTCTAACCTCCCGAAGAGACGAAACGAAGTTAGGGATACAATCAAATCCGTGATATATATTAGAAAGGCCACCAAAGCGTCATACTTTACTTTTGAGGCAAGTCGTAGATACTAAACCACATGAAAGTGGAACGATGCCGACGGTATTGTATGCGCGGGAATTACGTTACTTGATTTTCGGGGAATGCTGAGCCGGCTATAGGTGTATGTGTATTCAGTGGGTAGGGAACACGTACAGTAGCCACAATACTATGGACTGTTCGGAGCGAGAAGTCGGAATTCGGCGCCCTTATCGACGTATCATAGTAACAAGCGAATGTTGTGGGATAAAGTTGAATGTACAGCAGAAGATACTTGCTTGCATCGAGCGATCACGTAAGCACCCACCGCACCCGCGAAAGGCAGCGACAGTTTCCGGCCGAATGCCGAATCAGAATGAGTGTTTCGGCTTGTTTCGGCGCAGATTTGTTGCGGAGGTGGTGCCGGGAAAGGGCTAGACGACCGGACCGGAGGGAAAAGTTTCAAAAATGGGGTAAAAATGAAGAAAGCATCACGTGAGGAGAAGTAGTCTTTAAAAGGAAAGACGGCGCAAAAAAACTCGCATACAGTGTGATTGCATATCTTCCTTCTACCTACTTCTAAGGTGTTGCACACAGTTCACAGAACATCATGCCGGTAAATGCAAAGTGTATAATAAAAAGCGTGCGAGGATTTCAGGTGAAAGGCATAAGAGGTCGTCATCTTGGAAAGCTACTGTTCTTTCTCTCTCTCTATATTGCAAGACCAGAAGCGGGAGGCTTGGAATGATTGGATGAACCTTCTTCAATGTCGTCCACTCTGTTGTTAAACTTTCGATCTCGGTCCACGTCTGCGATCGAGGAAGTTTCAGCATCGGTTTCTATGTACCGGGTGATCTCGACTGCTAATGATTTGAGTTCGTGACCATCGGAAGTGTATGCTCGTACTCGTCGCCGTCCGTCGCTTCTCGATTCATGTGCGCCTCCGTGATCGAGTGTCGTGTTGTTTTGTCGACTGCCACTTATAACGCTTGGAACTTTATCGGCTGCGAAAGCAATTCGGATGATGATCATGTTGAATACGATGCAGATAATTGGTGAGATCTATTTTTTTGGGTGTGAGATAGGGGGTTTAAGTGAATCGGTCGTGTTAGTCTTGGGTGAACTTCTGTGTAGAGAATGGAGGAACTGGACGTACCATGTCCAGGATGACATATACACCTACGGAGTTTGCGAGGAACAGGATGAGTGCTATGATGATAGTCGCGGAATATATTGCTCCTGATTCTACGACAGCCCGAAGTACGGGCGTCAGCCTATCACCAGTCTTGTATCTCAGAGCCTTGTCGTTGACACTCCAGATACGATATGCGAGTAAGACTTTGTTCATTGTTTCATTCCATGTCAGATATGCGGATAGGAAAAGGTGGATGAAGACTACAAGGGAGGGACTTACGGGATGCGGATAAGTTGGTCCCCAAAGTTAACGCATACACCGCAGTTATCCAATCCCCGATGGCGCCTCCAAATACATCGGTCGTGTTCTGGCTCTCGGTTGCTAGGGCCACATTGGCACCGATGGAAGCAGCTTAACGTATTTAACCACCTCAGTCTTTATGCCCCAAACAAGTATACGAATAAAGATCAGCACCTAGCAATCCACACCACCCCAACACGGGAATACTAACCGGATAGAAACTCTGCCAAACGATGTATGTCCGATATATCTGGAAGAAAAGTAAGGGATTTATGTTGCTGCGTTGAAGTAGGGTCGTCTGGACGTACAACGACACCGTCAAGAATTAGTGTCTGAGCATTGTAGAGGCATCCCTTTATAACGAAAGTATGGTGTCTGACGTCCAAGAAAAAGAGCTCTGGCCCGCCTTCTAGGAAAGGTCCTACAGTCACCAGGCCCTGCCAGGTTCGTGCAATGTTATTTATGAGTTCCTTGTGAAGAGTGCCATAAATTCCTTGATGTTGGGTGCAACTCAAGAGAATAAAGACTCACCGCTAAAGCTAGAAGTTCCAATGCAACAGCTGACACAATCAAAGCATAATTCGGTTGTCTCTCTCGCCGGTTTTGCAACAGAATCCACAAGGTGAGGATGCACATCAACACGGAGAAGCCTAGACGTAGATATGTAGATGTGAGTTGAGAAGAAAATCGATATCCGAGTGTTGCTCACCATATAGGAGTGCCTCCAATGTCGTGGAGATGATGGCGGCCTCAGAAAGGAGCAAGGCCATCTTGACATGTAGGGCGGAATGAAACGGGAAGAGATGTGGACGCTGAAGGCAAGGAGTATGAGTATCGCGACAACGGCGAGCTTGAAATACTTCAAAGGGTTGGATCTCAAAGGTAAGGGTCATCAAGTGCTTAGCCACACAGAAATTTCTATACATTAGTACCAAGGCGCGAAGAAAGACATATAGTTTCGGACAGTACGCGTGCACAGATCTCATCACCTGATCGGGGGTCTTCCATTTTGATTGGATGATAAATGTTTTCTTTCCTTTGTTGTTCCTTATCCCCGAACGGGTTTTGAGCGACGGGGCTGGGGCACTGTTGCCCGCCATCATAATACCACTGAGCATCCAAAAACAAAATCCAGTCCGGTTCGGCAAAGACGAGATACGAGATGAGCATTTTCATCCGTCTTCTTCCGTTGGTGCTGCTGGACCGGATATTACCCAGGCACATGCATTTACCTGCATTTACATTCTCCAAATTTTTCGTCGGACCCGAAACCAAACAAGACCAGTCATCCTTCAGCCTTAACAAGAGTCCCCAGATCTCAATCGATACACCTGGCATTGAAGGGTCGATTCGTATCGTTCATACGAGATGGGAGGGGAGTCCAGAACTGGACGACTTTGCCAGGGTCATTCTTGCATCCAAGGTACGAGACATCCTTGCGACGTGTTTGAACCGAGTAATAAATGTCTGATGGACGCTTTCCAAGGGCTGGTTACATTGGATGTCGTGAAACACTCGACTCGAGTATCCGATGTCCTCATTGCTACAACTGGTCCCGCTCCTATATGTTCATCTTGGCGCGCCGCTGTCTACTTTGTTACAGAGCGTCTGTCAAGTATTGCATGCGCTTTGTTAATCGATGCGCGGTTACCCGTATGTTTTCACATCGGATACTAGCTGATACTGGTGACTGCAATGAGCCTGCCTCTTGTCGATCCGACCATCGAGTAGCCCTGGAACTTCGTACTTATAGCCCACCGGTAGTTAAAAAGGAGCGGAACATGTGGGAAGTTGGGATACCTTGGCAACCACAACTACTTTTGAAATTCTTGTCGGCGATCACAAGAGACGGACCAACGCAAATCGCACATGTTACGACATGATTTTGATTTACTCTTTTCTCTGGAAGGTGTCTCGTTAAAAATGCGAAAAGGGACTCTTCTGTTGTTGTGTAGTGCTAATGAGCGTGGAAAGTTGACGTTTGCTTTGGGCTGGCTGTGAAATAAACTGGATGGAGTAGGACGAGTTCCGTAAGACATGGAAACTCTACCAGGATGCATACGCCGCTTTGGTTTGAACTTACAGGGACAGGACAATTCGGAAATAAAACAAGACGAAATCAGTGATCGCCTCGAAATGCACAACGTTGATATCGGCACCGTGCTCCATGATAAAGACCTGGGACTTCAGCTACAGCAGGGTACGTCTGGTGTACAGTTCGCGCCTTGCGAGGATATCAGTTATAGAAGTGGGGACTGGCGGAGAAAGTATCTGGAAGAAGTGGCAGGCCTGGGATGTACGACATCGCTAGCCTATACGGCATCGTTGCGGGTCCTCGTCATACGCGCAGTGACTGAACGTAAGGCTCGGGGCATCGGGGACAAGGAGCCCACAGAAACCGTATCCTCCGCCTTTGAAATAATCTTGCATAGCTTCGGCCAGCGGAGATACCGACTGCAAAATACTGCAGGAGAACATAGGATCATGATGCGGATGTCAAAGTGTGACGAACATATTCTCACAGCTCAGAAGGCTACCTGAGAATTGCGGAACTGCAATAGAAGCGCATATCAACAGTGGCTAGCTTAGATGGACCTGATGGCGAAGGACGACTTCGTTGACCATCACGATGCAGAGCTTAATACCTGACGCGTTCAATGAGAATTCTGGTGTTAGTAATGAACAGCTAATAGAGTACGGCACGCCCTGATTTCCTAGGATTTGGGCAGCTTTGCAGCTAGGAAAGTCAACAAAGTAAGGACAATGATGAATGGCGAGGAAGACGCGCTGATGATTGATCTTCGGTCTGAAACAGTGTGCTTAGTCATTCAGCATATTTGTCATCCTTCCCTTAACCACCTGTTGGCCCAGTCTTCAACAGCGACCACAACGTCGCGCTCGTCCCGTCCATACCGACGCAAGCGTTTACTTCTGCTTTTCGCTCACCGTGAATAACGTTTGACATGCGAGAGTCTAACTTTGCCTTTCCGGCACAGAACAGAGCGTGCGTTTGTATAACTTCGCAGCTCTATGATAGAAGAGGTGAGTAAGCTTGATCTCTCGTGCTCCTCGTCGTTGTTAACGTTGTGCCCGATGCACCGCGATTATTGCCTATCTTAAGCGCTTGACACAAACTCGCCGCTACCTTTGTTGAATTCCCTCACACACCTTACCTACCTCACTTCGACCTCGCCGCGCATTCGAGAAATACTCACGTGCGACGGTGGACTTGAACGACTTGTCCGCCTCCTTAAAGACTTTTGCTATTCTCCGCCACCACCTGAGAATGCGTCTGCAATATTTGGCCTTTCGCCTCATGGTTTACCTCGTCCAGCGCAGGTTCCTGTGTTGAACCCGAAGGTGTTCGACCGGCACGCCGCTTATCGATTCTCCCTTGCTTTTCAATGCGTAGTGAACATCGGCGTCCGTGGATCGGAACCTATTAGGAGCCGTGTGGTACAGGCGGGTACGCTAGACGTCGTTGGGTGTATTCTGGAGGCTTGGCTGGCATCAAAAGGCTTCGCTGTCGGGCCGAGCGCAAGTGCAAGTGGGATGCCACGTGAGACTAGGGAGCAACGTCAACAACGACGGCAACAACAGCTAGAACAACGGCAGCGTGAACAGGCTCAAGAACTGGTCCGACTGCTTGCCTTGGAACGAACGCTTGCGAATGCTGCCGAGGTGAGTCATCCATCACTTTAATGACTGGCTGATTGATCTCAAGCTTTCTCAGGAGGAACAAGGCATTGCCACATCAGACGCTGAGACGTCGATTTCGACTGACACTTCTGCAAATGCCACGCCGTCCGGATCCGGGACTCCGACAAGTACGGTAATCGTACCAGGACGTGACAGATCCGGAACAGTCGTTGCACGCCGAGTTTGGGATGGACACTCGAACAGTCGCGATCAGTCTTCGGCTGGTCCTTCGATGAGTCGTTCCCGGACTATCCGCGCCCGTATGGGCTTGGAATCAGCCACCCCGTCGACATCAACATCTAGACCCGACACAGAGACAGAAGATGATGGCGAGCCGGATGCGGATGGCGATGTCGAGATGAACGCGGGTAGAAGGTCACGCGACCGGAATATGGGCGAAAACATGCCCCCGACTTCAGCATCTCTCCATGGGCGACGTGCCGTAGGTATTGTTACAGACAATCCTTCTCCGACAGCCACTGCGGTTGCCGGCGCTGGTGTCGCTGGAACGTCCGATGCGCTGGACGTGGACATGGACGCACACATCATCATCAATACGAATGCGACAGATGACGGTGTGGCCGATGGAATTGTTGCTCTCGACCAAAATGTCAACGACGACCTTGCCATGGGAGCCCCTCCTGGAGCTCCGGGTGCTATAGATGCGACTCCACGAACACGTACAAACACCCTTACCTTGAACACCCGAAATATCAACTTGCCACGCGAGCATCATCATCACCATGGCCATGGCAGAGAGGAGCTCACGCCGCGCGCCGTGCTTGCCTCTCTTCCGATGCACATTAATCACCCACATGACATTCCTCGCCCTCAAGCTCCGGCACCCATAGCGATACCTGTTACAGCTAACAACGCAGAACCCTCGCGACCTTCAGAGTTTGGCCAAGGGGGAATGAGGCAGTTTATTAATGCTGGTGTCAATGCCGGTGCTATACCGGCCCCAATTATCACTGCGCCTTCTAGATCTTCGCACCGACACCATCATCATCATCACGCAGAGGAGCAGGGACCGTATCGTGAAGATGACGTCCTTCTTGGGCTTCAGCTGCTCGCATACTTGAGCAAGTATCCGCATGTTCGCCAGGCGTTTTATAAGCCTCGGCTAAGTTTCCACCCTGCTTCGGCTATGGCACAGGGTCAGAATACTCAGACGAACGCCGCAGAAAGTCATGGATGGCGTAGGACTGGTGCTGGTTCGAGCGCGGCTGCTGTTCCTGCGAATTCTGCATTAGGGGATTCGAAGAAGGACATTGGATTTTTTAAGACATTGACTGGGAGGGGAAAGGAAAAAGAGAAGCCGGTGGCCAGCACAGCTCCCTCAACGCAAACAGGATCCTCGACAACACAACTGCGTATGACAAATGTATTTTCGCTAGTGGAGCGCTTCACATTTAGGCCAAGCCCAACGGAGAACAGTCTTCCTCAGCCACCTCCATTTTTACCTCACGATATCCAGTACTGGGCGGGTGTTATCATGCGCAACGCATGTCGAAAGGACGAAAGCCGTGGTGGGATAAGACAATGTGCCAATAGTGCGCTACAACTTTTCATATAACACCCAAAGGTTCTATTACTTACTACTTCATTCGCAGTGCTTTGTGGAAAGTGGGAGTCATTCCCGCGGGAGTTTGCGAAGTGTCGGCGATGCAGAAAGGCAAAATACTGTGGGAAGGAGTGCCAATCGCGTGCCTGGAGTGAAGGTCATCGCTTCTGGTGCAGTGCTCGTGAAGGCGAGGACGGTGAAGCTGGCCCTTCAGGTACCGGCACTTCCGCCCCTGCTGCTGGTGCTTCATCATCTAATGTTCAACCAGTTCAGAATGCTGAAGAGGTTTTAGACGGCGAGAGTGCCGGCTCCGGAGCTGCGGGAGCGAATCGTGCAACGCTTGACAGAATTGAGCGCAGGCAGGTTCGAGATAGAGATCGGCAGCGAATGTCCAGTGCTGCTGCCGCTGCGCTTGCCGCCATGCAGCCTGTCCCCAGTGCCGGCGCTGCTGTGGCGGCTGCCAGGAATGCATCAACTGTAAGTATCTATTCCTTGGTGACTAGCATAGCTAAAACATCCCCTAGTCTTCTACGGAGACGGTTCAGCGCGGACATCCTTCGCGGTCCGGTGGATCAATCGCATCCGGAAATCATTTCCCTACAGCTCTCCCCGCCGCTCAGTTTAATGCGACGCACTTGGACAACCTTGACTATTCCCTTGCTCTGTTGAATCAACGACAAGTGGCAGTTCCGGGACCTTCTGTTCCTCCAACTCTCCCTTGGCCACCTCTTAATGGGACACCGAACGATCTTACGCTACCATTGGGTCTGAATCTCAACGGATACTCTCCGGAGCAACAAGAGACGATACGAACGTTCTTGCAAGCTGTCGGGATTGCCGAGTTGGAAGGTGACAATCTCTTGCCACCTGCACCGAGAGTCGTGGACGCGTCCATGTCTGTCGCCGGGCCTGGCGATGTTAATGTCGAAATCGAGTATCATCAGCGAGGCAGAGAGCGCGAGCGTGAACGAATGCTCCCTGAGCGGATCCAGGCTATGAACGTTGGTGATCGTATGTACCCACCGATGCGTGCTGGTACAAGTTCAACATCACACTCGCCCGGAGGTAGTTCAAGTGTCAGCACGACCGATGATGATAGCATGGAGATTGTTGACTAATAGTCGGAAGCGGTCCTCGCGCGTGCGGAAGCGTTGTTGTCGAATCACACTCCGTTCACATATCTATACAGTCTATTTTTTTTACTTTGTCTTATCGTAGCATACGCGTCTGTCGCACACAAATGTGTTTAGTTGCATTCCCATTCCTATAAGCCATTCCTCACACTCCATAAAGCACCGTCTTCCTTGTGTCATACATAATCTTCTACCAAGCAATTGCATATATTGTCTACTTAGTAACATTATTGTCACTACATGGGATAACGTCCATGGATTGCAGGACTAACTCTGTGAGTTTTGGACGTACCACTGATGATTGCGGAATTCGGAAGTTCACTGACTATCCAGGGAACGGGATTCGACGCTCCTCACTCTCACACCTCACGCAGACTCCGGCAAGTCCTACTCTCGGGTCGAAAGTGTTATAAGTACAGTAAGTGACGTTCTTTCAAACTCGAGACCTCACGCTGATAGCACCTATCCCAGACGAGTTCGTGTAATACGCGGTGAAAATAGGTCGGAAAATCAAATTCTTGTGCAAGTTCATTCAAATTCATGAACGATGAAACGATGGGCCCCAAGTGCATACAAACGACAGCCTACAGCTTTAGTCACTTTGCCTTGATCTTTAATCCTGCTTTCGTGGGAACCATACTGCATATGTATTTCTGAATTGGGATCTACGGAATCTGCAAAGTCACCCCGTATGAGTTTTGAGGAAAAGGCATGTGATTATCCATTTTCCAAACACAATTTTGTGCAAAGGTGCGTAAAGCATGAGGGCGACGTACTCCTGCAGAACACAGCGAGTGGGAGGGGGGATGAGAGAGGGAGAGAGAGTACTGTCAGTGGTAGAACCATTTCAGTTTCAGCAATATCCGGTAACAGACTAATGGAAGGTGCGTGCTAAGCCATTGGAATGTCTAAATCTTTGCGAACTTGAATATGCAGGGTCGCTTACCAATGATTCTCTATCGGGAAATTTGCTTTCGACTTTGATCTTTTCCTGTTCGTAGCGACGATTATACAGTATATGGATGGGTGATGACAGTTACGACTGAATAAGCTGCTGGAAAATCTGTAAAGCAAGCGACTAGAAGAGGTATATTTGTTGGCTTATTACTGTAGTTTAGATTGAAGCTGCTAGTACTACCCTCCCCTTTCGGGCCTCCACTGAACACTTGTGTCAGGTCTCTTTGCGCACACACACTGTTTTGCTTCTATGTTATCCTTTCACACGGTAGTAGCAAACTAATCCCTCACACGCATATAAGGTGCACCCACTTGATCTGTTTGAATATCACCCAGTCGGACTCCAAATCCCCGTTTCTCAGAATCTCACCGTCCCCTATAACAATCAGTACTTACATAGTCTCCTATTGGCAACATTTCGAAGGTGGAAAAGCTCAACGTACGCTGTAATGAGTGAAAGCTCCAAACACGCTAAAGCTAGGGGCCCTAATACGAGGGGAAAGGATGATAAAGATCAGCATAGTTCCTCCAAGCATGCCACTGAAAGGGTTGGGTTACAAGAGCACCAACTTGAAGTGAGGGCCTTTTTAGATGAATATAGAGGCTGGGCTTTGGTATATAAGCGTTTCCAGTTCATTGAAACTCTATATGAGCCTCGCCACAACATTGCAACTGTTGAAACTTCTGATGATGATCGTCCCACAATAGAGCCAGAGGAAATCATAGTCGAACACTCCAAGATAGAATCCATTGGTGCCATGAATATACGTTATGCAGCTGATTTAAGAGAGATGGCGGGCGAATTCTACTTGGCTTGGAGCCGTTGCCGGGTCGGCGACTTCTTACCTGTTTTGAAGGAGGTAATAAAGCAATTAAAGGCGATTCTTGGAGCATACAAACCACAATATCATGATAAGCTTAAATGGTCGGAGAGCGAACTGAACTCGGTCAGAAATGACGTGGAAAAACATCTCAATGATTTCAAACCAGAAGCAATAGCAATAATCGAGAATATCAGACGGCTGAAAGCCCGGAGAGCCTCGGATCGGGAGGGTCCGGAGGGTCCGGATTACACGTTTCATTTACAAGTAGCCAAGGGGGTGGAGGAATACCACAAGAAGTGAAGGATGTCCCGACATAAGGCTCCTCCCGAAAAAAAACAATCATATATAAATAAAAAAAGGGCTGGAGAGACGGTTTGAGAAGTCACATTATCGTAGGGAGTGCCCCCTGTGTACCATCGTAGCCATGTCGTTAGTCATTGTCATGTTTTTGTCTTATAGATGTGCTACCAATACAAGTTACACTGTGGGATTCCAAACAAGGAGTGCGGCCAAGTTTATTGAGCCTGGAGGAAAAGACGTGTGCATATAAGGTTTCCAGCCCGAGAAGTACAGAAATCCTAACTAACATATCGAAGTGGATGAAGAGTATTCCTCCAGCAGAACATTACAGGCAGGGAGAATGAGTTCACAAGCATTACAGTTTCGGCAAATGAATGATTCTGAACGAAACTCACAGAAATCGGTATTGTTATTGGCAGTTCCTTGCTGTTTTGTGGGTGGTTTGTATCTTTCCCCTCGTCCATTTTCATTAACAAGTTAGTTGTACACTATCCATTCGCCTGATCGTCTTTCTGGAAGTTTCACGTTTGCTGACAAATCTACACAAAAACTCTGGGATTTTCGTGTCTGGCTTTTGCACTGACACTTCCTATCCTTCCTTCCACTATCCCTTCTCGATACTCAGTCCCATTCTGCTTCTGTCTTTCTTCGCCAATTGATCTACTTGATTGAGGAAAATGGTATGCGCCTTTATCTTACACGACTAGCTCTCTTGAATTGATGACGAGTTTTTTGTTGTTTTGGCGTGCGTGATAGGCAGCACAGGCTACGTTCAAGTCCATCAAGTCACTCGTGCCCCTGCTCGACCGTGTCCTCGTCCAGCGCTTCAAGCCTGACACAGTACGTCGACCTTCTCTTGACAATACATGTCACCTGATGTCGTCTTTTTTTTTTTGAACCTGCTAGAAAACGGCAGCGGGCATCTTCTTGCCTTCGAGTACTACGAATAACCCTCTACCTGAAGCTACTGTAATTGCTGTTGGTCCGGGTGCTCCTGATAAGCAGGGTAAAATTGTGCCCCCGACTGTCAAAGCGGGAGATCGTGTTCTCCTACCAGGTTGGGGAGGTAACTCGATTAAAGTCGGAGAAGAGGTGAGCCATGCTCTAATTTGGAATTTCACCTGCACCGATTTCGTCATGTCGAAGAGGAGAGGGCGGGAGGAGGACTTTTTACTCTTGCAAGGGCATTGTTTCGTGTTGTTGACACGTGTCTTTCTAGGAATACCATATCTTCCGCGACTCGGAGATACTCGCGAAGATTCAAGAGTAAACTTTCGTTGGGTTGAGATGAACACGGTTGGGCTGGCTGGTGAGAGGCTTTGAAGGGAGGTTTCGCCGCGGCGTTGGGGAAAAGTAGGAGGTACCATCCACGTCGGTCCTCTCTTCACAATTTATCTTGGTTCTGATGTTTTCTTCACTGCGTAACTCGTAATTCAATATTTTGCAATTCTCGCATTAACACGTCGTATGGCTTGTCGTATTGACTACACTGCATTAGATATGAACATCAATTAATGACACCCAACTCTAGTTAATATGCTTTTTTGCGAGCCAACGTTGCCGAAGGAGTTGTTGACAGTGTAACCGTTTTTTGCTCAGTAATCGAGCGAGGTCAAGTACGACCTTGTTTCGTGCGTTTCCAGCGCCAAACATGTTCATGACGGATACAGCACCGCTTTTGTTGTCTTACTTCCCGCAAGTGCAACTGAAAGGAGCGCTTCTACTCGATTAGGAAGCATTACAGATGGTCTGAATACATTCGTGTTACATAGCTAATCTGTCTATGGATATAATACTGGAGCGCTGGGGAAGTGTGGGGTAGTATTCAAGAGCAAAACTCGCCGCGAATAGACTTGGACCAGAAGTCAAGCTTATCCCGCCCGGGAAATTGGTATTGCATCTCGTCCCGTGGCATGCAGCTTAGACAGAGTCCTAGCATTCGTGAAGCTTCGATGTTCCCGACTGATGCGTTTCCTGAATTGTATGCTCGTAGTTGCCGACCTTGGGGTGCTCCAGACACGGTGACTAGATTCATGTCGGGATCACAGGAAAGACGGATGCACCTGTTGCGGAACTTGCACGGACGAGGTCCGATTGCTGTATACTATCCAATGTCCTTTTAGTTGAAGGGATCGAGGAAAGATCTAGTATGTACGCCGCGCCGGCCTCTTCTTCGGTCCATGTCCCGATAAACAGACATACGTACGAGCCGATGTCCACCTAAACCGGTCGCGATTACTTACGGCCATATTCCTATGGTCAAACATGGGCCAATATCACTCCTAGTCGATTCTGGGAACTTACCAGCAGCCGATTCGGGATTGACAGAGGAGTGGCATTGTAGTCCAGCATTCCCATCCGTCCACGTCACCCCCAAACGTCCAGTTGGAATGGGTGAGATTTCCATGACCGTTGGAGTGAGCCATTGGCACTCAACTCGGTACCGCACGGCATCACTCTTGGACGTGAACTGGGTCATTTCGCGGGCATTTACATTCCGCATAAGAGATCATCTGCAGCGATAGCCTTTCGAAAGCAAATTAGGAATGAGTTGGAAAGGGCGAATTTTGTATTTATCAGAAAGAGAACTCACGTAATCTACATAGAGTTATCAATCCTGGTAACATATTTGTATCGGGCGGCTTCTGTGCGAGGAGGATCTAAGTGCTCTGACTTATCGGCGTATCGATGTGCAATTGGCCGGTCGGGCCAGTTCTACTGGGGGGGTTCGGGAGAAATAGTAAGGGCATCAGGTGCTATCGTCCGCAGCGTAGACGCGATGCGATAGTGAGTACTGGACCGCCTGTTGAGAATGTGTGCAATTGTATTGTGGAAGTCTAAACGAATGCTCGTGAAGCAACGCATTACATAAGTAATGAGTTGAATGACCATCGCTATTGTACTTGATTAGCTCTTTTCCATTCCTCCAGGACTCACCTAAACATGATCAACTCTCTGCCTTCTCATACAACTTTTATCCGATTTCTCAGGGGTCTTGTGGCGTAACGTCATCTTTGCCTCGAGAAATCAGATAAAAAAGTTGTAGAAGGAAACATGATGGATTGGTAATATCTACATGACGTAATCGGGTGATTACCAGTTTGTGTGTTTGTTCTCATACATACTCGCATCCATCGCCTCCAAGGCAGCGATCACTGCAAGTTTGTGACTTGATCTAGGATCCCCTCTATGGGCGGGTCGATGCCGATTCAAGGAGGATCAGTCTTAGGGAATGATAGGGAGACGTTGTGTTGTTATATCAGGCATTTCTGGTCCTGAAGATACACCCCTTGCGTTGCGACAGTGAAAATCTCGTTAGAATTGCGGTGCGTCTACTCCCTCGACGAGTCTTAGTGCACTCACATTGAAACCTTCAATACTCCCCACAATCGTCGATCTATTATGTACCCCGTACCCTTTCCATACCTTGTTGGCCCAGTTTGTTTTCGTATGTCGGATAACCCTGCATATGCCCTTCCAGAGGGGCATGAAGAGGAACTACGATTACAGATACCAAGTGCTGTTCTCTCCTCTTGGCGTGCAATATTCGCGGTCGTATTGTTTAGGGCGCACCTCTCACCTATCGCGACCATGTTCATCTTCTACTTACCTCTCGCACTGATTCAAACTCACTTTTCGCTTCGCTACGATAGTTGCTCCAGATTCAATGTCTCAATGTCTAGCAGCTTGGCTACTGTGCAAATCTCGTTTATTCTCTCGTTGCCCATGAGAATGAACTGCGTTATCTGGAATTTCTGCTTCGGTAATATTATCTGAGTCTCTTTCACTGCTCTTCCTGACTGGTCCGTATCTCTTCGCTACCCTTAACTCGCGATTACCACCGGTATGTTATTCGATTCGCCTTTCCCGATGCTATGTCTGATGCTCCGCCAGCCATTCCAACGGAATTTAAGATACATAAGTTCATGCTTGCAGGTAGATCAGGTGTAACCTTTACGCTTGGGCTCCTCGACAATATTGTTGGTTTGTTGGTGCTTAAAGCTTGGTTGTCCGGGGAAGGGACACGTCGTACGGAATCCGCCTGGTGTGTCCGATCCTTCGGTGCGCTGAATTGGGTAGCGCCGCTGCTATTGCCAATCGCTTCGCGCGCGGCGGCACCAGAGTCAACGCTGGATCTCCGAATCAGCATTTACGTTTACGTTACTTGCATATGCAAGCCGGAGCAAATCCCTCTCTTTCCTAACTGCGATGCGCTATTGGAGAAACCGAGCGTGCGGGAGTCTTGCTACTTGTGCGGTGGCGAGGGACGAGAGATCGGAGCAGAATCCACCAACTGGTTCAGCTTAGCGACTTGCGCAGTATGTTTTGCAATCCGGAACCGATGCGCCGGGTGTCATATGGAGGCCGACTTCGTTTGATATCTTTCTCAGGACATAGATCTTGTCCCAGACTTGCCGTCATTGCTATGTATTATGTAAACATGTTCCCATCTAAGTGAAGTTCTTGCTCAGATCTCTGACTAGATCCGTTTGATTCTGCGGATATGCTTTGTAAAAGAAGCTGCTGCCATATATTGCACACTAGTGATGAGGATCATTCGCGCGGGAAATCAGTAGATATGTGCCTGAGGCTTGTATCGCCCGAAAAGTGTCTCACCGACCCCCAGACCAACAACAATTGATATGATGAAAGCGGCTTGGTATGTCCTACGTGCAGAATTGGCAATAGCTCTCATATCTCGCGACATGGAAGGGTGGGACTCACATAAGGATGAGCATGAAAGAGAACTCTAGCGCGGCCGCCGCGGCATGTAGCAACCCACGAGGGACATCATTAACCGGCATGAACGGTAGCAGGGAGCTTCGACGACCTAGAATGGATGTGCTCTCCGATAAGTCTTTCGAAAGAGAGGATTTAGACGAAGATAGTGTGCGAGCTTGGAGTTGCCTTTGGTGGGAGGCGTTGATCTTATTTGAAATACCGATCTGTGCTCTTTGATACAGTCGTTTAGGACACCGAAGGACCGGAGAAGATCAATTTGCGTACTGTTTATGCCAATGTGATTCCATAAGCCCGCGGCATGCCGCCAGCCATCTATCAAACAGGGCGAGGAGGAAGAGTCCTATGCATGCGCCAACCATTGAACCACTGCTGTGAGGCACCCATCCCTGGAACCAGACGACATCTCCGGGTGTGAAATGGATATACGGAAGCATATTTCCTGAGGCAAGGTTCCTATGGGCAGACTGAGGCAAGTTGTGTATGAAGAGGATAGAAGACGTACATGGCTCCGTCCATGTTCATATCCATTCCGTTGTCATGAGCAGAGACGCACTCTAGACTCGCTAATAAGAATACAAGGAGAAGGCTTAGCGCAAACTTGTTGGAAGTCATGGTGGATGATCTGAAAGACCGACTCTCGGAGACCGACAGGCATCTGTTGTATGTTTTAAAGCGGAGATAGAACTTGAGAGAGTTATATATAGCAACCACGTCCCACGATGAACTGGTGCCCGTTTCTATTCACATAGCTAATCTGTCTTCTTTGGAAAAAGGTCTTTCAAAAATTTTCAGTTTTTATTTTTTATTTTTCTACCTTGATTTCTCCACAGGACGGTCGATTCCTTAGCTGAGTCGAGTCCTAGCGGATGATTTGTCAACCTATGCCATCTTAAAATGCTCACGGTCACACTCCTACCACATCGTCTTCGTCGTGCTGAGCCCGTGTTGCTGAGCCTGCATCGAATACAACAACGACAACGACTACCCGACGCTCTGTAGGATGCACCGGCATACGCTCCGTGACACACTCACTAATCAACGACCCAAGGTAACGATGAAGGTTACTTTAGCCGAGGAGCAGATCCCATGAGACGGCGTTGGATATTTGTGGAGATAAAGGAGTGCCAGAATGAATGCACTAGAGGACGTTTGAAGTAGATGGAAGTCGAACGTTATTGGCTTTAGCGCACCGTGTTTCTCGCATACTCTCACCTCCTGTGGATGGTATCTTTTGGGCTCAAAAGTCCGTTCGAACACTTGTTGACACAGACAATAGGAACATGGGCGTCTCGCTCATAAAATGGAACCTGATACACTCCAGCACTCGCCTCCTCATTGTCCTCAACTGATTCTCAACTCCATCCACAGGTTCTTTACTTATAGATAAATTCCGATTGAATACGACGTATAAGTAACAGGCAGGCTATTTACTGCAAGTCCTGGCCCCTCTGAGCCTCAATGTCTATCTCTCTTACAGCTCTGTACGCCGCCTCTAGTCTTTTCTCCGTATATGTAACTCTGATTTTCATTTCAGCAATCAGCAGTCTTAAATGTGTATCTCACCTCCGTCTCCTGGATGCCGTTCTCGAGTTCACTGATGATCTCTGATTCGGGTCGAACAGCTCGCTCCTTCAATCCCTTGATCTATTTGAACTCACTTCCGAGGATACATTTCTGTGCTTCAAAAGCTTCTTGCCAGTAGGGCAAACCCAACTCTCCGTTTCGCTCCCGTTCCAATAATGACAAATGTGGTATACCAATGTGGTTAGGTGCTTTCCTTGATCATCTCTAACGGCTTCCTGAAATCGACATCAAGTCTTGTCGTGAAATCTATTGCTTCTTTCTCTGCTCCACGCGCATGAACCAGGTTCGCATGGTGTCTCCCTCCAATTTGGTTTCTTGTCCATGAATTTTTGAAATCCAGCTTGAACTCCGGATTCTGTGAGTATCTTACGTGCTTCTTTCGACGGATTTGTGCTACTCATGTGCTGATGTAGCTTTTACGAGCCTTGTGCGACGGAATATGGTGTTTCAAAGTGAGTTGTCCTCCTTTATACAGACTGACTACATGCACAGACTCATCGGGGGAGATATTATTTATACTTTCGGCTAGGTATCACGCAAAAACTGCGATACCCCAATGTTTGCATCCAGTCCGCACGGTCCGCTCGCACGACGACGGCTATCACTTAACTGGAAGGTTTGGGAGCAAAGAATAGACGGGGATAGGACGAGCATGAATATGCTCCGTACATTCAAACCACGGTACGATAGTCATTAAACAAAGAGTAACAACATTTATTGCTTACATCACATTGGTTGCACGACACATTTACACGAGGAAACAGCGATTAGCGACAATGATTCAGCATGAGCAGATATATTCTATGGTCAAGAAGTGCAGACAAGTTGCGTTTGTGTGTGAGAGAGAAAGAGGTTTAGTGGGAATGAGGAAAGACAATCTATTGCAAGGGAACGAATGGGCGAGGGTCTGAAAGGAAAGTATGCGAAGAGTTAGCACAGTGCTTAATTAAGAAGCAATAGACCATTTCGAGCGATTGAGGGCTACTATTTCTTCCACGTGGTTATTTTCTCTTCCTTCTCTTTCTGGCTTTACTTGGCTTTCTTCTTCCAGAGGGCATCGGTTCATCCCCGTCTTCATCGTCTATCGAGGGCGGTAATGCAAGGAGGGGATAAGGTGGTGGTGGCGCCGCGCCTGGTGTCGTCCCTAGTAACTGTTTGCGTCTAGGGGACTCAGATCCCGGCTTACCAGATTTCCCTGGCACTGGCGATGTCGCTCGAGTGGACGTTGCGGAACCAGGTGATCCGAGCGGTAACGACGATGTCGATGGCATATATGGAGTGACACGCGAACATCTGGAGTGCGAGTCCGAAGGAGATGCAGCTGAGTAGGATCCCAGCCCAATTGGTTCATGATTAGGATGTAAGAGTTCGCTGAGGCTCAGACTCGAGCGATGTCGCTTAGCTGGGATTTCCTTCGCTGCAACGTATTGATCTTCCGGTATATTCGTATCAAGCCTATCGAAACCACTCTCAATGATCTCCTCTTGCACTGATGAAGGGACACTCGGGTGGTCGTCGTACAATCTCGGGGCCAGACGGTCGGGTGTATCTGGCGAGAGTTGCTGCCTTGGCTCCATTCTCGGCATTGTTGAGCCATTATGATGTGCGACAGTATTGCTCGCTGGATACAACGAACTTTGAGGAAGAGGAGCAAGTCTCGACGTATAGGTGGGCGGGCTGATTGCTGCCTCGTTCGTGTAAGGAGGAGTTGGTGGAATGTCAATGTACACGCCATAAGTGCGGCGTTCACCGGAAGGCGAATAAAGTAGCTTGGGTGTGGGTCCTCTGCGGATCATCTCGTGATCCTGGTTACGAAGGCGATAATCCTTGTCGGAACTCATTTCCCGATCCTCAGCCGTAGGGTGTGCGTGTGGAAAAGCAGTCTGAGCGTATTCTGGTCGAGGCAGGCATGCCTGACGATAGTGTGTATTCGTCCATGAACCGGATGAACGGGGGTACTCGTAATGTACCTCATGCGAACCATCACGTACGGTATATGGGTTGCGTTCCCTCATAGGCTCCCTAGCAGCGTCGTCCAAAAGATAGACAGCAGTTCCGTACCGTTGAATACCACTATACGCAGGTGGTTGTAATGCGGGAAGGACAGAAATTGTGTGGGTTACACGCGGGACATTCTGAGTTGCCTCAGTATCGCATCGTGTAAGGGCGTTGATGGGAGGTGAGAGCAAATCAACATTATTGTGGCTGCGATAATGCCTACGCATATTGCTGGAAACGTTGAACGAACGGCCGCATCCTGGAAATGGGCATGGATATGCTGCACGACAAGGCGTTCGTATTAGCGAAATATATCGTTACGGAAAAGGAATAGTAGAAAAAAATAAATACGCAAAAACCGATCATCTACGGCAGCGGGTTAATCACGGGCAAAGCGACATCAGGGACGGCAAGAAGCCACTTAAATGGACGGGATGAAATAACCGTCACATCAAAGAAGCAAGGAAAGCCAGGGATAGAAAGGTTGAACAAACTCACGTTTAGCCCCTGTATGAGTATTTGCGTGGATTCTCAAGCTACTGGGCCTATTGAATCCCTTCCCGCATGTGGGGCAAGTATGCTTTTTGCTTTGATGGTCGGATTCATTCATTCCGTTGAAGATGTTTGCACCCGGTGTGTGATCATTCCCGCTATTGTAAGCGTTGAAAAAGACGCCCCGATCGTGCCTTGTGCCATCGTCAGGGAGATCATCGCGGATGAATCTGACGGCATATGCGTTGTCCGGGGCCAAGCGGCGCTCATTAATCGTTTCTTCGCGCAATGGCCTAGTCGGATGCGACAAGGAAAAGCCACTTTGGAGCGATTGCGATAATCGTGGTGGTGCTAATGGCAGTATATCACGAGTGTGATGTATTGGGGTGAATTCGTGCTGAGGATATAGGGGGCGTAGTGGGGAAAGAGAGGCTGGAGGTGGGGGAGGGCGAGTAGTACTGGAAGGGAGCTGATTGAAGAGGTGGTCTGGAAGGAGGTCGTTAATGCTCGGGAGGGCCATGGCTAGGAGGGTGGTGGTGATGGTAGTGGTGGGAGAGTAAGAGGCGGGTGGCTTGAGTGTGTGGGTGAAATAGCGCTGATCATACTAGTACGAGACTGGCCGAGAGCAGCCGGAAGGAACACAGCTCGCAGGCACATCACTTGAACAGATCGCCGGCGCAAATCATCGCTGTTTCACGCTAAAAACTTTGAATATCCTTTCTGGATCAGCTTTCTGTTCATCCTTCCTTCAAACATCCTCTCGTTACTCGGTTAGTATCCTCTGTAATAATTACTCTGTCGACATTTGTACTTTACCAGTCATTTTGAGAAACGCGTGCGAGTAAGGCCGACTGTGCTAGAGACCACAATGGTTTAGGGATGGAGACACAATTCGCACGATCACATTTTGACCCCGTGCTCGTAAATTCTCATCAATGACGCATTCTTATTCACCACTCATCCATCTAGCTCTTGTCTTCTCAAGGCCTCAATTCCATCGGTTTCTTTCTCCACAATAACATCGCTGATCTTATGATGGCGGCCGTTTGTGCCTTGTCTCTCGCCGAGAGAAACAACAAAAACGTCGTCCGATTTCTCACTCATATATCATTATATGCAAAAGATTCAACCCCCGTTGCCCACGGGCCGTCGTACTGCCAGGGCTATCAATAAGTCAAATTATAAGTGTTTTTTCTTACCCATGGATTTCAATTGCTGTCTGAGCTGGTCTTTGATGTCTGAGAGCTTCTTAGCACTAGCGTTCTTCGGAGGCGAAGAGCTGGAATATTTTTTAAGCTTCCGTACATTGGTTGCTGGCGACAAAGGACGATCCCGTAGATTAGGAGTGCCGATCTATGGCATAGCAACGTCTGTATGACACTATCTACGAGTTAGATGAGGACCCCTGCATATGCCGATAAAGGGCTGATCCAATCCGGATAAAAATTTACGAATTTTAGCCTTGAGGGCTGAGGAAATCCGGATAAAATGGATCGGAAATTGGGTAGAGGGCTGGGGTAATATCCAGCTAAAAAGGGGGCTGAGGTGGGGAGGGCTGATCCAATCCGGATAATAATGGAGGGGCTGGGGATTTTTTTTTTATTGGCTGATGAAAGGGCTGAGAAGTACAAAGGCATCGATCTGTTGCTGCGTTTGGAAGGCACGTCTCAAATCGCAGATTTATTGATAAGGGGCACGAAAACTTACACCGACAAGGGCAAGGAGGGCTGGGCCCCAATCCGGACAATTTTAGCTCAAAAATCTGGAGGCCTGAGCCAATCCGGATAAAACGGGCCCGCCAGGGCCCAAAAAATTCGGATAATTTGCCCCCCAGCAAAATCAGCCATCAATTGGCATATTCAGAGGTCCTGTTAGATGGCGCCCGAGAAATCAGTCTCAGCAGTATCAGCCCAAGCCAATGTACTGTATGGGAAGGATTTACTTATGCCAGAATAGTATGAAATCTTCGTTTTAAAAGAAGAGGGTCTCATAACGACTTGTGTTGACAAAGTCTATCGCAGTACAAATCTCGAACGCAAATTATCTTGTACACGGTATGGCAGCTCGTAATGTTTCTTATTGAAACTACAGCACCTTATGGATGAATTTCTACCGGCGCTGAAGCTCTACGCTACTTTCGCAAGCTATAGCATCCTATCCTCGGATATCCTCATGTTTATTGCGGGATTCAGACACCATCTAGATACGTTCATTTGGTTATATTGCTCTTCAGCTGCTGATTTCATCTCTTCCAGTATCGGGATAATGTCTCTCTGCTTTTAGCTGCTCGAATCTCTATAAACCCATATCTCATCTCTCTCTTTGGCGCGTTGGCATCACCGAACTCGTGCAGTTCTCCTTTCTCTTTGGAATCGTCCTTCTTAGATGTCGCTGATTGCAAGTTCGTATGAGTCTCATATGTATGCACGTGCTTTGCGATACACCAGAATCCTCGCGACCAGATGAAGAGTGGTCGGTCATGAATGATTGGTTGCGCAAAGGTGAGCGAGCGGTGTAGTAACTCCCAAAGCACGAGAGGAATAATTGAAAGTCGAAAACCCAATACAGAAGTCCCGAGGACAATCGGATGTTAGGCGAGTGTCGAAGGTGCCGAGGCGACTACATAAGTCACAGTAAACGGTCAAAGTTTCATGAGTAATTTGAGGGTAGGCGATGAAGTTGCATTTGATAGCGCGGATTGCGTCTTGAGTACTCGTCGTTCGAAGTTTTGCATCGTCCCATCGCGTGGTGGAAATATGTTGCTTTAACAGTTGCGAGCTATGATCAATTGCGGTAAAGAACGCTGCGGCTCATAGAATTTGCGACGTAGTGTACAAAAAGAAGAGTTCTTGCTTTGTCATCACCCAAATGTAGAACTTGATCCGCAGAAAAAATTGATTGGTCTTTTGGGTAGTTGGTAATCCAACCGTCTATGGTACAAGGAAACAACAATACGACAGAGGGCAGGAAAGCACATGATATGTATGGGTTGTACAGGATATCTTTTGAATAAGTCAAAGGGAAAAAAAGGGGGGGGAGAAGAGTCGTCACTACTCAGAACTCGCAAACTCAACAATGCATCTAGCACTCGACATCAACTTCAAACCGTAACTTTAATCCTTCCGCACCAGTCATCTCGGGAATACATCTCACGCTACGCATGTCGTCGACGATGAAATGAGCACCGCAGTTCTCGATCTTGCTGCGCTCGTGAGACGTGCAGACGGCGATAACAGTTGCACCGCTGGCAACACCAGCACGAATACCTGAAGGCGAGTCCTCAAAGACAACACAGCGGGATGCGGAAAAGCCCAGGCAGGATGCGGCGAGGAGGAAGGGATCCGGTGCAGGTTTCCCAGCCTTGAGACGCTTATCGTCGGCAGTGATCGTCACTGGGGGAGGTGTAATACCAACGCGTGTCATTGCACCATAGGCTATCGAGCAGAATACACGTCAGTGTTATCGATAGGCGAGAACGAAAAAGGTACTAACCGTATGTCTTGGCGCCGGAGGTGGCAACAGCGTACCTTCCGCTAGGTATGGATTCAATCATCTCTCGTACACCAGGGAGGATATGGATTGAGCGATCAACGCCGTCAGCCTCCATCTCCCAAGCCGCCTCCACGTCGTGGATGATCTGCTTGCCCAAGGGTGTAGGGATCTCGAGTTCCTTCGACAAAACCGAACGCTGCTGCTGCAAGTCATCCTCGAAGACAGCAGTGCCCTCGCCCTCGGTCAGAGTGGACATGGCGAGCATATTGTTCAGTCGCGTGGCAAAGGATGGGCGGCGAGCGGCATCACCATTGAAGGAGAATGAAGGACGGTTCGGAGTGCTTATCGATCCAGCACGGGAAGAGAAACCCGAGGAGCTAGCACGGGAGCTCGAAGAAGACAACGCAGGGGTGCTCGCGCCCGAGTTGGCACTCGAATCGGAAGGGGTAGTCTCGGCACTCTCGCGTTCTTGTCTAGCCTTGGCTTTGTTAAACGCGTCCGCAAAGTCAAGGATAGTCTGCTCGAAACGCGCGACTTCCATGTCCATCTCGTGTTCCTTGATCTCAGGACGGAAGTAAGCGAGGTTATCGACTGCACGCTTGCCGTGAGTTGCTGCAATAACGTAGGCAGGGTCGAGTCCGAGGTCAGTTGCAACCTTGCCCCAAGCTGCTTCGACGGCTGCGATGGAATCAGTCAAGGTGCCATCCTAATTATGAGACAAACATTAGCAAAGGGTGAAAAATGTACGAGGGGGGGGAATGACTGACCATGTCAAAGAGGACGGCATCTGCGAGGAAAGACTTTGTCGTAGTGGTCGACATGATTGATAGTTAGAGTGAGTAGTGAGTAGGACAAAAAAGAAAGAGAGAAGGGTGGATGAGGGAAAATAGCGGGAACTGGGTGGGTTTATATAGTGAATTGAGGCTGACATGTCTGCAGCGGCTGGCCAGTGGGTGGCGAACGTTGTGGTAGTAGTGGCAAATTGTTGAAACAGAGACAGCCCGAAATGGAAGATGAAAATTTAGAGATGATCTGCACGGGAACGATATACCTTTTTTGTAAATGGGGTGGCCCCACTCAGCTCAGCGCCGGAGACGCGAGAATTTGTTGCTCCACTCAGTGGCCGCCCGTCGCCGCGTATGCAATGTAGAGAATCAAGGAACAAAGGTGCTCGACGCTGTTTGTTGACTCGAAGATGTGCCCTAACTTGAAAACAAGAGAGCGGGTAGCACTTGGTGCCAAGCAACCGTCCAGCTCATCATCCTTTGCCCATCTTCGCTGCCTCCATGGGCGGCGGGAATGGACGTAATGACAACGTACAAATCATCTCCTTTGTTCTTCCATGCCCGCTCCTTTTTCCGACCCCGATTCTGCTCGACTCTTCGCGAACTCGCGAACGATGGAGCGCTCCATTGTCCTCGTTGCCATCGTTAGTGACAACCGACTCTCCTTTTAGAATTCACATCCATCTTTCATTATCCTCTATCCTCACTTGGAAAGGAGACATTGGCAATGCCGTCGGCTTGAGATGGAACGAACAGATAAGGTGGAGTAAGATCAGTTAACGAGCTTACTCAGCATAAAAGCCTTCACCTCCGTTCCTGATTCGCTCCGAATTTCCCGATAGCAAGAAGGTCATTCCGACAACAGGGGGACACGGCAGGGCTGAAGATTGGCGGCTCAGGGTTGGTGCGACTGCGGCACGGCCACTTCGCAATCAGACTCTGCGCGAATAGAAATCGCAGGTGGAATATTTCTTTCCAGGGTAGCGTATGAGATGCGCCGTTTTGTCGCCTGGTTGGACATCCAGCTAATTATATTTAACGTTCGAACGACTGCGCCGTAGGCAAAGCGTCACACTCGACCAAGATAGATTCTCTCCTGCCATACTCATCGTGACTCGAGTCGCCAATCGCCTCATGTCGACATTGCACTCCTGTGTCTCCAGCAAATATACTAGTGCACACTCGGGCTATACCTCAACTCTGCAGCGCACTTTCAATAGGCCGTCGTGGTGATTCACCTCCGTCTGACTATGGCCCCTCGTGTTGCATGACTGAGTCGCATGCTCGCTTCTTATCTGTTCACGTGGGGCTTCCCGCAATATTGTATCCATCTTATCTCCAACCGCCACGAGAAATTCTAACCCCGTTTTTCCTTCTTTTTGTTCATAGCACGCACGGGGCTCGATGCATTGGTTGATGAGCACTTGCGGGTGCTGCTATTGCCCTCTGTCCACATCTTCGAGTGCATCCGGCATAGAATTACAGGGTTATAATCGCATCGATTGATTGGCTCCAACCCTTCCCTTCCTATCCTAAAGTTTGTCCCTTATCCCCGAACTCTCCATCCTGCTTCAGATGATTCGTCGGAGCGTTATTGTTTAGCTTCCGGCGAATCTTATCGGAACCTTCGACATGGCCCCATTTATCCTTCTTGATGGAACTACCTCAGGCGCGTGCGGGTGGCCCTTCGGTAACCGTAACTGTACCTTCATCCACATCTTCTTCGATTCGGCAACTCAGTAACAAGGGCGTCCTATGTATGCGGCTTGCGCTTCACAGCGGATGTCATCTTCATATTCGTTGATACTTAAAAACTTCGCGAAGGAAAAGTTGTGGAGCGAGATCCTCCGCTTCATCGCTGATCTCCGAGGGCGACGGCGCGTGAAACAGTCACAGACACGGTTGTGCCGTGTATGTTTTATCCTTTCGGGGTGCTCAACGTGATCCTTATTGGCGCGAGTGCTTGGTTCTGATCTTCTGGATTAGATTAACTGGGTAACTTGCCGATCAGTGGCACGTCTTTGTCTATAGTTTCCGGCACTTCTAACCTTTGGATCCTGGTAGATCGACGATGCGCTCGCGCTCGCGAGACGTTTCGTGGGAAACGTTATTTTTACTAAACTTTCAGTGGCATTGCACGAACAGTACTGATTCGCTTCTCCATATTCGTGGATCCTAGGGTGCTTCACGCTAGTATGGGGTGGACTCTTGTGAGACAACCGTGCTTGAAATCTACGGGAGATGAGGATGGCTGACATATCGACTGGCATTTGAATAAATATCAGTGCCTTGGAGCTTGCTGTCTACTGGACAAAAATCACCGTGTCTATGCGAAGGGTCGAACGTAGTGCTTCGACCGCACTCGTATAGCCTGGACGAAAGGAACGATCCCTGGATGCGTATAAGGTGGGAAAAGCCGTATCATTCGCAGTTACGGCGTATGCGATAGCTTTCCAAATCTAAACGACCATTGGGACGGTCGCGCGACAGGATTATCCAAATTTTTCCCCCAACCCGTCTCCGCAACTCCCAATACATTCGTCGTACCTGCCCAGTGTATATTTCGATCGATGCAAGTTTGATGCACTCCGGATTGCCTCAGACATGAGCCACAGCGTGTTCTCGAAATGCTAAGTTATGAAGACAGTAGCAAAGCTCTGGATCCTATGAAGGAATGACTGTAAGGCGGCACTCGAAAACGCCTACGACCATCTCGTGCACTCCGTGATGCGGCTAGGGACGACATTTTGATGCTAGCTTTCCGAAACCGAATAACTCAGGATGGTGGAGCCAGAGAATGCTCCGAGAATATTTGAGCGGGACGGGTCAATTTCCGCCTCGTAGTTCGCCGCGCGGGCTCGGTGCTAAGTACTCAGCTACAATGACGGTTGTAAAACTTCGTACACTCAAATAGCACCGAAAAAATCGCAGTTGCTCTCGCGCCAGCGACTCTTGAGCTCTTCGGATCTTAGGAAAGGTGGCCGCACCACGAAAAGTTGCAACTCGTAGGTCTGATATTCGTTGCGTGGTATCGTTGTCAACGATGCAACCATTCGCAATGGTATTCGGTCGCGACCTGACCTCCAGAGCTAGAGGGCATGACTACGTTCAGTGGCGACGCTCGTGGGCGAGGAAGTTTGCTACTTGATGTGACCATACCACCGACACTACCAGCCTTTCTCTCTTTGCATCTTTTGTATAATTTTGCTCCTTGCTTTGCTTAGGTTTTTCCTAATTGACCCTGAATGTCATCAGGAAATTAACATTCCATTACTGTGAAGACTTATGTGGTGCAGATTGCTCCAGAATGAATTGCACTGACAACTACAACAACTTGCGCGAGTATTTATACGGGCTGTACTGCAATTTACCAGTCATTTGCTCATAGCAACATTAGCATTCGCGAACTTCAAGGCCAACAGCTTCGGGGAAGAACGGGGAACTTTTTGAGTAGTCTGTCACGGAATCCAAGCCCCGACTCAAAGTCGAGACCAAAACCTACGAAAATGCAGGATGGACCGGAAGAGACACCTAATAAGAGGTACGAACGTAAACTATCGGAGCTTCAGAATGCGTTTCGCGGCATCGATATAAATATCATGGAGTTCACTCTATCGGAAGTGGAAAAGTGCAGGAAGTGGTGCAAAGATACCCAGGAAAGACTCGAAAAAGCTGAAAATTATGTGAAACACGGGGGCAAGCAGAAGGGGGGCTCCGAGACTTCACATGAGGATCGCACGAAGAACATTCTAGATGAATTTGAGAATAGTTGCATAGAAGAAAGGCGTGTGGTTTTAGATAAGACTGATATGAAGGCGATCGACAGTGTCGAGCTTGGAGAGTTATTCAGCCACATGCCTAAGATAGCTAAACTCGGGAGCAAAGAGTTTATGAATAAGTCCCTATCTCATCTGGATAATGCTATCATAAGGCGAAACAAGTTCAATGTCAATAATGCTGCAGAGTATGTCGCTGTGAAAAGAGAGCTAGAGGAAGTGAAAAAGGACGTTGATGGGGCAATAGATGGCCGCTGTAAACGGATAGATGAGCTGAAAGCTAGGATCGACAAAGTTAAGAGGGAGGGGGAGGCTGCAGAGAAATACATTAAAGAGGAAATAGTTGAGGCAAATCGTCAAAGTGGGGACACTGGGGAGTCAACAACACCGCATAGCAAGCGAGAAAAGCATGAGTAATGGGATGGCAGGTTATTTCATTGCCTACATCTACCGTAGGCAGAATTTGATACGACGATGTATATGTTTTAGTTGCTCAAAGGCTCGGAGAATTGCATGATAATACAGACATTAATTGTCGAAACTGCCATTCTAAACTTGGTGACCTTCCCTATGTAGAGATTTTTAGTGACATGCAGGTGACTGCGTGACGTAACAGTCGTCACTTGTCGGATCTTAATGCTCAACTACTGTTCCATTGTTCTCCTTCAACAGCGATGTCGTCCTTTGTCCGCCAATCGTGTCTCGTCTTATCGAACTATTTGAACTCATCCATGGCCGAGACGCTGATGCGTTCCATGGGAAAAGCTATTATTACTGTCGCATTGCACGAACAACTTTGCAGTGTGCTTGGATGGACTCTTGTGCGATATCTGTGCTTGCTGTCAATGGGAGATGATATCTCGACTGGCGCTTCAATAAGCATCAGTGCCTCGGATCTCGTGGTCTACTCACCGTGCATATGCGAAGAGTCGAACGTAGTCACGGAGGGCATTGGGGTGTGTTCAGGTGTCACCGATCGTTCATCGGGTTAGGAATCTGGCTGCTGTCTACCCTTCAACCGTCTTCATAGCTTCCCACTTCAGAGTCTGAGGCTATCCGGAATACATCGAACTTGCATCGATTGAAATATATACGGGGCTGATACGACGAATGTAGTAGGAGTTGCGGAGACGAGATGGGAGACCTGTGGGTGGACAAGACGACTTTTTCCATCTTATACGCATCAGAGAATCGTTCGTTTCGTCCAGGACATATGAGTACTGTCGAAGCAATACGTTCGATTCTTTACGTTCCCGTTCTTCCACGGGCCACTTAGCGGGGACGCTCATGGGTGGGAATGTTTGCTATGTACTTGATGTGAGCATACCATTGGCACTACCAGCATTTTTCTTTGCATCTTTCGTATAGCTTTGCTCAGGTTCCTTCCCGATTTGTCTCTGAATGACATCCGAAACATGCCGTTTCATCGCTGCGAATACCTCTGCTTTGCATGTAGCACGTGACAGATTGCTCTCAGAAAATCGCAATATAGTACTTGTCCGAGAATTTATACGGGCTGTAAATTTGTCGGTCATTTGCTCATATCAACATTAGCATTCGCGAACTTCAAGGCCAGCAGTTTCCTTGAACGAGGGAAGAATGGGGAACTCTTCGAGTAAAAACCCCGAGCCAAAGCTTAATGCGGAAACACAAGCTGCGCTGGACGATATACAAAGCACGTCTTTCGTCCTAAATGAATTGAACTTGTGCGCGAAGATGTACAAAGAAACCAAGAGCGCACTCGATAATGGAAGGCAGGATGGATTGAACTGGTTTGCAACGATGTACGAACAAACCAAGAGCGCACTCGATAATGCAAGGTTGAAAGCTGAAAAGAATGCAAGAAAATCTGGCAAGCAGAAGAGCTCTTCGGCTTCTCGGTATGGCTCTATTCAGAATAACTGGGAGAAATTTTGTAAGGAAGAAGCAAGAAAGATTTCAGATACCATTGCAATCGGGGAGGACGACAGAGTAAAGTTGGGCGAGTTATTCGGCCGCGTGCATGAGGCAGTCAAGTTCAGGGGTCTCGACAATGTGGATAAGTTCATGGATAACGCTATCAAACAGCGAAACGAGTTCCGTGCCAGAAGGAAGGCAGATTATAAGGCTGCGAAAAAGAGGAATGACAGTCTGCGAGATGCGAATGATACGTACAGCAGTCTTGCGAAGTTTGGTAGAGCTGTAAAGGAATCCCTTATGAAAGAGATAGATAGCGTTCTCACTAGTATCCCAAGCGAAGTTGATGCTTCCAGACCAATCGTCGAAGCACCATAGTGGAACATAGATTAGTAATTGCCAGAGGGTCAACGACACTTAGTAGTGGGCGTGAAAAGCATGGCAGTAATGGGATTTCATCACCTATATCTACTATAGATAAAATTTGATACGACGATGTATGTGTTTGAGTTGCTCGAATGCCCAAGAAGTTCCTTCATACAGACATTGTCGAAACTGCATGTGAACTTGGTGACGTTATCAAGCAGAGTTCTCAGTAACATGTTCGTGACTTCCTTGACAAAACAGTCGTCACCTAGCATATTCCTTCGTGTTCCATGTTCGCCCTTCAACAGCAAGAGCGAGGCTCCGCCTTCTGCCGCCCTTTGCCCGCCAATCGCGTCTCGTCCTATCGAACAGTTTGAACTCATAAAGGGCCTAAACGTTCCTGCCTTCGACGGCATCCTCCACAGCACTCTTTTTATGATCTCTTTGAGACGGTGTACCAAGGTGTCGACTGTTGGGAATGTCAAGTAGAGATGCGTGTTTTCTTGTAAGCATTACTTGCCGATCGATGGCACGCCTTTGTTTTTAGTTTCCGTCACTTTTTGGATGTTGAACGATCGATAATACACTCGTCAGACTTTTCATGGGAAAGTATTTCTACTAGTAAGCCATATGCGTGAATAGTACTGATTCACTCTATCATCTTTGTAGATCTAGGGTTCCGCAGCGTACGTATACAGGTACGCACGTAAATATAAGACACAGTACGGGTTACGATCCGTATTTTTTATTTTGGGGTGAGCTACGGAAACGCACCGGGAGTATACGGCAATACGCCGTATATACGACGCCAAGAAGAAAGTGTGTGATCTGTCTTTCGAACGGAGCCATTATTTCACCACCAGCATAAGGGTTGTGATGGTCTCTGACCCCAGACGGGCACGACGGAGTGCAATAGTATCTCTGCCTCCTGAGAATACACGTTCGACGGCGACTGAGGAGCCTGCAAAGATCATCAATTACATATTCTACATAATATAATGTCAAGAAGAAAGTCTTCGACTCACCTGGAATGGCACTCACACGCAAACTTTCACAAGTGAGGAAAGGCATGCGGACCGCCATGGAATTGGTTCTCCAACATCCCAAGACTTTTCACGTTTCATACGGAAGTAAATGTCGAGAGCGTCTAATGGACTAGTATCCTCCTCACTGCCATAACCTGCCATGAAAGCAAATATCATGCTCTTAGACGGGGATAGAGCATCATTGTTTTGGACAGGATCCATAGTTGCACCCTTAGCGATTACAATGTTTCGATGGCTCTGGTCCTTTGCTGAAGTACTTGAAGGATACCGAGCTGCAAAACGATGTTCAAGTGACGACCTTGAGTCTTCAATAAGTCGAAGCAAGGGGCGGGGTCTCCTTCTACATCATCCCGAAGCTTTGTATATGAAATACGTGGATATAGAACTAATTATTAAGATAAGTATCAATTGGAGCGAGCAGAAGGGTCAGTTAGACTCACGGGCAGCCCACATAAAGAATGGCAAGGTTTTGAAACGAGTGAAGTAGTCTGAGAGTTTGCGGTGTGCAGCAGTAAGACCTTTTGAAGAAAGGAAGGTAAGTCGGAAGATAGTTCCTTAAGATAGTGTCGAAGTGCATCTTGAAAGTCCTACACTAATACCATACTGTGTTCTCATTTCGGATTCGCATTTGAGTTATCTGAACAATATTTGCGTAATAAAACGATCTAATTAGTAAAAGCACAATGACTAATTCTAATTGAAGGAATGGTTTATTGATTTTGTAAAGAAAAGAGAGGATGGGAGGAGTTGGGTGCCAGCCGCTCAGCAGCGGCTCCGGCTCCCATCGTCGCGCTCACTGACTGTGAGGTTCATTAAGTTAGCGAAGTCTCGACACCCATAGTTTAGGAGTCAATGACGCGACGCGACGAAGCGAGATACCCAATTTCTTTTAGGAGATGAGTGATAGAACTTACCTAGTGGGTCTGACGCTCCAATGTACTTCTCATTAGCGAGTGACAACGAAAATTATGATGTTTGTCTTTTTGAGGGGAGGGTTGTCACTAAAGTCCCAAACGACGTTCCCATCCCCGCCCCGGCCCCGGCTGCTGTTAGTGCTGATGTTGATGTTGGTGTTGGTGCTGGTGGTGGTGGTGCTGGTGCTGACGCCGTTCCCCCTGCTACGGTCAGTGCCCATCCTGGTCCAGCTGCGCCTGTTCCTGCTCGTGAACACCTCCTGGCTCCCGCCGTAGTTTCCGCTGTCCCTCGTCCATTTCCTGCGCTTCCCCTTGCTCCAGTGCCGCTTGCCCAGGTACTTGTACCTCGCACTATCCCACCAGCCGATTGTGGATTTCAATTCGGTCCCGATCTCTTGCAGGACCGCAAAGCTCTACACGTTCTTCATCCATCCATCCAGGCCAGACTGCGGAAACTTCACCACGTCCCTCTGTACCATTTTACATCTCGCGGCCTTAAACAACAAATTGAATCTCACCAACACTCGGTAACGGACAACTCCTACCGCCTAGAAGTAGTGGATGGAACCTCCACCCTTGTACCCGCCGTGTCCACTTCCCTGCCCAAGAAGGTCCCATCTGATGAAACCCTTGATCTCAGTCAGATACGCGAAGCCCAGTTGAAGGAGGACGAGAATGAGTTCCTATCTCACCTGGAGAACGCTATCAAACAGCAAAACAAGTTCTATGAGGAGAATTATACAGAGTACGAGGCTGTGAAAACAGAACTTGCGAAAGTGCAAAAGGACGTCAATGAAGTAATGGATGACCGTTGTAAACGGATAGTAGATGTGCTGAAAGCCAGGATCGACAAAGTTGCGATGGAGGGGAAGGATACAAAGGAATTCATTATGAAAGAAATAGATCGTGTTCTCGGTATCCCGATCACAGCTGGCAACTCCTGGTTGTCGAACTTGAATTCTCTAAGTGAACAATAGGGTCAACCAAAACATAGCACACGACTAAAGCATGGAAAGTAATGGGATGACAGGTTGTTTCATCACCCACATTTGATACAACGATGTATATATTTGAGTTGCTCAAATAAAGTTGCTTAGTAGAGACATTGGACTTTGGTGATGGTAGCACCGTACATACATTGACGCAATGCTGCGATTACACTAAAACTCGATGACCGTCGTGTTCTGTGACTGAACGATCTGATGTACCTGTATCTTCGCTGTTCGTTCGTATTTAGGAAATCATTCTTACACGAAGAGTGAGAAAGCCAGGCGCTGGATTATAAGCTGAGTCGGCATTCGTTGACTGTATTATTATAATTATACGGGGTTGAGGCGAGGTGGCCCACCGACGAGATAAGTCATGTGGTGCGGAAATATGACGCACTAGTACTGCCTACTAAGACCCGTACGCAGCAGGTATCTTTTTGGGAACAATTCTTTGTGACTTTTTTCATTGAGCGTTGACTTCAGATGCACAACTACGAGCAAAGAGAAGAGAACGACGATTGGAATACAAAGGAAGAGGAAGGTGCAGAGCATTAGTGAAGGTCAGGTATGGCAACTTCCGAAAGTACTACTGATCGGTAGCTAGGCGTGCTCTATTCAAATACCATCTAGTCTCTCTTGCTCCCTCAACTCCGCCATGCATTTCACATTCGCCTTTGCCGTCTTCGCTACACTCGCTCCTGCCCTTCTTGTGAACGCACAGACAGAGACGACCTCAACAGACAGTCCATCTGGTACGGGAGGAATCACGCCATGCATTCTTGATTGTGTAAGTTCAGCTGCGGACAGCGCGGGTTGTTCTAGCTTGTAAGTAACGTTATAGAACTGGGCAATTACGAATGGTTTTGACGATTCGCTTTTGCTAGCGCGGACTTGCAATGCGTGTGCACATCTGCGGATTTCCAAAATTCGGCGACGCCGTGTCTTCAGGACAATTGCTCGGCAGATGAACTCCAAGCTGCCTTAGCGCTGCAGGATGCACAATGTGCCGCCAGTAAGTCACCGCACCGCATTCCTCGCCTTGCGTTCCTTCTGACGTTCCATTGTGACCTAGTCGAAGGTGCAACCAGCGTATTCACCTCCCTCAGCTCAGCAGCGTCATCGATCCACGACAGTATAACCTCGGAAATTGACTCATTTACTTCAAGCGTCGGGTCAGAAATATCAGATATCACGGGCACAAGCACCGCGGATGACGCCAACTCTGGCTATAAATATGCATTCGCTCCTGCCGCTGTACTGAGCGTGGTTGTCGGCATTCTCGGGATTGCTGTTGGCGGAGCCGTCGTTTAGAAGGTCGGGATATGTTGATATACAGGACACTTTGGGATCTTAATGCTTGCATGCAGATTGTCTTGGGTAGTGTGCTCAAAAAACTTATTCTACCAACTCAGTAAAATACGACTCTATTGAAAAAATGCTTTCGTATCTCATTCTCGCGCCAAGGAACATGTGCACTGCAAGAAATCTCTACATTTCCGTTCTATACTTCCAGGGTCACGTATACAAATAATGGCACAAACATAATCCGCGAAAAAATCGCAAGATAATCGAAAGCAGCCAAAGAAGGGCATACAAGCGCAAATTCACCAATAAGACAAAGAAAGAGACCACGCAGAGACCCAGAACATCTTTTGTTTTCCAGCGAAGGAAGAGGATATGATAGCAAGGTAATGCGCAGGACAGGTGAGGGTGTGGAGGAGTAGGTAGGAGGTGGGACAAGAGGAATATGTTAGGTGAATAATTTGACACGACGTCTAAACTCTAAGCAATCTGTGATCAGAGTCAAACAACGCCTCCTTTGAAACTTGAGTTTGCCTCCTCGCTTCGTCGAGATGGGACAGGGCTTGTGCGTCCCTTGGAAGTAACAAAAGCAGGGTCACTTGTCTCGTTCTGAAAGGTGTAGGTTAGATCAGTCCGGATGAAGGTTCGGAACAGCATGGCCAAGCGTACCTCGATGTATTGTAACGTTTCGACATCCGTCCGTATATGAATCGTACCAACGGTACCGAAACGACCGAGTTCAACATCATCGCGCTGTTTGCATTGCATTAGAGAGCGGTACGGAGGACGTGATCAGGGAAACTGAAATACGCACCCGTCTTGTCCTCGCAGAGAGCTCACCGGTGCTGGTAATGTTGCCGCTCGAAGTTCCGTAGCGGATAGACCGACGCGCGTTGAGTGTCCACATCATCGACATAGCATACAATTTCTAGGAGACAGAGTTGTCAGTAGCTGTTCTAAACCCCGAGAGAAGGTTAAGAAGAGATACATACCGGGAGCGCCATGTTGAACGCAACGGACACAAGCTTTTCCTCCCCGTTATACGCTTGAGAAAATATGAGGTTAAGTAAAGCACTAAAAAATTAGGTGGTTGGCATCAGTCGCACTTTGCATGGTATCTGAATCTTACCATAACGCTGCGGGAGTGATAGTCTGCCAGGTGAGTTGCACGAGGCGATGTATGAGGTCCGTTGTTCTGTGAATCATTCATCAACAACCAATTCACTTAAAACGACAATATCACGCACTGCTTCAGTGCATGTCGACCTGTCGATGTAAGGAGTGCGTACGCTGTCGCTGCACAGAGGAGGAAATCTCCAGCTACGACGGGGATCTCAGCGCCAAGCGGGAAATGATCGCCGAGGCAAGTACGTACCAAATACCGCGCTGAGGTGACATGCGTCTGGAATTTTCGTCGATCACGATCACGATGTCATGTGGAACGGAGAAAATGAGCAAGCACGCTCAACGTTGGCAAAGGAGAGTAGCGGACGTACACCAAAGCCCGATATTTGGAGTGTCTGCTTGCACTATGTAGTACGTCTGCATCATATCGTGTCAGAAACGATCGAGCGCCGGAACAGGGCAGAAAAGGCACAAGGTACATACCGCTAAGATCATTCCAAGGTAAGCGAAGAGGAGAACGACAGCGATAGGTATAACGAAAAGCCAGCGATGTGTAATATAGTACAGTCGAGTGAGGAAGTACGCCTGCACATAGATTCCAATGCTTGCCACCTGTATGTTTCGAGGACGGGTGATGAGGGAATGTGTGCTAAGAACATATCCTGACATACCATCAGCCCACTCCCTGACATCGGCCAATAAATATAAGCTGAAAGGACCGCGCCCGAGACGTCCGCGAAATGTACGATATACTGTTTCCATAAACTCACACTGCGAAAGAATGGTTAACTAGACTGATCAGTCTATCTTGAGAGTCATTAGGAACCCACAATGTCAGTATTGACTTCAGCGTTGTTGCGATAAGAAGGACCGTGACGATGAGTCGCAGTCGCGACTTATCATCCTTATAGGCAGAGTAATAATACGCAAACTGCCAAATTTTTAGATTTTGATTTGTACCATGTGGTATCCAGTTTCTTCTCACCTGCGAGAAGAGAATGCCTTGGAGGAGAAAGTCGATGCAACTTCCGATCAGCTGTGCATATCATAGGATTAGTCGGAAATTGTAGAGAAGCAAACGGGACAAAAGAAACGAACCCAAGGGGAGAGAAGCCAAAGAATTTGCTGCCGTTCTTCCTCTGTCACCGCCATGTATTCGCGCGTCTTAGAATCGTTGACCAGCCAGACGAGGAGTTCTATCAGTTGAGTGCACGCGAATGGCGACCAGAATGGCGGTGGAAAGCTAGTCAAGGTAAAAGGCTAGATCGGTACCAGTCTTTTATTATTTGGTGATAAGTTTAAGGGGCAAAGCCAAGAGAGCCCCGATACGACAACCCTGTCAGGTCACGGAAGATAGAGACCCTGTGGTAATTCTGATCGTCGCAACCATGCAAACTTCGGAGGTTTTCCCTATCCTTCTACCATGCAAATACTACGGCACTCGTTGAAAGTCTTTCGTTTCGAATAATCCACTTGGACATCTGAAGCACCATCTCTCGAGAATGCCTGGAGTCCATGATGGATTATCATCCCTGTGCAGTGTAGAGTGGTAGTACTAGTGAAGATGTGATCTGATCGACTTGGGCGAGACACCAATTCCAGCAGCAGAGCCGAAAAAACTCTACTTCGTTTCCGTAGCGGAGGACAAGATCCAAGGTGACCATCTGCTGTCCGTTGCTTGCTCTTGTCGGACGGGGACCAAACGAGGAAACGGAAAGGTCTTGTGTTTACCGTGTAAATCGGAAAATTTGATGGGGAAAAATCACGTGTTCATTTGATTCCCGGAACAGGAAATAATACTCACGCTACGGAAAAATACAGAAATGGACCATTCCGTTTCCTGGTGCCAAGTACGCAGCGGAATCTTATTTCTCTCTATTCAGCTCGATGGCTCGATGTAAACACATTGGATGGTTATCCGTAAGGGATCTGGTGCTTTGCACCAGACCTAGATGTTTGAAACTCCGCTGGGAACTCATCTGGTACCGTTTTTGTGCCCGTAAGACCATCGTGCATCAAGACGGCCTCAGATCCATAGAATCCATTATATAATACATGTGCCGATCATTTCAACTCCACTTCCAGCAAAATTGATCGGCATGTCATTTCGCGTTGCACGGACAACTAACTAATTGTGGAATAAAACCTCCGAAATCAACCGTCTGGTGCCCAGTTTCAGTCTGAGGACCCCCCTCCTCAGATCACTCCAGTCTAGTCTGGTGCTCGCTGAGTCGACCGAAAGTTTGGCTCAGTTCCCCCGGAAGGTGTCGGACCGTGATCTGAGTCTGGTGCAGAGCACCAGATCCCTTACGGATAACCATCCATTATCTTCCCTGCAGAAGTGCGAAGAAGACGGACTCCCCATTCTATATACCCTTCTCATGATGATATGAGGTCGCCCCTGTCGACACATCATATAGCGACCATATGATGGTAGAAAGCAGTACAACAGACAATTCCAATTATCCGTGATGAATTGGGCACATGCATGCCCGTCCGATCCGAGCTCACATGTGGTGCAAAAGGAACGAGAGCTTTGGCGAGCGAGGCCCGGCTTCCAAGTCGAAAGTGTCCGGATTTACTTATTAGCAAACGGGACTTTCCAAGAGACAAGTACGACGAGCAGAGATCCAGCCGGCCCACAGAAAGACATCTGCGCTTCCGTGTCAGCGTTATCGAGGACATGGTACGCACCGAACACGGGAATTTCACCAACGAGCGACTAATCGCCTTTCTCTAGAGAGATTAGTTAGAGTCGTGCATCCAATCCGAGTTGATCGAATTGCACCACAATAACGCCAGTTCAAAAGTAAGTAAGTAAAATAATAGTTACTGCTCTAAGTATGGCTAACATGATTATGAATCAATCCCAGATCTGAGAAAATATCTAGGCAAGTCCTTTTACAACGATCAAATCGACTGGATTGAGTCTCCAAGGCGACGCGCCACAGTACAGAAAGTTCTTGATGAGTTTGATGGATAACTCATCTAATCCTGCGTGTTCATCTATAACCAATCAATAATCCCATAAATGAGCCCACGAATGTTCCTGTAACTTCATAAAGGGTCTGGACCATTGTTACTAAGCGCGAGGAAATATAGCGCTTTCCAACTTTTTTTCCAAACGTAAGTCGCTACCCTGTTGGATTAGTACCTGAAATATATTGATAACTAGACAACGTAGGAGATCAGAGTGCTCGGTCCAAAGCGGAGGAGCATCATCGGATGCAGGTCTGAGAAGCATATTGATTGCGCCTACAATGGCCCCGAGTAAATGGTAAGTACAGTGAACATTACCCAAGGAGGTCGTCTGTTCAGTAGGAAGTAAGTATCGAAAGTCTTGCTATACCTGTAGTGCATCAAATCTAATATGCCCGTGAGGTTGTGCTCAGGTTCTGAAGGACTTTGCAGAGCCAGTGAGACTTCGTTGGTTCGGTGAAATGTCTCAATCGGCGAGTGTCTTCGTTATGCCGACATGGAGATCGTTTTGTGGATCTCCTTTCGTCGAAACGAGATTGAGAAACTCGTGAATGTTCGGTATGTCAATAAAGCTCAACAGTTCTTCTCGGAACCACAACACAAGTACTTGATGTAGAGCACCGGTTACAACCCCGACGGTGTCCACTCCCGAGCCCACCGGTACCGCAGCAATATCTCTTCTAACCTTTCCGCTGTTCGTAATCGTTACCTTCGAAAGGCAGGCTTGCGGTACAGGTTTACAGTCGTAGCTACTATCCAGGTATATCCTGCTCGGTCACTCGGGTTCTGATGACCTCATAGATCTCATATTTCAAAGGCACTTCGGGTGACTATCATGCCTTGAAAGTCTCTGTAGCTTTAACGGAATTGATGAGCAGGTGTAGCAAGGTGGTCTGTTCGCTTTGAACAGTTAGCAAGAATTCGCTAGGATGCTGTGTGCTGGCAAGAAATACCTCAGGAGAAACGCAGTGTAAGATATCAATGAAGGGGAAGGAACCGCAACGAAATCGTCCCGCGACATGCTCGCTCGTAGTGGCCGACGCAACGTGAAAGTCGGAAGATGCCGAAGTACATTCAGGTCATCTTTCGTGTGATGCCAAGACGATCAATGTGCTCTATTTTCCCTGCTGTGGGAAGGGGGGATGTTAGTAACACAGCTCCGTTAGAACACATTTTCCAGCTGATGAGCTGCTTGGTCAGCTTTATAGATACTAGATGACGCCATACCCGCCCTCGTACAACTACATAACACATCGCTCATCGCACCAGCCTGATCACTGTCAGTACAAAGATGTCCAGCCAGACCATCCCAAGTAGCACCCGCGAGTATCGATTGACGACAGTATGCCCAGTCTTTTGCGCAAGTATAGGTTCGATTGGATTACTGACACGTCTGATAAGCCTACTGGATTCGAAGCTCTCAAGATCCAGCAATCAGAAGTTCCACCGTTGAAGGATAACGAGGTCCTCGTAAAAATCTATGCCGTTTCCCTTCAGGTACGTACGTGCCTGATCGTATACGGATTAGCACCCTAAATTAATTGGCTTCATATGCATATGCGTGTTCCCTCCCGAATATTGTGTAGTATCGCGATTTGATCATTACGAATGGGCAGTATCCTCTTGGGTACGTGTTTTTTCCAGCATTTCCACTCATCAGAAATTTTGGTTATTGAATGTGAGAAAAGAGTGAAAGATAATGTTGTTCCGGGTTCAGATGGGGCTGGTCAAGTCCTTGCAGTTGGGAGCAGCGTGAAGGATTTCAAGCCTGGGGACCGCGTTAGCGCGAACTTTTCGCTAGATCATGTCTATGGTGACATCGAAACTCTCGAGCAGCGCTCTACCGGTCTTGGTGGACTCATTGACGGGGTGCTCACCAAATACCGTTCTTTCCCAGCCCATGTATGTCCCTGATTGGCTTGGATTAAGTTGCGCGACGGCGACCTCATCGTTTCTACTTAGAGCCTTGTGAAAATCCCAGATTATCTCTCCTACGAAGAAGCATCCACGCTACCGTGAGTCTAAGCCGTCTTCGTCTTACTGAATCGGTACCTGGTTTTGTTCTACCACCTCGGCGTTTCAGATGTGCGGCTCTCACGGCTTACAATTCGCTGTTTGGGGAGATACCACTGAAAGGTGGAGACACCGTTCTCGTTCAAGGTTCTGGGGGTGTCTCGGTGTACGTCCACAGTGTATATTGTGTCTGCCAGTTAGCCTCCTGAACGAACGGTTTGGGGTTCGTTAGGTTCGCTCTTCAGATAGCCCGCGCTAATGGTGCAAATGTCATTGCGACGACATCCTCTGCGGAAAAGGCAAAAATCCTGAAAGAACTCGGTGCTAATCATGTCATAAATTACAAGGATACACCCAACTGGGACCAGGAAGTCTTGAAACTTGTGAGCGAGAGTGTCGAATTGGTTCTCGTCGGATGTAGCGCTGAATCCTTCCGGATAGACAAACGGAAGAGGTGTTGACCACATTGTCGAGGTACGTCTGAGATGATTACATCTAGCAATACTGAAACAATACGTTGTGTGCAGGTCGGCGGAGCGGGAACGATCCTGCAATCCATCAATTCTCTGCGATTCTCCGGCTCCATTCACTCTATCGGTTTCCTCGCGCATGTAAGTCATGTTATTCAATGTGAAATAATCAGAACTCAACCACAAACCAATAGGCGCAAGGTGGTCCTTCCTCCGAGGTGCTGTATGCGATATTAGGCAAGGCCGCTCGTATTCGTGGTATTCTCATCGGTCCCCGAAACCAGTATGTCATATGTACTTTCACCTCACAATCATCACTCGCACAGCTAAGCCTCACAATGTAGGTTCGAGAATATGAATCGCCTTTTCGACGCCGCCAAGATTCGACCTGTTATCGATCGTGTGTTTGGATTCGAAGAGTACCCCGACGCGCTTCGGTACCTCGCATCCCAGAAGCATGTTGGCAAGATTGTTGTAAAGGTTGCATGAATTGAAAGATGAGAGAGGATGGACAAGGTTTGTAGTGGAATGAATGTATAGTAAAATGTATCCGCCTTTGTCTCTTGTTGGAAATAATATAGTTTCAAGGTCGTGGGGAGGTGCGGGAGCTCTCGTGGTTCCTGGTACGAGATGTCACCCCAAACCTATTTCCAAGCATAGGAAGCTTTGCTTACCGGCACCGATTGGCGCCCTCCAGCTGCGGGAATCTTCTTCAGTCAGTGGTGTTCCCCGCCTCGAAGAGAATGCGTGACTCAAAAGGGACACGCTTAGAGGAACGGATACATCCAGACCTTCAACATACTGATGGAGTCGATCGCTACTCGGCCAGTGTCAGTGATGATGACGGCCTCGGGGGACATGCGTTAGACTGCTTACGCTAGAAGGTGCTGAATAAGATTGGGTAATTCGTCTCACGTGAGTTGCTGGTTTGTTTGGGCATGTTTGGCGTTACTATCTTCACCGGATTTCATGGTACTATGTAGGACCATCACCTGGGTAGATCCACGCGAAGAACGGCGTCAACGTGACATGGGAAAGTGTCAGTACCTCTTCCACATATTCTTCGCCGTGACCGTGGAAATGTCCGGCAGCATCTGTTCTTGACGCCACACTTCTTCTCTTTCGGCATGCATGATGACACGGTGGCGCCAATGTCCATCACTGACGTACCTCGCTTCAGAGCGTGAATAAAACAAGTAATGTGACTTCCATTTTATGTACGATTCTACTCGAGAAGCAGAACAGTTTATTATAGGTGGGAATATTCGGCCATGGCATCCACGGTCCAGTAAACACGGTCAGTGAAGAAAATATCAAAGTTCAGTGCTCGAAGCGAATGATCACATGCTTTTCCTAACATTAGAACCACAGGTGTAATCACAGTCACAGTCACGTTCTCCCGACTCCCGACTGCGGATATTCCACTCACTTTCACACCAGCAGCGCTCCCGCAGCAATTCCCAAAATTCCGACAATTCCACTCACGAAAACTCCAGTACTGAATATCACTTTGGAGCTTGTAGCAGAGCCGCTAGATGCTTCTGAAGCTGCAGACGAGGCTGCACTACTCGCAGAGGATGCACGCGAAGCAAGACTGCTAGCACCTGACGAGGCAGCAGAGGATATACTCGAAATGAGCGATGATGCCGCTGAAGTCAAAGACCCCGCTTCACTGGAAGCGCTAGCTCCCTCGCTGGACAGCGACCCGGTGCCAGTCAAGGACGTGGCTCCGGAAACTACATTATCCCTTTAATAGACGAACAGATAAAGAAGGATAAAGTGCGTACCCGTCGCGCACTGCTGTTGCTGAAGTGCCTGTCCTGCAGCAAGATCGTCTGAAGAGCAGTTGCTTTGCAGGCAAGAAGTTGCTGAGGTCTGGAAGTCGGTCGACGTGCAGAGGCATGTCAAGTCGGCACTGAAAAATTTACCTGTAAGCAAAAGGTATGCGAGTTTGCCTACAAAAGAGTACATACACTCCGGAACAGCCAGCGCTGGATGACGCCTGCTCGACGCACTGCAGAACACACGGACTAATGGCACCTGTGCTTGTCGGTGCCGGTGAAGTTGCCGTGTCGGACTGCGCGCCAACAAAGGCGGCAGGTGCGACAAAAGCGACGAGAAGGAGAGACGTAAAGTGCATCGTTAGAACAAGGATGGGTGGGAGATGAAGCCTTGTGTTTGAACTATGGTACGACGCTTGCATTTTTATATACCACATCTATTAATAGACCTTCTCTGACGCGTTTCCCTGCCACTGACCTGCTTGTTTAGGTAGTGAAGTCCAATTAATATTATGGGTTACAGCGCAAGTAATATTAATTATAGTAACTAGTGAAGTATGATATTTTGGGCGTATTCTAGACTCGCTGTCATCGCTCTGTCATATATGACTTCATACGCCATAGTTGGAAGGTGATCGACGACTGTATTTGTATAGCTGTTGAGAGAAATATTACTTGATTACATAACTACTAGAATATACTACCAGAACCTATTACTCCGTGCATCCATGCGTCTGGCCGTCCGTAGCATAACAATATTCGACGATAAACTTGAAAACTGCTCAATTGTTAGTCAGTCATCGCTACTCATTTCTCAATCACTCACTCCGTTCCCTACAAACATTTCTGCCCGCTCCGCAATAGCCATGTCAATAGCCATCTCAACATACTTTTGTTCATCATCCACTTGGAGATCTAAGCTGCTTTTCAAGTCCGCCCATCCATCGCGCATCAGCGCATTCTTTAGTTCGTCTACGAACCAGCCCCATCCGTTCGTCAGTACGTACACCCGTTGCAAGTCAGGTCTCTCTTCCCGTAGGTCATGCAGCTTCTTCACAATATCCTCGACTTCCGGCCAGCAGTGCTTCATGTAATACTCCTCCCGCCCATTCAAGTTTTGAAGCGAACCGAACTCGGGTGGACTAAATCGATCTGGGAGTTCCGGGAATTGATTGAAGCCCATGTATGTCGCGCCCCACTTTGCCATTCGTGGGCAGTGACGGATGTAGTCACCCCGTCGGAGGTGCACTGCGATGAGACCTTCGATCACCTCCGGTAGGATAGACATGGGAGTAGACGTGAGGAAAGGCAGGTTCCGTGCTACGCCAGACATCACCAACGGCGACCAAGCGAAATCGCGTATGATAGGTGAAGCAGACAGTCTCGGCCAAAGAGATAGGATTCGGTCGGAGCCGAACAAGAACCAGGAAAAGACTGGCGGTTTGTTGTCTATCTCAACACAGTTCTCAGGAGCATTCGCGAGCCTGGCGCCCCACCATTCGAGTAGTTCGTCACCTTGCTCAATGTTTGGAACCTCTGATGAGCTAATCCGAACTCTTTTTGACGGAGGACAGACCATCTCCCAATATTCTGCGCTCACCGCCCGTGGAACTGGCATGGACCCGCCGGCGCTTGGTCCAGAGATGAATGCGTTTAGTGGAATGCGTGCCGGGCGTAATGCAAAGTCGTAAATGGTGTACGGAAACGGCGTACGCGACCAGGTATAGTCCTCGAACACAAACGAACGGTTCGACAAGTAAGCAAGATGGGACATGAGAATTCTATATACGCGATCAGCACACTGCATCTGAATCAAATAATAACTTTTACTCACAGCTCCTGTAGAACGTTATTCAATCCATGACCCCATAGGTGCTCCGGAAAACGCAAATACATTCCATCCTTGCCTTCCGGAAACGGTAGCGAAAGGTTGTGCTGCGGTAGACGACGCTCGAACTCTCGTATCCTACTGTAACTTGGCGGAACCCCAGACCAGAGAATCGCAAGAGGAATAAGAGTGAGAACACAAGCAAGAAAAGCGAATATGCGTCTCGGGGTCAAGAGGTGGATGAAAGCAAGGCACAGAGGCCGCAAGGACCCTTGTCGAAGGGAAAAGTAACCACGCGGCGGAGTTGGTGACCCGCGGCGCGTGTTGGATGGAAGAACGTCGCCACCATTGTTTGGGACGAGTTCGTAGTGTTCTAATGAGGCACGCTGTAAACTGAATAGACGACGTGCGAGGCCGTCCCAGGTGCCCATTGAAGTGGAAGGTGGGAAGGAAGATGAAGAAGATGGTGAAAGTTATTCGTTGAGTTTGAACTTTCCCATCGCGTCCTGCATTGTGATCTGGTGGTGTGAATGGCTGTGCCCCGCTTATTGACTGAAATTTCGTTTAAAATGTTCCGTACACAGCTCCTCAGCGCGGAATTCTCGTCCAGTTAACTAAAAGAAGAGTGATTCTACCATCTAGCCATCCAGAATTTGATCCAAGACATTCAGTTGTTGTGAGGTGTCGCCCTGCGTGTCCATCATAACCCGTGACCGTAAGACATTCTTGCTGTTGTGAATGGGGTGTGGCAATCCCTATAGAAGAAACGAGACTTCTCACGGTCCATGCCGCGTCGTGCCGGAGCTCGCTTATCCTTAAGCGATTACCGTTTTTTGAGAGACACATTCGACTCCATGTATCCCCTTCCACATCACAGAACTAACTAGTTTAAAGTACATGAATCATGTATTTGATGTCAAATACTTAGATGTTCTAAAAAAAAGTGGAATTTTACAGAAATCTGCCGAGATATAGCATTATTTAGGTCATATCTATGGAACTAGACAATTCCTTGAGAATTTTTTCTCAACAAAATGAAGATAACCATGAAATAATACGGTTTGTGCATTTACATGAGAATTGTTGGAGAATTCACTGAGTTCTGAGCATTGGAAGAGCGCATTGAATCTCACTAGATAAGGTAAAATCCCATCACGTGACACTATTTTTGCGAGGAACTCGAACCAACAAACTGAGCAATAATGTGAGAAAACACCACAAAAAAAAACTGTAAATACAGAACTCATCAGATTACTCAGTTAAGCATACCATATTACTGGTATACCTGAAGACAAGGCTATCAGTAGGACTAGTGCCTCGCAAAACACCTATTTTAGTCTTTCTCAGAGATGCATACAGTGACACCATCTATATTGAAGAACCAACATAGCAAGGTCTGAAGTGCATTAGATAGTGTATTGCTACTGTATCCATTCCAAAATCTCACTAAATAAATGACCGAACGGCTGATAACATCACCAAAGGCCTTGTTTAGAACCTTGATAGTTGGCCATGGTCAACCGGTAATACTTAACAATAGAGTATGCTAGGTGTGCAGTGTCTTCTATATTCATCTAGAATCACACTTAGAAAGCCTCTGTATTTAATTATCTGGTATATTTCTCATGGAATACTAATTATCTGGTCTTAGGAAGGATGGGTACACAGTATGCAAAGGCGGTAAACGTAGATCACCGTTTCTCACCATATATAGTAAGCATTTAAACTCCGCCCGAAAAAGTTGTCTCGCACGACTCTGAGGAATTGCCACACCCCATTGTGAACCATTCCGTTGGTCGCTCCCAACCCAATAATAACAATAATGAGTCATCGACTTGTATTGCAGCGGGATCGTACCCTTCGCTGATGCTGAAGCAGATGTAGTGATGGGAGGCAGTGAAGTAGATCAGACAACGGTCGACACCACCTGCAACTTGCGAGTCCGCCTTGCTAAGTCTATAGACTCTGGCTCGGAGCCCTGAGTCTGAGGGTCGCGCTCGTGGAGGCCTTCGCTTGGTGGCATCTCGCAAATGAGTTACTTTGCAGCTGTCACGATGTAAAGGCATACAAGCGCCGCTTTGCATCAAGCTACAAGCCATATAAGCGCCTCCCTTAGCCCTAGGTATGCGGCCAACGTACACTCCAAGCACCCATCTATCAATCACCACTGCTTAAGATATCAATGCCTAGGAAAGGATACAAGCCCCGACAAGACCCATACGAAGTCGTAATGGAGCGTGAGCTTAGACAGAAAATGGAAGGACACCCAAATTATAACACCTTCGATGCAAGTCTGTATCGTCTCATTTTCTCCTAATTTGAATATTTGAATAGGAGCTAACGTACAACTTCAGTGAAAGACCACAGGTTTGACCTTTATAGGGAGCCTAAAGGAGGAAGATTTGTGATTATATTTATAAATAAAATAAATAAGAAGGAAGCGCAGCGTGGGGAGTGGGGCTCTACAGTGGAAGAAGCTATGAACTCAAAGTTGCTTGTCAATTGGATAAATGGTTTCTCTATGTTTCATACGTCCCTAATAACAATACAGGAGGCAATCCAAACTAGTAAAAAAACCAGGATATCCATGAAACAGGGAGAAAGGCTAGTGGATGATGAGGATATGCGGGTACTCAATGCAGACTTCCGTTATCTTGGGCCCATCTGTGAATGTCTGTATCAGCTCGGTTTCCCTTAATTTAAATGGGGGCTAACATACCACTTCAGATGATAATGAATACGGATTTACAATTGTATGCTTTTGGAACGACAAGGGAAAGTTTGTGCTTAGGTTAGTAAACAAACTTGGTGGTGAAGTGATAGCTGTTGAAGGCACTGATGTGTCTGAGGCTATTGGAAACCTCGACAATTGGGTCTATCAGGAGTCACTCAGTCATAATCTTACAAAAGTTTTGCAATATTACAAAAAGTAATATGTCCAGTTACCATTTATAATTACATAATAAAGTACTACTACTAGTACTGTGTTTGCACACCTCTGATTCACGTGGGATTTGACACAGTGAAGAGAACTACATGTGGCTGAGCTTGGTATCAAGCTGTTAGGACTTGAACTTTCCCTTTCCTTTCGCTTACTTAATATTCTTCATTGGTCATATTCCTTTTTCCGTTCATGCTTACTCATTCTTATTATTCATCTTGCTTAGTCGCTCTTTACCGGAACGTTCCGTAATATTCTATTCCCACCCTTACTAATATTCTTCTTAGAGTAATACCTTCCCACGTCTGGTGTGTATATAAGTAGATAGTCTGACTCATTTGTACCCCGTCTCACTATTCTTCTTACCACCACCATCCCTTAGGTATTTACTCATTGTTTGTACTAACTTAAATATATCTTCTTACCACCACCATCCCTTAGCCTGCGTGATCGTCTCCGTCGTTGTACAAGTCTCCGTCGTTTGAGGCAGCGTACCCTAAGCCCTGGTGTGAGAGACCCCGACTCCGTTCGAGTACTCCCGAACCTTTCGTTTCGCATAACATAATAGTGAGACCCACGTACCAGGACCGTTCAGCGACCTCTGAGTTTCCCAGTCCTTGCTGTTCCCTCCTGTGGTCTCCCGTTGACGTTGAGTAACTCCCAACGAACACGAGTTTTCACCAACCCGGTTTTTACCGAGACAACAACAACCGGCCCGGAGACTGTTAAAGTTTCCGTGTATTCCCGACCAGTCACCGTGGCGCTTATCGTTACCATCTGGTGCCGAGGAAACGTCATCTACACCAAGGAGTTCCCACACGTTCATAGTGCCCCGGGGTTCTCTATTGTTTTCCCTGCCTGGATCTTCCGCGTTGTCATAAGGCTTACGGACGGATTGCCGAACAACCTGCGTCAGCGCCTAGATCCCTTACCTGTACCCCCTCCTCGTCGTTAAACGTTGTCGAGAACTCATCGCCGACGTGCTTTAATACTAGACGCCGTGGAGAGAGACGTAGACGAGTTATTTGTTCAGACTCAGCCTACGTCGCCCCCGTCCCCTACTCCAACGTCAAGGAGCGACTCAGACGTATCCTCTCTAGAGACTCCTGTACTACGAATGTCTGGAGGACAAGGACAACAACCAATACCACCTCCAGTTCCTACCCGAGCACCAAGTCCACTGATGGCGCAAGGGTTCAATCAGACTCAGATGCAGCAGTTTGCGCAGATGTTTGCGGCTGCTCTAGGACAAGTACAACAACCGCCAGCACCGCCTGCCCCATCCCCCAAGACTCGTGCGAAGGAACCAAGCGAGTTCAATGGCAGCGACTACAAGGACTTCAAGCGCGAATATACCCTGTGCTTTGAGTCGGACCCCAGGTCGTTCCCAACAGGCAAGAGCAAGATACTCTTTGTCTTGTCTTACATGAAGGGCGGAGCTGCTGGAACGTGGGCGCAGAACTACGTAGATGCGAACCAAGCGGCAGGTATCCCGGACACCTGGGCAGCCTTTCAAACGGCTCTAGACAAGTCGTTTGACGATCCAAACAAGAAAGAAAAGGCGATGGCGGAACTTCAACACCTAACTCAAGGGAAGAAGACCGCAGACGAGTTCTTCGTCGAGTTCGACATCAGACGTCAGGCAGCTGGTCTTACAGATGCACTGCACAACGACATCCTCATCGACCGATTGAAGTGGGCGTTGAACCTCGAGGTCGTCAAGGGAGTCATGCGCTCAGCCACCGTCCCTACCACCTATGATGGCTGGAAGGCGAAAGCTATTGACGTGGACAGGATCGAACAACAGCTTCGTCAAGTAACGGCGACAAGGTCAGGCCCTCCACGCACAAACTGGCCAACCCAGGCACAGACCAAGAACCCGCCTCAAGTCCAGCAAGCTCCGCAACCTCAGCAGCACCGGCCGCTGGCACCTCCCCCTCAGCGTGATCATCAAGGAGTAGGGGCAGGAGTCCATCCAGGAGCCGGAATTCCAATGGACATCGACAGGGCCAGAAGAAGTTACAAATGCTGGACCTGTGGATCACCGTCGCATCTCATGGCTAGTTGTCCTAGTAAAGGGCAGATAGTACGAGAAGTGATTAGGGCATGGGACCCGGAGACCCGCAGGGCCTTTGCAGACGCACTAGGAGAGCTGAAGGAACGTGACTTCCAAGCGGTCGACGGAGGACCCGAGGAGCTGCGAGCTACACAAGTAGAGGGGTTGATGGATGAAGAAAGGGGAGAGGAGGATTTTGTCAAGGACCAGGAGTAGTCGTCGGGACAACTGGTCGACTTTCACAAGATTTCGTTTTGTCGCGCGTATTCCATGACTCATCGTCTGTATACTACCTTAGAGATTTGAAACACGATGACGCTGCACCTTACTACGAAATCTTGACCGACGTGATACCAACAGAAGAAGGAGAGGGACTTACAGAGGATGATGTTGAGGCCTTTGAAGAAGCTTACTTCCGAGCGCACCCACGGTTTATACGAGGATCCAATGGGCGCCAGTTGGAGATACAAGTGATCCTCTCTACTGTCGACCTACCGAGATATACAGGAGACTTCTTGGAAAAGGCCCGAGCCCTGGTTGACTCTGGATGTACCGGATCGTGTATTGATGTGGACTTCGTACTCAAGCACGATATACCCCGAACTCGCTACATACGACCTATGATGGTGTTTAATGCTGACGGAACTCTCAATGAAGGAGGAATGATGACCCATTATGTCGAGTTGGAGATGGTTTTTGGACAACACATTGAAACCATCCGTTTAGCTGTCACCCGTCTGGCTCACTGCGATGTCTTCCTGGGACATGACTGGCTCACGAAGCATAACCCGGAGATAGACTGGACTACAGGGAAGATCGAGTTCACGCGATGTCCTACAGGTTGCCGACAAGATCCAAATCCTGAAGCAACGACAATAGTGCATAATCGTGCTATCAAGTCGAATCGAGACTGGCCGATATACCTCAACGATTTTGAAGACGTGTTTAGTGAAGAAAGCTTCGAGAACCTTCCTGAACATCGCGTCTGGGATCATGCAATCGATCTGAAACCGGACTTCAAACCTAACGACTGCAAGGTCTATCCCCTCAACCCGAAGGAGCAGGAAGTATTGAAAGGCTTTATCGAGGAGAACTTGGCATCAGGACGAATCCGAGAGTCAAAGTCACCCATGGCGTCGCCTTTCTTTTTCATCAAGAAGGAAGACAGCTCACTTCGAGCAATCCAAGACTACCGGAAGCTCAACGAGGGAACAGTTAAGAACAAATACCCTCTCCCGCTCATTCAGGAACTGGTAGACAAGGTCAAGGATGCAAAGATCTTCACCAAGCTAGACGTACGTTGGGGATACTACAACATACGTATTAGAGAAGGGGATGAGTGGAAAGCGGCTTTCAGGACAAACCTGGGGTTGTTCGAACCAACGGTCATGTTCTTCGGTTTAACTAACGCCCCAGCTACCTTCCAAGGATTCATGAACGACATCTTTAGGGATTTGATACATGAGGGCAAGATCATCGTTTACCTCGACGACATACTCATCTTCTCCTCCCATATCAACGAACATCGCCAGCTAGTACGAGAGGTATTCCAGAGACTTCGCGATAACCGCCTGTTCCTGAAACCGCAGAAGTGTGAATTCGAGGTGGACCAAGTCAAATACCTAGGACACGTCATAGGTCAAGGAGAGCTTAAGGTGGACCTGAAGAAGAGTGAGGCAGTTCGAGACTGGCCAGTGCCGAGAAATGTGACGGAATTGCAGAAGGTGCTGGGTTTTGGGAACTGGTTACGACGTTTTGTCAAGGACTATAGTCAAATCGTTAAACCTCTGACGTCTCTGACCGGTAAAGCTGAATGGAGATGGGGAAGGGAACAACAAGAGGCGTTTGAAGGATTAAAGGAGCGCTTATGTAGCCCGCCCGTATTAGCGATACCGAACCACGATCACCCATATCGAGTAGAAGCCGATTCGTCAAACTATGCAACAGGCGCAGTCCTACTACAGCAACAGGAGGATGGGAAATGGAAACCAGTAGCATATCGATCGTCTGCACTTAACGACGCTGAAAGGAACTACGAGATATACGACAAAGAGATGCTGGCAATTGTCGAAGCACTTCGTGACTGGCGACAATATCTCTTGGGCGCTAAACACCGCTTCGAAGTCTGGTCAGACCACCTGAACCTCATGTACTTTAAGGAAGCGCACAAGCTCAACTACCGTCAAGCACGCTGGAGAACTGAACTGGCGGAATTCGACTTTGTACTGGTACACAAGCCTGGGACGTCAATGGGAAAGGCTGATTTGCTATCACGGCGGGCAGGGTTCGATGAGGGAAAAGAAGACAACAAGGACATCGTCTTTATCAAGGATGAATGGCTAGTTCGAGCCCTTACTGGAGATCTGACGGAACTACGAGATAAGATCAGGGAAGCGCAAGAAAGCTTGGAGAAGGAGAAGATACCGAAGGGGGCAACGGAGGAAGGTGGTCTTCTACAGAAGGATGGAAGGATCTTTGTGCCAGATGAGATGCGAGACAAGGTCTTTCAGGTCTGTCATGACTCGCCGTGGGCAGGGCATCCGGGTTCGTCAAAGACGGTGGAACTGGTCAGGCGTGATTTCTGGTGGCCAACAATGTTTGCAGACGTCAGGAATTACGTGCGAGGATGTGACAAGTGCCAGCGGACAAAGGCAGTCAGAACAGCGAAACGACGGGTCCTACATCCAAACGAGATACCTGAGGCGCCTTGGCAAGTGGTTACGGTGGACCTGATAGGTGAACTACCCGAGTCGAGCGGACATAATGCGATCTGCGTTATAGTTGATCGGTTCAGTAAACAGATGCATGCAATCCCGACAACTACGAAGTTAACTTCAGAAGGGATGGCAAGGATCTATCGGGATCATGTCTTCAGACTTCACGGGTTACCGCGAAAGATCATCCATGATCGGGGAACGCAATTCGAGGCAAAAATGATGAAGGAACTGTACAAGTTACTACACATTCAGGGAAATCCCTCGACTGCGTATCACCCTCAAACGGATGGACAGACGGAGCGAGTCAATCAAGAACTGGAACAATACCTCCGCCTATACGTCAACCACAGGCAATCGGATTGGGTAGACTGGCTTCCTCTTGCAGAATTCGCGTACAACAATAGGGAACACTCAGCGACCAAACTCTCTCCGTTCTTTGTCAACACAGGCATACATCCAACCGGCTTCACAGACGTTGTGACATCATCTTCCAACTTCTCCGCAGAAGATTTCGCTAAACATATCAAGGAAGTACACGAGATAGCTCAAAAGAATCTCAAACAAGCGGCGGAAGACATGAAGAGGTTTCATGACAGACATGCAGGAGCATCAGTGGAATACAAGCGGGGCGATAAGGTTTTCTTAGACGGGCGCAACATCAAGACAGCCAGACCAACAAGTAAACTTGAGGACAAGTGGTTTGGACCATACGAGGTTATTGAAAAGGTGGGAGCGAGTGCCTACCGCCTCAAACTTCCCCGTTCATGGAAGAAGATACATCCGGTATTCAACGAGATGTTACTTAAACCAGCAGTCGAACCAGTTTTTGAGTCTCAGAGACACCCGCCGCCTAAACCTCCACTGATTGTCGATGATGAGGAAGAGTATGAAGTCGAAGAGATACTGGACTCGCGCATCCATCGGCGAAAGCTCCAATTCTTGGTTAAATGGGAAGGATACAAGGACCCGACGTGGCAGCCTGAGGAAGACCTGACAAACGCAGAGGAGGTAATCGAGGAGTTTTACAAGAAACATCCCAAAGCACCACGAAAACCGTAGAATCAACCTTGATCGGGACGATCAAGCCTTAAGAGGGGGGTAATGTTAGGACTTGAACTTTCCCTTTCCTTTCGCTTACTTAATATTCTTCATTGGTCATATTCCTTTTTCCGTTCATGCTTACTCATTCTTATTATTCATCTTGCTTAGTCGCTCTTTACCGGAACGTTCCGTAATATTCTATTCCCACCCTTACTAATATTCTTCTTAGAGTAATACCTTCCCACGTCTGGTGTGTATATAAGTAGATAGTCTGACTCATTTGTACCCTGTCTCACTATTCTTCTTACCACCACCATCCCTTAGCCTGCATGATCGTCTCCGTCGTTGTACAAGTCTTCGACGTTTGAGGCAGCGTACCCTAAGCTCTGGTGTGAGAGACTCCGACTCCGTTCGAGTACCCCCCGAACCCGTCGTTTCGCATAACATAATAGTGAGACCCACGACCAGGACCGTTCAGTGACCTCTGAGTTACCCAGACCTTGCTGTTCCCTCCTGCGGTCTCCCGTTGACGTCGAGTACCACCCGACGAACACGAGTTCTTACACACCCGGTTTCTACCGAGATAACAACAACCGGCCCGGAGACTGTCAAAGTTTCCGTGTAATTCCGATCCGTTACAACCCTTAACCCGAAGTCACCCTGGCACTCATCGTTACCATCTGGTGCCGAGGAAACGTCATCTACACCAAGGAATTCCCACACGTTCATAGTGCCCCGGGGTTCTCTATTGTTTTCCCTGCCTGGATCTTCCGCGTCGTCATAAGACTTACGGACGGATTGCCGAACAACCTGCGTCAGCGCCTAGATCCCTTACCTGTACCCCCTCCTCGTCGTTAAACGTTGTCAAGAACTCATCGCCGACGTGCTTTAATACTAGACGCCGTGGAGAGAGGCGTAGACGAGTTATTTGTTCAGACTCAACCTACGTCACCCCCGTCCCCTACTCCGACGTCAGGAAGTGACTCAGACGTATCGTCTCTAGAAACCCCAGTACAACGCATGTCTGAAGGACAAGGACAACAACCAGTACCACCTCCAGTTCCTCCCCAAGCACCAAGTCCACGGATGGCGCAAGGGTTCAATCAGACTCAGATGCAGCAGTTCACGCAGATGTTTGCGGCGGCTCTAGGACAAGTACAACAACCGCCAGCACCACCTGCCCCGTCCCCCAAGACTCGTGCGAAGGAACCAAGCGAGTTCAATGGCAGCGACTACAAGGACTTCAAGCGCGAATATACCCTGTGCTTTGAGTCGGACCCCAGGTCGTTCCCAACAGGCAAGAGCAAGATACTCTTTGTCTTGTCTTACATGAAGGGCGGAGCTGCTGGAACGTGGGCGCAGAACTATGTAGATGCGAACCAAGCGGCAGGTATTCCGGACACCTGGGCAGCCTTTCAAATGGCTCTAGATAAGTCGTTTGACGATCCAAACAAGAAAGAGAAGGCGATGGCGGAACTTCAACACCTAACTCAAGGGAAGAAGACCGCAGACGAGTTCTTCGTCGAATTCGACATCAGACGTCAGGTGGCTGGTCTTACAGATGCACTGCACAATGACATCCTCATTGACCGATTGAAGTGGGCGTTGAACCTCGAGGTCGTCAAAGGAGTGATGCGTGCGGCCACAGTCCCAACTACGTACGAGGGCTGGAAGGCCAAAGCTATTGACGTGGACAGGATCGAACAACAGCTTCGTCAAGTAACGGCGACAAGGTCAGGCCCTCTACGCACAAACTGGCCAACCCAGGCACAGACCAAGAACCCGCCTCAAGTCCAGCAAGCCCCACAACCTCAGCAGCATCGGCCGGAGGCACCTTTCCCTCAGCGCGATCATCAAGGAGTAGGGGCAGGAGTCCATCCAGGAGCCGGAATCCCAATGGACATCGACAGGGCCAGAAGAAGTTACAAATGCTGGACCTGTGGATCGCCGTCGCATCTCATGGCTAGTTGTCCTAGTAAGGGGCAGATAGTACAAGAGGTGATTAGGGCATGGGACCCGGAGACCCACAGGGCCTTTGCAGATGCGCTAGGAGAGCTGAAGGAACGTGACTTCCAAGCGGTCGACAAAGGACCCGAGGAGCTGCGAGCTACACAAGTAGAGGGGTTGATTGATGAAGAAAGGGGAGAGGAGGATTTTGTCAAGGACCAGGAGTAGTCGTCGGGACAACTGGTCGACTTTCACAAGATTTCGTTTTGTCGCGCGTATTCCATGACTCATCGTCTGTATACTACCTTAGAGATTTGAAACACAATGACGCTGCACCTTACTACGAAATCTTGACCGACGTGATACCAACAGAAGAAGAAGAGAAGCTTACAGAGGATGATGTTGAGGCCTTTGAAGAAGCTTACTTCCGAGCGCACCCACGGTTTATACGAGGATCCAATGGGCGCCAGTTGGAGATACAAGTGATCCTTTCTACCGTCGGCCTACCGAGATATACAGAAGACTTCTTGGAAAAGGCCCGAGCCCTGGTTGACTCTGGATGTACCGGATCGTGTATTGATGTGGACTTCGTACTCAAGCACGATATACCCCGAACTCGCTACATACGTCCTATGATGGTGTTTAATGCTGACGGAACTCTCAATGAAGGAGGAATGATGACGCATTATGTCGAGTTAGAGATGGTTTTTGGACAACACATTGAAACCATCCGTTTAGCTGTCACCCGTCTAGCTCACTGCGATGTCTTCCTGGGACATGACTGGCTCACAAAGCATAACCCAGAGATAGACTGGACTACAAGGAAGATCGAGTTCACGCGATGTCCTACAGGTTGCCGACAAGATCTAAATCCTGAAGCAACGACAATAGTACATAATCGTGCTATCAAGTCGAATCGAGACTGGCCGATATACCTCAACGATTTTGAAGACGTGTTTAGTGAAGAAAGCTTCGAGAACCTTCCTGAACATCGTGCCTAGGATCATGCAATCGATCTGAAACCGGACTTCAAACCTAATGACTGCAAGGTCTATCCCCTCAACCCAAAGGAGCAGGAAGTATTGAAAGGCTTTATCAAGGAGAACTTGGCATCAGGACGAATCCAAGAGTAAAAGTCACCCATGGTGTCGCCTTTCTTTTTCATCAAGAAGGAAGACGGCTCACTTTGAGCAATCCAAGACTACCGGAAGCTCAACGAGGGAACAGTTAAGAACAAATACCCTCTCCCGCTCATTCAGGAACTGGTAGACAAGGTCAAGGATGCGAAGATCTTCACCAAGCTAGACGTACGTTGGGGATACTACAACATACGTATTAGAGAAGGGGATGAGTGGAAAGCAGCTTTCAGGACAAACCTGAGGTTGTTCGAACCAACGGTCATGTTCTTCGGTTTAACTAACGCCCCAGCTACTTTCCAAGGATTCATGAACGACATCTTTAGAGATTTGATACATGAGGGCAAGATCATCGTTTACCTCGACGACATACTCATCTTCTCCTCCCATATCGACGAACATCGCCAACTAGTACGAGAGGTATTCCAGAGACTTCGCGATAACCGCCTGTTCCTGAAGCTGCAGAAGTGTGAATTCGAGGTGGACCATGTCAAATACCTAGGACACGTCATAGGTCAAGGAGAGCTTAAGGTGGACCTGAAGAAAAGTGATGCAGTTCGAGACTGGCCAGTGCCGAGAAATGTGACGGAATTGCAGAAGGTGCTGGGTTTTGGGAACTGGTTACAACGATTTGTCAAGGACTATAGTCAAATCGTTAAACCTCTGACGTCTCTGACCGGTAAAGCTGAATGGAGATGGGGAAAGGAACAACAAGAGGTGTTTGAAGGATTAAAGGAGCGCTTATGTAGCTCGCCCGTATTAGTGATACCGAACCACGATCAGCCATATCGAGTAGAAGCCGATTCGTCAAACTATGTGACAGGTGCAGTCCTACTACAGCAACAGGAGGATGGGAAATGGAAACCAGTAGCATATCGATTGTCTGCACTTAACGACGCTGAACGGAACTATGAGATATACGACAAGGAGATGCTAGCAATTGTCGAAGCACTTCGCGACTGGCGACAATACCTCTTGGGCGCTAAACACCGCTTCGAGGTCTGGTCAGACCACCTGAACCTCATGTATTTTAAGGAAGCGCACAAGCTCAACTACCGTCAAGCACGCTGGAGAACTGAACTGGCAGAATTCGACTTTGTACTGGTACACAAGCCTGGGACGTCAATGGGAAAGGCTGATTTGCTATCACGGCGGGCAGGGTTCGATGAGGGCAAAGAAGACAACAAGGACATCATCTTTATCAAGGATGAATGGCTAGTTCGAGCCCTTACTGGAGATCTGACGGCACTAAGAGACAAGATCAGGGAAGCGCAAGAGAGCTTGGAGAAGGAGAAGATACCGAAGGGGGCAACGGAGGAAGGTGGTCTTCTGCAAAAGGATGGAAGGATCTTTGTGCCAGATGAGATGCGAGACAAGGTCTTTCAGGTCTGTCATGACTCGCCGTGGGCAGGACATCCGGGTTCGTCAAAGACGGTGGAACTGGTCAGGCGTGATTTCTGGTGGCCAACAATGTTTGCAGACGTCAGGAATTACGTGCAAGGATGTGACAAGTGCCAACGAACAAAGGCAGTCAGAACAGCGAAACGACGCATCCTACACCCGAACGAGATACCTGAGGCGCCTTGGCAAGTGGTTACGGTGGACCTGATAGGTGAACTACCCGAGTCGAGCGGACATAATGCGATCTGCATTATAGTTGATCGGTTCAGTAAACAGATGCATGCAATCCTGACAACGACAAAGTTAACTTCAGAAGGGATGGCAAGAATCTATCGGGATCATGTCTTCAGACTTCACGGGTTACCGCGAAAGATCATCCATGATCGAGGAACGCAATTCGAGGCAAAGATGATGAAGGAACTGTACAAGTTGCTACACATTCAGGGAAATCCCTCGACTGTGTATCACCCTCAGACGGATGGACAGACGGAGCGAGTCAATCAAGAACTGGAACAATACCTCCGCCTATACGTCAACCACAGGCAATCAGATTGGGTAGACTGGCTTCCCCTTGCAGAGTTTGCATACAACAATAGGGAACACTCAGCGACCAAACTCTCTCCGTTCTTTGTCAACACGGGCATGCATCCAACCGGCTTCACAGACGTTGTGACATCATCTTCCAACTTCTCCGCAGAAGATTTCGCTAAACACATCAAGGAAGTACACAAGATAGCTCAAAAGAATCTCAAACAGGCGGCGGAAGACATGAAGAGGTTTCATGACAGACATGCAGGAGCATCAGTGGAATACAAGCAGGGCGATAAGGTTTTCTTAGACGGGCGCAACATCAAGACAGCCAGACCGACAAGTAAACTTGAGGACAAGTGGTTCAGACCATACGAGGTTATTGAAAAGGTGGGAGCGAGTGCCTACCGCCTCAAACTTCCCCGTTCATGGAAGAAGGTACATCCGGTATTTAACGAGATGTTACTTAAACCGGCAGTCGAACCAGTCTTCGAGTCTCAGAGACACCCGCCGCCTAAACCTCCAGTGATTGTCGATAATGAAGAGGAGTATGAAGTCGAAGAGATACTGGACTCGCGCATCCATCGACGAAAGCTCCAATTCTTGGTTAAATGGGAAGGATACAAGGACCCGACGTGGCAGCCTGAGGAAGACCTGACAAACGCAGAGGAGGCAATCGAGGAGTTTTACGAGAAACATCCCAAAGCACCACGAAAGCCGTAGAATTAACCTTGATCGGGACGATCAAGCCTTGAAGAGGGGGTAATGTTAGGATTTGAACTTTCCCTTTTCCTTTTGCTTACTTAATTCTTCATTGGTCATATTCCTTTTTCCGTTCATGCTTACTCATTTTTATTATTCATCTTGCTTAGTCGCTCTTTACCGGAACATTCTGTAATATTCTATTCCCACCCTTACTAATATTCTTCTTAGAGTAATATCTTCCCACGTCTGGTGTGTATATAAGTAGATAGTCTGACTCATTTGTACCCCGTCTCACTATTCTTCTTACCACCACCATCCCTTAGATATTTACTCATTGTTTGTACTAACTTAAATATATCTTCTTACCACCACCATCCCTTAGCCTGCGTGATCGTCTCCGTCGTTGTACAAGTCTTCGACGTTTGAGGCAGCGTACCCTAAGCTCTGGTGTGAGAGACCCCGACTCCGTTCGAGTACCCCCCGAACCCGTCATTTCGCATAACACATACGCTATGCTACGGTACAGTCCCATCTACACCTTCCAGTATTTACCAGTACACCCAGAGAAACTGTCGGTCCCATTTCTTAAAGTACCAAACACCAAGAGTACTGGTACCGAGAGTACTGAGTGCCGAGAAACTCGGTACCGAGACATTTTGACAATTTAACATGCTCTCATGACATGGATCCGACATTTCTCTCTCTGGTATTCATTTCTAATGGTTGGACCTTGCATACCGGTTCTTTGGAGAAGCTCAGGGTCAGTATCTGTTAAGGTTTTCGGGTCCGGTACCATCGGAAACATGTCGGTATCAATTGGCAGGGGCACAGATCTCTTGTCCTGAGGACTTTTCATCCAGAGGTACTATATGCTACTTTTTTATTGGTATCTTGTCCTCCCTAACCCTTTCTTGTTGTCCCCCTGATGGCACTGCAATATTCACTTTCCTTGTTACATTTTTCTTCAGACTTTTCTTTGTTTTGATCTTTCCTTTTACTTTCTCCTTTTGGACTTATGAGCTAACTATGGTATAGTACTATAAATATCTCCTCCTGTACATAGTAGCTCTCCAGGTAATCTTAGGAGCTAGCCTCTAGCATGAGGGCTTGGGTTTTCTCATCCCCTCTCAGTCTCATCTCAGTCCCATCTCAGCTTTGTCTCAGGTTCTGTCCCAGTTCTGCCCTAGTGAACCTTCAGAGTTAGCCTCCCGTGCGAGGGCTCAGATTTACTTCCCAGCACTGTTGACACCTCTCAGCCACCAGTCAACCTCATTCAGTCCCTTGCTATACCATCTCGTGCTAGCTGTTTTCCTGCAGTACCAACCTGTACCAATGTTTTTCCCATGGTACTGACCTTTTGTTATCCTTTGTATTTTGCATGCCATCCTTTAGTTTCTGTACTGATCTTCTTGTTTGACAACATACCTCCACGTACCAACCCCTTTGTTTCTGTACCGGCCTGTACTGAGGTTTTTCCCATGGTATTAGACTCTTGTTTTGCTATGTTCTCTCTCATACCAACCTGTACCGAAGTTTTTCCCACATTCTAACCTGTCCTTTTCATACCGGAATTACATACCCTTTGCTTCCGGCCCATCAATTAACTCCCCCTTTTTAAAAACAACAAGTACTGTGACCGTACTGGTTAAGTACCGGCATGTATTAGCCCTCCCTCACTTAAAACCATACACTCTTCGTCTCGGTATTTCAGTACTGGATGAGATCTCGCACATTTAACGGGTCGAGTGCATGTGATAAATTGATGCACATGCATGAGAGCAAGCGAAGAAACAATGATGACTGGCAATCCCCTATTGTTGCACGTGCCATTGTTTTTGAGTTGGAGTTACAAACCTTACGATATATAGCTATGAAAGACCATCTGCGTTTACTGCCTTTCTGTTCTCACATCTACAACTCCCAAGCTAGCTTTTCTTTGACATTCACTCATGTATATAGATAACATTACCTCTCATGTCACAAAAAAAGAAAGTATTCAATTTCTTGCTGAGTTTGACATGCATATATGCTAGATGCATGAATCTGTTACAACGTACTTTTCACAGGCATTATTTGATCCCTTCTTTTCCTTTTTTCATCATCTATTCTTTAATCTTCCGATGTCATGACTCAAACCCATGGCCTCTCACACCTTCTTTTCCTTACATAAAAGACTGAACTGCCGACTGACACTAGTTGGTCTGTGCACCGTCTTTGACATTGGTCTGTGTATGCTCAATGTTGTAGATAGTCCCACAGTCCCAAATAGTATAAAAGGAGTAGGGAGTCCACCATAGCCACCTTGGCCTTGGTATTCTCTCTATCTCCCGGTGTTAAGTCATCTGATGTGTGCTATCCTCCTAAGGGGGTGTAGTCCATCTTGACACTGTACATTGTAAGTGCAGTAAAGCTGTGAAGACAGGGCTAATTGTCTGCGACTTTGCTGGACCTTGTAGCCTCTGGGTCTCTGACGTCAGGTTCCTCTGCTTACTCTCGCATAGATCTGGTTATGAACAACGAGACTCTGTCGCCCCCCATTGCTAGCTTCGACCATCTCTTATGCATATCCTCTCATCATCTTCTAGTCTGGTTTCCTAGTGTGATGATGTTCCTCCAATTGACTTTGTAGGAGAAGTGCTCAAGTGCCGACTGTGAGTACAATCCTGTCAACGAGTTGTCTAGGTGTCTCGGTGTGCCCCTTCCATCTGTTAGCCTTTGTATATTGTCAGTGTCCTTGTTGGCACCTTTGACGGTATATGGTGCAGTAGTGGAGTTCTTGCATGATGTCCCGCCGACGATGGTGAATGACGAATTTCTCGACCCTCGGGTTGAGCATGTTAGCTTCCCCTTACGTTGAAGACATTGTTCAGCATAAAGGTTTATTACCCAGGCCCGGTGGCAGTAATGTTGACCATGTAAATCTGATAAGTCCTCCCTCCTTTCGCCCCCTCTCTTTCTGATCTCGACGTCGTAGATGATCTAGGGAGTTGTGCCAATCCTTCATGGGTGCGGACTGCTTCTTGGTAATATGATGTTGGGTTTGCCCCTATACCGATGTCTGGCTCCTCGCTGGATGTCACTTCCAATGCAGAGCTATACTGTATCACAAACAGGGTTTGACGAGGAGTACCATACTCGTCATCGGAGCGCTCATCGATGAGGCTCTAGTATATGTGTTGATGCACTAGGTGTACAGGTGCAGGGAGCAGAGATGTACTGCGTTACAAACATCAGTGTGAGGGCATTACCACTAGCTCTTAACGAAGACCGCAGGAGAGTGTTGTAAAGTAGACGTACCAGTTGTGCTAAAGGGAAATACCAGAGGCTACGATTGATATGGGCTTAATTCTGCGATTCTACCACTTTTTCCAATTAACAATACTTCTGCAGTTCTACCGCTTCTTACTTCTCTTCGGACCATGGTACTTCTGCTGTCCTATCTACGCCTGCGGTTTGGACGAAGTATGAGGCTTCTAAGATTCAACAAGGCTAAGATTGATTGAGAACTGGTCCTGCATGCTTTAAACCAGACTTCTGCGCCAATACTGAATCACCAATTCTTATGCCCGTCTTCCATCACAGTACCGAACCACCAAGCTTCGATACTGATGATACTAATACTGTACCATCCACCCATCCTGATACTGACATTAAATAGTCCACCATTAGTCGATACTACACTCTCGACAGTCCATACCGAGAGAAAGGTCATAAGCTGCAATTGGTCTGCCCTACATTGCTGCAAAGAGTTGGATCAAGTGTTGAAGCTCCAAGTCCAACGGTCCACCTTTCTGAACTGCCACACATCAATACCGACAATACCGGTGTTGATATCGGTGGCCCACTCTAGTACCAAAGTTTGTGATGTGTGCTAGGTCGATACCTCTTGAAGATCTATGTTGAGAGGAAGGTTGGGAAATGAATCAGATCTGCCATACACTACTTTGATCTTAGAGGAGACCATTGATCTGACTTGGAAGCAAAGCCAAGCAATGCCCAGTCGAGCCAGGCAACGCATACCAATAGATATCGAGGGGCACAAGCGATCTTATTGATGCCCAGAGACGATCCCAGCATACTGATTGGTACCGAGTGATAGAGTACTCCAATGCCAAGGTTGGGTTGTACCAACATGTCAACATCGGTGCACGCCATCTAATCGCTCAGTAGATGCCCAGACTGATGTCGCACGGATCATTATACCAGAACAAAGGTAAATCTGGATGATGCGCTTCTCCAGAGAAGACAACGACAGGGCCATCGTCAGGAGCGCCCATGCGGTAGCTTGAAACATATCCTTACTTTAGTGCTGGTCGACATCGGTACTACCACTCTACCTCGGTATTACTCGTTGTGAGTTTTCATTAGACTCTTGTCTTGCCCCACCCTATTCTTAGCTACCCCCTGATAAAACTTCTTATTCATTTGTCATCTTATGTTTCCCCTGATTATATTTTTACATTCATTTCAATTCTATGTTCCCCTTCTTGTACTGGATTGTGGTACGATTCGACTTGTAAAAATTTCTCATTTGGTATCTTGAATGGCTACGGTATTATGGTATTTATAGCCTGCATGTTTTACCATAGCAAACCAGCTAATCTGAGAGGAGCTTCCAGAGTGAAGATCCAGGTTTTGCTCATCTCGTTCAAGTTCCCGTTCATTCGTCTCGTCTCGTAGTCACTAGTATTGATACCGGTAGTCATCAACATCGTCTTCATAGTACTCACCCCTCGCCTCACAACTAGTCTCATCAAGAACTCTTCCTCTACTTCGTCTCCTCCTCTGCTTCATTCTTTCTACCTTGGTACCGGACAATAAACGACCCGGTATCAACAGATTTGTCTTGGTATCGACCACCGTCCACTATTCTCCTCTCTTGAGCAGTCACCTAGAGCCTCCCTGCATTACTCTATCTCGCCAGGCCCTAATACCTCTCTCAACTACCTGTCTGTGACAGTACAACTTAGTACTGCCACATACCGGCCCTTCCAACACACCTAAATTGAACCCCCCTCGTCTGGTACTTCTGATACTGGTCGCATTCTCACACATTCAGCGCTCTGGGATATTAAAGCATATACACCTTTGTCTACGAGGTCGGTGCCAGTCTCGTGGTTGGGTGGTTTATATCATGAACTTGTATTTAATTTTCCTTTGCTTTTCTTTTCTTTTCTTTTCCTTTCCCTTATTTTCCCATCACCTGACCTTCTAATCACATGCACCCCACGGCGGGCAAATCAGGATGGAGGTAAGGTTGGATTTTTTTTTAAAAAATTTCCTGTCATTGTAAATGCCAGTAAGCATATCGACCCATAAGATATTATTAGACAATTACAGGTTCTCCAAATCAATGAGCAGCAATATTGACTCAGTGCATGACTATATATCTTTCTATATTGATGCAAAGCACTCTCACATGTATTTAACACCCTTATTGATAATTTTGTGATTTTTTGGCTTCAAGTACTGGTCAGTTTGAGTGATCTGAAGTGAGTCGAGTGCATTTCTGAAGCAGCACGTGATCTCTTTCTTCCTAATTAGGACAATTTACATCGGGCAAACTGAGCAGTACAAGTTGCTTTATTCAACGACCACTTGAAGAATCAACCAGCACAAAGCATGGTCATTATTTTCTCACTCAATTCTTCAATTCATATAGAAAAAATTTCGAATAAACTGTGTACTTCCTGAGATATTGGGTAGTATCTCAGTGAGGTTTTGTAGAACTACAAAACAAATCTATATGAATTACTCCAGTGATGCATTAAAATACATAAATGCATAAAAAATGGCTGTCTCTGCATTGTGGATGGAGGAAGACAAAGTTGAATGTGGGTCTCAAAAACCGGTAAACGCGTAGTGCTGCATCGATCGCCGGCACGACGCGGCAGGTCTGTGGGAACGCACGGTGCGCAACAGGGAATTGCCAGTCAAGAACAAATCCCCGAGTATGAGTCATCCACAGGAGAGCTGACTAATAGGATACATCAAGTCGCATCGCGTAGCCGGACGACCATGTATTTAAGACCAGCGATGCCACAGACACGTTCGCAGCTTCTTCCTCGACGGAAAATGTCAAACTGGATTGCAGTCTTTCCGGGTAACTTTGTCCGGGCGTTGTTTGCAGGAGACCAGTCGCGCTCTGTACTGCCTTTCGTTCCTCGGTCCCTGCGATTTCTCTTCCTTCTGGTCCTCGTTATTAGTGCTAGGTCTCTACCGTTCTCATGGCATAGTGGGCAAACCGGTTTATTATTCAACGCTTCTGCACGTGCTGATATCCACTTTCAGTCCGAATATTCCGATATGCCCTGTACCTTCGCCTCAAAGGTTTAATATTATCGTTATATCCAAGGCGAACGAAGGAGATTTGGTTGGATAGCTTGTCCCCTGTCGGAAAGTCACCGTTCGACCTGAAGACTTCGTATGTGACATGGGCGAGTTCCGATGAATGTGATTTCAATATGCATCTGAGTAACTCCAGGTACGCATCTCATCGTCTAACACATTGCTTATCTCTTATCCGTTGCACCAAGCTACGCAAAGATCTCTGACTTTTGTCGGATGAAGGTTTCCCTCGAGTATCTCACTACGCTGTTTAGAGACGGAATGTGGATAGCACTGGGCGGGACCCATCTCAAATTCCTTCGAGAGATTCCTATCAATGCCAAGTATGAAGTTCGAATGTACCTCGGTAGTTGGGACACGAAATGGGTGAGTGACATAATCTTCTATAAATGTGTCTCCGCTGAGACGAGACAGATGTACATCATCGTAAGATTTGTGAGCAAGCGAAAGGGCAAGGCGGGCTCTGACGAAACAAAGGCTCGCGAACGAATCGAGGGCGCGAAAGAGGCACTAGAATTGAACCCCTCGTCTTCCAACAACATACCATTCCCTCATCTTCACACTCCTGCTGCTCCGGACGCGTCGGGTTTTACGACGCCAAACCCTCTACAGCTTTCGTCTGCAGAAGAATTTGATTCACTCTGGAAAGAGGCGCCGGGGGAGACACTCCACTGTGTCGCAATGAACGAAGTGTGCTTTAAGTACGGGCGCGTCACTGTCTCGCCTGGACTCACGCTTGCCGCTGCTGGATGTGGGTTGTCGCAGGAGAAATGGGCGGAGCTGAAGAAGATGCGAGCTGGGAAAGAGATGCGGGAATTACTCGTTGGTGGATGGCGCAATGTGCCAGAGAATGAACGGTGGTGGGACGATGCATTGCGCCCGTTTGAAGCCGAACGAGTTCGTCGGCTCAACGTTGTGAAGAGTATGCATGAAGGTATGGAGGCTACAAGATTGCTCTGACGAAGTGGAAGTTATTAATATTAATTAGTCTGGCTCAATATTTTGGTTTATTTACATAATATTACCTTCTTGTACCCCCGAAAAGGTAATAAAGGTTCCCTGACCAAAACCGTAGAGGGATGATCTTGATCTCTTGGGCAACGTCGACGTTAGCCTTGCCCTTGCAGACCAGTACGGGTGCTAATGTCTTAACAACGGAGAAAACTCGGCCAGCTCGGACATACAGTATGTACGAGTCACTACAACCGGCGGTACCTGCAACGCGGTCCAGGAGCGATGTTGCTGCATGAGCATGTTACTTGTGGGAGTTGAGAGCCTCAGCAGCGGTACGAGCCTAGCTTCTAGCTGCTGGACAAGAAACGGCTAACTATCCTTTCCGCTTCAAGATCGAAACGAATGATCCCTCGTTCAAAGAATCAATCTTCCGTCCGTCCCAACGACGTCTCCATCTCAACCATTTGATCGAAACTGACAAGTTAGTTTGTTATGTGACTATGCGTGAGCTCATCTTTGACTGTTGATTATTCGCAATAATTTTTGTGATCAAGACACGATAATTAGATTGGCGTCATGCCCATGCCCAGACTCGACTTGGCAAACGTTGAATCTTTCATCACCTTCATCTCGGCAATCTTTACTTTCTTTCTTAAGTACACCCAGCAGCGTTAGCGCTGAGAAAAGATTCCGGATGAAGTTGCGTGAGACACGTTCGATGACCTGAATCTTTTCTCGTCTCGCCACACATCAAGTTGGTTGCCTCCGTTCTTACACTACTACTACTATGACTCTTGACGTCGGTCGTCCTAGCTTTCCTCCAAGACCTCATAGCTCTGCGAGCTGCCACGAACGATTTCAGCGCCCGCCCTCTGAGCCACCTCCAGTCCCGCCTCTTCCACAGTTTCATCACCAAAACATGTACCGCTCACAGTCTGTTGCACCCGTCTTTTCACATCCTCCGCAACTACACGTACGAGATCTCCGTCCAGAGGTTTGTACCTCTTCTCTATAACCATTCTCATTTACAGATCTGCTCCTTAGATGCCCCGCGCTATGGACGAGCCGTTCGGCGTTTCACATTATGGTGGTACGGTGCGTCTCGTGTCGCAGCCCCCGCCGCCCATGCCGCCAGCACCATACCTGAACCAGAAAATACAAGGGCAGATGATCAATCACGTGCAGGACTTCTCACCGGTTGATCCAATTTCGTATCGAGGTCCAACTCCAGTTCGTTCACTCCCACATCCACCGGCAATTCCACCTCTGTATCCTCTTTCAACCGGATCGTCATGGAATGCTCAGGTACCCGCGGACGTACGCTCTGTCACTTCACTTCTGGCCTCCACATCCTTACACGAACACCAAAAGTCCAGGATTCAGAGCATGCAGGGATTGATGGAATATTCGCGTCCTCACCTTCCGCCGCCGGTAACCTCGCCAGTAGCTCCGCCTCGCCTTGCGGCTCCACTGCCGAGTGTTTCAATGCTGCAAGACGCGCTGCCCTCCGTCCAATCCGCAAATACAGATGACTCGAGTCGTGTCTCATGGATTCGTGACGTTCTGCTGCTTGCGAGGAGAGCTAGCGCCAATGAAGGCAATTACGTGTCTTCTTCGGCATTGCCGTTGTTGTCGTGTGCTCTTCCAACAGGGCCGATCAAGATTTCCGACCCTGTTTTACGAAGTCTTGCCGAAAGTGCTGTTGCACTGTTGATCTCCATAATTCCTACCATACCGGATCGCAACCAGGAGCTCACACCACCTCTTTCGGAGGCGCTCTATATCCGTGCGACGCTCACCGCGTCAGGGGCCTTCCCTGATTTTATTGCTGCATCCCCAAAGAACGCTTTTCGTGAATTTGAACGTGCCGCACGTGCTGGCTTTGCACACGCTTGGTTCCGCCTAGGACGTGATTACGAGGGTGCGAACGATATCGAGCATGCTCGTCAGTGTTTTGAGGAGGGGGCGGCTGAAAATGATTCTGGCTGCGTCTACAGACTAGGAATGGCGTCACTTCTCGGACAATTGGACTTCCCTCCAGATGGAGCTGAAGAGAAGGAATGGGCCGCGCAGCTTCTTCATCGGGCCGCGAAGCTCGCAACAGTCGACTTCCCTCATCCTCCTTATGTCTTTGCACTTTTCCTGCTTGGAGAGTTTGAAAAAGCTGCGATATCACCCAATATATTGGCTGCTTATGTTCCTCCTGGGTCTCACATCGTTCAAGAAGCTCGTTTGCACCTAGAACGCGCCGCATTCCTTCACTTTGCTCCCGCTCAGCAACGCATCGGCCGGGCATACGAATTCGCAGAGCAACCATTCCCATTCGATCCAATACTAAGTGTGGAGTATTATTCTTTGGCTAGTGCTGGAGGGGACTCCCAAGCAGATTTAGCTCTATCGAAGTGGTATCTTTGTGGGGCAGAGGGATATTTTGCAAAGGATGAGATTCTTGCTCGCGAACATGCCGCACGTGCTGCAGCGCGTGGTCTACCTGCTGCAATGTTTGCTATGGGATATTGTTGCGAAGTGGGCATTGGCGGGCCTCCAGATATTGACTGCGCGAGGCAGTGGTATGAGGATGCCGCATCGCTCGGCGAGGAAGATGCTCAAGGTAGACTAAGAGCTCTTGCGGATACTTTGACGCCCTTGTCACGGGAGCAACATGATAATTTAGCAGAAACCCGACTCGTGCGATCACGTACGCTGGCTCGTATGCGATCTGATGCTGCCACCTCAGGAAACGTTCCTCCGGGCCATCCTGGGGGTCCCCATCAACAAAATGGAGCTTCTCAAAGACGGCAGGCATCGCTTCCGGCCCATTTACCTGCGTCAGACCAACATGGTGCCCCAATACCTTCTTCCCAACGGCGTACTTTACCGCAGCACTCTTCTACGCTTCCGCCTCCGCGTATCAGTAGCCGGCTAGAAAGCGCTGGATACAGCGCTCCCAACCCCGTCTTCCAGCCACCCCTTCAGCAACAATTCGCCGATAAACCGCGCTACTCACTTGTTGACCCTGGAGTTGCTGGTTCGTCTGGTACTGTGTCACCTGCGCCATCCTTCAGAGGTCTGCGGCACTCAACGTCAGCGGGAGTTCCCTTACAACCGGCAATTCGACAGAACACCGGTACTTCGAGCGTTTCAAACCTGCGGTCGCCCCAAGGTTCGCCTCGCACGGGTGATTTGTCACTGCCTTCCGAGACGGGCTTTGGGACTCTTTCGACGAGTTCAAGTGGTACTCGATACAATACCTTTGCGGAGATGGGAATTCAAGGTGGAAGAGCTGAGAAGGAGGACTGTATCATCATGTGATTTCTTCCCTGTCAGACTTTCTTTTCATTCAATTCTTGGTTCAATTGTCGGTGACTTGTTCAGCTCTGGACTTTAATGAATGCTTCTTGGTTTGCTTGGGATTTGCTCTGTGTTTCGGTGCCATCGGTAATACACTTACCATATTTATCCATTACTTACCAATGTTATTAGCTACCATCTGTTTGTCAAAGGACAGTATCACTACATCGATACCCCGAATGTCGCACTGCTTATTGATCTCCATATGTGCAATGCAATTTAATATTTCTTGTTTGTACACTACAAAAATAGCAAAGTATATCCACGAGTCTATAACATAGCTGCGCACCGTGACTGTATCCAGATCTGTTATGAAGAGTCACGATGCAGACGAAAGTTACGAGTTTCTCACAGAATGATGGAGTTGGTCTTCTAAGTTATTGTATTTTCGTGCGTTACGGTCGTGTCCATGTTTCATCCAATGTTAGCCAAGCCTTATATGCTCCTGGATGGAACACATTCGGGGCTCGTGATCTCAGGTTCATCATGGATCATGGATTAAGATGCCCGAATTAGTGAATCCTATTCTGTTCTCGAGCTAACTCGAGTACAAATGAGAAGCCTTACGTCTTTCGAGTTAGGGTGTTTATACTGACTCGGGTTCTGTTACTGACGTCTTTCATCATCATCAGGGTGCGTTAGCATGATAACCCGCTCTTTCCTCTATATCTTTATCAGCACGATAACTGCAGAACGAAAGTCCATTGCACGGATTTCAAAAATGAGAAATGAAGCATGTCAACAACAAAACGAAGTTCCTGCTTCTATCATCGGCGTCATGACAATAAACGTTAATAATGTTTCGGAGGAAATGTACTCACAGTGTGGCGGTAGATCACCTCAAACAAGTCGTAGATACACCGCTAAGGTAAAACGGAGTGGTGTTGCCAAGATCGCCCTCGGTCTGAATGTAACGACTTTGATTCATATCGGCAACTATCAGTGAGTTTTAAGTAATGCCGAGTTATTTAAAATCAAATCAAAATGGAATCGTAGTAGATCTCTAGATGTGTGAAAGGATTGAGACCTGCATCTTGTCCTTCGATAGCGTGGTAGTTAAGTACCTTACAGAGCCACATTTTGATGCTTTACGCGTTGATCCAAGCATTCCGGACATAAGCAAGAAAGCATTTCGATCATCCAGAGCTCGGCATTGCAGATTCACGTACGCTTCTTCGTACTTAGTACGATGTGCATGAGCATAAGATGGAAGTACCGAAAACTTCTTTCTGCTGCTAAGCGCCCAGGGATGTTGACATAAGCGGGTCACGGGGATTCCACGTCATACACGAGGTCCTGTGCTGAATCCGTTCATCACCGTTCCTCCTACCCTCATTTCCTTATTCTGGCCAGAAAGCATTACTCTACCCGCTGCTCTACCCGGTCATGCGTGGCACCATAGAGGATGTTTCTTCGCCGAGGATTTCGATCGAGATTACCTTCGCGCAAGCGCCCGGCATCTAGTACTACTAGTAGTGAACTCCTCAGAAATGTTGCTTATGAGGCGTACGAAGTCATGCACGGCAAAAGAAATGGATGTAGTTGAAACTGCTGATGCTTGTGATGGGCCTCCGACTGAATTCATTGGGCTCGATCTCTGAATGTCTTCCTAGACATGGTGTAGTGCGGCGTGGCGATGACTCCCCGAGAAATATTCTACTGGGACGGTCTCTCTAAGTACCGGGTCGTCTCTCTTGCTACCCTTGTTTGGGTCAGCGTTCTGACCTAGCAATGATGAGGACAATGTCTCCATTCGGCTATCCTTGTATTTTCGACGGGGTAAATATGATATCGGATAGTTAGCCACAGACGCAAGTTACATTGCCACCACCTCCTCTCTTCATAGTCAAACCCACAGTGAGTCGATTGGTTATTCCATCCAAATACGGGCATGATGTACGAGCGCTTATCACCTTCTTTTTTTCAGATCGTATCCACGTATCTCCAAAACGCGCTTGTAGCTCTCTTGCACGCATAATCCGCTTGAATTATTTCATCGTGATAGTTCTCTGACTCTACTGGGAGTGCGAGACATAGCTGTTTTTATCGGCGCGCGGGTATCTCGGACTATCCTCTCAACTCATTCAGCGCCGTTTCTGTACCGAGCGATGCGCATTGCTAGTACCTCAAGAACAGCTCAGGGTAGCAGTATAAAACGGACAGAAGTCGACTTTGATGCTCACCACTCGCAGTACTTCTCTGCCTCTTTCTGTCTATCGCTCTTCGAAAGTCTCTCTCTACACTATACTAATTCCTCAATGTCTACTCATAGTAACCCGTTTGTTCAAGGAGGGTGGTCCTCGTCGTTTGGAACTAATGGAGACCAGAAGACTAATCCACCATCTGTATATGGTGCATTGCCTATGTCAACGGGCACATCTGCGCCTGGATCTATAAGGACCGGCGCAACGCACTTCCAATTCACGAATCCAAACCCAACTATTCTCAATTCGACAGTCGTTGGACCCCATAGAGACGGAGCTGTCCACCAGCTCGTGCTCATCTCAACGAATGAACGCCTTGCTGGATACACGACGTTCACGGACATCGAAGGGCGTAGCATTGCCCTCATCGAATGGACAAGTGGTCTACCTTTCGTCGAAGTTAGAGGAAGCGTCATGAAATGCGCGGCAGGAGATTGGCTGAAAATATCCGTAGACCAAACCTTGGGAAGGTACCATTTCCCAATTACTCAAGCGTTGAGTCCACTTCTGACTATAACTCCTTCAGACCTGTCAGACGGATGGATGCGAGAGGCTCAAGATTTATCTGGTGCCCAAATGGCGATGCTCTTCTTGTGCGTGCTTATTTTCTACGTGATTGGGCCGCGCTTAATATGAAAAAACAGCTTTACTCCCAGACTTTAGATTCGGCACCACTCGTCGTGGCAACGAAGCATAGAAATATGGTGAACCTGGATATGAGTGATCAAGCTCTTTCTTTAGGTCTCCTTGAGCCTTGTATTGTCGCGATCACCCTTCTCCTCAGCGGTCGTCGTCTAGAGTGAATATCCCCCAATAACGAAAGTCCGGAGCACATTCATTAATCCACTACCGTATCCGTTCCTATACTGTCAAGTCTCGCCTGCAATGTAGCGATATAAACTTGAACCTTTCCCGACTCTTCCTATCGTATCTTTGATATATTCCCTTTAATTGCCTTGATTGTTGCTAAATTGTATGAATTATGCGGATGTCTTCTGATTTGTGGATACTCTATGTTGATTAATCGAGTCACCCCTCCATGATGTTTGCGGCATTCTTGTTTGTTTGTTAGTATTACTGATGGTGCCTGGCACGGCCTATAAAAAATCCGCCCGGGCGGAGTTTCAAGTACTTTCCATTTATAGTAGCTTGCGTCGATCTTCATGTCCCACTTTCCGGTCCCCCACTAAATCCCTTGAATATGTAGTTCCACATAATTTGAGTTATTTGTCCCTTCCTTTCAACATGAAAAGGCTTGGAATAACTATCTGATGTGAAATATACCAAATCCGAATCGATTGTAGGTGATATTCAGGCAGAATATACATAACTGTTTTCACTTATGTGTCACGTGATCTTATTTTGGCTTTTTTGCACGACCATATCTTTGGGGAGTGGCAATCCGCGTCAAGAAAGTGTCCTGTTCCCACGACCCATGCCACGTCCTGCCGGAGCTCAGTTACTGAAAGGATTGTGCTGAAATTTTAATTCGATTAGGAACGTCGATCGAAACTACCCCGGATGGGACCGGTTAATTTCACTGGCCGGAGACGATCAGGATCGACAGCGAGAAGCGGAGAACACGCGAATCTAATACAATCCGAAGCCGACGATCAAGAAGCATCGGCTAGCAACGCTAATCCCGACGATCACACTAAACCTTCGCAAACGATGCAGCAAGTACAGCAACCTCCAACGGCTTGCTATAAATGCAGAAGAGTGCGACAGATCATCGAAGACCTACACAAGATAATACTACGGGAGGCAACGGGCATGCTGACATATCATGTGTCCAGCGAACGAGCAACAGCTTATCGAGAATACCACAATCCCCCGGAGGTCGTTCGAAATCGCACGAGGTCAACAATAGCAATGGATACGGCAATAGGCATGCAACCAAAGACGCACTGGACAATAGTAGGAATCCACGACATATTAGCACTCGAGTGCCCAAGCACATTCGTGGAGATCAGTGCAGACTATGTTACAAACCGCCGCTCACCGATAACAGCGGCATGGGTTGCAAACACACTCAGGGAACTATGGGCATACTGCAAAGCTATTCGACTACAAGGAGACCTATACCTAGGCTGGAGAATACCTTCGAACGATACTCGACGAAGTGTACGGCTACTCATCGCCATAGGCACATACGTTAAACCACCTTGGTTTCCCCACGATGATATCCGATGTCGAATCACACTTGACGGCCCCGAACAAGAGTCCCGAGGCGACAAGCAAATCACAGCCTTCATAGCCCCAGATGCTATACAACGGAACCCCGACGGAATTCCTTAAATGCACGAGCAACTGCGGACGAGCGAACTCTAACTACGGCACAGCCATGCAAAACCAATGGCATACGAACACGCGTTCAATGACTCACTCACTGACTCACTCCATGCACAGGGCGCAGCACAAGGCCGACCCCGAGCATAGGTTTCAATTCAGTTCAAGTCAAGATGAGTCAACGCCGAGTCATCATCCTGCACAGGGCGCAGTCAATGAGTCAATCCGCAGCAGAACAATGGAATTACCAGACGAGTTTGGAAGCTAGAACAACGAATCAGATCGAGAGTAGGAACTACGGAGCGTAGGAAGTGGTCCGTCCACAACATGAGGAAAAGGTATAAATAGTTGTAGACTTAGACCGTAGCTCCCCATCTTTCTTTCGACCGTCTTGTCCATCGAGTCCTCTTAGGCATCTAGCTTCTAATCTGAAGACCACCTAATCTGCTTAACCTCTCTTACTCTACGGCGTGGAACGATTGATTAGTCGTCCACCGACTAGAGAAGCTTGCGAACGGCAACCTACCTGTGTTTAGCTGGGTACTTGTCCTACTAGCCTGTCAACGAGGTTGAGGCCCGACTTGATCAGTTAAACGAAAACGTCCGAGGCAACGCTTATTATACTTGGGAATCTGCCCTGCTTGTGAAAACCGAGTAGGCTCCGGAAACTCTTAGAAAAGCATCGCCGAACCCGTAACACTGAGGCCGTCCTATTGTGGTTACTGTATAGTCCCTTTAGGGCGAGCGTTTTCTAACAGTTACGCATAAGCGAGCATAAGCGATGACCGGATTTTGAGAGATGCATTCGACCTGACTAACCTCCATCCACAATGCAATAATGGCCAAAAGAAACTGTACATTTCATGTAGTTAGTATCATAAATTGTATCTATGTAAAAAAAATAAAGTTTCTACAAAAGTCTATTGAGATATGGTGGTATCTCGGCTCATATCTTAAGAACTAGGCAACTTCTTCAAAAATTTTTTTGAAGAAATTGAAGATAGACATGGAAAAATACTCACCATGCATTGAGTTGAGTGATTCTTCAAGTTGTTGCTGAGGAGAAGAAGCAGGAAGATATGCAGAAGTACTAACAAAAAAGGAATAAAGCGAGCACGTGACCTGATGAGAACGCCTCGAAAAACATTGCCAGATTGACCAAATTGAACAAGAAAGAGATAGAACAATTCTCAACTGTGTGTAGTCACTCATTTTACTTTCATAGGAGGTAGGTACAGCTCTTATTATGTAGATAAGAGGAGGAGATGCAATATAGGCCAATGGAGGCCTGTTTATTCAAGAGATGTACCGCTGAGAGAAGTGCATACAATGACATTAGATGAGGTAAAAGATCGGTTGGATAGACTTTAAGGCTTCAATAATAGTATACCAATAGTACGTGTGTCTAGAAGTGCTGAATATATGCATGTTTTTAACAATACTCAACGTATTTCTGCACTATATGCAGCTCATAGGTTTATTGGTGACGAAAACCAGCAGTAAAAATTGCCAGTATTACTGATTATTCATTAGTTGTGTTGGATACTCAGTTCAATAAGTATGAATGGACTGTTTTGATGCTTATTTATGAGTAGAACGACATGATATCCTCAGCAGCAGACAGGGACAATATGAAAGGTACGGCGGTAAAAAAGGATCGTCGTTATGATACATATAAAGTAATTATTCAAGCTCCGAACGAAAAAATCACAGGACACTTTTTTGATGCGGATTGCCACTCCCCAATATCTTCCTCTGAAAACACTTATAAAACTCCTTTAAAACTGCTTGGACATGATGTATGTGTGTATTAGGGTAGTTCTGTCAACTATATGTGAAAAAAATCGACATACTGGTGGAGAGATTAACATATACAGTAGACACAGCAGCATATATGCTTCCTAGCTCAATGAATTCAGGCTTTCTTGTCATATTTCTTTCAGATATATAAATCTTAATGAAAAATAAAGATTTTGTTAAAAAAAAATTCTTAAGAAGTGTCTTAGTTATTTATATATGTGTCAAAAATCGCCGTATCTTGGAATCTGTTGGACATTTTTCGTAATTTTTCTTACCACCTTGTTCAGAGTGTCGAAAAATAATTTTTGGACATTTTTTCAGATTTTTTGTAAAGTTGTGGAAGGGAGGACAGGCCCTCGAATCTCAAAACAAAAAGTGGAACAGGTGAATCCGTGTCGATCGCCGCTTAGCCATGGAAGGGACCGTGGGAATGTCACGGAAATTACATAGGCCGTGCCACCATTACTGAAGCTCATACCGGCATGACGGTTAAGCACACGTGACTTGCCGATGCGTGAGTCGGCAAATTTGCACTCTCGACCTTGCAACGACCACGATGAGCACCGCTATCACTATGGTTAGAGAGCGACTTTCTTCTTCCTAAAACTTTCTTTCAGTGGAACGGAATATTCGCTAAGGAACCTACTACCCTGCTTCCATACATTGGAACACAGACACGTGCCGTCTTTACGTGCCGCCAGAGCAGATCCGTGTGCTTGCACGGTCAGGTGGCTTTGTCCTAAATGTGTGGCTCTCCTTATCTTAACATATCAAACTTCTAGTGTCTCTCTCTCATCCTGTTCAAGGTCTCTTGCTGGATTGGTTTCACATTTTCAAGCTGCAAAATCATGAATCTCTGGAGGAAGAAAGCTTATGCTACGAGTCTATTCCCCAAGTGGCGAAGATATGTCCCCTGGTCGTTCAAACTATGGATCGTACTCGATTGCGGGCATAGGACGCCCTCGCTTTACAACAACACCCCGGAATGAATGCTTCCGTGATTATAATAAGAACCTTGGCTCTATCTCTCTACGGCCCGACGTATCCGCATCCAATGTAGGCGCTTTTTTGGCAAGAATACCCGTCCAATTCTATAATTACTCCGGTGCTAATATTAGGGAACGGTTATCTACTTCTATCTCTATCAAGATAACAGAAACCACTAAAGACGAGCTACACTCATGGCCGAAACCAGTACATTCAAGGTATACTCAAAAAGACTTCAGAGAGGCCTCTCTCTGATTCGCTTGGTTCATTGCGTCATGTATCAGAGACCCTCCCTCGGAACAATACACCTATTAGGTGTTTATTTTGACAGACCATTCGATAGGATGAATCTACGGTGCGCTTCGGTGATCAGGTAGTAAACGATAAACGCCAGCGACGATTCGTCTCATGCGCTGCATGAAATAGAGAAAGCCAATAAAGTCGCTGGACGGATGACTTGGTTTGACCCAACTATAGAGAAACGGAGGTAAGTCACGAGTTTCGGTTCCGCATGCTTCTCATCGCTGGTTTTACAACCGATAAGATTCGAACCAATAATAGAGATTTCGATCTTATCAGATTCCCTTCTGTCCGACGAGCCCATCCTGATGCTTGCTTGATGTCAAGTTCTAGCCCTGCAAGTTTTGGAGCTTCTCTCGCCTAAGTGTTCACGCATGAAGGACAGATAACACTCATGGAGGCGAAGTGCTTCCGGCGGAGCGGGGACAAAGGGGGGAATGTTATTTCATATCAGAAGTACGCCTCATTGGTTAGCGAGGATCCACTCGAATTATCTTCGTGCCGCTCTTTCCTGCAGCACGGGGAGCGGACAAGGTAGTCTGTCAGCAACGCTCTTTAAATATCCCATACCCTCGAAACTTGTGGCTTCGTAAGCGCCCCCCTGCTGCTAGCTTGCTGTTAAAAGGACGTCCGCCCCTTCCCCCAGCTCAGACGGTCGCTATATCGAGTTCCCTCCCAAGCATGGTTGATCTCGAGAATGCTACTTCTCTTTCTCCTTTGCGCCTTCAAGACACTAGTCTTGATAAGACTTTGCGCAAGCTCCGTGCGTCACAGTATCCACAGTACGCCGTATATCTCTTCGCATGCACCATCTTCGTTGCCGCGCTTTCAAATCTAGTTTACAAGCTACATGTCCACCTCTCTCTACGTTCGCCAGTATCAAGAGAAATACCTGATATGGTTGACTCTCGAAGCGTCCGACGTTGCCGCCATGTTTCCTCCAGAAGACTCCCGGTTGCTGTTGTTAATTATGTGCGCGTTGTTGCGTGCAGGCTTCCTCTTACGCTTGCACCAGGTATACGGTTTACAGTCATCGAAGTCTTTATCTGCGCCTGCCATCTCTTGGCTATGCTCATACTTGAATTCATAAACGGCACGTCCTTCTCAAATTTCTCATCCCTCCGCAAATCGCTTATTCCAAGCTATCAGCTCGCAACATCGCTGGACTCTTGGACCCACAGTATTGGGCGAATCGTGCTGCCGTTCTGGCTATCAGTCAACTAGCATTGATAGCGGCACTTTCCGGAAAGAACAATCTCATTTCTGGTAAATACTCAATATTCATGTCTTTCCGACCAGGAAGATTTTGAAGGTTGGCAGTAATGACCGGCATAAGCTACGGAAAGCTGAATGTATTTCATCGTGCGGCATCAAGAACGGTGCTAATATTGATCTGGATACACATGTGGGGAAGAGTATGCGCTTACATTTACTCGTACACGCGATCAGTTGACCTCACCGTATTTTCCATAGTGGAAGCTTGGGTAGTGAACATCGACCCTTGTCTCTTACTTTTTACTCATGGGTTCTTTCAGGCTTACCGGAAAAGATTCTCTAAAAGTCGGCTGGGTGCGCTCTGGCATTGTCGCGAATATCTGTCTGACTTTGATGGTTATCCTTGGGATGCGTCCTCTGCGTTTCCTTGCATATGAGTTTTTCCTTGTCGCACACAACATCCTGGTCATGTGAGTCATACCATCACATTTGGCATGCACCGGTATCTAGACAGCTCACTCGCAGAGTTCTCCTTGTGTCGGCGTGTATTCACGTTACAAACGCGATGCAGTGAGTCCAATCTTCCGCCTCTCTTGAGTCGAGGGCTTACTCCTGAATGGCGAATGCGTTGATAGGTTTCTTCCTTATGTGTGGTCTGCTTGCATATTCTTGATCCTCGATCGAGCACTACGCCTCGCGCGGACCTTACGAATACACTACCTCTTAACCTGCGCAGGTGGAAAGGGTCAAGCAACCCTAGTTGCATTATCCACAGATACTGTCATTGTTCGCTTGCGCGTATCTAGATCATCTTTCGCACCGCTAAGATTCGGATGGCGGCCAGGACAGAACGCGTATTTGTCGGTCCCTGCAGTTTCGAGGTGGGGCTTTGGGTGGTCAACCGAGTCCCATCCTTTCTCCATCGCGTCTATCACTAACCCGATAATCAACGAAGATGGACAGAACACTGATATTGAGCTCCAACGAAACCAAGATCTCCAAGATCTCCGAGGCGAAGGGACGGAAGCAGAACTAAAATTCATCATCCGCGTTCAAAATGGCTTCACTCGCAGACTTCACGAGTATGCAGTGCGCGCTGGCGATTGTTCTGTGTCTGCCTATGTGGATGGTCCGTATGGTAACCCTCCTTTGGTCTTTGGATATCCCAACGTTATTCTTGTCGCAGGTGAGCTAATGATTGTTGCTGCATTGGGTCGAGATGCTCACCAAGGCGGTCAAGGCGGTTCCGGAGTTTCCTTTACTCTGCCCCTACTTCTCGATCTCATTAGGTTGGAGTTTCCTATTTTAACTCTAGCTAACTAATGCTCATTATACAACGCAAGACGATCGAGAAATGAACTCACTCAAACGGTCATCAGAAAAGTCAAGTTCGTCTGGTACATTCGCGAACGAAGTATGTAATGATTATTCTAGAAGATGAGAGCTACTGACTTGCAATTTTGATAAATAGTTCACTTTGAAGCCATCGCAAGAGAAATGAGCTCAGTTCAGGACAACATACCGGCGAACATGCAGTTAGAGCTCCTGATTTTCGTCACGGGCAGGTCGAAGCCTCGGGAGGACATTCCCTCTATCGACTCATGCATGGAGAAACAACTCGAAACATTTACCGGCGAGGCGGACGTGAAAGGACCGGAGGACGACTCCGCTCCGGGAACGCCAGGATCTGAATATGAAAAGGTAATTCCTGCCGCGGTTGATGTAGCAAGTGGACATTTGTCTATAATCTACGATAAGCCCGCCATCGGGGATATTCTGGAGAATAGGATTGGAGAGAGCGAGAATTCTGTGGCCGTTTGTGGTGAGAATCGTTTTCTGCGTTCAGCCGACGTGTTGCTCAAGAGTATCATGATCTACCAGTTTCGGGGCCTCACTCTTTGATTGACGATGTACGGGATACATTGAAGAAACCATCCATTGCTGGATCCAAAGCTATTTTGCGTGGCGGTCCCAGCGTATTCCTGCACGTCGAGTGTTTCGGCATGTAGTACGAGAGAAAGATACGAGAAAGCAAACACAGATGGATAGAGATCCGGAACGAGAGGCCATGCCAGTCCCCATTTTATATGACATGATTTCCATTTTCTTTTAAAGATTGCTATGGAGGATGAGTAGAAATATCCGAATGTGGTATGATGCAGATGTGATGTAGCGGATAGTGGCATTATTTCGTTGTTGGCATCCTGTAGCAACCGTCTGCTTCTGATTACTCCTTGTCGGTTGTATAAATGTGATAGATACACTATTAAGCGAATTACAGTAGGACGTATGGAAAGGGTCACGAGTACAAGTCACGGATGACTTGAAGTTTATCCGGAAATAATTGAATAGTGCAAGGCCAAGGGCGAAGGAAGAGCGTTCGGATGGCCTGTCTCAGGAAGCCTTGGACGTGGGGGGTACCTTAAGGACCTCAAGTGCTCGGTTTATGTCCCAGTCCATGTCATGCTGCCATTCGGGCTTAGTCGCCTCCCAACCTAGTTCGACCGCAGCGCGTCGGGGGGAAAAGTGTTTCTCAGATGGCGGGATCTGGACAGGTTGGACATGCTGTTCGTGGGAGTTCCTGTAAAAGAGTATTATTGGTTTAGCATAGCATCCCGGTGAGAGGAAGAGGGATATGGCATACCTGGTATCAGGAGGGAGGACGTTGTGAGCAATGAGAGCATTGACAACATCATTGTAAAGGCAAGTGCTAGAACGCTCGTACGCCGAAGCAATGAAGACGCGTGAGAAAGGATCTTCGCATACTGGTGTAGACCAGCCACGGACTCGGAGAACCTTATCGAGCACAAGGAGATAGAGGGATGTGAGATCATCAATGTGTACCATTCCCATTGCTCGTTCTGGAGACTCCCGGACCTTGGAAGACGTGAGAGATGGGAAGGGCAACGGTGAGGTTGTCGGTTTGGGAAGAGGCAGCAGTTCGCGGATAATTTGAAGGTAGAATGGAGACGGCTTCTCGTATGGGTTCAATCCGTAGACGACGGTTGGTGCAACGAAGCATGCTTGTAAAATATCCTCTTTCTGGGCACGTTGTATTGCTTGTTCCACAGGCCTGTCAAGAAGAATTCTGCAACACTCCTCGTCCATGTCCTGAGCGGGTGGCAGCCAGTATTGAAAGTAAGAAGGGTATTTCAAAGAAGGGTGCGAATAACTCACGTCCCAGACTTCTCTTCCTTCGAAGCTTTTCCCATCACAGGTATGAATTAGAGAAGCAGTTTTTCCAAGCTCCTCCTTCCTCCGCTTCAGCCCTTCAATGATCGCTTCGACCATGTCGAGGTCATCTGCTCGTGCGACGTTGACGACGACATCAGCTTTTGCCGCGAGGTCCGCAAGCAACTGTCTGTCTTCGAGAGTTCCGATGATTGTATTGACGGCACGTATGTGGGAAGAGTGAGATGGGGTTCTAACGAGAGCACTGTATTCGAATGCGGGATGCGCGTTGATGAACGCGTTAAACACGGCGGCTGTCGCATGTGAAGGTCATTAATTTCTTTCGTAACAGAGGAAAAGTATAACGTACAGCCAATATATCCTGTTGCACCGAGAAAGAGTACTGATGGCATTGGGTAATGTCTGGTTGGAGTGTGGCTTGCATGATCGGTCCTTTCTTTATATTCCCAATGCACAGCGTCGGGCGCGTCAGCGGATCAAAATCGGAACGAAACGCGAGTCGGAAACATCCGTGGTTGGATTATATAAGAGTGTAATAAATACACCTGTACTCCTCCCATCTTTTCACAGATTTCATTCAGCGAAAGTGCCATTGGCGAGTCCCTGATGCGAGTCTCACGAAGAGTTCGCGCAATACGCCATCCTATTGCCTGTTTGAAAATCCTAATCAGCTACTATTCTCTTAGACAAGTCGGAGAGGTCTAATTCACTGACTTTTAGAAGCGGGTCAATTGCCTCAGAGTTTTCAGCGCTAAAAGATTAATACGTTCCACATGGCCCATCACGCGAGTTCCACCCGGATCCAATCCGGGACAAATAGTAATAATCATAGCAGTATCGACTAGAGCGTGAACCAGCAAATATGCATCACGGTTGTCAAAGATACCCTGTGTAAAGAGAATCTATTCCAGGGGTATGATTCGCTCAAGAAAGTCACGGATTATCTTGGACAACGATGCTAATTCCTCCATAGTACGCTCTTGCTGACCGGAGGCTGGGGGGTAATTAATTTAGTGCTCTAATGCAGCTAGTTAATGATAGAATGGTTACTTCTAATGCAAACGAGGTACAAAACCTCTCTGAATGTTCCAACAGAGACGATGCTTTTGCGAGTAGAGCCAACGCCGATTCACCTTCTGTATGCATCTCCCTTCCAGAGAGAAACCTCTGTACGGTACGCATGGCAATTTCCGGCAGAGCACCGTGAGGCATCGAATTTGACTGTAGCTTATGAGAACTATTGATCCTACTACATTTCCATAGAATAGCAGCTTACCGGAATACCTGGCCACAGAGTCATAATCTTCAACTCGAACGAAGGAACACCTGCGACAGCGGGTGAAATCCAAGCTGCGAAGCTCCAAGAATGATCCAGGATGAAAGCCATCCAAAAGGTCCGCACGCATTCATCAAATAACCTTCTACCTTCCGATTTTGATCTATCTACATCGTTCGTAAAGGATTCGGGTGCTAGAATGAAATCGTTGGAACACGAGGCGAAGGAAGGTGGAAGATTATGCAGATCGCACGCCAACACCAGCGCTACAGCTCCATTTAAGTAATAGCACGCTCTCACGGTATGATCTCGAGTAAAATAGTATTGTGCTAAGACAAGGTGCGCTTGTATTATCTGGAGCCCACCGCTCGGGGGAGATCTGTCCTATAAATCGACTATATTATTACTGGCCATATGCTCATGCATGCAGCCTCACCTTAGCTGAGCACGTGCTTACCACTGGTATCTGTAGTGCTGTATTGCAATGCCGACGATAGGCAGATTCGTATTTTGCCAATTCGTTGGATTGTGAAAGAACAAGAGTTGAGAGTATTAAGACATTTACTAAAGCCGAGTGCAGGAGCTCGCTTTGGTTTTTGATGCTCCGTAGTGGGAGACAAAGCAACTCATGCACCAATGAAGATCCGACCTTTGATTCGCCCGTCGCAGGAACGATGTAGCGTCGAATTCTGACGTGAGTCAGAAGCGAATTTAGATCGACACACGAGCAAGGACATACAGAGCCTCGTGGATGTCTGGAGGGACTGTATTTGGGATTACTCGCAGAGCAGAAAGATTGTTGGATGGATGGGCAAGGGGGATGCTAGCTGGTTCAATGTGTGTTTCCATCCTATACGGGTAATGCAGAAAGGCGGAATCATTTGCAGAGCTGCGATTCTCTAATTCATTGATGCGTGCCAGTAGTACCTTGATACGGTCCTCGAGTATCTCGATATGTGTGCTGGCCTGTGAGTCGGTGTATTCCCTGTTCTCGCTCCATCCATGTCGAGTGCACTGCCCACAGGATGGCTTAGCACCTAAAAGTTAGACTCTGTTTAGAAAGACATTCATAGACGAGGCGGGGTTCTTGCCGTCACATTTCTATGAAGTTCATATGTGCTCAGAATGCTAGGACCGGATGCGCACATTGACTCGCGGTTTTACGACGCCCTGAAAACAGTTCGCGGGTGAGCAAAATGGGGCGACAATTACACACCGGATACGTACCTGCAAAGTGAACATGCCTTTCCATGACCGACTGTGTCCCAAGGGTAGGAAACGCTCAATGGCCTGTAACTCATGAGAAACGAAGCGAAGAAGTTCGCTCACTCAAGGCGCACAGCGTACTGTCTCTCCATAGCTATTCTTTATACGATGAATCCGGGAGGCTTTGACGAAATGCGCCGCCGGCCACTTTTAGAGGGAGCGCAGTTGTTCATAGCAAAATGCGACCGGAACGCCCTCATTGCCGCTGTGTCACGGTACCGCAACTGATGGCAGCGGGGTTGCGGAGAAGATTGAAATGCGTGACTGCTGTACAGGAGCAGATCGTACATTCACGCATCCAGGCCGCCGAAGGATATGTAAGTCGATAGTTGGCCAAAAGGGTGCGTTGTACGCTTAGCATCGGATGACCCTTCCTGTTATTACTCTAGAGAGTGCTGAGCTGAGCCCCGCAGGTAGATCAATTTTCAGACTCAGAACAACCTCTGTCCTCGGCTTGCAGGGTGAGCCGGCGTCACCGATGCCCGTTATCCTAGATCACTGCGGGCAATGGTGAACAAGAGGTGGCACCGCAAAGTCGTCCCGGTAATGTCATCTGTATAACCACGGTCAGATGATTCCTGGACAGGAGGTGTTGATACGGACTTACAATTGCAATTCACTTATATGGCACAAGATACGTACGAATGCATCGCGACTGAAAGAATAAGAGATATTGTGAACACTGCTTAGCCTGGATTCCTCGCAGTGCCGGTACGAGTATTATATACTCCAAAATTATAAGGCTCATATATGATAAACAGTAGATTTATCTAAGATTGCATCAAACCGTGAAAGGAGGGATGGAATAGGCATGCTAAGAGGCTCCTTCCAAAGAATGCATATGCCACCCATTACTGCCAGGATGCTCATCGCAGAAATGATTCTACGTGCACGAACTCTGCTCTTATCCCGTCGCACGGCATGACCGTCCTTCGCAGCATAAAGGTCATTGAGCAAGGCCAAACCTTCCAAGGCGTGAAAAATTGAAGCCCCTGCTAGACCGCCATAAAGGATCAGACTTCGGACAGGGAAGCTTTGGATCGTGTGTTGGACGAAAGAAAAGTCGAGTTGACCGGGCCCGATGGATGAAATAGGCGATGCAGGATCCGTTGGGTAAACCCGCTGGATGAGGATGTGAGTAGGAAGGATTGAGAGCGTAGCATATGCCGTCGTGCTTAGCAGAGAACGCATAGGTCGCGGAGGATGGGGTGAAATTAATCGCTTAAGGATGCTTGCCGATACATGCAAACCAAGAGGTCCAAACAAAAGAAGCAATTCTTGCGGTGAACCTTGGTAATATTCCCGGCCGAGTAGCTAAATATACAAGAAAGTAAAATAAAGCACTACAAGAGAGAGCTTATGTATCGCACCATCACAGAGGAGGATAACGATGCGCCGCCCACATTAGCCAGTGCTGGAGCTGATAGATGAACCAGCAAAAATGCTGTGATGAATGGAGCTGGTAGATGAGACGCCTTGGTGAGATACGGCAAGATGGCTCTTCGGATGGAATCGCTGCGAGATGAAGAGGTCATGGTGGTTCCAGCGTCGACGAGATGGTGCCGATCAATACTTGCCAACAACCAAAAGCGTCATGTACATTTCAGGATACTGCTTGGTAAGCATATCATTACATAAGCCCTATCATTTTCACAAATTCTGCGAATTGTAGCAGGCAATTTGCAGTTCAGCACAACTGCATAATTAATCTTCCCCCGACCCAACCATCAGAGACCTGAAGTATTCTCCACGAAAGCATCACGGTGAAGACCACCTGGACCACGTTATGATACTTGATTTGTTGCACTGCTCTGCTATGTAGCTCGGCCCCAGATCTTTAGTACTACACCATTTCCTTCACCCCATGGCTAGAGGTAGTGCACTTTTTTATTCTGTCGCCTATCTGTAGGTGCTTGCAGATGAGGAAGTCGGTCGTGCTGTCTCAAGTCGGTCGCCTCCATGAAACGCTTGTAAGCAGTTATATTTAGCTTTTGTCTGATGTGAGCGGATATAAGATAAAGAATAGTCATAGGATCCTTAGATGTTAGGGTTCATCTGACGAAGAACGATGGTTACCAGTGGCTCTGCGGGAAATACCAAAATCGGACGCGCTGCGGGCCTTGAAAGAGCCTGACGGGAGCATGAAAAGTCCTCTGGTTATGCTATGTATGTGGCGCTTTTCCCTCCGTGGATATTCGGAGCGTAATAATTTCCTCTGAGAGGCGAATTGATTGATGGCCTTGCATCGTCGCAGAGCTATTGTGAAGACGGGGGAGAGAAGCAGAAATGAAGTGTTCTAAAGCCGCTGAATGAGGTACCAAGTTGTTATTAGAGTCAGGGAGAAGTAACTTTGATTTGCATTGACTGTGCACAAAAATGCGAAGGATAAGTGCGCGTGAACAAGATTCAATTTGGCTCAGAGAAGTCAGGAGGCAAGTTTCTGAAAAAGTTAATGTATCAGAGAAGTGAAGGCAAGTCTAATAGCATTGCGTTGCCTCGGAGATACACTGAAGATAGGTCAAGGGCGTCGCCAGGTTCTGTTCTGCGTATCTCCACTCGATGTTGTTGGAGATTGAGCGAGCGTCAAAGGGCGTCTATTTTTTATGAGATTCGGATAGAATAGTTTTGCGTGGCGTGAGAGAACGAGTAGGTTACAGTCCAGGAACCAAAAGCAGGAGGATACTGCTGTGACTTGTGACTGCACGTGTAGGCAATTTGTAGCCATGACCACGCATCGGAATGATCCGGATTGACAGCCGTGAAAAACATCCTCATTTTCATTTGGAATATTTCCCTGGTTGATACATGCTTGGTTCATTGCTTCCATGTACTCACGCAGCATCCTCGGAGACGAATCTCTGGTCTGGTCGATAAGAGTGAGCTTCTAAGCGTGGTCCGACAGACATGGACGACGGTGAGTTTTTTTATGATTCGTTGGATGGTTTGGTTGATATGCGATATGAATAGAAGAGAAGAAGGAACGCGTACAACGGTAAACGCCACTCCATCGGCGTCTTCTTGCTGGCCTCGTGTATAGGCATAGGCATTGAAACAAATCAAATTTAAAATATAACAGCGTTACAGTTTGTACGTCCGTCGTATCTCATACAAGCTCGGACGCTCTTGCAATGCCGCGGAGGGGTATCGACGATAAGACGGGTATATTGAGCTGCGAAATGAAACGTCTAGTAGGAGTAGTGACAGAGTTTATCATTATCTTCCTTTTCTTATACGTAATACACTAAATTATATCACCCTCCTCCTCCTCCTCCTCCCTCCCAGTTTCTGCCTCCCCCTCTGTCCTTCCCAATGTCCTTCCCTCTCTACGCTGCAGACGCCCTTCTTGCTGTAATCGCTTTCATCCTCATTCATCGCATCATTCATCGCTTCTCCCGCCCTACAACTCTCCCTCCCTGCCCACAACCAAAGCCACTCATCGGAAACCTTCTGGACGTCCCAACAGGTAGATCATGGATTGGCTGGGCTGAACACGCCATCAAATTTGGTCCTTTGTCCCGTCTAAGCGTGTTTGGTACAAACATCATCGTTCTTCACGACCCTCGGGCCGCAGCGGCATTGTTCGAGAAGAGGAGCGCCGTCTTCAGTGACAGACCGCGAATGGTCTTTGGTACGTGCTCAGCATTGTCTGCTATCCCGCGTCCTAAAAATGTACGTGATTCAAGGCGGTGAGATGTGCGGGTGGGAAAACACCTTGGCTTTGCAACGCTATGGGGAGGCGTTCAGGCTATTCAGACGCGAATTACACCAGGTAGAGGATATACTATACCTTCCATAGTACACGCTCATCATTTCATTCGTCTAGATCCTTGGTACTCCCGCGGCTATCGCGCGTTTTCATCCTCTGATTGAAATTGAGACGCGTCGCTTCTTGCTTCGCGTCCTCAACGACCCGTCGAAGCTCCAGAAACACGTACATACTTCCGCTGGTGCTATCATCCTTCGCATGGCTTACGGTTACACAATCGAACCTTCTGGTCGTGATCCCCTTCATACGCTTGCGGACAAAGGGATACAGCAGATTAGTATGGCTGCACAACCGGGTGCCTTTATCGTCGATGTGCTACCTTTCCTCCGTCATCTTCCAACTTGGTTCCCTGGTGCACGAACCTTCCACGCTACTGCAAAGCACTTCAAGGAGACCGTGACAGAGCTCGTTGAGAAGCCTTACGCGTTTGTGAAGACGCAGATTACAAATGGCACTGCGGAAGCAAGCTACGTGTCCTCTCTACTTGAAAAGTACGACAAGGAAGGGAATGGGATGGTGACTGCGGAACAAGAGTACATAATCAAGTGGAGTGCAAGTAGTTTGTATACGGGTGGGTCCGATACGACCGTCAGTGCCATCCAGGCGTTCTTCCTGGCGATGCTTCTTCACCCACATATTCTCGAGCGAGCACAGGCGGAAGTGGACTCTGTGACGGGTGGCAGGCGTCTACCTGGATTTGCAGACAGGGAAAACTTGCCATACCTCAATGCTGTGTGCAAAGAGGTCCTCCGCTGGGCCCCAGTGGCACCGATGGGGCTACCCCACGTGAATTCGGAGGACATTGTCTACGACGGCTACACTCTTCCAAAGTCATCCATTGTCATGCCGAATATATGGTCAGTTGCTTCACTCTTTTCACTCTTTCCACTAACGTCTCTTTGGCAGGCACTACTCTCATGATCCATCAGTGTACGACTCCCCGTACGAGTTCCGCCCTGAACGCTTCCTGCAAGGATCATGCCCCCCATCCCCATCCCCATCACCTATTGGATCCTTCCCTCGGCATGCCGCGACTTTGTGCGCAGAGCGTGACGTCCGAGAATATGTGTTCGGCTTCGGGAGGAGGGCCTGTCCTGGTCGTGAACTCGCCGATGCGTCCCTCTTTATGTTCGTGACCATGAGCATCGCCGCTCTTGACATTCGACCGCCGGCTGCTTCTGCCATCGATCTTGGTAAGATCAACGTAGCAGAGGGTCTAGGCTGGGTGGCAGGGACGATCACGTGTGTCTGATTAGTCATTGCCTGTCTGGTCTGTCTGAACACTGAACACTAAACTTCTTTGCAGCCACCCAGAACCATTCTCTGTAGATGCGCGACCCCGGTCATCGGCAGCCGAGAGCCTGATCAAATCTGTAGAAATGGAACATCCGTGGGACAAGAATGACGCAGAGTGCATCATGCATGTCGATTGGAAGTAAGGTTCTGTCTGTCTGATATTCTAGCGTCTTTGTATCAACAAGTGTCACGATTGATGAATCATAGAATGACGTCCTTGGAATCATCGACGTCACTCCCTTTTGACAGTACCTCTCTCAACAAAGAACACGGTCATGTGATACTTTCTTTCTCTACTATATATATTACCTCCCGTGTTCAATCACCTTCCCTTTCATTCGCCATGGCTTCCATCGCAGCAGCCCTTGCATCCTTCGTGTCTACCTCAGCAGACTCGCTCGCTCGCTCTCTCCAGCCCGTAGATCCTGACTCTTTTCAATCCAATACCCTCGCCAATTTACTTCACTTGATCCAGGAATGTGCTGACAATATCGGTTATGTCGCAGTTCACGGCCAGCCCTTCCAGATCTCTGACATTGTACGTTCAACATTCCATAAAGTCACTTTTTTTTACTCAAAGACTACTTCATCCATAGCCTGCGATTATTGATGCACTAAACACTTTCAGAGGCTTCAAACTTGATGACCGTAAAATGCTCGTACGTCCTACTCTTCATTCACTTTTACGCGTACCCTCAATGTACGTTCCAGCTCGAAAAGCTCCTAGTATTCATGTCGCGCCTTCCTCCAGACAGCAAACTCGCAAAGGTACTGCACGACTTGGCAATTGACGTACGTAAGTGTCCGCGTCATTCTTTCTCGCGCCGCAGCTGTCTGCGTTGTTTACTAACTCTTCCATCTAGTCTACAAAGATCTTCCACATCCTCCAGCGGCTTATCTGCCATCCAAACCGGGTGCTCAAACTTATCAGTCCACCAACCCGTCGGCGTATGCCAATGGTCAAGCGAACGGTCACGCGAAGGATGATACCATAGGCCATGGTGTGAGCATCGCTAACGATGTTCCTCGCTATGCAGCGCGGAGCGTGGACGGAAAAGGATACAGTACATTCTACAGAAATATGGGCGCCGCAAGAGAACCATATGCCCGATCCGTACCTTCTACTCACCCTCTCGGAAACTTGCCAGATGCTGGTTTGGTATTCGATACGCTGTTGGCGAGACGGCCATCCAGTAAATCAAGTCATCCCTCATACAAGATACAGAGCGTCCTCCCATCGTCGGACCCTCGTGCTAAACCGGGACACGCAACCTTACCTCCAACGTCTGCCTCCGGTTTTGCCCCACAACCAGGGGGTTTGAGCTCGCTCTTCTTTGCCTTTGCGAACCTTATCATCCATTCAATATTCAACACTGATCACGAGAACTGGTCGCAAAACAATGTGTCGTCGTATCTTGATCTTAACCCTCTGTACGGAAGTAACGATGAGGATCTACGTAGGGTGAGGCGTTTCGATGGAAGCGGAAAGCTATGGGAAGACGTGTTCGCGGATGTTAGGGTTCGTTTTATGCCGCCAAGCGCCCCAGCGCTCCTCGTCCTATTCTGCCGAAACCATAATGTATGTTTCCGATTAATCACACAGTTTCACGCTAATCGACAGAAACCCATATAGTACATTGCATCAAAACTCCTGGCAATAAATGAGTTTGGCACATACACTTCGGATATCGACGGTATGGACGAAGAAAGCAGGAAGACTCAGGTGCGTTACTGTCAATGACTTTCGACGCTGAGTTGGGTTTTCCTTACAGCTACCAAACAGGACGAAGATCTATTCTCTCGTGCTCGTCTAGGTATCTCGGTATCCACAAATATACTCGTCTTAAAGTACTTACAAACTTTTCCCCCGCACTTCAGTGAACTGTGGCTGGTTTACGCAGGCCATTCTCAAAGACTATGTTGGTGCAATACTAGGATTAGTCAGAGAAGGCTGCGAATGGCGCTTGGACCCTCTTGCGGTCCGTGTGTCCGTGTGTCCTGTCCTTTCGCCGCTTAGCTCTGACTTTTTCGCAGGACTCACGGAAACCGGACCATACAGTGAGTCCACGTGGGCAAGGCAACGTCGTCTCCGTGGAGTTCAATCTACTTTACCGCTGGCATCCGGCACTCAGCGAACGCGATACGAGCTTCACTGAATCTATTTTCGAGCGGCTTTTCGGGACCAGAGACTGGAAATCCGTTTGTCATTCAGCATTCGTCTCTCTCCCGCGTATTTTTGAATAGTTTCTCTTTACAGATTACCATGGAAGACTTCGAGAAGAAAATAAGCAAAAAGTACAATTCTAGCGTAGATTCGGATGTCAAGGAATGGACATTTCTTGGGTATGTCTACCAAATACCGTCGGGTCTTTCACTAAAATACCATTGGTAAATAAGTGTCGACAACAAGGAACTTAAGCGTAATTCAAATGGATCTTTTGCTAACGCCGACCTCGCAGCACTACTGCAAGCTGCAACTGAGTCTCCTGCCGGAGCGTTCAAGGCACAAGGCATTCCAGAGGTGCTCCGTGTTGTAGAGATCATGGGTATCGAGCAGGCCAGACAATGGGGAACGGCTACGGTGAAATTTCAACTATCTCTATTTCCGAATTAGACTTATGGACGTGATGCAGATGAACGAGTTCAGAAAGTTCATGGAATTGAAGCCATTCTCCAGCTTTTCAGAATGGAACTCGGACCCCGAAATTACCGTACGAATAACACTGTCAATTTTCTTCCTCACTGAATCGTGGATCATCTAGAGCGCCGCCAAATCTCTTTATGGTAACATCGATAATCTGGAACTGTATCCGGGGCTATTAGCGGAGGAGGCAAAACCTCCGATTCCTGGCGCTGGTCTTTGCCCTGGCTATACCATTAGCCGTGCAATTCTTTCCGATGCTGTCGCTCTTACTCGTGGCGATAGGTTTCTGACCACAGATTTTACTGGTATGTCATGTAATCCTACATTTCTTTCCAGTATCTTCTTACAATTTCAATAGTCTACAATTTGACATCCTGGGGCTATCTCGACTGCTTCCCGCAAAAAGATGACGGTGCGTTTGGTGGTATCCTTACTCGCCTCCTGTATCGCACGCTACCCGACTGCTATCCTGTTCGATCGTCCTATGCACGTTTTCCTTTCATGGTCCCGAAGAAAATTCAAGAATTCCTTGGAAAACTTGTTCAAAGTCCTGTGTCCAAGTATGACTTTAGCAAACCGAGGCTTCCTGCTCCCGAAGTGGTTATAGGCGATTACAAGTCTGTGAAAGCTATACTGGATAACGCGAAGGGCTTTAAGAGCGGAGTCAATGATAATCTTGTATCTTTGACCGGTGATGCCCGGCTTGACATTCACTCGGTATGTGAAATGGTGACAAGATTTTAACCCTGGCAACTGATAGTTTTTATACGAGGTTGATGACGCGCTAGACTTGTTCATTCTTGAGAATAACCGGTCGACACATCTTGAAGACATCACCGAGAGCCTCATAGCAGTCAACTCATCCGCTAACGGTGGCCTGGCATATAAAACGAGGCGCATCGATATCGTGCGTGACGTGATCAATCTTGTTCCGGTGTACTTTGTTGCAAGAGAATTACTGGGCCTCCCTATCAAGACAAAGGAAACGCCGCATGGTCTATATCATGATGTCGAGTATAAGAATATGTTCGCTCATATTTGCGAGTGAGTATAAACTGCAGTCCCTGAAGCTGTGTACTAAAGGTTGTCATTAGCTATGTATACCTCAACAGGGAGGGCTATGTAGACTGGGTGTTGCGGGAGAAAGGATCAAAGACGAACGGATTAATCACAGGAGTACTCTCGGGACATATCAAAAGGCTTGCTGGAACGGGATTGGTATGTCTATATGATAACTGGTGAATTGGATCCTCTAACGTGTTGTTAATAGATCGGAAAGATTGTAGATTCTGTTGTTCAGCGTTATACCGGCGAGGATAAGCTTAGCGATGCTTTCCTTTCTCGCGTTCTTCATGCTAAAACGAATAGCAAGCACATGGCGGAAAGCATTTTTGCGGCTGTTGTGCCATCAATAGCGCTTTATTCCAAAGCCGTTGCACATATTATACACTACTTCTTGGAAGCGGGGCAGGAAAACGTACGTCAGGAAATTGTTCGTTTGGCACACATAAATTCTGTAGAGAGTGATAAAACACTCTACGCCTATGCCCGTGAGGCACTTCGTAAGCCGACTTCCTTCCATCCCAGATAGTGATTATTGGACTAATCTCAGCATCTCACCAGGTCTTAATCCACCAGTTTCAAGCACCGCTCGAGAAGATATCCTCGGAGAGTTCGGATTACCAGGACGGAAAGTCTGTCTTAGCATCATAGAGGCCAACTTAGACGTGAATAATTGTGCCGTGATGAAGTCCTGCATTGCTAATTCGATTACTAGCAAGCTACTTTTGGCGGTGATCCAACTTCCGTAGATATTGACCGTCCCGTGAAGGGACTGCTCGGATTTGATAATCATGGGTATGTATCAATCTCGACGTGCTTCTGTAACGAGGGATTGACTATCAGTTTATATAGATTGACAAGCGACAAGTTCCTTGAAGCGGTAAAGCAAGATCCTTATTCATCTGTCTATCGCGCATTGCTCATTAGGGTTAATCGGTAGACAATCCCCAGGGTGCTACGAGCTATTTTCAAGCTGAAGAACTTACAGAGGGCTCCGGACGCTTCGGGGACTCTTCGCAGGTGCGTGCAGCAAAAACACAGCTTAACAACAGTTCATTAAGGACGCGTGTCACCACAGAATTGTTGAAACTGAGGGCGGGTATCCTGAGGTCGGATATCTGAACGAAAGGGGAGAACTCGGCCCCTTCCCCGCTTCGATGGTTGTTCAGGTACGTCTTCCATGCTGCCTGCGTGATATTTCGGCAATCTAATCCGTGTGCTTAGTACGAGCTGTAGAGCAATGCCCCCTTGATATAAAATTCTCGACTGCTCTTATCTACGCTTTCGAGAACCTTGTTAGATGTATTTTCTCATGTACCTGTGCACTCAAGGTCCAGCTCCCAGCTGAAATTAAATCCAAAGTTACCAGCTTTGTCTACTTGGACTGTTTCTTGTATGATAGGTTTGATCGGTAGGAGTAGTTCGCCACTTGCGAAGGTGTGGCATACTTTGCCTCAGTGCCAAGCCAGGACGGGATTATCTCCTTGTTAAACGAGTGCCGAACTTGAGCCCGAACTCTTCATCTTCATGTCTTGATTTCAATAACATGCTCATATTTTGCAATCATCCAAACCGTTGAGCACGCCAACATAAGTAGACAAAGTTGATCCTAGAATGGCTAGCCAATGCCCTTACCTGTGACTTGCTGTAGCCGATGTTACAGAGAGGATGTTTGACTAGGACATTATAGTGAGGACCTAACCCATGAATCCACCCTAGGATGACACAACAGACCAGATGCCTATAATCGGTGGGAAGAGTTCTCTCTCTCTTCGCTCTATTCGTGAAAGAAGATGGCGCATCCTCATCCTCGCTTTGATTCCGAAGTACCCGCCAGAAGGCCGAACACGAAGAGTAATAGTTTGGACATACCTATCACTCCAACCGAGACCTGTCGTCAGCCCCAAACCCTCCTTCAGGAGCTTTCCATCGCGGTGGCGGCGGCGACGTTTATCCATATCTTGCTCGTCCCTTGAACAAACCGGACTTCGTCATCACTGATCCGAATGATGCTACAAGACATGCCACAGTCAGCGCAAAACTATAAAAGATGCTCAACTAAACCAACCATTGGTAATACACCTCGCAACGCTGTCCCTTCCTATATCTATGAACGAGTTTTGCGTACTAAGGCATCCGGATGACATGGAGGCGATTACTTTGGGTTGGAGAGATAATACACCCTCGCGTAGCAGGATGTGAGGTAGCGGAGTATGCAAATCAATATTGCTATCACTCTCTTCTTCTTCCGGGGACCCGTTACAGCCGTTTGCAAAAGTACAGGGAATAAGAATTTGGACACGTGATTTTCGCCATTTTCGGCCCCTCCTGTACCTCAGAACACAAAATAAATCGTATCTCACTCAATTCTTGACCGTTTCGCGTCATCTAAGTTGCTAAATTCATGCCCCGATCGTGCCGTCCGAACTGTAACAAACCCGGGCAAAATTGGGCAAGAATTGACCCCGAAACGGCGCAAAATGTCGTTTTTTCATGTATTCCTCATGTACATTTTTTCCTGCACTCAATTCTGGGTCTGCAGCACCCACAAGCATCTCAGAATTCTCAGATGGAATAACTGTGAATTTAGGGCCTGAATTTGAGTTGAATTTGAAGGTTTATGTGCCAGTCTGGGGGCATGCCTGGAAGGCAGAACTGCCCTCATCCCTCAAGCTCCCAATGCCCTAGAAAAAATATCTGAAGCCAAATTCATGCATAAGAACTCATTTAGAGTGTATTTCAATGTATCTGAGCCTTTCCCAGAGCAAATAGCTATGTCGGGAAGCTGGAGAAAGGCAGCAAAGCATAGTGCATATGCCCTATATATATTTTCTAGCAATCTGTGAGGGGCCCCCCAGCTTACATAAGCTGGGGGCCCCCCGATTATGTCAGCAAGCTGCCCCTGCCTTGACCATTTATTGGTTGAAAAATGGCTTAGGTTCTCACTAGATCACTGATCTCTTCTATTTAAGCATGCTGCTGTCTTAGATGAGACAACCAGAGCTCTCCAGCTAAGATACTTGGGGGGCCCCCCAAGTTACATAAGCTGGGGGGCCCACCCAGGTAAATGATATAAGCCGAGGGGCTCCCCAGCTAACATAAGTGAGAGACCTCCATCACACGGCGTCAATTACCCCTCAGCAGCAAAGGAGCATTTGCGCAGATCTGTAAGGCGTAAACCTAGCATAGCCTTACGTACCTCGGCACGGGGAGCTGAGCGGTATCACGTGGGGAGGTAGGACGAGGGCACGAGGGAATAACCCACATAATCCCATCCTAAGAGGTAAAAGAGGATCTCTAGGACAATACAGGTCGTAGCGTCGAGGAGATCCAAAGGAAGAGGAGGAGTCGGTATGGTCATCAAGAAAGACGAGAGAGGAAGGCCAGCAGCAGTCAAACCACTACTACTAACCTAAAGGGCTTCGGAGTTGAGGAGGGGACGGTATCCACGCAATACGTCGGAGGGAAGGTGACAACAGCCCTGGGGTTCCCACACCCATAGCACGTATATCCCGGAGTACGAGGCCTAAAGGTATAACCCCTAAACCAAGAAGGTACGTCGCTGAAGGAAGGCAACGCACAAGGTAAGGCACACCCTTGGTAACCTCATTTAATATCCCTGGACGACTCAGGTACGTTTACTACACAACTACCCACCAGTCTATCCTACTAAGAGGACATCAGAGAGACATGCTAACGTCCATGTATCACGACGTTGTTTGTTACGCAGTGCAACTCTACAACCTCAGGCGAGGAACTACATCCCGCCATCCACAGAACACCATGATGTCCTATCTCAGGCACACCCCTCAGCCATGGGATCAGATGGTTAAACCACCCAACCACGAGACTGGCACCCACGTCGTAGACGAAGGCGTATGTGCTTTAATAACCCAGAGCACTACTGGTTCGTCTACTACACAACACTCCCCAGCAGACTACATTAAGAGCTATTGGTAATGCCCTCACACCGTCGTTTGTAACGCAGTACGACTCTGCTCCCAGCGCCTGTACACCTAGTGCATCAACACACATACTAGAGTCTCACCAACGAGCACTCCTATGACGAGTATGGTACACCTCGTCAAACCCTGTTTGTGATACAGTAACAGCTCTGCATTGGAAGGTGACATCCAGCGAGGTGCCAGACATCGGTATAGGGGTGACCTCAACATCGTATTACCGGAGTACTGTCCGCACCTGTGAAGGAATGGCATAGCACCTTGGATCCTTTACAACATCAAGATTGGGGAAAGGGAAGCGGGGGCGAAAGGACGGGGACTTATTGGAATACACGGTCGACATTACGTCGCCGGGCAAGGTAATAATCCTAACGCTAGACTACGGCTCCAACGTCGGGGGAGGCCAACACACTCAACTCGAGGGTCGAGACATTCTTCGTTCGTCACATCGACAAGACAGCACGTGGGGACTCTCCACAAGGGAGGTGCACACCATAACACCTAAGCAACTCGTGAAAGGGATTGTACCCACAGTTGACACTTGAGCACTTCTCCTACGAGGTCAAGAGGAGGGACATCGTCAAGCCAGCAGACTAGACTAGTAGATAATCAGAGAATAACGCGAAAGAGACTTCGAGACAGACAGTGGGGAGCGAGGGTCTCGCCACCCATCTCTAGCACGTTGCGAGAGTGGACTTAGGCCGTGGGGGATACCCGGATCCTAGAGGAGTACGTCGAAGACATAGACCACGAATGCTAACCCATAATAGCAAACTCATGCCGACCATAAAGGCCGACGCCTGGGGACAGAGGCACGAATACGTATCCCTGAGGTTCACCATCACAAGCCAGCCGCAGCCATGTCGACAACGGAGGAGTGAGCTTGGCAATCATCCCATCCCAGCCAGCTTACTATGCTTATGAGGCGCAGCGTCAAGGTGAGCTTTGCTCCCTTAGAAGGACAGCACACCAAGTTTGACTTAACACTGGGAGGTAGAGAAGATACCAAAGCCGAGGTGACTAAGGTGGACTCTCTACTCCTTTTATACTATATTGGACCGTGGGACTATCTACGACATTAAGTGTGCACAGACCAACATCAAAGACAATGCACAGACCAACAAGTGTCAGTTGGCGGTTCAGTCATTATCTAATAAGAAAGAAAGGAGTGAGGGGTCGTGGGTTCGAGTCACGACGTCGGAAGATAAAAGGAAGGGATGACGAAAAAGGAAAGGAAGGAATCGAATAATGCTTACGAGAGCAGATTCCTAACAAGATCCCCCCGCGGCTCTCGAGGACACACATGCTGACTTCTTTCGTGTGGGAGATAACATGTTCATTCGATTTCTTCTATTGGATCCACCCGAGCTACAGACAGATCTGGACGAGCCTATGCCTAGCACGCCATCCCAGATTAAGACTGCTATCTTCGAGCTTGCCGAGGCGTATGCACATCGATATCCTGAACTGTTAACAGGCTCGGGTTCTGTTGAGGCAGTTGCCCGTGCTCAATCTTCTTAGTGGTGGATGTCGTCTAATTAGCCAAGCACTTTGTTTTTTCGGCACCGACATTTGCTCTAGTAACTACCGAGGATTTAGGCTTAGGGTTAGGCTTAGGGTTAGGGTTAGGGTTAGGCTTAGGGTTAGGCTTAGGGTTAGGGTTAGGGTTAGGGTTAGGCTTAGGGTTAGGCTTAGGGTTAGGCTTAGGGTTAGGGTTAGGGTTAGGGTA